>OX387919.1:9135665-11621998 GCA_947578465.1 Thera obeliscata
CATGGGGACCCCTCAATTTTTTTTGTTATTTTTCTACTTTTGTGTAAAAATTTTAATGCGGTCACAGAAAACATCTACTTATCAAGTTTCATCAGTTTAGCTTTTATAGAATAGAATAGAATAGAATATAACTTTATTGTACACCAAAAATTTTACGGTAAACATGGCATAAAAGAATACTTAAAAACTAGAGGTACAATGGGCGGTCTTTTCGCTAATAGCGATTTCTTCCAGACAGCCTTTGGATGGAAATAAACGTTATAGTTTCATTATAGTTTCGGAGAAAAATGGCTATGACATACGGACGGACGGACAGACAGACAGACAGACATGACGAATCTATAAGGGTTCCGTTTTTGCCATTTGGCTACGGAACCCTAAAAATGAAGCCGATGTTGATTACGAGTTGACTTACAACCCCTGTTAAATACGAATAGGGAAAAATACGATGCTACCACAACCGCTTATAAATAGTACATATTATGATTGTATTTATGTGTATTTTCTTGAATGGTTGTGTACTGTCGAGGAAATGGGTGTCTTTATCCATGGCGGAAGGCCCTCGAGACTTGTATTACAGGCTATATAAGCCTATCTCAAACTCCAGTCTCTTGCAAAGTGGGTAGACACATCCCAACTAATAACTTTTCCTATTAAATCTTCACCATATATTGTGTTCACTACCTACTCTGTTAAAGAAAAATAAATGCTTTTATTATTATTATTATTATTTTCAGGTTGTCTGAGTTGCGTAGCGTGCGGCACAGTCGCGACGTCCGACTCCGGCACGAGAGCGAGCAACGACAGCTGGACATGCAGCTATTGCAGCGCGACGTAGCCAACCTGCCGGCCGAGGCAGTGGACCAACTCACGCAGGCTCACCACACACTCTGTGAGTACTCTACTCACACACAATACAATACAATAGCGCATAGCTTCCTTACAGAAGCTAGGCATTATGCTGAGTCAAGGCCCCTTTGCTGCTGTAGCACACAGAAACACGACGCACTTCTTCAGTATCAATGTATTGTTTGTATCTTTTTTCTGTGTCCTTGTATTTTACTGGTTTTTGTGTGCTTATGTAGTAAATAAATAAATGTCTATGTCTATGTCTACACAACATGTCGTCGTTGCAAATTCAAAATCTCTCATGTGACACGTTTGGTGAAAATCACTTTTTCGTTTTTTTTTTGTTGGCTACTTAAATAGGCCACCGCCACCGTCTGCAAATACTCTTATGTGAATATCTTATTGTTTGAGTGAGATATAAGTCAATTAAAGATTTTATTGTAAAAAAAAAGGTAGGTAGTTTTCATAGTTTTTTCGGTTAGTAACATTTTACACATAAGAGATATTAAATTTGCAACGACGATGTGACATTACAAACTGGATTTTAATTACAAATCAAATCTTATATCATGTAGAGAGAATGGATGAAAGGAGATTAAAAAATAATTGCATCAGGCGAGTGTGAATGGAACTGCTGGAAGGGGGAGACCTAGGCACATGTTCTCGATCAGATCGCAGACGTTTGACGAGAAAGGCCAGGTTAGGAGTACCCGAAACCGACGAGCATGTATGAAGAATGTTATGCGAGTGAATGAAGCGAAAGAGGTGTGTCAGGATCGTAGTAAGTTGATATCCGTAATCTCTGCCTACTTCCATGAGAATGAGGCGTGATTTTATGTCTGTATGTATGTAAATCTTGCATATTATAAATAAATAAATATTATAGACAATCTACACAACACCATCTCGCCCCAAACTGAGACAGAGAACAAACATCTGTGTTCACCACACAAAAAATTGTTTTCGGTGGGGAACGAACCCACGACCTACTGCGCAGAAGGCAGAGCTGTTACCAACTGAAGCTGAGAGGCCAGTCGAATGTGACACAACAAACTGGATTTTAATTACAAATCAAATCAAATACGTATTTATTCAGTAGTATCGCAAGGATCACTTTGAAACATCTAAAAGTTAGGTGAGTCTAGGTGCCCGTTCCACGCGACCAAACCTAGAAGAACCCTCATACAAAGAGTCTGCTACACATTCTCTCTAGTACAAAATGCATTATCTGTTTGCAAAGACCAGAACAACCTTTAAGATACCTAATCATTTATTTCACTGAAGCACACACTTATAATTATAATAAACAATACAAAAGGCGGCAATGGCTATATACTTTGCGGTTCATGACAGAACCTACACTAAGTCTTTTTATTCCATCCATTCTATACTAGCGGCCTGTCTTGGCTTCGCACGGGTGGACATTTATTTTTTAAGCACATAAATATAGCCTATACTCAGGGGGTGTTATTAATAATCCTGGCGCAACGCTGGAGTAGTTAAATCGTGTTTTGTCACATTTGCTCGAGTTGACAATTGCATGTCAATGCAAGAGACAAAACACGGATTAACTAGTCCAACGCTACGCCAGGATTATTAATAACACCCAGGGTGTATGTAGCTTTTTGAGAAATAATTTTTGAAATCGGCTCGGTAGTTTTTGAGTTTATTCAGTACATACATACAAAAATACAAATATTTCCTCTTTATAATACCTATGAGTATAGATAACATAAGATTTATTTAATTTCATCTTTCGTTTCAGCTCGGGATTCGCAAAGTACATCTACTGTTCTACTCAACTGGCTTCGAGGGAAGAGTACACCGAAAGTAGTGCACATGTGAGTTTGCAACATGTTGCTCTAACCTTCGGCGAAACGAAACGTTGGTACGAGTATTTTACGTCTTTTGGTGTAGTTGTACTTATTCGTACGAGACCTCCGTCGGGAGTTGTGATAACTGCAACCAACCGTGGAACACTTAGCCCCGTACAGAAACAGTGCTTGAGTCTGAGTCGAGTCTCAAGCACTCTCAAGCATAGACTTTTTGACAGTTCTCCATTGAATAATGTCAATAATCTATGCTTGAGGCTCGACTCAGACTCAAGCACTGTTTCTGAATACGGGCCTTAGGGTAAGGTAAGGCCACATTAGAAGTGACAAGCCAAATCTCTAGGCGCTTCGCTTGCAGTGTAGCCACTACGATAGTATGCAATGTCTTTTCACAAGGATTACTCCTACCTCGCGTTTCAACCATAGAGCAAAAATATTGTACGTATGATTTGCTTCAAATGTTTAGCAGACATGTTTGTGAGACGAATCCTTCCAGAAACAGTGTTTTGTTTACGTGTTTCGATGGTCGAAACGCATGGATAGCAGTAAATTAGGTTTTTTGTAGTGTGGCCTTAGCCTAAGCAAGCCTAGCAACATTCAGCGCAGTCACCACTTGTAAGCCACGTCATCGGTCCCGGCTCTAGCAATCGTAAAGCTATGACGGAGGTCTTAAAGCGGCCTTAAAACTCCAACGGCAGGGTTGGCTACTAGCCCATACAAACTTACATTACTTCCAATATTAATAGTCTAATTAAAATAAACAAAGTGACATGAGATTGTCAACTTATGAATGTTATATACGTTTTCGTCCAGCATTAGCAGTTTGGCGAATCGCTATCATATTAAAATTTATATTATAGAATAAACAAAAAGCAATAATGTTGGTACTTATATAGTGATGTGATGCATTTATTAAAATAGCCCTCTGTAGTAAAATGCCACCACGAATACCATTTCTAAATGTTTGTACGAAACAAACATAATATGAATTTGTTTTACACCTTGCCTACGAGACGCGCTGTCTGAAGTTTTGCCAACACTATTTTTCGTTATTAGTAATTTAATTGTTATAACTTGAGTATCTTTCTCCTTTCTTCTAACTATAATTTCTCTTTTTCTGTTGGCAAAATATTATTATTCTTAGAATGAACTCAGCCGATCTATGTAAGTAATTACTTCGATGCAATGTCTAAAACTAACACGCGATATTTTCAAGTAAGAAAATCGAGTTCAATATCTAAGAATAACATCACAGCGATGACGAACGAACGAAATATTGATTATGTATAATCCTTTTCATAATTTAATAGATTTTTTTATTGTCATTCCTTTTGTAACACTGAAATATCATAAGGATTAGGCTCCAACGTAGGTGCGTTATTGCGTGCGATATTAGTGATTTCTAAGCTCTATCAGTAGGAATGACTGCCATGATAATAAGGTCAATATCTTCCATATAATAAGGTTATTTTTATAGTAATAATGTTGTAACATTTATGTTTATTTTATGATAGTGGTTGAGGAAACATTGATGATTTGTAGAACCAGAAGGGCAATTTCATTTACAACATTTCGTCTACGAAATGTTATTTTCGTCTTGCCTCTTTGTCTCTCTCTATTATATGGAGAAAAGATGAGACAGTAAAATTACGTTACGTAGAAACGATCGAAACTAGTGGTTGTCTCATCAATATTCCATACAAAAGAGACAAAAACAATTTGGTAGACGAAATGTGTTCTACTATGTTCTACTATATTATCGCGTATTTTTTTTTCAAATTCAGCATAAATCTCTTGAAGATTCGGCCTTTCATGTGAACTTTTTATTATATTTATGTATTTATTGTTAACTTTTCTCCTTGGCCTATCGTCGAGGTATGATTTCGATCTCGACAGCAAGCAGCACTGCCGCGCGACACGCTGATTTTTTCATACAAATTCGGTATGTAAAATGCACCGCGACAATGCGAGCTGCCGAGATCGGAACAACCTTTATACTTATTGGTGTCGAAGTTTCCTCAATAAATTATTATGAAAACAAAACGTCAGCATCAAACAGCTAGGTGCTTACCAGTGAGACTACTACCTAGGGTGCGTAGATAACGAGGTGGGTTATTTTTAGTCTGTTAGTCGGTATAGGTTATGTATAAGCCACCAACTGTGTACCGCCTGTTTGTGACCGTACGCAGATCTCTATTTTGATGATTTGATGAACAACAGAATATTTACCATGATAAAATTTAAAGCGTATTCGGATCCCAATATTTCGGCACAGTTGCATGCCATGATCACGGGTTGAACTGAAGTCCCCGAGTAAAAGAAATGTTATTGGCAGACAAATCGATTTACCCTCTTTCGCATTCTTTTGTTGGTTTCGACACTACTATTGGTGGTATATCCCGTTGTTCAAAAAAACAGTGTTAATAACCATGAATTTAAAAGTTGTGCACAGATCTGTCTGTCGGAACCCGTCTTATTATACACGCAACCTTTGACAGGCAACCAAAGTCTACTTTGTGTGAGTGAACCTTTACATATACATGATTGTACCTACACTGAGGCGTGCCTTTTAATAATTGTATCGAAATGTAATCGTTATTCGCAATGAAAATTTAATGATAATGTATATTAAATTGTATATAATATAAACAGGGTCTGCAATATGTTAAGTGCCCTTGTACATTAAAATTGTAAATTGTTTTCTCATTAAACTATTCAGCCAAACTTTTCTCCTTTTATTTTGATAAGCATACAAAAACAACGTTATGTAAGGTAGTAACGCTATGCTTTTTATTTTGTTAAAATCAAATCAAGATCAGAAGTTAGGTAGTAACTAGTAAGATGAGTCCATAAAACAAACGATTGGACTGAGACTGCAAAACACATACGTTCACTATCCATCTATAATATACTATGTATTGAACCTACCTATAAAAATAAGCGATGATAGCTTGATCGGTGCGTACCTACCTACGCTGAATGAAGAACATACATTCATTTGACAAGCTTGTTAATCGATTTTTACAAATGCGGTACCGCACCGACTGGACCGAGCTCCACGCCGCGTTCGGAGATTCCCACGACCCTGATGTACGTCTCCCGCGTGCACTAAGTACTCCGTTAAGGCTGAGGATGTGGCAGCCTTTTTGCGCACGTAGAGCAAATCCTGTCTGAGGGTTGATATCGAAAGGTTAGAGCCACGCCACAGGGTCAATTTCCTTCATAGTGAGAGGGCCGACCGAACACCTGTCAACATCCATGAAGGAAGATCTGTGGCATAAGGGAATCCTCTATTTCCGATTCCGGGCTCGGCTGCCAAGCCCTGTCGCGCACTAGTTTAATATAATAATATACTTGCTCCAATTACAAGATGTCGGTTTTTCTGCAATGTTGACTGTAATGACACCATTACAATTATTCAAGAAAATAAAATACAAAAATATTGTTTTAGAATTTTTATTTATCTTTTTAAATATGAACGTATTTACATCCGAACAGTAACGAACATACAATCCAAAGAAAACTTATAGAATAACAAATCACATAAAATAAAAAAAAACGCACATTTGCATTAATTGTTTTATTTTTAGAATTTTGCTAAAATTATAAGCAAATTTCTTCTTATATAAATTTTAATTTAAAGATCAACTTTATGCAAAGCCCAAAACTTTATAATATCTGTATTTATATCTAAACATCGCTTCAACGCGAGTAAATTATCTTTTCTTCTACAACACAATATTGTTTATGCTATTCTATTCAACTAGTCTAAATTTCTTATACTATGTACTTCGAAAAAAAGCCAGTCCAAAAGCCAAACAAGCGAAATAAAACTAATTGTAATGCGTATACTTTCCCACATCATTATAAATACAAAACTATAAAAAAAGGTATAATAATTTGTCAATATTTTTATAAAGTATGTACCTAAATATCATGTGCTTATGTTCCACAACCACATTTATATGTCTTAAATTATAGAATATATTTTTATTTATTGCATGATTATCATGTTTCAAAAAAATGCTGTAATATACAGATTTGAAGTAAACCTATCAGTAATGTATTTCAAAGTACTCTATAAAAGCATTACTTTATGGCACCACATGCTTTTAGCATTAATATAGTAGGTAGGTATTTTTACAGTTTATGTTTATACTCCTTTTACTATAGGCAAAAATATTGAAAGTATCTTTGTGTGGGTATGCCAGGTTTTCGACAACTAAAATGGTAGGTAAATACTTCTTAATTAAACGATAAGGATACACATAATAAGGAAATAACGGTAAAACGCGTATTCCCTGGTATCCTCATAATATGGAAGACTTCAGTGATATCAACTAATGAGCACATAATAATAGCTATTCAGCATATTATTTTTAGGCTATTTATAATTTCTTAAATCTAACGTAAATTATTTATATAATAACTATTTTTTTGTATCTTTTTACACCACCCGTACTTCGTAATATTTTTATAATTATATAACTTTAATTCTAATTGAAAGGTATATCACAATAATTATTTGCTTAACAAAATGCCTTGTCACCAGAACTATTTAAAGATATTAAGTACATAATAGTGGAATTTGCCTATTTTTACAAAAATGCTGGTATTATTTCCGACGGTTTAATGAAATAGGAACGATTTGAAGTGAATTTAAACAACTAAGCACTAACTTAAACATCTTAATCATGATCACATTTTCCCTTCATCGAAATCCAAATTCTCATTCCATAGTACTTCTACGCTAACATATTATGACTGGAAGTGACTAAGATAGGAAATATCAAACTTAATAACTTATCACATTACGACATTAAACTTAAACTAAACTATTTAATTTTATACTTTAATTAAGAGGAACAAAACTAATGTATTCAATCATCTAAGTTATTTCTAAATTATATACCTCCTTAGTATAGTAGAATGGATGAGGTTTACTAAGCCCTTTGCCTGCTCTGTAGTAAGTATATTATTTACTTAACAGCCATAGCTCCAGTTCACAATCAACGTCGAGGGAGCCCTCAAACATGCCATTATAAAAAAAAATGGACCAATTGAACGCTTCCTTAATTTTAATTGTGGACTATGCGTATGACGTCATGTTTATTTGACACTGAGAACTTTCTGAACGAACTTAGGCTGAGCGCACACTTGAGTCACAGTCTTTAGATAGACTTGCAAGTCTGCCGTGAAACTGTTTTGTCTACGACACGTCGCACACCTAAAACAAAACTGTTTTGTCTACTGGTGTACGTTTGGTGGGACATTGTTTTGTCTTTGATGTGCGCGCCCACATACAAACAAGAGAAACCGACTATCGTTGTCAGATTCGTCGCTGTGCTGGGTGTCGATTCTAAAAACACAAATCGCTCAAGCGATCGCGTAAATCGATGTGAGTTGTCAATTTTTGTTTGAAAAATTTGAAAACGGAACGCGGATTCAGTGATCACTCGACGATCACTCAATCGACCCGCGTTGCTGGCAGTTCTTGTAGGTTAGAGACAATACTGTCTTTGAGACGTTTTGTTTGAAGTCTGCGCGTCTTCATACATTTTATAAAGCGGTAGTCTGTCTTAAGACTGTCGTGTCTCAAGTCTGCTCTCAGCCTTATATAAGTAATTTTCGTTTTAGTATAAAACGGTTTGTAAACTTTAACATTGTTTTGTGAATAGACTACACAAATGTATTACAGTTAAAAGCGTACTTTATTGCCTTCCCCCGATATAAGTAAAGATAATCTTGAAAACATAAAAGTCATTAATTACAAGAACTCCATACATCATCACATTATTTTTCTTCTGAGTTGCTTACATTTTTTTTTAAAGATGTTGTTCGTTGGCTCGAAATAATATTTGTAAATGATAATGCGCTTTTAATATATACTGAAATTACTAAAAAGCAAGCAAGTCTGACAACAGCAAATCAGAAGAATGAAAGTAGCTTTGATCCCATATAATTTTCATGTTATGTATCTTACAGATGGGTAGGTACATAATTGTTATATATCTAACTGGTATGCATCATGTAAACATGGTATTGAAGGTAGGCTGGTCGGAACTGTAACTAATCTTAACAATAAGAGGTAGATTGTAATTTCAAACACAAACTAGAACAGATAGAGTTGTTTTATAAACTCTACCTGTTCATCTATGCGACAGAGTTATAGGTAGCAATCGTATAGACTAGAAGCGAATTACTAGTAGCACGCAGGTCTTATAGAGTATCTATAACTTGCAAAAACGTAAAGTCTAAGTAAGAGACATGCAGTTGTCAGTCTTGATATCAGTCCTCGATTACGAACGCATTCAAATGTAGTTTATAGTATTTTCGTACTGATGCACCGTAATGAAATGTCATTGGGAACTGTCGATGGAGTTCGAAGAGTGGCTCCACGTCTGTTGTTCCCTTCACTGTGGGCCAGTGGCAGAGATTCCGGATCAGAAGTGCACATCTCTGACGTCAGTGGGTGTCGCTGCGCTGCTATGGCTCTTGCCTTGCATCGGGGGAGGCGTCCACGCTTCCCGCGGCTGCCCGTTTGGGGCGGCGCACCCACGCTCCGCTATCATTATTTTCACCATCTCCTCGATCTGTTCAAGGCACGTTTGGAGGCAATCCTGCAAAGGGAAAACTTTGATCAGAAATTGATACCTCCTATACCTAAAGGAAATTTGCACAAAAGAAGTAAGGAAGTATGTACTTAGACGTATATAATTGGGTAACATACCAAATCAATGCGCGTGAGTTCATGCAGCCGCGGCAAATGGCCGTCCAAGTCCAAGCCCCTGAGAGCAGCCGCGATGCTGCAAGACGCTAGCGTGCTCGCTGAATACAGTGTGAATTCATAATCTGGAACAAACGAGAGGATCCTATAAGATTCGCTCTTATAATAATAAACCTTCTTTTTAAAAGTGGGTCATGCCTATTATGCATTGCAAGTAAAATATTACAATAAATAGTTTTGATGTAAGCAGGTACATTACCTGCTTAGGTAGGTAATGCGATTAATTAAAATTAGTTAGGCATATTATGCATGATACCGCACAAAAAATGCAATCTACCTACCTACTGGCATGGTGAAGAAACAATGTGACTGTACCTACTTATGTATAGGCATATCAATTAAGTCCGGGTCATTTATAAAAGGCTGAATGCATGCATGTAGGTATATCTAGCCAGATACATATAAAAAATAAAAAGCGGCCAAGTGCGAGTCGGACTCGCCCGTGAAGGGTTCCGTAGCAGCAAATAACAATATATTATTATAATAGTTCATGTAGTTCGTCGAAAGGTAAATTGCCATTTACGATTTATGACGTACAGATTGGATGGTAATGTAAGTCTCATCATTCAAGGGGGGGGCACATTTTACCACTTTGGAAGTGTCCCTCGCGCAAACTATTCAGTTTATAAAAAAACGAAATTAGAAACCTCAACATCATTTTTGAAGACCTATCCAAAGATACTCCTCCTCCTAGATACTCCAAATGTACGAGGAAAAAAAAATTTTGAGTTATAGTTCTTAATATGGGGACCCCCAAAATTATAGTCATATAGTTCTTATATTTTCAAAAGTTCTTAAACGTGGATGTGACATGCGGACGGACAGACAGACAGGCAGACATGACGAATCTATATGGGTTCAGTTTTTTCCATTTGGCTACGGAACCCTAACAACCAACTTATTGTATTTGTTAGTATAGTAGCTACGTAATTATGATCAAATTACCTAACATTTTAGAATTAGAATCAATTTTCCTGTTTTATATCCTTGTACGAACAGTCAACTATCGGGAAACCAAGCTTAGATTACGTTATCAGACCAAAACATTGTTAGAAGAGCTACTCGTATAACTAAGAAAACATGAACATTACATAGAGCATAGAGCCTTAGACGAAGTTTGTGTGAAAGTGTAAGCACGTAAGGGTAAATAAGTGAACATCCGGAGATATTCCCTCTCAGTGGAGCGAGTTGTCAGTCTTCCCGAAGCCGGAGAGTGTATCGTCAAAGGAGCCGGCAAGCCGCCCTCGCGGCCGCATTCCACGGCCTGGCCGCGCCTGCCTGCGCCCCTCTCACTCGAATGTTTCTCACGGACTTGCTTTGGCAAAACCATTATTATGCCTCTATACGAACTTACAATGCAGCGCACCAGTTTCGGTCAGAAAGGATCTTATTTACAGTAGCTTTACGTGTGGGAATGTTGATGTACTTAGCCATTAAATGGGAAGAAACATTGAGTGGAAACAGTATTGAGCATTGTACTCGTAACTTTGAGTCAACTTGTACGTCAAATGAAGGCGCGTTACTTGTTCTACCAAAATCATGAAATCAGTTAATTTATTCACTTGTTTTTCAGAATTTGTCCATCGACACAACCATGTAAGTTGCGAATTGTATACATTTTAGTGCAGCCGACTGTACCTAGTATTAACTGGGTAGGATGAATGATTATACGTCCAGTGCTGCTAATAAATTATCATTAGCAGCACTGGACGTATTATCATTCATCATAAGGCCTAACTCCTAAGTCCTATATTGTATTGTAGTTCAATAAAATATTAAAACTGCTCCAACACTAGGTTTTCTTAGAAATATCATATTTAAATTAGACAAGTTATCAGATAGCTTTACAATACCTACTTCCCACGCTATAACGAGTTTGTAAGAAGTCCCACACATACTCTCACAAATACCCACAGCGTAGGACACTGCCAGACAATGAGAGTGAAGCCTTCGAGGGCCTCCATTCATTGTTAAGAAGATTCCTTTATTTCGACCAACGTAGGTATAAGTATGGATATCGAACACTCTTTCAGCTCATTTAAAATGTTTATTTTCACTTTTTTTTCAATTTGCATGTCGGCATATTCGAGATAAAGGGCAATAAAGGCAAGAGAACGAATAAAAAGAGAGACGAAACAAGAGCGGTCGCTCGCTAGCAGCATTTGCATATTCTGATGTTAATCAGAGACCCAGTCGGAGCCGAACCGACTGAACCGAGCCGCGGCCTAGGTACTCCTGCCTTCAGTCTAGCATAGCCTGTTTATGAGCTCCTTTAAGAAGTAGGTACTGATATCTTTTGGAACTGATCAAATAGACCTTGTAGAAGGCAAGAAGAAGACACGAAGTAGGTACCTAACGCACCCGATAAGTACTATCAAAGGACGATGACAGAACAGGCAGGACACACACGTAGCGGATACGGTGTCCATCCTTATTAGTCCCACCCGACCGACCGACGTACGGACCCGCGGCCACTGCGAACTAATGTGAGCTTCCACTCTAGAGGAAGTACCTAGAGGACCTTTCGTTCCTCTAGGTACTTCCTCTCGAAATCTACATGTTAATTTAGATAATTGGTGCAATTAAAAGCTCCAGAGACAACCGCTCCAAAGTTTAAATGGTAAATTGTTGACGTCATTGTCGTCAGCCTGAAGAAGTCCACTACTGGACATAGGCCTCCCTTATACATTTCCAGGAAGAACGATTCTGAGCCATCTCCATCCACCAACTTTTCGCGGTCTTAACAATGTCGTCTGTCCATTAGGTGGATGGTTGTTGACGTAATCGTCACATTTGCCCTTGAGCGAGGCATGGATGTAACGTCAATAAATAGTCGGCGGCTGGTGCGGGCGGTCTATTCGCGAGGTTAACGACCCCGCGAGGCCACACTGCTTGCCTAGTGATGAAGAATTTGGAATATGTACAAGTACAAGTACCTATGTATAAGTATTAAATAAAATTTACTTACTAGTGAGTATACTACATACGGTATTACTAGGTATTAGGTAGTATTTATTTATAAGTGTTTTTTCTAAGCTACATGAAGTCATAGTATGAAACTCGTTAAAGGCAAAGCATGATAAACTATAGGTAGGTAACTAGAATCGTGATGAATGCCGACCGGAACGAATAGCTATCAATGCAGCCCGCGCGCTGACCGCTTCCTGGCAGCTCGAACCGCTCACATGTGGATACACCTAACTGCTGATAAGGTACTTACCTGTATCTGCCCTCCATACCCATCAGACAGCCACTGCCGACTTAGATCATAAATCAACTGACAGTTTAGATTATCTCCTCACTACAACCACTGCGTGTCACACTTACAAAATCACTAGTGCATGACTGATGTACCTACCTCGCCTAGATGCCAGCATTAAAATAAGCCATTACAAATTTAATATCACAACGAGTTATGATTCCAGAGAGTAAATTGTGGCAGCCATTCAAATAATGATACATAATGCGGGTTCGTTCGATGCGAAATAAAATGTCTACGGCGCGGTCTGGCCATGGCTGGAGATTGAACGGACTCTTGAATTCATTGTTATTTATAGAATAGGCAAGACAGTGTATTATGAACCATTTATCAAAACTTTAAGTGGGTACGATACGAACATTATTAAATCCCCGCACCCTGCGCCAACGCCATCGCCGCCAGTACCGAATTTGGGCGAAAACTTGAAGACACACCGATCCAAATATTGAGATGTAAAGAGTCTGACAGGAGATGATATCCGAGGAGCAAATGAAATAAAAGAGCTGGTGCGTGTACTTCATGAACAAAAAACAAGACACGACGGAGCGGCGGCGAACAACAAAAACCGTTGCACAAAAACATATGATCCCATGAAGGTAGAGGGGTGGTGAGGGGGAGGCGGAGGGAGTCCCGAGGCGTGCTGGAATGCGCTCGGGCGAGCGGCGTGGGAGGCGCCGCCGCCGGGACACACACGCCGCTACCCTCACTGCTGTGCTGCCTCACCGTAAACAACACCTCGTCGGGCTAGCAAGTCATCTCAGCCGCAGAGATGACAAAGCCCAGTTCGAACCAAATAAGAGATCTCAACCCGCTTTACAGTAACTCTTAACTCGAGCCGGGGTACAAAAAGCTTCTTTACAGCTGATTGATTAGTGACAGCATGAGACCTCTTCCATCAGTTACGAAAGACGTCATTAAGTTCAAAAGTGGCAAGGCAAGCTAGGCCAGTCGTGCTGCATGCTGCTCCAAAATTCTAGTTGAAATAACGTGCAAACTTTGCGCGAAATTCTGTATGAGACAGCTTTAAAACCAATTAGCGAGAAACCGGATTATCCTGAAGTCACAATCGTGACGAGTAAGTAGTTATCGTCTACCACTGGTTGTTTGAAAGTTAGGTTTCCATAAAATACAGCCGTTTTGTTAGGAAAAATATAAAAGTTCAGTGACACTCGGTGGCAAGACCAACGCGGTTAGTGCGAGAGAGGCCACATTGTCGTGACATGACGTGGTATCTAGATGCTAATTACCGTCTGCCGTTGCAAATAAAGTCTCGCAAATAATTTATTCGAAAGAAGTGACTGGATCTAAATTGCAAAATAGATAATTTAAGTTGCTTTTCGAGCCTGCTACGTCATCCACATTCAACGTTCGGTACACATAGGGCGTAGTTGGCTGATAACCGATTAAATATTATGTTGTGTATCTGTAATACTAGAGAGAACGGAAGTTTGTGGACGATCTAGGTCATCTGTAGTGCAGTTTCACCATAGCACCTAAGAATCACACTAGCCTCATGAAAATACTGAACAATGAGACAAAAATATTAAGACGTAAGCAAGGAACGAGACAGGCCTCAAACCAACACAACACCCTCTTTTGCCGGGGGTTAAAAATAAATTCCAGGACAGGTCATTAGATAGCAAAACTAGTTACCTCGAGCTGCTAACGCAATGAAAGTCTGCGCATGCCTTTGAACCATGTCGACGTTGACGACGCCTCGCAGCGGCAACCTCGACAACAGCAGAGGTAGAAAGTCGTGTGCGGTCACTCCAGCCACGTCCCACTTTAGTTTTGATAGCACGAGAAGCTCCCAGCTCTGTTGACAACAGTAAAACATTGATAAGTATACCATATTTCTTTTTCGTTATTCTCTTTAAAAATTATTAGTATGTTGAAATTCAGTACTTAAATACAATACATAGATGCTACTTCTTTCCACATCTTACATTGTCTTTATCTTATGTGGCAACAACTGCTCTATCTCTGACCCACATAAAGTTAAAATAATTAACAAAATGATAGGTCTCACACTCGCACACACGTTTCATGATAACTAAGTATATATGACTATTTTAGCGATCTTTTTATTTATATTTACTTATGTATGAATACACGCCGCCGGTCAACAGATAAATGTTCAATGTTTACTTAGCTCAATCAACGGTCGTAAGCAGACATTGAGTTGTATCCGTTCCTTCGATAACAGTTCATGACACGATGGTATGAAAGCTCTCTATTGGACAACAGCGTGTGTACTTAGTCCCTGTCGTATCTGAGCACGTTGTTTATGAATGAATGTAGTAGATCATCACTTGGTACGTCGAGATCGTACAAATGTGTGTGTGAGTCTACAATAAATGCAAAGGCGTAATAAAACTTAATCCAAGAAGTAAGGACATACTTCAAAAAAGAAAACTAAGGTGTGCAAAGGTATCTTATACGGTGGACAATGAAGGTAGTAATGCGGGTCGACCGCAACATGAAAAGATTGGTCTATCTTCAGCGTACAATATACAGAGACCAGTTCAAAAGCTCTAAAGCAATAAGTTCATAAAACATCCACCCGCAGATGCCGCTGCAGGGGATCTTCGTCATGTCAGTTGGATTACATAGACATTTTTTTATGATAGTGACTGATTCTACGAATTGAGTGTTATTGAATCGCATTTCCAGATGATTGAAACTTGGAGGAACTTTAGTGCGACGACTGGGCGGGAAGTAAACATGTCTAAAAACATTTAAAATGTCAAAAGATGAATAAAGGGCTCAACAGCGACGCGGGCGCAGCCCATCGGCACGTCACAGGCTCAGCTAATAAACCGAGCTTTACAAACAGTCTGCACACTCGCTGAATTCCACACTCGGTTCCCATGCTTTATCCAATTTCATCAAACGGTGTGAATGCAGCGCTGCTATTAGTATCAAACAATGAGCTCGGTGTCGCGTCGCAACCTAAACTCCCGAGACTGAACAACTTGCCATTTTCCAAATGAGAATAAGCACGTTAATTAATAAGCTTTTTGGTAGACCTACTATAAATCCAATCAAAAAATACGATATCACGAGTAGCCGCCCGCTTGGTAGCGTTTTACCCCATTCCCGTAATTTTTTTCAGGATAAAAAGTTGCCGATTTATTTATATATATTATTAACATTACATATTTTATATCTAAGTATATAATATAAACTTTTGAAACTATCATGGTTTTTAACACTTTTTTTCACCGTGATCATGGTGCATGCAACTGTGAAATATCGGAAGTCAACTCAACAAAATTTAATCATGGTCAATATCTCGTTGTTTCATAAAAATATTATATGATATAAGTAAAATCTTTCAGTTCCAAATCGTTTCAGTGGTTGGGCGATTGAGTAACAAACATCTTAACACCGTCACTTTCGCATTTAAAATATCTGAAGTATCCATGAGCAGAACTGTCCATGTAAAAGATTTCGCTTCCATGTAAAAGATTTCACGTTTCGAATGGATCATTATCAGTTGTTACGTAACATTGTACTTTAGCGTCATTTACATCAGCGAATTCCTGCAAAATGATGATAAACAGTTTTGTTGAAACGTGAATTGCAACATGTAGGACACTAGAATCTTTCAAATACTCGTACATTATTATTATAATAGTGTGTGAACTGTATGTAGGTATGTAATGTACATAATGTCGTGAATGTTACCGACAGCGGTTGTACGGATAGGTTATAGCACATTATACCGGCACCGCAACAGCACGCTCCAAACCAGCAATTAACTTGTCATTCAATTTAGAGCATTAAATCGTGTGTAGTATAATATATTTCATAATGTCAATATGAAAAAGCCAACGGCGGGCAGTCAGCGCGCTTGCCGCTACCACACAACTCGACTCGCAGCCCGCGTGCTGCAAGCGAGCGGACCTTGTGCGCACAGCGCGCCGACGGCATGCTTATTACGCGCCGACTCCGAGTCGGCAGCGAAAGCGAGGCGAGTGTTCAATCATAAATGCCATATAACAATATTGAGTTCGCGGTGACAGCAAGCTTGCACCTCGCGGCCACCGCGCGGACTGTGAGCTTACACGTCGCGGCCGGCGCGCGGACTGCGAGCTTGCACCTTGCGGACAACGCGTAGTTAGCGCGCTGGCAGCTAGCCGTAGTCTAAATTCGAGGCGACGCCGTGCTGCAGCTGCGCAGTTGCGGTGCCGGTATAATGTGCTATAACCTTAAGACAACGAAGGCGGCACAATGGTCGGTCGTCAGACCGCGTTCCACGACTCGATTCTCCTAACCACAATTTTTTTTTCCTTCCAACGAATGCCGTGCCCGTATACCGATCAATTTTACCCGACTAGTCGGAATATTAATGATGATACATTTTAATATAGTTTTATGCGCCAAGGAATACTTTCTTTATTGTATTTGTAAAAATAAGTAACTTAATCGGGACCGCAATATAGCAATATAGGTTTGAGAGCTTACTAGTTGGCGAATATCAGGATCCATATAATTATTATGTTGGTAGAAATTAAATATAAAAGGGTTAGTACAATACAATTTTATTACAATTTCTAAATGTTTGCATATCCAGTAATAATCATTTAATTTCAACCAGGTTTTTTTTTTCGAAAAGTGATCACCTAAGTTTGTTTAGTAGCCCTATTATCTATCTAAAATTGATGCGGTTATACCAAGATAACTTTTGAGGGCTAATAGTGTACCAGACCACGCACTAGGTAGGTAAGGTACTTTAGGTACTGACTTGGCGGCGGCTGTGTTTCGTTTTATGAGATACCAAACGAATAACAACACCGATGATACCTTTTTATAGCTCGAAGTGCATCAGGAGATAAACAAAGGAATGCAATATATGGCACACCTAGTTCAACATCTTTTGCAACATTTTGCATTGATCTATTCCTATTAGTTGTGTTGTTATAGCGTGATGTTATACATATAGTATATAGCCTTCCTCGATAAATGCTGGACTATCCAACACAATTTTTTTTTTGTTGGATAGTCTTTTTTATCAATTTTTTCAATTCGGACCAGCAGTTCCCGAGATAAGCGCGTTCAACCAAACAAACCCTTCAGTTTTATAATATTAGTATAGATAGATTTAAGTGGATAGTTTCATCCAATGCGTTTGTCTAAGGTGAACCTAACATTTAATTTCATCACCCATTTTATAGTGCTATACCTAACTATTATTTCATACTCGTTGTCGCTGCTGAAATACAATATTGCTTTTTGAGCATTTTAAAAGTAATTAAAAATATTAAACGTTTTCCATTGCAATGGTAGTAGCTTTGATTTGACCGCGATTGGTTTTTGTAAGCAGGTATTTCAGGTATATGTCAGTATGATTAGCTTGCAAATGCATTGTTTTATTCCACTAGGTGCATTACTCTGGGTTCGTTTTGTTTTGTCGCATTCCCGGCTGGTTAGGCGAGAGGTTTCATTCGCACCGGATACGGCTCAGTCGTGAGATCAGCAAACAACCGCCAGTCGTGCTAATTTACTCATTCCTCATAATCCTAAACAATAATTTTCATTTCCATTTAGTTGTTCAGCAATTTTTGTATATTGTTATGGCTAACAATCCTTCTAAGTAAGGTAGTTTGGTAGGTAAAGGATTGTTGTTTATGTACTAGGCAGTCTATAATATCTTACAGTGCCTATAATTATATCCTATATCTTAAGAACTTAACGATAATTATTTTAAACACAGTCATGAAAAATAACTGAACTTGTTTAATGAATAGGTTTGTTGATTGTTCTCTATGTTTTTGATGCTGTTCACTGCACCTACGTTATAATTACAGTACATTTTTAAAAGCAAGTGCCTCCACCTATTTAGTGCAATGCAAGCGCCATTGGGGTTTATCGTGTCGACCGAGAAAGATAAAAGAAACACCATATCACTAGTGCAACTAACGCGCGTACTATATTATTATGATTGAATTCTGTTTGTTCTAGCTAGGGGAATTTACACAATAAGGCACCTACTTGTCGAGAGAAAAAAGGGCTGCCAATAAAGTGATCCCTCATTAACTAAAGAGCGGTTTCAGTTATGGCAATATTTAATTTTCTCTTTTGACAAACTGGAACCGCGGTCGTAAACTTATGCTTCAATTATAATAAACGTTTACGGTGGTGGTGTGGATGTGAGAACGCGCAAGGTTTTATGGTTGGACGGACAGTGGGCAGCGGCCGGCGAGCGCGGGAACCCCGCATTTAAACCCGCCACGAATTCCAGAACGTGCTCTTTTTGCTTGAGGCGAGTCCGGCCAGAGCCAAGCTCGACATTCACAAATAAAGCTTAACCTATGCAAGCGTGCCATTTCTTAGAATTCAAACTACTTTTAAAGATCCTGCTCATAGATGTTTCAGCGTTCTACGTTCAAAATTTTTCAATACCTAATCCACGGATAAAGCGTGGCCTATGCTTGACTTAAGATCGCAGCGTCTTTTTTATCAATCATCATAATTCAAAGTCAAGACAAAGTTAAAAGTAATTTATTCTCTTGAATACTTGAATCACAGCAGTTTGAAACGTCTACCACCAAGCCGAGCGAAAGAAAACAAGTAACTTCAGCTGTCTCAATTACCTACAAAAATGTTCTACTCACATGGTAAATAAAGTAAACTCAATGACGGCCTACGCACATCTAGGCGATGGCGATCAGTGAAACGCTGTCAAATATCGCTGTCATATTTGACATCGTTTCACTGATTGCCACCGCTAAACGCTTAGATGTGCGCAAGGCTTGAGTTCCTTTCCAATTGGTCGTTTTACAATGTTAGTGGTGTAAATACTGCTAGGAATTAATTACGCGATACTTAATATACGATGAGGGTATTTTTATCGTTTTAGAGTTTGTACAGCAGTTTGAAGATAACATTTTGCAGTAAACGATGCAGTTAGTTATTATAACTCCAGAGAATTCTATTACAAAGTTACCTATTTTGTAATGAGAGTTTGTGTGGGAAATTATGTTTAACAATAAAATGTTCAGAACCACTTTTTAGTTAAACAAAACTAATTGAGAATATCATACAAATACATATTTTTACAACACATAAAATAGTGTAATTTTTATGAATTTTCTATATCTGTTTAATTTAGACAAATCTGAGTTTCTTACAAGTATTATTTTACAAACATTCTTAGCAAGATAGTAAATAATACTTTTTATCATAATCAATGTTAATTACCGTAAGACGACGATAAATGAATAACAATACACGGTTGTGCTACGGTTTGGCGTAGAGGCTCTACGAATGTGCTACGCCAATCACCTTACATGCAAACACTTGCAAATGAACTATATAACTTGACTCATTTTAATAACTCCGATGTTATATGAATAAACAGAACTTTAGCTGCGATAAAATTTGTTTAAAAAATTATGATATCTACGAGTATTTTTCTTCAATTAATTTGTTATATTGTAAGCGCACTAGGAATACGTGATTTCGCTGATTATATCTGAAGTTCTTTGGCATAAAGTGGTCAGTTATGTGTACTTTATTTATTTACAAATTCCATAGTGAACGAACAGACGCGTATGGTATGAAGCAAAGGCGGAAGCGAATAAATAATTTGATTTGATTTGAAGCGTAGGCAGGCGCATGTACGCAAGCGGTTAGTCGTGCCAGTCTGTTTTAAGGCTTTAGTAATTATCCTGTTTACTATACTGATGACGAGGGTGCAAACACGCGGTTAAGCAGTAGATTGTAATAAACCTTCAGACTGGCTGATTTGATTTTTATCGTCTTCTATAGTTAAGATGATCTTAAAACCCTTATCGTGACGAACACCATTTATGAGATACCAAAAGAAACGAGTGATCCCATCACTTGCTGGTGTCGAAGAGTAATGTGGGGATGGGCGCGGACGCCGGGCCGCGGGCGCGTGAGAAAAAATATGCGATCGCTCCGCCTGTATATACCTAATTGGTCTGATTGAAACGCGAGCTTACTCGGCAGGTCTTCCGAGAAGCCAGATCGCCTCGTTAGGGATAGGTACTGTCCGCAGCCCTTCGCTGGACCGGCCCATAGAATACTGTGCAGTGCACTGCCTGACCGCGTCCGCTCCTCAGGTTCCGTTGAAGCCCGGTAATTTATATGAAAATCTCACAGCACATACGTAGGCATACCTACCTAGACCTAGATAGGTAGGTACCCGTACCCCCCGACTACACCTATTATAGAAGAAATGTTGAGATATATATGTATGCGTCGGCAGAACCAACGGTTTAGCTACCAACCCACCGTGATAAGACTTTAAAATCATCGTGTTTCCTGTCAGTACATTTTTGCTATGGTATTTAATATTTCCTGTATATTAATAGTCGCTAAGCGCAACTTTGTAACTTCTGGTTTGAGGTTAGAGCCAAGCACATGTCCATTAACAGCTTGCACGAAAGATCTCACGCGGTAAACGAATAAAGATACCTACCTGCGTACTCAACGGTGGGTAATCCGATCCAATTTGCCTTAATTATAGCGATGATAAGTTTTATTAGGCTGCATCACCGTTACTAATGAGCGAGGGCTACAGAATGCATGAGCCAAGAATGCACTTGTTGCTCGGCAAAAAACGAGTTGTGTGTTGTTATGACGCGCTCAATGTGCCGTGCACTTATTATCTTGTACGGGACAGCGCGGGCGCACGGCGGGGCCCCGCAGGGTGGCCGTCGCCGCCGGTCGCGCCCGAAATGCAACCGACGACATTACCAGGGTCGGCTCTAGGCCTTGTAGCGTAGCGCCCGCAGCAATACCCTGGCGCCCGCGCCCACTAGTGTAGCTAAAGCCGATATGTGTACGTCCTACATCATATTTAGGTAGGTACATGCTTATTGAATAACTCAATGTCGTCGGTCCGTCTGATGGACCGACGACATTGAGTTAGGGGATTATATGTAGGGGAGGCCTATGACCAGCAGTGGACTTCTTCAGGCTGGTGGTGATTGAATAACTATTCTTAATACTTAAATCTAAAACGGCTGTAGGTATGCGTAATAATCTCTTTGGAAACGGTTTTTATAACAGGAAAACTTTCGACATTCAATAAGCAATACTGAATAACTGGCAAAAGAAAAAAATACGGAAAACACCGGCGGCGAGCTGTGAAAATGTTCGTGCATGACTGACACAAAAAAAATACGTCACTCGGTGCGGGGCGGCTATGTGCCGAATACCCGGCACAACAGGTATAAAGCCGGCTCTGGACATTACAACAATCTAACATACCACTACAAAAATGTAACAAGAGCATTACATTTATTTATAAATGTTTTTTATTCTAACACTATAGGTACAAACAATTGGCTCGAATAGACGCTATCTCGTCACACGTCTAAAACTAGATCATAATTAGTTTGATAATTTGCATTCTAATTTCAAACTCCCAGACAACGCATGGGCATGCAAGTGACACCGCCTATAAAATTTGAAAAGGTATAGTGCGGCTAAATAATTGGTTCGAACAACTTTTGTCTTGTCGAATGGAGGTCTGAATGCAGCCACACACAATGACATGCGTATCACATGCGCACATGTATACCGAACCTATGTAGGAAAGGCACCTTCTACCAACTGACATAAAGACGACGTACAAAAAGTAATTTAGTGCAGTAAATAAGAATAGATGAAGAGCGATGTAAACAAATCGTCCACACTTCATTAATAAGCACCTATATAATTACAGGCACCAACCCAAATTGGAGAAAAATACTTATCAGACTTTATTCAACATAAACATAGGTACCTTAGTATTTTGATTACCAATACCCATTCAAGATTATTACTAATATGTACTTAGTGATTCAAGGTTATGTCTAATATTTTAGAGATTTTGTCTTCCTTGCATAAAAGTAGGTTTACTTCGTGAATGCTGAGCAGCAGGAGATCCAGCAGGTTGGTTGAATGACGTGGCCAACGTTCGTGAGATGATATTCCCCTTATTCTAAAATTATACATCAAAACACCTACAGGATTCTATTTTCTAGCGAACAGATTTATACTGTGATGAGTCTCAGAGGAATAGTATTTATAAATATTGCATGGATACAGGTAAGGTACCTTTAGCTTTAATTCGTTTAAGTTTCTTTCTTATAATTTTTACATCATAATAATAAAGAAACCCACAGTCTTTAACGGTTTTATGACCACTAATTGCATTGTGCTTTTCATATACGTTCTGATGCTAAATTTTATAGAAATTTTATTAAACCTTTACACGACCGTAGATGAGATGCGTGCTAAGGATTACTCCATCGTTCAGTTGATTAATGTACCGTCATACATAATGGAATTCCAATCTCTCGCGGATGCTCTAGCCGCGGCCGGGACTTAGAAATCATCCGAAAGAACGACACGAACGCAATCATATACAAACCATGCTCACACAAAAACCTAACACGATACCGCATGACTAATGATATCAGCTGTTTCTCCGGACGAAACTAATTAAAACAATATTACTTCATTCCTTATTTCTGTTCAATCTTCCACAACGGTTTCTACTGAATTATTCTAAGAGCCAAGTGGACCAAAGAAAGCTGGATGATAGATTCAACACGTTCATTAGAAAGATACCTGCGACGAAGGAAAAAGTAATAGCAGTAATGACTCACGCAGAGATCCGCTAGCGTGATGCTGTTGGCTGTGTAAAAGATGAGTACTTCGGCGGAGAGGCCACGGGCCCCCGGCTCGCGCAGCTTGGAGGCCAGCAGGAGACACGTGGTGCCGAGTAACTGCACTTGGCTCTTCCCCACCGTGCAGATGCTCAGGAACCGATCCAGATATGATGTAGCCAACGGAAATACCTCCTCTTGGCAACCTTGCTCCTCGCAAACCTGAAAGAAAAAACTTAAGTTAAAAACGGTTGAAGTTTGATAAGTTTCGAACTCGTTTTCTGAGAACACTGACATAGAACGCCGCACCCAAACAGCACTGTTTATCATCCGGAATAGGTGATAACCTATATATAAAATGGAAATACACACTTAGCGCGATAAACAACGCTATATAATAGCATACTATTTCCTGTTGCAGTTAATATGTTAGCATGTTTTGCGTTTTATACAATCGTTTCGTTTGTTAGAACGAAGCACTCGTTCTGTTATCACAGTCAAAACATTTCACAAGGTTTCGGTATGTAATCTTAGGTTTCGTTTGTAAAATGCCGACTTAATTGGTTTCAATATTTCCATTCCTATAGTAACAAAAAGATAATAAGCGAAAACGGGCTTATAGCGGTGCAACAATAGTATATTTCATTACAAGTGCGGGAAGGCTGTCATTGCAAAGAGTTCCGACAAATGTCCACCCGAGCCGAAGGCGAGGGTTGACAGTCGGAACAAGTTGCAATGACGGTTCCGCACGTGTACTGAACGACTATTTTTAATACAGTTACGAAAAAATTAAGCAATTTAATAAATTAATAAAAATACCATTTGCTTTTTTCTCTTCTCTCCACGCAATAAGTTCGTCGTATTTATGCATGTAGCGACTTTTTGACTTTTCCGGTAAAATGTTCTCCGAAGCATTTTGTGCAATTATACTGAGTTCCGGTGGTGTTAATTCAAAAAAACTAGGGTCGAAATTACTCATTTTGTGCAACAAACAAATAAACTCGAAAAGAAAATTTCTGAAAAATGGCGCCAACGCCAACCGTAAAATATAAGCAGAGATTTTTTTTTTTCTTCACCCATTCTGGAAGGCAAAGGGAACTATACCCATACAGCCAAGTCTTCAGTAGATTTTTTTTATTGATATGAATTGAAAATGAAATTTAATAAGATGAAATGAAATGAAACCTAACATAACTCATTCAATCAAATCATTAAATCTGTTAATGAAACAAATTAGTAGCTTCTTTTTAGAAATAATACGTATTTGCATGAATCATAAAAACTTCGATGAATTTTTTTAGTAAAAACTTCATGGTTGGTTTTTCTTTTTAGACATTATTTAGACAGTTGGGAAAGAAAAAGCACTAGTGCGGGAATGGTAAAAAAAAAGCACGCGTGTGTAATAGCCCACATCCCGAACGCTATACGTCCCTGCAATACGCCACTTTTTGAGCAACTGTATTAAAAAGTGTTAAACGTAGGTATAGAGAGTGTGATGAGAGAGTGGTTGCCACAGCACAGTTTGCCCCGCATAGTTTCGCACGCTGTAACACGACTACGGCACCAACTTAGTGCCTAACCTACTGCCTAGTAGGTATGTACCTTTACCTAACAACAGGCAGCTGTATTAATATGAAGTACTTAAGTAACAGCTAGGTAGGTATATCGTTTCATGGCGCTCAAATAGGTTTGGTTTCTTACATGCATTCTGTTCCAAAAAGTATTTGTTACGCTTGGCGAATTTATCTTATTAGAGAACCAATTCTTCTCTCAGCAAGCGCATAAGATCTATCCTATTCTAATAAGTATAGCGTTTCACGAAATAACTTCTATTAGAAGGGTTTTTATATCCTCTCCGATGTCCGCCAACTTGCCACAAATATTCACACGTGAAGACGAAATCATTTTAAAACTTATGAAATTTAACTATTTTAGTGCAGGCGTCTGTATTGTAGATAAGTATCTATCTACAAGCGTTGTGATGTAATACCTAACAGAAAGCTATGTGCCTCCCATTTAACATGTGGGCTGGATTGGATGCACTCAACAGTTAAACGTCTACTCCGAGCCACGTTGATCATGTCGTTGACCCCGAGTATCGTTTCGGTCTGGTTGTTGAAATGTCTAGACGGGTCTGGTTTGGACTTTGGAAGATCTGTACCTCTTACCTATCATGGTTAGGTAAGGTAGGTTTTATTAGCCGAGCTAGGAGCGCCGCGCCGCCTGACGACTCAACGCTCACGAGGCGCCCTGACTCGGTGTCGATGACGTCAGCGTTGCCGACACTGCCAGCGGCCGTCGCCGCCCCGCGCCGGCCGGCGTGTTTCCACGTGGCCGGGTACAGCTGACTAGTTTTTCTGCCAACCTTACTACCTTAATAAGCAGAAATAGACCATTCACCTACATACCTAGATAACCTAGAACTAACTAGGTACGTAAGCACCACAATATCAAATCCCACGGTTTACCTAACCTACGTAAGTGTATATAAACTTTGTGTATAGCATACGTACTATTATATACCTACGTATTTATTTGTAATGCAGGCACCCACCTAAGCTTGCTATCTAACTTGCTATCCGTTCAGATAAGTGCACAACAGAGCGTCAGCTGTGTGCGTGTCAAAATCAGCTGATTATTCAAATAGAACAAGCGCAATGGATGGGTGACGGCGAGTGGTCGCGCGTCGCCGGTCGGCGACCGCTAGCTCGGCGACCGCCGCGCGTCCGGGCTCCAGGGGCCTCTCGCCCTCCCCGCTCCTCCCCCCTCCCCCCACCCGGACCACACATTTACATATTTTTTTAACCTAGGAACCTTATAAACCTAGACTATCCAAAGTTACAATCGAATTGAGACACCCAAAACGACACGAAATTTCTTAAAATCTTATAAGAATCTAACACGCGGACGCAATCAGCTGATCATGTAAACAATGCTCAGCTGTTCTACCTATTCAATGTTTTTATCCAATAAAATAAAGTCAGCCTCCGATAACGAGCCGGTTGTTCACAGTTCAGTCAGTCAGGCCTGGGGTTGAACCGGACAGAGATTGTGATGAATGGGGTTCGCACCGGGTCTTTCAACGCATTGGACGAGAGAGCAACCGGAGCCTCGGGTTCCGTCAGCAGGATCGGAAGCAGGTATACCTACACGTGGTCAAATACCTACAAGACAAGATGGCGATTGCTGAGGTCGGTCGGCCGAGTGGGTGCGGCGCGGCATGGCATGGCATGGCAGGGTGTGCGATCAGTGCTCACCTCTAGCATCCACTCGGCGACGAGGCGGCGCATGTGCGGCGTGAGCTCGGTCTGCACGGCGCCGAAGTAGTTGGCGGTGATGGCGTACCGCTCCTCGGTGCGCAGCAGGTTGTCGAGCACGCGGCGCCGCAGCAGCACGGGATCGGGCCTGGCGGCGACGGCCGGCGCGGGCGCGCGCGCCGCACTCCCACGGCTCGACTCGCTGCTGCTCGGGCTCACTCGTTCCGCGCACAGCAGCTCCATGGCGCACCGCACTGCGGTTATCGGAGGCGGTGGCTTGACGTCACGCGGCGCGGACAGCTGATCGTGCGAGAGCGAGCGTCGGGGACGCAGGTGGAGCTGCGACGACGGCGAGTGCCCGAGTCGCAATGAATGTACGGTGCGCGACTCGTCTCGACGAACATATGATCGGCGCGGGCGCGGGGCAGGCCAGAAGTGCGGGGCGGCGGAGCGGGCGGTGGGCGCCCCGTGAGGCCGCACGCAGGTTTCTCCCTTTCGTTCGACGTTCAAAAACGTTACTACGGCCCTCTTGCTCACTCGCCCTAATTTTTAACTTTTCATCTCGCTCACTCACTTCGTTACAATTAGGTAGGTAGCCTACCCATTGCTTGCTCACTCACTCTACAAAACTTTATGTAGTAGGTATGCTGAAGTTACAAAAAATATTTGTACCTAGGTAATATATATTATCTGTATTCTGGCAATTACTATTTTATTTTACTACTGTACCCTACCCCTAGGTACCTAGGATCCCTTCGAGATTATACGGTGAAGGTAGGTACCTAGTAGAAGTTGGTAGGTAAGGTAGGTAGTAGTAGTTAGAGTAGTACTAGAGATTGGCCGAATTTATTCGTTCTAAGTTCGGTATTCGCCATGTTCGGCCGGCTTACGGTAAGCCTGCCAAAAGTGCCAAACATGCCAGATAATCGGCCGAATACGAATACATAAATTAAATAAAAACTTAGGTACCTACCTAAATATCGTGGACAATCCACACAACACTCTCTGGCCCCAAACTAAGCAGAGCTAGTACTATGGGAACCAGATAGCTGATTTTATGCTTAAATAAATATATTTTTTGTACCTAAATATGTATATACTTAGAATAATAACCAGATAGCTGATATACAGGGTGGAATTTTGTAATGCCACCTGGAGGGAAAGTACTCTTAATACTGCAGATAGAAAATTTTACTCAAAGGAAACATTCCTTTATTTTTGAATAGAAAGCAAACTGCATTCAAATTCAAAGATTTTCGAAAATTTTTTTCTTCACACCCGGGAATCGAACCGGCTCAAATAATTTTAAGCTAACATTCCATATTTAAATAACCTGATACACGCAGCTACGAGGCCTACGAGTATGTCGCAAAGGAGTCTGCATTACAAAAGATGGATGTTTCGGCAAATTTTTATCATCCGCACTTGATGTGCGGGCTGGTTTTTCCGCAAGTAGGTTACTGGCGGGCCCTTTTTACGTGACCCTTGACACGTATTGCTCGAACTTTTTTAGGTTCTACGACACGCCGGTTTCCTCACGATGTTTTCCTTCACCGTTTTGAGAGTACTGGCATAGTGCACATACATTTTTCGACAGAAAAACTCGAAAAACTCATTGGTACACGACTGGATTTGAACCCCCGCGACCTTCGGATTGGAAGGCGGGGCCGCTACCACTAGACCACCAGTGCTCTCTCTAAAGATGGAGTTAGATAAAGAGCTTTAACTTGACTCATTGAATTTGTAACTTCAGATTTCCTGGTTTTCCTTTCATTTAATTTATCATGTTTCTTAGAGAGAATTCATCCTTATAATTTACCCTAACGATCGATGCAATAAAAGTACAGGGTATAATTTTTTCAGATTTTAACCGATTCCCGGGTGTGGGAGAAGAGAATTTTCGAAAATCTTTGAATGCAGTTTGCTTTCTATTCAAAAATAAAGGAATGTTTCCTTTGAGTAAAATTTTCTATCTACAGTATTAAGAGTACTTTCCCTCCAGGTGACATTACAAAATTTCACCCTGTATAATAAGAATCTCCGGGCGAGAACGATTCCCCGTCAAACGACCCAAGCTAAACGAAAAATGGACATCGATTGCAATTTAAAAATCATAAGTTACAATGTATGTACGCCTAAATCTCATGACCGCCTTACTGGACTTAGAAAACGCCCTTGAGTATGTGAATTGGGACATAGTTGGCTTGTTGTGTGAGGTGAGAAGAAAAGGAGAAGAAACTGTCGAAAGAGGTTACAACATCTTTTTCATCCCACCAGCTCTGAAAGTGTGTTTTTGCTGTTTAATTTCTGACTGGAAAAGCCCTTTTTATCCGCTAGAGGATAAAGTAAATTTGAATTTAGAATATCGTGTTCAATAAGTTTGTGAATACACAACCTATTTACTTCTACCTCCATGGTGCCGAACTTATCATACAACCTTTTTTATTTTGTTAAAAACTCGCACTCGTAACCTTCTTAATGTATTTGTAAATTCAAAACACCATTAAACCTATTTACTTCTACCTGCATGGTGCCGAATTTATAAAACAACCTTTTTAAATTTGTTAATAACTCATACTCGGAACCTTCTTGGTGTGTTACTTTTAGTCGCGCCATGTTCTTTTTTGCATTTAGTCATTTCCTCGCTGAGGTGGGATGAAAAGTTACGTGTTGCACTCGAGTGCAAAGATTTTTCACCTTGTGCTCTTTTGATTCCTTCGCCAACGCTTAGGATTCTAACTTTTAAACCACTCGCTACGCTCGTGGTTAAACTTTAGAACCCTGCGCTTGCTCAGTCATCAAAATTGAGCACGTGGTTAAAAAGCAGCTTTGCACTCTTGTATAACAAATAACTATTATTAAGCAGTTAACTTCTTTAGGAAAATCGTAGATTACAAGTTTGAAAGACGATAAAGGAGTGAAACAAGAAACTCGAGGAAAAGTTATTGAAATCTGCACAAGTTTTTACAAAGACATGTACTCAGACAATACAAACCTTTAAGCATTGTCTACTAACAAACCTGATGATACACCTGAAACGATTCCTTACATAACTGGGCTGGAAGGTCAAAAAGTTCTGAGAAAAATTAAGTTCAATAAATCTCCTGGTAGTGATGGAATAACAACTGAAGCCTTAAAGACAGGAGAAACTACACTTTTACCACGATAACGAATTTGTTTAATTCAATTTTAAAAACAGGATCATTCTAAGACCGATTTTGTCATTCCAGCTTCATCCTCCTCCACAAAAAAGGTGACAAAGCAGACATTAATAAATACATACCCATAAGCCTTGTTTCACACTTTTATAAGGCGTTCATTAAAGTCATCGAAAACCGCATATCGGGACAGATAGAGCTGGAGCAACCACCAGAGCAAGCAGGTTTTCGACGAAAACTTTCCACAACCGACCACCTTCACGCTATAAACCTCATCATAGAAAAACACCAAGAAAATAGTATCCCTTTATATATTGCCTTTATAGATTACTCAAAAGCTTTCGACAGTATCACACACCATTTTTAAATCTTTAGAGAACCAACACATTGAATCTGCTTACATCCACTTAATCCATAAAATACTCCAATAGCACAGCAGCAATAAAACTTGACTTGTTAGGACCTACTTTCTCAATTTCAAAAGGTGTGAAGCAAGGTGATCCTCTATCTCCGAAACTATTTAAAAGTACCCTCGAGGAGGGTGTTTAGGAAGCTGGCGGCAGGATGGGATGGAAAAAGAATTGACGTTGGCGGAGTAAGGTTGACTAACCTTCGCTTCGCCCATGACATTGTCCTATTTTCAACATCCTTTTTAGAGCTACAATTGATGCTTGAAGACCTTAGCATGGCAAGCCTTGAGGTTGGACTTAAGATGAATATAGGTCGAAAACCAAGCTCATGACCAATAGCGTTAAAACCAGAGTTTAAGTAGACGGGGAAGAATTGCTTTACGTGGAAGACTACATCTACCATGGCCAAATAGCAGAGTCCAGGCAAGACAAGAAGATCGCTCGGCGAACCGAAAATGCCTGGAGGAGCTATTACGCCATGGAAGATCTGATGAAAAATCCCGATTTCCCACTGCCACTAAAGCGAAAGCTGATGGACACATGCATTCTTCCCATCTTGACCTATGGTGCGCAAACTTGGTCACTAACGCAACTTCAAAATCCAAATTCAAGGTTTGCCAACGTGCGATGGAGCGCAGTATTCTAGGTGTCAAACGACTGGATAGAATCCGTAACACAGAACTGCGCTCACAAACACAAACCGCAGATGTAGCTTTGAAAGCCGCGAAGCTGAAGTGGAACTGGGCTGGTCATATTTGCCGTATGCCAGATAAGCTGTGGGCAAGGATAGCCTCCGATTGGCATCCTGACCAAGCGAGAAGACGACGCGGCAGACTAAATACGGAGATGGCGAGACGAGCTTGATGGTTTCCTGACGGATTGGACAAGCGTAGCCCAGGATCGCGATGTCTGGAGGGAATGGGGGGAGGCCTTTGCCCAGCAGTGGGACCCGGAGGGCACATAATAATAATAAATAAAATACTTAGAATACCTACCACGTAACACCCAGACAGAGAACAAATATCTGTGTTTGCCACACAAATATTTGTTCTCGATGGGGAGAGCTGAGAAGCCAGTCAAAATGAATGTTCGGTAAGCCGCTTACCGAACATTGGTATTAAAATTCCAATCTTTCTGCCGAACATGGGTATTCAGTTCATACTCATCCTAAAATTTAATATCCTGCGGCCTGCACACATCTAGTAGTTAAATGATTGACTCCATTAAATTTAAAACAGCCACATGCAACTGTGAAAACAAGAGTAGAGAAGGAATGCAATGAGCAGTTTTTAGAGCTCCGTGCGAAGTCCTACAACGAACCCCTTATGCCATAACCCCTAGAGACAGTTTCGCTCTGTCCGTCTTCCTCTGTCTTTTTCAAAAGCATTTTTTAAACTTTCAGTTCGCCCCGAACTGAGATCTCGTGATGCTATCGAAATGCTCCGAAATAGTACATTGTTACCCGAGTGTTGAAAGTCACGTTTTTTGAGTCCCGAGACGGGTTTGGCGCCAGAGCGTAGCGAGGGCGCCAATGGAGCTTGAGGGAAGAAAATGTTAAATACGTCAGCAAAATCGTATTTATTTATTAGGAATATAATAAAGTTTGTAAGTGTGGACAGAGAAGCCTGTCTGGTGGTGGTGGTGGTGGTCTGGTGTCTGGTGGAGGCCAAAATCCACTTTGGGTCGTTAAGCCACAGCAGTAAGTAAGTAAGTAGGTAGGTATATAAAGTTTGTGTTTATGTGCCATTTATATTACAAGGCGACGACGGCATTTCGGCTCATTCACACGGCATCGGCGAAGAATGTTGTATAGGAAAATGACGTAAAAGGACGAGAACACGTACCGTGCGTAATTTCACAATTATTGATGACGTGTGGCGCCTTCAACTCCAAGCCCTCGCTTGGAGTTGAAGGCGCCACACTGCGCCTTCAACTGCAATTGGGTTGCGCTCAAGACTGCAACTATACAGTGTATACATAAAAATATTCTATATTAAATTAAAATTATTTTTGCGTAGAATAAAAATATTTCTACGCTAAAATTATTACTTTTAAAAATATTAACGTATAAAGTAACACAAATTAATTATATTCCTCATTTTTAGAGGCAATTGTCTGATTCTTACCAATTAAATGTATAGAATCCGATGGTAGGTAGACCGGATTAGCCACATGCAGTGCTCGATAAGTTTGCATTGTTTCTAAATGTCAATGGCATCGTAAAGGCAGTCAATTGTAGCAATATGAGTCGTGGGTCGATCAACTCCGCTGCATTTTTTTTGTTATATTTTAAACTTGGGTCTTAGGGCAGAGTGCGCAGGAAGTGAGCTATAACCACGTTGTTGGTATTCATCTACATAAGTCGGCTTCACACATTCACTTCACTACCCTTATATAGGTACTATACGTGGAAGACACGTTGTTCGTGGGTTTTATATGCCCACTTATTATAATGCCTTACACTTTTTAACGGCTCGCTAAAAGTATCTTGCCTCACTTTCAAGTCAACACCTAAGTGGGTGCTCCATTGGCGAGCTAAAACCGACAAGTCTGCGAGCTAAAGGTAAAACCGCCAATGGATCACCCAATAAAGAGATGACAACAGACTTAGCAGTTTTTTTTTCAATCTACCTAGCTTAACGGTCTGCCAAGCTAAAAATAACCAAATTAAGAGGCTATTCTTTTGATTGGCTGTCAAGCTCTTTGCTAATGAAAATTTGACTTTTTCTTATTTCTTTAAAAAAACAGATTTTTAGGCACCATCTTAGTACCTTACCTACCATTTACTTTGGTAAGGTAAGGTAGGTAGTACTCAATTTTCATGCATTAGATTTAACTCGCCAAGTTTCATCAGTCTAGGTCTTACAGTTTCGGAGAAAAATGGCTGTGACATACGGATGGACAGACAGACAGACAGACATGACGAATCTATAAGGGTTCCGTTTTTGCCCTTTGGCTACGGAACCCTAAAAAACAGGCCTTTGCATAATATTGTAGGTGATTTATTAGCGTCAGGGGCAAGGTGTTTAATCATGCCCTTACTTGCGGGATGCTATAGCGCCTGGGACAGGATTTTAGATGAATTAGGCTTACCTTACTTGCTTGAAATCTAAATGACGAAAGAAGTTATTGTCTATGACCTTTGACCGGCAACCTACGTGTTTAGTTTCCTAACGTGCAGGTAAACTCAAGCTTGGGCACCATTGGGCACAAACAATGAATAGGATTCCGAAACAAGGCAATAATATGGAATGCTTAGTGCGAGCAGGACATCACATCAAATCAGCGTTTCTCGGAAGTACGACACTGCGTAATGGGACGCGGCTAAATGGAATGCAACCAGCACCGTTCATCGGTTTCTGTAAAATGCTATTAGGAATGTTTTACCAGAACATTTAAAATCACTTGTATGGTATACTTACGTCATTCCAGATCGGTTAACATTATTTATCCAATATAAACAGAGAAAAAATCAACATGAGCAGGAAAGGAGTGAGCACTGATAATAAGATGAATGTGTTTTTACTAGTTCGGGAACCTATGGATTCAATCATGTATACTGTACTGTACCATGTTTATGCCAATGAAGTTATTTTGTATTTGTATTTGATAGAGGTGAGTGGAAGAAGAAATCCTGTTGTGCCGACCCTACTCAGATAATGGCAGGAAAATGATGATGATGATGAACAGAGAAAGAATCGCTTTCTATAGGTATCCAAGATCCAAATCCACGATGTCATCATCATCATGAGCCAGAACAAGTCCACTGCTGGACATAGGCCTCCCCTACACATTTCCAGGAAGAAAGATTCTGGGCCCTTTCCATCCATCGACTTCTCGCGATCTAAACAATGTCGTCAGTCCATCTGGTGGGTGGGCGCCCTACGCTTCGTCTTGCGGTTCGTGCACGCCATTCGAGAACATTTATTCCCCAACGGTTGTCGGTCCTTCGAGCTATATGGCCTGCCCATTGTCACTTCAACTTACTAATTCTACGACCAAGGTCACAGACAGCTCGTAGAATTAGTATCTAACGAAGCCTACCACCGGACATAGATCTTCGGACCAGACCGGACATAGATCTTCTACGGATATCCTCATTTCTGATTCTACCACTTATTGAAACTCCCAGCATAGCTCTCTCCATAGCTCGTTGCGCGACTTAAAGCTTATTTTAATTAATATAGAATAAAGCACATTGCAAAGCTTTCCCAGTTTCATAAATTACGCAGGCGGATGTCACGAATCTTCGTATTTCCTGTGCCAATCTAATCTACCATTTGGGCCTCTGAATTTATCACGGCGGCCGTTGGTAGGGCAGTCATGGCCGAATTGGAAAAAAAGGCGAATAGAGACAGCCGCGTGCATTGACCTGGTAATGTTTACTGTCCTTGATCAACGATGAACGAACGAACGGCAGCGCGACGCGGCGCGGCGGGACGGGACGGACGGAGCGTGTCGGTCGTCCGGACTGACGTCATCGCGGAGGTGCCGATGGGTTTCAGCAACGGAGCAAGGGCTCAGCGAGTACCGCGCATCTAGGAGAACCAAAACCCAGGATAAACAATAGACAGAATGTTTTGTTTTACTATATAGCACCTGTGATTTACTCACGGTACATTATGCATGTTATCCTCTTCTGAATACAGTTTAGGGTCAAAAAAAAAAAATGCGCAATGCTTTCCTAAAGGCCATAAAATAAATTACTTACCAAATAACATGTGCATAGGTAGTTGGCCGGAGATGCACCGGATATCCGGTCTATCTAGCAATTTTATTGAAATCTATGAATAGATGAAAAAACCTTTTTGTATTATTATGTATCTATATGATTTCCAAATATGTAATAGTTATTTAATGGAAGTCATATAATGACTAATACTTAGAGCCTGTCCAGATGGGGCGTTTTACGCGCGATTCCTCAATCGCGCGTAAAACGCGAGCAACTATTTGGTAGGAGCGCGCGTAAAACGCGGCATCTGGACGCAATATAAATTGAAACGCGCGAGGGCACTCGCGCGTAAAACGCTCCATCTGGACAGGCTCTTATGTAACAATACAACAAGTTTGTGACAAGACTAGCATCGAATATTTCCAAGAAAAATATAGTTTTGTTTATACCCGCTCCCTTCGTGACCCACGGCCTGCAGGCCTACCACAAGCTCTGTCTGGTTCTGTCTCTGGTTTTGAGTCTGTGTGAGTGCTGTCTAAATAATAAAATTCCTACGTCACACACACAGTATAATACACTGGTTAGCACTCACACAGACTCAAAACCAGATCCAGAGACAGAGCCAGACAGAGCTTGTGCTGTCCACCACAAGCTGTTAACTTAGTAGGCCTCTACTGTCCCCTTTGTAGTTTACAATTTGAAATGAAAGATGCGAGATTACTATGATTACTATACCTTCATTTTCTGCGCTGGACATCCGTTTGCCGGATATCCGAATAGTACCTTCTAGAACAATTTATTTTGTAAGTCTGTGGGCGTTTTGCTGCTATGCATAGGATGCATATGCATATGCATGCGATATGTTTATGCTGGTGAGAAGCTTACGCCTGAAAGAGGTATTATTACCTAGGTATGTAGAAAAGCAAAGCGAGAGTTAAAATAATGTTTTTTCACCGTAGAGTTATTTCATCTCACTCACTGTTCTTCATTGTACATAATACATATATGTGTAGGTATGTTAAGTAGATAGGTCCGTCTATTTACTATGTATTTGTAACCGATAATTATTTTATAACAAAGTTGGTGAGAAGGTCGGGAAAGACATTTACCTCTAAATATAACTTTATATCAAGACACATTTGGCATCTTTGTCATTTGTCATTGAGGGGACATAGACGGTGCTATGCTAAAGATAGCAACAGGTTCTAAAATTGGATACAGTTATGCATAGTGAGTCCAAGCGCCATTTTCAGTTTTTTGGGAAATTACATAAACGCGTTTTTATTGGTAGAAGATTTGCATTTGCATCGTCAGAAAGTAAATCTATGTACATCGAAGCTTATATTTGTAATTTAACATGTAACAAGAAAAAAACACAAAAAAAGTTTTTATTTTGGAATATATCGTTAAAAATTCACTTGGACTCCTAATAAATATGATGCTCTCATTTTGCAAAACGAGTCCAAGAGACAAAATAATTATTTATTCTGGAAGATTAGCTTTAAGTGCACGTGGAAACGAATTAATATTATGTACTCATTTTGCAAAATGAGTATAAGTATAACATAAAAATGTTTCCTGGACTATTTTCCTATCGTTTAATAAAAAACCCTTGAATTTCCGTATTTACTCAGCATCTTATATTAGATGTTACAGAGGATTGATAAAAATAAATAAAAAACTATTAAAATGGCACTGATAGTATGTCCAGAAAATAAAACAATATAATTATCTAAAAAATATATTAAAAATATATTTAATAAACAATAATAATTTAAACAAGATATATAATACTATCTCAGATATATCTTCAGCTTTCAGACAGACAGAAAAATGATTGATGATATTATTGGTCAACACCAACCCCAAACCCAGAACATATCGGGTAGGATGCAGAATGGAGTAGGTAAATAATATATAAATCTACTCTTCTTCAATAAGTTCCGGATCAAAAACCTAAATGGCCATCAACACCTTCAACAACAATATCATCTTCAATCGTGTCATCAGAAATCAAATCTTTGTCAAATGCTATAGCGTCGTTTGGGATATTATGAAACAGTGATTTTAAATCTTTTAGTTTTTTCTCTGAAACATTTTGTCCTTTCCTACCCTTTCTTTTCTTTACATCAATTTCTAAGCTTTCTTCCTCTTCTACTGTTCCTGCCTTGACATAATGAGGCAATGGATGATTTTAGGTTTCCTTTATCTGGTTTATTCTTAACCAATTATTATTGACCTTCTCGCCCACTGTTATCTTTTTTCTGTTGACAATAGCTTTTTCCTTTTCTTCAGTATTTGTGATTCTTTGCTCTGCAGCTTGCCATAACTTTCTTGTAGTCTTGTGGAGTATAAAGTATTAATTGCAGTTTCAGAAATATAGGGTGCTTTTCGAGGAGAGATCATCAGGTCTATTTTTATACATTTTTGCTATATTGTACGCCCGAAATAGGTAAGCTGTTGGAACATAATTACTTTTAAGATCTTTTATACACAGTTTTACAATAAAATATTTTAATCTTCATCTTTATACGTGTATTCTGGCCTTTATTTTTTTTATTCTGTTCTCCGCAACAATTAAGTTGACCAAAGAATTAAGTTTTTGACTTTGGTAAACTAGTATAATATGTGCTTCCTTAAACATGACTTGGGTTCTTCTGCCAGCCTCTCCTTCCACCCAAACAAAGATTACGTTCAGAAGTTACAAACAACTGTCGCGTAGACTACTGATGCGTAACACTACGTCGTTTGGACTAGTAATGTTTAATGGAAATGTGCTTTTTCATCATAAAATTTGGTTGTTAGTTTTAAATTGGTTGTTGGACTTGTATTGCATTTCAAAATACTTAGTTTGCTATAGAAGGCGCTTGGACTGGGTATCAAAAAATACCACTTAGAGTGAAGCTGGCTGCAAGGGTTTTTTTTCTATGGCTTAATTATACCCTAGTGATTACGAAAATGCGAAAAAATCAAAAAATGAAATTTGGCGCTTGGACTCCTTATGCATAACTGTATCCAATTGTAATTCTTACCTTCATGTGACTCTAAGCGAGAGACCACATGTTTTCTGTAGTATTATTCTGCAGAAGCTTGATATGCTTGATTATGTGCTGAGTCGGTAGGTTAGGCACACTAGCGACCCGCCCCAGCTTCATACGGGTGTAATTTAGAAAAAAGGAGGTAAAAATGTACCTAATTTCACTTTGATTTTTTCCACCCGATGAGAAGCATATTGCTAGTACTAAATAAATATCTTGAACGCCTTGCAGCGATAAAAGCATTATTAATACAATTCCTTGGGAGAATAGTGAACAAGCAGTGGTGTGGTGGACTAGACAGACACTCGCTTGTAACGTGGAACACTAGGGGAGCGCGCAGCAGGTATGGCAGTAGAGCGACTAGATCGTCTAGAACACTGGTACATCCACATAGTTAGTATAGGCGGCATGCGATGCGATGGCTCACACACTTTTTGTCGGGCGGCCAACGGCGAGCGAAGGCCGGTCGAGGCAAGCCACGAGCGATCTAGCATTCCATCCAACCGCTATGAATGAATAGCTGCTCGACTGGTTGAGCATACTAAGTCGCATACTAAGTAATTTCAGATTAATTTGACAACAAACATTTAAGTTAGCAAAAACCGGAATGGTTGCCGGCAGCGACTTGCGGCACCCGCCCCGTGGGAATCGCGAATGGTCCGTATTATAATTTGTCTCTGATAATAATTTTTTGATAAGTAATTAAATAATCCCTGACTCTGGAATGGAAACGAACTTCCTATATTTAAAACCGACTTCAAAACAAAAAGCGGCTAAGTGCGAGTCGGACTTGCCCATGAAGGGTTCCGTAGCAACAAGTAACATAATATAAAAGTTCTTGTAGTTCGTCGAGAGGTAAATTGTGGTTTACCCAAATTTCGTTGGAAGTCTGCATAGTAATGTACATCATATATTTTTTTTAGTTTTATCATTCTCTTATTTTAGAAGTTAAAGGGGCAACATTTTACCACTTTCGAAGTGTCTCTCGCGCAAACTATTCAGTTTAGAAAAAAACGGTATTAAAAACCTCAACATCATTTTATATGTAGGTATTCAGTCATCGTGGGAATATAACACGATTGACTATTTAATTACCTAATTGATTGATATGGAGGTAGATTCAACAAAAACATGTTTAGCCTTAGGAGCATCATGGCTGTGCTAATAAGATAACTTTGTAAATTTTTCAATAAGCATAAGAAATAGGCACACGGCTGGTATGTTCACGTTTCACAACTACATGACAGCACCAACCGATTGAATTTAACTTGGTATTACATAAGAATAATAATTTAAAACCAAAGCATTGCAGTTTTGATTAACATGTGAAATTTTACGTAGATAATGTAGGTACTTCATTCGTGAGCGAAATAATCAGGATGCAGCCCCTCTGGTAACTTGTCTGTTGTTATTTAATTATCTGTTAAAAAATACAGTTGTCTATTTTCTATAACTTTCAGTAAAAAAGTGCAATTGATGTTTTCAGTGACTTCCTATTTCTACTGCCTTAATGAGGCCCAAGTAAATGGTTATATCTATACATTGAAGTAATTGCTGTACACGAGTACCTAAACCAAGTTCTTTGTGTCTGCTATTTTGAGTATGCCCCCGCATAGTGGCCCTGAACCCGAAGGATTATGTTTATCTGCCGGTACTTATCACAAGCCATGGTTTCGGCAGATGCTAACTAAAGCGTCGCTGATAGCTCTAAACTACCATACCAAGACCAAGCACGCGTGCTTATACTTATAGTGAAGACCAAAATGAAGTCATAGTAGAGTAACATGTTATGTGTTCATACCTTGTATAATAAATAAGGTATAGAGGAGATTGATATGATATATTTTCGAGGGATTTGCTCGAATTTATTGCATACCTACCTACCCAAAACAAGTCTCGCTCTCGACTCAACTGGCTGTAGTAGTCTACCTATGCATTGTGTACGTACTTTGGCTGATAAATTAACGGCCTGTGATTGGAATCAGCTGTCGCTCGGTCGCTCCTAAGTTTTCTGGGCAAGCCGAGTACAGGTCAATCTTATACCTACTTAAAACCTTTTAATAATTTCTACAAAGACTCTGTATCCGGACCCTATTTGAAGAAATTTCGATTCCGGATTAGTAGGTAGGCGCCCCATCTCACTCCCATAAAACCAGTCTGAATCAGTTCGTTGAACAATAAAATACTTGCCTCTATTTTGGGAACACCGTCTACCGTCTCGTCCTTATCGGGCCTCTCGGAACCACCATACACCAGCCTGAATTTATGTAGAAAACAGACGTTCCAAAAAATATTTTTATAGGATTTTCGTCAGAGCTAGGCAGTTTATTTTTTGCATGTTTCAGTTTTAGTAACTTATGGTATGCCATGTCAAGCAGGTTTTTCAGTCAGATTTTTGCCAATTAACTCTCTAAAAGCGCACAGGTGGTTTAAATCTCAGCACAAAGCCGCTACAGTAAATACTAAATACCACTAAGGGTTTGTTTGGTTTTTTATCTCCCGGTAAGTACTGGAACATGAAAACCGGTAAATCGTCGTCGGTAGAACGCTGGAGATCAAGTGCTTCCTACATAAATGCGGCCTTAGAGGCACGCCGCGTTCATGGGCGTAGCGAGGAATGTTTCGAGGAGTTCAATGGTGATTTTTCAAGTTTTTTATTTGGGCAATAAATGTGAGAAAACTTTAGTAGATACAAAATTTCCGTCATTTCGTTTTGAGAGGTAAGTAGGTAATATTATTGTATGTAATACATAGGTATATTACCTATCATAGTTACTAGGTGTGGCTAGAAGAAGAAGAGAAAACCTCTTCGAAAGATTTTGAAGAGAAGGGGTATAGTCGTACTTATATAAATATATAAATCTATAATATATAATATCTAAAAGTTAGTAGGAAACAATATCATCAACCTAACACCCACAATACAGATTTCGTTGGTTCGGGCAACTATAGAGAAGCTAACTTTAGATCGCAAAGAAGAAGTTCTACAAGCCGAAGATCAGTGAGGCGCGAGTGGTATCTCTGAAAAGATGTCGTGAGGCTGTGATTTGCGAGGTCTCGAAGCCGAGAACTTCCAAGAACTGTCGCAGGCAGGATAGAATAGGACCGTGAGCTCTCGTATCGGCGCCCAAGCCATTTCAGCTTGCTAAACAGCGGACTATATCAGCTAATATTCATACTTATACTACCCCAGTGCAATAAAAAAAAGGAAATCTGTTCAACATTGGAAATTCTTCCTATGTTAAGTCATTGACACTTGTTATTTCGTAACCAATTAGTTATGGGTACGGATTGGCTGAAGCGTAACATCACCTGACCACGCCATGTCCGAAAACGCTATTGCTCAATTCTAAGGTAATAAAATGTAAGTTTACAAAATGATAACAAATAAGTGTTTGAGTGATCAATTAAAAGGTTTTGTGCTTGCCTGTAAACGGTGGATTACAGGTGATGATTGGGGAATTGAATTTCAAGTTTACAAACCGGCCATCTACCTACAGCATTAGGAGTCCAACATAGCGTAAGTAAAGTACCTATTGATAACAGAAGCGCCAACGCACGCTTGCCTAGTGCACATACTTAGTAATTACATACTATTGTGAATTTTTATTTATTTGTAAATTAAACTTGATTAGTAGGTTATCAACAGGTTTATTTAGTAGAAATGGGTTTGAGTAGGGCATCTAATACGAAGTCATGGCGGTCACGGACTGGCAGTCGGTAGATCGCGCGGCCGCTCGTCTCGTCGCGGGCGTGGCAATGACTCGCGGGCCTTGAGCTTGCGCCTGCGCCACACAAATTGCGGGCCTCATCGTCTATACTTTCCCATCTTTTATATTTGTACTCATACCTTTTAAAATACACTGAAAATGAAATACCGTGTAATTTGATATTGCTCTGGTGCAGGACTAACGACCTTAATAAGGTGAAAATCAGCTTCGTTATGAAAATTTTCTGTAATAATAATAAAGCACGCAGCAAAATCTCTGTACCTCAGTGAATTCTGAAAAAATGCTATCGGCCTGGAGATATTTGCTATCGGCCTGGAGATATTGGAGATATCAGTAATAACACAAATTTAACCAATCAATGAACTAGAAGCAGTTTAATAGTAGAGTGTGGGCGTAGATTTAAAAATATAAAGTGGAATTTAAAAATTTATATTATGGAAACACTAGTTTTTAGTGGGTATCATCTATTGGTGTAAAAAAATTGCGTAAATCTAAGTATGTAAAAATAAAAATTGTTTTAAAAAATATACCACATTTTTTACTGCTGAAATCTGAACACCAACCACCATGACAATTTATTTTTTGGAAACCAACGAAACTATGGCGCAAAGCTATTGAGACGGAGATGACTGGATAAAGAAAGATTATCGTCGATGGGTCAAGATAGAAGTAGACGACTCGACAATAACACTCCCATGGCTGGTCAGTTCGCACGCCCAAGCAATGAGTTTTAATTGAGAAAGAACGCAGGAAGTAACGGTTCCAGCCTGACAATAGGGTGACCTTTATGCAATAAACATGATAAGGAAACAGTTCTAGAAAAACTTGTAATACCATTTCGAATTTGCATTGGCTATTATCAAAGTATTAATGAAAATAATTATAATCTTATGTTTATGAAAAGGTACCTAAACTTGGTATTGGTAAGTTATTTCTTTGTCGGTGGTATACCTTGGTATCTGAGGAGATGTCTATGGTGGCTGAGGGTGGGGACAGTCACGCGTGAGCCTATCTATGTAATTTGGATTGTAGGAGTAATCTTAAGAGAAACTGCAGACAGGTCAACTAGTATACAATATTTTTATTCTAGGCTCGGTAGCACCTTCCCATTTTTCATATTTTTATTTTTCAACTGAATTCTAAGAAAAAAGCAGGAAGTCAATTCAGAGCGCATGTTTTTATAATATTAATCTCTAGTCAAAACAAGTACAAAACGAAAGTAGACAACTATAACTCGAGGCAAGGACTTTTATTTAAAACCTATGTACCTCTATATCTTATATCTCTTTTGCAACTCACTCTGGAAGAAAAGAGTTAAGGTAGCTGAATTATTTACTTCTCTTTCGTTAAAGCAACCGAGTAACGTATGTCACCCCTTCATAAGATTAGAAGTCATCCAATAGAACTTAGAGAAAGAACAATGACTTGGCATTACTGAGTGCCTTTTGAAAGATATCTAATTTTTAACCATGTTTTTTACATTGTGTAAAAATTTAACAGGAAAACCGTGCTTTTACTACTTGATGTGCTTTAGTAAGTATATTCGTACCTAACTGTTTTTTTCAGTTAGTACCTACCTGCTATTAAAACTGAATATTTCAATTAATTTTAGGCACGATTTTGTACAATAAATCTAAATTTACGACTTATTGTAATTTTATTTAAATATTTTTTTTATACAAAATCGTGCTATTATGCGTTTGGAAGTCTGTCAAAGGATCCAAGGGTTTTTAATGTCCGTCTGACTGTCGGTCTTTAGACGAGTAGTAAAATGATATGAGACAATATTTTTTCAGTCATATTAACTATAACAACAGTAGAATACCACATAAATAGAATGGATAAATAAGAAGGTTGTATAAGCTCACTCAAAACATGGTCACTGCCTAACTTGCCTCAGTTGGAGTCCTGAGCCATCGCGACACTTGCGCCTGTTGCGCCGACACCAATTGCTTTGTTTATTCAAATACATAATATGTCACTTAGACATGACTAAGGACGGAAATATTGAATAGGCACGGGTGAAGATGCCTATCTAGCCAAGCAGCCAAGCTGAGAACTCTCACTCAAGTTTTTTTAGAGTTCCGTACCAAAAGGGTAAAACGGGACTCTACTAGTAGTTCGCCCCGAACTACTATTAGAGTCCCGAGATCTCGTGATGCGATCCAAATGCTCTGAAAAGTTAAGCACATAGGTAGATGGTAATCAGAAAAAATGTGCCACCATCATGCATTGTGTTTTATCTAATTTGAGAAAGTATTTCTGCACAGATTTACTGGTTGGCCTTGCCTCTAACTATCCCTCACTAACTTTGTATGATAAACAAGTTTTAACTCAATTGGCCAATTTATTGAAGAGTTCCGTTGGACAGACATCGGCTCCATTATCAGACCAGATCGTTTTCACGATTTTATGACAACTGAGTTCTTCCTTAACGTATTTCAAGAAAAAAAATAAGAAAAAGAAAGCGAATTGACCGACCAGTAGAAAAACCTTAATGTCAACGAAATTCTTAGAGATGGGAGCTCTTGGATCGTTGGTTATCTTGATTTATTATTTTTTTTGTATAGCAAAAACTGAGAGGCCTAGAAAACAAGTAAAAACTGTTTTGGAACGCCCAAACAAAGTTCTTTCATAATAATATGACATGTAATTTGATTTTTATGTGTCACGTTTTTTATTTTTGCATAACAACAAATACTAAAAAATACAATAAAATGATTAATAAAGGGAGCTGCCATTCAACCGACATGATTTTTTTGACGTTTTTATAGATAATAATGGTACGGAAGGTTTTACTTTATAAATACTCTCTCTTTTCCATAGGTATATGTACTGAACAAAATACTTCAAGACTTACTTACTCGGGTACTTAACTAAAGATTATGTTATTAATACATGCTACTACTAATACGTAAGTACCTAAACTAGAAAACTTCATTGTAACGTTGAAAAAAACATATTATGTTTTTTTCAACGTTACAATGAAGTTTTCTAGTTTTTAAACATTATAAAGCTGACCTCAACTAAAAATACTATAGGTAGGTACTGAAGCAATTGAAGAGAGCACTGGTGGTCTAGTGGTAGTGGCCTCGCCTTCCGATCCGAATCGTCGTGGGTTCAAATCCACTCGTGTACCAATAAGTTTTTCTGTCGAAAAATGTATGTGCACTATGCCAGTACTCTCAAAACGGCGAAGGAAAACAACGTGAGGAAACCGGCGTGTTTTAGAACCTAAAAAAGTTCGAGCAACACGTGTCAAGGGTCACGCAAAAAGGGCCCACCAGCCGCCTACTTGCGGAAAAACCTGCCCGCACATCAAGTGCGCATGATAAATTTGCCGAATTTTTGGAGCAATTAAAATATGCTAAAAATATTGGCATGAGTCAGATAGTGACCACATGTATAGTCAGATAATGACCATATGTATATACGCGATAAGCTAGGCTTTACATAAATTTTCCATAATAATAATAAAACTATGCACTAAACGAGATCAATGACCGAGATGTTTGATGGATGGCGAACACACTTTTGGTGCCTCTTTTCATTGGATTAGGTAGTTAGGTATTTTGTACCTAAGGAGAGGACATAGTCCAAGTATCTAGTAGTAATACTTATGTCCATTATAAGTAGATACCGCACGAAACTTAGTCGCACTAGATAAAAAATGTATAGCTAAGTATAGATAGGGGAAAACAGGATATCATTAGTTTGATGAAAAATTTACCATAAAATTGAATCAATAAGAAAATCCCTAGGTAATTCAAGTTAGATTCCTAAACGAAGTACCTACATCGATAGGTACGGCTACGTGGTTCTTCAGTTAGTCCTCTTAGGTCCGGCCTCGACCGCGACTACGCCGCCGCCGCCGCGCCGCGCCGCTTTGTGCCCCAAGTCGTGACACTCGTTTTGTCGCTATTGCAATTGAAAACCGCCTTCCATTAAATTCTTTCAAACGCTCGACTGTTGACTTGAGCAATTTACACGCGCGAACGTAGATAGTTTGCTTTTCTACCTTATCTTTTACCTTACCTAATTTATCTTCAAGAAGTATTCTTATCGTTAGTTTTTATTTCTGTCCAGTATTTCCCAGAGATTAAATTCGGTACCCTACCTAATGCGAATTAGGTTTTTGAATGCCATCCGTTCAGTCGATGAACCAGATCGAAACCTGGAACTGATTTTCACTTGGCTACAGTAAGTAGAGCACTTCCCTAACTCAACTTTAGATTGTTTGATTTGATTCGATCACGATGATGATAGATAAAACAAGTCTAGTCGCGTGGAGTTGTTACACGATGGAGTAATTAGCGAAGGCGCCATGTGTTGCGCCAAGGGGGTCCAACTCCACGGATCAGCATATGTAGCCCACGCGACATCTCGCCTCGAAACACGGAGCTGTGATAAAAAGCAGTCAAAGTCGCAGGCGTGAGAACGGCGCCACGTGGCCACACCAGGCGCGAGCTCATTCATGCATTCGATTCATAAATTGTCCGCTTGCCTTAGTTAGAACATACCTACCTACCGATTATGATAAGTTGGTGGTAGATCAGCCAACGAAAACATCGTTTTCATGTGTTTGCTGGCAAAATGATACAAAATGATCCTAAGAACAATTTATAATATAATATGGCAGAACGTTAATTATTAGTTTTTCATCCCACCATCTCGGAAAGTGTATTTTTACTCTTCAATATCAGAGTGCAAAAGCCGTTTTTATCCGCTAGAGGATAAAGTAAATTTAAATTTAGAATATCGTGTGCACTAAGTTTGTGAATTCAAAACATCATTTAACCTATTTACTTCTACCTGCATGGTGCCGAATTTATCATGCAATCTTTTTAAATTTGTTATAAACTCATACTCGGAACCTTCTTGGTGTGTTTTAGTCGCGCCATGTTCTTTTTTGCATTTGGTCATTTCCTCGCTGAGGTGGGATGAAAAGTTACGTGTTGCACTCGAGTGCAAATATTTTTCACCTTGTGCTCTTTTGATTTCATCGCCAACGCTTAGGATTCTAACTTTTAAACCACTCGCTACGCTCGTGGTTAAATATTAGAATCCTGCGCTTGCTCAGTCATCAAAATTGAATACGCGGTTAAAAAGCAGCTTTGCACTCTTGTATAACAAATAACTATTATTTTCCATGTTTGTGTTGTGTGGATTGTCCAAAATATTCATATTCATATTATTATTATTATACCGCGCGCCATTTTCTTTTTTGCATTTAGTCATTTCTCGCTGAGGTGGGATGAAAAGTTAGGTGTTGCGCTCGAGTGCAACCATTTTTCACCTCGTGCTCTTTTGATTCCTTCGCGAACGCTTAGGATTCGCTTAGGAGGAACTTTTAAACCACTCGCGGCGCTCGTGGTAACATTTTAGAATCCTTCGCTTGCTCGGTCATCAAAATTGAGCACGCGGTTAAAAAGCAACTTTGCTCTCTTGCATAACAAAAAATAACTAATACCTTACTGAATATATTCACGTAATGATCTAGCCATATTTAACTCAAATATCTAGAATTTCGTTAGGAGTTCCAAATTAAAATCGTTGTTGAGTTATAAATTAGCGAATTTTTCCCAAAAAATGTGACCTATGTAATTCCTTGTGTTAATTTTTATTATGTATGTACAGATTTAACAAATAAATGCCTGCCTATTCTATATGTCTATACCTTATAAAATCGGACGTAAACATTATGGCCATATTTGGGTGGTTCGCGGGTGCATGCTATAAATCAGGGCTTATTGAGGTCTGACCGGACATCAGTTATTTTTAAAATTGCTTGCTCAACATCATATGTTTAGGTGGAATACTGATAATTGCGGCGGTGAATGAGGCGCCGTAAGCCGACACCGCCGCCTATAGGATTACAGAGCGGAGCCCGCCTGTGTTCACCTCAACACGTCACGCCTCGTTAGTCGTTATACTTTTTGATGCATTCTGCGGCGATTGACCTTTCTCTTCAGTATGAACCACTTTAAATTTTACTTCAAACTACGAGTTACAGAATGGTAATTAGGAGTGAAAAGCAAACATCTAGTCACATTATACAATTCAGAGACTCAGATACGTATTGTGAAACAGAAAACGGAGATGCCGAGGTAAGCAGCTGCAATGTGAGCCCGCTATACTGTGCCTCGATGGAGACCTAGCGCGGGGAACAGTATTACCTACTAATCTAGGTAGACCATTACATGTCACTTATCAGTCATATCACTGTGTCCTATGTGTAACTTGATTTTTCATTGCTCCATACTCTGAAAGTAGGTCTGAAGTTGCCTGAGGGGCCTAATTGAAAGTAATACTTTCAGCCCTAGGGAGAATCGCTTTCTACTGACAGCTGTCAAATTATAAAAAAAACAAGTTCTATTTTATTCAACCATGTTCCAATTTTCTAAAGTCTTTCAAACTGCAATGAACCAAATTCCAACTTTTTATTCAGCAAGTAGGTTGGAAACCCATTATACAACGGTAAGAAGTTTAAAAAGTCTAATTAGAGCACAATGTAAAATTTAAATTTAAATAACATAAAGATAGTTAAATAAATAATACATCTTCTAAATTACTTAATTAATATATAGCTTCAACTATTTATTTAAAATAACATAGATTTGAGCAAACAATTTACCATTTTTTAAATTATGAGAATGAAAATAATGGCTGAATAGTGCTGGCGAGCCGAAGCCGAAGGCCCGCCAGAGAAAAAAAAAACCGGGAAGGCGGCAAATCAATCTTCATTTTCACTAATTTTTCTTTCATGTTTTTATTTTTACTTTACTTGTATTCGTAATGAAAAGAACAGTGTTTACCTCGGGTGAAAGTCTTTTAAGTCCCTCAAGCTCCATTGGCGCCCTCGCTACGCTCTGGCGCCAAACCCGTCTCGGGACTCAAAAAACGTGACTTTCAACATTCAGGTAACAATGTACTATTGTAACTACCTACATACGTCTGACTTTTGTTAGTACCTATGCTTTGCTTATAAGCTTTTACTTTACTTCATTGCTCGTATCGTGTTATATCCACTTGAGATTTTATAAATAATCGGCATACGTTGTCAGAACACTGCGCACTGACAAGCATGAAGTGCATTTTACAACAAATTAACATACGAAAGACGTTTTACCTCAGACAAATTACACGAGAATGTATCGGATAATCATAACAAAGCTATTATGGCAACTATGAATAACGCTTTGATATTACATTTTATCATAATGTTTTTTGTCGTCTCCTTTGGAGGTGGCCGCGGACAGGTACAAGCTATGAGGGTGCAGAATTCCGTGAATGGACATTATTTTCTCCAATGAGATTTGATATTATAACTTACAGAGGATGATATAAGTCTCAAAGTTGTTTACCAATGTCCAGTCTTTTTCGGAGATACCATAAATACAGACCCATCCGGCAGTTTGAACCTTCAAGAACGCATTTAAGGTAGAATTTTGAAAGGGACTCCTGGGGTGCTAAGGTCGACTTAGTTACTATCAATCAGTAAGGCGCCATTGAGGGTTGGCCGAGGCTCGTGAGAAACCGTAAACACTTACCTACAAACTCGCTTTATCTAGATGATATTTTTTTAGCTCAGCAGCAGGTCCAGTCAATTAATGGTTACGCCGTTACTTGGTTTATTTTTGGTACCAGTGCTGCTTAGCATTAGGAACGACTATTTTATTTGGAAGGGTTTGACAGCCAAGGTATTAGGATGATGCAGATCGCCGGCACAAAGGAATGTTACCGTCTTATCACCGATTATTTTAATGGAATTTAGAATACTGCTTACGGGTGGCTACGATTGCTCATCGTTCCTTTTGATAAATATCGAAGGTTTGCTTACAGTGAAAATAATAAGGCACAATATTTGGTGCAAGAGAGTACCCTCGCTGTCTGCCAGAGTGACTCGTCTTCACTATATTAATTTGTGTAGAGCTGTGAGGTTCTAAGCGTTTTAGAATTGAAGACAAATATTGGACAGGGGTGGTCTGTGCCGTCTGTACCGAAGCACATGTGCGCATAAAAAACTGAGATGTGTGTAGTGTGCGCAGCGGAGGCTTCGTGTTGACAATACGCATAGCTACGACAAAGCGCCTCGCCGCCGACCACCCTCCGGGATCTCTCTGTCCTCTTATCGTTTGAAGAACTTCTTTCTATCGCCACCACTAATACGTTACTGCAGGCAACGCCCTGCTGATTAAACGGATTTGGTATTTCTTAACATCATAGCAAGCAAGTAAACAATCTAATCCACAGTAGATGTTTTCAAACACTGGGATTATTTTTAATTGCCTGTTGTATAACAAACATTCAGCTCAGTTGATTGAGGCATTTGTATGGTGTGGATGGAGTCCATGTGTGTTTTCCAAAGCACTTATAATTTTAGTGTTGCTTTCTTTGTAACAAGAAAGAAACACAAAATTATAAGTGAACACTAAAATGCCTCTTGTGTATGTTAATTCAGTCATACAAAATACGACACATTAAGCTTTAATAATAGCACATATCATTCTAATTTGATCCCACAATACTTAAATACGCCGGTGAGAAGTTTTTATCTGAATAAAAATAGCTTCCTTTCTTCTATTTCACTACCTAAATATTTGGTTAAGGCGGAAAACGCGTGAGACACGGTGCAATCCCAGACACAGGTTATTCAACAGTTGCTACCTGATCCCAGGGAATGCGCGCGCAATCGTTTTATGATACAAATCCTGCTGATTAGATATCATCCCTGCCTGGGAACTGACAACATTAAATAATTGTAGATGCTCTCATTTCCGGCGTACAGCTGTTATTGTGCCTATTTCTCTAACCATATAAGTATTAAACACAACAAGGTAAGAATAATAGGGCTTAAGAGGAACATGGTGGCACACTGGATAATGATTTGTAATTCAAAACCATGAGAACTGGCAAAATTAATCTTGGGAAATGTCATTGATCTCTCACAGGTATTAAGTATCTATTGTTTCGATCATCCGTGATGCGATCGAGCTAATCACCTACTGTTCTGTGCCAACAATGTACCCATCATGACAAATCTGGAAATATTACCTTTCAGAAAAAAAATTTTTTTTTCAAATCGGCTGATAAATGAAGCTATGCGTAACATAGGATTAAAACATACTAAACCGAATTGAGACCCTCTTTTATTATTTGTAGTCGGTTAAAAATGATACGTGCTGTTGTAGAGGGTTATTCCATCTACTTGTTAAATTTAAAAAAATCCTTATAAACCTAAGGGTAGGTAGGTATGTGTTTTCACATAATAGAACAGCCTCTATGTATACTCAAAGTAAGGCAAGTCTCATCTACCAAGAGCACTGTCAATATTCGTTCATTTATTTAGCATCAAATAATAATTGTGATGATAATCAGTTTTGAACAAAGAAAAAGCAGGTTAAAGTTGAAAAGAGTCCGCATAAATGAACGCAGGCATTAGGTATTGTTTACATAATTAGTTGAGTGGTGTTACGTGTGTCTATAACGGAGTTCGACAAACCCCAATATTGTTTACATAATTAAATGTGTCTGTATGTCGCTTGCGATCCATTCTCACGACCCAAAATGGGGTAAAAAAGAAATTCCCAAAATTTGACGCAATAGATACATTGTCTCTCCATAAACAACGGTTAAATTTCACCGAAAAAACTAAGCATTGTATGGAGTTCGACACATTGCTGTTTAGAATAGGATTGTTTGAGATAAAGACCTCGTGTGCTAAAGTTTAGGCTGCATTATATCTAGCATTACGCTACGCACGCCAATTTACGGTATCTACCTACTTTATCGTTGAGCAATATGTATATTTTTATGTATGTGCGTTTCATAAGACATATTAACATAAGGTAAAATAATTCATGATATTAAAAAATATCCTAGGAATGCTTATAACATCATATTTTATACAAGTTTCCTTTAGACCGTGATCAAAACACGATGGCAGTATTCCAAGGTCAAATATTACTTATTGAATGATATACTTTGTTATTTTATATGTTTAGTAACTAATATCACCTAAATCGTACATCAACATTAAAGCCTCTAAAAAGCTAATTCCACAGTAACCCAGCCGCCATTACCGAAGGAATGCTCATTCGTCGGCGAGGCTGCACTTTACGCCTTTCAAAACTGATTGGTTACTCTCTTTTTGGTTGCCTTTTAACAACCGCAGAGCCAAATTGTTGAGTTACTTATTAATTAGGTTACTATGATGGGAACATGGTTTAGTTAATTGATGTATGGCATTTGACAACAAACTGACCTGGATAAACGAGGGCGCGCAGTTCATGATGAATCGGATGAGTCAGAGCTATGACTGAGAGACTTTTGTTAGTTCAATCAACGGCACGTTTTTGTAAATTCTTAAAACTAAGTGGTTCGCTCTGGATTGAGATCTCTCAATGTCTGTTCACGATTAATCTATCCAATACCTCAACTACGCATTTTACGGAACTCTAACAAATAGGAGCATAGATTTTTATAATGTCCCAAAAGTTAAGAGCCGAGCGGGATTTGAACCCGCGACCATAAAAACACGGGAACCAAGGGAAGGTCGCGGGTTCAAATCCCGCTCGGTTCTTAACTTTTGGGACATTATAAAAATCTTTGTGATTTCCTTACACTATAAAATCAATAAAAAGAAATAGAAGCCTGTTTGCTAAATTTATAATTTCGATCCCATTATTATCATCCGTTCGGTATTCAATTTTCGTTTTAAAAATTGTACACACTCGAAAATTATTTGGTTAGGTTTACAATTCAGTTTAGAAGTAATTCGAAAACAATAGTAAAAAAATATTGGAAGTCAGTCTTAGTCTGTTGAATTGTGTGGAACTCAAAGAGTGAACGTGAGGTGGGTATGGCAGTAGAGCCCGCAGAATGGTGCAAAAATAACTAACCAGTTACGTCTGCACCATTCATGGGGCAAATTAATCGTGCAAACGTAACCCCGGGACATGAACGACGACGGTTCCGTCTTGCAGACACAGACAACAAGTGACATCAGACTTACAGATTAGTTAGAAGACACACAAGCTCGATAAAACAAATAGTAAGCAGTTGCCGTTCTCACAGATTGGGGCAAAAATGTCACCGCCGGTTTGTAATTAGCACCCGGCTGGAAGGCACAACGCAAACAGAAATTGTTCTGTTTATGCCTCTTGTGTCTTGGCTCACTGACACTCATAGCTACAGGGCATTGTACTGAATGAAACTCTGCCACTGAGACTTGCTTACGAGATGAGGCCGTGAGTTTCTTTGTGACCCTAATTGAAGGCCATTTATATAATCTCTTTGGATTTAATAATTTCAACTCAATGGTTGATGCCAATGTAATAGACGAGGATCATAAGTGATCTGAGAGTTATTGCTTATAAACTATCATATTGAAAAATGACAATGAAATAAACTTAAATAAACAACAGTCTTAACATTTTTTTACTTGTCAGGATTACAAGCCGTTACAGATGTAAGTGAAAAGCTCGTTTCATATGCGGATGTAACTGTTTAGCGCTAGAACATCGTACTTGTGATCAATGGTTCTACTTTCTAACATACCTCGGCAGATAATATGAAAAGAGCCAAGGTATTTATTTACCAAAACGTAGACCCACAATAACGGAACAGGCAAGATCAATAAATAAATCCATTCCTTGTAATTCTCACAGTTGGTGCGTCGCCGTCCGCGCCGGCCTTCATTCCATTGAGCACGCGTCACGCTCGCACGCGCTGGGTCGCGCCTCTGTGCGTCTCGTTCGTCGGCTTTGTGTAGAACCGCCCTCGGTCGAGCGTTCTCAGAATTGAGCTCGTGGCATTTTTTTGGACGCATAATAATTTGATCGGGAAATATTTATGGAAGGGGTGGCCGGACGGAGACTAGTCCGACGAGTCAATTATCAGCTCTGCGCTGGAGCCGCCGCCGCCTGAAAGCCGCGATGGGTGGCGATGCTGAGGGCGACCGATCTTAACTTAACAATTTATGGCTAGTATGGTATCGATACACCGACGAAGGAATTTCACATGAGTTTGTTATCATTTTATTTTGACTAATAAAGTACCCTGGGTTGCATATTATCTAACAAATTTATTTACATAGGAATCTCTTTGCAGCGCCAAAGCATAGAAGTTTAGAATGCATTCATTGATCGTGCTGATAATCGCAACGGTCGATCTGCTTCGTAGCACAAGTGCTACGCGGAGCTACGAAACCCGTAGCAGTTTTACCTGTCCGTCTCGTCGGTCGGTCGTTTTATTGCTTTTCAAGATAACGTCAAGCAACGCCCATAAAGTTTTGGGACGTAATGCTGCTGATAAAATTATAAATCCACGTTTATCTAAAATTTATATTATATATTTTTCTACTTAAAAGTTTGCCTAACTGGGTTTTAGTACATAAATAAATAACAACGTTGCTCGCAGTTTTCGATAAGTTCATTTTATACCATACAAAGGGTCAAAATCTCCGAGGGAAAAGAACATCGACTGTAGTTTTCGCCTTACAATGAAACATAAATGTTTGTAGTGGTGGAAGTCCGGCCGAAGAAATCTGGGTCATCCTAGAGCACGGTAGGTTGACGACATTGTATAGGTCGCAGGAAACATCTGGACAAGAGACGAACAGGACAGAGGAGTCTGGCAGAAAATGAAGGAGGCCTTACCCAGCAGTGGGTGATACTGGGCTGATGATGATTTGATGATGGTAATGAAATTTAAGACTTGTGTCTGCAGGCAATGGCGCCCTCGTCGTGTATTCCAAATCAATCACTAGTGGTACCCGTATGAGCGTGCTGGTGGAAAAAGTTACCATTTACATATTTGGAGCATGAAATGGGCTGTATTTCATTTTTTTCATTCCATTTGTTTATTTGCTTAAAAACATGGCATGGGAAAGTACATAGATGTCAAAAGTGTACAATATAGTGTATCACATATTTTTACCATTTCGGTGTGCAAAAATTCAATTTTGGAGAATTATCATTCCTCAATTTTCTAGCATACATTTCATAAGTTTGTGACCCTCTTTTAATCATGGAAATACCTGTGTTAGAGGGGTTGGATTTCAATAAAGAACTCAAAAAATCTATGCTTAGGAGTACTTGAGGCTCGACTTAGACTCAAGCTCTGTTTCTGAATACGAGCCTAAGTACATATGTATATCAAAAACAATTAAAATCTATTTTCTATAAAAGCAGATTACAGTATGAAGGGTATTATTTTACTTAAATAATGTTATATCTGATTGCTTTTGCATTCCGTTGATGGTTGTGAATGTTCCCGCATGCATCATACAATAACAATAGTTTGTGCTAATTTGTCGCATGTGCGTGAGTACCGAGTGCCGAGCGAGGCAGAGGCCGACCGTTGCGAGTTTCCGGTGCATGTGAGACAATGCTGAATGGAGCCATTAATAGCACAAATGAATGAGTGCGTAAAGACACATGTGCCAAACTGCCAACCCGCTACCCCCCCAGCCCGGCCACATGGTGCACCCATACATTGTCTTATGCAAAAGGACGGCTTTACGTTCATTCACTAATTTGTGACTTCAGAGAATGCCTGTTTAGTAGGAGTACGCCGAAAGAATTCGCGGAATTCACGGTTTGGCTTCCTTGACAGTGCCACATTTGAACATTTACGTATGAGTTTTGACGAATGATAGGTAAGACGTAAATTTGTGGTTGCAAGAATTATTACGTAGTTTTTCTGAATTCATTAGGTATACTTAGGTATTTGTGGGACGCTATAGTGCCTGGGACAGGATTTTAGATGGAATAGGCTTGCCCAGCACCTAACAGCTTAGTCGGCCTAATCCACAGGAAAGACATGGTCAATACGTGCAGACTAAGCCATGAGTTTCCTAACGATGTTTTGAGAGCACTAGCAAATCTCAAAGAAGGAAAAGTTTCCGGTCATATTTGAGAAAAGTATTGCTACAAAATAAACATTCCACTAATTTATTATTCATCAGCTCTTTCACACTGATCACATTCAACGGGAACAAAACCCTTTCTCAATCATGAAAATAAAGTACGTGAAGCATAGCGTCATACCGGGATTATGTATTGTGATTCGAGTGATACCATCGTTTCCTGCGCTTTTCACTTTCAGTTTGCACTGTACCCACAATAAACACGGAGCCTAAAGTACCTGATCACTGCACCGCAAGGGTCAGGTACCAAGAGTTTTGACAATCAGTCTGCTCGGTTACCCGACAGTTATGTTATTGTTGCCCACAACGCTGGCGCCAGATATCCTTACTCTATTGTGAACTGTCTATTACCTATTATATCGGAAACGAGTATGACCATTTGTCAATACTTCCCGGGAGGCAACCGTGAGTAAATAAAAGACCCCGGGATTTCCCTAACAAAGCGTTTTAGACAGTGGCGATTCAATAGAATTGGACATGCTATTAGTGTTTCTTTTAGTATCTATTTCATAGAATTGAAGTTAAAATGTCTCAGGAAGTCACACTTTTTTTAATGTCACTGGGGAATATCAAGACAATGCACATTTTAGATAGATTTGGAATGGATTTGCCAGAAAACATAAGTTTATTTTTGTAATTTTAGGTTCGTATTGAATTTTATCACGATTTCATTGGCCGGATACGACTGTTATCGTCGCGTCGTCAGCTGTTATCGAAATAATATAGACATATGTATATAAATATGCCATTACTTCAAATTACTTGATGGGTTGAGACATCCTGTTGTTGTAAGGTCGCGCATTACTTTCTGCGCTGCCGGCACTGTTTCTGGCGAGGTAACTTTTATGCGCTTATTCTCACAAAGCTTATAATTTGCACTAGTCACGTCACACGAACCCGCATGAGACATGTCCTAATTGGACCGTAAATAAACTTAACTAAATGTAACGTTGGGTGGCGATACTTTTACGCCGGCAAATAGAGGTCACGTGTCGTAGATTCGCCACAATTGCTTCATCAGGGGACCCCATCATCAGTGAAATGGAATGTGGAACGATGTGATTATTATGTTACATACATTCGTAACATGAAACGAGCTTATTAGGGGAGACAGCTTCAATACAAATAAATTGGTAAATGCGTTTGGGCAATGGCAGATAAAACAAAGGAGTGACGTTACCCTCATAACATACCTAACTATCAACTTTACAGTGCAAGCTATAACTTTGAGAAAATAAAAGTAGGTGATTAAACTGTTCACCATAGGAGGCATCTTTCTTGTAAAAACCGTAAACGTGAACCTTTAATTTGTGCACTTTAATCGCCTTACCGTGGGAACACTCATAGCTTATTGACAATAACAAAACATATACATAAATTAAAATGATTCTCTAAAAAAAATACTGGTCTACTTACAATGATATGCATTAAGTCGAGTAATCAAACACATACCTAATAAATATTTAACGAAAAGTTTCACATCACCTAGTTCTCACAGAGAAGCGTTGCTTTTCACATGAAGCTATAATGCGTCCCTCGTCTACCATATCTATCTCCTGTTAGCAGGCCGCGGCCGTGGTTCCCGAGATATTGTGTAACGTGCGTGCTGCATGCTATTACATGGCATTTGCTGTTGGGCTCATGACAATAATATTAGTAACTAGTCATCTATGCCAAGGATGGCATAACGGCCACTATAGCACATTCTACACTATGGTAATATGCTAAGTGATCAGATGGTTGTTGGAAGTAGGTACACAGTGATGTACATCACTGTGGCCGTTTGAACTGAAGACAGATACTGCACCTGAACGCACACATGCGTCGTGGTATACGAAGAAAACGACATTCCCGACCGGTGTGCGACTGTTTGTGTTATTTTTACGCGGCACGCAGTGTTTGCATAGTTTATTGGAATTTTCATGATCGGAATAACATAACTAGAGCAACTTTACGTACTACTTACTTAATGCATAACATACATACTTTACTAATTTTTGAAGTAATGCAGAACGAGCCCATAGCGAATCCTACTTGTTTCAAACATTTTGGAATAATATTATATACTGTAAAACCTTTGTGATTTTCTTGAACTATTGTTTTTGTTCACTATAAAAACTAATGCTTTTACATCACGGAATTTTGTAGCTATTTCCGTTCTACAGCACTTTTTGTTTAAAAAAACACGTATTTCTAATTCCATAATTGATTTCATTTCACTTTCAAAGCCACTTTGAACGGATTTATTTACATTGCCCATACGGAATCCATAAACATTAAAATCCTTTCTATTTTTTGTTAAAAAGTAAAAGGCATCCTCTCCTGGGGGTCACATAAAGATCGTTTATTTAGTAGTAACTTGACTATAATTCAGATTGGTTGGAGTTATGTTTAGAAATTAATTGGTGTGATTATAATTACAATAGAAAATAATATCAAAGAATATTTTTTCGTGATCATATTCTGGCTACTAACTTTAGCTGCTAAATAAGTAATATAAATAATTACTACGTAAAAAGATATGTTTTTTCGAATATTTTGTGATAAATTGGAGGTTGTCTGGGGTAAAAGAAACCACCCTGCAAACCACTGGATTGAGCGTGGGAGCGCGTCATGGTGGCTTTACTAATGGACGGGCCAAATCACCTTATTACTTCTGTATATTTGTCCACATTTTTTGCACAACTGTTCAATTGCTGCGTTGAAGGTAAGGGCTGGGTTTATTGAAGTTTTTGGGTGGAGTGCGAATTTAATTTACGGTCGTTTAAGTATCTATTAAGAACGGACACAAATAAACCAAGGTAGCTAGGTAAGGTACCTAATGTTTTTTAGTTTGATAAATTGTTTGTATATTTGAGAATTCAGCTAACAGAATTTCTTGTGCAGTCTGATTTGTCCCTCATCAAGATAGGAGCTTGAAATTGGACTTATTTTGTTTCCGAATAATTGCTGCTGAGTACGAGAGAGTGCCATGCCTTTATGTATATTGAAGGATGAAGGCAAGTTCACAGCAAAATGATAATTGATAAGTACGAATGGCTGGTGGGTAGGGCGGCGACACGGCCCGGCGCGCGCCCTGGTCACCGCCGCCGGCAGGGCAGACCTGCTGCAGGAATGTTCGCCAACTATCACACGCCCAACATGAGTTGGATCTTTTTAAAAGGACACGATTCCTGGAAGCGTATCTCGAGCGGTCGGCTGGCGCTGAGCGTCTATTGTGATGCGGCTAGTTTTGATCTTATTGTTAATGGAACGCCAAGTTTTTTCAATGCTGCTCGGAAAAAAGGTATCATAGGACCATAGGACCCCAGCGGAAACGTTACGGCCCCTTATGAAGTAAAATGGATGTAACGTTCTTCGAAAGAGGTATTATTTTAATCGTAGGTCGGCTTTGTTGTTCAGGAATGTAGATGGCCTGTCATAATTTTAATGGGCAGTATCTCAAACGTCTTACGGACATATAGTGGACACGTACTGAATATTCATTGGAATTTTATTCGAGTAGAGTACATGAGGAGCTGAATGATACCCGTCACAAGATAATGGAACCACATCTAGCAGGTGCCTATGGAAAACCTTCATTCACTAAAATTTTCTCCTTTGGTGTAATTAATACTTCAAGCTGCATTGTCCTAAGTTATCGGAAGATGAATGAAAGAAATCCACGAATCCATAAACACCTGGTTAAATGTAATAGGGGTGTATTGAGAAGTGATCGCGCTGAGTAGGTACCTAGGTACTAGGATGGAATATTCATCGCACTTAGCTCATGAATGGTTTTGTGACCACACACGATGCTACATTTATTGTAAATTATGCTGCGAGACCGCAGCTGAATGTAAGTTTAAGAAACAAGAAAACATATTGAAGTATTGCCCGAGGCTACGAACAAAAATTGCTACGCAAAGCTACATGAAATAATGTGGTATTTAATCAATATTAATTACAAGGACCGCCTATTACTAAAATAAAATTCAAAGCACGCTCGCCAAATCTTAAAACAAAAACCAATTGGAACGAATGTACGAAATAAGTTAAACTTTAGCGAACTATTAGCAACGCACACTATCTTACTAAGCTGTAGACATAGGTACCTGTGTCATATCAAAACAACATATACATTGAGATAATAATATAGGCTTTTTATCTTGCCCTCAGGCATTCTATAGTTTCGATGCCGTTCTCAGGCAGCAGGAATAATGAGAGGCTGTTAAAATTATGAATGGAACATCTTCCGAGCCGGGCTTACGTGTGTGGGTGAGTAAGCCTTTCATGCGCGATATTACACGCACACACCAATACTTTGAATTTAAATCGACGTTAGGTTTAAACGCCACGCTGCTGGCTTTCAATTATAATATCGAGAGTGGTTTATTTCTGGGAGGAGGGTACTACAGGCTTTACTTACCTACATTTTAGAAGGATAATGTGATAGCCAACTGGAAAAGAAAATAGTATCTTCTAAAAACAAAACAAGAGATGAGGCGGCAGAATTGGGTACCTATTATTAACAGAGAGAGACAGACATCGTGGTGAGGGTTTGATATGCGGCAGTTTAACAACAGAAGACGGTTGTGTGGGTTTATAATGAAGGAATTTTAAGGTCCAATTACAAGTGAGCTACCAACCATTAACAACTTTATTTATAGTGGGATTAACAACTTGCGTCTTTTTAATCAATCATATCATAACATAATAGTTACTATGTGGCATCCGGTGACCGACACAAATTATAAATAGGAGGTGACAATTTTGAAATTTACTATTGTTCCTTCAATATTTCACAGTAAGTTTGTGTTACTTACTTCTTTAATTCGTTTCTAGGGCTTTAAATTTAAATAATGTATTATAAAATCAACTAGTTTTGTTTATCGAAACATATTATACTTAGGTGCACTTCATATAAGTAGGTATGTAAAAATGCCCAGAAAAATCATCAATGTTTGATTATTTCATGTAGGTAATACATTTATGGAGTTACCGATGCTAAAATTCCACGTGATGGCTAATGTCTGTGTCCGGCAGACGTACAGAACAGACAGATATGGCAAAACGAATGATAATTCTTTGTCTGATTTCAGACTTCTAACAGGGAACTAGTTCTTTATTTAACCAACGCTGACCGAGAGGATAGCGTGCTACTGTAAAACAATCAATGGAAAAACTATTCAGCCGTAATAAATTAAAAGTTGCCCGAAAAGCCTTGGTGGTAATAAAAAGCACTTTCGCATTTCATAAAGACTAAAGCAGCATGCAAAATCTCTAAAAAAAGTCATTAACGTTTTCGCAGTCCACATATTAATTTCGTCAACAGGCAAGAAGCATGTTCCGAGAACACGTATAATGCTCACAGACAGATTAGCGAAATCCACCCATTACACGGAGTCGAGTGCCTCAAAGCGAGCGAACACGTCGCCATGGCCGCCGCCGGAGCCGCACGCACGCACTCGTCCAAATCACCCCGATCCTGAGATGTAACATAATATTTCCCAAGCAGTCTTTTATTTATTAGCGGCCCGGGGTAAGACAAGCCCGGCGCGGCGGTGGCAGCGGCGCCGCGACAACGCTACTTCCCAGAACCGAGCTTCGACGGGGCGGCCCAGAGCCGTTACCTAAATGTATGAAAAAACCATATTTATGTCGATGAAAAAATCGGGATACGAACCATTTATCTGAACGTAGCACCAGCTCTTTTTGTTCAGACCCTATTTGCAGGAATCCGCAGGTACCGCCTAGAGTGTGTGGAAAACTATTAATTTGGCGGTCGGTGGGCGTGGTTCGTGCTGTTAGCGAACTATTACGTCGATGTAAGACATAATAGTAGTGTTTAAGTCCCGTTTAAATACATAATGACCGAGCTGATCTATTTATTTTGTTAAATTCAAGGGCGCATCAAAAATAAACGCCGATCTTCTTATTCTATAATTTTGCGTAAAGCAGCAGATTTTCCATAACGGTCTGATGATAAGATTGCTTGGATTGTTGACATAACTCAGTTCCTATAAAATATAAATACACTCTGATACTCGTCATTACACAGGTTTTGTAAGGAGTAGGTTATTGAGTCAGAGACACTTAAAAGCTCGTTTTCTACTAGGTACTTCTTGAACTAGTAATGCTGCATGTGAATGTCTGTCTCCTCTTTACCAAAGATCGGGTGCTGGAAGCTGCGACACAGTTCTATACCTAATTAATACAGTTTTCAGTCTTCGTTCACGTGAAATTATGATTTAAGTTCACTGAATAAATTGTAAATTAAAATATTTGGACTTAATACCGAGTGCTTAAAAAAGTGATAAAATAATAAATAAATGTGCAGAATTTTCTAGATAATTACTTTTTACGATAAATACTTTACGTTAAAGTAATCTACGACTCTCCGTGCCATTGTAAAACATTAACAATATAATTGCCTTTTTTTAGCAACACGTCTGACATAACTACACAAAGCCAAATCACTGGCACAAACATTACTGACGAAAAAAAGCGTGCGAAAGTAAAAATACAATAATAAAGTCAATAAGACGCAGATCATGTCATAGTAAAAGCGATCTGCGGATGTGCTGACAATCGGCTTACTTTAAAGCCGCTTAGGCCAGGTATCCAACATAAGCCAAGAGATGTGAAGTAGACTAAAATATTCATACAAATAGCTACCAACTTTCAACTTGATTGTTTAATAATTTCTATAGTATTTTATGTATTATCTAGAGTACTGTGAATGTGATTTGACTTTATTATTGTTATTTTGATTAGCTTAATCATTATTTTTGACCTAATTATAAAATTTTTGTTTGTAATACTTACCATGTTATTTTTTTTAATTATGTAGTTGTACCAAGATTTCAATAATTTGTTAATTAGTGTAATTGGGATGTCCTTTCCCGTTCTATTTAATTCATAAAGTAAATAAATAACTTTTAAGACAGACTTTTTATACCTAACATAGGACACACAACACGCAAGCATGCTAATATATAATAAACACAGCATAATAGAAGTAGATTGCTATAGAACTTCTTAAATTAAGTTTGTACTAAGACTTGTGATCTTTAGAAAATAAATTCAATAAAATATTTATTTATTCACTCTTGAGAAGTTTTACAGGAAAGAATCGGATGATATTCATAGGATACTGGCCTTAAGCCTCTGCCTACAGTATAAATTGGTCGATGGGCTTAAATCAGGCGTAAAGCGTCCAAATTCCACCGATCCGCACCCTTTGTTGTCCGCAGGCTCCATTTATGACGGTGTCAAGTGCGTTCACACGCCGTGTTTACGTGGCGCTTTCTTATTTCAATCCAATGATCTATCCTTATAGAGGTTGATGCATAGAAATATTATTGAAAACCTCGTATCGTTTTTTTTTACTTCAGTAATAAGAACATAGCTTTGAGAGTCCAGTTAGTGTAACCTAAGTAACGTAAGGTGGGCCATTTTGCTTGTTCCATCAGTAACTTTTATAAAAAATAGTATGGTTAGGTTTCTAATAAAAATATGTCCTCATAAATAGTTTGCATAACTTTGCCTACAACCAACGACGACGCGGATGCTATGGAACGTAGTCAAACAGGCGTTTAGTTTAGTAAACAGCTACATATTTAGTTTTTTTCTGCCTGCGAAATATGTTATTACAAGATACCCGTTACCCCGAAAATCTTATTTGTTTTTAACTAGCGGACACCTGCGGCTTTGGTCGCCCAGTTCCCGTGACTTTTTCGGGATAAAAAGTAACCTATCTAGCTTCCCACCAATTTTCAGCCAAATTGGTTCAGTCGTTCTTGAATCATAAATAGTGTAAACTAACACGACTTTCTTATATTATATAGATATATGTATATATATTTGCCAACCAGAATTCTTAGTTGTTATTACTTATTAAAACTTTTGGCTAACAAATTAAGCTGGAATAGTTTTGAATCATCCTGTTTATCACCGTTTTTTTACCAATAGTACCTGCGATGGGAATTAATTGATCGGAAAAAGCCGTTTAATGCATTGACGATGGCCGAAGATTAGGAGAGCGTAGGCGGCGCTATAGAGAATTTAGAAATATTTTAGAGTAGTGAGTTCGCCCCGTCTTCCCATGGACAAAAAATGTAAAGCAATATTCAGGAAATCAGGTTGTTTGGGTTGTTGTTTTACGAGCGTGTGTGTTAGCCTTTTTCACTCATAAATATGTATTACTTAACGATTATAATGCATTTTGTTTGGTCTGCGTTATTAAACGCAGATCAAACACTCATTAGAGTATTTCCAATAAGATTCCCTAAAGACAAATAAATATTTGTAGAATATATTTGGAGAGAATTAATGTTTGTGTATGGGTGTTATTAAGGTGTTTCAGGTCTATGAAAAGTATTCTTAGTTTTATTGACATTTTCTTATTTTTTTTTATAGTTTATGAAGGCTTTTGAAATGCATTATTAATATTTTGGGCACTCAATTAAGTATAACTTAATTGTTTCTCATAAAGTGCTTTGCTCAGTTAAAAGCGATATGGCGTTATTGAAATGTCCACTTATATTTAAGGGCAGGTTCTTTCAGTGTGAACACATCTACAGCTAACAGAATCAAAACTACAGTGGTCACGGTTAGTCGTAACAAAATGCATCACTATACTACTAGCGCCATATGTTTTATTCTCGCGTTAGAACGAAGACTGTATCTTTTTTCAATTTGTTTTGTACAAACTATTAGTTTTTCAATAAGTGTAAAAACATACTTTAAGTGGAACTAACTTTACTTTTTTCCTTCTTACCTTTGAACCTTGGCGAAAACTGCTATAGGTACAATTGAGATGTATCGAGGCCGGAAGACCTGAAGCCTAAAGACAAGGATAAAATTAGGTCTATTACATTATATCATAATTATAACTAAGCCCAAACTGAGAGCTGGTACCCATGGAGGTATTCAATAAGCCTTTAGGTGACCAGGTTTTTATTGAATACCTCCATGGGTACCAGCTCTCAGTTTGGGCGTAGTTATAATTATGATATAATGTTTGTCTTTAGGCTAAGTAAGAGAAATAAATAAATACAAAATAATACAAATTAGCTGTAAGATGATTTCCTAAAAAATGAGATAGCTTAAAACCAGGAGACGGACATAGGATACTTTTTTATCTCGAAAAAGTAACAGAAACAATGCGATCGAAGCCGTGGCTAGTCTCCTATAACAACGTTGACGGGGTACTGACGTGCCCCGTGGGTACTCACTAGGGCACAACAGAGTGCAGAACCACGAAGCCCTCGAACAATAAATGCCTATCCATTTACAGTCGCCGTAGCCGAAAACGGCTAGGAAATCATCATACCTAATTACTAAACGAAAATAGAACAACATTATTGAAAAAAATATTTATGTGTAATTTACTTGGTTATAAATATGATTTATGTCAAAATTATATTAAAATATATTATGTTAACAATCATGAATTCACATAAATACCAAATAAGAGCTAATTACCATGCCATAGACAATAGCGTCTATTTAAATGTCTAAGACTTACTGTGAATCACTGTCGCTACCAGAATAGCTAGCCAATAGTGACAGCCCTGATGGTTTGGGAACACTTTCACTGTTGCTTGGGACATTTTGAGGCTTGAGTACTACTCCAACACTTTGAGAAGATGGCGTTTTCGGAACACTACTCTGAGAAGTTTTTACAGGTTCAATGCTTGGAATGTTGTCCAAAACTTCACTATTTTGTAGAGGTATATCTTTAGCAGTCCTCTTACTCTTCACAAGGTTTGCCATCGAGTTTTTCTTAGAGAGAACCCCAATACTTCTATTCCAAGTTTCATCTTTTTTTGCTTTTGGCAGTGTCACTTCAATTTTAGAGGTTTTTGTTGGAGGTTCTTCATCGTCAGGTACATCTTCGATAATTTCCTCTGCGACTACCTTCTTTGATGTGTTCCCGAAATTTACTGATCTGTAGAAGAGATAATTATGATTTTGCAGTACATAGTAAATACAAGTGCATGGAGCTATGGAGGCCAAAATGCCAGTCCAACCTTCTTACAGCGAAGCCAATATGGACAGTATCCTACTATATAATATAACTAGCCATTGGTGACCACCCTCTACAACTTCAAAAATGTTTCCCAATCAATTCCTAGATGGCGCTACATTTTCTTTCAATCGGTGGATCTGGCACAGAGTCAGATACCATAATAAAATCTATTTTTATGTTTGAATCCCAACCTCATAGAACCCTAAAGAACACCATTTTAGGATTTCATATGTTCCTCATTGAGGATGTCTAAGGAGAGTTTGTGACATGTCCAAACACTACTAGTTTTTATTTAGCAGCGCTGTATTTGTGACAGGTTACTGATAGAATACCTTGAATATACCCAGACATGTTTATTTTCTTTACCATTCAAGAGTTATCCAGTGTTGTGTTGAGGGGACTGTTCTCTTAACATTTTTTTTTTAATTTTTTTTTTTACAATTTATAGGCTTACGCTTGACCGCAATCTCACCTGATGTTAAGTGACGATGCAATCGACGGTGTAGCGCGCTCACCTAGAAGATACCTATTCACTCTTTTCTTGAAAACTTCCAAATTATAGGTATTCGGAAAAATAGACGCCGGCAATGAGTTCCACTCTTTGGCTGTCCGCATTATAAAAGTGGAGGCAAAGCGCTTAGTGCGGGAAGAAGGTGTATCAACCATGAATGGATGCCTCATCTCCGTACGTCTAGTGGTCCGGTTATGGAATGGGGATGGAGGAACCAAGTTGAAAAGTTCTTGGGCACACTCCCCGAAATGTATCCTGTAGAAGACCGACTTTACGACGATGCTCGAGACTAAGGAGTTTAGACTCCACCAATACATCGTCGCCAATGAGCCTTTTTGCTCGCCTTTCAATCGATTCCAGGGCCTCCAGCTGGTATTTAGCCGAGCCATCCCAAAGATGAGAACAGTATTCCATACACGACCGGACTTGTGCTTGGTATAGATGCAGAAGCTGTCCCGGTGTGAAATACCGTCTCACCTTCGATAGTACTCCTAGCTTTTTCGCAGCTGTTTTGGCCTTCGATTCAATAAACGAGCCAAAGTTCAACTTAGGGGTAAGCGTGAACCCTAAAAGCTCAAGCTGGTTGGAGATCGGTAAAGATACATCTCGGAAAGTGGGAGTCAGGTCGAATTGACTCCTCTTAGCAGAGAATAGACACGCCTGTGTTTTCGAAGCATTAAACTTTACCAAATTTGCGTCGCCCCACTCAGCGACTGCTTTCAGTGTTAGGTTCATGCGTTCGACCATAGCCTCCCTATGAGATTGGATCTGAGATCCACTGGATCGTGCTTCAGGTATGTATCTCTCTACAACGGTGCTGTCGTCTGCATACCCAATGATACCGGGCCTAAGCAGATCGTTTATGTGCAGCAGGAAAAGCGTTGCAAAAAGAACTGACCCCTGAGGAACCCCGGCATTAATTGCCATTTGATCAGACGAGCAGCCGTCAACGACTACTCGAATTGACCGGTCCCTCAGAAAGTCTGATACCCAAATACATAAGCCAGCGGATATGCCATAAGTAGGAAGCTTGCTTAATAGGCTGTCGTGCCACACCCGGTCAAAAGCCTTCGAGATATCCAAAGAAACTGCCAAAGCTTCTCCGTTTCCCTCGATGGCTTCACTCCATAGGTGGGTGACATACGCATGAAGGTCTCCTGTTGACCGATTTCGGCGAAATCCGTATTGTCGGTCACTAAGGAGGTCATTGCCTTCTAGGTATGCCAGGAGTCTGTTGTTCAGCACTCGTTCCATACTCTTGCACAGAATGGACGTTACTGAGATGGGACGGTAGTTGACAGGGTCAGCACGACTACCCTTTTTGGGTACAGGTTGTACATTGGCAAGCTTCCAGGATTTTGGCACAAGACCCGTCTTCATGGAGAGACGAAAGAGGCGTGTCAATACAGGAGACAACTCAGGCGCACAGGTCCTCAGAAGTACAGCTGGGATACCGTCAGGGCCACTAGCTTTGTTCACGTCTAGATTGCGCAGTGTTTTGCGGACCTCCAACTGTCGGATACGAATGTCTGACATAACTGTCTGACATCCATTTGGGGGGGTTGAAGGTATTGCACTACCAGCATCCAGACGTGAAGAATCCGCAAAGAGTTGAGCAAATAAGTTTGCTTTATCCTCAGCGGTGTGGGCTAGAGAACCATCAGGTTTAAGCATTGGAGGCAGTGAGGACTTGCAGAAGTTCGACTCAACCGATTTAGCTAAAGACCAAAAAGCTTTACTACCCGAGGGGTACGATGCTAGTTTTTTCCCTATTCGGCTAATGTGATCAAATCGAGCCTTCCGCAACGTCTTTTTACTGGACTTGGCAGCTTGGTTAAAGGCTTTCTTCAATTTACGAACATCAAACGACTTACGGTCTCGAGCGTCAACCCATGCTAAGTACGCCTCATGTTGCTGTGCCTTAGCCCGACAACATTCGGCTCCAAACCAAGGGCGAGCTTTGCCAGCCAGAGGTACGTCTGCAAATGGAATAAAGTATTCCATAGCTTGACGTAACACGTCTGTCACGGCATCCGCACAGGTCGAGGGATCGTTAGAAGAAAAGCAGACCGGCTGCCAAGGATAAGATGCAAGAAAGGACCGCATCTCATCCCAATCCGCTGACTTGTATCGCCATACTCGCCGTGTACCTTTATGACTAGGGTCGGCTGGGGAGTAGGTCGATACAGACTTCACCAGACAATGGTCGGAGCTACCCAGTGGCGGGGCTACCGAAACCGAGTACCAGTCTGGATCTGTTGTCAACAGAAGGTCCAAGCAGTTAGCAGTATGGCCATCAACATCAGGTATCCGGGTCGCCTCTTTGACAAGCTGGGTTAGACTTAGCGATAGTGCAAGCTTACGCGTCTCTCTCCCAGCGTGGTCTGTGATCTGGTACGGGAATAGCCACTCCTGGTGGTGGGCGTTGAAGTCCCCCAGAATAACCAGTTGGGCTGTGGGATACTTCTGTTGGGCCACATCTGCCTTCTCACTTAGGTATTCCATGAGCCTTGACGTCTCCTGATCTCCACTGTGCGATCGGTAGACACAGGCATAGAGAATTTTCACTACACCAGTGTCCACCAAAATCCAAAGAATGTTAAAATTTGAGTTTTCAAGGTTTTTGAGACGCCGAATGCAGATGTCCGAGCGTATAGACATACGCCCGCACGTGGTTTGAAGCTGTGCTCCAGGGTAGTTAAGGTATGCCACGTCAGATGGGCATCTGATCTGCGTCTCCGAGAGAAACAAAAGGTGAGGCTTTTCAGTCTCTAGATGGTAGTGGACTGCTACGAGATTGCGAACTAAGTTGGTAGTAGCTCTGCTTTCTGCACTGTAGGCTGTAGGGTCTGTAGGTTGTGGGTTTGATCCCCACGGAGAACAAATACTTGTGTGGTTACAGATGTTTGTTCTCTGTCTGGTTGTTATATTGTATTCTAAGTATGTATGTATTTACAAAAAAATAAAAGCTTACTTATTTGGGGCTAGACAGTGTTGTGTGGATTGTCTACAATATCCCAACCTGTAACATTTCTATACATCACTATTTTGTAACTACCAAAAAAAAAAATCTGATTGCACATTCATAATGTTCTACCCCTACTACATTACCCTTATTTTACCTTTATTACCATTTTTTTTTTTTTTGGTTGTTACAAAATAATAGTGTGTATTAAAATGGGATCCTACATACTTGATAATGTCATCGTCCTCCTTCTGTTCCCTGGCCTTCCGCTCCTCAGTTGACTCTGGCTGGTACTGTTTGAGCATAGATTCATAGTCGATGGTGCGTTGGCGGCGGTTTAGCTCTTTAAGCTCTTCCAAACTTTCAAGAAGCTCTATTTCTTGTCGTGACTGCTCTGTTCTGTACTCTGAAATTATTACAAATAATTATAAGTTTAAAAAACTTGAGAAACCGACTTCATTGTCAAACGGCTAAACCGATTTTAATCAAATTTGTTTGGGACAATCTGGACGTAAGAATAACCTTCCAAATAAAAAAATAATTTTCTAAATCGGTTCATAAATGACGGAGGCATGCAGTTACAAACATAAAAAAATTATTAAAACAAAAAATGGCAACACCGATTTTAATAAAATTTAAATGGGACCAATTTGGAAGCAGTACCTTTCAGATAAAAAAATAATTTTTCAAATCGGCTCACAAATGACGAAGTTATGCGGTAACAAACATTAAAAAAAAAATACAACCGAATTGAGAACCTCCTCCTTTTTGATTGGAAGTCGGTTAAAAAAAAGAAAGGATGAAGTATTCTTGATTTTAAGTTTATTTTAGATCTATTATGAATATTAGAATTTTGTAAGAAGCAACTGAGTGAGATTGCTAGGGTACAAAACTTGAAGTTTCAATTCTTGCATGGAGGCCTGCATGAGACTTGACATAACACTGCTACCATTCCTTTCAATTCAAAACATAGCTGTGCTGTGCTTTTATATCTAAAATCTGATTCCAGATTCTGACAGAAAAAGTTAAAATTAAAAATTTCTTAATTCAGTTGTATTACAAGGATCACTTTGAAACATCTTAAAGCTAGTTGAGTCTAGATGCCAGTTCTACACAACCAAGCCTAGAAGAACAGGAAACTTTCTATGGCCTGTAAGTAAAAAACATGTATTACCTAATAACTTCATAGGATTATTAGCCTCTTCTTCTTTCTGTTCTTCCTCTTCTCTTTTGGCTTGTTCCTCTGCAAGTTTCAGTGCCATGAAGTTGCGGGTTGCACCTGCTTCTATTTCATAATCGGTATTCTTTGGGTCCGTCTTGAAAGATATTTCTTGAAGACACCGTGTACACTGAAATTACATGAAATGAACTTGTATATTTTTCTATGTATACAGTTCTTTGTCAATAGTGTTTTTCTCTACAGGGTGTCAGATATCCTCTTCGACGATCAACACAACACTATCTAGCCCCAAATTAAGCAGAGCTTGTACTATGGGAACCAGATAGCTGACACTAATGCAATTTTTTTGTCAATACAGTCATACTGTACAACATGTATGTTTGTTCTCTATATGTTTAGAGAACAAACATACATGTTCACCACACAAATATTTGTACTCGGTGGGGATCGAGCCCACAACCTACGTAGAAGGCAGAGCTACAACCAACTGAGCTGAGAGGCCCACACACAACAACACTTTCAAGCACTTACTTTAATATAGAACCTGTAGATTCGTATGCCAAGGTAATCCTCGTTTTCAACGTCCTCTTTCCTAGCGTTGAACTTTTTACCTTTGTAAATGTACTCTCCACAAGTGGCACATCGCATGTTGAAAGGGGCCATAAGTCGAACTGTGTACTGACGATTTTTGGCCAGTTTCATACGCGGAATTTTCGACGGATCGAAGTCCGGTGGATAGTATTTCTAAAATCATAGAATACATTGTTTTAGAGGTTAAATGTAGATTACGCACCATTATCCCGAGAGCTTTTGCGAGCTTACTTACATTTAATACTTTTCTTTCGGACATTTTGTATACAACTAAACAAGCGTTAGATAATATCTAGGATACCTAACGTCCGTTTACTAAGGTTTAAAATTAGTCAACACCAAACCAAAGAGACACCACACCACACCACAACAACACAACAACACAACACAATAAAACTGAACTGCACTGACTGATGAGTGATGACTAACAGTGACAGTGACATTGACTCATTGACTGCTGACTGATTCACAATTTACTTGACAGTTGACATTGACTGTGCTGGATACTCTGGTTTTTTGCCATGTTTTTCACGCCCCCTGTTTGTGCGAAACAGAGGGCCTCCTCGCCTCCTCGACTTGACCAAAAACTTTTTGTTAGTCCTCTGCTGTCTAAAAAGGCTGTCCACTTGACAAAATAAGTACAAAACCCTTCGATTTCCGTTATAAATATTTACGTGTCTTTTAGTTTTTTGCACTTCCGGTTAGTTTTAAAAGGTAGGTAATAGATACTTTCTAAGACATCTTTGCTTTCTTTGTCCTGCTTGCTGCTAAGTCCATTATGGGGAAACATTTAAATAGAAAAAAATCCGGGGAGTGATTTTTTTCAAACGTCTGGGGGTGTGGTTGGAAGTATAAATCTCAATTTTTTAACTAACCCCGGTAGAGGGTTCGCCACCATCTGGTTTTAAAGTTCAATTTTATCGTTTTTCTAAAATAACTCGTTAGTTTTCAACTTTTGAGCAAAAATAGTGGTATCCAAAATTGTTGGAAATTTAATTCCTCACAAGTTTGGTCATAATCATTTTTACGCTAGGATCAATATTTGCAGAGTTATTTCAGAAAAACTAAAAAAAAATAACTTTAAAACAAGATGGCGGCAAACCTTTTACCGGTATTAGTTAGAAAATCGAGATTTATACTTCTTTAGAAGAACCAGAGGTGGCTAATAGCAGGGTAGTAGATGTATCACAAACCAAACACAGTTCTTCACTGAAGTAAAGTAAGAGTTTTATTAGAGGAAGTAGATACACTGGAGCGCCCGAGATTTCGGGGCTTGATCTAAACAAAGCACTATCAGATTTATAATGTTCTGACTCTAGAGGATGTAGAGCATCTAGCATGGAGGAGTAGATCCTGGACACCTAGTAATTTGGGGTGTTTTTTAGAATTGTACTTGAATCGTAATCCGAACGGCTAAAGTTTTTCTCTCTACTGAACTGTCAATAATCCTGGCCTTTCTCATTGGCTAATCGGTTCGAAAGCGCGCGGTTGCGTTCAGAAACGCCACATCACCCCCCTACGCAGTCGAGAGATCCATAAAAAGATAAAATATAAAAAAAAATGTTTGTTGAAAATACAAAATTACAATGAAAAAAAAATTAGAGATCAAAAGGTTTTGAAAAATGAACTTTTCGACCAGATCGTGTGGTGTACTCAGAAGGCACTTTCGGATTCGTTGGTTTTGTTGTTGTTAATAATGCATCTGGGGAGCTTGCTGCCGGGGCGACAGGAATGGAAGTAGTTACAGTTGCTCCTGGTGGTGTGTCAAAACTCTCGATGTGCGCCGGTTTAATGCGATCAAGGCTGACTTCAACATTTTTTCCCCTGATGTTAAGTGTAATGGTTTTCTCCTTTTGATTTATGATTTCGTAAGGACCAGTGTAGGGTTGTTGTAAAGGCCTACGCACTGTGTCATCCCGGAGAAAAACGTGGGTCGCCGTAGGTAAGTCTCGGAATATGAATGGTTGTTGCTGTGCATGATGTGCAGCTGCAGTCGGTCGTAATTTGGCTAATTTCCTACGTAGTTGAACGACAAAGTCAGAGATATCCTCCGAACGTTCAGTTGGAGACGAGGCAGCAATTAATTCTCCAGGCAGGCGTAAAGGCTCTCCATACAATAATTCCGCTGAAGAAGTTTTCAGGTCTTCTTTGAGAGCAGTCCGGATGCCTAGTAATACCAGTGGTAATGCTCTGGCCCATGTGTCATTGTGACACATGAGGGCAGCCTTGAGTTGGCGGTGGAGTCTTTCCACCATGCCGTTTGCGCATGGGTGATAGCTAGTGGTTCTGATTCTGGTTGTGGCACAGTGCTGAAGGAGTCTTCGAAACAGATCCGATTCAAATTGACGGCCCTGGTCAGTTGTTATGACCTCAGGAACCCCAAAACGGGAAATCCACCCATTAGTGAAAGTTTCAGCGGTTTCTTCTGCCGTTATACCAATCATTGGCCAAACCTCAGGCCACCGGGTCCATCTATCAACAGCTGTTAAACAATATTGGAAACCCTTGCTTATTGGCAGTGGGCCGATAATGTCGATGTGGACGTGCTTTAGTCGACCTGAGGGGTTGTTAAAGTGTCCTACTGGGGTGCTGGTATGTCTTGTTACCTTACTACGTTGGCAAGGTATACATGTTTGTGCCCACACTCGGCAGTCCTTTTTAATTCCCGGCCAGACGAAACGTTCCGTTATCAGTTGAACAGTGGCCCTCACCCCGGGATGACTAAGATTATGGATTTGGTTAAAGGTCGGCCGACGGTATGGTGTCGTTATAAAAGGCCGCGGTTTTCCGGTTGACATATCGCAGATGAGTGTTGTGTCAGTACCGGGTACGACCACCTCCTCTAGCTGCAGTGATGATCTCTGAAGATCATTTTGATTCGACGAGTTTTTAAGCAGCCTGCAGAGCTCCTCATCCAGTTTTTGCGACTGTGATAAGGTAGCGTAGTCGGACTCAATTGAAACAGCTTCTATACGAGACATGGTATCTGCAACAACGTTATTTTCTCCTTTGATGTGCACTATGTCAGTTGTATACTGTGATATGAATGATAACTGATTGAGTTGAATCGGAGCTAGCTTTTCGCGGCGCTGTTTGAAAGCAAACACTAAAGGTTTGTGATCAGTGTAAACTGTAGTACGCTGTCCCTCCAGTATGTGTCGGAAATGCTGAACACTTTCGTAAACCGCTAATAATTCGCGATGATACGCCGGCCATAGGACTTGTTGGGAATTCAGTTTTTTACTAAAGAAGGCGATGGGTTGCCATTCATCCTTGACGCGTTGCTGCAGGCACGCGCCTATTTGAGTGCTAGACGCGTCTGTGAAAAGACCCAAAGGTACACTGCATATGGGATGTGCCAGTAACGTAGCATTTGCGAGACTATCCCTTAAAGTATGGAATCTTTGCTCCAGATCATGGGTCCACGGAACTGGTATAGCTCCTTTACCTTTTATTGCTGTTATTGCGTCAATCAAAGGTGCTTGAAGTTCTGCTGTATGGGGCAAAAAACGACGGTAATAATTTATCATTCCAAGAAAACGACGGAGACCGCTAACCGTTTTTGGCAGGGTATATTCCCGGAGAGCGTTGACTCGTTCCGTGGGAGGATGTGTACCTTCTGCGTTTATGGTGTAGCCCAAGAATGTCACTTCTGGTTTTCCCAAGTTGCACTTTGATGGATTTACTACCACCCCGTAGTCTTGCAACCTTTGAAATAATATCCGCAAGTGCTGAGCGTGGTCTGAAGTATTTCGCGAGTACACTAAAATGTCATCTATATACGCAAAACAGAAATCCAGTCCCTGAACGACTTCATCAATAAACCGTTGAAACGTTTGACCTGCGTTCCTCAATCCGAAGGTCATGTAGGGGAATTCAAACAAGCCAAACGGGGTTATGATGGCGGTTTTGCACACATCATCTTCGTGGACTGGAATTTGTTGGTAAGCTTTAACTAAATCTAGTGTGCTAAAAACAGTAGATCCCGCGAGGTTGTGGTTGAAATCCCCTATATGCCGAACTGGGTATCGATCAGGAACGGTTCGGTCGTTAAGGGCGCGATAGTCTCCGCATGGACGCCAGGTATTGTCCCGCTTTTGTGCCAGGTGCAAAGGAGATGACCATGGGCTCTTCGAAGGTCTTGCCGTTCCGCACTGCACCATATCATAGAACTCTTTTCTTGCTATTTTGAGTTTTTCCGGCCCAAGACGGCGAGGGCGACATGATACTGGTTGTCCATCAGTAGTTTTAATGTGATGCACGGTACAGTGTTTCACTGTTCTAGGAAGCCCAGGTGGTCGCGTGATGCTGGGAAAATCTTTAAGGATGTCGTCGAAGAGTGAGCTACTTGTGACCCCAACTGCTTTGACACTGGCCTGCTCAATTGATGCTATCGTGACATGTACCGAGAGGCCGGTTTTTCCGTCAATCAATCTCTTATTTTTACAGTCTGGGAGGAGATGATAATGGGCGAGAAAATCTGAGCCAATGATAGCGGTTTCAACGTCAGCAATAATGAAACGCCAGGTGAAGTTTCGACGTAACCCTAGGTTGAGCGAGAGTGTTGTTCCACCGTAAGTTTTGATAACGCTGTTATTTGCCGCGTTAAGACTGTAGCTATCTGGTGTAAGTCTGCTTTGAATAAGGCGGCGTGGGTAACAACAGACATCCGACCCCGTGTCTATGAGAAATCTACATTTGGAATGGGCGTCTGTTATGAACAATCGGCGACTAGATTGAGGGCAGTCAGCTGTCGTCGCTGCTACTGACTGCTTTCGGAGTTTTCCGCCTGTTTATCCCAGCTGCATGGTTCGTTGCACTTTTCTGCCTTGTCCTTGTATACTCTATGATACCAACATAACTGAGATTCGTTTCGCCCGCGAGAGTCTCGTGATCTGGATCTGTTGGAGCTGTTTGATCTGTTCGAGCTGTTTGATCTGTTTGAGCTGTTTGATCTGTTGAATTCCCTACCTCTTCCTGTCAAGGCTGCGACTTGCCTCGTTAATTCTTCCAAGCAAGTTGTGAGGCTGTGCATTTCAGCTGAGGTTTGCATAGGAGCGGAAGCAGCAGAGGCAGCATAGACAGCTGGAGTTATTGGTGCTGGAGAAACTTCAAGAATTTTGTCAGCGAGATCAGAGAGCTTATCCAATGGCAGATCCGCTTGTGCGGTAATAATTGCTTGAATGTGGCCTGGTAAGCGACGCAGCCACAGTTGTCTCAGGATACTTTGATCTTGCATAATTGTCCCGGCCAGAGAGCGGAGATGCCGGAGGAATTGAGATGGTTTTCGGTCGCCAATTTCTTCATCCGACAGAAGTTTTCGAATACGCTGCTCTTCTGTTGAGGACAATCTACGTATAAGCTCCGTCTTAACCAAATCATATTTTTCTGTTTTTGGAGGTTGAGTGATAATGTCTTCAATTTCCGCTGCATGTTTAGTATCTAATTGTGATATAACATAATTGTATTTTGTTGAGTCTGCGGATATGCCTGAAATCTCAAATTGTGCTTCTATTTGAGCGAACCACACTGCTGGCCGGTCTGCCCAGAAGGGAGGTAATTTAACTGATACTTTAGCAACACTATGGTCAGGATTAGAGCCAGTTGCGGTGGAGCTGGCTTGTTTGTTAGTTATTGTATTAGATGCAAGTTGTTCTTGAAGGGCAGCATTTTGCTCCTTCAAGGACCGAAGCTGGTCCTTCAACTCCTCCATACTTAACAAGTAGTTAAATATTCTATATAATATGTGTTAAAGAAAAATTCTTCAAACTATTTTATAAGACACACACAAAAAAAAAAAAAATAATAATAATAATATGATATAAATCCAGGTGACAAAAAAAACTAAAAATATGGTCACCCTAGAGCGAGCTGTGGCCTAAACCAACAATATTCTATTATGTTGGTGTACAGACACCAATTGTACCACTATGAAAAATAAAAATAAAGTTAAGGTCACCCTAATTGAAATAATAATCAGTAATAATCAGTAATAATAATCAGTAATAATCCTATTGTACCATGAACCAATAATATTGTTTTATGCTGATGTAATTACATAATGGTGAATATAGGTTTGTACCAATAAGAGCACACAAGGGTTAACACAAACAACACTATGCTACCTTATTTTTCTAAATGAGATACTCAGTAATATTTTACACCCCTTTGTAGGTACCTGTGGTCTAACCTAACACACTTGAGCAAGTACACACAGGCTTAAAGAACACTGCCTGCACTAGGTATAAATGAAGAATGTTGTAAACACTAGTTATATTGCCACAAAATATCCTACAACGGCCAAGTAGTTCAATGTTTAAAACAAAAAAAAAATACTCAAAATAAGTTTGTATGAACAGAGTGGCAACTGTAGAGTAGCACTGTAGTAGTCCACTGCACTATATCACTATAGTAGTAAGTAACTAAGAAAATAAAGTTCTCAGTAAAATGATATGGAACGCACTGACCGTTGTTGCTGTTGGATAACTGTGCTGAATGAGCACTGTCTGCGACTACTGATGCAGGGTCGCTCGCTGGAGGCAGATACTGCGTGCGGTGTCAGCAAATACTCCTTGTGGTGTCTGTCTCCAAAACCAGGTATAGTTGTTCCCAGCGACTGTGATGAATTCCACTAGGATTGTTGTATGGAACTAGTCGCGATGTATTGGTGAGTAGAACTTCCGTTGAATTATAAATACAGCCTTTGTTTTGTACACCAGTAAAAGGCTCTGCTCGACGACGGTATGATCAGCCAAAAGTAGGTATTTCGTTCGCTCGTAGCTTCCTCACTTCGCGTGTTTTACAAGGTCACCAATTTAGAAGAACCAGAGGTGGCTAATAGCAGGGTAGTAGATGTATCACAAACCAAACACAGTTCTTCACTGAAGTAAAGTAAGAGTTTTATTAGAGGAAGTAGATACACTGGAGCGCCCGAGATTTCGGGGCTTGATCTAAACAAAGCACTATCAGATTTATAATGTTCTGACTCTAGAGGATGTAGAGCATCTAGCATGGAGGAGTAGATCCTGGACACCTAGTAATTTGGGGTGTTTTTTAGAATTGTACTTGAATCGTAATCCGAACGGCTAAAGTTTTTCTCTCTACTGAACTGTCAATAATCCTGGCCTTTCTCATTGGCTAATCGGTTCGAAAGCGCGCGGTTGCGTTCAGAAACGCCACACTTCCAACCACCCCCACCCCCAGAAATCGCTCCCTGGATTTTTTTCTATTTCAGGCTAGTTTATGTCTCCCCCGATTGGACTAGCTATGAGTTTTTTTGTTTGATTTAGAATCAGGCTTGCTTTATATTCCTGCAAGTCCTGCAACACACCTCGTTCGTAGGCACCTATAAATCCTAGACAGGCCTAGGTAAAATCATTTAGAATTTTATGAAATGTAGGTACCTATCACTGATGTTTTTATTCACACTTTTATAACCAGACACCACAGTTAGTAAAAACATTACATAATTATCTCAAAAACTTCACAATTTGTAGACTTCAACGGAGACGCCACAATTTCTGATCATTTGTTTAAAAGAAAAGAAATTTTCTGCAACAAAATTAAATACTTGTTAGAAGACGAAGGCCAAGAGTAAAGTATGGATTGAGCTGCCATGTCGTAGCCTCGTAGCCACTCGTAGTCGTAGCTAGGTATAAGGATGCCAAGGAGGCCGCATTGGAGCAAACTGCATCGAAACCCTGACAAAGGGCTCTCCATTGGAAGAGGTTTCCAACCTCCTTGATACAAACTCACCTTTCCTTTCGGTTCCCCCCCGCTGCAAGCTCGTGCTCCAGCGCGGCGATCTTCTCTTCATGCCGCGTGCGCTGGGCTTGAGTCCTCCTCTGCTGCTCCTCTAATGCCAGCACAATCTTTTCGAGCCGGTGGATCTGTTGCTGCTTGTTCTCCAGTGTTGCAAACAGCTCCTGAATCTCTTCAGCTTTGGCTGCTATCTGCTTGTTTACCTGCACAGAGAATATAATTATGCCTACTTTAAATAGAAGCGGAGTGTGGAATCGTAAGCCTTGAATTAGACAGTAATTGGTTAGATAGTGACATTTTCTCAGAAAAGTAGGTAGCAGATATCGACTCTTATATTATAAAGAGGAAAGATTTGTATTTTTGTGTATGAATAGGTAAACTCAAAAACTACCTAACTGTGCCGATTTCAAAAATTATTTCACCATTGGAAAGCTAGGTACATTCACCTTGAATAAAATAGGCTATATTTATGTGTTTAAAAATAAATGTCCACCCGTGCGAAACCGGGACAGGCCGCTCGTTAAAAATAAATAAATAAAGTCTCCCTCACTTCTTCTACAATTTTCATTCGGTGCTCCAGATCCTGCTGCAATGCAGTCAACTCACGACTTTGCTCGGTCTCCTTGTTTTTCAACATATTGATCAGCTCTTCACGAACCTGGGTACTCAAATAAATTAAATAAAAAAAAACCTATTTTATTACGAAAGCGTCACGCACGTATTGTTAAAAAGCGAACATTCTTAGGGATGATGCATTCTAATAGGACTTAGAGCACAATTCCGCAAGTCTCTACTTTGCATCTCTTTTGTGGTCGTAAGAGAGCATCACAATAGTTTTCCCGAATAACGAGCTACCTTTATGACTCTTGCCTGGGCACGTGATGTCTTTTCTTGTTGCTCGATCTGTTGCTCTTTCTGTATCAGCCTTTCCGATAACTCTTCGTTACGATGCTCCGCTTCTAATAGTGTCATTTTCAAGTTCATTATCTGGAAAATCATTTGATTTATTGTAGAAGTAAATGAATAAGATAAGGGATTATGGAATTTGAACTTAAAAAAACACAAAGGTTTATTTACGGTCCCAAAAGTTATGAGCCGAGCAGGATTTGAACCCACAACCTTCCCCTTGATACGAGAATGCGCTAACCGCTAGTCAACAGCGCCATCGGATTCTAATCTTACTTGATGGATAACTGTTATGGTACAATTGGTACAAATAAACCGTGGCTCCACACAATCTACAGGTCTGACATACTATCATGGGCGTAACTCAAGTTGGTACAAATACATAAGTACTCTCTAATATGGTCCATAACCAAAGTTGGTACATTCAGTTGAATAGACGAGAGATTCAAGTAATAGGCACTCATCATCCCAACTCTCCTTACCTCCTGTTGTAGGTCTTGGTAGCTGATACCATTTGGGGTTTCTTGACAGTTGGCCACAGCACGATTGTGTGCTTGTAAGTCCCGTACGTATTGTTCATACTGGATGACTTTTTGCTCGCTGTAAATGTTATTAATGCAAGCAATTGTTGATAATACAAACTTATGATTGATAGGTAACACTTTATTGTACTCAAGGATACATTACAGTAACAGCGTAATAAAATAAAGTACAATGGGCAGCCTTATCGCTGAAAGCGATTTCTTACAGGCTACTTATGGCTTGGCTTCTACGGTTTGCATGATGAATTGATTACCTAAGCGTTGGTATGATAATATAGTACGTTTTGTGAGCTCACTTCAATTTAATGTTTTTCGTTAAATCCCTTATTTGTATCTGCATCTTCCCTAATATTTCTTCCCTGCTGAGAAGCTCTGAAGCCAACTTTTGTTGCATTCCCACTTTGGCATCAGATTCCTATAAAAAACAAATTCCATATACCTAAGTTAAGAATAACACGAAGAATGGATGAATAGAATTACCTGCCTCTTTGAAATTAAAAAAATCTATTAGGTATAAAGAATTGAAACAAAAAGAGAGCTTGCTTAGTGACTGAACAAATATTTATAGGTAAACAGTCACTTACCGTTATTTTAGAGAGAGTCTCTATGAATCTGACTTTTTCTCGCTTGCAAGCCGTTACTTCATCTTCAGTTATGCGAAGAGTATCTTTGGTAGCTTGCAACTCTGCCCATAAATCCATTTCTCTTTCTGTCGGTAAGTCTGCAAGAGCAAGAATTATAAAATTAGAACTATGTTAATAAATATCTTCCAGCTTATGTAATATTGATAGGTTACGTTTTATAATCTAGATCAGGGATTCCCAAAGTGGTCGATATCGACCCCTTGGGGTCGATTTTGGTTTCCTAGGGGTCAATATAAACGAAAACTGATTTTGGGGGTCGACGAGGTCTAACGATCGACCCCTATTAAATTAACACAAGTTCTTATTTCAAACTTTCAAGTCAGGTATGTAGGTATTGTATTATTTATTTTGTGTTATGTGTACTAAGAATAATTAATATTTTTGTAGGAAATAGCATTGTTGTAGTAATGTAAAGTCTCAAGTTCGTACAACGTACGTTTATTATGTTAAATATTGATGAGGAATGGAGTCAACTTTAATCACCTAACCAAGTGCAAAGTTTTCCAATTGGTACCCTTAGTACCTAGGTATTTATATCAATAGGAAAAAACTAAAGATACGCCCCCTTATTCATAATAGTCTGCTGACTTAAAGCATTGCTAATTCTCACTCTGTCTTCTTCTATTGACCTAAATCGAGAGAGACCTATGAAAAATAACACTCTGTAGCAGCAGTTTTAAGTTAGCGGACCATTGCGAATAAGGGGGTTGATCATATCTAAACTTAAACATTACGGCATTCTAAATCGCTCCATTGACCTAATACAATCGTACTTGACTGATAGAGTCCTTAAAGTTGTAGTGGGCGGTGAGAGATCTTCTGGGTCAGTTATTGATATGGGGGTGCCACAAGGTTCGATATTAGGTCCTTTCTTGTTTCTAGTGTACGTAAATGACCTCCCTTTTTTGTTAAAAAAACTATGTGAAATAGTAGGTACTATTTGCTGACGATGACGCATCTCTGTCGCAAATACTTAACTGGTTTAACGTTAATAATCTTTTGATCTTAAAAGTAGGTAATTTGGCCAGGGGGTCGGAGGAAACTGTTCATTTTGGAAAAGGGGTCACTTGTCAAAAATAGTTTGGGAATCCCTGATCTAGATCAAATCTTACCAGGATTTGGTCTACTGTTTTCAAGTTCCGTTATTTCCGTTTTCAAATCTTCAATGATATTTTGACTCTCAACAAGGGCAACCTCTGCAATTTCTTTCAATTCTTTTTCTTGCTCAGTCGCTCTAAGTTGTTCATCAAAAGCGATTTTAGTCACTTTCAGCTCGTTTGTCAATTCTTCAATTGCAGATTTATGCTGTGCTGTCAATGTTTCTATGTGTTCCTTTAATTCAACTACCCTATAAGCAACGAATATAATTTAAGTTGGTATTAATTTGTAATAAGAATTTATAGCGATAGGTGCTGCTTACTGTGACTGTAGTGTATCACGCTGTTGTGTTAAATGCCCGCTGGTCACTTCACCAGTTTTCAGTGATTCTTTCAATTTTCTTGCACGGGCTTCCAACTGTACTTCTTTTTGGCGACTCTGCAAGTTTGGACTTTATATAGGCGACTTATAAGTGTTACTAAGGTGTGAGACATTGCCAAAGTTATCCCTATGACTGTTTATCATTACCTAGTGGTAAGAGATGGCATTTGCGTATCTTTTAAGAAACGCTTGTAAAGTTAAGAAGGGGCCAAGTGCCTACCTGGTCTTCTAAAGACTTTACAGTGCTAGTGAGACTGGAGATGGTAGCCTCGGCCTCTCGAAGTTGCCGGTCCATCTTGGTCACCCGCGCTCGTGCTTGGCGCAATTGAGACTCAGTAGTTGCCAACTTTTCCTTATTCGTGTTACGCGTGACCTTTTCCTGTACTAACTCACGTTGTGATTCCTTTAAAATAATTAATTATTACTTCCTTCTCCTTTTGAAAATTCTGGTGTAGATTGTCAAATGGAAGTAGTAGGTATCACACATACCTCGCAACACACTTACCTCAAGAGCTTTGGCTGTTTCTGATTCTTCTCGTATTGCTCGCATATCGTTGACGACCACCAAACGCGTTTCGATATCTTGTCGAAGTCGAGCTATTTCTCTCACTAGCGATTCACCGACAGCAACTAGAGCACTTCGTTCACGGCAAGCTCGTCTGGAAAGAGGATGTTTATAAGAAAATGTATGTGAGTTCTTTGGTAATTTAAGTGTTCATATCTCACCTAGAATGTTGTATGACAGTTTCCACAGCATCGTCTGCACGGCTTTTGACTTCTCGTAAAGCTTCACACAGTTCGAGCCCCTGGGCGTTGTAGAAAGCGATGCGTTCTAGGCAATCACCATCTGCACTTTCTTCTTTTAGAACCTGCAGTTATCATAACTAGGGTAAATGCATTAATAAACAATACCTACTGCCTCTTGAACTATTAAATTCGATTAGATTAGCAAATACTTTAACTTTATTGCACAAAAAACTGGCACATCGGCGAACCTAATGCATAAGCATTTTCTTCCACTTAACAATTGTATTACCTATGTGGAGTGGGTGGTAGTGCTTTTGAGACAAAAATCCTAATTATGTACCTACCTGTGTATTTTTTACTTTAAGTAGGAACTCAAAATAATGCTTACATTGTTTTCTATAAGTTGCTTGACCCAATCGATGAGTTCTTGACGCGTAGTAAACGCCTGCAGACACAGATCAGCGAATCGACATGGCACTCCCAACACTTTAGCATTGAGTTCTGCTAAAGCGCACTCATCTATAAGACCATAAAGTGTGAAACTGTGAATACCATGCACCGATTTTTCGAAGCGAAGTCTGTAGGCCAAGAATGACCTTCCTAGGCAACGAGTTTCTCGGCAAGTTTTAGATTACAACGAAATGCGACTGCAACGGAATATATTACCAAACCGAGCTTTTGAATTGAAAAACTACCTCTAAGTATCTGTGTCAATGGCCTACGAGTAAAATGGTTCTGACTACAGTAAGGGTTCTTTAGGACTTCTTGATAGGTTGTTACCAATTGGAACAGTAGTATTGATGAGTTCAGCTCCTTCGATAGCGAAAGAAGCAGCGGCATCGCGGCACAGCTGTGACACTTCGTCCGCTGTCCAGTCAGCCACGTTGAAGACCACAAGCTCCTGCATGTGACCCTCCCCGCACGCGGAGTCACCTTCGCGGGACATGCGCTCGCGCAGGCTTTGCAGGGAGTCGAACAATTCGAGCACTGCTTGCTGAATAACAAGAAGTTCACTATAACCACGTCAAAATTAATAGGCAATTTTGCCTCTTATGGCCTCTTTAGCACTCACTGCTCTGGCTGGTTCACAGTTGTCCAATTAAGTTTTATTGGACAAATGGGAACCAGCCTTAACGCAGTGCTCGTTCCAAGATTGGACGCAGTTAATTTTATAGCGACTGTATCTAGTTACGCAATTGACAGATCAAATTGGATGATTGGGGTTCGTGTGACTGTAGGCAATGATGTACAAAATATTTATGAGAGTGAAAGAAAAAAACACCTGTTTAATATCGAGTTCTTTCTTCATCTGTTGGAATTGCTTCTGCTTTATCTCATAAGCACTTTTAACGTTGTCGTCCTTGTCAGGGTAGATTGTCGCTGGCGGTGAGGGACTCTTGGCTGGAGTCGTCGGCCGCGTAGGGGAAAGGGGAGTATTGGGTCTGCTCGCAGGAGTTCCGCGCCGCTGGGCTGGGTGCGCAGGAGTAGTGGGCCGACTGGGTACCCGTGGAGTGGTAGGACGGCTCGGCAGATGAGCCGGAGTTTGTGGACGACTTGATGGCAAGCTTCTCGGTGTTTGGGGGCGACTGCTGAGTGACGGCGAGCGCGAAGATTCTAAAAAAATACAAGAACACATGAAACTCAAACACATACGCGTCAACTTGAGTAGGTACTATGGTACTATTTATTCTGTCGATTGAAAAAGAAGTAAATAGGTGTCAAAAAAAAAACCGGGATGAAGAGGTGACAATAAAATAGAAAAAAACGAACCAGCTCTATCCACTGTGACCTCTTGATCATCTTGAGTCTCTATTAATTCTTCTGCTTTCATTTCTGTGAATTAAGTATCAACTTTATTTCTCTAAACCAGGATGTAAGGAATGACAATCAATACATAAACTTATTGAAGAGCATAAAACAATATTAATAGATTTATATTTTAACTACCTCTCACATTCTGGCAAAGTAATTTAATGTTTATAAATATACTTACGTAAAGTACCAATAAAGTCATTTTCACCAATCTCCAGAACCTGAGATTCGTCGGTAATATCTGCAAGCGGCTCTGGTATGTCTTTGGTAACCACGACCGAGGCGTTTTCTATAAGAATGTATGAGTCGACTTGTGGTAGATGATCCTGAAAAAATAATCACACAAAAAATACAGTGCCCGTATGACAAATATAACATTTTTATTTCATGTCTTTAACTTACACTAATACCTGGTATTGCCAGTTCGTTCTCGGGATTTATCTAAAAGCACAAGATTAATTTATTATTCAATAATATCACTCAGAGGAACATGAACCTCTTTTAAAGATTTTTTATGTTGTAATGATTTAAATTTCTCACCCTCACATCAGTTTTGGATTCAGTCTTTCGCTGGGTAGAGTTTCTTGGCTGGAAATATAACAAACAATAAATTGGTAAAGTGCGTGTCGGATACTCTTGAAAACTGTCCGTGTCTGTCCTTGAAGGACTTTGACCCATCTCATAAGGCTAATTTATTTGATGCTTACCTTCGATGGAGCAGGGGAGGAGGATGCTCTTGTTGGCGACTGCCGTTGCGAAGGTGGCTGGGTGAGGTTCCTATTGGTAGCGTTGCGAGCGGCACGGGCGGCCGACGCAGCTGTGGGGCGCGGCACAAGGCGAGGCGAGCCGTTTACTGTATAAGTTTATCATAAAATAAGTATTTGTATTTGAAAAAGTTTACCATTCATCTCATTTTTTTTAATCTCGGGCCTTCAAAATCAATGTGAACTTCTAGTACAAAAAACATAAACGCGCTCGCGCTGCTACGACCAATCCTACGACTGAGACACTGGGTACTCGCGTCAAACCAGATTTTTCACTCCATTTAAAATAACTGCCGGCTGCATAATTTTGCATCTAGGATACACTCACATGGCTTTTCCTTTATAGGTTTCGTTGAAGGGGCCATCCTAATAATTATGTAAATAATCGTTGTAAAAAAATATTTTGAATTTGGATTGCAAGTCCTGTTGTAAAATACGTTTACTTACGTCTATTTGAATTTCCAAATTTTAAAATTGACAACTTCTTTCAAGTATTCTATTGCTGGAGTATGAATATGGAAAAAATAAAACCTTGTTTTATGTATGCAAGTCCTACCAAACTTTTTATATTTTGGTTCTTTCTGGTACTTCCTTATACAGGGTTATTCATTATTAGCTGCAAATACTCAGGAATTAGGTTCAACAAATAAAATAAAAAAGATTTATGAAACGATTTTTTTTAAGTTTTGATTTAAGTTTTTGTATCAAACTTTTTTTTTTAAATTTCTTTACTGCTATTGCATAATGATTGCCATGGAGAACAAGACGATGACCCACCCAGACGGTGACTGAACGCAGAGTGTCGCTCACGGCGCGCGGGCCGCGGGCGCGGATCAAAGGTCAAAATAGGTTAGGCGCCAATGATTCCAAAGGATATTCTTTATCGATTTTCCCGGGATTTTCATAGCAAAACTTAAAAAAAATCATTTCATAAATATTTTTTATTTTATTTGTTGAACCTAATTCCTGAGTATTTGCAGCTAATTATGAATAACCCTGTATAGAATAGCTAGAGGTTCAACTGAAGGAATGAAATCATAGCTTTTATGTATTACGAAATTAATCGAAGAACAAAAAAGTGAATATGTGTCGAGGCCGTCAGCTCGTCTTAAAGTTCGTCGTGTGCGTGGCATGATCCTCTCGAGCTCCTGTCGGGGGGCTCATTGCTGGCGAGGAATGTCTTCGAGGTGATGTGTAGGTGTTTGGTGCTTTTGTGCTAAACGTACCTTCCTAGAAAAAACTCATTTCTGTATGATAAAAATCTACTTTCTGTTCTTCTTTTTTTTCTTACTTCTGCTAGCTCAGACAAATTTGTCTGAGCCTGCTAGTGCCAGTTGACTGACACAACAGACAAGTTCTATTTCTTTAGGGATGAATGGAAGGAATCACATAAATTTTTGTACCTTCGACCATTTTTGATAATAATATTAACAGCTTGCAGAAATAATTAGCCTGTAATTTCTTGTGCAGATACAGTGATGTCTATGTTGGTGCCAGGTGAACCTAGAATGCAAGGTAAGATAGTGACTGATATTCCCCCATTGACGTATAGAAGAGTTTGGCAGATAGAAGAGTTTGGCAAGGAGTGATAGGTTCTGTATTCTGAATTGCTGAGTAATTAAATGTTTTGAATCTGGGATGAAAAAGATGACCTTTTCACGATAGAGATACATATAGAGACTTCGCTACCGATACTAGCACTATTGTTTTAAATATGATTTAACTCAAAGGATGCAAGCAGAGACTGCTGGGACAGTATCTGCCGAATCTTTATACGTAACACACGCACACGACCACTCACTAACACTGTTTTACTCAATAGGTTTCATGTTAAACTAGCTTAGGTATAGATACCTATACATAATAAATATGTAATATGTATCAAACTACATTTTAGTATTGATAGTTTCATTGATGCCGTAATTGACTAACCAACCAAACAACTAGGGTTTGTTTTTCTTAAAGATGTAATAGATACGGCTAGGGGCTCGGCGAAATGTCGCATTCCTCAGAGGCTCCAGCCGGGCCGAAGTAGGCCGCCCTTCAACAACGTCTCAAGACCCAAAGGCGATTCTGCGGTACAGTTAACTTGGCATTCTCATCAATTATATTATCTAAAGTTTATTGCTATAAATCCGTTTTAATTTTAAAACAGAAACAAAAGTGCGAAGTTATCACAGCGCAACATAACCGTTTCGCTGCCAAGAACTCAACACGCCCCCGTTCCGATGAGGTTTGTTTTATTAAGTTACTAGGGAAACTTTGTGTAACATTTTTGAGGCTGAATGTTTTATCTCTTGTAGCTATCACGACCAAAATCTGCAAATAGAGCCAAAGATGATCTTTTTACTGGAAGATCAGGATATCCTACCACAAGGTTCCCTCGCACCGATAGATTTTCAGCTGCTCCAAAAGTGAGTACCGACACGATGCCTAACTTATCATCCAATTATTTAAATATTTTCAAGTTGGGTTAAACTCAAACCAATATTTCTTCCCAAGAGACCATCTAATCTACCAAAACTGACGATTAATGAGACTTCAGTTTTACACAAAGGAGCCAGGACCCTCATAATGGTGCCTGTTACACAGGTAAAGCTGTACTGAATTCGGGCTAGGTAGGTACATACAGGATAAATAATATTAGTCGTTGTTTTGAAATTTTGTGTGCTATAATTTACAGAAACCAGTAGGCAAGAATGCTCATATCACCAGAATTACTTCCGGCCTTCCGGATCAGGTTAGTCCGCGTACCTCATACTCCCAAAATCTTTTCTTTACCTCAAAAACTAACTTCTTGTCTGCACAGAGATAGTTTCTTTCAAGACCTGCTACTTTGATGATAGTAGGTATATAAACTTTATTAATGGTTTACTTTGGAACGTAGGAAACTATCAAAAAACATGAAGATTTGGAGTTACAACAAAGTCAAATATCTGATGTCACCCACGTATTCAATGACTCGAATGACTACGATAAAGGTCTGTTGGTACCATACTGATCAAATCATATTTAAGTTACAGTAATATATATTACTGATGACATAATATATGTATGTACTAGCTAGGTACAGCATAAAGATTAATTATTTGCTTCGTACTTAGAATCAATCACGTCACGCAGTGATAAAGCGAAAAAACTCAAAATCTGTTGGCAAGAAAAAATGCTTCTTTATGAGCAGATGAAAAATGAACTGACCGATCGACAGGTAAGGCCGATGGGGAAGAGAGCTCACCGTAGTACTATTATTCATTATGATTGTGTCCGAACATTTCATTTATTGATGAATGACATAGGTATTCTAAAATAATATGACGGACAAAATTTATCATAAGACAAAACATTTTTTATGATGTGCAAAAGGCCATGTGACGTAGGTAAATGTAACTTATAAAACAAATTGTAACAGAAAGCGATATTGGAATTATACGCGGTAATGCGCAACACTCATCAAAAAATGGCTTCGTTCGGAGAAGATTCGAGTCTCCCTTCCGTCGAAGACCTGCGTATCATGAATGTCACCAAAATGTCGCCGGAGCAACTGCTGCAATTGTGCGCTGGATCTGCGACTATTGGTGACAGACAACAGGATAAAGGTATCTTTTTAGCAATTCGCTAAACATAATATGATATGAAAACCATATCAATTGACTAATTGCCAGATTTGTTTATGACCTCCACTAAATTAATATTATAAATTTAAGGGAGGCATTTTATTGGCTCATATTTTTACTTTAACTTTTTGATATAAACAATTGTCAAATATTTTAACTGTCGATTAGCAATCCGTGGAACCAGCCCATAGTTTAACATACCAACAGTTTCAAATAAAGCTAGCAATAAGAAAGAAAACAAAAATTAGCTGTATGTACCGGACACTATGCTAAAAAATGAAATAATAAATAATAGCCAAGTTTCACTTTACCACTATCCTTCAAGTTTATATGACTAAAATAATGTTCTATTGATTTAGATGGAGAAGCTTTGTGTGAAAATACTTTGGCTATCGACGTGCAAAAGCTGTATAACATGCCATCCAAACTAGTTGATACTTGCGAACAAACCTTACTGAAGAGAAAAGAAATCATAGATTGGTTCGACTCTTTGAAATCACAGAACAAGGTTATCAGCTTTACGCTTCGTACTTAATATTTATGTGCCCAGATTTGATTACAGGGCCCAAAGTGTAACAGTTATTATTTTCAGGGAATCAGTGTACATCAGCTATCAAAGAAGATTAATGAATTTAATGCCGAGAATGAAATGTTGAAATGTTCTCTTGACCAAGTAAAAGCAGAATTTGTCAAGGAACTTGAAGAAATAGTTAGCTTACTGAGGTATGTGCACGAACGATGTTTAATGACTAATACCAGATTCTTCTGGTCTTAATGCAAACGATCGCGGTGATATAGAAGTGATTTGGTTGTAATTAAAAGTGTAAAGCTTTACTCAACATTACCTATGTATTATTAGGAAATGCGTGAACGATACAATAGCCCACCAACTGCGAAACGAGGAGATGACATATGAGTTATCTGAGTTGAATTCTCAGAACGCTGACCTTCGGAAGCAAATTCACAATGCCGATCACCTACGGTCGCAAACGAACAAAACTCGGGTTGAGGTGGTACTTTTAAATTTACCGTTACTAAACTAATTTAGGCGTAGCTCAAATTTACATGTTACCATTTTGTAATAGTGTCACTGTAAATTCATCAGTTAAGTCCAGCTTTCTTAGAAGACTTTATAATAGGCTAGTTAGAGTATACCTACTTAGAGTCCAATGCAATTTTAAGAAACACAAAATTTATTTGCTGCCAAGAAACCACATTAGTCATGTGCTTATCAAAATAACTCATATCAATTAACAGGAATTACAAAAAGAATTGAAAGAGGAGAAATGCAAAAGAATTTTTTTAAGAGACCGACTGTCCCGCGCGGAAGGGCAAGTGAAGATAAACCAAGAGCGGGCTTCGCAGCTGGAAGCAGCGCTGGAACAGGCACGCTCGCAGACCTGGTCCCTGGAACGGACCGTACAGCAGCTGCACGACCAGGTATTTGCTTAGTTCTTAGAGCTTTTAAGTTACCCCAACATTCTCCCTTAACTCCTTTTTAATTAATTATGCGTATGTTTAAAGAATCAAAAACTGCAAAGTGACTTTGATAAAGAGCTGAGTACCCTAACGGAATCAATCAGAGAGCACACGGAGCACCTTGACGAAATTGCAGATGCTAGAGAAAAACTACAAACAGAGTAAGCCAAGCCCCTTTTCTACTTCCTACTTCATGGAAAAGCTTAGACTAGAGGATATACTTATAAGATGTTCAGACGTTTGTTACTGAATCACTTCGTTACGACCAAAGTAATTTGAATATATTAAGTACTGGTTGAGCATTGAAATGAAGGCTTTACCCCTTTGTTGGTTCCTATGACTATATCTATTTACAGAAAAGAAGACCTTGAAAAACGTCTAACAGAAATAGCCGAGCACTATAACGAATCGCTCAACAGTATAAAACATGAAATGAATGTCAACGTAGTGAAGCTAATTGAAACCGAAAAGAATTACGAACAAGTAGTAGAAGATAAAACAGTTCTGGAAGCAAAAGTCGAGTCTGTGTGCGCTCAGTTGTTAGAAAGTGAACTGCATCTCAAGGATGTGACCAAGCAAATGCAAGAAAAAGAAAGTGAATTAGGTTAGTACGACTGTGGCAAGTCAGAAGAACCACTTATGTTGCATTATTTCTTTGGTTTTGGTTTTTTAACCCCGTCTAAAACGTGAAATGTTAGGTGTAAGTTTTGTTTTGCGCTCATTACCGATATTGTTAAAAAATCACATAGTCACGTTTTATGGGAATATTCGTGAGGGAATTTCCTAAATAAAATACTTTATTGTTTTTCAATTCTGTAAAAGGATCTTAATGGGTAGATGTTTCATCTCTGTTTTTAGTTTGAGTCACCGTCTTAGCAAATACCATTGTATATTATGTCGAATGTAGTAAGAAAAATTCCCAAAATCACTTCATATAATTAATTTCACAGATAAGACCTTAAATTACCAGAAAGAATTAGAATCCGTAAAACAAGAGTTACATGAAGCTCACCTAGAAATAATTGATTACAAAAATGGACTTGCTAAAAGAATTGAAGACATTGAAGAAATAGAGGTAAGTTACGTTCTGACCGCATTTGATAATAGCTAAACGAATGTTGGAAGCTCTAATTAAATAAATATAATTTTTAGCGGAACTACAAAGAATCTGTTAGTTTACAACAATCATTAAAACGTGACTTATCTGCGAAGGAAGAATACATTGAAGAACTTGAGAAAAAGCAAGGCTTACTGAAACAACAACTGCAAGAAAAGTAATTCAATTATCTTTAGAAGTTCTGTGTATGTATAATAATTTAAAGACTTAATTATTCCATTTCAGCGAAAATAAAATGGAAGCATACGTTGAGCAACTCACCTCTCTCAAAACTCACATCACCCAATTGCAAGAAGACTTTGGAGAGTTTGAAAATCTGAATGATCTTCATGAACAGGTCAGCCAACTTGCACGCATAATTATTTCTATGAAACACTCGAAACATGGGACACTCGAAACACATCTATACTTCCAGGTGAATCTTCAACGAGCACAATTACTGGAGGCAACCCGGCAAAATAGTGAACTAGCAGAAGTTCTTCAGAAGAAAGAGGAAGAGCTTGAACAGTTTTCTGCCACCCTTGCAGAGCAAGACAGTTGCATTGAACAGCGGGAAGAGAAGATAAAGATATTAACTGAGAAAGAGGAAGAACAATCTAATATTATAAAAATATTGCGTAACAACTTAGCATTGCGGTCTGACACCGATAATAACGTAAGTTATCGTTTATTGTAAATAGCAATTATTTATTTGAATTTTCATTACAAAGTTCGTGATATTTTATTATTAATACCTACAGTTCAGCCACCAACTTGCCGAAAAAAACACCGAAATAAACGCGCTTATTATGGAAGTTGAAATGGGTAAGGAACAAATGTCTAATCTTGAGAAGATAATTTTAACATTACAAGAGCAAGCTAGTATACAAAGAAAGAAAGATCAAGATAAAATTACTATACTGCAAAACAGAAATTCTGAATATGAAGCATATCGTATTGAAACTTCGCGTATCATCGATGCACCTACTGAGAACATTGACAATTTGATCAAAATAATTGAAGACGAATTAGGTTCACCCGTAGAATCCCAAATCAAACCCAAAGATCACGAATATAACGTATCAAAAAAGAAAAACGCTGGAGATCGTAAACGAGATAAACATGAATTTCAAGAAAAACATAATGAGCCTCAGTATCAATCTGCACCAGAAAATTACCCTGCTAAAGTTATGATGAGTAACTATATGAAAAAAAGTTATATCCCTGCCAACGAGAAGCATTATGAAGGTGAGAATTTGGATCGTAAAAGGGCAATTACTAGTATTGACACACAAAAATGGAAGGCTAGTGTTGATCCTGGCATAAACGCCTATAACTCATTTGTCGCTAGAGAAACAAACATTCCAAATTTCAAAATACCAGGAGATCATCAAAAACTGTCTTATCTTACAAGAAATCTGCAGTATATGGCCCCAAACCAGTTTAGAGACGATAGAAAATGCAAAATGTACAAATTAGCCGGTCATAGATTGTGACTTGTGAATGTTTTTTAGCTTGTGTTCGTTTGTCAGATAGTTAAAATTGATTATGTCAAATAAAACAGCTTGCGTACACTATTTGGTTTTGCAATTTATTAGACTTGGTATCTTATTACGTATAACACTTAATTGGACATTTTAATCATCAAACTATTGTACAACTCAATATACAGTTCTATTTATATCTATAAATGTCTTGAATCTGCAAAACAAAATAAGAAGTATTATATTTATGTCCTATAAGTATACGCTGAAAAATATAAAAAGCGAGAGCATAATTCTGCTATTAGCCAATGTTGGCATAGTGATCTTAGTTCTCCTAAAGATTTTCTCATTGAACCTGTCTGGGATTTTAAGTGCGCGAAAACTCTCGCAATTGTAATTCTCCCTACTCGATAGACCGGCAACATCGAGATCGCGAGAAGTCGGTGAATAAAAAATACTCGAAATTGTTCTTCTTGGAAATGTTTGGGGAAGACTGATGATGGCTTTGAAAGGAAGCAAATAACATGAAGATTTAAATAGGTACCAAACTTGGGTTCTTCGACGTAACGCTTGGCTGGGAGGTGTCTGTCATATGTTGTACCCTCAGAAGTTGCCTGTCTAGTAAAGCACGGCGTCTTTCTAACTGCGTGCGGACTCTATTCTCTCGCTCAAGTTGGACACTCTGCTCAAGTACTGCACTCTCTAGGCAGATAACGCGAGCTCGCTCCGCACGTAATGCAGTCCATGTGTCAGCTGCGCTCACGCATACCGATGTTAAAGATCTTGACACCTGTAAACCAACCAGTTTATTAAACAAGATCACCCAGTATCTAAAATTACTAGCAGCATGAAGCATCTCTAGAAAACGGCTTAGCAGCTTCAGTGCTGAGTGGCCATTAGACCTATCTTCACCACTGATATCCGAGACGCTGGCAACATTGGCAAATTCATCATCGGCATTGGCCGCTAGCGGGCCCTTTTTGCCTGACGCTTGACACGTGTCCGAACTTTTTTTAGGTTCTACGACATGCCGGTTTCCTCGCGATGTTCCCATAAATTTTTCGACAAAAAACTCATTGGTACACGACTGGATTTTAACCGACCCTAGGATCGCAAAGCGAGGCCGCTACCAAAGAAGTATAGCGCCTCGGATCACCAGTGATCCGAGGCGCTATACTGGACTATAGTTTACTAGACTCCACTAGAGATAGAAAGTAGTCATGAACAGCTAGAAAGCTATGGTACCTCAGCATGTGTAGCCTCATCCATGGGAATCGGTTCAGTCCTGCCGTCGATGAGAGCCGCCAAGTCTCTTCTCGCCATGGTCATTTTCGCAAAAAGATCAGCAGCACGTTCGTGCCGCTCCAACATAAGTGCTCTTGACGCTGCAGCTGTCACCAGGGCAGAACGCTCACGTGTCAGTGTTTCCACTTGCATTTGAAGCTCTAATAACTAAACAAAAAAATTGAATGTGCTTTGCAAAATTCACACTGTGTAGGATCTCCAAAGTGAAACTTGATGGTGGTTAGTATTTATTTAATAAGTATCCACCTCAGGAAGTTATTAAGTACCTACTTCGTTGTATTAGCATAAACATTATTTTAGTGTTTTTATTCACATTACTAGTAGCGACCTACCTCAGTTTGCAAATCTTGATACGGTATTTCTTTGGCGTAGCAATCATAATTTCGCAGTCGTTTAACTTCTAATCGCAATGCAGCAAGTTGATTTTCATATTGTGTCATGGTTTGCTCCCTATAAAGAATGAATAAAAATGATGTGTTATGATTATTATTTTAGTTAGAACGCTTATGTTATATAGGTAGTAAATATTACAAAATTACTTTCATATTTTGTATAGTTTTTTTGTTGTTTTTTTATAGCTAAGAGCTTGATTACCATTAGGTACACCTAATGAAAAGTGAAAATGCCCAAGGTACTCTATTAGGTACATAGAAGTATATTTTCTCCCCTCAATTACCTTATGATATTTTGATTTCTTATTAAATGTAATTCTTCTTCTTCTTTTAATCGTGACATTGGTTCTTTCAAACCGGTGTTGTGAAAGGATTTCAAGTGCACCTCAGAGGCTCCCATCGTGCTCTCGACATATGTAATTTAGACAATCAGAAAAACTTACATCTGTTTTTCATTATCTCGCTGTTGCTCTAGGGCGTGTTGCATCTCCGCAATCTTTCGCTCTCTATTCAGCAACTCCGTTGCCATTTTGTCTTTAAAGCTTTCCGCATCTTCTCCTTGCTGAAACCATTGAGACAGTGCATCAAGCTATCTGCTTCTTTTATAACAACACATGATTAAATTCTAAAATTTTTACCGCAATTCGAGAAAGTGATTTCAAGAAATTGTCTTTATCAGCTCTACTTTGCCGCAGTTCTTCCTCTGCTCTTGATAGCGCCACTCTAGTGACTTGAAGCTCCTTCCATATATCTGTTTCTCTGTCAGACGGTTCACTTTCTATAAAAAACACACATTTTCTTTTGTTAGCTATCGTACTTCGTTACTTTATCAGTGATTATTTTAGAAAATAATTTAGAATAAAAATGTATTTGCAAAACAAGCACTGATTTATAATAACTGAATTCCCAACACTAAAATTCTGTGTGAAGCTTGTGTGCCCTTAATTTTGTGATTACCTTTAGATGGAACGTACTCCAAACATCTTCTTCTCTCCATATCGACGAGCCTTACAGAACGCTCTCTTAGGGCTTGTAATTGTTCTTCTAATTCTTTTACTTTTGCTTCTAGCTCTTTTTCTCGCCCGTCTGAAGATTTCTTATACTTCTCCTAAAAATATACCAGCTATGTTAAGGATCAGAGACCAAAACTCACACTTAAATGCACATAACTGTTAAATCTGTCTACTAGTAGAATTTCAATGCATAGCTTAAACTAAGAGCAGTACTTGAGATAGCATCATGGCACCTGTTCTGCTACCTTCGCCTGGAGGGACTCGACGCGTGCTCGCTGTTCCATTTCTTGAATTTCTGCAGCTCTCTCCGCAGCTTCTGCTTGCTCCCGTAATTCTTTCACTCTAAAAATAAACGATAGCCCAAAGAATTAATGAAACGTACTAAGTTGTAACAAACAGCAGCCATCTTAGTTAAATGAAATAAAAACCTCAGTTCCAAAGCATCTCGCTGCCGAGACAGGCCTTCAATAGTTATTTCACCAGTTTTCGAAACCTCAAGCAACTTCTTGGAACGGGCGTCATAACTCGATTCTCGGTGACGATACTGTGAAATGCAATTTAACGGTTTTTAATCTGCTTTTATAGAAGCAAAATAAAGCATGGTTCAGAATTATCGTTTGCGGGGATAAGAGAACCTAGTGTATCTCTAATACATCTAGTGAATTTATTAAGGCAAAACAAGTAGGTATAATTTAAATTAATTGATTTCCAGGGACTTAGGCCTACACTTGACAAATGACAAACGAATGACTCGCAATCCACCACGCAGGTATAACGTATTCAAGAGAGGGGATCTGAGCTAATATTGATCCGTCGCTATTGGATCATTAATGTAGAGTCACAACTTCACTGTCGCATGCGAATGTTCATGTGCGAGTCTGTTTACGAGTTGCTCGAGGTCTTTGTGCTTCCTTCTGGCCGCGTCGAGCTCTGCCTTGGTTTCCTTGAGCTGCCTCTCCAGCGTGGCTATACGGGCCCGCGCCACCCGCAACATGCTCTCTGCCGTTGATACCACATCCTTCAGGGCCTCTCGAGCTGATCTCTCCTTAGACAACTCCTCGCACAACGTCTGAATAAGGATCAAAGAATGAAAGTAAGCGGACAAGGCATTAAGTTGTTATGTATTACCTACCTAGTACCTACCAAAACCTCACCATCAACATGAGTGAAGCAGTTCACTACTGGATATAGGCCATCTTCATACATTCGCAGGTACGTGGGGTGGGGGTTTACTGTAGTTATCACGCTTGGGACGCGTACCTACTGGTGATAAAACCTACTCACCCTACTAGCGTGATCTAGCGAGGTACTCGGTACCTTATAGATTTAACAGTGTGCCTCTGTGATATCTCAACACAACACATATAAACATTTAGGTACAAATATGGCAAATGCATTAACGATTCGACGCCAAAATAAAACATTTAGCTGATTTCAATACTTAATTACACGTTCATGATAAGAAGAAATTAAATTAGAAATGATGATAACATTGTAATAACTTTCTTTGTTTCGGATAAGAGAACGATACCTGATAATTGGGTGAGTCTTCATTAGGAGGGTCTGAATCTTTATTGTCTTCGGTTTCCTTTTTAGCCACGTCTTCAATTTTATTTTGTAAGATCACAATCTCCTTTTGCAGGCGTTCTATTCTTTTGATTAAAGCTTCACGGTCTAGCCACGGAACCCTAAGGCCAGAATACTTGATATAAGTTTTATTTATCCTCTATTCTTAACAACTCAAACATATTGCTTTACTTACTTGGCCAGTTCCATGGAGAAGTTCAGTTTCGCTTTCAAGTTTTCAGCCGTGCCGGCTACCATTCTATGTAATTGTTCTGTTTCTGTATCAAACTCGTTGTTTTTTGTTTTCCATTCCATGTTCTGTAACAGAAAAAATGTGAGAGCGGACATAAGGACGCTAGACATAAATGTATTTATTTGGTATTTGAAACTAACAGTGACATAAGAAGAACGGTCGCTTCTATATTTTCCGCGTAGTAAGTTCAGCATGTCTATTCGGCGCGCCATTAATTCGGCCGCCATGCTGAGGACGTCTTCAGGTATTGGATTCAACTGTCCATGCAACTGCTGTAGTATCTGAGGACCTGTCGATTTGGTTTTATCACAATACTAAAGCGTATTGACGTTAGAATACAACTTTGTCCCAGCGTAAAATCAAACAATTTCAAAGGAGATAAGTAGACTATGGCATGAGTTTAATGTATGCATACACTACACTGGAAAACTCCTCCTAAAGTTCTCCTTAGTATGTTTTTATACGTATAAATAGCCCCTGTCCTAAGAGTCACTGGCCAACTGCTGAAAGACAATGCAGTCCGTTGTGAGCATGTCAGTTTAGTGCAGGCAATTATCTGCATGATGTATTGTATGAAACAGCAATATACCAAACAGGCCGCTTATATCCGATTTAAGGGGCATCTCGAGGTCATCTCGTACGAGTAGCAGCAGGTCGTGTGCCGGCCAGTTGCTGACGGATAGGACTCGGACCTCGCCCAATGATTCGTCGGTGCCTTTCACGCCCGCGCGAGCTTCCAATTCCTTCAGGGCAGCGTACGTTTCTATCAAGTTGTTCTGCTTAGCATAGAGTGGTGATTAGTCATACTAGAATGACTGTCATTTTATGATGTATCAACTTCATTAAAAAATGCAATATGTGATGGTAAATTGAAGCTTGCCTGTTGAGAGATGAGGTTCTTTCGCATTTTCATAAACTCTCTTTTTTTCGTGGCCAATATCCTCAACATCTTCGCAACAACGCATTGCGGTACTACGGGTTCTTTTTCTGAAACTAAAAAGTTATGACCGAGTTGAGCTATCTGCAGATCATTGCTAACGATCTACGAACGATCATAACTCATCATAGTCACCTGACCCAAATCAGTGCCAAGCAGAAAGCGGACCCAAAACGCTGGCTGCATTGCCACGCTGAATATACTAAAATATTGGCATTTTCGATGCGCTGAGCTAGTTCCACTCAATTCACTCGATTGACCAGCACCCAAGTCACACGTCGATTCAACTTTAGAAGATCGTATCCACGATTTGGTGCTCACGGAACTTTTATTTCTATTCTAGTAGTCTAGTAGACAAGTACCATACCCATACATTATACCTACTTTTATCCAAACACACAAATAGTTTTTTTTTATATAAAAGCTAGTCAAACGCAGGTTTTAACCGTGGTTCTCACTTCTTTAACTCGCATAAAAGCATAGGTATATAGGACGAATGGATGGACCGACGACATTGAGATCCTGGGAAGTCAGTAGATGCGGAGGTTCAAAATCGTTATTCCTGAAAACGTAAAACGTATCGAAGAAGCTTACTTCCTGCAGTAGACTTCCTCAGGTTGATGGTGGTTACGAACTAACTAACTTACACTCTTGTATTCGGGTATCAGGTTGACTTGAGTTGTTTAAGTTGTTCGAGCATAAGGTTAAAGCGTTAGGAACAGAAGATGTCGCTTGAGTAAAATTTGCTCTATCCAGGGATTTCTTTGATGTATGCTGGAATGCAAATAAAGTTTAGATTTAGATAGATTTAGTTTAAATCTGAACTAAATCTATCTAAAAGTAAATTAAATTGAAACTTACTGCAGTCGGTGATAAACTTTGACATCTTCGTTCAAATGACTTCTTTCCGACAACGGGACTCTACAACACAACACAAAATGATTAAAAGTACTTACATATTAAAACCCTTTATTTAATGATCAAGCGAGCAAAGATTTCAAAAACAATTTGGACGAACCAAATTCAATTGAAAATTGAATCAACCAGCCAGCTAAGGTACAAAATAATTCTGTTAGTGTAAAGGCCTACGCTAATCTAGCGCGATGGCGCTGGCGATCAGTGAAACGCTATCAAATATCGCTGTCATATATGACAGCGTTTCACAGATCGCCATCGCCAACGCGCTAGATTTGTGCAAGGCTTAAGTAAATTAAAGTTCTCGGAAATCTCAACTCAAAATACTCAAGCCACATAATTCACATACCGAGATGTCGAAACAGAAATAAAAGATTTATGATGGAGGTTTTGGAACATTTTTAAAACTTATTGTTTTTCATTGAATCGATAAATTTATAGAATTGGAATGTGTGCATGAATGCTTTATATCTGAGGTGTACTGACGTGTTACCCAGAACGTATTGCAAGCTTTCCCTTGCACCTAACTTATAGGTGTAAATCAGAACTGAATTGGCGAATGAAATACATCTAAGTATTTACTTACATCGCGTCGAGTCGAGTTATAACTTCTGACGTACTTTGATGAACATTATACCTACTAATAGATGCTTAAAAATTAATTATTCATTATCATAAACAGTTCATACTAACCCACTGCTGGGCCTAACCTTCCTCCCTCAGATACCACTCTTGTCGGTTTTGATACTAATTATTATTAATCTATGCGAATTCTAGTTATATAAAGGTTTAGTAAGTACCCGGGGCCGCGGGCCAGTCGCAACGGGACTTGCTGAATGCGTTCTTTTGTTGAAGGCTCTTGTTGGGGCCCGTTTCTTGGCCCCCTCGATATCTGCACAACAAGTTTTAACAAAACAACTTACTCCACATTTTCATCACCTATCAGTCTACTAACTGGACGTGGGTGCTTCCCAAGACGCGCCACTGAGCCCGGTCTTCGGCTCTTCTCCTCCAGTGCTTGCCAGCTACATTTCGCAGATCGTCGGACCTTGCCGGAGGGCGTCACAGTATGCTTGCTTAAACTCGGTCTCCACGGAGTTTTATTATGGTTATATAGGTAATATATATAACCCTTTTTCTCGACTCTCTGAGTGCTCTTAATAAATTAATACAAAATCGCTCAAAGATTTGTTGGCCTTGCAAAAATAAAAAATGTGTGGAAGTTATCAACGCCCTTGGATTACAAAGATAAAAATAGATAACCCACAGGGCAATTTATTAAAATGTAGGCTAAGTACCTGACCACCTTGGTACCAGCGGGTACCTTTGTATGGTGTAGCCCACAACACCTAATACTAAAACTGAACGAAAGTACTTAAATATTAGGTTATTTTATCTTACCTAGATTATGAGTAGTAGTAGACAGTGTCTTCAACATTTTGAACACAGTTTTTTATGATATTTTAAGTTTTTTGTACTAAAAACCAACTCTGTAATTTTGGCAGAAATTGACAGTTATGTTATTTTCCTCTGCTATATAAGAAAAGTACAACCTTTTTCTTTTTGAAAAAGTTAAGACATGTTCTCTATGCCGCAGTGGTCTCACCTCACCTTCGCAGTAGGCTGCAGGTTCGATCCCCACCGAGAACATAACTTTGTGTGTTGAACATTGATTTTTACTCTCTATATAGCAAATTATAAGTAGGTCTTCATACTATTTTTTATTATGCCTATTAGTTTATGCTATTAGTTTAAAGACCTGCTTACAATTTGATAAAATGATAAGCAGGTCTTTAAACTAATAGCTGATGGAAAATCCTCATAATCTAATTAATCAAAATAATAGATAAAGGATTACAAAGGCTCTTTATCATTGTCCTAGTTACGAAGTACTTAACAACGAAATAATCTTGTAAACAACTTCAAGCATCGTATTGGGTATTGTGTAAAAAAAGTAAAATATTACTAACTGATAACTATTTGATACCGTGCTCACCTTCATAAAAAAATCTATAGGCCTACCACATGCTCTGTCTGGCTCTGTCTCTGGCTCTGGTTTTGAGTCTGTGTGAGCGTTGACTAAATAAATCCAACGTCGAAACTTCCCACACACAGTATAATACACTGGTGAGCACTCACGCAGACTCAAAACCAGAGCCAGAGACAGAGCCAGACAGAGCTTTTGGTAGGCCTACTAATTGAAATTTCACGATGGAACCTACATATACAATATCATCATCGATGAGGGAGGCCCATGTGCTAGTGAAAGCCTATGGACTTCTTATGATTGATGATGATATTTTATTAGTTATTTTGAGTGTACACCAAACAGATGTAAGAATCTGGGGGCCGAATCATATAACTTCAGAACTCGTTATGAATATTTATTTTCATTCGGTCATGCGGTAATTTTTGTAATGGTTGGTATTATAAGAATATGTAATTTTCTTCGCATGTTCGCATGCCGTGACGAATTATCAAAAGACACAATTGTTCTGCGTAAAAGTACATAGCTATCTACACACTAGTAGGTACACTAACAAGTATTTTTCAAACTTTTAGAACGTCGATTTTTTTGTATTTTATGTTGTAGGTAGGTAATGAGAGTTCGTTTTACAATTTACATTATATGGAGTCACAACGTCTCTAAAGGGAGCATTGAGAACTTTCACGGTTCCCTACAAAACTGTTCTCAAAAGAAAAAAAGCAGCCAAGTGCGAGTCGGACTCGCCCATGAAGGGTTCCGTAGCATCAAGTAACATAATATACAGAAAATAAACAGGAAACAGGTTCTTGTAGTTCGTCGAAAGGTAAATTGCAGTTTACGATTTATGACGCTAAAAAAAAAACTACTGGCTAGATCTCGTTCAAACCAAATATCGTTGAAAGTTTGCATAGTAATGTACATAATATATTTTTTTTAGTTTTATCATTCCCTTATTTTGGAAGTTAGAGGGGGGGGGACCAACTTTTTTCAACTTTGGAAGTGTCTCTCGCGCAAACTATTCAGTTTAGAAAAAAACGATATTAGAAACCTCAACATCATTTTTAAAGACCTATTCATAGATACCCCACACGTATGGGTTCGACGAAAAAATTTTTTTTGAGTTGCAGTTTGAAGTATGGGGACCCCCAAAATTTATAGTTTTTTTTCTATTTTTGTATAAAAATCTTAATGCGGTTTACAGAATACATCTACTCGCCAAGTTTCATCAGTGTAGCTCTTATGGTTTCGGAGAAAAATGGCTGTGACACGGTCGGACAGACAGACAGACAGACAGACAGACAGACATGACGAATCTATAAGGGTTCCGTTTTTGCCATTTGGCTACGGAACCCTAAAAATGTAGACTCTGTAGGCCATCACAAGCTCTGTCTAGCTCTGGTTTGTCTGGTTTGTTTGCAGCCTGTGTGAGTGTTGACTAAATAAATCCTACGTCGAAACGTCACACACATGGTCAGGTCATGCATAAACATCAATTCATACATAACGTCAAACACTGGTGAGCACTCACGCAGACTCAAAACCAGTGCCAGAGACAGAGCCAGACAGAGCTTGTGGTAGGCGTACTGAGCAAAACTACCTACTGAAAACTTTGTTGGCATACACAATCTAGAAAACGCCTATGATTCCAAGTAAAAATAGATTCTCCGCATGTTGTGGTAGTCAGTAGCAAGGAGGTGCGGAAACGACCGACAAGCGACCATGACTGGCCTCTAGCTCAGTTGGTAGTAGCTCTGCCTTCTGCGCCGTAGGTCGTGGGTTCGATCCCCACCGAGAACAAATATTTGTGTGGTGAACATAAATGTTTGTTCTCTGTCTGGGTGTTATATAGTATTCTAAGTATGTATTTACAAAAAAAAAAAAAAATGTATTCAAGTATTATATCAGCTATCCGGTTCCCATATTACAAGCTCTGCTTAGTTTGGGGCTGGGTAGTGTTGTGTGAATTGTCCACAATATTTATTTATATTTATTTATGACCTCAAATAAACACTTTAAACTAGAAGAATTTAGAACACACATTATCAAGCTTCTGCTAGGAATTTATATTTATCAATATCATCATCAGCCCGAAGAAGTCTGGACATAATTTCTCGGCCTCACCCTAAGTATACGTTTCTAAGAAGAACAATCCTCTTCACTCACAGGCTCACTACAGATCATTTTGCAATTTTATTTTATTGCTTCTTTTCGAAGAGAGAATGGATGATTTCCTTGAGTAATTCATCGACGACCTCATCGTAAAAGCCTCGACAGCTACGATGTACGGAAAACGTAGAAAAAGTGCGGGGTTGTGCAATGCCAATGTGTATTTAAGGGACATTGAAAATCTCGGTCGGCCCGAGAATTAGGCTCCAGATCAATTATTATGAATGGCAAATGCTGAGTGGAAGCCTTTTTCGTTACTTATTGCTTGTTATTATTATATTTTTATGACGTATAATAAATATTTTCTATTTATATCATTACAATAGCCACCCGAATGTAGGAGAGTCAGGATAACTAAAACCCGCGACTTATAATCAGTTCCACAAGAGTTGGCCTTTGTCTTCCCTAACGGCTGTTTTGCTTACATACTCCTTTAGGCTTGAGTGACGTTTGAGTATAAAAAACATATATGCATAAAGATGTAATACTAATTCATCTTTATATCTAAATCTACATTCATTTTTTTTTATTTCTATTTTCTTAATTACCATGGTAATTTTTTTAAAGGTCTGATGATTTCCTGAACACGTTTGAACCAAAAAATGTGAAATTTATAAGCTTCCAAGTTGTGTTGTCACTGGGAGATCTCGAACTGGTTATCCAGAGTGGCTGAAATTTGGCTGATATAGGTGTATCGCGGTATAATGGTGTAGCAGTTAGCCTGCTGGCCGGTCTTATCGGGTGCGAGAGTACTGTCGATAAGACGGTGTGCGCGCACGCAGCCCGTCAGTGTCGCGAAAGACGCCGTTGAACTAACCCATCCACGTCCGGCGTTGAGTCGACGGCCCTTTTCGATATCCACACTGTGTTGAATAAAAACAACGCTCCTGATATGTGCCAGAATCAAAACTGTCTAGTGTTTATCAAACAGTGGGTGTCATAGATAACCATTGTGCGGTTAAATTCAAAATTGCACTAAATTTTGGAGATTCTTGGTGAGTTAAATTCATCAATTCCGATTATTATTTTTTTATTCATGGTTTCTGCATCGTTCGCTACGTAAAATCAAATTTATATAATTTCGTGAGTTCTACGGGCTTATTAGCCGCCTCAGCCAGCCTCAGCCGGGCTATAATCAAAACAAAAATAATACTGTGGGTAGATGAAGGCGAACACATACGATCAGTAGCTCTCAAACTGCTTCTGTCGAAGAATAGGCCCGGACACATCAAGGCGATGACACAGCGATGCTTGTATAGTTGTATCTATGTCATGTTATCGCAGATCTTTGTGTTATCGCCTTGATGTGGCCGGGCTCTTATTGATATGTGTTACTCTATCTTCCTCCAGATAATTATAAGTAACCCTAATCCCTCGCTATTCTAGTTTTTACTCTATTCGTTGTTCAAATAGTAATACATAGTGCAAAATAAATAAAAAATATGCAGTTACTTATTGATTGAATCGGAGAAATCCGTTCACGACTTTTGTCATCACCACCTTTCTCTAAAAACCACTCTGTATATTATGCATATTATTTTCATGAACGCATCTTAATTGAGCATCGATGAACCGATGTCTCTATTTTGTGCGTTTTCAGATATTTTTTTGTAATTAAGTACTTAGGTACAGTAGGATATAATATATTAGAATTATATTTACACTCAAGTTACTAAAAACAAAGAAAAATGACGCTTACTGCAAGGACATAGTTATGAGCTAGCAGTGTATAGTCTGATGCGTATCCTTGCGCCTTGTGTACATATTATTATACTCAAACAAACCAAAGGTGGATGATATTTGGCATCCAAGATTAGATTTAACGGCGTGCATATTACATTGCAAAAATTATTGCTTAAAATTGCATTCTATATTTTACATATACAAATAGAAAATAACTTTATTGACATGAGGATGGTACAGTACATAATATTATTGAATCCATAGCTTCCCGAACTAGTTTATTTCATCGTTAGCGCTAAGTCGTTTTTTGCTTTGTGCTAGGATATGTACCTACCTACTCTATTATACTATTCGCGCTTGTATTTTTTTGTGCCTATTCTATTATTGTTTTTTAACCGACTTCCAATCAAAAAGGAGGAGGTTTTTTTTTTTTTTTTTTTAATGTTTGTTACCGCATAACTTCGTCATTTGTGAGCCGATTTGAAAAAAATAATTTTTATCTGAAAGGTACTGCTTCCAGATTGGTCCCATTCTATTTTTTTTTAAATCGGTTTTGCCATTTTTTTTTTAATAATTTTTTTAATGTTTGTAACTGCATGCCTCCGTCATTTATGAACCGCTTTAGAAAATTATTTTTTTATTTGGAAGGTTATTTTTACGTCCAGATTGTCCCAAACAAATTTGATTAAAATCGGTTTAGCCGTTTGACAATGAAGTCGGTTTCTCAAGTTTTTTAAACTTATAATTATTAATGTTATGTATTAATAAACAAATTGTATTTCTTTCTTTCTTAGTGTAGTAATATCAGGGCATGCCGGCATGGTGATGAGATCGCCTATCCATCAAAATCTTCTGAACTTAACCAATCATTTGCAAAGACTCAAACCACAAGACCGAACCATATTTGGTAAAATTACTAGAATTTATGGGACTAAAAGGACTAAAATAACATTTATAAACTGTATCTTGGTGTATTATTGTGGTATGTACTTATACATATAGACACACATTTTTGATAACGCTAAGCCTTATTGAATTTTATCGAATCACCAGTGTGTTACCGAGGGCATAAACTTAATAGGTAAACATGTGTTTAGTACAGTCAGAAGAGGAAGTTTATCAATAGTTAGATTTTTGTCAAACATGTAGATAATGGTGCTGGCATGTGCCTTGAATATAGTTATGAGCCAAGACCAAATATTAGGATCTAAAATAATCTAACTTATCAAAAACTAGCGGCCTGTCCCGGCATCGCACGGGGTGGACATTTATTTTTAATATAAATATAGCTAGTTTTCCGATAAGAATAAATTGAAATCGGCACTGTAGTTTTTGAGTTTATTCATTACAAACATACGCTGTGGTTATTCTAGATTTCAAATCATCACAATGTCTACAACTTCCGTCACCAAAACCCTATTTATTTATGTAAATGAATTCAAAATGATTTACTTAACGGAGAGATGAGTACAGTTCAAGTTCATAGCCTTACCTTAAGTCGGTCAAGGATGAATTATAATGTTATGAACCAAATAAATAAATATTCCATGGGTTTAATTTCCCATTCAACAACCTTTACAGCTCAGTTGATGGCAGCGGGCGTGGGTTCGATCACCCAACGAGAAAAAATATTTGTGTGGTGAAAATAAATGTTTGTTCTCTGTCTGGGTGTGTTTTACTGTATGTATTTCAAAAAAAAACTATATTTAAACGTATTATATATATCAGCTATCTGGTTCCCATAGTGCAAGCTCTGCTTAGTTTGGGGCTAGGTAGTGTTGTTTGAATTGTCTGCAATAATTGTTTATTTATTTTTATATTTATTCCATTGATCATATTTTCCATTGTAACAGTCATCCTCCATTATATTAGCTCTGACTAGATATAACCGAATTAAAACACAGATATGTAGATAGATACGAACATAAATGTGTTAAATGAAATAGGTCAATGAAATGTTTTTGTATCGCATGAAAAATGTAGCAGCAAGACATAGAAATAAAGAATGAGGCTAATGTTGTTTCGCCATTTACAAATTTAGACTAGCAGAAATGTGTAAAACTAAATAAATAGGTAGGTTAGGTATAAATAGAATAGAATTTTATTGCACACAACAAGTGAAAGGTTACAAAAAAACAATACAAGAATACAAAAAAATAATATCACTTTGGAAGAGTCCCACGCGCAAACTATTCAGTTTAGAAAAAAACTATATTAGAAACCTCAACATAATTTTTAGAAGGCCTATCCATAGATATATACTCTACACGTATAGGTTAGATGAAAAAAAAAATTGAACTTTGGTTCTAAGTATGGGGACCTCCAAAATTTAATATTTTTTTTCTATTTTTGTGTGAAAATCTTAATGCGGTTCACAGTTTCATCAGTATCGCTCTTACGGTTTCGGAGAAAAGTGGCTGTGACATACGGACGGACAGACAGGCATGAAGAATCTATAAGGGTTTTTACCATTTGGCTACAGAACCCTAAAAAGGCAGTCAGCATGTTCTTTTATATTTATACATGAGCCCAAACTGGCGCGGAAAATTCTATAGCCATCAAAGTGTTTCCATTTTTGACTCAAACTAAGTACCTACTTATATTATTCTATTTCAATTATAAGGTGACCAGTAGGCCTATCACAAGCTCTATCTGGCTCTGGTTTTTAGTCTGTGTTAGTGTTGACTGTGTAAGTGAGTTATTTTTTAGCAGACAAGCTTGTAGGTACTTTACCTACAGTTCCGAATTGGCACATCTTGAATGAACCTCTTACCGCGCCGACCTACTATGATCATTCAAATAACCGGAGACAGTCTATTATAGGATGAGTGCCATCTTCCTATAACTCGGGTACTGGGTACTCGTAGGTAAGTAAGGAAAACATAACTCACTCGCGGTTTGTTTTTTTCTTCAAGTTTTGATTGAGTATGATTCTGACAAATCGCCCTACTCTCTGAGCAAACGTATGAAGGGCTTTGAAGTCTTGTTTAGAACTCTACTTTATTTTATGTAGTAAGTGAGAGAGAGAGAAATGCTAAATTCTTATTTAATTTCTAGGTGGTAGGTATTTGATACATGCATCGATATACGTACTAATGAGGCTCGTTGACCTTTGAAGATGGTAGGTAGATATTTAAAGAAAACTGGAGTTTATTGTAAACTCTTAGTTAAAAAGCGCTTGCAGCCAGTGGATTGGACACCGGTTTTTGAGACAAAATCTGACCGCAATAATAGTTAACGGTGCTAGTAGGTAAGTATAAGATAGATAGGTAAATTACAGGCCATTTTATTAGTAGATATAGAAAATAGTATTTAAACATTGTTACAACCTGTGTAGTCTTTATTTTATGCAAATTAAGGTGGGCACAAAACCTACTGTAGGTAAGTTTTGCTACAGTAGGATTTGTGCCCACCTTTAAAAATCAGTTTTTATTTTGGAAGTGACTATTTGTACGGGTGCTGGATGAATAAATTATATTTATTCGTACATTTATTCAATTTTGTAATGAGTATATTCATACGGATATTATTCAAACTCGGGGCACCCCGACTTAAGTCACAAAAGTAACAGTAGGTTGTTAGGTTTTTTTTTTTTATACCTACCTACTTAATTTCAAGAATGGTGCATGTCAGTGCAGAGAGGACCCCTCCCCCGTCCCTCCTCCTCCCTAACAATACTAAAGCCAACCCAAATTTTAACTTTACTACGCCTTTTAAGCGACTGTAAAGTGTTTTAAAAATCCAGATTCAAACTCGGGGCACTCCGACTTAAGTCACTAAAGTAACAGTAGGTTGTGAGGTTTTTTTTTTTTTAATACCTACTTAATTTCAAGTATGGTGCCCCCCCCCCTCCCCCCGCAGTACCCGTATTAATAATTATAAATTGTTCGTACGGTAACCGTATTAATAATTATAAATTGTTCGTACAGTACCTGTATTAATAGACTCAGTTTTTTATTTTGGACTATAGACTCATCAAATTGAGCGAGCATTGAACTTTTATATTTCATTGGAAGGTAGCCAAGTCACAGAATTATATTAAACAAAACGGAATATGAACTGTCTTACTGTTTGGATAGATACAGCTATCACTTTGTAACATTCAAACAATTAGCTTTTGTAGTTGGAGGAGATAGGTTCACTTCTAAGGTCACATCGGTAGAGCATAAATAAATATTTGCGGACATGTCATGTCTAACTATCCATCTTAGAATATGTCGGTATTAAACACAGTTAATTAGCTGCAACCGGCATCAGCATAATTGTGTACACACAGTTCAGCTTAAATAGAATATTTGAACCAAACAAGTTTTCCTACAAAAATGTTTGTTTTACTAGTTTTTGGTTCACTTATGTTTTTATCATCTTGACGTATGGTGCGGATTTTAGCTTTCAGAGCATCTAAAGAGCAATATGGCGATGAAAGAATGGCTGCAGTGGCTGCCCCCTCCCCGGTCTCTGCTGGCTCTACTGCTGGCAGTGGTCGGCTTCAGCGGGCGTCTCTTCGCATCATACTTGACGCACTCGCCAACACTCCTCGTCGACACCTGTCACTCACTGTGCAGACTGGTCGGACTAGTCACCACACTCATCGCTTATAAGGTAGAGTCACTTTCCGACGTAAGCTAAGAAGGCGATGAAGCTTGAATTACAAGTGAAACTTGGAGTTTAGCGTAGAAAAGTAGTGCAGAAATCTGTTTTCCACAGAAACTAGTGACAACATAATATTTTGAATGACTTAAAGTTTATTATTCATAGAGCTTAAATTTATTTGAAATGCGTTGTTCTGGTAAATAGTTATTTGTTATACAAGAGTGCCAAGTAGCTTTTTAACCGCGTGCTCGGAAATGGAACTAGAGCTGGGAATAAAAAAAACACGAGTTGAAAGATCTTTGCATTCAAGTGCAACACGTAATTTTTATCCCACCTCAGCGAGAAAATGACTAAATGCTAAAAAGAAAATGGCACGCGTAAAGCAAATTAAATAAAAATTAATAAACTACTTCATCCCACCTTCCATCTTCTCCTTTCAAATACGTTAGGAGTTCGAATATTTATCTATTTATTCAATATGTATTTAAAATTAGGTAAAACTTTGGATTAGAATAAAAGGTTTTGAAGGTTTAGTTTTAATTAGTTTTAGTTTTTTTAATAGGTATATGATTTTTTTATTTTTATAATAAATGCCGAATAAAATGCTTTAATTCTGTGATGATAGTACGAAAGAGCGGATGAAGGCGCCGGGCGCGAAGGCAAGCTCCGCAACACATTCGGATGGGCGCGCATCGAGGTGCTCGGCCGATTGTCTGTGCACGTGCTGTTCACGTCCTTCACCTTGGCATTGGTCGTGAACGCGCTGCAGCTGGGCGTGCATTCCTCGCACGGCCAGCCCTCGCGGTACCCTCGCATCATCATCGGCACTGCTGTTATAGGCCTACTAGCGCATGCCGTCAACTACATGCTTCTAGCTGGTAAGTTGAAATTGCAACATAACAAGAAAGTGTGGCTTTTGTTACGCAATCATAGAAATGCCAGTTACGAGTGGAGCTAGAAAACAATTATAGGGCGTCGTTGTCACATTACATAGCTTCCTGGCAATTTTCATAATTCTATATAATGCGTAAACGCTACCTAGTAGGTAGAAAATAATTGGCGTGTCTAGTTTGCTAGGCTTTGTCGGTCGTTCCGTCAAATTACGAAGTCGGAATAAACAGTTTCTTACAAGAATGCATGGAAAAAAAGCTACGTATTTATAAGTAGGATTATTATTTACTTCCTCGTTGCGATCTCAACCCATACATACATACCCAATAACAAAAAGACGAGAGTCTCACATGTGGTCATATTATGTGTCTCATGTGTGAGTCTCATATGTCGGAGCTGCATTGAATAGATATGTCACTCACTGTATGCTAATATTTGGCGAAACCTATTATACTAGCGTAGCTAAACGTGTTTGTTATGGTTACATTAGATCGGTGTTTATCAAATATACCAGTAAAACGATGCCAATTACGGAATCAATATTAAATAGAGAAGCGTGGAAATCAAAATATTGTCATCAGCTGCTAGCACTTCCAAACATTAACTTATAGTCCTACAAATAAGGCATAAATATTAGTGAGAGTAACAGCCATATTTTACTAATTTGAATAAGATTTACGTAATCATAAATAGACACTGGACTAAGACACATACTCATAACAAATAATATGTTACAGGCCGTGAACTAAGCTATAGCCGGCGGTTGAGCATGACTGAAGGTGGAGAAGTGGTGCTGAAGACAGGAAATGCAGAACCAGTTCTAGCACATGCTCCCACCGATATCGCAAGTAAGTAGTGGTATGACTCATTTTCTCTTCGCCAATGAGTAAAGTTAATGACAACAAATACGCGTCTTATGTTTCGATCGATAAGTTCCTGAATAAAATGCAGCTACATCATGCTATTCCAGGCCACGAACTTTAATATTTTTTCAAGGTTGAACCATTGCGGTGCCAATGAGCTACAAACATCTTTAAAGGGTTATTCATTATTAGCTGCAAATACTCAGGAATTAGGTTCAACAAATAAAATAAAAATTATTTATGAAATGATTTTTTAAAATTTTTGATTTAAGTTTTTATGTCAAAATTTTATCGGCGCGCGGGCGCGGAGCAAAGGTCAAAATAGGTCAGGCGCCAATGATTCCAAAAGATATTCTTTATCGATTTTCTCGGGATTTTCATAGCAAAACTTAAAAAAAATCATTTCATAAATATTTTTTATTTTATTTGTTGAACCTAATTCCTGAGTATTTGCAGCTAATTATGAATAACCCTGTATAGAATGGGATAGGATTCATAGTTTATGGAAGGCTAAAAAGATATTAATTAATGAATATTATAAGTATTATAGTAGGGAAATTCAAGATGATAAATGGGGATTTACTCGAGCGTCATAGAGACCTATATTGGTTTGCAAAGATTTGAAGATAAGAAGAAAAAAAGTTATATAATTTACATCTTTGCATCGGTGGGGGGAGCGGCTATAGAATCAAAAAGATGTAAAAAAATACTGTTGCATGAACATACTCGAGCACGTCAGATATTGGTGGCATCCATATCGATGAGCGCAATTACGATTTGCTACGCTTTCTTAATGAAATAAATTAGCCAATTAAATTTCTGCAGGGACATTGTGACATAAACAACTGCAAAATATCACTAAGTATTGGTCAATTTACAACATTTTGTAAATCCCCCGGTAGTAAAAAATATCCATCAACTCACCTAGCCTTTTGATACTACTAAATAAACATAGGTAATAAAATATGTTTATTCAGTAGCTTATTATGTTCGACTTTGACTTTGAGTGGAAACGGCTGCTTGGATTTAGTAGGTACAGTGAAGGTAATGTCCGCAGGTAGCCTGTTTGTGATGGTGGCTGGGCTGACTGTGGAGTGGGAGCCGGTAGCCGCGCGCCTGGCCGATCCAGCGCTATCAGCCACCGCTGCACTCGTTTTATGCATGTTGAATTATCCCTTCAGTAAGTTCCCGACGCTCTGTTTTTTAGATCTGTTCGATCTACACATTATCTCAATTTATGTCTTTGCTATTGTTAAAGAATGTATGTATGGTACTCAAAATTGAAAGTTTTCTAAACGTTTATTTTTGTACATTATATTTACAACATTATATTACGTATATTTTTCACGTTGTATCACTTGCTTATAAAAATAATGCCTTTGTTCTAATACAAAGAGAGTTTAGCATTTATAAAATGATTTTATTTCTCTAAACTTTATCAGTTATGAAGGAGATGGTTTTTCATTTAAAGATAACATAAAAATTAGATTAATTTTAGCACAAAAACACTGGTGGCCACTAGGCCACCAGTAGTAGTAGTGTAGTAGCGGCCCGCTTTCGATCCTAAGGTCGTGGGTTCAAATTCACTCGTGTACCAATGAGTTTTTCTGGTCAAACCCTTTTGTGCACTATGCCATTAGGTAGGCATGTGTCAAGTGCACGAAAGTAGCCACTTTGAGGCGAACTTTAAATCCTTTCACCACACTTGTTCGAAAGAACCAGTGACACGATGACAAGATGAAGTATTAAACCTTACTTCTTAGGAACATTCTATTTCTTTAAATTTTACTTCCATTTCCCAGAGATCAAAACTAATTGTGTTACTTATTTCACTTTTTATCAGAAATGGTATCGAATTAAAAAAAAAATAAGTTAAAAAAAGCAGGCAGTGCAATGGTTGTGAAATAACGTTCAACTTGACACAGTGAAATACAATTATTACTTATTGCAAATCAACAATAAAAATGGTGGAACGTTAACGGATTTCAACTTGCAGTTTACTGAAGTGGAAATAACAAAACAAGCGATAAAGCTAAGGCAAATGCCGCAGCCCGCAGCACAATGCAAAGTTACGCAAACCTTTTGTAACCGGGACCGTTCATCGGAGTTTCTATGACTTATAGACGGTCATCAATTATACCTATTTTCTATAAAGATTATTGACATTTGGCTCCGTAGTTGCGTAACTGTTTAACATGCACTTTGATTGAGGTAACGATTGAAAGCGAGTCCATTACAAGAGGTGTACCTATAAAGCACATAGAGATAGGAAGGATCATAATCCACTAATAGATAAGGTATCATCTGTTACGGCCACGATATGACTGAAACTCTTGACTACTCTTCGACACGATACGTAATAAATGTTATTTATATCCTCCAGTGCGTTCAGCTGGCCTGGTACTCCTGCAAACGGTTCCAGAAGGCTTGGGAGCGTGTGACTTACGCGCGGCAGCACTGAAAGTGCCTGGAGTGATGGCTATCCACGAGCTGCACGTGTGGCAACTCCACAGGGACCGAGTCGTGGCAACAGCCCACGTCTGCTACAACTCGCATGAAGTAAGAAACAGCGCTTGTCGTTGGCAAAGCAAAGGCTAAGTTTCTTGGAAATGGGCATGTCGAACAGCCTGCGCACATCTAGCACGGTGGCGTCGGCGATCAGTGAAACGCTGTCAAATTTGACAGCGATATTTGACAGCGTTTCACTGATCGCTACCGCCAGCGAACTAAGGTGTGCGCAAGCCTTTATAGTGAGTTTTAAACATGCGTCAAGTGCAAGAAAGTCTCTTTGAGGTGCAGTTAAAATCTTTTCCCCACACTACTATCATGGCAACAATTATTTCTTTTGTGCTACTGGTTCGAAAAAACTATGTGGTGACACGATATGAAGATTATTTGTTTTGGGACGAAAAATTAATGCTCTCTTAATCCATGTATGGTTGACTAACATCCCTTGAGGTCTCTAGACACTTGAAGACCCAATGATAAAATGCTAGACAACATGCTAGGTATATTACTTCATTCAAATTATGATTATTGTCAGATAAATTCATTAAAAGCTATGTATTTTTTACAGGATTACTTGAAGAGTGCAGCGTTAGTTTGCGAAGTGTTCAAACGACACGGCATAGGCCTTGTTACATTGCAACCGGAATTTCTTCTTGCCGCTCTATGTAAGATAACAATTTTGAAAGAGTTTTTCACACTTTACATTTATGAAAACAAGTTATAGAAAACGCAATCTGTCTGGTATTGTAAACCATTTTTATGCTTACCTATTGAAACTAAAACACACATACAATATTCAGGTTTGAATATCTTAAAGAAAACTTCGCACTAACTTACGCTCTAAAATAAGCCCCAACAGACATCCTCTTAGATCAAAAAGTCAGAGGTACTATGGGAACCGGATAGCTGATATAATACTTATATTTGTTTTCTAAAATCATACTTACCTAATTCAATGCAATAAGATATAACACCCAGATAGAGAACAAACATCTGTGTTTACTACACAAATATTTGTTCTCGGTGGGGATCGAGCCCACGATCTACGGTCCAGAAGGCAGCGTACTACTGGGCTGAGAAGCCAGTAAAAACTAAAATAGAAATCATTTGGATACAGTTATGCATAAAGAGTCCAAGCGCCAAATTTTTTTTTTTTCTTTTTTTGCATTTTCGTAACATAGGTACATTTTATGCGATATAATCTTTTCAATCATTTATGGCATATCAAGGTTGTGGTCTTTTTCAGGTACGGAGGAAGATAAAAAAGCTCTGATAGACTTCGCAAATCTGGCGTGCTCCTGCCCCTGCGCCAAAGAATGTATTGCTCCGAAATGCTGCGAGGCTCCAAGCCAACCCACCATTACTCGCATTTAAGCCATCTTTAAGGGCACTAATAACCCATACGAATTTATACGTAGGTGAATAGCCACCGAAAGTTTTTTGTTGTTAAATTTTAATCGTAAGTAGATGTTACGTAGATAAGTAGCTGTAAATGAGATGACAAACAGTAAGGTAAGGAGGGGAGGGTAGTTATGCATTGCATGCATATCATATACCTATTATATTATATATACCTGCATATAGTCAAGTTTAATGCCGAACTAGCGACCGCACGCAGTTTTAGCCTACGCGTTTTTTAAAACCTTGCGCACATCTAAGCGATCTACGGTGGCAATCAGTGAAACGCTGTCAAATATGACAGCAATATGTGAAAGCGTTTCACTGATCGCCATCGCCATCGCCTAGATGTGCACAGGCCTTAAATCCAGATTACAGTTTAAGTAGGTATATTCTTTCCGAATTTCATCTAAATCGTCGTGATTGAGCAACTCACATCCAAACGTCGTAACTTTCGCATTCTTAATATCTAGATGTAATATTTAAGGTAATTTTCTTTAGATAAGTAAGTACATCTAAATGGGAATAAGTTATACTAGAATTTATTGAGATTAGCATAAGTAAATAAAACTAGCAACAAGTCACAAGCAGAGAAACTAACGAACCGTCTAGTAAAATAAAGGCTGCAAGAGTGAAAGCGGTTATAAAAACAAGATTGTGACTACCTACATTGTCACTTCACTGCACTCGACAACTTTGTCAAAGCGTGACAAATGAGATACACCCACCTACTTACCTACTTTATAGAACGGAAAATAGTAGGTACCACCAAGTACTAAGGTAGATGTGTAGATGTAGACCTAGTTACCTTTGAAAGCATTCATCTTGAGATCCGTGAACAAACATTTGAGGTCAGTATCATAAGAATCATTTGACTGAATGGAGATACAATATACCATCCCATTACGGTCTCCAAGAAACGGTAGACAAATGTACCAATCTCAAACACCGGACCTCTTTGAATTTCTGCTAGAGTTCAAGCCAGAGAGAGAGAAGAGAACTTCCATGAAGATGATGAATTACATAGCTTTTTAATTTTAATTGTTCTTCTGGTGTTATTTTGAGTTCTGTTGTTCAATTTCGTTGGTATTTTAACCAACAACATTTGAGGTCCTAACTCAAAGTGTTAATAGTTGGAATGAAAGTGTAATACCTAAGTAATATTTTGATTTGATCGAAAATGTTTCTGATGGTTTTGAAAAAAAACGGCCACCATTTGTTTTCAAAGCCAATTAGGGCTGACTTGTCTATTGACTGACTTGACTTGACTAAAAACTATTGTATTTATGTAATATAATCCTCATTGTGTCTAAGTTATTCTTCAAATTCAATATTGGTACGACTAAAATACATATTTGATTCGTAAAACCGAGCAATAGGACCCCAAATTTTTGTAATGGTAAGTATAAAACGAGGTGTTGTGGTTCTTACTTCTTAGTAAAGAAGTGGTTCTTAGATATAAGCAACGCTCAATGTTTTTAGCATTTGGCTAGTTTGAAATATAGATTAATTCGGTATACGAAAACCCTCATAAGTAGTAGTTGGTAGAAGCACTGCCTTCTGCGCTGAAGGGCGTGGGTTCGATCCCCACCGAGAACATTTGTGTGGCGAACACAGATTCTTCTCTGTCTGGGTGTTATATTGTATTCTAAGTATTGTATTTAGGTACAAAAAAAGCTATCTAGTTCCCATAGTACAAGCTCTGCTTAATTTGGGGCTAGATAGTGTTGCGTGGATTCTCCACAATATTTATATTTATTTATACTCGTTTATCAGAAGAAGCATTAACTGTGATTTGTTCTGTACAGTATTACATTATGAAGTGCATGTTGTACAATAGTAGGTATGTTGAATTTAATTGTAAAACAAATAAACATGTGTTCAAATAATCAGATATTTATTTATCAAACCTAGTTAACATCTAGGTAGTACGTAAGTCTATTAGCATCATAATAAACATCTTTTATCTTCATTGGCCGTTCAGGGATTCGTTGACATCAAAAGTAATAATTTCGCTGACATTTAAATGAAAAATGTAAGTAGTAAGTAAATTATTTACTCCATTTTTCTCCCTAAGGGTCAGTTTTTCAATCTACAGATTAAATCCGTCAGATAAAACTAGACAAAATTCGACGAATAGCTTTATTCCTTAGATGGAAAAATCTGCCCTGAATCAATTATTATCACTGCTCTATTAATATTAGTTTCTACAGAACGATTAAGTTTGTAAATAGATTCAACAAGTAGGTATAATGGATTCATTCAAAGACGTAATTCTCGCTGTATTCGTCGATGGGCGAGGGCGTAGTTGTCGCAGGTAGGATCCGATGCTCGCGGCAATAGGACGGTGTGCAGTCTCGGCTTCTGATCAGATGCTTACAAGGCTTCCCTTGCCCTGATTCTGGACGCTGAAGGTAAAAACATGGATTGAAAGCTTTTGCCAACCGAAGGACCGACGACATTGTGAAGATCGTAGCAAATCACTGGATAGAGAGGGCTCAGAATCGTTCTTCATAGAACTTCATAGGAGGGTCTAGCAGAGCTTCCTCAGGCTGATTATAAAGATGAATTTAGTTTACTTCCTTCCTTAGAAGCGCTTCTTCTTATCATGTCACTGGTTATTTCGAACCAAGTGTGGTGAAAGGATTTTAAGTGCGCCTCAAAAAGGCTCCTTTCGTGCACTTGACACATATTTTCGAACTAGGAAGCGCTAATTTATAACATTCGGACATTAATATATAAAACTTACCACGACCCTTCGGTAGTTCAGTTTGACGGCATATTCGCAGTCGCCAATGCAATCGGTCCATCCCAGCCATAATCCCAACTTGCAGTCCACATCTATAACGAAACTTCGTTGAATTAACCTGTTCTTGTTGAAAAATCCTGAAATTATTATTTTACCAGACTTTTTTTGAATAATGGTGCCGAGAACTCAGATCTTATTCCCCCAACTAGTATTAGGTTTTAATAAATGCATACCCGATAGCAGTACTATACTATAGGTAAACAAATAACATGAGACCACTCCCCAGAGGTATGGGCGGGTGATTTTCATTCGAAAACAAAAACGCACCGGCCGCATCCCTCACCCCTGTAAGTGCGAATGCAGTGGAATAACTTACTTGCCAACCTGACCAATTTAGAAAGTACTTCATTTACTACCCCAATGTGTAAGGGCCGTATGCAGAAAAATGCTTGAGTCGTCGTGCCTCAAGCATAGATTTTTGACAGTTCTCCACTGATGTGTCAAATAATAATGCTTGGGGCTCGACTCGGACTTAGACATTTTTTCTGCATACGGGTCTAAATCAGCCCTAAACAATTATGTGTGAATTGACCTTTCAGTTGTTAATTTTATTGGCAATTTGTAATGTCTGTACTGTTAACCAGTTTTGGGAATAGGACATCCCTAATTGGATCAATCAACGGGAGACATCCCTAGAGTAGTGAAAGAAGAAGAAGAAGGATGATGGCGTCGTCATACGTAGTTGTAATGTTTGCGGTGTATTAAAGTAAAACAGAGTTGTAGCTATAATCAATGAAGAGTTTTCGATTTATCAGTACCTACTGTTTTCGTATCTTATTTTTTTATGATGTGTGTGTGTCTGTGTACTGTTATTACTTTGAAGCGTAGCGTGTGCTGTCTTTGAAACTTTTGCTTTTGTATTATTTATTGCCTACTCTCACTAAGTAGAGTGGCACCATGGAACTTCACTGCTATTATCACTATTTTTGTTTTGTAAAACGATCATGCAAAAAATACGGTAGGAACCAAGCCGTAGTTTGTTGCTTCTCTTAGGCTCGGTCGCGTGGAATTGGCACCTAGACTCACCTAGCTTGAAGACATTTCAAAGTGATCCTTGTGATACTACTGAATATAATTTGACTATGAATTAATTATTTAAATACAAGAAGGCTGGAAAAAAGGTAAAAATGTATCAAGATTGGCTGTCAATTGCTAGAACTTCTGTCAAATTCCAGAGGTTTTTGTTAGGAAGTTTGTGTTTTGTTTTGAGATTTTTGACTCTAAGTTCCAGTATACGCGGTACGCTCACAATCCCGATACTGCACACAATCACAATCTTTCCTGCGCAGCTCTGACTGAGAGTTTTCTAATGGCTCGAACACACTTAGTTCGCTGGCGGTAGCGATCAATGAAACGCTGTCAAATATCGCTGTCAGATTTGAGATTTGACAGCGATATTTGATAGCGTTTCACTGATCGCTACCGCCAGCGAACTAGGTGTGCGCAGGCCTTAAGTCTTTGGTTAGATCAATCACCTTCAACATAGCGCGATGAGTCGTCGTTGAGCATCACTTCGTTGTCTTGCGATGACGGAGTAGCTTTCACTCTTTTCGGAATCCCTGACACGGGCGCCGACACCGCCACTGGCACGAGCGCCGGCGCCGTCTTCGTGACTGGCAATTGCATTGGTTTTTTTGGGAATTCTGTAATAAAAAAAAACAGTGGGACTCCGGTAGTGCCGACAGAAGTGAAAAAAATATAAATCAATGATTAACTTCAAAAAACCTCGCCCTCCTCCCAAGTTATGGCGAAGTTTATCGACATAATATGTCGAAGAGGTGTCGATGACGTGACGTGACAGTGTCACGAGTTCATTGGTTTTTTTCCCACTTCAAAAAATGCTCAAGACACCCCTCAATGAGTACCAGAGCCTATCAGCTAGAATATTGTGTAATTCTGTTGTAATCAAAAGTTTGATACTAATTAGAGTTTGAGTTTATTATTGTTCTATAGATAGAGAACAAACATCCCCAGACCCAGCCGGATGTTATATTGTATGCTAAGTATGTATTTACAAAAAAATATGTACACAAGTATTATATCAGATATCTAGTTCCCATAGTACAAGCTCTTCTTAGTTTGGGGCTAGATAGTGTTGTGTGGATTGTCTATAATATTTATACGCAATTACCCCACAGAATGAGAAGCCCGCGTGGTTTTTTCTTTACAACCCAGTGAAGCCAAATTTACTTGGTAAAGGGGGTGGAGAATAAAAAACCGGAGTCTATTCCGTGGTAGTGTCAGGTAGAGCCGTGATGTTCCTATCAGCACAGGCCAGTCTGCATTGCTCTTCGCTTTGGAAGTTGTTCGCGTTTCCCCCACATCCAGTGAAGCCAAACTTACTTGGTGGAGGGGGTGGAGAATAATAAACCGTAGTCTGTTCCGTGGTAGAAGGCATCGTGGTAGTGTCAGGTAGAGCCGTGATGTTCCTATCAGCGCAGGCCAGTCTGTATTGCTCTTCGCTTCGGAAGTTGTTCGCGTTTCCCCCACATCCAGTGAAGCCAAACTTACTTGGTGGAGGGGGTGGAGAATAATAAACCGTAGTCTGTTCCGTGGTAGAAGGCATCGTGGTAGTGTCAGGTAGAGCTGTGATGTTCCTATCAGCGCAGGCCAGTCTGCATTGCTCTTCGCTTCGGAAGTTGTTCGCGTTTCCCCCACATCCAGTGAAGCCAAACGGCTCGCACATATTCTGGTCAAGATCGTAGTGCCATCGGTCGTGGTAGCCGCGACAATGGCCAATCTGTAACGGCTGTCTGCAGACATCTGAAATATCAGTATTAAATAAATATTAGGTCGAGAGCACTGGTGGTCCAGTGGTAATTAACGGCCCCGCTTTAATTTTTTTATAACTTTAGTTTTTTGTGTCACTTTTTTATTTTTGTACCCTTTAAAAACCCTATATCTTTATAATCCCTAATACTTACCAGTAAATTTCTCAAGTACAAGCTTCGACTTATCAAATATCATGCAGATCGGATCAACGGTTCGAAAGTTATCGTCGGACAAACATACATAAATACAAACATACATACTGCAAATAAAATACCAAATTGCCCAAGTTGTTTGTAAGGTCTTCGTTCGCTTCGCTCACTCGATCAATAACTCGCGTGCGTTTGACGCAAGAAAGGGGGTAAATGCGATGCCGGCAACTATACTATACCTTCTAGTACTTCTTGTTTCTCGCAGCTACCGTCGTCGCCATCACAGATCGCCTCCTGCACCGTCATCGTGAACTGACAGTTCTCGATGTGTTCCAGAACAGTCTTCTCTACCTCAGGATCCACTGTTACGTTCTCAGGAGTAAAATCCTGAATTAAAAAATAAGTTAAAGAATATGTCAAGAGCTGGTGATGTGTACAAGATCCACTTTCTGCCTGTCTGGTGTTTCTTTCATTTCTTAGAAATTGGGTGCCACCAGTTCCACTCGACCAACAACATTATCCTGTAGTTCAGAGATGCCTCGGCCGCGGGGTTATCCTACACTCCGCACTTGATGGAAGACCCCGCGTTACAATACATCTTTACACACTCCCAATACTCACAATACCCTGCAGTTCAGAGAAGCGTCGGTTCCAGCTGGCGAGCAGAGTGCGCGTCATATGCGCCTGTAGATGCGCGCCGTGCATCATGTAGAACCGCGTCCGCAGCCGCTTGCCGCGTCCGCACCGGGCCGAGCAAGGCGACCACGGACCCCACGGGGTTATCTTACACTCCGCAGTTGATGGAAGACCCTAGAGTTCGATTTTAGTTATATTTGCGCTTAGCGCGGCTTCACGTAACAGTGAATCTTAGCTTAATTGTTCACTTTGCCTTGATGTTATTTTAAATTGTAATTTTGATTTTGGTCTGCATACCGTCGCCGTAGAGCGAAAAGTCATTAAGTAGCTTTTTGGCCTTTTGAGATATGAAGCTTTAAAGTTTTCAAAAAGAAAAAAAATCATAACTTCCTTATGGTTTACGCTATGGCCAATTTTATGGTTTCATCTCTTAGAAAATGTACAAAAGATTAAGCTTACGTTATGAAAATAAAGAGAAAATGGTTTTTTTTCAGAGATAATGATGAAAAACCATGTTAGTTACTTTTGCCCCTCCCATTACTTAACCTAAGTTCTAGTTATTGATTTGTAAAATGGAGATAGTGATTTTTCGCCCACGTTCTGATTCTTTTAAAATATATTAACTTCATTTAGTTAGAATGGAACTAGTTTTTACAAATTCAAAAGGTGTTTCAGCTAATTTACCTGACTTATTATTTTCCAATTTTTTGATTTTTTATTAGATTATCAAGACGATTAAGTGGGTATTTAAAAACAGTAGGTATTTCTAATATTTATTAAGAAAAACATAGAGTAGCTTATAAAACAGACCAACATAAAGCACACAACATCACACGCAAAACTTCTGACGTGGTGTTTAGAGAAAAAAAAAACAGTAGTAAATGCAAAAAAATAAAAATCCTAATCAATTGCCTCACACACACACACACACATTTGCACACATTCTAAACCATTCAATAGTCTAAATTATGCATCTTCATTTTGCTCTGTAACATCTGGCACCAACAGCCTATCTATCACATCTTTGCTGGTTGGTAGAGACTCATACCAAGCATGCAGTTCTTGAGGAATAATCCCTTTGCGGCAAAGACCAATTAGGTCTTTTTTCTTGGCTTCTGAAATCGGAAGAGGAGCGGAGTAGGCCTTGGGGATATCAAAAGATTTGAGTTGAGATATCAAGTCCCTTTTCCGTCCTTCAGAGTAACTCTCTCCTATTTCATGCCCTTCTTGGAGTCTTTTTCGTGTTCGATTTCGAGGAACCACTTTCTCATTTGTTTGAAACACATCAAATTCGGAGTAAGGCCCTTCGTGACTGTAGCGGAATTTAACTGTACCTGGAAGTTGCTTTTCAAACCTAAGGCATTTTATTTTCAGCCAATTAATCTTTTTTCCGTCTTTATCCTTGCTTGTGTTCTTGACAAACTTTTCATTTATAGCTCTAACATCAAGCATTTCATCATAGTTTAATTCCTTAACAACATAAGGAGGTGCTGATTCTCGGTGTCTCTTCGATCGAGCACGACACATGATTGACTTCCAGTCAATCATCGAGTAAACCGGGGTATGTCTTTGCTGTCTTTCGATAGCGCTGTGCATCGAATCTACTTCCATTGAGTGTGACCACTCTCTAAGTATTTTTGCTCCAATACATCGAGATGTACGTCGGGTTTTTGGATCAGATGAATCAAAAACGCAGTTAAAAACTGATTTCGATTTTGCCCTGCACAAGTGTCACTATAAATAGTGATTTCATTTATAGTCGATGGCACCTGACTGATCCACCAGTTTATTGCACTTGCTATTTCTACACTACCTCTTTTGCCATTTACTTCGTTCCAGGTTATGCAGAATGCTTCATTGGGTGGTTTTGCTGTATGAATTGTGTAGTTCTGAACATTCAATTTTCGTGTGTAGTATAGGATTCCCACACCACAAACCGGTATGTGCAAAGTTGATTGCATGTCGGCTGTAACAACCAAATAAGTTTCGTCGTTAATAGACCGCTGTTTGTCAAGTGCTTTAGCAGCTTGTGCTGCATTTTTTCTTGCAATATGTGCATCATATTCTTCTTTAAGATGTTCCGGACGACCTGAGCTATCAAAACGAGTGCATACCATGCACAAATCTTTCTTTGGTGTGAAAAATGACAAGTTGAATTTGGATCCAAATATTCTCTTGTAAACATAAAAAGAACACGGCTTATCGACAGTTGATGCAAATCCCTCCTTGTACAATTCGTACATTTTTGTAATGCTTAGTTTGCTGTCCAGATATTGTCTTTTGGTTGTTTTTCTGCAATAATGGGATTCCATCCGAGGAAAAGAGTTGATGTGGTTGATTATTGTTTGCTCGACTTCCGGACTGGTTTTATTAACGGGATCACGAGAACCACGTCCGTCTCTACCTGCGAAATTTCCAAATTCGTTCCTATTCTTCAGAGCTTCATAAACGGGTCCATTTGAAATGCACAAGGTTTTGAGAAAAAACTCTTTACACACTCTTACTTTAGTGCCGTTTTTGGTGAAGTAGTATTCGTAAGTGGCACATCGATGTTTATTATTCGGAATACCAGCCTTCAATGTTTTTGGCGCCTTAGAAATAATCAGATGTAGTAAAAATTGTTTCTGTGCCACGTAGTTCTTGATCATCCAGTAGTCTTCGCAGAGCTTAGTTCTATCTTCTTCTGGAAAGCTACTTAAACAAAGGTAACGGCATTTAAAGTCACATTTCACTGGTCTAGGCTTCTTTGCTGGCATGGTATTTCCGTTTTTCCCTTGGTAAGGTAAACAGTTTTGCTTATCAGTTTTAGCTTGATTTTTTTTCCATTTACTGGGGTCGCTTTTTTTCCACCGCTTAGGTTCAGTCTTATTATATGCCATGGTAGCATTGGATTCTAATGTGGAGTTTTGCTGTACATTAGATTCTTCAGTTTCTATAGCTGCATGATGGTCTTTGTTCTCTGAGCTGGTTGTGACTGTAGAGTGATGGTTGCCGTCGCATTTTTCGATCGGATGGGTGGCTATAGAGTTACTAGAAATATTAGTATCGTAATGTTCCTTGGACTGGCCTGGCTGATCTGAACTCACCAGCTGGTTCTTTTTACTGTTGTTTTTTTTTTTTCGTTTTGCATAGGCCAAATCGTTGCTATCACTGCTATCACTTGAAGATTATCTAATCACCTGTCTTTTCTTCTTCAAACAACGTTTCTCGTCACTATCTGGATACCAAGAAACGCTAGAATCAGAGAAATCGCGATAAGGAGAACTGGCTACTGGTTCGATACCGCTTATATTAGAATACGGACTCTTAAATACAGCATCATTTTCTTCATTAGTGGTCAGCTGGTCATCGATTTCCATAGCTATAGAATGTGCTGACGAGACAACCGGTGTGAGTTTTGAATACAGTTTCTTAGCTGAAGCATAATTTTCTTGGAACAAGTGTTCAACAGTGATGAAATTATCATCACTGATGTCCATAACCATGGGAACGGATAGTGGTGGCTTGATAGCTGATGAACCAATATATTTTGGGCTGAATACGACGGATTGTGGAGCAGATTCACAACAGTCCACGTTTCGAAAAAGATCTTCAACTTCAAAACTGTGTCCTCCTTCATTTTGACGTAGTGTTTCCTGATATCAAAATATCAAAATAGTACGAGACAAACAATTCCAGCTGCATGAAATAAATGGGTTGCATTTCACACAGACGAGTTATCGGTGTTGGGATAAGATTGGTATCAAGTAGGTACCCGATTTAAAAGCAAGGGCAGCAATGGGCATTCATTGTTAAAGTAATTGGTTAGGTAGGTGCGGCTCTTTATTATTGGTAGGTACCTATTAATAAGATACAATGATTGCGTTAAAAAATTAGTAGGTAGGTAGGTAAAGCCAGGCCCATGTGCAGTAGTGGACTTCTATTGGATGATACCTAAGAGATACGACCAGTGACATCCTAAAGTGAACATAGGTATTTTTATCGCGCTCGCCATGTAGGTAGGTACTACGCATGTGACTACATGCCTAATATCTCAGTAGATAATCTACTGAGGTATTTAATAAAAACATTTACCTAACACTTTCCGATGTCACTGCCTGTACCTTCAGTTACCGACCAATGGAGAAGAAACATTATTTTACATGACAAACACGGCAGGTAAGTATGGAAAGGCAATCAAATCATCAGGCGAACAAAGCTCTTAGTTAGTAGGTAGGCCGTTTAGCCAGGCAGTTTTACAAAATAAGTCATGCCATCACAAACCAACAAACAAAAACACCAAAGCTGAATACCACACCCAAAAAAAAACAGCATAGGTAGTACCTAGAGTTTCTGAAATCCTTGCTTTCGTGACATTGTCATCTCAGTGAGTAAGTACCTAAAAATGGCATCAAAACGTTGAGTAAGAGTAGGTAGAGTAACTGTAAAACTTTTACCGCTATGAAACATTATGCTTACCTGAACAGCAACATCTTCTTTATTTAATAGATCCAAAATTAACTGTGCACGACTCATTGTTAAGTTCGCATTTATTTGAAAATGATAAAAATTAAACACTGACGCGAGCGCTGCAGTCAGCGTGCGCGCCGCGAATAAAAGTCACCAGTCGCTCAGGTGGCGAAATCAAAGACATAAAACTCATTAATTGGCGCGCAAAAATCACTTAGCGATGACAAACGTACGGAGATGTTCTGCGAATAATCATCAAAATATGATACCGACAATTCGAAACATAGCTTTGCGTTCCTGGTAATAGAAAAATAATAATTAAATAGTGTTAATGACTTATCGCTCACAGCTTCTATAGACTAAACTATTGGAAACGTCGATCGAGTAGTTACTAAGTGGACTTAGTTAGTTTTCGCTTTCTTATTTTGTGTCGAACTATTCATTCTAAAACGAATCAAGTTACTTTAGTTATTTTGAGAATAGATTAAGGATTAGCTATGGGCTGTTATTTAAAAGAGGAAAAGTAATTAAGCCGATTTAGGTATAGATTCGTAAATATTTCTTTGATGAAAAAAATACGTAAGTAACTTAGGTAATTTTCTTCTTACTTGTGTGGTTCAAAACATAAAATTAACGATTTTTTGCACATTCTAAAATAAAAACTATCATACCTATGGCCATGATAATAAGACTGAAAATTGCAGAAAAAATTGGCGATCTTGATGGCATATTTAACTAAATTTGGACATTTTCCGACTTAATGACTTTTCGCTCTACGGCGACGTACAAACACTGCGTTTTATATGATGGTTGATACGTACCACGAAGAACCAGTCGAAGTCAGTCATATTCACATAAGCATCTGGCTTTCTGCAATTCAAATATTTTATGAATTAACACAACCGAACAATAAAGACTACAACTAAAATCTAAAGAGCAGTACCTACGAGCGTACTGAAATAGTTCAAAAATAATAAATCGAAAAGTCAACTTTACAAAACTTTCAAAATCCACGATCGAGGCACAGCAAAGCTGCTTCACGGCAGAAATAGGTATGGTGGTAGTAGGTACTTCCCCGGGCAAGAGACAAAGAGCTTTACTGCTGCTAAACTTCCGAGGTTGTTCACAGGGATGCATGGACTTCTACCAAACATGGCTGAGAACCACGCATAGACATACATTTCACAGGAGCCAGCATCACAGGGCATAGCTTGGTCGAGCACGGTCCTAGCGCGGAAGCCCACGTGGCAGCGCTTATGTGCTCGCGGCGCCACGTAATGCCGCGTGCGGGCGCGGACGCCGCAGCCGTCGCACGGCGACCACGCCGACCAGGGAGACACGGCGCAGACGCCGTGCTCGTGCAACAACGCCGGCTCGTACGCCGACGGAGCCCTGAGATACACGACAGAACTGCTAAAGCAAGCAATCTTTAAACAGACTTACGTTTGTTATGGCATAACTTCCTCATTTAAAAGCCTATTTGAAAAAAAAAATACTATCTGAAAAGTCTATCCTTCAGATAATACATCATAAATCATCCTTTAACTACATTGACATTCACAACCTGTTATTCACTGACTAGGTTCAAGAGTCTAGAAATTACCTAGTTAGACTCCACCACAGAAGACACCACCCTTGCCTTAAAGAGATTCACATTGTAATGGTCAGGGAAAACAGACTCCTCTAAAACCGAACGGTGCGCGACCACACGGACACGGACTCTGAAGCCCCGTCGCTGTAAGCTCACCTGCAGGTCCGCCTGCCGCCGCGGCACAGTTGCCGCTGCGTGAGCTCGACGCGGCACGAGTCAGCGGTGTGACGCGACGGGAAGTACTCGCGCTGACGCACTCGGTACCCGTCGCCACACGTCACGCTGCAAGGGGCCGAGGCGTCCCCATTGTGGCTCTGATGACCCGTCGCTGTAAGCTCACCTGCAGGTCCGCCTGACGCCGCGGCACAGTTGCCGCTGCGTGAGCTCGACGCGGCACGAGTCAGCGGTGTGACGCGACGGGAAGTACTCGCGCTGACGCACTCGGTACCCGTCGCCACACGTCACGCTGCAAGGGGCCCAGGCGTCCCCATTGTGGCTCTGATGACCCGTCGCTGTAAGCTCACCTGCAGGTCCGCCTGACGCCGCGGCATAGTTGCCGCTGCGTGAGCTCGACGCGGCACGAGTCAGCGGTGTGACGCGACGGGAACATGTACTCGCGCTGACGCACTCAGTACCCGTCGCCACACGTCACGCTGCAAGGGGCCCAGGCGTCCCCACTGTGGCTCTGATGACCCGTCGCTGTAAGCTCACCTGCAGGTCCGCCTGACGCCGCGGCACAGTTGCCGCTGCGTGAGCTCGACGCGGCACGAGTCAGCGGTGTGACGCGACGGGAACATGTACTCGCGCTGACGCACTCGGTACCCGTCGCCACACGTCACGCTGCAAGGGGCCGAGGCGTCCCCATTGTGGCTCTGATGACCCGTCGCTGTAAGCTCACCTGCAGGTCCGCCTGACGCCGCGGCACAGTTGCCGCTGCGTGAGCTCGACGCGGCACGAGTCAGCGGTGTGACGCGACGGGAAGTACTCGCGCTGACGCACTCGGTACCCGTCGCCACACGTCACGCTGCAAGGGGCCGAGGCGTCCCCATTGTGGCTCTGATGACCCGTCGCTGTAAGCTCACCTGCAGGTCCGCCTGACGCCGCGGCACAGTTGCCGCTGCGTGAGCTCGACGCGGCACGAGTCAGCGGTGTGACGCGACGGGAACATGTACTCGCGCTGACGCACTCGGTACCCGTCGCCACACGTCACGCTGCAAGGGCCCCAGGCGCCCCATTCGTGGCTCTGACACGGACCTTCCTTGCCGGGTGGCACGGCGGGCAATTCATGATCCTGACTGACATTGGCAGCCTCTGCTTTTGAGTAAAACCTTTATTGGCATTATTGTCATAGCTTATAAATCCATATATGTTCTAATATTGTTTGATTTCTATACTTCTGTTTCTATCATTGTAATTACCCATGTATAAATAAAAAATTACTTATGTATACATTTTTGTTTCATCCATTTATGTTTTACATGTTGTGTACTAAGAAGCAAATAAATGATTGTCTGTGTATGTCTATGTCTATTATGTCACCTGCATTTTCACAACCCTTCTCATAAAGCCGCAACCGAGTGAATCGCAGACGCGCGAAGGGTCTCATTTCGCCAATCGTACTGAAGAATGGCGAGCGCACGTCTTTGGGCCAATCCGGCCTGAGCGCTCTCAGTGGGGCTGCTGGGATGGTTGGCATGCGACGAGACTATCACCAAACATAATGCAAAAAACTTACATTTCTTCTAAAATAATTAATCAACCATTTTCGTTATGAAATCGTTACATTTTGAAAGACTTGCTCACCACGTAATTAAGTCCATTATCAGTACCAGCGTCATAAGGGTACAGAGGTAGAGTAAACGACGCTGTCCAAGTACAGTTAGCAGCGCAGAGCTCCAACGCCGACACTCCTACGATCCAGTCGGGCGAGGGCGCAAGCTTCGTCGCCAGGGATACGAGGTGGTTCCTTGGGTCGACTCGGAACACCGCGAAAGTGCTGGGGTTGCCAATGCCTGGTGCAGCTATCTGCTGCCAGGATATCCCGCGAGCTTTGATGATCGTGCGGATGCGATCGCTCTGGAAACGTCTTACATGTAAAGTAAAGCGGCATTTTTACCCAATTTTTGACCTTCATGTGGTTCTGGCCAAGCATTTGAATCCGATGGGTGATGTTCTCATAGTGTGGGTGAAGTTAGAAGAATGTAATCACGCCTCATTCCATGGGGGTAGACAGAGATCACAGGTTTCTACTTGCTACGATCCTGACATATCTTGTTCGCTACATTCACTCGCATAACATTCTTCGAAACGCTCGGTTTAGGGTACTTCAGCCCTGGCCTTTCTCTAAAACGTCTGCTATCAGGGCGTCAATTCCAGCAACACGGTTCGATTGAGTGATCGTCGAGTGATCGCTGAATCCGCGTTCCATTTTCAAATTTTTCATACAAAAATTGACAACTCACATCGATTTACGCGATCGCTTGAGTGATTTGTGTCTTTAGAATCGACACCCTGATCGAGCAAAAAGCCGAACCAGAATACATTATAACTGATTAAAATAATAAAACGTGTGTTAAAACGTGCGTTCTTTCTTTTTCTTTCTTATCCCAAATAATAAGACACAGCCCGCCACCCATACAAAACTGTGCTAACCGTTTCTATAAAATAAGACTAACCAGGAAATCTAAACAACACCTATATCAACTTTACCTCAGCTTTAAGTTCCTTTTCAAGGGCAGTGGTCGCACCATCATCGGCCAATCTCCTCATTCCAGAACTGGCGACCCTCCCTTCCTGCCAAACTCGGTACTGCGCGGTGTGGGAAGCGCCTATTACTTCACCGAAATGTGCACGAGCGCTTTCCGGTGGAAATTCACGCGGGTGTGTGTTCCGGGACCATAGAGATTCGAAGGTTACCTGTGAGTAGAAGATTATGATTCGAAGTTACAGTTAAGTTAACTCGGTCGGAAAAATATTGATAAAACATTAAAAACAAAAATATTGTAGCATAGCCGTTTTGAAAATAAAACCTCTTGTGGGTAATGCTGGCTGACGTAGCGGTCAGCCAATTTAAAAGAAATTTGACATATTTAGTTCGTGGCCTGCAGTGTGAATAACTACTACAACTTTCCATCACGACCGCGCGCTAACCGCTAACACAGTAGCTTTAAATTGGCGCCCAACACGTGACAAAGCGGGAAGTCAGTAGACGTAGAGTGTCTCGGTATCGTTTTTCCTGGAATGTAAAGGAGAGGCCTATGTCCAGCAGGGGATTTTTTCAGGCTGATGAAGACCTGATAGCAGAGCATATGATATAATTAAAAGATACCGTTGCCGCTCAGGCAACGCCGCGACAATTAATACTTCTCTGAGCGCGTTTTACCACCTATATATACAATGGAGAATGTTCTAATAAGCTATTCAACATTATCTCCCACGTCTGAATTCTCCCACCATTCTTCTCGTCACCGAGACCGAACTCCTCCACACATTTTAGATCCCTGGGTTTCTCGCGCAGCTCGCTTCTCGAGATCGTTTCTCATACCCATAAATTGTGTGCATGAGCTACCTCCAGAGATTTTTACGCTAAGCTACAACATGAATAGCTCCAATAAAAATAAAATTATCCTTTAGGGTAGGCAACTCAACGACAGAACCCTTGGTGTTGTTGGTGTCTATGGGCGACGGTGACCGTGACCGCTTACCATCGAGGTGGACCGTAAATCTGTTTCTCTATCTTTTACACACACAAAAATAATACCTCGTATTTGGCTTCGTCACAAGCACAGCAAGGTTCCATAATTTGCGGTTGTCGAGCTATACTAGCGGGCGCAGCCGGCGCGGCACACAATTTTCGCGCTAACATCGACCAATGGTCATTCTTAGCTGGGCCGATGCTGGCGCATATTCTCATACATGTCCCAGCAGTGATTGCGGGAGCACTCCAAATCACCTGAGAAAATATTACTACTCTATCATTCAGTCCAGTGAAGCGAAGAACAGAAGAACAGAATATAGAACTTGTATCACATAGTGTTTTTGGTACCAGGAAATGATTTTAACTGAGCCAAAGAGGCTTCTTTTATGCACTTGACACATGTTTTCAAGCTTTTAGATTCTACGACATGGTTTTTCACTATGTTTTCCTTCACCGTTTGCGAGTACGTAACTACTGCAGTACTGGCATACATAGTGCGCATGAATTTTTGCAAAAAAAAAATGGTTAGTAGGTACACGACTGGATTTCAACCCACGATCTTAGGATCTAAAGGCAGGGCTGCTACCACGAGTAGACCACTAGTGCACCCTTATCCTGAGTTTTACTCGATCATTTTGAACAGCTCGTTATGTCTGTGTGCGTCTCTTTTTTGTATGGAGAAATAATGAGGCAACAACTCATTTCGATCGATTCTACGTAACGTATTGCGTTTGTCTCATCATTTTTTCCATACAAAAGATGGAGGCACTTAGCCGAAACGAATCAAACTGATCGATTAAAACATTTAAAACTGTGAATAAGCTTACAGAGAGCTAAGAATTACCTATTGTAACAAAGCAACCAACCTGAACTTCAGTTTTAGGATGTCCAGTTGCATTGTCCGCTGCAGGTGAACAGGTCGCGTGTATTTTAGCTTGTGCATCGTACGCTTGAAAAGTACCCAACGGAATATCAGAAATGTCAGTGGAATTCAAGTTGTCTACTTTGGTCGTTTTCAAAGCATCTTTGCTTATCTCCGCCCAGATTGTGAAGCCCGTAAATGGAGTGGGTCCCTGTCCGCTGTTCACACCTTGAAGGAATACTGAAATGGAAACCATTTTTGTTAACACTTACCTACTCGTACCTATACATAGGTACACAGTGCCTACTTGATTTTGCAATCTCAACGATTTACCACTAACCGCTTTCTGCAGCCTAAGTAAATAATCTCACCAGTGTATAGCTCCCCTGGCAAAAAGAGGTCGGGGTCACCAACGATCTCCAGCCGGTAATGCCTGTCTGCCGGCTGTGCGTGCGGGGGCGCGCGCTTGCACTGCGAAGGCGCGGGGGAGTGTGAGAAGGGGGCGCTCGTAGAGCCACACCCCCCTACAGCTAGAATACTGGCTAGAATTATCAGCATTGCATCTGTGGGTAGAACAACATTGTCATACATTCTTCAAGTTTTTTTACAAGCTTTGTATGCCTCAGGGGAAATGAGTAAAGCACTTAACGGTTGACGTATCTCACCTGCTATTGAGTGAGCAATCTCACCTGCTATTGAGTGTCAGAAATTCCTTTCACAGTATATCGATTCACTACGACAGAAGATACCCTCTAAGACTTGTAAAGGCTCCTTGGTGTTCTGGTTCATTGTCATGTTAGTCAGAAAGTCAGTTGCATCCAAACATGCATGAATGCTGTCCTTTTCTAATTTTATTTTTTATTTCTACCTACATGCAATCAAGTTTTTTATGTAATTTTGAGTAGGTACTTAAAGTACAATCTACCCTTGAATATGCCCAATACATAATATTCAATTCTTAAATTTCAAGTTAGTGTCGCAGCACTCCAATGAGCAATTATTACTGGGTGCTCGAAAAGTAAGTACCTAGGTAAACTATTGTCAGCTACTTCAATAATCTGTGAGTTTATGGCTGTTCAATACCATGAAAGTTACAAATTGTCACTTTCCTGGGTTTTTTTTTGTATTCATTCTATTGCAACCGACGTACCTACCTGTGTACAAAAGAAAGCTCGGAAAACACAAACACACAGCCTCGCCACATCGCGCGGTAAAATAAACAAAAGACTGCACCCACTTTCCGACAGACAATAAACATTTCATTCCCTTGCCTATTTGAATACACTTAAAAGAAAAATACGTATTAGTGTAAATTACTTACAATTTTTATTTATCATCCTTTGATAAAATATCGGAACGGCCACTTATGAAAACCACACGCAACATCCCCGGCCGCCCTAACGAGCCCGACTGCCGCCCAATACAAATACAAACAAAAGCCTCGGCGTTCGAAACGTAGTCCAGCGACCACTACGCGCAGGTTTCAGCATCTCCAGGGTTTCAGGCTTTTAGGTCATTGATTAATGAACCTGGACGTCGAATTAGGCCAATCCATCGTTTTCTGCTTCAGAAATATTTTTTTCGGAAAGGATATTTTTATGAGAAGCTTACCTATACCTACCTACATGCTTACTTTTTATAAAAATCAATCCTAAAACATACAAAGCCTAACTATCTACTAGACTTACGTTTTCTTTGGGTTAATGTAAAAATAGTTTTTTCATTACTCATACTCTGAAAGTAGGTCTGAAGTTGCCTGAGGGGCCTAATTGAAAGTAAAACTTTCAGCCCTAGGGAGAATCACTTTCTACTGACAGCTGTCAAATTATAAACAAAACAAGTTCTATTTTATTCAACCATGTTCCAACTTTCTAAAGTCTTTCTAACTGCAAGGAGGTCGTTGAACCAAATTCCAACTTTTTATTCAGCAAGTAGGTTGGAAACCCATTACAACGGTAAGAAGTTTAAAAAGTATAATTAAAGCGCAATGTAAAATTTAAATTTAAATAACGTAAAGATTAGTAGTAGTATTAAATAAATAATATATCTTCCAAATTACTTGATTAATATATAGCTTCAACTATTTATTTAAAATAACATAGATTTGAGCAAACAATTTACTATTTTTTAAATTATGAGAATGAAAATAATGGCTGAATAATGCTGGCGAGCCGAAGCCGAAGGCCCGCCACAGAAAAAGAAAAAAAAAACCGGAAAGGCGGCAATTCAATCTTCATTTTCACTAATTTTTCTTTCATGTTTTTATTTCTACTTTCCTTGTATTCTTAATGAAAAGCACAGTGTTTACCTCGGGTGAAAGTCTTTTAAGTCCCTCAAGCTCCATTGGCGCCCTCGCTACGCTCTGGCGCCAAACCCGTCTCGGGACTCAAATAATTATAAGTTTATAAAACTTGAGAAACCGACTTCATTGCCAAACGGCTAAACCGATTTTAATGAAATTTGTTTTGGACAATCTGGACGTAAGAATAACCTTCCAAATAAAAAAATAATTTTCTAAATCGGTTCATAAATGACGGAGGCATGCAGTTACAAACATTAAAAAAATTATTAAAAAAAAATGGCAACACCGATTTTAATAAAATTAAAATGGGACCAATCTGGAAGCAGTACCTTTCAGATAAAAAAATATTTTTTCAAATCGGCTCACAAATGACGAAGTTATGCGGTAACAAACATTAAAAAAAAAAAAAAAAAAAAACATACAACCGAATTGAGAACCTCCTCCTTTTTGATTGGAAGTCGGTTAAAAACGTGACTTTCAACACTCAGGTAACAATGTACCTACTATTAGTAAACTACGATGGGGATGAGACTGAGGATAGGGGAGCATTTTTTTATAAATTACATTGACGTTGGAAGATAACAAGTAGGTGGCTAAATACAATAAACGTTGCGTGTAGGTATTCAATATTTAATTAGGTACTTTAAAAAATATTACATGTATGCGAAGCGCTGGTTTGAAGAATACGTCGACAGGATGTCCTATGTGGTGAAAATTACAAATTCCATCTTCATAGTTTAGGCCTTTGTTTAACGAATTATGACAAAAGTAAAACAGGATTATTTAATTTCAGATTAAAGTAGGAAGCGCGATAATTTCGATACAAAGTAGTTTATACGACCGCTCAGCTCGAAAGTTAAAATAAAAGTGCCGCTACCCAATGAGTAGCGGGACTTTTACTCTGACTTTCAAACAAACCGAAGAACAAAACACTACTCTCAACCCCTCAGAATAAAGACTAAACTCTGCCCGCTCACTCTGTATCGACTTCATCCAAGTGATTGACACTTGACGTTTCCCAACTAATGTTGTGACAGCTATGAATTGATCTCATAAGTGGGTGACAGACGTACGAGCAAGTACGCGTACTTATGCCGACCTTTTTCGCTTGTGTGTCACCGTAAGTACGCGTACTTTAAAACCGCCGAGCAAAATCGTCGGCGATCCAACCGGTCTGAAATCTTGCTCGTAGCTCGTCATGGCTCGAACGTATGGCAGCATTGCGAGCCGCGAGCCACGATTTTGTTTCGCCAGTTCGTGGATGCGCACGCTTGTCGTGTTAATTTTTGCAATTTTTGTTAATTTTAATTCAGAAATTTCAAAATGAGTGATTTCCGAACATATTCGCATGAACTGCTAACCGAATTCATAGAAGCTTTCCGAAATTACCCTTGTCTTTGGAAAATTAGAAGCAACGATTACAAAGACAAAAATATGAAGCTTCAAGCATACAATAATTTATTAGAAATTAATTATTAATAAATTAATTTATTAATTAATTTATTAATTTGTAAGGTGGAAAGAGATGCTACGATTGAGAACGTCAAGAAAAAAATTAATTCATTAAGAGCTGGGTACCGTAAAGAACATAAAAAAGTGCAAGATACGAAGTTTTTAAAATGCAATACGATATTATTCCTAAATAACACAAAGCTTCTTCAGTCGACGACATCGCAATACAGAGTGAGTAAGCTTCACGTGTGTCACCAACGTCGAGCCGAGTAAGTTCGCGATCTTAAAAACCGCGTACTTTAAGTTCGTACGTCTATCACCCACTTAAGAAAAACTCTGTTCCGTGGGACGAAGCTCCGACAGTAAAAATAAATACTTAAAATTAAAAAAATGCAATGCTAATAAATGCCATAAAATACCTAGGTACTATCAAACCAAAAATACAGCAGAATCTTTAGTAGTCCAGTCATTTGGTATTTTTACTTGGAAAGTTTATTTATAATTATTGCTGAGATAAAATTAATGTATGAATAAATATAGATTTAAATTAGCGCTACAGTTTTAAAAAACCCAACACCATAAATCCTAGATCCTATCTTATATTTTATAAGTTGACATATTATTATAAGATGAATACTTTGGCTTCTATTTTCTAATTAGGGTTCCGAAGGCCAACAAGGAACCCATAAACATACGGACAGAGCGAAACTGTTTCCGTCTGAGCTTGAAGTTAACCGTTTTACTCGTAGACCGTTGATACGATCATGCTAATATTTTGCAAGCTTATTATTATGTTATTTTCACTCTTTTACGACTTCGTGAATAGCTTAAATCTACAAAGGATCTACACATAGGTATCTACAACGTCTTAGTATCGTCTAAAATAAATAGCTTGACATTTTTTTTATCTACCATACATGTTTACCTGAACTAAGTCATTATTTTTGATTATGATTATTTTGCTACTTAAAAACTCAACTAACAATACTACATAAAAAAGTTTGTTCTACTAGAGTAGACTTTACCAAGTGAGTTTACCAATTATTTTCTTAAATAAATAAATAAAATGTAAAATAAATTATTTCATTTCAAAACTAGAGGTAACACAATTTTGACTAGTGACTTATTAATTCTACAGGCAATTTTTCGAGGCTTCGATTGATCGAGGCTCTTGACTCCTTTGTTGGTAAGAGACTTTTAAACATAAAACGGATTCAAATCTTTAAAATTACGAATTGCATTTTGTAACTGCAATAATAATTCATAAACGTGACTGATTTACTGATGAGAGAAAATTCACTTCATTAGTAATGAGTGAAGTGTCACCATTTTCAGATACCTACCTTTGTGCGTGAAAGATGGCGTAAAATTATCTGACTTGAAAGTTAAATAATCTCCCAATCACAATAATGAACTTGCATTTAACGCAAAATATCTTTTTGCTTGCAGAAACGATGAGATTTTTTATATTTTCCGCCATCTATCACGCGCAACATTATCTCGCTATACTAGTGTGTATAATAATAGTAATATTATACTAGGGTGTCGTATCGGTGCGGGGAGGGGAATGCAACTGGAGAGCCAATCGGCGCTACACACGCCCGCCCTTCATCCCGCTAGTCGCCCTCAGGTATTACTTTTGACTTCTCGCAATACCGGTCAGCGCTAAAGTTAAGTGGTTTAGACTGGTGATGTTATTTTAGGACTGTGATCGTTTCGGCTGGTCGTCTCTCAGCTCCAGCACATGTTCGACGGGCTGCGGCCGGCCGTCGGGCCCGATTCGCGCTGGCTTCACCACGCCTTGTGTTACCATCGCGTCGAAAAGATTCACTAGCTTCATCGCCTCGTACTCTTTCTGTTAGGAAACATAATGCTGTGTAAGGAAACAATGGGTTTCAATTAAAAAATTCAGTTAGCTATCTCTAGATCGTTTGTAACGGTCTGCAGATAACTCAACTATTTCTTGTCTATTTGGTACGTTTCTTTGTGTAAGTAAATGTTAGCTACTATTTTTATAAACAACAGGGTATTTAACATGCAACTATGCCGAAATATCGGGAGTCAAAACTCGCAAAATTGAATCATGGTCAATATTCCGTTGGTCATAAAAATTGCGTTAAAAACCATGATAGTTTAGCTATTTGCAGTGCCAATTTCTTATTAATCAAGTGGGATGTGGGGAATAAAACAACGCGGGCAAAAACTCGCGAACCCATAACTATAAATGAGATAAAATATAGTTGATATTTTACCTGTTCTTCAGTCATACCCTCAAAGGGGTTTATTCGCGGGGGCCGCGTGCATCCCACAACCGGGTCTATATTGGGCTGTGCCTCTAGATACTCTTCAGTGTCGGAGTCATCGCTGCTCGAAGAGTACTCCGCACTCCGCACTCCGCTTAGTAAGCCTTTCTGCGCGAGGTGGCCCGCCGCGTTACCGAAGCCAGTGTACTTAACCATGCGACCGACTGAAATAATCATTACCTATGTTAAACTTGACAGCTGTCACTCTCAGTTGGTAATAGCCCTGCCTTCTGCGCCGTAGGACGGGGGTTCAATCCTCGCAGGAACAAATGTTTGTGTGGTAAACATGCGTTATTTTTATATTGTATTCTAATTTAATTTTGACGCGATAACGTCTTATAAATCGATGGAGCCGGCTGCACGCACGAAAAAACATGACTCATGCGTCGTTACGTCGTTTCGTCGTTCCATTTACCTGAGCCCGAGCCCGGGTCGGGTAATGGGTAAGGGTAAATGAGGGTAAGGGTAAATGAGGGTAAGGGTAAGGGTTCGGTCGGGTTCCGGGTCCGAGAGTTCGAGTCCGAGTCCGAGTCCGAGTCCGATTCCGAGTCCGAGTCCGAGTCCGAGTCCGAGTCCGAGTCCGAGTCCGAGTCCGCGAGTCCGCGAGTATTTTCTTATGACGTTATCACGTTCAACTATCGTCAGTAAACCGACTTTACAGACAACCGATTTTTTATATCAGCAATCTGGTTCACATTTAGCTCTGCTAAACTGGACCTATATTGATTGTCCATATCATCTTCATCAGCCTGTTAAGTGAAGCTGGACTTAGGCCACCCCTATACATTTCCAGGAAGAACGATTCTGAGCCTTTTCCATCCAACGACTTCATGCGATCTTAACAATGTCGTCAGTCCATCGGATGGGTGCGCATCCTACGTTTCGTTTTCCTGTTCGTGGTCGCCATTCGAGAACTTTTACCGAACATTGTAAGTACTCACCTTTTTCTTTGCACAGTATAAACAAAAACTCCGCAACCAAATCCCTTACAGTTGTGACAGGGGTTGTCAACAGCCTGCACAGCTGATTCCTCAAGGTGGTGCCCTTCTCTGGCGGAAGAGACACGTCCCGTAACGGCGGCAGAACTACTTGCCGCAAGTACTTGCGGTGGGAACGAATGCGGACGCACTTGTTCATGACCGTAAGAATGGGCGAGAGGCTCTCATACTGGATTGCAGTATTCTGGAAATCCATACAAATATTTTATTTTCTGTTGTGTTTACTTGTTTGTCTGTGTGATACAGATGTTTCCTATAGGTCAGTTTATAACACAACTAGTGGAATCCCGAGACTTCGTTCGCGTTAAGCTTTTTACATACAAGCTTCACCTTATAAATGAAATGAAACGAAATAATTTATTTGCTAGAGCTAGCATGGTACATTTCTCAGATCTTAAATATACATATATGTATATAGGGATTGAATACAAAAAGCCTTTCTTATTATACCAACACTTTTCATAAAAAATATACCCTCGCTCTTTTATACATTATTGTGATTGTGATTTAATTAGTAGTTCAACTATAACTAAATAATATAAGTTTAAAAATCTTGAGAAACCGACTCTATGGCCAAACTTTTAAACCGATTTTTCCAACAAAAATTTAAATGGGACCAATCTGTAAGACAAAAGACTTTACAGATAAAAACATAATTTACTAAATCGGTTCATAAATGACGGAGGTATGCTGTAACAAACATTAAAACAAAACCGCTAAGCAGATTTTGATAAAATTTCTATGAGACCAATCTGGAATTATACCTTCCGAATGAATTTTTTTTTTTTCAAATCGGTTCATCTATATTTATAAAAGAAAGTCGTGTTAGTTACACTATTTATAACTCAAGAACGGCTAAACCGATTTGGCCCAAAATTGGTGAGGTGGTAGATTAGAACCGGGAGAAGGACATAGTAAACTTTTTATCCCGAAAAAACAACGGGAACGGGGTATTACGGGAACGGGCGAGCGAAGCCGCGGGCGGCTACTAGTAGATGATAAAGTCATGCTACCTAAAACAAACACCTAAAAAAAATTACAACCAAATTGAGAATTTCCTCGTTCTCAATTTGGTTTATTTGAAGTTGTTTAATAAAAGCATAGATGAATTTCTTACTTGAGTAACGGTCAGCTTATGTTGCAGCAAATTGACTAGAGATTGCAGAGCATCCATGTTCCTGCCCTCATAAGTGTACCTGGCTGATTCCCCTTCCTTCAGTAGAGGAGTGAGGTAAATGAAGAATTTAGATGGGACACTGAAAGAAGTTATCAATATTAATAGGTACTTATTGACCTATAGGTATATGTATTTTATTGTTTCTTAAGTGTATGATCAACTAAGTGCTGTCTGAGTTTACCTTGTCAGTAGATTAGCAATATTAGTATGGATATCAAACATTTTGTCCTCACTGGATGAGTGCGCATACAGAAATGTAGTGAGAACAGGCATCAGCTTCAAAAACATGGCTTCTTCATACTCTCCTATAGCATCTTCCGGCCCAGCTTGCTGCATTATCAAGTTGAACTGTGCTTTTAAGATATCACAAGCTATGGCATGCTTCTCATTCTGTAAAATGACATAATAGGTTTCAGGGTTTTAGATCATCATCATGACTCAACCTCTGGAGCTGAGACTACAGCTTGACATACCCAGATAAAAATAGGTAAACAAGTTTTACAACTGGCATCCGCTCGCGGCTTCGCCCGCGTTGAAGTTTTTCAGAATCAAAAAATGTTAATCCAAGTTACAAATAATCTAAAAATAAACAAAACATCTATATTTTATCCAAGTCGGTCCAGTGCTTAAGGTGGTAGTAGCACTGGTGTGGTGGTCTAGTGATAGTGGCCCCACCTTCCTATCCTAAGGTCCTGGGTTCAAATCCAGTCGCGTACCAATAACTTTTTCTGTTGAAAAATAATAAAAATAATATGTAGTAGTACTCTCAAACGGTGAAGGATAACATCGTGAAGAAACCGGCGAACCTAAAAAAGTTCGAACAACACGTGTCAAGCGTCACACAAAACGGGCCCGCCCTGCCAGCGGCCTACTTGCGGAAACCTTGAAAAACTTGGTTTGCGGACTTCACAAAAGTTCAAGTTTGCCAAAAAGTGGTTAGGGTGTGATTTTGTCACAAACTTCGAAACATCCATCATAACTTTTGCATTTATAATATAAGAAGGATAGGAATTTCTACCAAATATCATGAGATCAGTTATACCTGCAGAAAATACTCTGTCCCAGAGCTACATGATGCATTCTCAGACTCGGAAGAAGCTTCAATAATCTCATTTAGACAACATGTCAAATAATCCATACCATGAAGTTCCTTAATCTTTGCTCTTATATCATGCCTCAAGGCAGTCAGAATAAACATAAGTTTCATATCATATAGCATTAAGTCATCTTTGAATGGAATGTCATTGTAAATTTTCAGTCTAGCAATAAGGCTTTGAGCAATATCTGTCTCTGCGCAGAATGTACGAGACACTTCACTGTTGAATGTCAGATTACAAAGACATTTCAATGCCTCAACAGTAATATCTTTCTCTAGCAGTTCAATAGATGTTATTGATCCTTCAACTTCATTAAAATTGTACAAGCCAGCTTTTTCAATAAGTACTTTTATCCATTTCTCACAAAGTAGATTTTCTAGATCTGTTTTATCTCGGCTGAAAAAAAGTTTTAATTAATCTTTGCCTAGCTGTAACCTAAGTAGATGCATAATTGAATTAGTGTTTCAGTATTTATGTAGGTATAAATATTCATTAGGTAGGCTTTAGTAATTATCAATTTTTACCTAAGAATTCTGATTGCATTCAAACACAATGCATGAACTGACTGGCATTCCTTTTTTTGTAGAACTTGAAACAAAGCTGTCCATAGAATAAGACGTTGATTGTTCTCCATGAGATTCGGAAATGAGAACGCACTTTTCTCATTCTGTAAACATTACATAATTAGAGCACCATAGCTAAAAGAACTAGCTAATGTTATAGGAATTGCTAAATCAAAATAAGAAAAGCACTCACCTTTTCTAAGAAATTCTGCAGAATTCTAGTGATTTCCACTACATTGGACCCATTGCAGAGTTGTTCAATATCACTTTCGTCCATTGCTATGCTATGGAAAAGACTTTAGAGCGCTTATTTCGTTAGATAGGGTCTAAACTTACTTAATTAACAATCAATACTAATGAGCACATGCACATTAATTACAAACAAAAATGCAATAGATTTACACTAAAATCTTGATACCTACAGAGCTGCCAACTCTGCAACATATTTATTGCTAGATCTGTTTGTAAAATGCAAAAAATTATTAAAAGCTATTTTCTAGAGTATACTTAAAATATGAATTCCATGGACTGCACACTGTACTAATGCATCTGTAATGGAGAAACTTCAGCTGGAAAACAAACAGCGCTAGTCCTCCATCTGCTTGCTTCGAGTACTACAATACTTTGGCCACATTCAATCTCGTGCAAATAATCTCGAAAGGCTCACCAGACCAGACGGACAAGATATAGATAGACGTTTTTTTTTTGTTTTTAGGGTTCCGTAGCTAAATGGCAAAAACGGAACCCTTATAGATTCGTCATGTCTGTCTGTCTGTCTGTCCGTCTGTATGTCACAGCCATTTTTCTCCAAAACCGTAAGAGCTAGACAGATGAAACTTGGTGAGTAGATGTATTCTGTGAACAGCATTAAGATTTTTACACAAGGGGTCCCCATACTTGAAACTGAAACTCAAAAAAAATTTTTTCATCGAACCCATACGTGTACCCATCTATGAATAGGTCTTCCTATATTATGTTGAGGTTCGTAATATCGTTTTTTTCTAAACTGAATAGTTTGCGTGAGAGACACTTCCAAAGTGGTAAAAAGTTGGTCCCCCCCCTCTAACTTCTAAAATAAGAGAATGATAAAACTAAAAAAAATATATGATGTGCATTACTATGCAAACTTCCAACGATATTTGGTTTGAACGAGATCTACTCAGTAGTTTTTTTTTATACGTCATAAATCGTAAACCGCAATTTACCTTTCGACGAACTACAAGAACCTGTATATTATGTTACTTGTTGCTACGGAACCCTTCATGGGCGAGTCCAACTCGCACTTGGCTGCTTTTTTTAAACTAGGTATATTTTTTTTACTTTTTTTTTATCATATTATTAATTGCATTTTCATCGACCTTTGACAGGTGTGCAAAGTTTGAATCAAATCTGATCGTTCAAAGTACGACAAAATCGAGCTCAAAGGGGTCGGTTACATACAAACATACAGGTGAAGCTAATAAAAGCGTCAAAAAGGATGCTTTAGCTAAATGAACAAGCCTGACTCACCTGATGTTAACCATCGCCTATAACAAAGCATTGCCTCATAGGTCACGTACGTCAGGAAAGTGTCAGTAGGAAGTGTGATGAAAAGATTTTTAGTGCACCTAAAAGAGGTCTCCTTTCCTGCACTTGGAACATATTTTTACAAACACGACATTCCGGTTTCCTTACGATATTTTTCTTCGCTGTATAACCTTTGGTCTGTCAAGAAGACCCAAGGGTTGTCGAGCGACATCTGTCAAAAAGACCCAGGGGTCTTTTTTTGTTCACCCGAGTTTTCGTCTGATTTTAAGCATGTGGTTGAAGTGTTGGGTGAGATGGATAATAACAAAACGCAGATGACAAACAGAGACAGATATATTGTTTTAGGTTCAAATTAAAAGGTTATCGGAATTTTGATGAAATTCGCTTGTCATACGGCGCGTCATCGAACTGACTTCTTTCATTGCGGAGCGAGTTTGTGTGTGGTTTGATAATTGCTAAAAATAGGAAATAAATAGGAAAAGAGTCGGATTTTTGCTAAAATGTAAGTACAATTTATCTATCTATGAGTGATTACATTATTTACGTCGTATTGACCAAGTTTTAGGCTGTTTTTAGTTGTTTTTATGAAATGACGCTACTATGCCGGCCTTGACCGTTAGAATCTAGTCAAATCTCGACGTTTTTTTGGCTAAATACGTATTTATTTCTCTGTTCATTAGTCCAGAACATCGATTTACTTCAATATTTCGTTTATACGTATATGTTTTCTCTGTTCTTGAGCTCAGAACAGAGAAAAATACGTAAAAGACCCATGGGTTTTTTTGACAGACCGGCGACGTAAGCCGAAAGTGGATAAGACAATCATCTGCCTGAGGACGATCATTTTTATTGTTTTTCAAAACATTATTTTTATGCATTGGAATAACGTTTTGAATAATTGGAATAATTAGATGACCCACCTGATGGTGTTGTAAATCACCACCATCATCATCATCACATTTTTTATAGGGACTATTGTGGCTCTGGTTTCTTTTAAAAACCCCGTATTCGGGGAGGGATGCTGGGGAGAGGGGGAGGGAGAGGGGGGCTTTATTTATTTAGCAACTTTTTGTAGCATCTTTTTTTTATGATGAAATAAGATTAAGCTGATGGCCCAAATGGTGTTGTAAATCAACATCATCATCACTGGTTTTTGAGGGGGGGGTTTTTATTTATTCCTTTTGTATTTTTTCTGGCTGCATGGTTTAAAGAGAAAGCATGTCGCATGTTTGCTGTAGGACTGGACGTGGTAATTTAACATCTGCTCGTGGGCGAGGCGGACGTGGGCGCGGCGGACGAGGACGAGGCGGACGAGGCCGAGGACAGGCGGGAGTGGAGGGCGATGCTGGAGCCTCGACCTCCTCTGGAGGGCGAGGGCGAGGGCAGGTGGAGGTGGAGGTGGAGGTGGAGGTGGTGGAGGTGGAGGTGGAGGGCGACGCTGGAGCCTCGACCTCTGGGGGGCGAGGAGGGCGAGGGCGAGGGCGAGGGCGAGGGCGAGGGCGAGGGCGGGTGGGGGCGGAGGGCGACGCTGAAACCTCGACCTCCACTGTGGGGCGAGGGCGAGGGCAGGCTCGCCCGAGCGTTGGCGCCAGGTATTGCTTGGGCTGTTTGTTGTTCTCATATACAATTTCTTTTTTTATCCTTATTTTTCTTAATCTTTGACCATTTTTTTTTAGCATCGACTTGGGCAATGTTGCTGGACTAGCACCAGGCGTGCCCCTGGAGACGCGCAAGCGCACGTGGCAGGGGACAAGCGCGTAAGTAAAGATTACAATCTTGAATTTGCAATTTTTTACTTCGTATTTTAATCAAAATCATAATTTCTTAGGCGCATGTTGGTGATCCAAGGGCGGATGGAAGACCAGAGGCTGAGGCGTGAGGCCTACCAGGCTCCGCCACCAGAGCCACCCACCATCCAGGGCCCAATACACAGCCCAGAGCCACCCACATTGCAGATAGTGGACCCACCATCTCCGAGTTTGTATGTATTATTTTTATATCTACTCCACGACGTGAAGGTCAATCCTGTAACAATCAATTAAAAAGAAATGTTTTTCTCAGATACGTGGAGTGTGGAGGGAGCAGCCCTGTGCCGTTGCCGCCCCCGCCCTCGGTTGTAGAACGGCGGAGCTACATGATGACAGAAGATGAAATTGAGGATTTCCTCAACAAGGGTATGTGTGCTTTTTAACAGAATATCACCGTAAACGACTTCAGTTAGATGGTACAGGTACTGATTATCTTTAGACGGATATTTATAGCAGACCATTTGTTTTTGTAGGAAGTAGTGACGACGACTCCGAAGAAGAGACCGTGCCGATGTATATACCGCGCGTGTCCCGCGTCGGGCTAGAGCCTGAAGAGGACCAGGTGACCAACGCGGTGGCAAATGTGGTGCTGCAGTGGCCTCCCCAGCCAGCGCCAACACCTGCACCAGCACCCGTCCTCCAGCCTCCTCCCGCTGCTGTTGAAGTTGTCGCTGCTGTTGACGCTGCCGCTGCCGCCACTGAATTTCCTCACGATTTGTTCCACTTTGACTGGCGAAGATTTTCCGACTCTCCGATACCACCTGCGGAGAGAAGGGAAATCTTCTCAATTCAAAGTGGGCCGACCACTACATACAGCGACCCATATGATGCGTTTTGCGCCATATGGGATCGCCGTATAATGGAACAAATCGCTGAGGAAACGAATAGGTACGCCCAGCAGTACAAGGATGCGCTTAGGGCAGCAGACAGGCTAGGCCAGAACAGCCGAATGAACCGGTGGGAAAATACTAATGCGGACGAATTAAATAGGTATTTTGCGATAATACTGGCAACCGGTATCGTAGTTAGGAGTAGGTTTGACGAGTACTGGAATAGTACTCGTGACATTTTTTCGACGCCTGGGTTTGCCGTGGAGATGCCCATCAACACCTTTTTGAGGCTTAGCCGATGCCTGCATTTCAACGACAACCTCGCATTGGCACCCACGGCCTCTTATGCAGAAGTCAAGCTGCATAAGATAAAACCAATTATTGACCACCTCAACGCCAAATTTTCAAGTCTTTACGTCATGAACCAGAACGTGGCGTTAGACGAGTCACTGACGCAGTGGAAGGGCTGGTTGGAAATCAACCAGTTCATTAGAAATAAGGCAGCTTCAATAGGTATAAAAACCTACGAGGTCTGCGAGTCCCAATCGGGGTATTTGTGGAGGTTCAAGGTCCACGCGGGCCGCGAACCCGAAGCCGACGGTGACGCAAGTCCCGTTGGTGGGATAATTCCACGCCTCGTGTTGGGGCTCGTGGAAGACCTTAAATTTTCTGGGAGAACACTGTGGATGGACAATTTCTACAACTCTCCAGCTCTCGCGCGGACTCTCAAATCATTTGGTCTTGACTGTGTGGGAACCCTGCGAACGAACCGTCAGTTCGTTCCAGACGAGATGACGCGATTGTCCAAGCGAGATATGACCGTAGGCCAGGTGTCAGGTTGCACCTCTGGAGATGTGGATCTGATGGTATGGCGAGATAATAACCGTGTGGCTCTTATCTCGACATACCATGGAGTCACCGTCACCACACAACCGTCGGCCACACAACAACAGTGGGTCAGCAAGCCTACGGTCATACACGACTACAATGTGTGCATGGGGGGGGTAGACAAAAAGGACCAAATGCTCGCAATGTATCCAATTGAAAGAAAGAGGACAAAGGTTTGGTATAAGAAATTTTTTAGGCGCCTCTTAAATGTGAGCGTGTTAAACGCGATGATTATGTATAATCATACCACCACACCAGAGGCACCACATCTGAGCCATCGAATGTTTAGGATGAATCTGACCCGCAAGCTCCTGCAGATTCATCAGAAGAGTACAATACAATCTCATTGTCGTATACATGTTGTTCCGGAGCGAGTTTTTGATACAGGTGCCCGCCATGTTTATCAAGTGCTGCCCGAGATTAACCGGCCTGGTCCACACAAGCGGCACTTGAGGAGAAAATGTGGAAGGTGCAGAAAACTGACAACATTCCAATGTGCTACCTGTGAGAAAGCCCTGTGCGGGCCTTGCTTCGCACTGGTGCACAATTATGCCCCTCAGGTTTAGGACATGCACTTTGTGTGTCACCATCCTTTCCTCACGGTGTTTTTCCTTACCCGTTTAGTTTTAGTTGTTTTTACGTGCGTCAATAATCTTACCTATGTATTTCCTTACCCGTTTAGTTCTAGTTGTTCTTCGTTTAGTTCTAGTTGTTCTTCCGTCATGCCAGTTTATCGCGTAATCTTTTCCTTTACCGTTTTAGTCCAGTGATATTTTATCAAATCGGCTCACAATGTTATCTTTCACCGTTTTAAACTAGTTTTATTCCATTTATTTATTTATTTATATATTTATTTATATATTTATATATTTATTTATATATTTATTTATTCCATTCGTCCGACATCAGTTTTTCACACCGTTTCACCGTTTGAGAGTGTCCTATCCTTACGTGACAGTGGCACGTCTTGGGAAAGACCTACGTCCATCAGTGGACTAACATAGGTTAATGATGATGATGCATCATCAAATTTATCTTGTTTTCATCAAAATTTGTTTTTGTCTGTTATTAGCAGATATTTTTGTACTTGTAAAATGATGATGATTACTTACGTACAAAATGCATTTACTCAGATTAACGTATCTATATTTTTGTACTTGTAAAATGATGATGATTACTTACGTACGAAATGCATTTACTCAGATTAACGTAATTTTATTTTTGTACTTGTAAAATGATGATGATTACTTACGTACGAAATGCATTTACTCAGATTAACATAATTTTATTTTTGAACTTGTAAAATGATGATGATTACTTACGTACGAAATGCATTTACTCAGATTAACGTAATTTTATTTTTGTCCTTGTAAAATGATGATGATTACTTACGTACGAAATGCATTTACTCAGATTAACGTAATTTTATTTTTGTACTTGTAAAATGATGATGATTACTTACGTACGAAATGCATTTACTCAGATTAACGTAATTTTATTTTTGTACTTGTAAAATGATGATGATTACTTACGTACGAAATGCATTTACTCAGATTAACGTAATTTTATTTTTGTACTTGTAAAATGATGATGATTACTTACGTACGAAATCGATTTACTCAGATTAACGTATCTATATTTTTGTACTTGTAAAATGATGATGATTACTTACATACGAAATGCATTTACTTAGACCTTTATTCCTTGTACCTGCCTGCTGTAAATTTTTCCAACACCGCTGTCGCCATGTCGTATCCATACTTTTGCCGTCTGCACACAGCGGCTGACCCCATTTTTTGTAGGTTGTTTTTGAGTGCCTCATGTTTCGTAAAATTTCTACGAAATACTAGTAGGTAGTAAGTATTGTGATGCCCATTTGTGTAAATATGTCTATGGGATGTGTAAATATGAAATAAAAAATACAAGTACCCTTTAAAAATGGTTTTATTTCACAAACTAGTAAAAATGTACAGTTTTTTGAACTACAACGACCATAGGATAATATTTAGACACTAGATTTAACTTTTAAATACTATACTACATAGTAAAGTTCAACTGCAATCGAAATACACGATTAGTCCAGGGTAGTTTCATAGAAAAAACATGAGAAATTTATGTTTTGCTACCCGCTCGTAAAATGCCGCCGCGCGCGCTAAACACGTGACAGAGCCGGCGTTGAAAAAACGCGCGCGCTTGACAGAGCAGGGGCTAACCATACTGGCATGGTATACATCAATTTTTGGACAGATAAACTCATTGGTACACGACTGGATTCATATCTACGACCATAAGATTAGAACCTCCTTTCTGATCCTAGGCCGCTAGGCCATCAGTGCTCTCAATCTCTTGAAAATATGCCAAATGTAGCCATAAAAATGACAAGTTGACAACACTGCATTTTTGTTCTGTTTTGATCAGCATGACAATGACATTGACAAGCAGGATAGTCTGGCCCGCCCACATGGAGGAAGGCATTCGGGGTAAAACCACGAGACTCGCGAGTTGTAGCTCGCGAAGTTGAGGCCAGAAAAATGAATGAGAAGTTCGATTCTTACCCGCACTTCCCACCGGATGGTTGAAGAAGTGTAGACGACCCGATTGATTGATTGAGCTGAAATAAAAAGTACTACGTCAATGGCAGTTTAGTTTAGTTATTTTAGTCAAAGTCAAGTCATGAAGTCAATCAATCGAAAGGCTAATAGACAGATGTCATAATTAAGAAGAAGAAGAAAGAAGAAAAATAATAATTTCGCTTTGGCCAGTCGCGTTTCGATGAAAATTAAGGTTTTACATCATCAAGTGCTGAATTAAAAGCCAAATAATGGCTACAGCAGCTCTGACAGGCCATATTGCGCATAAAATAATACGTAAGTTAGCGCTACGTTCAACGAAGACATTTAAAATAAAGTCTTACATAATGCCCGCAGATTGCACTGTACACACACCCTTTGTTATCATAAAAATTAAATCCCGCAATTCGTTTCATTAATTGGACAGTTGTATTTATTGCATTTTATTTCAGCTTTAAATGGGTCTATGAGCATTGTTTATATCAAGTCTGCCCAGTACAGTTCAGATGGCAGGCCTAACCTGGCTGCTTACAAGAGAGGCACAGGCGGCCGCAGTAGCTTCAATGGTATTGTAGCGACTGTGTTCGGATGTACCGGTTTCGTAGGAAGATATGTGTGCAATAAACTGGGCAAGATTGGAACTCAGGTAAGCATTAAGCAACTCTTGAAAAGAACGTGATTACTCACCGGAATCCCATGGCGATGTCGCCGGCTACCGTATCCAAACAATTCATATTGAAATGTATTGGAAAAATCGACAATTTGGAATTTTCTATATGATTTTGCCATGGCATCCCGGTGATTTACCAGCCTTAGTGTCACCATACTTCTTGTAAAACAAATTAGATAAAACATTAGCATCTTATTTTTATTTTCAGATGATCTTGCCTTACCGAAGTGACTTTTATGATGCCCAAAGGTTGAAAGTCTGTGGTGATTTGGGTCAGGTTCTGTTCACTCCCTATGATATCCGAGATGAAGAGTCTATTGCAAAGGCGGTTCGATACTCCAATGTTGTGATCAACTTGGTAGGAAGAGACTACGAAACAAAGAACTTCAAATTCAATGATGTTAATGTTGAAGGTCCTAGGCGTATTGCTCGGTAAATTTACGACAATATACGCTGTTCCTAAGTAATCATGCAAATTCAATATTTTCCATGTTAAAAACAAATAGTAAGTATGGAGTGTAAAACAAAGTACTTATTAGCATTTATTATTATTCAAAATATTTTAGAATTTCTCGTGAGATGGGGGTGGAAAGGTTCATCCACCTGTCTTACCTTAATGCTGAAGAGAATCCTAAGCCCCTGGTGATGCGCAAGCCTTCCATGTGGAAAATTAGCAAGCACCGTGGAGAGTGTGCTGTAAAAGAGGAGTTTCCAACAGCTACAATTATCAGAGCTTCCGATATCTATGGCTCTGAGGATAGATTTATCAGGTGAGGTTTTCCTTTCTGTGGTCTGCCCCTTGATCCCTTGAGACATTAAAGAGTGGCACACATTTATACTTGTTTATTTAATTTATAATTGTAGGTCTTTTGCCTCTCAGTGGCGTGTTCATGGACAACTCCTGCCTCTGTACAAAAACGGTCAGGAGACCATAAAGCAGCCCGTGTTCGTATCGGACGTCGCTCAAGCCATTGTCAATGCAGCCCGTGACCCAGACACTCGCTGCCAGACTTATCAAGCCATTGGGTAAGAAACTATCAAATGGCCTGTACACAGGCTGAACTTGTGAAAATTATGCATTGCAAAGTAGTAAGTAGCAAAGCGTAATTTTTTACGTGAAGTAGGTATGTGTCACAGCCAACTGGTTTTTGGTGCATTTGGGGGATATCATTCAAGCAGTTAGTTGAATGGCACCGTCTTATAAAACGGCTAGGCAGTTCATTCAATGTACTGCTCAATGCAGGCTGCTGCATCCATCAACTTGAAGAATTTTGAGCAGAGCACTGGTGGTCTAGTGGTAGCAGCCCCGCTTTCCGGTCGTGGGTTCAAATCCAGTCCTAGACTCACCTAGCTTTGAGACTTTTCAAAGTGATCCTGAATTAGAGTCATCAACAAGTTTTTCTTTCCCATAAATTTATGTTCAATCTCAGTGGATCCATTGTCCAGATCCATCCCAAGAAGAATATTCTTCTCAGTAGATTCACACTGTCAAATATTAGATCTACAGGGAAATAATATCTCACTAGATTCACTATGGATCTGGACAAAGAATCCACTGAGATTCTGGGTCTCACTCTGGGAACGTGCAATGCCAGTACTCCCAAATAATGAAGAAAAATACCGGCATGTCGTAAAACGACTCGAAAACATGTGTCACACAAAAAAGGCCCTCCAACGGCCTACATGCGAAAACCAGTCCGCTCAGCAACAAAAAATATTTCTGTATGAAAGCATCAGTTTGTCTTTTTTTGCAAAAGCCATAAAGGGTGCTCTACTGTGTTCTTATTTTTTCAGCCCTAAGAGATATCTCCTCGCTGACCTAGTAGACTGGTTTTTCGCGATTATGAGAAAGGACGAGAAATGGGGCTACAAGCGTTACGACATGAAGTACGACCCACTATTACCTTTAAAGGTGGCCATGGTCAACATAGTATCACCGGCATATCCCTTTGGAAACCTGCACTGGGAATCGCTAGAGAGGGTATGTTTTACTTTTTTAAACAAGCATCTATTTATGTGGTACATGCATAGACATTACACCAACTATGATGTTGAAGGAGTTTTAGTCGCGGCGTAATGGCATCGTAACATGCTCTCAGGTTTAAAAGACATTATTCTTGTCACTATACTTTAGATCCATTGTGGTTAGGGGAAAGCAGTCAAGCCCTCGATTTATAAGAAAACAATAGCAGCGTTTTACCTACCAATAAAACGCATATTAATTTACTTACCTTATTCGAAGATTAATTTATTTTATTTATTTGAGATAGACACTACGTTTTCCGCCTTATATCTTTGACTTTTGACGGTTTAAATGACAGCTGTCATGTTTCCCTTCCGTCATATTTCTGCTTTGGTCATTTCCCCTACCACCACCAGCAGAGTGGCGCGTTTGAGGCAGCCATCTTTATTCCTCATTGCGTCGAAAATCACCAGGCAGAATTGAAAGTATAATCTTCGAATAAGGTAAGTAAATTAATATGCGTTTTATTGGTAGGTAAAACGCTGCTATTAATTTGACTTGACCTTATTCGAAGATTAATTTATTTATTTGAGACCTGTTTGTTATCGCCTGGTGGTGGTAGCAACTCTGACGCCAATGTGAACATGTGACATCAAAATATTTTACAACCTCAAGTAGGTAAGTATACCTACAACAGTAAAACGTTATTATCTACCAAACAACCTAAAAAATATACTTATAGCAAACACTATAAAGTGTGGCTAACTTTAACATAGTTATAGTACTATGAGAAACCTGTCAGGTTTTGCATCAAAAGTGATCGTGGTCATAATAATTAAGAAAGTCTGACATATATGGGGTTAATAGACAAACCACCTCATGACTAACCAACTTATGAAGAAGGCCTAAGTCCAGCTATGAATTTCTTTGGGTTGGTTATGATGACGACCCGGTCCATAATGCAATGGCATTGGAAACATAAATATACTTGCTTATCATTGGAAACATAGCTAAGCAAGATTTTGCGTTAACTAAAAATGTCACTTTATAACTCACTCCCTTCTCTTTCAGTCCAAAATAATTTTCCAGAATAACCTTTTCTATCCAGCTTGTAAGAACTTCTGAAGGTGCTGTAATAGCAGCCTGCCAATCCAACCCCCTGACCTATGCGGACTTATGCGGGTGATGCGGACTTGCTAAATTAACACTGTTATAGTAATAAAAACATATTAAACGATTTGACTGGTGATAAATAAAATATTCCATTTTATCATAGTTTCCTTCCAGTTCATGATGATGATGAATGATCAGTAAAATACTGATGATAGTTTTCAACCATCAATTATCACTGCAATCAATTGTTAAACACAGGATAAACACCATACTAGTAGGAATACGATCAAATATGTAACCATCTGATGATGATGATAAGGTATGCGATCTAAGTATGTGTAACCATAATGTGAGACCTCTTGAGCCAAGAGCATAGTATTACTGCGGGGCAGTTTTACTATTAGTATGTAAAACATGAACATTATTTATACTTACATAGTATTTATAAAAAATATTTTTGCCAACCAACGTCGCAAACCGGATAGTTTGATTGACATGGAGTAACAACATCTGGAAGAACATGCCTGCTTCAAAACGTAGGAACTACGGTTTTACGGTTTTTGCTTTCAGCAAGAATTGTGCTAAAGTACTAGGATGTTTTTGTTTACTGATGTATCAAGGAATTAAACAATTGGAAACCATTATGTTTATCAGTGATACTACAACCACTATTTTTAAAACAGCATAACAATAGCAGTGGACTTCTTCGGGCTGATGATGATGATGATGAATAGTAACAATATTGGTTAGAACTATATGCCATTACATACTTCGACGCTCCGTGGACGAGATGATTTACTTTTATCAGAAATATATCTCATGTACCTAGTCTTCTTCATATAGTGTCACCGGATCTTTCGAAAAGAAGTGTGGAGAAAGGATTTTAAGTGCGCCTCACGGAGGCTCCTTTTGTGCACTTGACACATATTTTCGAATCTTTTAGATTCTACGACAAAATTACACTTAGGAGCTAAAAACACAGTGCAGCACATCCATGTGGGTAGGCAGTTCCATGCAGAACGTTAAGAAACAGCTTGACGAGATTTCAGTTTTTAGTCTAGTTGGTAGGTCACACGTCCACAGTTTTCAAAAACAAAAACAAATATGTATATAAATGTGGGTAGGCTGCATTTTAGAGGCAACTAGGATTCTTTATTTTCGATATTCAAAGAGGCTGGTCTTACATGGTACTTAATTTTAAAAAAGGGTCGATCCACAAAGCGTAGATCTTTAAGCCACACTATATATACCACTCTACGATATAGGTAGATACCTGTATTATACGCTGAACCACACACTAACTCAGCTAAAGTTTTCCCTGCTTATGTGACTTTAATACTTAAGAGTTTGTGATCGTAGAGATGCACGAAGTTTCTGACCCAACTAAGTATTTTTATTTTGCGTAACCATCTAAAAATATTTGTAATACAGTAGGTGTAACAAGCACCTGTGTCACTAACTACTTTTAAGTGAAAATGCACTCTGGAATGAGATCAGTGGTAGAACCTAAAAATTAGGTTTTACTTTCAATACTGCTTACAAACAGATGGGGGTACTTATTTACTGCACCTTGTTTCACTACATATAACGCATAGTTTACTACATACAGTGTAGACTGTAAGTACTAGAGCCAACACACAACTGTGCAAGTTGTTCATCAGTACAAGCTTGTAGGTACATTAGAGTACGCAAGAGCAGCAGATGTTCTGTCCCATTGTTACATTACAACTCATTATTGTTAATAAACATTTACTGGTATCTATTATTCTATTATTATTCTCAGGACATTATAACCTTACAAAAACATCTCCCACCACCCAGTGAGGGTGTGTTTTTTTTTTTTTTTTTTTTTACAAACACCTATTCGCGAAGGGTGTATATTAAAATGATCGGATTGCTCTTGTGAGGAAACACCACTTTCTGGGGCCAGGCCAGGCCAGGCAAGACCAAAATTCACAAATTCCACGTGATGGAACACAATAACCACACAAAAACCCGAAACCCCTGCGAGGGGCCGCTGTTAGCTTGATTGGATTTTTCTTGCGAAAAATACATCATATTCAGGAGCCAATGTCCACTAAAACTTTATACAGACACATGCGATGGGATACAGTTACCAAACACCCCTGCGAGGGGTGGTTGTTAGCTTAATTGGATTTCTCTTGCGCGATCCCATCAGATTCAAGAGTGATGATCCACTCATCGTTTATACAGCTCCATGCGATGGAAAACCGTTAGCCAAACACCTAACCTCTGAGAGGGGTGTCTATTAGCTTGATTGGTATTCTGTTGCATTAACTCATCAGATTCAGAAGCCATGGCCCCTCAACGCTCATACCGCTCCATGCGAAGGATTACCCTTACGTAAACACCTAACCCATGCGAGGGGTGGTTTGTTAACTTGAGTGGATTTCTCTTGCGAGAACCCATCAGGTTCAGGAGCCATGGTCCACTTACCTTTTATATAGCTCCATGCGATGGAGTACCGTTAGCAAAACACCTAACCCCTGCGAGGGGTGGTTGTCAGCTTGATTGGATTTCCCTTGCGAGAAGGCATCAGATTCAAGAGCCGTGATCCAGCCACCGTTTATATAGCTCCATGCGATGGAGTACCGTTAGCCAAACACCTAACCCCTGCGAGGGGTGGTTGTTAGCTTGATTGGATTTCTTTTGCGAGAACCCATCCGATTCAGGAGCCTTGGTCCACTGAAGTGTATACAGTTCCATGCGATGGAGTACCGTTAGGCAAACACCTAACCCCTGCGAGGGGTGGTTGTTAGCTTGATTGGATTTCTTTTGCGAGAACCCATCCGATTCAGGAGCCCTGGTCCACTGAAGTGTATACAGTTCCATAAGATGGAATAAAGTTAGCCTAACACCAGACCCCTGCGAGGGGTGGTTATCGGCTTAATTGAATTTCTTTTGCAAGAACCCATCAGAATCAGGAACTCAGGTCCATTAAAAGTTTATATCGTTCCATGCGCTGGAATAGTTTTAATAACGGCCTACCCCTGCGAAGGGCAGCTGTTACTTTGATTGGGTAGCGATTCCTCTTCTTATGGTTGACGAGTTCCCTCAGCTGGAACACAGCGTTTCCAAATTCTTAGCGTCACCTTTGCGCAGCTGATAGATTCTGGGGAACAGAACACCTTAGCCGCCAAAAATACTTAAATAAAACATACAAAACTTCGCATGTAATAATACGACTTGTAAAGTGAAATAATAAAGAGTATAGCAAAAATGAAAAACAGAGTTTCTTCTGCTTTGCCACTCAGATTCTCAAAAATTAACTTCAGCACTCGTATAATTAATTGAAAAAGAGAGAAGATTACAATATATACTTCGTGCAATTATATATTAAAATTAATATTTATTTTTCACAATGCAGTAGGCACATTTAGTAATATAAGCATTATATTGATTTATCGTATCATACATTTCTCCCCACTTTGTTTGATCCCAAGTCTATGAAGCTTGGAGTATGATACGATTTAAAAGTTTAAAGGGTAAGACCGTAGTCTCATAAGACGTCTAACCTAAGCACCAGTTTTCAACAACTCCAGGACAGCTACCCATTTTAGCTTCCTCTCGATGTTAAAGGATTTGATTTCGATTCATTCCCTTATTGCAAGGCCATTGATGTTTATGACGTCATTATCATATTATCACTTACCTCAAAACTAAGATTTCGATATCACCGATAGCCATCTTATGCTACTGCACGTGGGGCTACCGCTTGTGTAAATTACTTGAACATTAAATATGCACATTAAAACTTACATGCACAACAAACATACAGGATAACTGGTTATTTACATAACTGTAATAACGTGATCCAAACGAACTTTTCGTTAAAATTGAACACGTTTCATATAAAGAGGGTACTCACGGTTTTCCCTCTTTGCACAGTATAACACACTTATTCACTAAGTAAAAGAATTAGTTCTTCACTTTTGTATGAACAAGGATTAAAATATTTTAAGCAACTGTAGCCGCAGAGATATCTGCTGAACACATGTTGCTTCGACGGAAAACAAAACGCCAATGAGGAATAAAGATGGCTGCCTCAAACGCGCCACTCTGCCTTGGAGGAATTAGAAATGGAGATGTCAAGGCAGGGCTTTCCCCTCTGCCGATCATCTACCGATCTCGATCATATCCGTTTTATAAAAGTGTTTTACTCGCAACCGCAGCCATTGTGTGTCGTTTCATGTCGCGAAGTGGAGCTCCGTGAAAATGGTGAATTGCATGGTAGTTTCTTGTAAAAGAAGATCAGAGACATAAAACTTCCGGGAACATGGTATTTCCTACCACAAGTGAGTATTATTTTGTCAGTTGTGTTTGTAATTTTGTAGAATTTTAGTTCAAAAGAAATACCGGTTGCGACAGATTAGCGACAGTATTACGACACCATTGTCAAAGAATAAACCTTGGTAGAAGGCATAGTGTTGGGAAAAGTTGAATGAAATTGATGAATGAATAAATGATAAAATAAACGTTAAATTATTATCACGTAATGTGTTGTCTAATTACGTATTTGGTGCTTTTTAACCCCCGACGTAAGAACGACGGGATGTTATGAGTTTGCGGTGTCTGTGTGTGTGTGTGTGTGTCTGTATGTCCCATCGTAGTTCCCGAACGAATCAACCGATTTTAATTTAGTTTTTTGTTTGTTTGAAGTGTGAATAGTCGGGAGTGTTCTTAGCTGTTTTTGATGAAAATCGGTCCAAGATGGCTGCCACCACGAAATATCGGATTACATTTATTCACAAATCTCACAATAGGATACCCACCTAGGTACCAGTCATCAAACCCTCTACTCATCAATGTATAAAATAGGACATAAGAAAGAAAAGAAAGAAATCGTCCTGTGCAGGTTTCCAAAAAACCCTGTTGCTTGAAGAGTGGACAAAATTTTTTGGCCAAAAAACAACTTGGCATGCAACAAGAACGAGTGTTTGCAGAAAGTTCTCAAACTCGGGCAAACAAACATCTGCGTTCACCACACAAATATTTGTTCTCGGTGGGAATCGAACCAACGCCTCCGGCGCAGAAGGCAGAACTACAAACTTCGCTGTGATGTGAAGGCTGACGATGTAATGTGATTTCACTTAATATATTTTTTTCAATTATTCAGTAAAAGACTAAACTTATGTGTACTATGCTATAACATGTTAAGAACTATTGATTCAAACTTATAACCATTAATAAAACATAACAACTAAATTCAGTTCTTTTATTTTCTGACTATTACAAAATGTGAAACCTGTTGTGCATAACTTATTTAAATTACGTGTACCTAAAAACCCATTTCATTCATTATTTTATTCATCGTTCAATTTACCGGTCTTACTGAATGCCCATCACTAGAGATTATCCCTAATGTGAGTCTTGACCCTGCGTAACTACGTTATATTTTTTATCTGTGTGCAAATTTTAAGATCGTGTGCGAGATTGTCAATGTGTGTATTTACATGAATAGGATTTTGCTATGCGCGTGTGCCATGCGTGTTTACCTCGTCCCCCGTCAATTTTGGCAGAAAATTTTTTTCGTGGATTTAAACGATGACGCCTCCATTTCTAATTCCTCCAAGCACTCTGCTGGTGGTGGTAGGGGAAATGACCAAAGCAGAAATATGACGGAAGGGAAACATGACAGCTGTCATTTAAACCGTCAAAAGTCAAAGATATAAGGCGGAAAACGTAGTGTCTATTAGGAGTGGGTTGGAACAGGTAAAATAAGAAACCTGTTCCGCCTGTTCCAGTTCCAGTAAAACAACAGTTCCAAAAACCTGTTCCAAAATAACAGCTGGTTGTGTTGCATGCAACATAGTATTTTCCGAACGCAACACCTGTTCTCTGCTTGTAACAGGCTATCTCGTTCTAACAAAGGTAAGATGCGTAAGCTAGAATAGAGAAGAGCATGTTCCGTGCGTGGCGTCTCCTTCTAACAAAAGTAATCTCCATAAGCTAGAATAAAGAGACGCATGTTTCGGCAGATTCGGGCTGTTGTGGAATGGAACTGGAACTGGAACAGGCAGGGAACAGGCTCTCATTGGTTGGTTTAGACAACAGTTCCAAGCTGTTATTTTAAAACACCTGTTATTTTGTTATCTGTTCCGATATATATGCCTCACATGTTCCGTGCGTGGCGTCTCCTTCTAACAAAAGTAATCTCCATAAGCTAGAATAAAGAGACGCATGTTTCGGCAGATTCGGGCTGTTGTGGAATGGAACTGGAACAGGCTTTCAGTGGTTTAGACAACAGTTCCAAGCTGTTGTTTTAAAATACCTGTTATTTTTACCTGTTCCGATATATATGCCTCACTCCTAGTGTCTATCTCAAATAAATAAATTAATCTTCGAATAAGGTCAAGTCAAATTAATAACTGCATATCCTTTTCAAAAATCTTTTACTTTTGGCGGAAATGTTTTAAGTTTTCTTCCGTGTAAAACTATAAAATAGTGATTTGTATAATAGTGATTTGCTATTTCAATGAATTTTTAAGTAAAACATTTATTTGCAAAGATTGATCAGTAACAAAATCCAATGGTTCAATAATACCACGAGTAATTTTTTTGAAATATCAGTCGCGTCCGTTTCTGACAAAATTAAAGATTTTTTTTTAAATAAACATGCAGCTATTGTTTTCTTAAATCAAGGTGTCAGTAACAGTGTCGCGAGTTCAATCTTTTCCCATCTTACCCAACGCGCCAAAAGTTTTCTCTTTTTTAAAAAAATACCTACTGTTTACTTACAAGCCACGTTTCATTACAGGCTTATTTTTCATTGTTCGCAAAATGTTTACAGGAAGCAACCACAGATGTAGTCAAACCAGGATGCCCATCACTTGAGGACCTTGGCGTCACTTTAACTCAAATCGAAGATCAAGCCCCATGGGAACTGAAGCCCTATACAGCTTACATGTACTACGAAGATTCGGTCGACGAATTCCCCAGACCACCAAACCCAAGAACTCAACCACTTTGTTAAAAAAATATTTGCAATTACCACCTAGAAGTGGCAGATAGCATGGTTTACTTTACTATCGTAATACATTTGTAGATTGTTTTCAATAAATTATTTCACGGTTTATTCTTCTTTACAGAAAACCCCATTGAGCTGACCAGTAAGGAATGACTTTGCTTTAAATTAGAGGAATTTGATTGAAAGATTTTATTTGGATTATTAAATTTTATTAAACTTAAACTTAGGGTGTAGGCCTGCCACGTCCGAATCCGCCTCTCTGAAACAAATAAAGTGAAGATAAGGCGATGTGTTATGTAATGGTCCATATACCTATGCTGTAGGTAAAAGGATTTTAAAAACAAAATAACTTAAAAAACCTTTTGTGCTCTTCGCACATTTGTTTTTCAATGTTTTAGGTTCTCCGACATGCCGAGAATACACTTGCACTTACTAAACCAGTATGCATGAGAATACTGGTTTAGTAAGTGCACATACACATTTTATACAGAATAACTCATTGGTGCACAACTGGATTTCAACCCACAACTTTATGATCATAGGTGGGTCCGAATTTCAGTTGAATTTCAATTGGTAAAAATTTATGCATACTATTTAGCAGTAATCATTATTACAGATGAGTGAGAACAACATCAATAAGTAACTATGTATGTATATATATATATAAAAAATTACCTGTTATCTACTAACAAAAAAGTGTATAATCTATTATCCACCTGATTAATCTGGTTCCCATGGTACAAGCTCTGTTTAATTTGGGGCTAGATAGTGTTGTGTTTATTGTCTACAATATTCTTTTACTAAGAGCTGTGGGTGCCTCGCGGCATTGTGTTATGGCTCATTCCTGGTACTTTTCAGGAAAAAAGTAGCCTATTCTTCTTCATATCGTGTCACTGATTCTTTCGAACCAAGTGTGGGGAAAGGATTTTAAGTGCGCCTCGAAGAGGCTCCTTTCTTGCATTTGACACATTAGCCTATTGACAATCTAGTAAACTATATTTCAGTTTATTTCTAAGTTTCATCAAAATCAGTGTAGTTGTCAAGCCTAATGTAATAGAGCCAAAACATGCAATATTAACATAATTGTTTGAGAAAAATATGGAGGTTGAGGGCTGGTTGGCAGTTAAACACGACAATTCTAGTAAAAGATAAGGAGAAACATACGAATTCAACACCAGCTGATCCAGGTCCGACATCAGCCTTCTTATCAACGCCACCAGGAGCCCCCGTTGGTGCTCGCCGGTATGCTGATCGGTCTTCTGCGGAGCGGGCGGGGCCTTCTGGCCGGCCAACGGCTCCGCGGCGGACTGTCTCGGGGCGGGCAGAGCGCCTCAGGGTAGCGGGTACAATTTCAGGCGGCAAGTGCAGGAAAATGCGTAGGTATTCAATGCCCTCGTTAGTCAGGTACCTGAAATGTTTAATTGTTATTTATTCTTGCATGAGCACTTTTAACAGGATTGTTTATGTCACACAGTGTTAAAATTTCATTTAAATTATTTATTTGATTCACACTTTATAAAAGAAGAGCAAGCTAAAACCATATAAGTACTTAGACCTAGAAGGGCCCAGATTGTTACTTATTTCAATAAGTAAATTTAAATTATTCTATTATTTATGTGGTGAGGTGTCATGTTAAAGCTTGTTTGCATTTCGGTATCAAGTTTAATATTAGTTCTAGGGATTTTTATTTCAGATAAACAATATGAACAGTAAAATTTCGTCCCCCATTGCAGGTATGATTGGTGTAGTGGGTTGGCCAGATCGTGGACTTCCCAGGATCTTGGTTCATGGTAAACCAGTGACAGCAAAATTGGTAATTTAGCAGCCTACCCTATGCTACCCTACCAATCCTCCTACTCATCTAACTGACACCTACTCTTGTACCATCTTTTCAAACTTGTTTTTGTTTACATCTAAAAATTCTCAAAAGCGCCGAGATTGATCTTTAAAATACCCTGTTATATCCTACCAGTAGAAATGCCTCCACGCGAACTGTTCCTTGACATAACCTCTGGATTTGAGGGACTGCATAGCTTTGATCACTTGGAGGTTAGGAATCTTCTCCAGATCAGGATGTTTAGGAGCATGATAGTCCTTCTTGGCTACCATAACTCCCTCTTTGAAGAGATATTCATAGATAGCCACACGGTTACCTTTAGGCATCAACATCTTGATCCTTCACCTAAAAACAAGAATTCACTTTGAGTTAAAAGGTTAGCACATAAACTTTTCACTTTTGACTCATGGACATAAAATAAATCATAAACATGGAAGATTTATAGTCACCGAAACGGTTTTTGATAGCAAATTTGATCACAAAGAAGAGATTTTCGAAATAAATAAGGATTTATTTTCATGACAGTACCTTCTGCCAGTGTTGCCAGATGCGAAAGTTGAAAATGCGGTAACGGTACTCCAAAAACGCGGATTTTCAACAAAAAAAGCGGAATTTCCTGTTTTAACGTTAGATCGATTTTTCTCACTCAGTTCATAATCGTATTACAAATCAAAGAGTTATGTGAAGTAAACTTCCTTTTCATTGCTCATACTCGGAAAGTAGGTCTGAAGTTGCCTGAGGGGCCTAATTGAAAGTAATACTTTCAGCCCTAGGGAGAATCGCTTTCTACTGACAGCTGTCAAATTATAAAAAAAAAAGACGGGTTGCACTCCGGGAGTGCCGGCAGAAGTGAAAACTTGATTATTAACGTTGAGCATGTTTGATATTTTGGAATGGTTAGGGGGGGCTTGTTTGTTATTTGGCACGCTGTAACATACACGAACATTCGCGCAAGCGCCCTGCGCTGCCCCTACTCTCCATCCGTCTTACGCTTTTTCGATCAGGTCACGTGTCCTGACGCGCTGACGCGAGTTTAAGATTTTATACCCATTACAGAAAAAGTGCTCAACGCCGCTAAAGAAGTTTTCACTTCAAAAAACAAGTTCTATTTTATTCAACCATGTTCCAACTTTCTAAAGTCTTTCTAACTGCCAGGGGGTTTTTTTTTTAACCTGCACTGGCCCACTGCTGGGCAAAGGCCTCCCCCAAAATCTTCCAACTATCACGATCTTCGGCGACTTTCCACCAATCCTTCTCCAGAGCTTCCAGATCGTCTCGCCATCGTTTTTTTGGGTGGCCACGCCGGGCGCCGTCACCTTCCGTCCTCCGGCACCCAATGAGTCGTTATGTTTGCCCACTTTTTAGGGTCCATCCTGCTGACGTGGCCCGCCCACTCCCACTTGAGCTTGGCTGTTTTGCTCTCTACATCGGCAATGCCAGTCATTAAACGCAGCATTGTATTTCGCACCCGATCGATGCGTTTAAGGCTGAGAATGCTGTGTTCCATTGCCCTCTGGCAAATCTGCAGTCTAGACTTCTGTAACTCAGTCAATGACCAAGTCTGGCAAGGAGGTTATTAAACCAAATTCCAACTTTTTATTCAGCAAGCAGGTTGGAAGCCCAGCGCTTCTTACAACGGTAAGAAGTTTAAAAAGTCTAATAAGAGCGCGATGTGAAATTTAAATTTTAATAACATAAAGAGTATTAAATAAAGAATATATTTTCTAAATGACTTTATTATTATTTAGCTTCAACTATTTCTTTAAAATAACATGGATTTGAGCAAAAAAATTACCATTTTTTAAATTATGAAAATGAAAATAAAGGCTGAATAATGCTGGCCAGCCGAAGGCCTGCCAGAGAAAAAAAAAGCTGGAAGGCGGCAATTCAATCATCATTTTCACCATCGAGATCTAAGTACTACGTGATGATTTTCACTAATTTTTCTATCATGTTTTTATTTTTACTTTCCTTGTATTCGTAATGAAAAGCACAGTGTTTACCTCGGGTGAAAGACTTATTTAAATCCCTCAAGCTCCATTGGCACCCTCGCTACGCTCTAGTGCCAAACCCGCCTTGGGACTCAAAAACGTGACTTTCAATCCTCAGGTAACAATGTACTATTACTTCAAGAACAGAAACAGAAGGTGGCTCAGGGAGGCACAAAAGATATCACTCAAGTTCAATCCACATTCTTCACAGTCAGTGAAAAACTTGTAGCTCGATCTGAACTTGCGCGTGTGCAACTTCATAACACTGTGTACCAACAAGACAATAGTGATTTGACAACATAAATTTCACGGACTATATGGGACAGCGCTATACTAAGAAAAGAGATACAAGTATTTCTGTCTTGCTTTCTCGTATAGCGCTGTCTCCTACCCAACCTATCTCCCTATTACCCAAAGGTTAGCTGGTAGATAATGCTATCTAGCATTAAGTTCGCCTGTGTACAGTAATTTTTAATTTTGTGCAATAAAGAATTTTCTATCTATCTATCTATCCTATTTGGCGTAGTTTTGGCAGGAATGTAGAGGCCGCTATAGACATTTTTTAGGTTCTTCTATTTGAAAGAGTAAACGGATCGGTGCCCATAAAAATGTCTTTAGTGGGAAGATAATATTTTAATCCTCATGTCCTATCAAAGTCGAAAAAAGTGGAACCCCGCTGGCTAAAAGCGGATGGCGGATCCATTGTCAAAAAGGCGGTGTAAAAAGTGGAAAAGCGGTATGATCTGGCAACGCTGCCTTCTGCCTACTTTTGACAACCGAAAAGAGAATAAAACTTTTTCAGATGACAGAAGTGTCAGAATGACGGATGACGTTCGCTTTGTGGTGTCACTGTCATCTTACTTGGATTGGATCATCTGGGTGGGAAGTGTGGAAAGAAACCAAAAGGTAGTCTTCAACTTTGCGATCTGTTTGTTGATGTCTTCACAACATGTCCGCTCGGACTTCCATCTTAGTAAAAGGAACAAGTTATAATATGACTCAAAATGACTCCTTTTAAAACTTTTTATAATAAAAACACGATTGTCATGTCAAACAAGCAGTCAAAGTCTAACTGACCGATATGACAAATGACAGTGGTATTCATAGCTCCACTCTCTTTTCTGATGGATTCATTTTCTGTCATTTCGGGAAGGAACATAGCTTTTTGATTTTAATTGTTTTTCTGGTGTTATTTTGAGTTCTGTACCCGAAGTCGGGGTTTTGCTACCATATTTCGTTACCAAATGTTGTTTTCGTTTCGATTTTTTGTTTCTCTCTATTGCATGGAGAAAATATGAGATGGCAAACATACGTTACGTAGTTAGAGTTGTCTCATCTTTTCTCCATACAATAGACAGAGACAAATAGGCAAAACGAAAACAACATTTGGTAACGAAATGTAGTAAATGCACTGCGACTTCGGGCTCAGTACCCAAAGTCCCAGTGCATTTACAACATTTCGTTACCAAATGTTGTTTTCGTTTCGCCTACGTGTCTCTCTCTTTTGCATGGAAAAATGATGAGACAACAACTATAACTACGTAACGTATTTTTGCTGTCTCATCTTTTCTCCCTACAAAAGACAGAGACACGTAGGCGAAACGAAAACAACATTTGGTAACGAAATGTGGTAGAAAAACTCGGACTTCGGGTACTGTTGTGTAATTTCGGTGGTATTCTAACCAACATTACTTGAGGTCTTAGCTTAGCTCAAAGTGTTAGCAATTGGAATTAAAGTGTATTATGTGATATTCTGATTTGATCGAAAATGTTTCAGATGGATTTGGAAGAAACTGCCATCTTTTTTCCAAAGACAATTAAGTTAGGCCGACTTGACAGACGACTGACGATTTGACGGAAAAGTATTTTTATCTATATAATATATCTAAACTACTCGATGCTGATCATGGATTTACTGCTGACAGATGCCATTCATTAAGATGAAGAAGAACTCTTTTCTGATTCGTTTTTTGGGGATTCGTTTTCTGTCATTTTGGGAAGTCACAAAGCTTTTTGATTTTAATTGTTTTTCTGGTGTTATTTTCTGTTGTGTAATTTCGGTGGTATTTTAACCAACATTACTTGAGGTCTTAGCTCAAAGTGTTAGGTAGCAATTGGAATGAAAGTGTAGTGATATTCTGATTTGATCGAAAATGTTTCTGATGGTTTTGAAGACAAACGACTATGTACCATTTTGTTTTCAAAGCCAAGTAAGGCCGACTTGTCTATGACTGTGACTGACTTGACAAAAAAGTATTATTTTTATGTAGTACCTACCTTAATGATCTGTGGGACTATGAAAAAGTATTTCTATTTATTATAGCTTGCTGTCCATTTCGGACAGACAGATGCCATAATTAATTAAGAAGAAGAAGAATTTCGTGCTAATCGAAAATTTCGAGATCGAAGAGTCTATGTGAGTCTACGCTGCGCTGCGTTTGTTGTATAAAAGTATGGCTTTCGTGAATAATCAGAGCTATTAAATACATAAGACGATAATAGGAAGTGAGAAGCTGTACATACATAAACAATACAAAAGAAATGGATTTTCAAAATCGTCCTGGTGGGAAGACTGGAGGAGGTGGCGTAGCGTCATGGTCGGAAAGCAACAGAGATCGTCGCGAAAGACTGCGCCAGCTGGCTTTGGAAACTATCGATCTAAATAAGGATCCGTATTTTATGAAAAACCATTTGGGTAAGGCTTGTTTGCGACATAAAATAATCGTTTGTTTATTGTAAACATAACCCTAAAGTCAACACAGTAGAATAGCACAAAATAAAAAATAATTTACATTTACATTTGGTTTCAGGTTCTTACGAGTGCAAACTATGTTTGACTTTGCATAACAATGAGGGGAGTTATTTAGCTCACACTCAAGGCAAAAAGCATCAGGCAAACCTAGCAAGGAGAGCTGCAAAGGAAGCAAAAGAATCACCACAGCAGCTAGCTCCAGAAAAGCCGAGGATCGAACCGAAGAAGTTTGTGAAGATTGGACGTCCTGGTTACAGAGTAACCAAACAAAAAGACCCCGACAATGGTCAACAAAGTTTGCTCTTTCAAGTGGATTATCCTGGTTGGTACCAACTATTTAAACAATGAGGGCTCTGTACCCAAAGTCGGAGTTTTGCTACCACATTTCGTTAATGTTGTTTTCGTTTTGCCAATTTGTCTCTGTCTATTGTATGGAGAATATATGAGATGGCAAAAATACGTTACGTAGTTACGAGTTGTTGTCTCATCTTTTCTCCATACAATAGACAAAGACAAATTGGCAAAACGAAAACAACATTTGGTAACGAAATGTTGTAAATGCACTGGGACTTCGGGCTCAGCTAAAATATGATATGCATGCATATTATTTTATTTTTTAAATCTTATTTACCTTCATTTTACCTAGTTTGCATAAGTATAATTTGTTACAGAAATAGCTGAAGGTGTCCAGCCAAGGCACAGATTCATGTCTGCTTATGAACAAAAGATTGAGCCACCAGACCGCAGATGGCAATACCTGCTATTTGCAGCCGAGCCCTATGAAACTATTGCATTCAAAGTTCCAAGCAGAGAGGTTGAAAAGCATGACTCAAAGTTTTGGACTCATTGGAATAAAGACACCAAACAATTTTTCTTGCAATTTGCATTCAAGATGGAGGTAGTAAGATTGCCACCCCCTCCACCGAAAATGTGGGAGCACCATGCAATGCGCCTGCCGCCCCCGCCAGGGGCTCCGATGATGGGGGTGCCTCCCCCTCCACCGCTATTACCTGTGCCACCACCTCCTCCATCTATGTAGAAAATAACAATACTTTCCACATAATATATATATTTTCCACAACAAACTGTTATTTTTATTGGTATGCATATTTACCATTTATGCCACTTTAGAGATACCTTATGCCTCTGCTAAAGAACAGCACTCTTTCCCCTCGTGAATTACCTTTTTATTAAAATTTTCAATTATTCATTACGGTTGCCGCGTTAGCGTTACTCTAATTGAGTCGTAGCATTAGGCAAACAGGTTGCCACACAGTCCTGAATAATGAACGATGGTTCACATGTTAATAACTCAAGAACCAGACCGGCACAAATTCTGAAACCTATGCCAATCTGCGTCACTAATTCGGCACTAAATAATGGCATACCAGCCAGGCCTTATATCGTTTGTCGCGTTTCCATTATGCAAGTGATTTGCATACTAGTTGCAAGTTGCATGCAAATTGTATAGTGAAACTTTATGCGCACGACACAAGCCTCCCAAGACCACCCAGCCGAAGCAAGGATCAGTCAGTGGAAGGAGAAAAACCCCCCTCCTCCTGACTTTATACCACCTCAAGAACATCTTCCCCCAGGCCATGATCTACCGTGGCCGGTCTGGAAGTCCATTAATCGACTCCGGACCCAAGCCGGCCGCTGTAGAGAAAACCTCTGCAAGTGGGGAATGAGGGACCCCTCCTTGACTGGCTGTGACTGCGGAGCTCAGATCCAATCAATGCCGCATCTACTGACCTGTCCACTGTGCCCAAACATCTGCACAATGGATGACCTTGCCAACGCCACAGGAAATGCAGTAGAGGTGGCAAAATACTTCTCGAGAATTGTCTAGTTGTACCATTGACACGATAGAAGAAGAAGAAGTGGAAACAACAAGTTGCAACTTGTATGCAATTAGGTTCATTCGTGTTCATCATACATGTATGCAAGCACTTGCATAATGGAAACGCGCCTCTAATCAAGAGGACAATACATTATCGCCTCCCTTGAATGACAGTCAGAGATGAGATGATGATGACAAGTAAATAATCAAAGTGATGATCCTTTTATTTTTTCTATTACGGAGCCAGCGGAGGGCGAATTTTCATACAAACGCAATACCAAAATGATTACTAATTTAAGCCGATTTTCATTAAATTATTGTAATAATTGTACTTGTATCCAAGACTTGTATAGTACCATTCAGTGTCTCCATATAAAAATAAAGGATTACCGTGTTGCCAGGGTGAAAATACGGTGTTTTACGGTGTGTCACTTAAAAAATTACCGTAATTACCGTGTAATGTTTAAGTGTATGGTAAAATTGGTAAATAAGTAGATAAAAAACAAATTTAAGGTACATACCCACCCTACTTTACCTAATCTACTCACATTGACCAAACTGAAAATGTTGTTTCATTCTTTCTTTTCCATAGCGGTAAATAAGGACGAAATAAAATAAACTGCGAAGGTGTGACGGTCGATGTGTGAGTAAAAGTAGCCTACATAAAAAGTAAACAGTAGGGTTTTTCCCCTGAACTAGGTGCTGAGTGTTGCCATCTAAAATTTTGTGTTTTAAAAAGTTACGTTTCGTTACACGTAATCAAAAAAATATCAAAAATGCGAAAAGTTATTCATCACCTTATTACGGTAGAATTACGACACGGTAATGCACGTTTACCGTTGACCGTAGATTATGTCAGATTACGGTGCATCTACGGTAATTACCGTGTATATGGAGACACTGGTACCATTTATCTAGGTTCCTGAATAGTTTTTATTTTAAATTACTTACCTCAAATGAAATTAACGCCATTCACATTTTGCAATGAAAAAAAATAGTGAAATGCGATTGGCGTTAATTTCAGTTGAGGTTAGTAATTTAAAATAAAAATTGTTCAGGAACCTAGATAAATACTATACAATTACAATTATTACAATAATATAGTGAAAAACTGCCTAAACTAGTAATCATTTTGGTATTACGTTTGTATGAAGATTCGCCCTCCGCTGGCCCCTTATAGGAACAATGTTTTCCATTCATTCCATCATAATTAAAGGTCCAACCGCACTTGAGCAGCGCGGCGCGGCGCTGCGCGGCGCGACACAATGCGTCTTATATTCTTCTCATATTCTTCTTCTAATATTCTTTCAGTCATTTTGTATGGTGTGTGTCGCATTAGCGCGGCGCGGCGCTGCGCTGCGCGGCGCGTCGCGACATAGTTGCCTCCGAAAGAATATTTTGACGCGTGGCGACCGACGCGCTGTGAGCGACGCGTCGTGACGCTCAAGTGCGAGTCGCAATCGCAAGCGGCGCGTCACTGCGCGTCACTCTCATGCAGTGTTGCCAATAATACATATTTATCTGTATTTAAACAGAATTTTGGCTAGTATTAGAGATTACTGATTTGACCTTACATTTATACAGATTTTTGTAATCTGATTTAGTCTATGAAAAAGTAATTCAATATTAAAGTAAATTCAATATTTATGTATAATTAGGGTTCCCTACCCGAAGAGTAAAAACGGGAACCCTATTACTAAGGCTTCGCTGTCCGTCCGTCCGTATGTCTGTTGTCTGTCTATCTGTCACCAGGCTGTATCTCATGAACCGTGATAATTAGACAGTTGAAATTTTCACAAATGATGTATTTCTGTTGCCGCTATAACAGGAATAAATACAAAAGATAACAAATGTTTTTAAAACGGAACCCTTCGTGCGTGAGTCCGACTCGCACTTGGCTGGTTTTTTTGTATATTTTCTGTTATAATCTGTGTTGTTTTTGTTTCGTTTTATGTTCTGTGTGTTTTTCGATCAAATAAGAATATACAGATTTTTAGACTTTGAAACCCAGATATTTTGGTTCGGCACGTGGCAACACTCACTCACTCACTCACTCACGTGACAAATGACGCGAGCTGCAGTTGTAGTGCGATAGGGTCTGTGAAGCGACCTTTAAGGTCCAACCGCACTTGAGCGGCGCGGCGCTGCGCTGCGCGGCGCGACACAATGCGTCAAAATATTCTTTCAGTCATTTTGTATGGTGTGTGTCGCATTAGCGCGGCCCGGCGCTGCGCTGCGCGGCGCGTCGTGACATAGTTGCCTCCGAAAGAATATTTAGACGCGCGGCGACCGACGCGCTGTGAGCGACGCGTCGTGACGCTCAAGTGCGATATAGCAAGCGGCGCGTCACTCTCACGCAGTGTTGCCAATTATACATATTTATCTGTATTTATACAGAAATTTGGCTAGTATTAGAGATTACTGATTTGACCTTACATTTATACAGATTTTTGGAATCTGATTTAGTCTATGAAAAAGTAATTCAATATAAAAGTAAATTCAATATTTGTGTATAATTAGGGTTCCCTACCCGAAGAGTAAAAAGTGGCCAAGTGCGAGTTGTACTCGCCCATGAAGGGTTCCGTAGCAGTAAGAAATATAACATAGAGTTCTAGAAGTTCTAGTAGTTCGTCGAAAGGTAAATTGCGGTTTACGATTTATGACGTATAAAAAAAAACTACTGACTAGATCTCGTTCAAACCAAATATCGTTGGAAGTTTCCATGGTAATGTACAACATATATTTTTTTTAGCTTTATCAGTCACTTATTTTAGAAGTTAGAGGGGGGGGACCAACTTTTTTCCACTTTGGAAGTGTCTCTCGCGCAAACTACTCAGTTTAGAAAAAAACAATATTAGAAACCTCAACATCATTTTTAAAGACCTATTCATAGATACCCCACACGTATGGGTTTGATGAAAAAAAAAAATTTGAGTTTCAGTTTCAAGTATGGGGACCCCCAAAATTCATAGTTTTTTTTTCTATTTTTGTGTAAAAATCTTAATGCGGTTCACAGAATACATCTACTTGCCAAGTTTCATCAGTCTAGCTCTTACGGTTTCAGAGAAAAATGGCTGTGACATACGGACGGACAGACAGACAGACAGACAGACATGACGAACATATAAGGGTTCCGTTTTTGCCATTTGGCTACGGAACCCTAAAAACGGGAACCCTATTACTAAGGCTTCGCTGTCCGTCCGTCCGTATGTCTGTTGTCTGTCCGTCTGTCACCAGGCTGTATCTCATGAACCGTGATAATTAGACAGTTGAAATTTTCACAAATGATGTATTTCTGTTGCCGCTATAACAGGAATAAATACAAAAGATAACAAATGTTTTTAAAACGGCACCCTTCGTGCGTGAGTCCGACTCGCACTTGGCCAGTTTTTTTGTATATTTTCTGTTATAATCTGTGTTGTTTTTGTTTCGTTTTATGTTCTGTGTGTTTTTCGATCAAATAAGATTTATACAGATTTTTAGACTTTGAAACCCAGATATTTTGGTTCGGCACGTGGCAACACTCACTCACTCACGCGACCGTAGACAGAAAATCTAAAAGACGGCGCGATATATTTTCCTCCACTCATTCAGCAAAGGATGCATATATCATAATAGCCCTTGTAAGATAGAGATGTAGCTACTTTATTGTTGGGCTTTTTTTTTTTTTTACAATTTATAGGTTTGCGTTTGACCGCTATCTCACCTGCTGGCTGCGGAACAATAATGAACGGATTTTGTTCGACTGCTTTGCTTTATTTTAAAAACCCCTGAACACAAAACTCCACAAGCGTGGTACAATCATGTAGTTCCCAGGAAGTAGGAGTGAGGCATATATATCGGAACAGGTAAAAATAACAGGTATTTTAAAACAACAGCTTGGAACTGTTGTCTAAACCACTGAAAACCTGTTCCAGTTCCATTCCACAACAGCCCGAATCTGCCGAAACATGCGTCTCTTTATTCTAGCATAGGGAGATTACTTTTGTTAGAAGGAGACGCCACGCACGGAACATGCTCTTCTCTATTCTAGCTTACGCATCTTACCTTTGTTAGAACGAGATAGCCTGTTTACAAGCAGAGAACAGGTGTTGCGTTCGGAAAATACTATGTTGCATGCAACACAACCAGCTGCTATTTTGGAACAGGTTTTAGGAACTGTTGTTTTACTGGAACTGGAACAGGCGGAACAGGTTTCTTATTTTACCTGTTCCAACCCACTCCTACCAGGAAGTCCCCATCCTCAATATTTAAAATTAAAACATTAGTCTTTTCTTTCCATAAACTCTCAAAATGTACAACTAAGTACGATAGGTCTCAAGAATGAGATGTCAAAAAAGGAGGTCAATCAAACACCGGAGTTGATACTTGAGTTCAAGGTTTATTCACTCATTAGGCTGATATCATTCCTGGTACAAAGCACACTTTCTTAAAAATTAAACTTACAATTTATAGAAACGCCGTGAGTTTTCGTCATCGCGATCTAGGAATGGTACATTTTTACTAGCGCCCACCATTTTGTTCTGACTCTAGTAAGTTTAACATTCCGCCCACCAAGGACAAATTGACACATTTTGTCCGTTAATATTGAACCGCCCACCAAGAGCGTTATGATATGATAATAACTAACAAGTGTTCTGCTACAAACTATGATAAAAAAAAAAAACTTTGCTTATCAAATCAAAACTTAACATAATATTGTTCTAAATGTTCATTGTCTCTAATCACTACTATGTTTAAAACACTACCACTGCTTAAAACAAACAATTCACTTAAATTTTCACTTTTACGGTATACATTAGGCCTTTAGTTTACTGGCAATACACATAGTTTCGAGGTGGGACGTTTGATTACATTGTTATTTTTAGTGCGCAGAAATACAACCCTCGTAAGATTGTCAGCCCCAGGATGTTTGATCACGACACGACCTAGTAGCCATCGGGCTGGTGGTAGATCTGCCTCTTTAATAAGTAAGAACTAAATCCCCAATGTTAGGTTCTGGAGCCTGAGTTGACCATTTATAACGGTGCGCCAAAGTCGATAAGTATTCCTGCGACCACCGCCGCCAAAACGTTTGCATCATACGCTGTGTTAATTGCCACCTGCGTAAACTACCAATGTTTGATGATTCGAAGTTATAATCTGGGACAGTTAGCAAAGATTCCCCTACGAGGAAATGTCCAGAAGTTAACGCATCGAAGCCCTCTGTATCCACCCGTGATAATGGCCGTGAGTTTAAACAAGCCTCGATTTGCCCCAGAACAGTTGATAACTCTTCGAATGTTAAAGTCGTATCCCCGATAACCCGTTTCAAGTGGAATTTCACCGCTTTCACCCCTGCTTCCCACAAATCTCCAAAGTTTGGTGAAAGCGGAGGTATAAAATGCCAAGTTGTTTCCATAATAGCTAAGCTTTGAGCTAGCTCTTTCGCCATCGCAGATTGTTCTGCAGAGAACAGACAAGCTAACTCCCTGGACGCGCCCACAAAGTTAGTTCCGTTATCGCTCCAGATGTCCGTGCAAGGCCCTCTGCGAGAAACGAATCTCTTATGTGCTGCTAAAAACCTTTGAGAGGTTACGTCGCTAACCATTTCAATATGTACAGCCTTTATTGCCATACAGACAAACAGACAGATGTACCCTTTATAGGCATGGTGTCCACGAGCTTTCGATGTTCTCATGTTTATCGGACCAGCAAAATCTACTCCGCTACATTTGAATGGTCTTGTTGGCGTGACTCTCACAGCTGGTAATTGTCCCATCATTTGAGTTGAAGAAACCGCATACTGAAATACATCAACCATCCGATTCCAGGAGTCCAGAAGTCCCAGGAGTTTCATTACTTCATCTTCTTTTAGGTGTAATCCTTTCTTTTCGTTGTGTGCGTCACCCTTTTCCTTGATCTTTTCCATCACTTCTTCACAATTATTGCTCGACCATTTTTGAAGCATGAATCCTCCTTTGCTTAATAATTAATTCATTTCACTATAAATTTGCATTGCTGATTTAACATCTTCGCAGCCTGTTAGCAGATCGTCCATGTAAAAATCACATTTTACTTTTGCAGCTGCTGCTGGATAATTTTCCTCTTCATCGATTGCGACCTGCTGGAGTGCCTTTACTGCTAAATATGGAGCTGATGCAGTACCGAACGTGACTCGGAGTAAACGAAACTCTTCTAGTTTGGATGTCGATCGGTTGTTGGTTGTTTCAACGCGTGCCGATGAAGACGTTGATTGTTCTTTTCTCCACAGAATTCGCTGGTAGTCTACGTCTTCAGCTGCAACTTTCACTTGGCGATACATTTTGACTATGTCCGATGACAGGCAAATGCGATGCAACCTCCACCTCATCAGTAAGTTCCTCAGCTCTGGCTGCAAGATAGGTCCTATCATCATTGTATCGTTTAGTGAAACACCATTCTCTCCTTTACAGGACGCGTCAAAAACAATTCGGACCTTCGTTGTGTCTTTATCCTCTCTGACTACAGCAAAATGAGGTAAGTATGTTCCTTTGTTACTGTTTATTTCCTCCTCAGGTACCTTCTCCATATGATCAAGTTGTAAGTATTCATCCAGAACTTGTACATATCTAGCTTTCAACTCTGTTGCTTTATTCAGCTTTGCTTCTAGGTACGTTAATCGCTTTTCTGCTATTTTCTTCGAATTAACTATTTTCTCATTTTCAGGTTTGAAAGGTAGCTTTACGATATACCGTCCCTCTTCATCTCTCATAGTTGTTGCTGCGAAGAACTCTTCACAGCGGTTTTCTTCTTCGGTAAGTATTATCTTATAAACTTTAGGATCAGCTTCTAATTCCCAAAATCGCTTAAGTTGCGTATCTTCTATGCAAGTATGCATCGCTACTAAGTTTCGATTTGACACTACACCTGATAAAATCCACCCAAGTGTCGTATTCTGTGCTAAAAGTGTCCCCTGTTTATTCTTTTTCACTCCCTCTTGCACCACCTGCCCGTATACTGCGGCACCAAGTAGTATATCTATTTTGTTAGGTAATTCATAGTTCGGGTCAGCCAGTGGAATGTTGTCTACAATCCAGTCCGCTACAACTAACTTCTTGTTCGGAAGGAGTGTTGTTATAGATTTCAAGACATATACGTTAAGATTAAGACTAATATTATCATCATAGATAGATTTGATTGTAATGTTAACCATTGAATTAGATAAAGCATTCGTACCTCCTCCTACCCCAGAAATCACTCCCCGTACCGGGATCCTTTTCAGGCCCAAATACTGAGCGGTTGCCTCAGTGACAAAGGATGCCTGTGATCCTTGGTCTAACAACGCTCTGATGATCCGAGTGTCTCCGTCTTTTGATTCTGCTCTAACAAGTGCCGTTGCTAATAGGACCTGACTGCTAGGTGCCATTCCTCCCGATGCGAAACAGACTACTGGAGCAGCTGTTTCCCCTGATAAATCTTCCGTGTTTGAACCTTTACTCTCTGTCAGGTGAGCTACGGTTCCCGCGTTATTGATATGCAGATACGTATGATGCCTACGACGGCAATGGCGGCAGGTCATTGAACTACGGCATTGACTGGCCCGATGGTTGTCTCCTAAGCAGTTGAAACAGATCCTGTTTTTCTCGACAAAATCCCGTCGGGCTTGTACCTCTACGCTTACAAAATTTTGACAATGAGCCAGTTTGTGTGGCTCCTTACAAAACTTACATGACACATTGTCGTTTTGATCTTCTGCTACATGGAATGATCTTGGTGGATAAAGCGGCTTTGGTTTGTTGCGGTTCGACCCTGAGTCCACGAACTCCAAAGCGCGGAATCGGTTTACTAGGAACTCTTCAAATGCTTTCCATGTCGGAAGTTCGTTTGAACTTGCGCTTTGCAGCTCCCACTGCTTTCTAGACTCATGGTCCAACCTCAACGCTGTTGTGTACACAATGATCGTGTCCCATCCAGAGATGTCCACCCCTATGCTAGACAATGCACCTAAACACTCTGAGGTCGTATCGAGCAGTTCTCTAATCAATTTTGCAGACTCGATGTTTGCAGTTGGTTGGGAGAGCAATCGCCTTAAAACTGTGTTACATAAGTAGCGTTTATTATTGTACCTTGCTTCCAACATGTCCCAACAACGTGCATAGTTTTCTGCAGTTAAAGTGATATGCCTAACTAGTTGCTCTGCCTCTCCACTTAGTAAGCCCTTAAGATATTGCATCTTTTCTATAAGTTCCATATCTGCGTTATGGACGAGAGATACGAACAGACCTCGAAATGCACTCCACTCACTATAAGTTCCCGAAAATTTGGGAATAATGATTTTCGGAAGCTTCGCGCTACAGCCCTGGGTCTTAGTAACTGTTGAGTTGCATTCCGATTTCCGTTCTCTTGCCTTACTAAACGATAATGCTAATTCTTTCAAAACACATTTATATTCAAGATATGCCTCATGCGTCTCACTGTAAACATCTTTTACCATATAAGAAGAAGCTTTTATTTCTGTTGGCTTATTCGATTTTAGAAGGCTGGCATGGTTATCAAAAAATTGAGTCCACGACTCTTCCAACGCTTCTAACCTTGACTCAACATAAGCTTTAGTTATGCGCTCCTTGGGAGACTTTTTGAAATTTGCTATTGCCTTTGTTATGCGTGAGCTAAGGTCTTCCTGAAGATAAATTAAAGATTCCATTTCAAAGTTCCAACAAAGTTATCCGAATACACAAAACTCAAAACAAAATCCCAATTTTCCAAGTCTTTTTTTCTTTAAATTTTTCTAAGCGTTTGAAAGTTCAATTCAAAATTCAAAATTTGGGCATAGGTTCCCCGTCGGACTACTTTTCTTAAAACTATTCTAAGTCTAAGGTTACCTACAATTTTACTACACAAATTTTTAGAGTTATTTTAGCTAAGCAAATAGAGTTCAAATTTCACTACTTCAAAATTACAGTCCAAGTTGTATATCACCCAATTTGCTGCGATGCTTGCTCCTTCCTGCTGCTGCTTGTTGTGGCCCCTCCTGGCCATCCAACCACTGCTGATGATGATGATGCTGCGTACTCAGTCTGGCTCGTCCTGGCCAGCCACTGCTGCTGATGATGATGCTTTGCTTGGTCTGGCCCCTCCTGGCCAACCACTGCTGTTGATGCTGATGATATGCTCCGGTCGTCTGGTAACCAAGCTACTTCCAGAGCTGGTTTGATCCCCTTCTAGTTTTCGGCTGCTGCACGTCCGTTGACCCTCTCTTGGGTTGACTGGATGATGCTTGATCGTGAACACACTCACTCTTGAGTAGTTCTCCCGGCCGCCGCTCCCAATCTCAAACTTGAGACTCCCAAAAAAGATACACTCGCCGATTCACTCGCACGAATCCGGATCGAAGGACCAAATTGTTATTTGACCATATTTTCTCCGTACAACCTTTTTTTTGCCTGTCCTCTATTTTGAGGGCAAATAATGCGACTGTCACGGAGTGTTTTATTGATTTTCATTAGTTTACGCTATTAAAATTCGGTAATATTTTGCAGTATAAGCTAGAAAACTGTTTGATTTTATATTATAACATGGTGTCGTGCAGTGTTAATAGATGTAAAAGCCGAGGTGAACGAAAAATTGAAGGCATTACATTTCACGCGTAAGTAAACATAATTCTTGACTAAGTATTGGAATTCCTGAACTACTCATGATATACATGGATACTTATTATAAGTATTATGAGGTTCACGGTCATTTATTTCAAATTATAAAACTTTTGCTTAAATGATAACCTCAAAACTGTGTTGCCAGCAAAGTCTCATAATTACTCGAGGCCCGACCTCCCTTACAAATTATTATAGCAGGATTTGTAAGGTGTATTGTTTACAATAGATAAATATTATAATATGTTGAATTGTTTTCGTATACTAGTGGCTATACGACTATGTAACATACATTTTTGAAGTGAAAACTTCTTTAGCGGCGTTGAGCACTTTCTGTAATGGGTATAAAATCTTAAACTCGCGTCAGGATCACGTGACCTGATCGAAAAAGCGTAAGACGGATGGAGAGGACGTTGCCGTTCCGCTCGACTGACCGCGCCGTACCCGGTGTGCGACGTTGCCGCTTCGCTCGCCGGCCGGCACTGTTGCTACGATGGGGGCGGGGCGGCGCGTGCGGTTCGTGCATCTATTAATGATAAAAGTGATGAAGAAATAGCGAAAGAAAATGAGTGAGTACTTTATACTAGATGAAAATTTAATAAGTTTTAATACGAGCGGCAAGTTTTCACTTCTGCCGGCACTCCCGGAGTGCAACCCGTCTTTTTTTTTTATTTTCAGGTGAAATATGATTTTCCTTAAGAAAACCTAACCCTTCGCCTGCACACTTCGCCCGGAATATTTTTTCACAAATATAAAGGAACCATGTCACCTGAAGCATAAATAAGACCACCCTCATCTTTTTTAAAAATATAAATGTCATATTTATCATCAGCATGCAATGCAAGCAAGCATTCTTCTTATTTAAGGCTGTATGTCCATTTTTTTGCTACAAAACCTGTTATGTATCTCACTCTTTCGGTTTATCTTATTTTTATATGCTGTGTAGGTACTTTTATATACTTTGAAGCGAAACTTTTGCTTTTGTATTGTGACGCCGTGCTGACGTAACTGCGTAAGCGTGCAAGGCAGTGAAGTTTTTGGCAAACATCGTCATTGTCACAACGGCCGGGCTGTCAGAGCTACGACTGCAAAGCAGGCGTACGCGAGTTCGAGCCCGGTCCAGCTATGAAGATTTTTGTTCGAAATTTTAATGTTACCAGAAAATTCTAGTAGCGGCGAGTGCCTTCTTTAAGGAATTCAAATAAAGAACCGAAAGTTCTGGACTAAAACAAGAAATGATGTAAGAAGGAAAAGACGATCGGAATCCAACAGAAGAAAACGAAAAGACTAACGAAATTCAATAAATGACGATCGAAATCCAATAAATGACAATCGAAATTCCGGGTATATAAGGAGCTGCAAGCGCGTCTACGGGCAGTTCAGTGGAAAGTGATCTGAAGAAAGGAACAAGAGGAAAAAAGTGGAAAAGTGGAAAAAGTGAACAGTGAAAGTGAAAAGTGAACAGTGAACAGTGAAGTGAAGTGAAGTGCAAAGTGGTGAAGTGCTCCCAGTGGACTGTTAGTGTTCGGAGCACAGCGTTGGACCGTGTAACGCATAGTGCGCGAGGACAGTGTCGGACAGTGCTACGCGTTTCGTGCAGTGCCACGCGTTCAGTGCAGTGTTACGTGTTCGTAGTGCGAATAAATCGCTACTTTCGGTGAAATCAGTCGTTTTCTTCCAATCCCTGTACCCACTTCCGTAACATTTGGTGTCAGAAGTGGGATTGGAAGGTAAAATGCCTGTCATGCCGAGGGAAGGCATGAGTACTCGCGCTAAGGCTGCTTCACAGCAAGCAGGTGGCTCCGGCGCCGAGGCTTCTGAGGAAGAAACCCCTGGGCGCCGAGACAACTCCGGTGGGGCAACCTCGGAAAGTTCGTCGATGAGGACCCAGGTTGGGCCAGATCTTGGCGCCTTGTTTGAGCAGCTGCGCGCCATGCAAGCGGATCAGGCTCGCCGGGAGGAGGAACAAGCCCGCCGGCAGGAGGAGCAAGCCCGCCGACAGGAGGAGCAGCTGCGCGCCATCCAGGAAGAGCAGGCTCGCCGCCAAGAAGAGGATGCCCGCCGGCAGGAGGAACAAGCCCGCCGGCAGGAGGAGCAGCTGCGTGCCATCCAAGAGGAGCAGGCTCGCCGCCAGGAGGAGCAAGGCCACCGGCAAGAGGAACAGATGTGCGCATTGCAGAAAAGTCTTTTGACCGCCATCACCGACAGCATGCGGAGGGTAGAAGCGGTGGAGGAAACTATGCAGCAACATGAGACTCGCCTCTGTTCCATTGAGGAAGGTATCAAAACTGTACAACAACACGGAAACCGCCTCTCCTCCGTCGAGGAAGTCGTCAAGAAGCTCGAAACGAATGGAATCCCAGCCTCAGCGTCCATAAGTGCATCAACTGCAGGCGGAAATTTCAAAGTCCCGCCTTTCGATGGAACCTCCTCCTGGGCGGCCTACAAGCTACAGTTTGAGGCTGTGATGAACCTTAATGGGTGGACCAAGAGTCAGGCTAAAACCGCACTCACTTTGGGACTACGAGACAAGGCCTTGACCGTACTGGAGGCCTTGGGGAGTAATGCTACCTACGAGCAGTTACTAGAAGCCTTGGAGTCGCGCTATGGGGACTCGCACCTGGAGCATGTTTTCCGCGCTCAACTCCGTGATCGATGCCAACGAGCAAACGAGTCATTGCAACAGTGGTCCCTGGAGGTAGAAAAGTTGGTCCGGAAGGCATACCAAACATCGCCAGCATCGGTCATTGACAGCATGCTTTTGCAGTCATTTGTCGACGGTATTTTCGACGCGGAAGTAAGAGCTACTGTGCGCTTGGGTCACCATGGTCACATCAAGGAAGCCGTCGCGCATGCGCTCGAAGTAGAAGCCGTCCGACGAGACCCGAGGAGTGGACGTCTGAGGGAAATTAATTCTACGGAAGTGGAGCGGGTAAACCAACGCAGAGCTTTCGTCCCTAGATGCTACAACTGTGGGGAACGAGGACATCTAAGAAGCGGCTGCCCGAATCGGATTGCAGAGAGACGAGGGACCGATGCTTGTGTACAAGCGTCGGAGAACCAGGAAAACTAATTCCAGCCAGGGCTGAGGGGTGGGCGCTGGCCGGTAGACATGAAGCCCCAAAAATCAAGATTTATCAGAGCACAGATGGCAACAGCTTAACTGTTAATGGATCAGTAAATGGAATTTCGTGCTCATTGACTTTGGATACTGGAGCGTCACGTACGGTAATTGGGACACAGCTGATAAGAAGAAACGGAAAGATCAATGTTCGGAAGGGAGCTTACCAGCTAACAACGGCTACCGGCCAGCGCATACCAGTATCAGGTGAACAGAAAGTGGCTATCAAGATTGGTGATAAACTTTACTGGCAACAGGCGGTAGTAGCTGACATTGTGGATGACTGCATTATTGGCCTGGACTTCTTGAAGGACCATCGGTGCAATCTCGACATTCACTCCGGCGTCCTCAAGTGTGGAGAAGACGAAATACCGATGAGAGGCGGTGGCGAAGGCAAGGTGTACTGCATTAAGAACACTAAACTATTGCCTAGATCACAGACGCTAGTTCCAGTAATTTTTCCTGGAAGTAAAAGTTTGAAACAGCGACGGTGGACAATACTAGAAAAAGTGGATAACGAGTCATCGTGGCTGCCAGCACGTACGGTCATAAATTCATCCGCAGAAACAGTGGTACCTGTGTTAAATTTGAGCAATGAGGAACAGGTGTTAAAGAAGGGTACCCTAATAGGGCGGAGCGAAGAAATCGTGTGGTTGCGGAATTGTCAAGAAACCAAAAAGACGGATGCAAGTTCAATCGACGTTAACAGTATACTGGAAGAATGTAAGCACGATTTGACAACTATTGAATTGCTCAAGGCGAAGAATTTGCTACGTCGGTTCTCCGATATATTTTCGAAGAATGATGGTGATATCGGAAGGACGAGCATGGTTCAGCATAAAATCAATACTGGAAATGAACAACCTATACGACAACGACCCCGCCGAATTCCTTTTGCCAGAGAAAAGGAGGTGGACGACATGATTCAAGACATGAAGGATAATGAAGTAATCGAACCATCGTCCAGTCCCTGGTGCTCACCAGTGGTTTTGGTAAAGAAGAAGGATGGGTCAACGAGGTTCTGTATTGACTATCGCCGCCTAAACGACGTGACCAAAAAGGACAGTTATCCATTACCAAGGATAGACGACACCTTGAATACTCTCAACGGCATGAAATGGTTTTCTACGCTGGACCTAAAAAGTGGCTATTGGCAGGTGGAGTTGGATCCTAAGGATAAGGAGAAGACCGCGTTCTCCACAGGAAAGGGCCTCTGGCAGTTCAGAGTGATGCCGTTTGGGCTGTGCAACGCCCCGGCTACTTTCGAGAGGTTAATGGAACGTGTCCTTGCTGGGTTGCTGGGAGAAACCTGCTTGGTGTATCTCGATGACATTATAATAGTGGGGCGAGAATTTGATGACCATTTGAAGAAGCTGGAATCCGTATTCAACAAGTTAAGAAGTGCAAATCTGAAACTAAGCCAGAAGAAGTGCTCATTCTTCAAACGGCAGGTGAACTATTTGGGACACGTTATTTCGGAAAGCGGCGTCGAAACGGATCCATTGAAAATTTCGGTGGTTAAAGATTGGCCTGTGCCTGCGGACAAAACACAAGTACGGGCGTTTATGGGACTTTGCTCTTATTACCGTCGTTTTGTCAAGAGTTTTTCGGATATAGCGAAGCCATTGCATAGACTCACAGAAGAAAAACGACCTTTCGTTTGGGACCAACAATGCCAGGTGGCTTTCGAGGAACTAAAGAGTCGGTTATGTGAAACACCAGTACTCGGATATCCGGATCAGTGCAATGAGTTTGTAGTTGACACAGACGCAAGTAATACAGGGATAGGAGGAACACTCTCACAAAGAAAAGAAGATCAAGAAGTTGTGATAGCTTATTACAGTAAATCCCTGTCAAAACCAGAGCGGAATTATTGTGTCACTCGAAGGGAGCTACTTGCAGTTGTCAAAACACTTCAGCATTTTAAGAAGTATTTATTGGGTCGGAAATTTCTAGTCAGAACAGATCATGCAGCCTTGAAGTGGCTACTGCAGTTCAAGAATCCTGAAGGACAAGTTGCGCGATGGATTGAACAACTACAGGAGTACGACTTTGTAGTAGAGCATCGCAGTGGAAAGTCTCATGGGAATGCTGATGCTTTGTCAAGACGGCCGTGTTCTGAAGACTGCAAGCACTGTGTGAAACAGGAAGATAAAGAAAAATCTATGGTCCGAGTTATAAGAACTGATACAGTAAATGATGATTGGAGCAGCGATGCCATGCGAAAACTACAAGAAGAAGATGAAGACCTTAGACCAATACTCAATTGGGTGAGAGATGGATCCGCACGCCCAGAATGGAGTGAAGTTGCTGGAATGAGTGCAGTAACGAAGAGCTATTGGGCACAATGGAATAGCCTGCTCTTACACAATGGTCTTTTATGTCGAAAATGGGAGAGTGCATCAGGACAAGACAATCATCTTCAGACAGTTGTGCCGAAGTCAAAGATTTCTGATATACTGCGAGCGTATCACGACGGAACATCAGGTGGTCATCTCGGTGTGAAGAGAACTTTGGTGAAAATTCGTCAACGTTATTACTGGTTGCACTGCAAGGAAGATGTTGAAGACTGGTGCAAGAAATGTACGAGTTGTTCCTCTGTCAAAGGACCACAAACAAGAAGTCGGGGAGCGTTGAAGTTATACAACGTGGGTGCTCCTTGGGAACGAATAGCTTTGGATGTGGCCGGGCCGTTTCCAATGACGAATAGTGGAAATCGTTACATTTTGGTAATAATGGATTACTTCACAAAGTGGCCAGAAGCGTTTGCATTACCAAATCAAGAAGCTGTTACTGTGGCTAGCAAACTGGTGAATGAAGTTTTCTGCCGATTTGGACTACCCCTTGAAATCCATAGTGACCAAGGCAGGAATTTCGAGTCGCAAGTCTTTCAGGAAACATGCAAGATTATGGGGATACACAAAACTCGGACTACGCCGTATCATCCGCAATCTGATGGAATGGTGGAGAGGTTCAACCAAACTCTAGAGCGGCATCTGGCAAAAGTTGTTGAAAGCCATCAGAACAATTGGGATGAGTACATTTCTCTGTTCCTTCTGTCGTATAGAACTGCGGTTCATGAGAGTACCTCTACTACACCGGCCCGAGCGAACTTTGGTAGAGAGCTTCGACTTCCAGCGGATCTTCTCGCGGGTTGTCCTCCAGATACGCCTAGCTGTATTTCGGAATACGCGGAAGATTTGAGAAGGAAAATGGAGGAAGTTCACGGGCATATGAGGGAAGAGAATCTGCGTGTTAGTGAGCGAATGAAAACGCGATACGACAGAAGCGTCAACTCCAAGTCCTTTGAAGAAGGTTCTGCTGTTTGGCTTCACAACCCCGTTCGAAGGAAAGGAAAATCTCCAAAACTACAACCGAGTTGGGAAGGCCCTTTTCAAGTAATTACGAGGATCAATGATGTCACATATAGAATTCGGAAAACGCCAAGAAGTCCAGCGAAAGTGGTTCATGTGGACAGGTTGGCACGGTACTACGGCTCTAACGATGCTCGGGACGAGCACGTCTAAGGAGGGGGTAGTGTGACGCCGTGCTGACGTAACTGCGTAAGCGTGCAAGGCAGTGAAGTTTTTGGCAAACATCGTCATTGTCACAACGGCCGGGCTGTCAGAGCTACGACTGCAAAGCAGGCGTACGCGAGTTCGAGCCCGGTCCAGCTATGAAGATTTTTGTTCGAAATTTTAATGTTACCAGAAAATTCTAGTAGCGGCGAGTGCCTTCTTTAAGGAATTCAAATAAAGAACCGAAAGTTCTGGACTAAAACAAGAAATGATGTAAGAAGGAAAAGACGATCGGAATCCAACAGAAGAAAACGAAAAGACTAACGAAATTCAATAAATGACGATCGAAATCCAATAAATGACAATCGAAATTCCGGGTATATAAGGAGCTGCAAGCGCGTCTACGGGCAGTTCAGTGGAAAGTGATCTGAAGAAAGGAACAAGAGGAAAAAAGTGGAAAAGTGGAAAAAGTGAACAGTGAAAGTGAAAAGTGAACAGTGAACAGTGAAGTGAAGTGAAGTGCAAAGTGGTGAAGTGCTCCCAGTGGACTGTTAGTGTTCGGAGCACAGCGTTGGACCGTGTAACGCATAGTGCGCGAGGACAGTGTCGGACAGTGCTACGCGTTTCGTGCAGTGCCACGCGTTCAGTGCAGTGTTACGTGTTCGTAGTGCGAATAAATCGCTACTTTCGGTGAAATCAGTCGTTTCCTTCCAATCCCTGTACCCACTTCCGTAACAGTATTATTGCATACGTCTCACTAAGTGAAGTGGCACTACACTGGAACTTCACGACTATCATTTTAGATTATTTTTGATTTGTAAAAAGATAATTATAAAAAACGGTAGAAACCGAGCCGTATTTTGTTGTCTGTTCTTCTAGGCTTGGTTGCGTGGAACTGGCACCTAGACTCACCTAGCTTTAAGACGTTTCAAAGCGATTATTGTAATCCTACTGAATAAATACACTTTTGATTTGAATTGATTTGATTGAAACAATCTCTTTTCTTACAAAATGATAATTATGAAAACTTAAGTCTGATAAAAAAATTGCAGATTCACACAGTGTGCTTTACCGTTATACGCGTTTGCGCCTATTTTAGCAGATATACCGTTGCAAATATTTTACAATTAATTTATAATAAATAATTGTTTTTCCATAATAAATTTTTTGTTATACCTATTTGAATGTTTTATTTACCTCGCATGAATTATGAAAAGCAGAATGCTTACCTCGGGTGTAAGTAGCTATTGCACCCTCGAACTATAAATGCCTTTTCTCGCTTCGCTCGCTCAGGCGTCTAAATATCTTGGGTGCACTCGATCCGTTAGCCAAACAGGATCTTGTTCGCAATAGCTCACTTACTGCCCTTGTGTAACAATCTACTATTACAGAAACAAATAGGTAAATGCTTGCACTGGGATTTGATTTCACCCACTAGGCTACCACCGCCTACTAATACCAATACTAAATAGGATTTTTTGACTGGCCTCTCAGCTCAGTGGGTACTTGGTAGTAGCTCTGACTTCTGCGTCGTAGGTCATGGGTTCGATCAACAACAAGCAAATAAGTCCAATTATTGACGTACGCTTCACATACAAGAACCTTTCCTTTTTGTGGGTGATAGCCCACAGTGGAAACACTGCTGTGAGAGAGTGGAAGGGACTATAGTGGTTACGCGACCCCAGCGTCTATTAGATTTTCTGTCTACGCACGCGACAAATGACGCGACCTGCAGTTGTAGTGCGATAGGGTCTGTGAAGCGACGCGCAGCGCAGTGCAGCGCAGCGCCGCTCAAGTGCGGTTGGACCTTAATCACTCTCCATTTTCATTCATTCATAAGTAGCATGCTCCAAAACTGTAGCCTGGCCCGTGAAGGGCGATTTAAAAAAGAACAGTCTTTCATTCACACATAGTTATTTTGTCTGTGCGTGTGCGGCTATGAATTATTATTACGCGCGCTTTCTCGTTTAACGGTCGTCGGCTGCTATTGTTTTGTTTCGTTGTAGTACTTGTATTGTATTGTAACAGTTGAAACTTGGTGAAAGATTTGAAATAAAATCAGAGAGGAAGAGCAGAGCGAGATACTATAAACCGCCCTGAACCAGTATATTGAAATTAAACCAAAGTTTAGACAAACTTATATTCTAAATAATGTTTTCCAAAGCGAAGCGATTTGAACTAATCGGTGAGTGTTTTCCTATACCTAATAATAATAACTCATTCGCTTGCATAACTACTGTAGAACTTTGGTAAAACTGAATATTGATAACTTTCACTCCATCAGACTCGGCGAAGAAATTACCAAAGAAACCAGAAGATGATAAATTATTGACTTGTAAAACTCCTGGATCAGCTGTCGCCAAGCCTAAATCAGCTTGCATCAAGAAATCTGCTGACACTCAGTCACAATGCAGCGGGAGTGTCAAATCGTTTGCTACTGTAAGAAGTCCCTTTGTAATTATTGTTCAGTTAGGTAATTATTTCCTCTACTGGGTCGCAAGGTAGGGAAACTTCTATAAATCAGCCATCATAGACCTACTGAATAAATAAATAAATATTGCGGACATTCCACACTACACTATCTAACCCCAAACTAAGCAGAGCTTATTTGATGGAAACCCGACAGCTGATAAGACTCATAGTTTTTTTTGGTAAATATTTAAGTAACTCAGAAAATAATACAAATGACACACTGCCCTGACATATAACCAACATTGTGTTTGCCACAAACATTTTTTCTCAGTGGGGATTGAACCCACACCCTCCATTGCCAAAGGCAGAGCTACTACCAACCGAACTGTGAGGGCAGTCTAAGCTACTACTGTAATGAACTAGCTAATAACTTCCCCAGGCCTTAAAAGCAATCATGACATATTTCTTTTATTGACAGCCAAAACCAGCAAAAGCTCCGCTGATTATCAAAGCACCCAGCAGCTTGAAGAAACCTGTATTAAGCACAAAACCAAAACATGGCACCAAAGAACAGGATGAAATCATCAGAGCACAAGAAGCAGAAATAAGGTAAATTTTTAACGCATTGTAGGCTTTCTTAATTAATTCTCTCTGCTATTATGCTCCAAAGGGTTATTTATTCCAATTCAAAAGAGTTTTATTCTCAAATGCCTGTTTTACCATCTCAGGTTGGTAGTTATGAGACAAAAAGGAAAATTAAAATAATATATAACAATCAATCCTATGTCAGGATTTCTGTAGGCTGATTGTGATAATAAATCATTTGAACACCTTTGCCAAAATGTTCTTTGCAGCCCAACCTGTCTACAAAATAAAGCTGGGAGAAACCAAATAATACCCATTTGTCCAATTGCTTGAGCAATTTTCACTCACCTGGTCAATTATTTATCAATTTATTTATTTAAATACTTGATCAATTAAATGTTTGTATCATACATTGCTTCACTCACTAATGTACATATGTAATTTGTAAAGGGCAAGTGTAGTGCCAATATTATTTGTAGAGATCGCAGACTAAGAGATTGTTTGTTTTTAGGAACAAGGATCACACTATTCTTGAATACAACAAACAAATTGAAGAACTCAAAACAAACATAAAAACTCTTCAATTTAAAATAAAAAAACATGAACAAGCCATCATTGAGTTGGATATGAAACATTTAGACGAGAAAGTAGCCCAAATATCTTTAAACAATCAAAATTGCCAAACAGATTCTGATGAAATCGAAAGCGAAATAATCATTGAAGAAATGAAACAAAAGATTCATGAACTAGAAAAGCTATGTGAGCAACTTGAGCTAGAAGCAAGTAGCAAGCAGATAGAGCTGTCTTCCCTTGAAGGAATCATCACTATCCGAGACAGCCTGTGCAAAGACCTGCAAGACAAGCTGACCACTACTGAATGCTGCCTAGACGAAACGCGTCAGCGCCTTGAAATGGTAAAAGGGCATCATGATTTAGCACTAGAAGCTAACGAAAGCATCCGCAGAGAATATAAAGCTGAATTAGAAACACTAAAAACAAAACTCGAAGATGAAAAACAAGCAATCGTCAGCAAATCGAAGGCTGAGCAAGAAAACGTGAAAGCTAAATACAATGTATTGTTAGAAGATATCAAAGAACAGATGTTAAAGGAAAAAGATGAAGAAGTTCGAGATTTGGAACAGCAGCTCATAATCAAAGATCAAGAAATGAAAGCTAAGTTTGAACAGATAAATGAAGCCACTCACGAGAAAATAAGGATTTGCGAGATCCAATTTGAACAACGCACACGCAATATGGAAGACTTGTGCGCTCACCAACAAAAGAAAATACAATCATTAGACAAGGAAATTAAAGAACTGCAATACAATGCAAGCATGTTTGAAGAAAATAATATTATCTTGCAGAAAGAAATAAACGATTTAAAAAGCGCGAATCATTCAATAATTGCTGAAAAGTTAAACATCGAAAAAGAAATCAATGATTTGAAAGATGAGTCAAAGCAAAAGCGGATAGACTTTGAAAACGAAATCAATAAGCTCACAGTTGACATTGAAAAGGGCAACAAAGAAAAAAACAAATTCGAAATGTCTCTCTCGGTTACTAGAGACATTGTACAAGTGCTGACTATGAGGCTCAGGGAATCAGACAATGAAGTAGAGCATTTGGAAGACCAAGTGCAAGAACTGAAAAACTCTAAGGACACTTTGGAGAAAGAGCTGTCATCCTACAAACACCAGCTCAACAGTACTGCGGTTGAATGTAATGAATACAAGGATGCTCTAGTTAACATATTGAAATCCAAGGCAGCCTTAGCAAAAGAACATACGCGTATTATGGAGCACAATGTCACCTTAATAGAGAGCTTGCAAAATGTGGAGCAGGAGGCGTATCGTGAACTTGGCTCCATCAAGGATGGACTTATTGAAGATGTAGAGTTATTGAAGAAGGAATCTAGCTCACAGATACTGATTTTACGTGAAGAGGTAATGTTGTTATTCATTAACGCCACAGGTATGCAGGTACTAGGTACTCGCGGGAAGTCAGTGAATGGTGAAGGCTCAGAATCGATCTTCCTGGAAATGCATGGAGGAGGCCTATGTCCAGCTGTAGACTTCTTCACGCTGATAATGATGATGAGGTACTCTTTTGACATGAGCACTAGACATGATGTTTGTCTTACTCATGTTCATTTTTAGACCCATCTGTTGGGTGACAATATTATTAAGGTCTCTGAGCATTGTGCCTAAGTCTTCCAGCGACTCCGCCATGATGAATATGTCGTCGGCAAATCGAAGGTGAGTGATGAATTCGCCGTTGATGTTAATGCCATACATTGTCCAGGACACGAGCTTGAAAATATCCTCCAGTGCCGAGGTGAACAGTTTCGGAGAGATTACATCTCCCTGTCTCACCCCTTTTTGCATGTGGATTGGATTCGTACTCTGGTTCTGAAGTCGCATAGATATTGTGGCATTTCTGTATAGACATTTCAACACTTCGATATACCGATGACACCGCTGGAGTGACTGTAGCACTGCCCAGGTTTCGAATGAATCGAAGGCTTTCTCATAGTTCAGAAACGCTAAGCTTATTATTTATCTTATAGGCTTTTAACTCCAAAAAATTAACAGGGACGGGTTAAAATAGCTACCGGGTGAGGCCGCGGGCGTCTGCTAGTAAATAATAATTTAACCTTGGCTGATGTTAGGTGGAAAAAAAGCGGATGCTCTGTCAGTTAGCAACAGAGCACGCGGGCAATGCGACGGCGGCCGCCGAGCAATCGCGAGTGCTGCTCGCACAGGCAGCCGCTGAGATCACGCGACTCGAGACAGAGAACCAGCGCTATCACAACGAGGTGAGGTTCATCTTCATACTTATCCAACTTCGTGTCGGGTCGGAACAGGTTTTTCACCTTCGCAGCAGTCACTCCATCCATGTTTTTTTTTCAATCAGAGTGGTTCTGGGCATTGCATGCAATTTTATGTAGCGAGTAAAGACGCCAATCTGTGCACGTGCGTGCTTCGTAAACTGTTCGACTTCTTACATCGAGGAAAACTACAGTCGTCCTCTTAATAGAGTAACAGCGGTTACTAATCTGGCGCCTTATGAGTTTACCAAACTGAATCACTAAATCAATACCTATTCCATTTTAGGTCCACGATCAGCAGTCTATAGTCGTCGAGTTGTCACTTCTTCGTCAAGAAAATGAAGAGCTCACTATGACCATTGCCAAACAGTCATCAATCATGGACAAAATGAAAAGTGAAATGGAACAAATGCAGACAAAGACGAAATCGCCCTATTTGGCGAAATCACCTTCTAAAATGCGCAAACCGCATAAGATCGGCAAGGAGAATCAGTTGCAAATCGTATCTCCATTGAGAGAACGTAATCATTAATTTTATAGGATGCAAATAATGAAGTTTGTTAGATCAGTACAAATTAAAAGGGATCTCTGTTATTGACATGTTAAAATTTTTGATTGTTCCATACTTTATTTAAAGTGTTTTAAATTATTTACTAAGTACCATTTCTGGAAAATAAGTTTTTGCGTTTGTGTTTATTTATTGTGTATGTTGAAAATAATATTATCTATGAAACAATTCTCATTAGTTACTTATGTACTACCTACCTACTTTGTATGTTTTGACTGTGTGTATTTTGGTAGCTATATTTTTTTATCAATAAACAGTATTGTACGGTAAGCGTACCTACAACTTTTTTATCCGAGATTTTTATTTTCCAACCATAGTACATACCCACCCTGTTACCCCTTAATACAGGCTGATGAATTGTAATCGAAGGTTCATGTAATTTTATCTCATCCCGCTCACGAGTATATTACAGATACTATAAGGTGGTGATAATACATGATACACTCGAACACGCGTGTGTGTACAATAGGATCGGTGTAGATAACGCGTATACAGCGTATATTCGGTCGCAGTATGCATTATGCTTACGGTAGCGGCACGTAACTTTAGCGTTGAGCGTTATTATTGCGCAGAAGTCATAAATAATTGCGTGCGGTGACAGTACACATGCGCAGTTATCCCCTCCGCGTATCGCTCAGCGCTAGACTTACGTGCCGTTATATAGTTATACATCTCATTTTAATTTAAGGGCCTTTCCGGCTAGTCTACACACCCAACGATGATTTATTTATGTTGACGTTTTTTATAGGCTCACAGAAAGATAAAATCATAAAAAAAACTCTTCGGCAATGGGGAATTGATCAAAACTCATCACATCAGTCTCACATCAATTTATTTGGATCAAAAATTTTAAAATCACAAAAGTTGTATAGATTAACACAAATACAATATTAATAAATTACTAATAAAAGCATTCTGGCAAGACGAGATGAGTATCATAAAGTTGTATTAGATCATTATTAAAGTTTTTAAAAAGAGTACAAAATTCATATATAAACTACCTAATTCATAAAGCAAATATGCCTTGAAATTTCTCCCAGTTTTAGTGGGATTTTCTTTGGATTAATCTCAGACTTTAAATTCACACTGGATGTCAATGTCAAGTTAATAAACATCGTAAGTACTTAGGTATAAAAATATAAATGCTATTCAAAACAAAATTAAAATTAAAGCGTGAGGTGGGTAAACAGTTACATTTGTGACAAACAAGCATTGTGATAAGCCTACAACTAGCCTTAGATCTATGACTACTAGCTATCGACTTAGCTATCTATGCTATGTATCAATCTTAAAAATAAAAGGTAACTAAAAATTAACATATCCAAATTAAATACATAATAATTGTACTACAGTGAATAAAATTTATAGTTAATTTGCTGCACAGGACACAACACACATATGTATGATGCTACCAAAATTCGAGGTTTAAAAAAGATGCCATTTTATTAGTCTTATGCTATTCGAGAATGTAACCAGTCGTACATTAATTCAATTTTGTACTTTTCAATAATACCGAATGTCTTTTATGTGCTTAACATAACAATTAATTTAATCAAAATTTAAAATACGTACACAATGCTTATACCTATTAAAAACTAGAAATTTATCCACTATCTATAAAGAGAGAGAGAGACATGCACATACAATACTAATACTTCACGAACTATTACAATTTACATCAATGGGGCTTGATTTTCGTTGATTAAATACATTTGACATCAAAGTTTAAATATGACATAATTAGTCAACATGTGCGTATCTCGGGACGATGTCTTCGCGGATGAGCAGATCGCAGGCGGGCAGCCCGTGCTGCGGCAGCAAGTCCTGCCCGACGGCGATCAGGCCGGTCTCGGGCCCGGCGAGCTGGCCGTGCCACACGTAGTAGTAGAACAGCTGTTGCATGGCGGCCATGAAGCGGCGCTGCTCCGGCATCTCCGAGTCGAACGTGCCGAGGATAGCTTGAACGTCCGCGTCGGCGGCCGCCAGTCGCGAGCCCGCCGCGCCGCCGCCCGCGCCCGAGCCCAGCACTACGTACAGCGGCACGCTCAGACGCATCCGCGCCAGGCTCACCAGCGGACACAGAGTGCGGATCGACGATATCAACTCCACCAACCCCTCGTAACTCTTGTTGAAGTGCGTGAACACAGCCGATGTCAAGTTCTTCTCCCCGATCACACTATCGTTCACCATTTTTTCCACGATCTCAGCGGTCCAGTTGATGTGTTTATTACGCAGGAGATCGGAATGACTAGAATGCTGGGTTGTACCGAATACCATCGGTTTGAACACCTTGTCCTTGCCCGTTTTCTTAGTCTGCTTTTGGACATCCCACCTCTCGTAAGCGTGCATTCTGAGCAGGTCTCCGTCGAGTACCAACCACGAGCGGTTGAATTCCTCGGAGACCGGTAAGGTACCGACATTGCTACCCAACCAGATATCCGGAGTGACTGAGAGAATTTCGGTTGTTGGCATTTCCCGCAAGCAATCTGCGTCATTACATTTGCTAAGCTGTTTAAATTGTTCATTATTTTTTTGGGACTGTTCTAGTGGCTCTCCAGGGAATATGACCGAAGGGGATGAAAGCCATGCGCGCGAAAACAGCTTTTGTGCTTGATTGACGGTGGTTAGAGCAGCGGTCAAGGTAGCTCCGGCGCGATGTCCCAGTAGAGTCACCGAGTTAGGATCACCACCGAAATGTTGGATATTCCGATTAACCCACTGTAGAGCAGCCAACAGATCGCTGAGAGCGTAATTACCTGATGTCGGAGGGTATTTGGTATTGGACAGCATGTCGAGAGCAAGGAAACCGAAAGGACCTAATCTGAAGTTAGGGCGTACAAAGACTACTTCTTTAGTACGCGCATACAAAGCTGAAGGTTGCGCTGCGCTTATTCCTCCGCTGAACGAATTCGCGCCGATAAGTATAACTACTGGAAGAGGACTGTCGTATCTCACGTGGGGAGTCACGATATCGAGGGTCAAGCAATCTTCTTCGCCAGTGATAGTTCCATTTTCAAGAAATTGCATGCAAAGGGGCCCTTGTTGCTGCGCCTGAAGTGTACCGTTCCAGCAGAGAGATATATTATTCAGGGGTTGTGCGTATGTAAAACGTTTAGCTGCCACGGGTGGCTCGGCGTAGGGAATGCTGAAGAATTTGTAAACGCCTTCATCATATATCCTGAAACAAGGACAATAAAAAAAACCCACTTTTAAAAATCTTCGGATCAACTACATTTTTGGCTAAAAAGATTTTATAGGTTATTATGCTCACCCTTCAACTGGTCCGCAACTAGATGAAGTAGTTATAAAGCGGCCGAGACGCAGAGGCCTCTCCGCAGGTGGGCCGGCGCAAGCTACGATGAGAATGCCGATAACGACGACAAATATCACCACGAAAACTACTGCAAAGACTGCTATGTCATCTGAAAAGAGTGTCATCAGTTAATGAACATCGGGTAGCTGAACTAGCAGCAATCACCCGTCACGCAAAAAGAGTCTCATCAACGTCCAACTTGAGAAAACCAGTGCGCTCACCAAGTATCAAGTTTATCAATTAGTTTCACAATGTACACTGTACAGCAAAAAGGCTTACACTACTATAACTTCCAGCCACGATATTTATACAAACTAGCTACATGTAATCAAAATCCTTCGAGTAGGTAGGGTCAGAAGCCCAAAAATTGAATTGAACATTTTTTTAAACCCGGGACCTTAACCTGGCCGCTGGCGGGCCTTTTTTGCGTGACACTTGGCACATGTTTCGAACTCTTAAGTTCTACGACATTCTGGTTTCCTCACAATGTTTTCCTTCACCGATTGAGAGTACTGGAATAGTGTACATAAATTGTCAGACAGAAAAACTCATTGCATGACCGGATTTGAACCTAGGACTTTAGGATCGGAAGGCGGGGTCGCCACCACTAGGACCACCAGTGCTCTCACCTAACAACTGGATTAAACTAAATAAGTTAAAGTTAAATGAAGAAGTTCTCGCGAACACAAACAATTTGAATTGTCACTTACCAATAATTAATTTCTTTTGACGAATCCTCTCTTTGAGTGGAAGCTTTGTTGCAACTTTGCCATCTTCTGGCTCCTGAAATTTATTTAAGTTTAAACCTAAACCTGAATATTAATAAAAAGTATAATGATAGCAAGATCGGGTTTTCTTAGTAGATGCTTTGCTTTGTTTGGGGCTAGATAATGGTGAAAACAACTATCTAGCTTCTAGCCCCAATCACCACCACCAATATTTATTTATTAATTTACTTATATCATGCATGCAATATCTGTATTTACTAGTTTATGGTATTTGGGGTGGGAAAGGGTCAATAGTGCTATTGAATACAGCAGCACATGATGCTTCTAATAATATATAAAAAAAAACTTACCTCTCCGTCTAACTTCACAGTTTCCATTCCATCATTGGGTGTGTCTAGTTTCTCATCCAAAGTTTCCATAGATGCAAGAGCTGCCTCAGCACAGCTGTCGGAACGTTTTTGGAACAGCTTTGGGTATTTCAGGTTAAACAGCCCTTTTTTGCCTCCATTTTCAGCTAAAAATTTAATTATTAATATTTATTTACAGACAAGCAGCATACTAATATGTCTACATCAAGTTGAAAAAAGGCATATTTATTAAAATCTTATAGTCATTGTTCTTTTTTAAGCAAAACTTTCCTACTTTTTTTATAAAAAAACAGAATAGTTATTACTTTAGTTAGATTTACTATAATAAATAATTAACACTTTCAAGTATTTGTGTTCAATTTATGAGCCATTGCCATTGGTATGTTTCTGGTTATTTTAATACATTTGAATTAATAACACAAACTCACCAGCATGTTCATTTTTGGAATGATGTAAAAACTTTGTCAAGGGGCAAGAATGTAGAAACTGCAAGCGATGCCCAATTTTTGGTTTATGTTCTTCAGTCTTTTGATGATCAGGATCTTTTTCAATAACATCTTCATCCTGCAACAAAAAAAATGTTTAAGGCCTTAGCAAGGCGATAACACAGCAATATGACAGCAAGTTCGGCAAGTTTTGCATGCGCACTTGATGTGCGGGCAGGTTTTTCCTCAAGTAGGCCGCTAGTGGGCCCTTTTTGCGTGACCCTTGACACGTGTTGTTCGAACTTTTTTAGGTTCTACAACACGCCGGTTTCCTCACGATGTTTTCCTTCACCGTTTTGAGATTACTGGCATAGTGCACATAAATAATATGACAGCAATATTGTATCGAAAGAAAAAACTGAAAAAACTTGGCACAGCAGTCCATTGATGTGGCCGGGCCATAATACTTACTATTTTGTTTATAGCACCACAATTTATAATTGCCATGATCATTCTTCTCAAAGCTATATTTTTACTTTAAGGTTGATCTTGGCGAGTTTTAACTTAAGGTCATGGGTTCAAATCCAGTTGTGTACCAATAAGTTTCTTGCTCAAAAATTGATATGCACTATACCTACCAGTACTCATAACAGTGAAAGATAACATTGTGAGGAAATCGGCATCTCATAGAGACAAGTGCATGAAAGGAGCCTCTCCGAGATGTACTTAACATCCTTTCACCACACACTGGTGTGAAAGAACCAGTGACATCATAAGAAAAGAGAAGAAGTATAAGGCTTGGCTTTCCGAGATGGTAATATAACAGTAAGAACACAACATTTTAAGGCAAACACTACATTGGATTATTGTTTCCAAGTAATGCTACCGTTGGGTTGGGTGGGTTGGGGTTGGGTTGGGAGATTTAATTGAAATTTGAATATTTCAGTTAGTTTATGATTAGACTAAGTAGATACATTTTTATCTGGTAGATAAACTCAGAGATGAAGAAATTGGTATTTTGACTTCTTGGATGTTTAAAATGAAACAATTTGAAAAGATTTTACCTTGGATTTGTCTTTATCACTGTTCCTGGTAAAGAATCCTGGCATTTTGATGGCACCAATAGGGATGAACTTGGGTTTGACTTCCCGGCCTTGCTCAGTCACATCCCCAGACAGTGCCGCTTTTACAACGCCTTCACCATCAATCTTAGCATCTACATCTGCCTCAATATTATCACTCTCGGTTTTCAACATCACCTCCATTTCTTCAGCTTCTATTTGCTTTTTATCGGGCGACTTATCATCATCGTAATCGGGCTTATTGATTTCCATTGTGCTCAACTGTAGAAATCATAAAAAATTGGTAACGAATTTAAGGTACGTAAACGTAGTATGAATTCGTAGATTTTTATCTCATTTGCATTCAATCCTCAGATTTACAATAATAATGAATGAACGCGCTACGCAGGTGGAATAAAATCAAAATGGGCAGGTGCAATGCAAGAGACAATAATGCCGTTTTCTGCGGGAACGGGATAGATACGGGAATACAGGAGGGAATCTGGAAGCAAGCGTTACGAACTCTGTAGCGTCGTTGTTGGCAAAAACAGATACATATTAGCAAGAACCACAGTATTGAACTTTATGAAATGGAATAATATACCTGGCTCACTTTTGATTACTGGGAAAAAAGACAAAAATCACTAACAAATATTTGCAAAAACGCCGCTTCGCACCACCGCGCCGCACCGTTGTCAGTTCTTGCCAGAGTTGCCAGATCGATTTTTAAACATTCCCTATTAATTCAATTATTTTCCCCCAAAATTATACAACTTTCAATCTTATTACTCGCTCTATTGTACCTCGTAAGAGTAGTATTGTTCTGTGATTGTACTAAACTGACACGTAAGGGTGGAGTTAATAAACTAACAATTTAGTGACGAACTCAAAAATCCACAATCCACACGCCAAAACCTTTTTTAAATGATCCCGAAATAAGTATTTCCCCCAGTATCGTGAAAAAAATCACGATCTGGCAATAATGGCCTGGTCCCCTCTTCCCAGGTTTGTACTTTTTAATTCATCTTCCCTTCCCTGAAGCAACCATGGAGGAAGTTAGCCGACCATAAAGTTACACAGACAATAAAAAACGTACGAACAACTCGTAGGTCAGAAACAGCGCATATTATGCATCTAAAGTCGGATTTTTAATTAGACGATACCGACTGACAGAAGCTAATGTCACTTTGTAAAATAATGTTACCATATTTAAAGTAATAGTGCTGCGTTCAGTTCTCGTTCAATCAGATGAATGAACAATGAGTGAATAGTTAATCATTTGAAACTATAAAATAATATTGAAATTTGTATAAAAAAATGTATAAAAGTGCTCTGATATAAGTTACTTGTAGTATGTAACTACAATCAGCTGTTTGACGGTTTATTACAAAGCGCGGCGTGGTGACAAGTGCCAACACCGATGAACGCCACGCGCGTCGGTCATCATATTGTTTGTAATTTGGCTTCTAACCTCTGGTCTGATAGCACGAATGTTTTTCTGCGCTCACGCTGTTTAGTTATTGTTTTTGTAAAGTTTTTCGTTACGTTGTGTTTGTGGTAATTGTTGTGTATTTTGTTGCTATATTGTTTCATGCAAACGATATGGATCCTCAATCGGGCACGTCAAGTCAAAATCGGCACACTAACTATTCACTTGAAAAACGAGGCAATTTCATTCATTCAGGAGTTTTTTCAATCATTCACTTTGTCACAACACTATTTTCATTTCATCAAAAACTGACAACACAGTAAACGTCAGCTAGCTTCGTCTAACTCTAATTAAAAATCCGAGTATAGTCATAGAGCAGAGCTCCGGCCGGCGGCCTCCGGCTCCAGCCACATGTTTATCTAACTTCTTCTAATTTGATGTTTTTTTTACTTCTATTGATTTGAAAGATTTGCATATTTGCAATGAATAAACTCAAAAACTACTAAGCAGATTTCACAAAATCTTTCACCATTGGAAATTGTGTTAAAAATAAATGACCACCCGTGCGAAGCCGGGACAGGCTGCTAGTAGTGTAGGCAGCAGTGTCTCCTTATACACGGTAATTACCGTAGATGCACCGTAATCTGACATAATCTACGGTCAACGGTAAAAGGTCGATTTATATCTACAGACATTGAGCGTGGCAGACACGTGCCGTGGCAGACAAAATGATATTCTTCCATACAGTAACTACACACGTGTCTGTAAGTGTCTGTACGGCCGTGTTACGATAGATATAAATACGTTAATAGTTACTGTATGGAAGAATATCATTTTGTCTGCCACGGCACGTGTCTGCCACGCTCAATGTCTGTAGATATAAATCGACCTAAACGTGCATTACCGTGTCGTAATTCTACCGTATTACGGTGATGAATAACTTTTCGCATTTTTGATATTTTTTTGATTACGTGTAACGAAACGTAACTTTTTAGATTTTTAGAACACAAAATTTTAGATGGCAGCACTCAAGGCAAAAAATGATCAGCAAAATGAATGCATCTATTTACGAAAAAGAAATTTTCGTCTTAGATTGGGATTAGGGAACTAGTTTTTTATAAGTAAGTAAGTTTAAATTCATTACAAAAAATTAGAAACATGTAACAATTAATAATAAGTAGGTATTAAAAATAAAATTTTTATTGTTATTTAATTATTGCTTTTAAATTCCCTTTAAATTTGTTTTTTATCTACTTAATTACCAATTTTACCATACACTTAAACATTACACGGTAATTACGGTAAATTTTTAACTGACACACCGGAAAACACCGTATTTTCACCCTGGCAACACGGTAATCCTTTATTTTTATAAGGAGACACTGATAAGCAGTCACACCCAAAGAGTATATTTAGGTCACACCCACACTGAGCCGGACGGAAGGGCCCGGGGTAGTATCTCTAACTAGTCTGTGGGCCCGGGTGGCTGACCACAAGCCTGGGGCGCAAAACAGATATAGGTAAATTGTTTTGTGCCTGGAGCCCGAGGCAACCTTTGAGCAAATTTTTTATAATAAAAAAATACGGGTTGCACTCCGGGAGTGCCGGCAGAAGTGAAAACTTGATTATTAACGTAGGAACCCTAAAAGTTGTTTATTTTATCAAGTTCCTCAATGTAGTAAAACCCCAATCAAAGTCCTAAGGAACCCTAAAAATTTTAGCATTATCAAGCTCCTAAGTGTAGTTGAAATTCCAATCAAAGTGCTAAGGAACCCTAAAATTGTTTACATAATCAAGGTCCTTAGTGTAGTTGAAAGTCCAATTAAAGGCCTAAGGAACCCTAAAAGTTGTTTATTTTATCAAGTTCCTCAATGTAGAAAAACCCCAATCAAAGTCCTAAGGAACCCTAAAAATTTTAGCATTATCAAGCTCCTAAGTGTAGTTGAAATTCCAATCAAAGTCCTAAGGAACCCTAAAAATTTTAACATTATCAAGCTCCTAAGTGTAGTTGAAACTCCAATCAAAGTCCTAAGGAACCCTAAAAGTTGACCACTTAATCAAATTCCTCAATGTAGTAAAACCCCAATCAAAGTCCTAAGGAACCCTAAAAATTTTAACATTATCAAGCTTCTAAGTGTAGTTGAAACTCCAATCAAAGTCCTAAGGAACCCTAAAAGTCGACCATTTAATCAAATTCCTCAATATAGTATAATCCCAATCAAAACCCTATACGGAACCCTAAATTTTACGTAAAGCCAAATCCTCAACGGGTCGGAACCGCTAGAAGGGACCTTGTCGCGCGACCTACAAGTAGGTCCTAAATGAAGTAAAACGGCAGACATAGGAGGAGGGGGTTCTGGGGGGCTAAGGGGGGTCACAGCACGGCTCGCTTCGCTCGCCGCGCTGTTCCCCGTGGTCGCGTGGCGGCTCGCTTCGCTCGCCGCGACGCTCCCCCCGGGTTCAGGAAGAGGGGGTTCTGGGGGGCTTAGGGGGGTAACAGCACGGCTCGCTTCACTCGCCACGCTGTTCCCCGTGATCGCGTGGCGGCTCGCTTCGCTCGCCGCGACGCTTCCCCCGGGTTTCGGAGGAGGGGGTTCTGGGGGGCTTAGGGGGGGTCACAGCACGGCTCGCTTCGCTCGCCGCGCTGTTCCCCGTGGTCACGTGGCGGCTCGCTTCGCTCGCCGCGACGCTCCCCCCGGGTTCAGGAGGAGGGGGTTCTGGGGGGCTTGGGGGGAGTCACAGCACGGCTCGCTTCGCTCGCCGCGCTGTTCCCATGGTCGCATGGCGGCTCGCTTCGCTCGCCGCAATGCTCCACTCGAAAAATAAATACAGTAGATCTATAAAATCATGTACCAATGACCACTACTACCTGCCGCGGGCGGCCGCTAGTTCATAAAATCTATAATAGGTATGTACCTATACCTACTACAGTCACGAAAAACGCCTTGGTATGCTTGCTACTAACTATTATCTATTCTGTGACGTTACCGTGTCATAGTAACTACTAGCGTATCTGTAGCGTCGCTTTTTCGATTTTTATTATGAACTCTACGTTGTAGTCTTAGGGTACATTTCTGCAAAAAATCCGTCCTACGCTTTTTCGATCAGGGTCACGTGATCCTGACGCGAGTTTAAGATTTTATCCCCATTCAGAAAGTGCTCAACGCCGCTAAAGAAGTTTTCACTTCAAAAAAATATCTGATCTAGTTTAACATTTGGGTCGCAAGAGCTGGGACCTAGCCTGCGCGGGCCTCCTCTCCTACAGTTGCCACAAGCCATACCCATAGGGGGCCCGCGCAGGCTGGGGCCCGGGCGACAAATGCCATTTCGACTGTTTATGGGCAATCCTACGCTGTCTAATCTGTTAAGTAGGATAAGCACCTACCTTCCCACACCGTTGATCGCGCATGTTTGGGACTTGTAGTAAGAGGGTGTCTCTTGTTTTTTTAACCTCGCTAGGCGCACCGCCAATAAAAAATGAGAAACTTTTTAAATATTTATTTTTAACAATAATAACTAATAAATAGGAAGTGGAAAATTAATGCTTTTCTAATGCTTTAACCAAGAGATCGTTAATTCCTGTTATTAGGTTTCTAGGGTCCATTATAAGGCCAGCAGTCACCATAGCGTTCGAAAAAAGTTGTTGAGCCACCATATTCGCAAGGTCTTTGTCGGTCGAGAGAAGTTTGTGGAGCTTCTTGATGATTGGATGCCTGAAAGTACACAAACAATATAAAACAAAACTTACAAACATCGCGGACATTCTTAAGACGTAAATCGTATTATCTACTATTTATGCTGATACGGTCCGTCACATCGGAACTCGATCAAATCCCACACAAAAGCCGCGTTCTAATTACCTACACCGTATAATTATATCAATGTCGTTTTGTACACGCGTTAATGTGTGCGGTTCTTGCACAGACACTACACAAATGTCGTTTTGTACACGGGCGTGTGTGAGCGTGGCGCATCTTTTGCTTTTTGTGTTCTGTGCTATATATAATACAAGTTCTGCTGTGCTTAGTTTGGGCCTGGATAGTATTTTGTGGATTGTCCATAATATTTTATATTTAATCAATTGGAATGCAGATTGTGAATTGCTATATCTAGATGAATCGCAAAATTGACTAAAAAGACTGATCCACGCCTTGTCATACAAGTGGTGAGAAAATACAGATTTCTGGCAATATAACTTACTTGGGATTGAGCTCAAGTTGCGGTCGCAGCAGTGCGAATCTGTTCTCCTCACTGAGGCTCGCCGCTTGCGTGCGGATGAAGTGGCGCGCGGCCGCCATCTCTGGCACGACTATGACGCACGGATGCGAATCCAGCTTCTGAGTGGTCCGAACCTCGAACACTTTGCCGGCTAAATTGGACTTCAGGAATGACACCAGCTCGTCTGTTTGGGACTTTTGTAGACTATCGCTTCCTGCGAAAATGGAAATACGAACAATTATACGCATGCACTTCATTGTTGTTGCTAACTGCACTCTCATACTGAATGTACGAGATTTAACTATAGTAGTTGTACAAAATGATAATTGTGTGAAAGATGGATATGGATTTGATTTTTCTTAATTTATTTATTTTGACACCCTTCTATGTCATATACGTATGGGGTGTTTAGAGTTTACTTGTATGTATATATATCATATACGTATGGGGTGCGATGGTACGGGGTTTATTTTGCGTGTCAGTTTTAAATGGAAACATTTTGCGGCAATAAGGATCATGTTGTTGTCTTTGAGATCCTCCAAGCAAGAAAAAAGGAGTGAATACCGAAATGTCAGCTAACAGAGGGGAATGAAGGAAGAGATGTTATGCCGACCCCACATAAAGTGAAGTAGTAGTTACAGGTAAAAGTAGTTGTGCACCAACCAATAATAGTATCAGTGGTATCAGCAGCGTCTTTTTGCATGTCGTTCTCCACAGATGTCAAGGGCCTGCCGCCGAACTGTTTCAGTTCTAACAAGACGAGTTCATCGTACATCTCATAGCAGAACAGCACTTCTACATCCCTCTTCTTCAGAGATTCGTAGTACGGCGATGTCTGAGCCAGTTCACGGCTGCAACAAACAATAAAAAAAACAATTACAACCCTCTACAGTTTATACTTAACTGTTGAGTGCAGTACAGGCGGCACGATATTGGTTATTGGTCTATTCGGGAAGCCTATGTTGAGCACTGGAAGACTAAAATTGAGGACACAGTAGGTACATACATAAAGCTAATTATAAGCAAAGTTCTTTTACAGATGATTTAATTAGGAACCTGTGAGGTCCCTAACACACACCAAGAATAACAACAAAACCACCAGCAATTTTACTCAATCATTACAGAGACAAAAAATATTGTATTATTTATATTGTAGACAATCCACACAACACTATCTAGCCCAAATTAAGCCGAGCTTGTACTATGGGAACCAGATAGCAAATATAATACTCAACTATTTTTTTTTTAAAACATACTTAGAATACAATTTAACACCCAGACAGAGAACAAACATCTATGTTCACCACACAAACATTTGTTTTCGGTGGGGATCGAACCCACTACGGCGCAGAAGGCAGAGCTACTACTAAATAAGCTAAGAGGCCAGTCAAAAAGTGAAACAGGATTGTCCATAACCAACGGTCGTATCGCTGGGAGCGATCTCTTGCAAACAAACGGTATCCTCAACTACACCAAGAGACTGAAATGATACCTGATGTTAAGCATTCTACGAACCTAATTCGCAGTTCAAAAAATATTTTAAAAATAAATACAAAAAAAAGTAGGCAGCAGTACATACCTCGGCGCAGCTAAATAGTAAATTGTTTTTTGATCGTCCTTTTGGCGTGCACTGTAGTCTGCGAGTGATGTTTTTTGCCCACTCTCCAGTTTAGACGATTCAAAGCGCAATAGTTTGGCTATTTCCTCCTAAAATAAATATCAGATTTCAAAACCATTCATAAAAGAAGTAAACCGACTAATAAAATCGAAAATAAAAGAAGCGAGACACCACGCGAAAATGCGGGCGGAACCATAAATACCTTTTCTAAAGGGTTTTGACTAGTGACTATTCCCTCTTTCATAAATAGAGAATACTCCTTATAAAACGAATCGTAACCGACTGGGTCTTTGTTAGACATCTCCACCATAAACTTCAGGAATCGGTTTGTCAGTACTGATCTCAGCTTGCTAAAAAAATAACGTTTTAAGTAAGTGAAGATTTTATAAATTGTACATTAATCCTATAATGGTATTTATTGATACTCACGCAATCAACGCACTGTTTTGCAATAACTCTCTACTTAGATTAAGTGGAATGTCTTCGGAATCTACAACCCCTGAAAATACAATGTGTTCAAACGAGTGCAAGAATTTAATCAACAGATGATGACTGATCAAAAAAGAAAAGTGAGTATTATTTTAAAATGTAGCCTACGATTTTAACAACATTAATTTGGCCTGCTTCGGGCTTACTCAGGCCCGTCAAGTTATACTTATGAAACTCTTATAGAATCTATATCTTTTGTTCGTTTCTTGAGCGAGAAATTGATAGCTAATCGCTTGCTCGCCGGCGGCGCCGGCGGTCGGCCGAGTGTCTAAATGGCGCAAAGTACGAAAATATTATATTACCTTTAACAAATCTAAGCCACTTAGGCAGCAGGTTTTCCGCCTTATTTTTAATCAAGATCTTCCTCGAGTACAGAGCAACACCCACATCGGAATCTCTGGACATCTCAAAGAGCCCTGGCTTCCCTTCAGGAACGTACAGAATGGATCTGATCGATAATGGCGCGTCTGTTTTGTAATGCAATGTAAATCTTGGCTTGTCGTATGAATTGCTTATGAATTTATAGAATTCAATGTGCTGCTCTTGAGTGACTTCTTTGGGTTCCATCAACCATAGCGGCTGTAAAATGGGTTTTAAAATGAAATAAATTCCTTGGATCATTTTCATGAACAACGGGATATTTACCATGATTGAATAGTGGTAAAACTAATACAAGTGTGCGAAAGAGGTTAGATCAATTTGTCTGTAATTTTTTTTTTATCCGTGTACCCGTGTTATTTGTGTTCAACCCTTGATCATGGTGCATGCAACTGTGCCGAAATATCAGAAGTCAAAACTCACAAAATTAAATCATGGTAAATATCCCGTGGTTCATAAAAATAGGGTTAAAAACCATGATAGTTTATAAAATTAAATTCTTTGTGGTCTTTGAAATTTACACATTCAAATGTGAGGCATAATATTTTGGCTACCTTCGCTACTTACTTTGATTGAATTAACTTGATCGTCATTCAAGTATATAGGACTGCCAATAAAGTTGCTGTATTTCATAATAATACCTGAAAGGATTTAGACAATAATTTAAATAGAGCTTCATCCATTGCATAGAGATCTGATAGATTAGATTTTCGAAAAATAAATATGCAGGTATTGTTAAATTGAGGGTATGACGCCTTTCAAAACTTTTCCCTAACTTTCGTGGTTTCGGACTTAGTCATAACAACCCTGTATATTATACAAGTAACACTGACATAAAAATTGGCCGTCACTCGGCGGCACTTGCGTAAGCAAAAGCGTGTTTGGTGCTCTGTGGCGGCACTATACCGCTGGTCTTCCGTCACACCAGTATTGTATCGAGATGTCTAAATGACAGAGTTCTGAGATACATTGGTGAGATACACCCTCCTACTTTTTTAAAGTTGGCTAAAAAACCATACCTTGAACAGTGCTATCATCAGAATACTCTCTGCAGTCTGTTTTCAGATGTATCACAATTTTGGTTCCAATAGGTACGCCTTCTGCCTCTTGAATTTCATATACTCCAGACCTGAAGATACAAAAATATTTTTTTTTTCATATAAATCCCTATTACAAATAAAACCTATTACAAAGACAAGAGACTTTTAACGAGCCGCTATCGATTGTCAGGCATTATGAATGAGGTTTCATTAGTTTATATCTTTGCTGTTTTAATATAACAAGCCTTACCCATCAGACATCCATTTGTATCCTAAAGAGCCTGTTTTACTGCTTCTAGTGTAAACTTCAATTTTATCAGCCACCATAAATGCAGAGTAGAATCCCACTCCAAACTGTCCGATGATAGAACTGGCTTGCTCAGCCCCCTGCTTCTTTATCTCTTCTATGAACGACTTAGAGCCAGATCTAGCTATGGTGCCCAAGTTATCAGTGAGCTCTTCTTTTGTCATTCCGATGCCTGTGTCCTGTCGAATTATAATTGATAACTAAGGCTAGTGTTTTTATACATAATTATAAGTATAAAAAACTTGAGAAACCGACTTCATTGTCAAACGGCTAAACCGATTTTAATCAAATTAGTTTGGGACAATCTGGACGTAAGAATAACCTTCCAAATAAAAAAATATTTTTCTAAATCGGTTCCTAAATAACGGAGGCATGCAGTTACAAACATTAAACAAATTATTGAAAAAAAAATTTGATTGGAAGTCGGTTAAAAATACATGTTATGCTAACATTGTTAGGGCCGCAGGAATCTAAAAGAGGAAAAATAAATCCATATCACGCGGGTGATTGTGTAATTTCTTTCTCTCTTTTCTTAGTAACAAATACAGAGATCACATAATATCTTGATGCCATCATTTTTCAACCGCTATTCTGTTGCTGTGCTAGTTTTACAACGTGAAGTTCCTATTATTATTATTTTTAATGTTTGGTTTTATTTCAATCCTTTTTTTATTGCAATGGAAATTCAAAATCATGTCAAAAATTACAGATACCACTAGGTTTTGATTGCAACAAAAGATCAATCGACTTGACTGGCCTCTCAGCTCAGTTGGTAGTACCTCTGCCTTCTGCGCCGTAGGTCGTGGGTTCGATCCCCACCGAGAACAAACATTTGTGTGGTGAACATTGATGTTTGTTCTCTGTCTGGGTGTTATATTGTATTCTATGTATGTATTTACAAAAAAAAAAAAAAAAAATATTCAAGTATTATATCAGCTATCTGGTTCCCATAGTACAAGCTCTGCTTAGTTTGGGACTAGATAGTGTTGTGTGGATTGTCCAAAAATATTTATTTATTTATTTATTTAATCACCCCACTGAGTTTTCAAGATACTGAGCTGCCCGTAATCATTGTGATTTCATCTCATTTTTTTTTGTTTTATGATCACAGTTTCAATACATATAATTTTTTTTGTAATTAAGTATAGTAGGCATTTTTTATCTCTTTGAGTTTTGTATATTGTGTGCTAAGCAAATAGATAGAACTCTATACACAAAGAAGAAATAATGAGTACAATGGGTGGCCTTTTCGCTAATGTTTTGGATGAAATGAATAGACAAGAATCGGATAGAGAGTGGTGTACAAATAAATGATTGTTTGTCTGGTTCATATTAGCAAGTACCTGAAAAGTGATGGTCCGGTTCTGCTTGTCAGTTGTCAGTCTGATCTCAAGGGGCCTGTCCACCTCGTCAAGACTCGGTGCATCAGCCACTCCACTAACATTCAGGTAGCGGAACTTCTCTAAGGCATCACTTGCATTGGATATCAACTCTCTTATGAAAACCTGCAGAACAAGAGATAAGGATTATTTTTTTTGTATATACATACTTAGAATACAAAATATCACCCAGACAGAGCACAAACATCTGTGTTCAGCACACAAATCACACAAGATCTCAGTGGGGATTGAATCCACACCCTCCAGCGCAGAAGGCAGAGCGACCACCAAATGAGCTAAGGGCTGTCAAGTATATAAGACCCTAAAAAAAATATCAAATGTTTTAAAAATACAAGGTTTTACAATAAAATGGATTTGGATCTCTTCTTTTAAATGGTAAAACCTGTATTAGAAGAGTCTCCTCTAAAATCCAGGGGTGTTATTAATAATCCTGGCGTAGCGTTGGACTAGTTAATCCGTGTTTTGTCACATTTGCTCGAGTTGACAATTGCATGTCAATGCAAGAGACAAAACACGGATTTACTAGTCCAGCGCTACGCCAGGATTATTAATAAGGCCCCAGGAGTCTAGTTGCATGCCGTTAAGACCTATGTTCATACAGGTTCTAATTAAAAACTTGGTAGGTAAGAGCTCAAAGTAGTTTAAAAATGACTGAAATGACATGAAAATGAAACCTACTTAGCAGAAAGTTAGGATTACTTACTTCTTTGTCAGAGTAGAGTGATCTTGCCACAATATCTAACAACATTCGTGTTTCAGCTTGGAATTCTCTCTTTTCAGAGCTACCTTTTAATGTTTCCGATTTTTTCTCTTCTATGACTGCACTGAATGAGCGGTGAAGGTCCAATCTTGGAAAATCTATATCAATGACAATAAATTTAAAATCTCACAGCATGAAAGTGAGTGGGAGCCTTTATGTTTTTGATTCTGGATTGAATACTTTGTTTTTTGATATTATGTTATTTCCATGTACCTACCGAGGATAGCAGTCTTCGAATCAGTCATTTTACATTATCATCATCATCAACATAAAAATATTAACTGGGCTTCAGTCTCTCTCAAGACACGCTAATGATGATAGTGGTAATGATAATGATTTTCAGTTCTTTTCTTTGGCCATGGAAATTAGTGTTGGGTAGGACACCGTTTCAAAAAGAGTTTGTATGAGGCCCTCGTTTTTGTACCGTGAGGTGTCACAATGTCATGCTTCAAATGTCATGTCACATGCTGTTGCGAAGTAGTGAGTTTAACTCATTTTGCTCGACTCATTTCATTTGTCATTCAGGATTTTTTTTCATGAGCTACTGCTCTTGAGGTGTCTTGATGAATGTCTCGTTATTATGTATTTCTAGCCTCTCTCTACTCTACATAGTATTACCTATTGTGGTTTTAATTCTTTCACTAAAAGTGAGGCGCCTTGCTTGATGAGCAGGTAGGTAGGTACTACTTATGGTGAAATATTAGATAGAGTCTTTTCTATCTTCAGAAGGGCAAAACAAGAAATAGATCAAACATTGGGAAAGGCCGCCGTTCCAATCTACTTTTCTCGGATGAACATGATTATATTTATTTACTTACCACTGTGATGCTGTGCTGCAAAGTTGCTAGCTGTAGCTGCTATAGATTTTGTTTTGTTATCGGTTTGGAAAAATAACCTCCTAGCGAAATATGTAGTCGGACGCAGTCTCGCACGTAAAGCGGACATTGTATGACGTTTCCAACCAATATAATAAAATATGTACTTAGTAGGACCGTATATATGCAGTGCAGTTTGTTTTTATAGATGAAAACCAACGAAAAGAAAAATATCTAAAGCCTGAACATCAGCAGCAGCACACAGAAATTGATTGACTTGACTTGACTGGCGCCAGGCGCTTGTTTTTGTTGTTGACGAATTTGATGTTGACGTATTATCTTGTATGATTGATTTATAAACAAGACAGTTTTATTTAGTTGGCACGCCTTCAGATGAATAGAGATGGGATTTGCTTAGTTTGCTTGCGTTTTTGATTCGAGTTTCGGAAATTACCGGTGTAATTTGGAGAAATATTCATGCTACAAAACCCAAGAAAGAAACCTGGAACGCATTCATAGCGTCACCTTTAGTCCGTCAAAAATGCACAAGCATCAAGCAAAGCAAGCATCTTTGATACAGCGTTGCCAGATCATACCGCTTTTCCACTTTTTACACCGCCTTTTTGACAATGGATCCGCCATCCGCTTTTAGCCAGCGGGGTTCCACTTTTTTCGACTTTGATAGGACATGAGGATTAAAATATTATCTTCCCACTAAAGACATTTTTATGGGCACCGATCCGTTTACTCTTTCAAATAGAAGAACCTAAAAAATGTCTATAGCGGCCTCTACATTCCTGCCAAAACTACGCCAAATAGGATAGATAGATAGAAAATTCTTTATTGCACAATATTAAAAATAACTGTACACAGGCGAACTTAATGCCAGATAGCATTATCTACCAGCTAACCTTTGGGTAATAGGGAGATAGGTTGGAGGTTGGGTAGGAGACAGCGCTATACGAGAAAGCAAGACAGAAATACTTGTATCTCTTTTCTTAGTATAGCGCTGTCCCATATAGTCCGTGAAATTTATGTTGTCAAATCACTATTGTCATAATGGTACACAGTGTTATGAAGTTGCACACGCGCAAGTTCAGATCGAGCTACAAGTTTTTCACTGACTGTGAAGAATGTGGATTGAACTTGAGTGATATCTTTTGTGCCTCCCTGAGCCACCTTCTGTTTCTGTTCTGTGAAGTAATAGTACATTGTTACCTGAGGATTGAAAGTCACGTTTTTGAGTCCCAAGACGGGTTTGGCACTAGAGCGTAGCGAGGGCGCCAATAGAGCTTGAGGGACTTAAATAAGTCTTTCACCCGAGGTAAACACTGTGCTTTTCATTACGAATACAAGGAAAGTAAAAATAAAAACATGATAGAAAAATTAGTGAAAATCATCACGTAGTACTTAGATCTCGATGGTGAAAATGATGATTGAATTGCCGCCTTCCAGCTTTTTTTTTTCTCTGGCAGGCCTTCGGCTGGCCAGCATTATTCAGCCTTTAATTTCATTTTCATAATTTAAAAAATGGTAATTTTTTTGCTCTATATTATGTTATTTTAAAGAAATAGTTGAAGCTAAATAATAATAAAGTCATTTAGAAAATATATTCCTTATTTAATACTCTTTATGTTATTAAAATTTAAATTTCACATCGCGCTCTTATTAGACTTTTTAAACTTCTTACCGTTGTAATGGGCTTCCAACCTGCTTGCTGAATAAAAAGTTGGAATTTGGTTTAATAACCTCCTTGCCAGACTTGGTCATTGACTGAGTTACAGAAGTCTAGACTGCAGATTTGCCAGAGGGCAATGGAACACAGCATTCTCGGCCTTAAACGCATCGACCGGGTGCGAAATACAATGCTGCGTTTAATGACTGGCATTGCCGATGTAGAGAGCAAAACAGCCAAGCTCAAGTGGGAGTGGGCGGGCCACGTCAGCAGGATGGACCCTAAAAAGTGGGCAAACATAACGACTCATTGGGTGCCGGAGGACGGAAGGTGACGGCGCGCGGCGTGGCCACCCAAAAAAACGATGGCGAGACGATCTGGAAGCTCTGGAGAAGGATTGGTGGAAAGTCGCCGAAGATCGTGATAGTTGGAAGATTTTGGGGGAGGCCTTTGCCCAGCAGTGGGCCAGTGCAGGTTAAAAAGTTGGAACATGGTTGAATAAAACAGAACTTGTTTTTTTTTATAATTTGACAGCTGTCAGTAGAAAGCGATTCTCCCTAGGGCTGAAAGTATTACTTTCAATTAGGCCCCTCAGGCAACTTCAGACCTACTTTCCGAGTATGAGCAATGAAAAGGAAGTTTACTTCACATAACTCTTTGTTTTGTAATACGATTATGAAACTGAGTGAGAAAAATCGATCTAACGTTAAAACAGGAAATTCCGCTTTTTTTGTTGAAAATCCGCGTTTTTGGAGTACCGTTACCGCATTTTCAACTTTCGCATCTGGCAACACTGCTTTGATAGGTCAGAATGTCAGAACGACAGTGTCTGTGTTTGGGTAGCAAAGTTCGGCTGTGCTGTGGAAATTGTAAAAAAATAAAAGTTGGACAGGAAATTGGAGTTTTTCAATAAGTATGAACTTTAATTTTCGCATATGTCTTCATAAACAGATCTACTAAACAGTTTTCTTTACTAGATTCATGTTCAATTCAAGGCCTATGACCCTATCAGAAGAACTATTGAAATTGAAAATTGTATCAAAACATTCCTGCTGAGTTACTGCAAAATAATTCTGTAACGTTTGAATAGCGTTGCAAAACCTAGCTATCACATGCGTGTGCAGAGATATTCCAACAAAATAATACTACACACTACAAGTGTTTGCCTACAGGCTAGCGATGGGCGATTGCTTCAAAAAAAACAATCGAATGAATCGAAAATTGCGCTACTGCGCATTCGATTGTCGATTTAGTAGTTCCTCCCCATGATTATTCGAATAACAATCGACAAACTACTAACTACTATACATGTAAGTGTGCGTGCGGTGCGGTGAACTGCGCTGCGGAAGGCCGCGCGGGGCGGTGCATGCGGGGGCGGGATGGTGTTGCGTCGATTGTTTCTAAGTAATAATACTTCGGTTTGTTTGTGTTATGAATATACATTTAATAGAAATGTAAAATTGACCTTGTCAAGTAAAAAGTGTAGTTACCGAAATTATGTTAGAAGGTAGATTTCTAGCTATAAGTTGATTTTCTGTAGAAAATATTTCAAATAAATATCTATATGTACTTTTTTTACTTAATTTTTATTCTAGTCTGTGTTTTCCTTAGTTAGAAACTCTTTACCTACCCATCTATTCGTAATTTGTTATACTTTAAAACAAATTAATAAAATGTAATTTAAAATGTGATAACTTAAATCGCATAATAACTGCATTAAGTAGCGGCGCACGGACTTTTAATCTATAGATTTGTAGCGCAGCGCACGCCCGACGCACCATCTTTTGTAACTACTGATTCAGTAGTACGCATGAAAATAGTAGTTAGGTGCGTTGCGTGAATGCGTGACCGCGCGGCAAAAATAGTAGTTAGGTGCGTTGCGTGGTTGCGCGGCGTGACCGCGCGGCAAATAGTAGTTAAAGTTGCGTGCCAGTCATTGTCGCCGCGCGCCGCACGCCGCACGCGCCTTCAGTCGATAACAATCGACTAGTTTCAATTGTTATCGACTTTTATCGACTGAACTGAACAATCGAATAATTCGATAAAATATAGTAGTTATCGCCCATCGCTACTACAGGCTCGTAAAGTGGCAAAATGTTCGGATTGAGATTAAACAGGACGACTTACAATTATTTTCTGACGTTGTTATCTCATGTGCGGTGCATTACTTGAGTGAGTGTTGGAGATGATCGAGGGTGCGAGTATGGAGGAGCAGAGGTGAAGCGCAGACACCGTGGAGCACCTGGTGGGAGGCGGCGGCGCGGGCGGCTTGCTGCCCGGTGCCTCGCCCGCCCAGCATGCCCAGCACCCGCCCAACATGCTGCAGCCCATGGAGGAAATGATCCTGCCCCCCAAACGACAAGCCGTTGTGGACAGGCTCCGGTAAGTTGATACTACCTAATTACCCATCAAAAACAAACTTTTGTTTATTCAACGGTATCACAAGGATCACTTTGAACAAGAGTCAATGCTAAAAGTTATTGATTTATTATCATAAAAGAGGCTGACATCCATCAATCAACTCCAGTTAAGGAGCTGACAACTATCAAAAAAATTTACCCTTGCACACTATTGTCAACCATGCCTATTTCTGCCCTGAAGCAGCATTGCTGTGTTTCAGTTTGAAGGGTGTGGGTGCCGGTGAAATTACTGGCACGTGAGGCTGTATATCTATATGCCTCCAGTTGATGGACGCAGGGCAGTGCATCGTAGGGCGTGTTCCTGACGTGCGTGACCTACGAGGCATTGCTTTGTTATAGGTGATGGTTACCACTTAACATCAGGTAGGCCATTTGCTTGTTCCATCAGCTAGTAACATAAAAAAAAAAAACTTTTTCGAACATAGGCATAACATCAATGAATAGGCTGAGAACTCAAACTTATACTTGCCTGAAAATAGTATTTAATGTGGTTTGTTTTCCACACAAATGGATTTTAAACACGTAGGTCTTGTCAGTGTAGTAGGCTCTCATCCATCTGTCTGCAGAGATTTGTCTTATTTGTCAGTCCGTCAGTCTGTCAGTAGGTCAAACCCAGGTTGGACTCCCACAGAACAAAGTCTATCAGTCTGTCCGTCTGCCAGTCTTTAACTGAAGTTGTTATCAGTTCTCAGCCTTTTAAATTATGTAAAATTTGTTCCACAAAGTTGACAATAAAGTTTTTTGACGTTTGTTAGACCCTTAAAGGCCTGCGCACATCTAAGTGATGGCGATGCGATCAGCTGAAACGCTGTCAAATACCAATGTCATATTTGACAGCTTTTCAGCAGATCACCATCGCTTAGATGTGCACAGGCCTTAAATGAAGTTGTTTAACAGTTGTCAGCCTCTTAGATGATGTTGGCCTAAGAATGGCATGAAAACTTCAGTAAGTAGGTACTAGAGATGGCTACTAGCTCATATACCTCGGCTTTCGAAGATATCTGAATCTGCTTATTACGAGCGCCGCATTTCGGTTTGCCGGGGCGCACCGGCGCCGGCCGAACGCAGGTACCTATATAAACTGCAAAGTAGAGATTTATAAGCAACAGAAAATAATAGTTTTGTAACCTGGTTATTTCTATCCAATCTTCTTCGGTTCTTCCCTGTCCATGGTCCCTTATTCCCTGGCTCATTTACCGCACTAACTTCTATTCTATTTCTACTGTGGGATGTACTCTAAAGTAAACCAATACACTATAATAAGCATAGTTTAAAATTCTTTCACCACACTGGGTTCGAAAAAATCAGTGACACGATAAGAAGAAGAAGCTTAGTTTGAATTATTTACCATACATGTCTAAAATAAATTTAAAATCAAGGTACCTACCTAGCTAACTGTCAGCCCTTCAGAAGTAGAGCGGTTTGGGATTATAGGAGGTACCTACGAGTTTGACAAAGCATTGGCATTGTAGTGTAGGTAGGTACCTGAATATTGTCAGCTCCTGCCATTTATGTATTACCTATAACGGTGTACCTATTAGACACATTGTAGCCCTCAAAGCTCAGTTGGTAGCTCTGCTTTCTGCACCGAAGGGCGTGGGTTCGATTCCCACTGAACCATTATTTGTGTGGTGAACATAGATGTTTGTTCTTTCTCTGGGTGTTATACATAATGTATTATAAGCATGTATTTACTACAAAAAACGAAATCTCTACTATATGTATAAAAATAAGTCGGGTTTTCCTTCCTGACGCTATAACTCGATAACGGCTGGACCGACATAGCTGATTTTGGTCTTGAATGATTTGTGGAGGTCCAGAGAAAGTTTGGTAACGGCGAGCGAAGCCGCGGGCGGCCGCTAGTTACCTATTATTTTTCTGGTCTCTTTATGACAAACTCTGCTTAATTTGGGATTAGATAATGTTGTGTAGATTGTACACAATGTAAAAAAAAATGGGGATGTTTTAAAACGGTCAAAACGTGGGGAGATATACAGGGTGTCCCATAAATCAACGTCAAGCCGAAATCGGGCGATGGACCAAGTCATGAGTCATGATGACAGTTATCAAAAAAATATAAAATAAAATATTTGTCATGTAACTTTCAAGTTATGAGTACCTATTTAAAAAAACAGAAAAAACTGACATCCTGTCTGTGACAACAAATATTAACTTTTCGTGTTTTTTTTTCTGCATTGTAAGAATGAATAACCTTTCTGATAACTGCCTCAGTTTTTAATAATATTGTGGAGTTTTGGCCAACATTTAATTTCAGATAAAAATGACACATGACATGACACATCACCCAACTTTAACCGACTGTACTGTATAACAATCTCGTTGAAATAATAATATTTTTTGCTAAACCAAATGATCATTTTATTTATTTATTTATCATCGTTTTATCAAAAAAGAATCATGTTAAATAAAAGCCGAGGCAGGCATTAGTTTTCACTTAGTTTCACTGTAGGGCACATCCTATAGAGAAAGTGGTTGGTTTTACTCTATTGCACACTTAGGTATCTACCTACTTTGATATCGAAGAGATGTAGAAATCATTATATCTATTACTAGCGGCCTGTCCCGGCTTTGCACGTCTGGGGGTTTTTTTAAACACGTAAATATAGCCTACCTATGTTACTCGGGTGAATGTACCTTTCCAATGGTGAAAGAATTTTTGAAATCGGCACAGTAGTTTTTGAGTAGTTTTTGAGTATTACAAACATACTCACAAAAATACAAAATGTTTCCTCTTCATAATAGGTATTAGTGTAGATGTAGGCATGGCACCACATTGGAACTTCACTGTTATTTCTATTATGTAAAAGGATCATACAAAATACGATAGGAAACAAGCCGCAATTTGTTGCATGTTCTTGTTTCCTGCTCCTGGCTTGTTCGCGTAGAACTCGTACCTAGATAGTCTAGGCTAGACTCACCTAGCTTTAGCACGTTTCATAGTGATACTTGTGATACAAATGAATAAATATTTTTACTTTGATTTACCAAATGATTATGAGGCTAGTCTAGTAACAAAACAAAGGTTTAAAGAAAATTTAAAGTTATTAAGATTTGCCCCCTCATTCATAAAGTCGGACATTTGAACGGATCGCTAAAAGTCTCTTATCACTGCCACTTTCATATCAACAAATAGAGATGGTAGCAGACTTATCGGCCTGCTAATTTAAATGACTGCTATAGGACCATTATGAATATACTCGTAGTTGGCCACCACGATAAAACTTTAAATAATAATATCCAACCCTGGGCATTTGTTTCAAATTATCAGTCCCAATAAGTAAAGGAAAGTATGAAAAAACCCGCCTGCAAGTACTAATAGGAATATCCTATTGACTGTGTCCAGTGGGAATAACCCGTCTTTCGGTGGATAAGGAAAGTCGACTAAGCTTTGAGGATGGTAGGTGCTGGATAAGGCACGGTAAGTTTGCTCGACGCTTCTTGATCTAAAATCCTTTCTCAAGGACCATAGGGTCAAAGGGAAGTAACGGCAGGCACATTATATTATGTTGCTACGCTGCTGTAATTCCAGACAATAGATAATAGAATAGGTTTTTACAAGGATATAAGCAAACTTTTGTTTTTGATTGAAGAAGGTTAGGTTGTAGTGCCTCATTGACTAAAGTCCAAAATCAATCAGTCCCGCTATGAATCTGATAATTATAATTTTATAATGATATCTGTCGCATATCATATTAAATTAAAAAAATTAAGAGACTTATCTTATGACTTACTCATGAGTTCGGGTACTCTAGAACACATCATTACAACTTAGCTTTGATTATTCGCAGTCACAGGTAAGTAGGCACGTGACGCGCGAGTCACATAACGTAATAGTACATTGTTACCTGAGTGTTGAAAGTCACGTTTTTTGAGTCCCGAGACGGGTTTGGCGCCAGAGCGTAGCGAGGGCGCCAATGGAACTTGAGGGACTTAAAAGACTTTCACCCGATGTAAACACTGTGCTTTTCATTACGAATACAAGGAAAAAAAAATAAAAACATGAAAGAATAATTTTTGAAAATGAAGATTGAATTGCCGCCTTCCCGGTTTTTTTTTTCTTTTTCTCTGACGAGCTTTCGGCTTCGGCTCGCCAGCATTATGCAGCCATTATTTTCATTTTCATAATTTAAATCTATGTTATTTTAAATAAATAGTTGAAGCTATACACTAATCAAGTAATTTAGAAGATATATTATTTATTTAATACTATCTTCATGTTATTTAAATTTAAATATTACATTGCGCTCTAATTAGACTTTTTAAACTTCTTACCGTTGTAATGGATTTCCAACCTACTTGCTGAATAAAAAGTTGGAATTTGGTTGAACAACCTCCTTGCAGTTAGAAAGACTTTAGAAAGTTGGAACATGGTTGAATAAAATAGAACTTGTTTTTTTTTATAATTTGACAGCTGTCAGTAGAAAGCGATTCTCCCTAGGGCTGAAAGTTTTACTTTCAATTAGGTCCCTCAGGCAACTTCAGACCTACTTTCAGAGTATGAGTAATGAAAAAGTTATTTTGTAACTGTTTCATAACTGAAGAGTTATATTAGGTGTATTGTGTCAAATAATCTCTCTATGCATGGTTTAATAGTTTTCTATTAACATTAGAAAACAAGTAAAAAAACGGCTTGCAAAAATCAATTATAACCGGCTCCAACGGGTCTTGAACAGCAGAACGATTGTTTATTACGCGTAGTCTTTTCTATAGTTGTCTAGTAATAATGTTACAATTATGCAGTGTGTGTCGCAGCCAACAAATCATTCACCGTTTAAGTACGAGTTAAAAATTTTCCCTGACGCCGTTAAAAATCATCTACACTACGAGGTTTCCGAAAAATAAGAATAAAATGTTTGACCAATCGAGATACTTTGACCAGAGTTGGGTGTACTATGAAACTTTACTTAACTAACCGTGTGAGTTAGATGTGTATGATGCATCGCGATTTGCACTGAGGGAAATGATGTCGGAGGTTCGCCGTATGGCTAACGGTACCGAATAGCCAAGCCAGTTGGCGGTGCAGCCTGCACGCCACGCTGTTTTATTTACCCTGCACCGCATCTTACTGGAAATCTGAGACAGTTTTATCACCTGCCATAATATAATTTTTGTATGCAAGTAACGTTTTAAATATACTTATTAAAACTAACAGCACTCCATATTATATATTCTTCTTCTTCTTATCGCGTCACTGATTTTTTGGAACCAAGTGTGATGAAAAGATTTTGTTCGATGTGGGATTAGTTTTTAATTTTCTTATTTTCTAATACTCTGCTTTTTATACTTTTAAATTTTCTTATTTTCTACTAGTACTCTGCTTTTTTTACTTTTATTTGGTCCTCGATATCATAACAACCCTTTGACCGATGTAACTCGTATTCTCCAGCAAATTTAAGAATCAGTAGCTAAATTGTATCCAGATAATATATTATATGCAGATCAGATACCTAAGCAAGCAGCATGAAAGGTATGTGCGGAGAATCCGGACAATCGCCGCCGATGCGTCCGAGTTGTTTGATAATTTCGAGACTATACTATACACTAGGATGTCTGAGGGGAGGTCTGTCTACCAAGTCGGAGAATCGTAGGCTATTTCAAGTATGTGGGTAGCTTTGTTACATCTACTACATTGTCGACTAACGTAGCTTGTAGCTGGCTCAGCTTTATTGCGATCAATATTGCTGGCGCAGTCTAGCGAGGGAGGATCCCTCGTGTTAATGGGATCATTTATAGGGATAGGGATACACCCTGATCGGTTAGACGACCTTCTATGTAATATAACCTAGCGAATGAGCTAATGTTATGCTTAGAATACTTTTTGGTTTTAAAAATATGTGATTCATTGCTGTTTATTTGCCAGATATTTAATGTACCTATTTAAACGCTACTTACTTTAAAATTAGCGTATTGCACTTGGTTATTTATCCCTTAACCCAATTGGGGAGAGATAGTGACGGTGATCTCTAACTTCTTCTTCTTAAATTTAAGAGCTTAGCTCTTGTCGGGGTTTTGATGCAGTTTTCTCCAATTAAGTCTTTCGAATGCGGCCTCCTTGACTTCCTTAGACGACATGACAGCGACTTTTTCTTTTATCTGGCTCATGTAACTAATTCTTGGCCTTCCTCTTCCCCGTTTAGATCTCTAACTACTAACAAATATTTTAGCAACGAAGAATGAGCAGCCAGCTCAAAGATATATAATAATATGTACATTCTATATCTCTATATCGCGATCGGTGTCAAGAAGACTTTACAAAAATCGGACGCAACGCTGTACTCTTTAAAGAAAATGTGTCATGTAAACATAAACGCTGCTCGCGGTGCGGTGTCAGTCTCGTAGAATGATACAATCGGGACTTATCGAAGGCGTTGTTTGCGTAGTGCGACAACCGACGGCTGGTCAATGAACTAAACAAAAACACCTACGACTTTACACTCACTATAATATACTTACAAGTGCATATTGCGCGGTGGGTGATGCACCATTTGATTATATATAAATTCGAAAATGATTCATTTCATGTAATCTAACTGGTCTATACTTACTTCTATACTAATATTATAAAGAGGAAAGATTTGTACCTATTTTTGTATGTTTGTAATGAATAGGCTCAAAAATTACTGGGCCGATTGAAAAAAATATTTCACCAATAGAATGCTACATTCTTCCAATTTGACATAGGCTACATTTCATTTTGAAAAAAATTAGGGATCCTTGGTAAAATTTGAACAATGTAAACGAAGGTGTAGGTGTGTGTGAAGGTCTTTCGTCGAATGCGCTGCCGAAACTATTAGCGATAGAACAAAATAATGTACAACAATATTGTCTACCCCGTGCGAAGCCGGGACGGGCTGCTAGCATATAATAAAGAGGAAAGATTTGTATTTTTGTGTGTATGTTTGTAATGAATTAACTCAAAAACCACTGTGCCGATTTCAAAAATTCTTTCACCATAAAAGCTACATTCACCCTGAATAATACGCTATATTTTTGTGTTTAAAAAATAAATGTCCACCCGTGCGAAGCCGGGAAAGGCAGCTAGTGACTTCGAAAATTAAAATAAATAAATATAATTGACTGGCTTCTCAGCTCAGTTGGTAGTACCTCTGCCTACTGCGCCGTAGGTCGTGGCGAACCCACAACCCCCACGGAGAACAAATATTGTGCAGTGAACAACATTTGTTTTCTCTGTCTGGACGTTATAGGTATTGTATTCTAAGTATGTATTTACGAAAAAATATTCATATTAATTCTTTATCAACTATCTAGTTCCCATAGTACAAGCACTGCTTAATTTGGGACTAGACATAGTTGTGTGTATTGTCCACAATATTTAATTTATTTATTTAATGAAATACATTTAAATGAAGGGTATTTAAGCTCATCATTAGTATATATTTATATACTACAAGGAAATTGGCATGATATTGTCAAAAGTTGCGAAAGTATTATTAATAATTATAAGTTTAAAAAACTTGAGAAACCGACTGGAAGGCATGCAGTTACAAACATTTAAAAAATTATTTTAAAAAAATGGCAACACCGATTTTAATAAAATTAAAATGGGACCAATCTGGAAGCAGTACCTTTCAGATAAAAAAATAATTTTTCAAATCGGCTCACAAATGACGAAGTAATGCGGTAACAAACATTAAAAAAAAAAAAAAAAAAACATACAACCGAATTGAGAACCTCCTCCTTTTTGATTGGAAGTCGGTTAAAAATTGAGAACACTCTTCCTCTGTCAAGATGTCCTCATAAAAAGTGCGATTTTGATTGTATCCTTATGATATTATTGAAATTAATTCAATACCTTTGAAATCTTGCTGCCAAGAACTATTTGCTCCGTTGGTATGTTAGTTATATAGGTCGTGGGTTCGCTCCCCACCGAGAACAAACATTTTGTGTGGTGTTTGTTTTGTTCTGTGTCTATTGTAAAAAGTATGCTATACTATATATTACTGTATGTTTTCACAAAAAAACTAAAGGTACATTGTATATTTACAAAATAAAATTCATGTGCGTGGTTATTCTAAGTGATTTAACGTTTTATTTGTTTTCCTTAGTCTATGGTTTTATCAAGGCACAAACGGAATTTACGGTTAGCTGATAAGACCTGAAAATCGCTTACTTTATCTGTGACGTGGTTACATGGTGTTGTTCGATTATTGCTTCCTCTTTGTATGTACTTTATGGTAATTATTCTCTGATTTGTGTTATCCGCAAATGAATGAAATGAGAAAGTTTTTATAAAATCACAAGACGGAGGAACTCTTAAATTCATGTGCATATTATTCTTAGTTTTTTTTTTACAATTTATAAGCTAACGCTTGATTGCTATCTCGCCTGATGTACTTAAAATCCTTTCACCACAATGGTTCGCAAGTACTAGTCACACGACAAGATGAACCTGATGTACAAGTGATGATGTAGTCGACGGTGTAGCGTTCTTACATCATAGAAGATACCTTATACACTCTCAAAAACCTCTAAATTATATCGTACGGTCAATTTGGAAAAACAGACGCTGAGAGAGAGCGAATACACGGGTTCTGAAGCTGAAGTAAAGTTTGTAAAGATTTGTTACGTAGAACGTAGAAATGAACGTAATGTACCCGGCTTTAAATTACATAAGTCCTTTGGACACATCAAAATGATTACATAATAATAAATGACGCGTTGCTTGCCAAGCTCACAAAGGCAAGGCTGCTTTTCCACTGAGAGATGTGCTAGGCAGCTAAGCAGTTAGCGAATTCAAAGCTAAGCTACGAAACTGTGTGACCGTTTCCACTAAATGTTAATTCGTAATAGTATCTACTACTAGGTACGTGTTATCTGCTGCACATAGCTACGCCACGCGCATTCTTGGCTATCATCCGTTGCTCCAAACCCTCGCACCCGTCTATAAGTATAAAAACGCATTCGTTGAACTTGGTTCCACAAAAGCTAAGCGAAGGAAAGTGTTTAAAAGAATATTGATATCAAACATATTATCCTTGCTACATAGGATTGGGGTATCCCTGGTGGAAGAACAGCCTAACACAGTTGCTGATTAAACCCGTATTGATAAAACGTAGAGTATCAGTTGTTTCTATAAATTACAGAACTAACAAGGTTACTGAAAATATTAAAGCTGTGAGGGATTACTAATCTAATTATATTAGTCATGTGTTGACAATGAGAGTACTTCACTAAAGTAGGAGTACATTATGTGATACCTTCTGTGCTAGTACAACCACTCTATAGATTGAATCTATGATAGAATCAGTCACATCAAAAACCTCGGAAGTATTCCTGTTTAAAATCAGGAAGTTACACTTATTTAGGACGCCGATCAAGTCGTACTAATGATAAAGCTCGTTAGTGAATAAATATATGTTTTTAAACTTCATCAACATTATCATCATCTCACCCACTGCTGAGTGAGTATACATACTTCCTCTTTATTGCGCCACTTTTTCCGGTCCCTCGCGAGTCTGATCCAATCATTTCCAGCATTAGCAGCAATGTCGTTCGATCAAGGGGCGGTTTCTTAAACTTAGGTGAATTTAATTGATAAGTATTATTTAACTTTGTTAGCGTTCTCGTCAAATTAATACAATTTTAAAGCTCCTAATGATTTTTTTATGAGACAGACAGAGTTCGCATTAACATTAACTCAAGGTGACCGCGTCGGGAGTTGCGGCTGACTGAGCATCGGTAGAATATTGTTCGTTTACCTACACTGTACCTCAACTTGTTTTATAAATTGTTTAGTTGCCGCCATATCACGAATGTATATCGTAGCAAACGACGACATAATAATACAGTCAAACTTACGTATTATAACTATCCAGCCAGGTGTTCCAAATAAATTATTCTGGTACAGTACGCGATGATTCACTGTGCTCTGCTCGTCAAGATCTCATCATCTAGATCGCCGGTACCATAAATGGCGTTGGCAATAATAACCAGTTCAATAAATATTTCATCTACATTCACAAGCCTAGCCATGTTGTACTAACTGATTTAAGCAAAAATATTTAGAACGCCACTTTCATTACCAAGTAATCGTCGTCATCCTTTAATAAAAATTTTACCTAAAACCAACCGAACACTATCTATACAATATGTGTCACATGGGGTTATTGTCGGATCCGTGCCGTTCTTCAATATGACTAATACATAAGTAATACTCAGTACTACCCAATAAAAGATTGATTTAAGAAGAACTGTTGGCCCAGCAGAGTTAGAAGTATAGATTCTAAATAACCTTTACTTCGCCAAAGCATTTCCAATTTCCCTGTCCTAACGTAAACTATTTTCTACAGACGGCGAATAGAAACCTATCGACGTCGGCAGTCGGAGTGCGTGCCAAGGTTCGATCAATCTTTCACTGGTGCCTGCGAACAACAAAATCTGGAGACAAGTGCACTACAGAAGAGGTTTCTCGAAGGCAAGGCGAAGCGACAAGTAAAGAAGACCGATCGCAAGCCTGATCTACCCGCGATCAGTGGTAATCTTCACAGCAGCGTCGTACATGTGGTAAGTCTATGAACACTTATGTTTCAAAGTCATGAAAGGAGAGTCACATTGTGTTCAACTTGGTGCAAGACGTGTGATGAATGAATAATTTGTCATCAAATTATCAAAATATTATCGGTCGTTTACGTTAAGTAGCATTGGAGGTATTTGGTTCGTTCATCTTTCTATATTATGGACCTACTACATAAAATATGATACGTTCTACAAAGTTTGTTTTTATTTATCAGGAAAATCACACGAAGTCTCTCATTAGCCGAGTGCAAATCGCAAGGACAGTAACTGTAGAGTGTTGATTGCAGATGCAGTATCACGTGGCCTATTTGTAATCGCCTCGCCTAATGTTAGAATTCTTCCTTGTTTGTTTCACATTTGTGCGACGCTTAGGTATACATCTTACACGTGGATAAGAAACGATAGATTATTATCGGCGAGATATTTTATTTATAACTAGGGAATAAGTTACTCGTATCGTACGGATTGATATTTTGTATTTTTATTTAGTGATTTGCCCTTATACCGGCGTATGAAGGTAATTTTGAGCAACAACAACTAAACCTACGCTACGCAAACTAAATAGAAAATGAACAATACGCACACCTTGTCGCCAAGATACGCCACGAACGCTCTATAGACTTACAACGGCAAATTCATGAATAACTTTCCTTTCTCTAGAGGGTGAACCGAAATGAGATCTTGCTCTACCTTGAACAGCTACTCGTAACTACATTATGTAACCCGCAATGCAGAGCTTGTATCCAGCTATATCGATGTAAGTTCAGTAGAAACTGTAGGGTGACTAACTGACTGACATATCAACTTGGCCTCAATCACTGGTTTTAGGAGCAAAGATATTTATCCAGATATTTTAGAACATCTGGAACGAAGGACATACCATTTATGTATAAGCAATAACAAAACATATACAAAATTCCCAACCCAGTTAACGTATTACAAATGCGGGAAACACTTTTATGTTTGAATCATAATACTATAAGCAGAGCACATAATTCAATTTGCATGGGCCGGTATGGGTTTACACGGGTTTCCAATAGCTAATATGTAATTAACAAAGTGTAGCACGTGCTCGATGTAATGGCGAGTCGGCTCGGCGGATGTTGTTCGTCGTCAATTGACTTGACCCTCTGGCTCCGCTTCCCGTGCCTCATCGCAGCTCTTAGCTCCGCACGCGACATGCCACTTGTAATTACCTATACTGCACTGACGATAATACCTGGCTAGCACAATGTCCGTTCGTTGTTATAAATCGTCAGGAAGTTGCAACATTTACATTGTTGCATACGTTAGAAAGGGCTGAGCGACCTTCTATCTTATGGGAGTTGCGAGTGTGCGTCACGTGAAGTAATTTGTTTACTGCAGTTCAGTTTCTCATACGTTCAAAAACACCTTTTATGCCTTAAAACGAATTCTGTCCAAAAATAATGCGATCATTTAATTTACCATTTGACTAGCACGAAAGTACGAAATCTTGATGAAACTTGAATGAGTCTGTCCAAAATATAACTCACGGGAAATTTGATTAGTTGCTTGACATCGATCGCAAATGTAGGTTCATTTGATCACCTATTTATAGTACCTTGGTATTTTGTAATGGGAAAAGGAACGCGTTACATGATTTGGGTAGGTCGTTCTTCTGCTAGCTTCCTAGTACTTACTACTTTTACCTGCGCTAGATCATGTAGAGTAGAGGTGTTATAGTAGGGCGGACTGGTGTGGTGTGGTGGTTGTGTAAACCGAGCTTATTTCACAACGAGCGCCTCGCATTGTCTCGCGCCGCTCACCGAGACGACCTCCGAACGCCTCCTGCGCAGTTTTCTGACACATTTTATCACTGACAAACAACAATCTAATCTTTTTATAAATATTCTGGAGACTATTAGAGGACTTAAGCCTAAGTCAAAAGCAATTCAGACATCGAACTGTATATTAGTATTCATTAATTCATTATTATTGTGTCTCGAGTATAGTATCGATATGATAATGTTGGATGAAGAATATTAATTAGTGGGATATATAGGAATGTACTAGAATTTGTCATTGGCTCATTATAATTTCAAACAGCGAGGTCTCACATACACCTAATGGGTAGGTAATTATTGTATGTGAATACCTACGTTCACGTCTGACGGTCAAATGTTATCTCCAATAGGTATAGGCGATAGGCGTCTATCCATGGCTTAGTACATGTGCACTATTGTTGCGTGGCCATGGTTAAATTACTTATTATAATGCTGGCAAGGTTTGTTATTGATATGATTGTCCCAGTTAACTCATACGTGATAATTATCTGCAAAATTATCGCAGGCATTATTTTTAGCATAATCAGCCCATAATACAAGGACACAGAGCGAACCAACTGTCGTGAAAATATTAGAAGGGAAATCCACCACGCCAGTCCAATGTAGCCTAGTGGAAAACGTTTTCTCAGTGTGTTATTGGGATGTGCGCTACCATCATGCAAATCGGGATACTACACATGTGTAGTATCCTGTTCCCGTATCCCGTATCCCGTTCTTCTCCTGCAGGAGAAGAACGGTTCTACTAACAAACGAAACGATTATCATCTCTTCTAGAAAGTAAGCAGTAAGCAAAGGAATGAAAGCCTATCGTGATTATGGCCACGTGATGTCTGAACGCATGAATAAGCCATTTACATAATGTACATCGGGAATGTGTTATCATTACGAAACAACATATACGAGAGCTGCAGAGAAAATGTTGTACAGGTTTCCGATAACAAATTCTGTTGCGAAAGTTCGCTATTGACTAAGTTGGCATAATGAACGATTCTAACAACAGGGAAATGTTATATTTCACACACGTGAATTCAGAATTTTAATTCCCGGGATACACGAAGCTAGTTTTCAAGCCAAGCAGTTCTTAGCTTTGTGTAAATAGAACTGCTATATGAAAAATGAAGCGTTCGTTTTTTAACTGGTAGCTTGCTAGCGTACTATCACTATCTTGCTATCCTGGCTTGAAAAACTAGCCTCGTGGTATCCCAGGCATAAGTTCACACCAACCTGAAGAAGTTCACTGCTTCTCTTTGCCTCCCCTATAAAATTAACTTTTGGGATAGAACAAGGAATATTCCGTAGGAAAATGGGCGTAATCAAATATTTTTCTCAGACAAAATTATTGAATACCTGTCAGTTCCCTCACTAATATTTTTAATTTGTTGCAGCAACAAAAATTCGGATGTGGGGACTACGAGCCCCCCGCGAAGCTGCACTGCGGTGGCGGCGCCGGCGGCGGACTGGGTGGCGAGGCGCTCACCAAGTTCTCCGTGGAAATAGTGCAGCAGCTGGAGTTCACGACCTCCGCCGCCGACTCGCAGCCGCAGCAGATCTCCACCAACGTGACGGTGAAGGCGCTCGCCAACAGCGTGAAGACATCCAACTCTCCACCGCCGCGCGCGGCCACGCCGCTCGACCTCGAGCGCGAGTGCAAGGCGGAGTGCAAGTCCGAAGTGACCGACGACGAGTACGGCCTGGACGAGTGCGCCGCCGCGCTCGAGCGGGACTCCGCCTTCCCCGGCCTCGCCGAGCTCATCGGCGAGGACGACGGCGACGACACCTTCGAGGACCTCATCACGGAGATATCCGAGTACCCGGAGTTGATCGACTTCGATCTGGACGGGGGGAAGATGAATGGGGGGAATGTGGGGTTGGACTCGTCGGAGAGCGATGGAGGGCGCGGGTACGGTGCGGCCGGGGAGATGTCTCCGGCGGCGCAGACGCTGAAGCATATGGCTGAGCAGCATCAGCAGGCGGCGGGAGAGTGGCGGTTCCGCGGCTACGGGCCATACCGGCCTCGTGCGCCGCCGCCCGCGCCTGCGCCTACGCTCGACCATCTGCACATGTCGCAGCACCAACAACTGCACCTCACCCAGCCTCATCACAACCTGCAGGTAACCATTTGCTTACGGTTGTAGGCAATAAGTATTGCACATTGGCTTTGTAGAGCGCTATCTCTTTCTGACGCACACTACGCCCCTACGCTCTATGAAGCCGAAATTAGCCGATGTGTAATATTTGTTGCATACTACTATTATCCATTCATTCTCCTCTTAATTTTTATATAAATGTATGTTATGTATGTATTCACATGCCCTTTCTAATGCCATCGAGCGTGAATTATGACTTTCTGTCGTAGCCTTTTTAGGGTTCCGTAGCCAAATGGCAAAAACGAAACCCTTATAGATTCGTCATGTCTGTCTGTCTGTCTGTCTGTCCGGCCGTGTCACAGCCATTTTTCTCCGAAACCATAAAAGCTGGACTGATGAAACTTGGTGAGTAGATGTATTCTGTGAACCGCATTAAGGTTTTTACACAAAAATAGAAAAAAATCTATAAATTTTGGGGGTCCCCATACTTGAAACTGAAACTCAAAAAATGTTTTTTCATCGAACCCATGTGTGTGGGGTATCTATGGATAGGTCTTCAAAAATGATATTGAGGTTTTTAATATCGTTTTTTTCTAAACTGAATAGTTTGCGCGAGAGACACTTCCAAAGTAGAAAAAAGTTGGTCCCCCCCCCTCTAACTTCTAAAATAAGAGAATAATAAATCCAAAAAAAATATATGTTGTACATTATTACTATGTAATCTTCCAACGATATTTGGTTTGAACGAGATCTAGTCAGTAGTTTTTTTTTTATACGTCATAAATCGTAAACCGCAATTTACCTTTCGACGAACTACAAAAACCTTTATATTATGTTAATTGATGCTACGGAACCCTTCATGGGCGAGTCCGACTCGCACTTGGCTGCTTTTTTGTGCTAAATATGACATTGGGTTTAACTTCTTTCCAGTTTTATCGAACTAAAAACAGTTTTTAATAAAAACCTTTGTGCCCGAAAATGATCAAAGTAAGCGAAAGTGACAACCTATTTTTTGAATCTGTTAATAAAATTGTCAATTTCAATTTCGCATCGTATAATTTTACCAAAATTCAATCATAAAGACATTCAAAGCTAACCAAAACTTTACGGCCGATGGCGGTGGTTAGAACCTGGGACCGCCCACTCTATGCCCGCTATTGCTGACTACGCGGCAAGATTGATCAGATTTGAATATTTTATGCCGCGCGCGCTGTTAAAAGTTTTTATATAAGAGTTATAAAAACCGTTACATCATCGCAGGTTTGCAAACAAAACAGTATTTTCATTAGGTTGACTTTGTAGAAGTATTTAATTATTACTAAGAATTTATTAGAAGCATTTTATGGGACAGTTCGTGACGTAAAAGGGCATAAAACATGGAGTCTGGTGTGCTTATCGACCGGGTACGGAGCATGCGCGCGTTGTTCTTGTCGCGGGTACTTGCAACTCGCAAAGTACTTTCGCGCGGCGCGTCGTGTGACGTCAGCTCACTTCGCGCCCGACGAGGCTGGCTAAAAGGCTACTCCATCGCATGCAAACATGCTTTGAAATGCGCAATAAAAATAAAACTTTTGTTAAAATGCAATACTACAGTAAAATAGGAAAACTGCTCTACGCGCCCGTTAGTACGTCCTCTACGGCACAAAGCAACAACAATACTACGTAGTTATAAATCTAAATTATATATCCCTTTCATTATTTTTCCCTTTTATTCGTTTCCCAATTATTGTGTATTGTCTAAAGTTACTGGGGTTAATTATGAATCCGTACAAACGACAAATAACAAAAAAATTACGCAACTGGGTATAATTACAAGCACAAGACAAAAACAGGATGTCCAAGTCCAATGAATGTAGAGTCAAATTCTAAACGCTACCTTATCGAGTTAAGATTTAACTATAGTTAAGTTTAAGTTTAACCGTAGCAATAAATTATGATAATGTTGCCAATAGGCAAATATAATGTAAAGTTAAGGGAGTTTTTATCATGGAAACTGTTTTTTTGAGTATTCGACTCCTGGCCGCAACATATGAGCAGATCTAGGTATAGGTACACATGTTACTTGCGTTATTAAAACACGTGCGAATAAGCAGATGTGTCGGTAGCCACATGTGGAGACAACTGCTACGATAAACAACGATATCGAAGATGAGTATGTTGATATTTTTAAGCATAGTCCAACAGAAAATGGCCACATCCCTCCCCGTGTTGGCGTCATGATCATTATCAGCCTGAAGAAGTCGCTAGACATAGGCCTCCCCTACACATTTCCAGGAAGAACGATTCTGAGCCATTTCCATTCAACGACTTCCAGCGATATTAACAATGTCGTTGGTCCATCTGGTGGGTCGCCATTCGAGAACCTTTATTCCCCAACGGTTGTCGGTTCTTCGATCTATTTGAGCATTGCCACTTCAACTACGAGCTACGTCGTCGTGTTGGCGTATGTCATAACAAAGCAGACAAATCAATTCAAATCCTAATCACGTAGTCTTATGTACGTTACAAAATACATGCCTTTACATAAGCAAACGTCAGCTGTACACTGGCGATCATGTTATGAAAACAATGCTTACCGAGATATCTAAATCCCTATAAATCAATCAATGAAATATTCTAAATAGATTCGCAGCGCAATAGTTTTGACCAAATCAGGAGCGTAGTTTCCTCGCTAAATAATTCTGCACGTGACTGATGGCGGGCCGGGAATATATCTCCCGATCACAAACATGAATGGGGAAATCGAACTTGCATTGTGTTTAATGCAAGTTCTTGTTTGTGATTGGGAGATATTTTTTTTTACATTTTCCGCTATCCCTCACGCGCAAAGCTATCTTGCGTAGGCTCTAACAGTCAGCTTATCCAAAGACTATCGGGACGCTGTCACAAAGAAACGAATTTTATCAAAAAAATTGTAGAATAAAAACTAAAAATAGATATAGAAGTCTCCGGACTCTGGAGTGCAAGCTACCTATACAATATTATACGATTATCAATCGGTCGAGCGGCTTAGTTGTGAAAGCGTAACAAACATACAAGCAGACATACATGTCGCATTTACAAACTAGTAGGTATGGATGTCTTCTCATCTGAAACACGAAAGGAGTTGCATCGGCTGGCAAATTTAACTTACTTCGACTTGTTTTACAGATCTTAACTAATTTTTTCCAGCAATGGTATTATTGGATCTGTCATTTCTTTAGCAATGATAGTTAAGTTAGAATAGGCTGTTAGTCTAGGTATGCTAATATTTTATAGAGGAAAGATTTGCATGTTTGTAATGAATAAACTCAAAAACTACTGTGTCGATTTCAAAAATGTATTTCACCATTGGAAAGCTACATTAATTTGACTTGACCTTATTCGAAGATTAATTTATTTATTTGAGATAGACACTACGTTTTCCGCCTTATATCTTTGACTTTTGACGGTTCTAATGACAGCCTGTCATGTTACCCTTCCGTCATTTCCCCTACCACCACGGCAGAGTGGCGCGTTTGAGGCAGCCATCTTCATTCTTCATTGGCGTTTTGTTTTCCGTCGGAGCAACATGTGTTCAGCAGATATCTCTGCGACTACAGTTGCTTAAAATATTTTAATTCTTGTTCATACTAAAGTAAAGAAATAATTCTTTTACTTAGTGAATAAGTGTGTTATACTGTGCAAAGAGGGAAAACCGTGAGTACCCTCTTTATATGAAACGTGTTAAATTTTAACGAAAAGTTCGTTTGGATCACGTTATTACAGTTATGTAAATAACCAGTTATCCTGTATGTTTGTTGTATAAAGTTTTAATGTGCATATTTAATGTTCAAGTAATTTACATAAGCGGTAGCCCCACATGCAGTAGCATAAGATGGCTATCGGTGATATTGAAATCTTAGTTTTGAGGTAAGTGATAATATGATAATGACGTCATAAACAACAATGACCTTGCAATGAGGGAATGAATCAAAATCAAATCCTTTAACATCGAGAGGAAGCTAAAATGGGTAGTTGGAGATGTTGAAAACTGGTGCTTAGGTTAGACGTCTTATGAGACTACGGTCTTACCCTTTTAAACTCGTAAATCGTATCATACTCCAAGCTTCATAGACTTGGGATCAAACAAAGTGGGGAGAAATGTATGATACGATAAATCAATTGATATAATGCGTATATTACTAAATGTGCCTACTGCATTGTGAAAAATAAATATTAATTTTATTCCTATTGCACGAAGTATTTGTAATCTTCTCTCTTTTTCAAATTATACGAGTGCTGAAGTTAACTTTTGAGAATCTGAGTGGCAAAGCAGAAGAAACTCGGCTTTTCATTTTTGCTGTCCTCTTTTTTATTTCACTTTACAAGTCGTATTATTACATGCGGAGATTTGTATGTTTTATTTAAGTATTTTTGGCGGCTAAGGTTTTCTGTTCCCCAGAATCTATCAGCTGCGCAAAGATGATGCTAAGAATTTGGAAACGCTGTGTTCCAGCTGGGGGAACTCGTCAACCATAAGAAGAGGAATCGCTACCCAATCAAAGTAACAGCTGCCCCTCGCAGGGGTAGGCCGTTAATAAAACTGTTCCATCGCATGGAACTGCATAAACTTTTGATGGACCTGAGTTCCTGATGTTCTTGAAAAAGAAATCCAATTAAGCCGACAACCACCCCTCGCAGGGGTCTGGTGTAAGGCTAACTTTATTTCATCGCATGGAACTGTATACACTTCAGTGGACCAGGGCTCCTGAATCGGATGGGTTCTCGCAAAGAAATCCAATCAAGCTAACAACCACCCCTCGCAGGGGTCTGGTGTAAGGCTAACTTTATTCCATCGCATGGAACTGTATACACTTCAGTGGACCAGGGCTCCTGAATCGGATGGGTTCTCGCAAAAAAATCCAATCAAGCTAACAACCACCCCTCGCAGGGGTTAGGTGTTTGGCTAACGGTACTCCATCGCATGGAGCTATATAAACGGTGGCTGGACCACGGCTCCTGAATCTGATGCCCTCTCGCAAAGAAATCTAATCAAGCTAACAACCACCCCTCGCAAGGGTTAGGTGTTTAGCTAACGGTACTCCATCGCATGGAGCTATATAAACGGTGAGTAGACCACGGCTCCTGAATCTGATGCCTTCTCGCAAGAGAAATCCAATCAAGCTGACAACCACCCCTCGCAGGAGTTAGGTGTTTTGCTAACGGTACTCCATCGCATGGAGCTATATAAACGGTAAGTGGACCATGGCTCCTGAATCTGATGGGTTCTCGCAAGAGAAATCCACTCAAGTTAACAACCACCCCTCGCATGGGTTAGGTGTTTACGTAACGGTAATCCTTCGCATGGAGCGGTATGAACGTTGAGGGACCATGGCTTCTGAATCTGATGAGTTCACGCAACAGAATACCAATCAAGCTAACAGACACCCCTCTCAGAGGTTAGGTGTTTGGCTAACGGTTTTCCATCGCATGGAGCTGTATAGATGATGATGAGTGGATCATGACTTTTGAACCCTCGCAGGGGTGTTAGGTAACTGTACCCCATCGCATGTGTCTGTATAAAGTTTTAGGGGACCTTGGCTCCTGAAAATGATGTTTTTTCAAAAAAAAAAAAAAAAAAGGTGGCCCCTCGCAAGGGTTTTGGGTTTTTGTGTGGTTGTTGTGTTCCATCACGTGGAACTTGTGAATTTTGGCCTGGCCTGGCCTGGCCTGGCCCCAGAAAGTGATGTTTCCTCGCAAGAGCAATCCGATCATTAAAATATACACCCTTCGCGAATAGATGTTTGTGAAACAAAAACATGCCTGTATCAGGCACACCCTCACTGGGTGGTGGAAAATGTTTTTTGTAAAGTTATAATGTCCTGAGAATAATAATAGAATAATTAGATACCAAAAAATGGTTATTAACAATAATGATTTGTAATGTAACAACGGGACAGAACATCTGCTGCTCTTGCGTACTCTAATGTACCTACAAGCTTGTACTGATGAACAACTTGCACAGTTGTGTGTTGGCCCTAGTACTTACAGTCTACTGTATGTAGTAAGCTATGCGTTTTATGTAGTGAAACAAAGTGCAGTAAATAAGTACCCCCATCTGTTTGTAAGCCCATCGTTGACGACGATGATGTGCTATAAAATTTATTAAAAGTAACCTAATTTTTGGGTTCTACCACTGATCTCATTTCAGAGTGCTTTTTCACTTTAAAGTAGTTAGTACTACTACAAATACTTTTAGATGATTACGCAAAATAACAATAGTTGAGTCAGAAATGTCGTGCATCTCTACGATCACAAACATTTATTTTCTCCTAAGTATTAAAGTCACTTATGCAGGGAAAACTTTAGCTGAGTTAGTGTGGGTTCAGTGTATAGTACAGGTATCTACCTATATCGTAGAGTGGTATATATATGGTGTGGCTCAAAGAGCTACGCTTTGTGGATCGACCCTTTTAAAATAAAGTAGCATGGAAGACCAGCCTCTTTGAATATCGAAAATATCTATATCTTAGTTGCCTCTGAAATGCAGCCTACCCACATTTATATACATATTTGAATTTGATTTTGTTTTTGAAAACTGTGAACGTGTAACTACCAACTAAACTAAAAACTGAAATCTCGTCAAGCTGTTTCTTAACGTTCTGCATGGAACTGCCTACACACATGGATGTGCTGCACTGTGTTTTAGTTCTTATGTGTAATTTTGTCGTAGAATCTAAAAGATTTGAAAATATGTGTCAAGTGCACAAAAGGAGCCTTCGTGAGGCGCACTTAAAATCCTTTCACCACACTTCTTTTCGAAAGATCCAGTGACACTATATGAAGAAGACTAGGTTCATGAGATATATTTCAGATAAAAGTAAATCATCTCGTCCACGGAGCGTCAAAGTATGTAATGGCATATAGTTCTAACCAATATTGTTACTATTCATCATCATCATCAGCCCGAAGAAGTCCACTGCTATTGTTATGCTGTTTTTAAAAAAATAGTGGTTGTAGTACCACTGATAAACATAATGGTTTCCAATTGTTTAATTCCTTGATACATCAGTAAACTAAAACATCCTAGTACTTTAGCACAATTCTTGCTGAAAGCAAAAACCGTAAAACCGTAGTTCCTACGTTCTGAAGCAGGCATGTTCTTCCAGATGTTGTTACTCCATGTCAATCAAACTATCTGGTTTGCGACGTTCGTTGGCAAAAATATTTTTTATTAATACTATGTAAGTATAAATAATGTTTATATTTTTACATACTAATAGTATAACTACCCCGCAGTAATACTATGCTCTTGGCTCAAGAGGACTCACATTATGGTTACACATTATATCGCATACCTTATCATCATCATCAGATGTTTACATATTTGATCGTATTCCTACTAGTATGGTGTTTATCCTGTATTTAACAATTGATTGCAGTGATAATTGATGGTTGAAAACTATCATCAGTATTTTACTGATCATTCATCATCATCATGAACTGAAAAGAAACTATGATAAAATGGAATATTTTATTTATCACCAGTCAAATCGTTTAATATGTTTTTATTACAATAATAACAGTATTAATTTAGCAAGTCCGCATCACCCGCATAAGTCCACTTAGGTCAGGAGGTTGGATTGGCAGGCTGCTATTACAGCACCTTCAGAAGTTCCTCCAAGCTGGATAGAAAAGGTTATTCTGGAAAATTATTTTGGACTGAACGAGAGGGTAGTGAGTTATAAAGTGACATTTTTAGTTAACGCAAAATCTTGCTTAGCTATGTTTCCAATGATAAGCAAGTATATTGATGTTTCCAATGCCATTGCATTATGGAACGGGTCGTCATCATAACCAACCCAAAGAAATTCATAACTATACTTAGGCCTTCTTCATAAGTTGGTTAGTCATGAGGTGATTTGTCTATTAACCCTATATATGTCAGACTTTCTTAATTATTATGACCACGATCACTTTTGATGCAAAACCTGACAGGTTTCTCATAGTACTATAACTATGTTAAAGTTAGCCACACTTCATAGTGTTTGCTATAAGTATAATTCCTTAGGTCGTTTGGTAGATAATAACGTTTTACTGTTGTAGGTATACTTACCTACTTGAGGTTGTAAAATATTTTGATGTCACATGTTCACATTGGCGTCAGAGTTGCTACCACCACCAGGCGATAACAAACAGGTCTCAAATAAATAAATTAATCTTCGAATAAGGTCAAGTCAAATTAATAGCAGCGTTTTACCTACCAATAAAACGCATATTAATTTACTTACCTTATTCGAAGATTATACTTTCAATTCTGCCTGGTGATTTTCGACGCAATGAAGAATGAAGATGGCTGCCTCAAACGCGCCACTCTGCCGTGGTGGTAGGGGAAATGACGGAAGGGTAACATGACAGGCTGTCATTAGAACCGTCAAAAGTCAAAGATATAAGGCGGAAAACGTAGTGTCTATCTCAAATAAATAAATTAATCTTCGAATAAGGTAAGTAAATTAATATGCGTTTTATTGGTAGGTAAAACGCTGCTATTAACCCTGAGTAACATAGGGTTTATTAAAATAAATGTCCACCCGTGCGAAGCCCGGACAGGCCGCTAGTTTTCAAATAAATAAAGACGATTTTCAAATATTAGTGAATATGTATAGCAGACAGACGAAGTAATATTGATCAAACACAGCTGGAGATAGAAAGCCGTCTCGGCACGGCCGATGACACTGGGAGTGTTCGTTCATGAATGAAATAAAAAGAGCACGATGCCACTCCGACCGATTGCTTCCTGTATCTTGGATCAGCCACGTGTACTGTACTCCACAAGACTCGACTCTCCCTTATTAAATCAGTAACACCACTTATGTTTTAAACATGTTACCTACGCTTTGTTAACACTTGATTCACTACTAATAGTGAATCGCTCTAACAAAGCATGCTTTTTGAACAATCTTTTAGATGAGTGTAGTAAACTACACTTCAGGAATTTACTTCACGAACTTTTTAACAACATAAAATTAATAGAACATCAAGAACATAGGTTACAATGATCTTGCAATTTCAAAATTCATCCAAAATCACGCATGAACGTTTTCCAAGCAGGTGTTGAATATGCAATGGTTGCTTGACTAATTAAATTAGTTACCTAATTACATTTCTCAGTTCTCGCTATACAACTTGACCAGCCCGAAGTGGTCTTTGTTGCACAGTATAACACACGTCACATAATATGGTTCCAATCCATTGCGCTGCCTAACGGCTACAACTGGACATGTTAGTAGGTACTATTTGGTTGATCCTTTTGATTCTGATGGCTAGACTGCTAAGCCTTGCTTATATTCGCAAAATTTGGATTCGGCTTTACACGAACCCTTTAGTAAGTATGTTGATCGAATCTTATCCTCTTGTGTGCTAAAGTTTCATGGAGTAGCGCTGTACTAGAGCGGGTATGGTTTTGTACAGCGTTACTCCGTTAATAGTAGTTACTATAAACGATACTAGATCGATATAAACAACACTATATCTGAGATTGCCATAGGTATCTTCTGGTTCTGGGTTATCAGAACGTGTAGGCGCTTCCCTAATATTTTCAAAGTACAACAATTCATTTACATTTACACAAGAAGGGTGTAATCCAAATGTAAAAGTATAAATATTGCATGCAATCTATACGTACTCGATATTATTTCTAGTTCGTTCGAACGTTGCGTGGGTTGGGTAGGTAAGGTAGGGTGTCTCGACACGGTCGATTCCCCTGCTCCGAGGACAGGGCAAGGGGTGTTACCAATTACAACGATAGCTTAAAATCTCGAGTCAAACTCTTAAGCTCATGTTATGAAATTCATTATTGAAAATACGTTTGGAACGTTCACATAACATTTGTATTATCGAGCCGAGCGGGCGGTCAAATTCCATTACGTACGATAACCAGGGGCTGTTCACTGTTCACCAACCGAGCAACGACACGATTGAGACGGTTCAGCAGAATTATAAAACAAAAATAATCTTAATTAAACTTATACTTAACATATTCTGTTGAACGGCCTGATAATGTGACTATACCTTTAAAATATTCAAATTCGAAATTTTTACGCTCATGTCACACAAGTGTAGTCTGTCTTCCTGTTTCAATGACAACAATCCATGGGTCGGTTAAAAAAAGAAACGATCCACGGATGGATAAGATAATGCCGTTAGATCGTCTGGCCCAACAATGGTGTGGCATACAGTTTAGCGCGCTTAGCTCGCTATTTTATTCAGAGTGGAGTAACAAAAATCATACGGTCGACCGTGTCTCGAAACAGGTTTGTGGTACGTCGCGCCGTCTCGTCTGTCGTCCGTCGTCGGTGATGTACCTTACCTACTCATACTCACACACAGCGCAGCGTGCCTCCGGACAAGTGGCAGCTGTCACCACCTTATATTTGTGAGGATGACATTGTAGGCATGCGTGTATAAAACAATGTGAGCAGTGACATAGGTAGGTACTGCCTAGTAACTAAGGTATAAATGCGAAAACGTGATTATAATGATGTTCGTTTTACTGACTTTATTAGAGATTATTTTTTATGTGGTAGTGCTGTTGAGAATATTAATAAGTTAATTTTAAACTTAAATCATAATATTATAATACCTATAATTTAGGCTAAAACAAAGAATTCTACCGAAATAAGTTTATCAAGCAAGGAAACATTTTAATTGACCGCAAATACAGGTTTGAAACACATTCGTACGTCATTACGTAAATGAACGTTGAAAAAACACCCATTTAGGCATAACATTTAGGTGGGTATTGTTTTATTTTGTGCCTTCTCTCCATGGGTTGGGTACATAAGCAGTCACCTGATTATGTTAGCTTTTAGGCGACGATTCTTTAATTTACATTGAAGTTTGATGATCGATAGACTAATCAGCAATCGACAGCAATCGTGGTCTTATCTTACTATCAACACGGTTGTAAATTTACCAATCCAATATCTGATAAGTACTTGGTATTCCAAAAGCACTTAGGTAAAATAGGTACCTACTAACATAAATCGACATTTATAGGCTACCGAGCCGAGGGGTCATGTCAAATTAATTTGTTGTTGAAAAATGTTTGAAAAGCATAAGAAGTACGTTATTTGCCATGTATCTACGAGTTTTTCCATAATGTACTGACAGAGCATTTAAAACACACTTTTATTACCATCATGTTGAAATTTCTGTTCGTAACAAAGCTGATAGAAAGTGGGGTTGATTTATTTATTACCATTGTGTGGGGTGGGTTGTCGTGTTGTTGGCTATGCGTTTTAAAAATAATATTATAATGTACGTTTCGTATAACATTTTTATTGAATTTGTTTCGTATGTAACGGCCATGTTTTGTATTTTGTCGTAGCGTAGATTTGCTTACAGGGCATCCAAAGGATGAAAACCACAAAATTACACTCTTTCACATATACCATTACAGTACAGACACAACTTCTATTTCGGAATCGCACTGACAAAACAATGTTGCATCAAAGACCTCCAAAACAAAACCCAATCTGCTTTTCCCCCCAAAAGTACCCTGACAGGCCTTAAAACTGTCAAATCGTTGACATTTCACTGCGAATGACAGATAACATTACGGTAAGTAAGGGTAATCTAGCCATACCATGATAACATTATGTAGTAACCTGCGAATAATGCCCCGTTACATAAAACTCGAAATCTAAATCCCTTTTGCATGATGATGACGATATGAGACACACCCTTGTATTGTTTTAGGTAGAGTACTAGACGTAATTAATAATTATTTTTTGACACAATACTTACCGGTACGCCGAATTACCTTGATACTTTCTCTTTAGGCGCAATCACATCTTTTCAACACGTCTATTCTTGCATAGTCCAACGGAATTGCTATCTTAAAATCCAATACCGGATCATGTAATCAGTTCGATAGTTGATGGACTTGATTGCAAATTCTCATCTGTATTCAACTAATTTTGAGCCTTCTCCATCCACTTACTTTTTGTGATCGAATATTGTTCACTCTACCCTACGTACCTTAACTACATGTTTTAATAAATAATGCCTGAATTAAATAGTAGTAATCAGGCGTGGTTTGTTAAATTTATAGGTAGCTAATGCATTTCAGAATTAAATAAATAATACTTATTTAAATATTTATTCATCGAACGGGGCGAAGCGCATCCAATTTCGTATAAAGTCTAGGCACAGTATAGTGAAACCGGTTTATGTATATTAATATAAGTACTGTGATTGTGTTGACAGGTGTCAGCAGCGCAGCATATGCAGGTTAGCAGCGGGGGGGCAGGTCACGTGTCCGTGGCGGCCCAGCAGGGCATGTATGCCAACTTCCAGCACCAAGGCACGCCCTCACCTCAGCACCACCAAGGTAACAATGCCGTTTCTCAATTCCTTACAGGTTTTAGCACATGCAGCAATAGTTAGGCAACATGAACTATCCAATATCTTGGCAATTTTGTCAAATGCGAGCCGTGAAATTATCTTTTGCTGCAGTAAAATATCACAATGGAAACCCTTTTCGAGATTATCTAAGCGCTATATTCTTCGCGTTTGCACAATCACCATTACGTATCGTCGTGGCTTTGTTTTGCTCGGTGAAATCACTTGCGTTGTCGTTGTATTCGTCGGGCCTACAAGTTGTATTCTGTGCTGGCATGTAAAAGTCTTGCTTCTTTTGGTGTAGGTAGGATGGGAGGTAAATTGATTTGGATTATCTAGACTAGAATTTATTCCTACGTTGTCGCTTCTCTATACCTATTACCTACCTACGTGTCGAGCAGAGTTATCGTTTGTATCTGTCGCCATGCAAATGATACGTGCTCCGCCGTCGTTGATGACGTAATTTCCTTTGCTACACATACACATTTGTATGATTTTATGGCAAAAAATATACCATATACGTAGTATGTGATTCCCTAAGATTTAGCAATTCGAAGCGTGCATTTCTAAATTACACATTGAAATGAAGTTAGAAACAATATACGCTCTACCTTGTCGTAGCGCTTGTAACCGTGTCGCCACTAGGTCCAAACATAATAATATTGTGTGAAAATATTATGTTCTTACGCGAATAAATCCTCCTTGAGTTTGGAACCTCGGATCCTGCCTGACCGATCAACAAACTAACGGATTTCAACTTTCCTATCATTGAGTGTAAATGACAGAAGCATCGCGTGCAGTGCTGACTCTACATACCGCTACTGTACTGCAGCGATACAATGTTCCTACGTGTTAATTTGCGCTCATCGCAATAATCACAGTAATGAAATCTTTATTCCGTTGCATTAGGTGATATTTCGAGTGGAGTGGTTGCGGGTTGCGGGTTGCGGTGTATGTGTGCATTATGAGGGGAGGGTATCGGTATGGTATGGATGCGTGTACCGAGCGAGGTTGACGCTCTGTCGCTTTGCGAGAATGCATCGCTCGGGCCGCTAGCCGACCGCCCCGCGCGCCTGCCTGGACGACATTAGATTGACGTGTTTATTGCCTCCACCTATTACGCATGCCTTCAATGAAAGTTCTATTTCAAGGGCCGTTTCAGATGAAATTGTTGCAAAATGAGTAAAACACTTCGCTACCAGGAATGTCTATCCATTCAGCATACCATTGTAAATTGCAAAATTGCACTATAGTTACTTTATTCGTTCAGTATCGAAGTGATCTCTAACTTTATAGTGTAAATTAGCTTGGACTTTGTTTCTTCTGCCTACAAGGTCAAGGTCACTCACACTCACTTTATGCGACCCAACCGGATGTGTTCTCTCTCACTAATGGACCATAGAATTAAAAGCTTTGTGATACGTTGGTCCCGTGTTGTGTTGTGCAATGTAAGCGTGATTAATTTCATGTTTGTATTAGATGGGTCCTCTAAATGTTCATTAAAAATGTAATAATTATCATGCGAAAATATTATGCATGGACTCTGACTAACCTCAAGGATCATAAAGAGATCTATGAAGTCTACAGTACAAGAGGTATCTGTCGTAAAAAATTCATGCATCTTCTTTAAAAAACCAGTGACACGATAAGAAGAAGATGAAAGGATGAAAGATGGAGGTGGTGAAAGGATTTTAAGTGTGCCTCGGAGAGGCTCCTAGAAAATACGTGCATAAAAATATAAATTAAAAAATGTTCTTCGTTTTTAGGGTTCCGTAGCCAAATGGCAAAAACGGAACCCTTATAGATTGGTCATGTCTGTCTGTCTGTCTGTCCGTCCGTCCGTATGTCGGCCATTTTTCTCCGAAACCGTAAGAGCTAGACTGATGAAACTTGGCGAGTAGATGTATTCTGTGAACCGCTTTAAGATTTTTACACAAAAATAGAAAAAAAACTATAAATTTTGGGGGTCCCCCCATACTTGAAACTGAAACTCAAAATTATTTTTTCCATCGAACCCATACGGGGGTATCTATGAATAGGTAGGTCTTCAAAAATGATGTTGAGATTTCTAATATAGTTTTCTCTAAACTGAATAGTTTGCGCGAGAGACACTTCCAAAGTGGAAAAAAGTTGGTCCCCCCCCTCTAACTTCTAAAATAAGAGAATAATAAAACTAAAAAAAATATTATGTTGTACATTACTATGCAAACTTTCAACGATATTTGGTTTGGACGAGATCTAGTCAGTAGTTTTTTTTATACGTCATAAATCGTAAACCGCAATTTACCTTTCGATGAACTACAAGAACCTGTATATTATGTTACTTGATGCTACGGAACCCTTCATGGGCGAGTCCGACTCGCACTTGGCTGCTATTTTATTAAATTAACGCGATCGTTATGCGTGATTAAATGGATGAAATGGTTATTTATCGCGATAAATACCCGTTTTATCCATGTAATTTCTGTAGTTTATTTAAAAATTACTATAAATGCAAAAAATGTAAGTAAAAGTGAATCTCTACTAAAGATTTGTATTTTTGTGTGTATGTTTGTAATTAATAAACTCAAATTCTACTGTGCCGATTTCAAAATTCTTTCTCCATTGGAAAGCTACATTCACCCTGAGTAGCTATAATTTGTGTTTAGAAAATAAATGTCCACCCGTTCGAAGCCGGGACAGGCCGCTAGTAGTTAAACGATTGGTATTATTTTTCCAGGTGGCAACGGATGCGACACGTATTCAGTATCACAGTCTCAAAGCATCAACTTCTCTCAAGCGATGCGCGCTAGGCCAGCCGCGCCTCAGGCCTCCGCCCCGGGAGGCGGCCAGGCGCCCCTAGGTAATTACCACGGCCACACACAATATCATTACGTGAAAATTACTATTTACAGTGCTACGTAAGTGCATTTGTTCTAAGCTTAACTTGATTAGTTGGCTTTTTTTTCTCGTGACTTGAATCAAGGATCCCTTGTGTTCTATTGAGATTTTAAATTCTTTTTTGAGTGGTAGTGGAGAAAACTTAAGCATATTGTTAGGTTTAAAAAGTTTTTATAAAAGGAACATAGAGAGAACATCAATAAATCATAAAAATACAGCAATGCTGCTTCACGGCAGAAATAGGCATGGTGATAGTACTTCCCCGGATAACCCCTTCTCAAAGAGCTCTACTACTAATTTGATTAACTTTAACATTTAACGTCTTACTGTCAACAGGGGTAGTGGCAGCCGGCTTAACGCGGGAGCAGCAAGCTAAAATGCTGCAGCAACAGCAGCAGCAGATGCTGCGGGTGCAGCAACAGCAGCAACAGATGAGGCCGCCCCCGCCTGAGTACAAGGCTCGGTTCGTGGGGTCTGTGGGCGGGGTCCCCACGCGGCGGGCGCCCGCTCCCGCGCCGCGCCCCTTCGCGCAACACCCGCGCCAGTATGCACCCGAGTGGAAGCATGTACTGATGCAGCAGCAACAACAGCAGACGAGGCAGCAATTCCCGCATCATCATCAAGGTACTCGATCTAATCATTTGGTTTCTAAGCGGGTTTATTGTATGTCTTGGAGAATTTGTCCAGTAGGATTTATATATGAATAAAATGATTAGTTTTATCATTATCATCTTGTTAGAGTCTATGGGCGACGCGTAAGCTCGTTTGTCTATCTTTTACATAAAAAAACCCCGGTATCGCCCACGGCTGGGAATAGTCCTTCTTTTCTATCTACCACCCTCCTCATTCCTGTGTTCTTCCAGGCCAGGTGTTTCCTGCGACTTATTAATTTTATAAAAAAATATTATTACTTACGTACCTACTACAAATGTGATGAATTATATTTATGGTTTTATGAAAGCAAATTTCTAAAAACAGTAGGTTTTTTAATATTAAATAATGTTAACAAAGAATGGATTATAAAATAAGTGAAAAATTGGCATTTGTATTAAAAACTTGTTTTGTTGCAGGTTTCAGTATGGGCGGTATGGGCGTCGGTATGTCGCAGCAACAACAAATGCAATTGCAACAAGCTCGGTTGCAGCAGCAACAGCAATTGATGCAGCAGCATCAGCAGCAGCAGCAACAACAACAACAGCAGCAACGGTAACTTTTTTAATTTTTCATTGCAACAGGTTAAGGTCTCTCAACTTTACCGTCGTATGTTTGTCGAACTATAAGATGGAGTATGAAATTAAATGAAATATGAGTTCTTTGTTAATGGCTCGTATCGTCAAGGGAAGTCCTATTGCCATGCCAATTTCTGCCGTCAAGCAGTGTTGATGTGTTTCAGTTTGAAAGGGGGTTATGGGTACCGGTGAAATTATAGGCACATGAGGCATAACACCTGTATGCCTCAAATTAATGCACGCAGGGCAGTCCATCGTAAGCCACGTACATAACGTGCGTGCGTGACCTGCGAGGCAATACTTATAGACGATGGTTATCTCTAAACTACAAGTCGGTCAAGGTCATAACTTAAATTGGGAACCATCGTCGCAACAAGGAAGTTGCAATTAGTAAATGTTGGATTGGTGGGAAGTGGTAAAGTCTGCGCACATCTAAGCGATCTGCGATTTATCAGTGAATCGGTGTCAAATATGACAGCGGTATTTGACAGCGTTACACTGATCACCATCGTCACAGGCCTTAAATGGCCGTTCTGTGCTCTGTGGCTATATCAAAAAACAATAGAGCGTGACAAATAAAGAGTATAAACAATAAACTAAACGCCTGGTGTACATTATTTGTTTCACTTTGTCTTTTTAACGACATTGAACTGGTGTATTACTTACCCTTGAAATATAACGTAAAATGATCTCAAGATCGACATTGTTGTAATTTTCAGAGCCTCAAACCAACAACAGTCGTCAATGTCACATCTTATAATGCAACAGAATCAGATGATGAGTGTGCAAGGACAGGTGAGTTTTTCATTGCTGATGTATACACATATATATTTATAAAGCTGACAGGATTATATAGATACAGCGCTAGACCACTCCATCTATATTTATGTACATTCCTTATAGCAATTAGGTCATGTGCGAAAAGTTGCCCCAGGCGCTTTATAAAGGATGGTATACTCGTAGTTTGTCAAGTAACATGTACCAGGCACTACTGAGTCTAATAAAGTTAAATAGGCTCTAGTGAAAATATACATATAATAGCCCTGCAAAGAGATTTCCATAAAAAAAAATTGTAACAAAATCATGTAACACAGAAACAGAGCAATTCACTACTATTGTTTGTTTATTAAAAGTTGTTTATTTAAAATGAAAGAAAATAATAACTCTATTCATAATGTTGTATACAGATGCCGAACATTCACATGAGTCAGTCGCAAAGTATGTCGATGCAAGGCGGCATGGGTGGCATGGGAGGCTCCCATGGCAATCCCATGCAGGCGCAGAGCGGACCCATGCACGCACAAAACCCTTCCATGCAGTCTATGATGTCTCAGAACGGAGGCATGCAGCCACAGAACTCCTTCCCCTCGCTACATTCGTCTTCCTTCGGACACACGGCCGACTTTAACCTCGACTTCCTCGACAACTTGCCTTCCACAGAAGCCAGTAATCTTACGGCACAGGAACTACTCAACTCCTTAGATAACTCGTTTTTGAACGATATTCTCTAGGTAATTATATTTATTGTAGTCTTCTTTACCGTAGTAATAAGCCCTCGGAAGATTCCGAGCTTAGCCAGTCGAAGTTATGTAAAGTATTTGACATGTTTTTCAGTCAATTACATTTTGACACGTTTGGATCAGTCTAGTTAATGGTAATCTACATTGTATTGTGTTTTATAGAACGACAATGAATATTGTGACCAATGCATATAAAAGTTAATGACCAAAGTTCTATGAATTTAAAATGGCCAGAATATTAGTGTGGCTTGTAGCATTTCCATGCCGATAAGCGTTAATTTAACAAAACCTTTCGATATCTCTTACCTTTTGGACCACGTTGTTTTGTAGACTATTTATTATTGTGTAATTCAACTTCGTAGTATTAGTAGCAAAAAAACGTCTACGTCTTTTGTAAATATTTTAATTTTAGAAAGTTCTCTTTTAATATTAGGAATGCGATAGTAAGAAAATATGCGAGAAAACTGGCATTCTATCTTCTTCTATATTGTTGGTTTTAATTTAGTTGCAAAGTAGATTAAATGTATATTTATTGCAAATTTTTAGTAGTTTTAAGGAGAAATGCACAAAAGACACTATTTTATTTACTCGTTAAATGATTTTATTTACAAGAATAACAAACGGCCGTATTCAAAAACCTTTCTTAGCTATTATTTTCATATCTTTCTCCACGGTACATGCAGATTTTGTGACATTTCTGTAAAGTGTATAACTGTAAACACAAAAATACTATCCAGGAGACGCACGGAATATGGTCTTACTAAGTATCAAGTTGCCGTTAATTACAACCGAAAAAAAAGACCTTAGTAATGTTTCTTAATAATTCGTAACTATTAAAATGTACCTAAACCGTTAAACTGTTCAGTTCAGCTAGTTTCAAATAAGAAAAACTGTTCAGTAGAGCTAGTTACAAATAAGACGTAAACTAATTATATAAATACCTAAGAGATGTTATTGTTTACGGACGTTATTATTAATAAACTAAGCGCAATAGGTGTTCTACTGAGTATTCAAGGGCTACCTTACATAATTAATATAATTTGCTTCAGTACTGCGCGACTGTCATACATTAGGAATGTATTATATCGCTAGGAACCTGATGTAACTATATGCGCTGGCGCTGTAATGGTTTTTTTTCCAAATCAAATATCGCGCAGTACTGAAAGCTGATTATGTAAGCGAACCTCTTTATTTTTTTAAATTTAGAAGTTTTCCAACTATTACTACTGGCTAAGTTTATTCTTCCATTTTGAAATTTCCTCTATGTCGGCGTCCCGCCTGTTAGCAATCCGAAATATTATTTTAACATAGTGCAAATGTAAATTAATATAAAATAAGAATAATTATAAGTCCATTCCTGTACCTAAGATAAATAGTAGTTGTACTGTGATGTTGGTCTCAACGGTCAATAGGTAATTATAGTATCAATTATTACAAAATAGATTATTGTTATTGTTAAGGATCTCATGGTTTCATTTAGTTAGCGTTTTGAGGGATTCTGGAATTAGGCTGTTGGTTTTATTTGTACTATTTGTAAATGTGTGACATTAATTTAAAATTCAAGAACATTTTCTTTATCAAGAACTGTAAATAGACAGTGTTGTTAAACAACTTTTATGATGTTCTGGATGATAATATTTGTTGTGTAAATCAAATGAGACATACTGCAAGCTTGTTTTTGGGCGACAGATTCAGCTCTCTGTAGACAATCACAGTCGAACTAAAATAGCAACATTCCAGAGCCATTGTTAACAATGTTTTACATTTAGGACCAATTTTTGAATGTTCTTTTGAAAATAATATTGCATATTGAAACTTATCTTTTATTTATTTCTATACCTAGTTATAATTGCCTAAATCAGTCGTGTGCGTATTAAAATTACGATCTTGATTATGCACGGAGAAAATAGCTTTAGAGAAGGTCAGTAAGTATTGGTAAAATGCAAAATTATGGCACTTATTCTGAATGTACTATTCTATGGCAGAATAAGTAAGTACCTACTAACTAGATTGCATTCAAGGGTAAATGCAGGTTTATTCACCACATGATCGAATCCGCTTGGTGTTTGTACAAGTAATCTGAGAATTTCTCGAGTTTCGTCTCTAAAGCATTTATCTCCGCCGCTAATTCTCATACCATCTCATTGGGCTTGTTCGGGAAAATCCTGGGGTTCCGAGCTCGCGGGGTGTAGAAGTTGTTCGGCTGGATATACTTTGCCGTAATCGAATCGTCATGCATAGATGACATCTTGTTCTCGTAAATATTTTCATTCCTGTTATTGTCAATTGTTCTCATTGTGATAGAGTGAATGATCTGTCGGCGCTTCTTTAGGCGAATACAGGAGAAGACGGTGCTTAGAAGAATGGCGAGCTTGAATAGCGCTACGACGAAAATACCCAGCATCAACACTAAATACTGCTGTTGGTACCAGTCTTCCAGTCTGTCCAAGCATCCCTGCAAATTATAACTCAATTAATCTCTCTTTCGTTACCAACCTGGCCTGGATGGAGGTTGATTCATGAAATTTACAACTAACAGTCTGAAGTCGCCAATCATTTTTTCCATGTATTTTAATATACAACAAGCACATTACTAACTAAATCTCTGTATATAAATTTATTTTGGCGAAGAAAAATTATTATAGTAGAAGATATTATTAGCAATAAGATCTCCCTTTGCATTACTTTTCTCTGGTTTTTCACCAAATCTATACTAATATTAAAAAGCTGAAGGGTTTGTTTGGTTGAACGAGCTAATCTCGGGCGGGAGCTGCTGGTCCGAATTAAAAAATCATTTTGTGTTGGATACTTAGTCCATTAATCGAGGAAGCTATTATATCAGCTGGGGCGGATCGCTAGTATTCATTATACCGGTATATATCTGAATTGAGGGTTGGGCGTGATCTCCTGGCAGCGCGAGGAGTTGACCGGTGCCGGGTTGAGATACGAAGCCCCCTGGAGCTGGACGCAGCAGCTGAGCGGTACTGACATGCCACGCGGCCCGAGACGCCGCAGCTGCCACACTGACATGTCGTAGTTACGCGCGTCTGTGATCCCGCAGCATTTCAACTGGAAAACAGTTTGAATTTTACAGAAGACAGGAAAGATTAGCCATCTTGTATAGTGGCGGAATGAAAATGTTCGTCGATTTTCAACTTGATTTGTTCAACGTATCACGATCACATACTACCTTTTGAAACTGAATAGACAGAATACACCGATAAGTTAACGTCACAAATTATGTCAAAATGTGTTCATGATCAAGGCACTGGTGCAAGCGAAAACCGACTCTAAGGTGACGAACACTTTTACGACATGACAGCTTTATTAGAAACTAGCGGCCGCCCACGGCTTCGCTCGCCCCGTAGCCGTTACCCCCCGTAGGATTTTTCTTTTAAAAGTTTTTCCTCTTTTTCTCCGCTTATGGAAATAATTTTCCGATTTCCTTTCTTAGTGCACCCCTATGCTATAAAACGAACATACCCTCCAAATTTCATGCTTCTAGGACTTACGGTTTAGGCTGTGCGTTGATTGTCAGTCAGTCAGTCAGTAACGTAAGAGTTTTATATATTTAGATATCATCGAAAGAAAGAGAGGAAGGTGAAGACCAAGGATAAGCTACACGAGTCAAATAAAAGCGAAGATCGCCGTCATGTCATAAAAGGAGGTCAAGGATGTTGCCTTAGAAAGAAATACATGGAGAAATTCATACATTATGCCCGCCGACAAGAGCATTGCTCTTATAAGAAGAATACAGGATAATCCCTTGCCATGCCGTCCCGGTCTGCTTACTTTTGTGAGCACTGGTGGTCTAGTGGTAGCGGCCCTGCCTTCCGATCCAAAGGTCGTATGTTTAAATCCAGTCAATAAGTTTTTCTGTCGAAAAATGTATGTGCCAGTACCTACTCTCAAACGGCGAAGGAAAACATCGTGAGGAAACCGGCATGTCGTAGAACCAAAAAAAGTTCAAGCACGTGTCAAGCGTCACGCAAAAAGGCGTAGGTATCATCGCACGCGCACCATCGGCCTACTTGCGGAAACCTGTCCGCACATCAAGTGCGGATTATGAATTTGCCGATTTTTTTTTTCTCCGGTCTGCGTAGGTCTTTAGTTACCTCAGTTTGAGCCAGGTCCACACTGGCGGTGAACTGGTCGAGTTCTGGCACTGCGTAGTAGGTTTGTAAGGCGGCCACGGCACCGCCGCGAGCGCTTTGTAGGCCGGCGCATCGCGGCCAGACCATAATTAACACACCCGCGCCGCATTCGCCCAGTAGCAGCGTCAGGACTAACAGGAAATACTGACGAAATACAGACATATCAAAAATCCAAACAGAAATAAAAGAGCACTGGTTGCTTTCCGCTTCCTTTACGGCACTTCTTGTATTTGTATTAGCTTATATTAAGAAACATCAAACTTGAGTTCTTGATGCAAGTTCTGCGCCAAGATGCGAGTGCGAACCCTGCTAGCGATTCTCAGAACCTAGTTCACTAATTCTTCTTCTTTCGTGTCAATGGTACACGCTAGACCATTTTTAAGTAGTATTTTGCCACCTCTACTGCATTGCCTGTGGCGTTGGCAAGATCGTCCCTTCTGCAGATGTTTAGGCACAAGGGACAGGTCAGGCGATGCGATATGGACTGAATCTGAGCTCCGCAGTCGCAGCCAGTCAAGGAGGGGTCCCTCACTCCCCACTTGTTTCCACAATCGTTCACTTATTAATAAAATAATAGGAAGGCCATCAAAAGTAAAAATTCAAAATTAGATCATGTTTGTGCGTAACGTTGTTGCTAGTTATCAGCTAAGAAGATAAAACTCACCATTGTCAAAATAGCATAACCAGGCATGTAAGTGGCCCAGCATCCGAGAGCGGAAGTAGCACAGATGGCTAGTCCAGCCGCTAACAGAGCTAAAGCCAGGTAGTAGAACGGAGGCTGGTCTAAGCCACTTTCCGGCGACGCCAAAAGTCGAGACAGGAGGATCCGCTTTGAATCACATAGCAGTAGGAAGCCGCAAACTACTTCAAGGAATCCACATGCCTGTTTTAATTTATGTGCATATTTATTCAACAAATTCATTTCCCATTTCACAACTGCAAAACTTATACAAAGATAACTTTTAGATTAATCTTAACAGAAAATACTTCTTTATTTTGCCACATAACAAAGCATTTATAGGTCTATGTGTATAACCATTTATTTTCCTTACCAAGTTATGATTAGAATACCTAATAATTACTATTAGTGATTTTACTGTCTTATTTAAACCACTTCGTCTTCCAGAATATAGCGTGATATAATATTATCAAAGTATATCCACAATTTAATGTGACTGTGGTGCACTGTTTGAAGGGTACACAATGAACCAGCATGGTTATTAAAGCGTTTAATAACGAAAGAATCTAGGTACATAAATGACGATAAGATGCCAAAATATACTTACAAAAAATAATGTGTTGAAAGTTCCAAAAAGTATGCGAGAACTGGCATCAACTTTGCACTTCATGATTCTTCCACACACAAAAAAACTCCGTAGGTGTTTCGTCAGATACTCGGTGGTAACGCTTGGCGTTATTGCACGTTTGTGAATAAACAAAATCATACAATGAATAGACACGCCGGTTTTGGGGAGATACGCTCCGATGACCACCTGTTCACCAGAGGGGTGACTAATAATTAAGGCAGTTTTGTTTGAAATTTATGCATTAGTACCTTCTACAGGTTAGCAGTTATTGTGGAGTCCAGTTTGTCGGCATTCTGACCTACAATTCGTGTTTAGTTAATTCTGTTACTGTTTCTGCAATTCGTAGGTATCTATAGCCACTGTAAACTCTCATTTTGGTCAGGAACTTTTACGTCTACTATGTACTATATTAAAAGTTAAAAGACACGTAGTCTAAATAAAATATCTTGTATTTCTGCTTAAATTGACATGAGTCCCTATTAAGTAGGTACTTAGTATTTTAAAAATCGATATCTTTTTTCTTGAAGCCGCCACAACCGACTTGAGCTTTTGGAATTGCAGTGATATCATCCTGCTCACGTTCACTTGATTCTTCTAGTTCTGAAATCATAAATGTTATTGGTCTGTCTGTTCTGTACCTAGAAATGAAACAGTTTAAAATAGGCTCAGGCTGTGGAATGATCTATAGGAACAAGAAGATGAAGACTAAGGCCTGCGGTTCCTTAAAAAGGGCGTTTTAAAAGTTTTACGGGGTCGGCAACGCGTTTGTGATGCCTCTGGCATTGCAGGCGTCCCTAAGGCTACGGTAACCGCTTACCATCAGGTGGGCCGTAGTTTGTCTACTTTGTTTTTTTTTATGGTAACTGATGGCACAAGATCGAGTTTCGATAGGGCCGTATCACAAGAAAAGGTGGAAATTACCTGGTGGTAAATGTAATTTCTCAATCAAAAACTTCTTCCTCTTGAGTTTGAAGGCCAAATCCAAGCTGGGCGGGACATACGGCACTAGTGAGCATACAGCTGATAGCTTCGTAACGTGGAAGAGGCCATGATAGTCTTTGTATACCGGATTAGTTTCACGACTAGAGCCAGCAAAGGACTCTATTCTCACACCATTGTCTATGGAGTATAGTAGTCTTTTAATGATGTGGTCTTCATCCTGAAAATAAAGAATATTTTTTTTAATCATAAGCAAGAACTCACGAAATCTTTGACCTACAGGCTAGCCTAAATTTGGTACAGGTATAGGTGAGGGTTGCAGAAGCTCAATAAAGAAATGTTTCTCAGAAACTCACATGTTTAGTTGTTGAAAAGGGAAGTCAAACATTGTAGGGAAATAGCTTTACGAGTAAGTCGCACGGGATTAGCAATTCTTAAGCATATTTCTAAACAATAACATCAGCTAAATAGTTTTCAGCATGTTCCATGAAGTTCTGTATCAAGAGTGTAAAGTATCTCTATCAACTTACATCAAACAAATGTGCTGGAATTGTAACAAAGGCCACAGCATTTGTATCCCTGACCAAGGTTCTTAAGCAGTACATAAACTTCATCAGATCTTGTCCATAGTCACTGCTGTTATTATCACAATCCAGTCCCATCCATATTGGTGACCCCAGTGATTTTATGCTTATCCGGAGAATGTTACCGTTTTTGCTACTTTTATGCTCTTTTTTGGATATTACTTTCTTGATGCTGGTCAAAAGCTTCTGGTACAGACCGTTTTTAAAGCCTGAAACATTATTTTAACAACATTAACATGCATATTTACATTCAAAAGCTGTATGCTTGATTTGACCAAGGCAATCTCGTCCAAAAACTAGGTGGTTTTCATTTCAGTATTCAGAGTCAGACACCTTATATTGATGACACCTCCATCATTATCTTTTCTCAGTCAAACCAAACATTAGGCCCCAGATTTATTATACATCTTAGCTTGAACAAAAGAGTAACAATACCTATGCCCTCATCAATCTTCTGATGTTTGTTCAAATCACAAAAAGTTATGTCACAGTTTTTGATTGTCTCCGAATCAATATGCCTGCTAAGATCAAAGTGATGGCCAAATACTGAGTTGCTGCCGAAAGAGGACTCAACTTGGTCAAGTCCTTCATACCTCCATGCTATCTTCATTCTATCAATTCCTGCAGTGGAATTTTGTATGTCCTTTACATCTTCATCTGGAGCTGCTACACAAGGTAATGGAAGTTCATTGACCTGTAATTAGCACAAAAAACCCTTTCAGAAATGTAAAAACATAATAATCATACTGTATCCTGTTAAAAGCTCAAGTGCATGTTTTTGATTACAAACACGAATAGTAGGTAATGTTTAGCACATTAAAACAGGCTGTCGTGGTATGAGCATGTCATGAGGAGGGATGAAAGTCATGTGCTAGGAGAGTGATGAGTATGAATGTAGATGGATATTTGGGTAGAGGTAGGCCAAAGAAAAGATGGATGAACAGTGTGAAAGATGATATAGATAAGAAAGAAGTAAATACAGAGATGACAGCTGATAGAGGAGAATGGAAGAGGAGAACATGTTGTGCCGCCCACATAAAGTGGGATAAGGGCAGGAAGAAGAAGAGTTTAGCACATTCAAGTAATAACCAGAACCTGTAATGTATGAGGCCAAGTTAAGATAAGTCTTGTTCAATGATTTTGGGAAACATTGTTGGATCCAAGACCCATTTTAGTAATTTCTTTATATACTTACAATGTCTTGTGGATTATCATCTGCAGATGCAATAAAGAGTGCATGTTTGCAAGTAACACCTTCAGCTAGAAAATATTTTACTAAGATTCTGCTGTAGTTGCCCAGGACATCTTCCTCTAAATGAAAAAAAAGCTGTTTTTAATCTATTTAACATAATATGAAGAGGAAATTAAGTTTTTTTGAATATTGTAGACAATCCACCTGACACTATCTAGCCCCAAACTGAGCAGAGCTTGTACTATGGGAATCAGATGGCTGATATAATACTAATATACATATTTTTTTGTAAAAAAACAAACAAACATCTGTGTTCACCATACAAATATTTGTTCATGTTACAACCTACGGCGCAGAAGGCAGAGCTACTATACTACCAACTGATCTGAGAGGCCAGTCATAGTTGGAGACTGTTCTGCCATCTTCAAGTATACAGTTTCTAGAATGGATTTAAATAAAGAGGAAGTCAGAAACACCTGATCAAAAATTTTACATATACTTTACTTGCTATATTATTTTGTCACAATCAACATACCAATAGCAAATACACTGCCAGCTGGAAGGCCTCCACCTGTAAAATATGGAATGTATTGTATAGATAACTACACAACGGTAGATAACTACTTCTACAGGTTAGTGTTAGTTACAATGAACTGGAAGCCTGGCCTGAATAACCATATATTTGTGCAGTTCAAAAGTAAGAAAATCTAGGCTATGTGTAAGTTTTATGTATGGAAAACGAGCATGACACTTTAAATTTCAATACACCTATAAAAAGCTCAGTAAACAAGCTGGAACGTACCGACAACATGATCTAGCGATGGAATTCCAGAAGATATGTATGGGACATTGTTTTTCAATGTAGTACCATTAATCGTAGCATGAATATCACTGATTTTCATGTAGCTTTGCATGTTAGAGTTAACGCAAGGAGTACAAAATCGATAAAATCTTTTTATTCTCGGTCGAACGAAGATTGTTTACTTTTGTTTGTTTGACTTGACATGACATTGACAATCACAACTACTGACATTGACAACATACATTGACTGACATTTTTTGTTATTTTATCTCGCTCAGGGCAGGCAGGAAGTTTATTGTTTGACATAGGCCTACATACATAATTATATTTCCAGGAAGAACGATTCTGAGCCCATCCACCGGGTTTCCGCAAATTCACAATATCGTTGGTCTATTGTGTAGGGAAGGCGTTCTAATGCTTTTATCTTCCGGATCGTGTTCGCCACCCGCTAAAGTCATAACACCATGCTCCCACAACACGTCTGACAGTCAGACGAAACGTGGTAGCATAGCATGGCATGGATGGACCCGTTCGTTCAATCAATTTCGTTGGCACTGGCAGTCTGTGATTGTGTCAATTTGTGTTTGTGTCATCAACATCATTTTATGCTTCAATGCATCATGCATGTGTAAAATTTACGTATTTCGTAGAAAAACCTTATAGAATTCACTGTAAGCGCCAGTTTTTATGCTTTCACCATGCAGGGCCCAGCGGTTTTTATGGATATATCGCTTGAAGATCAGGTATGTCGAATAATACTCTCTCTCTAATATATGTCAACTTGTCAACATAACCTCGCCACGATAGTGTTTGAACCATTCGAAGTTCTAGCGATCTTCAAACTTGTTTTCGTTACTTGTTTCAGGCATTAGAACTAAGAAAATACTTCAAAAGTCTCGGTGCCGAGATATCAGACGAAAAGTCTCCGAAAGGAATAGAAGATGACCTGCACAAGATTGTTGGTGTCTGTGATGCTTGTTTCAAGGATAACACTGAGGCAGACGTTGAAGCAATCCTCAACAGTATTGTGTCGATCATGGTATCGGTAAGTTATATTACGAACTATCTGGTTCGAGATTATTGATTATTATTATTGAGACAAAGTTGCATACAATGAGAGAATGTATTTTGATTCGACAGATACCCCTTGAACGAGGAGAGAACCTTATCTTGGCGTTTAGCCAGAGGCTGTCCAAAGCTCCAGGGCCTAAACTAGGACTGGTTGCTGTGCAATCGTAAGAACTTTATTTTTCTAGTTTCCTATAGTTTTACTAAAAAAACGAACTCAATAGATTGAATGAAAATAGATTGTATGTTTGACATTTGACAAATTTTTCCTATTATTTCAGACTTTGGCGTCTATATAACAATTTGGAGTCCCAATCTCCACTGAGATATCATGTCTTTTACCATGTCATTGAGTTGGCTGCCCGTGTAGGTTATGTCCGTGAAATTTTCACTGGAGTAGACCAGCTAAAGAAGGAGTTTGCAGACTGCCCTCCCTCAAATGAGCAGATGCAAAAGCTGTACAGGCTTCTGCATTCCGTTCTGAAGGATTCAAACAGGTAAAAACTTGCAAACTTTAGCTCCAATGAGTGGTTGAAATGAATGTTGAATTGTAATAGAACAATCTGTGTGTATTTAACAAATATTCTAATAAGTCAACCAACTTTTATGAAATTTCTATGGGACCAATCCGGAAGTATAACCTTCCAGATAAAAAAAATGTTTTTCAAATTGGGTCATAAATGACGAAGTTATGCGATAACAAAATAAAAAAAAATACAACTGAATTGTGAATCTCTAAAAATTAATAATATCTGCTGGGTCCTTCATTAGAACATCATTTAATTTTTTACTGCTATGATCTGTCTTCATATTACTTAACCCAGAGTAAACCAACTACTTCTTTTCATTTGCGGTCATACTCATTTCAACTTATCTAACAAGACTATTCCTTTTATTCATTCTAATAAGACATTTGTCTAATAAAACTGCTAACTAAAATAAGAAAAAACTTTTTCCAGTGAACTAGCTGCTAAAGTAATGATTGAACTCCTGGGCACCTACACAGATGAGAACGCATCTCACGCGCGAGAAGACGCTATCAAATGCATCGCCACTGCATTGGCCGACCCCAACACATTCCTGCTAGACCCCCTACTCTCGCTCAAACCTGTCAAGTTCCTAGAAGGAGAGCTCATCCATGATCTACTCAACATCTTTGTATCTGAGAAGTTAGACAGCTATCAGGTGTTTTACAATAGCCACAAGGAGTTAATACAGTCTCAAGGTATGTTTTATTGTAACTTTTGATAATAGTAGATAGCTACGCATGTGTACTGTCATGCACGCAATACAATTATAACTACAATTAATTATTAGCTAAATAACAATAATGACATTATTTTAATGTAATGCCAAATAGTAAGATGAATAAATAAATTATACGAGTAGTAGGTGCTTGACTAAGACATGATTTTTTACTAGTCTATGGGGAGTAGAAAAAGAAAAACATTATCTGTCAATAACAATGCAATTGAGAACGCGAATGTTTACTGTATGTGCGCGGGGTGTCGTATCGGTGCGGGGAGGGGAATTCGACCGGAGAGCCAATCGGCGCTACGCACGCCCGCCCTTCATTCCGCTAGGCCCCTCAGGTACCTTAATTTTGATTTCTGCGCAATAACGGTCAGCGCTAAAGTTACGTGCCGCTACCTATACATAATGTGATGCTTACACTAAGATTAAAAACCTTGTGACGCAGGTCCTGCGTTACCTTCAGTCACGAGATAACACGAGAAGTTTTATTTTAAGACACAGGACCTTACAACAGTTTTATGTTTTAATTCCAATCTTGAAATATTGAATTATTCTTCCAGGGTTGAACCACGAGCAGAATATCAAAAAGATGAGAATCCTAACTTTCATGCAAATGGCTGAGAGCAATCCCGAAATATCGTTTGATGATATTATCTCGGAACTGGCTATTGAAGAAAAACAGGTGGAAGCATTCATCATTGAAGGTAAATCTTGGCTTTAATAGACATAAGAGTTATGCTTATGAAATCAAAGCAAATTGCTTGAACCCCCTCCTATTTAATATTTATTCAAACAGATTCTTCTCACATTCTTTGAATGAAAACTTCATTACCAACAACAAAGCTTGCAGTTACTTGATTACATTTTCTAAATCATTTGATACATTGAACCCAACTAGGCATAATGCTATGTGCTGTATTCAATTTGAGGAGTCTAGTGACCTAAAACAAACTTTATTATTGTTCCAGTTCTAAAGACTCGTCTAGTCCGAGCATTGATGGACCAATCGAACCGCACAGTTCGCGTGTCAAGCACGATGCATCGCACGTTCGGGCATGCACAGTGGTTGCAACTGCGCGCCGTGCTCCAAGCGTGGCGCAGCAACGTGCAACAAGCGCACGAAGCGATGAAGTCCGTCACCGCCGCGCAAATCGAGTATGCGCAAACACAGCAGAAAGCATAGATTGTAATGACGCTGTAACTGTTTTATCGTTTGATTCATAGTCTGCACTGTACCCGAAGTCTGAATTTTGCTGCCAAATTTCGTCTACCAAATGTTGTTTTCGTGTGGGCACGTGTCCTCTTTTTTGTATGGAAAATTGATGAGACAACAACTCGTTTCGATCGTTTCTACGTAACGTATTTTTGCTGTCTCATCTCTCCATACAATAGAGAAAGACAAATAGGCAAAACGAAAACAATATTCGTAGACGAAATGTTGTAAATGAAGTGGGACTTGCCTTCTGTTATAGCCTTGAGCTTTTTTTTTCGTTTTTGGTTTCTTGTCCCCACAGAATACAGTTGATAAATATTATGTGGTGGGCTGGCAGTTTTGTATGGAGATGCGAGACTACAGCACTCACGATATTTCACATCGATAAGTTTTGCTCATCGCATCTCCATACAGAACGGAAAAGTAAAAACGAAAAAAAAGTTCTAATAAGATTTGATTTTCTACCTGGGCTGAATGTGCTGTAGGTATTAGTAATAAAACACCAACCCGAGGCGCTTTTCTTGGCATTTCGCATCGATATACGATTGCGACTTGTCTTGGTCGCTATTAGTACAGTTATTTCAGCATTTAATTTTGTATTGGTCATTTACATTGTAACAAAAAAAACATCAGATAGTTCTCTGTCCTGACATAAACAGTTGCAGAATATATGTTAATGCGTCTGTACGGTTTTGTATTAAAATATATGTAATTTAACAATTGTGTTTTACTCGTAGGCCCCACAACTAAACTTAAGAGCGCATCGTGCGAAAATTTGAGATTAAAAAAAAAAATCATAACTAAATAACTAAGTGACATTTTAAAAATCGCAAAAGGACTAATTGTAGTGTAGACTATACATTTGAGATTAATTCGAATTTAAGTGTGTTCAAAAATATACTATTTAACATGACATTCTATTTAACGCTGACATACGAGATTTTCATTAGCGTTAAATAGAATGAATTTAAAAAAAAAAAAACTCAAATTTTCGCACGATGCGCTCTTAAAGGAACACTTCTTTAGAACTTTTTGCCTAATCAAATTCATTGTCATGACAAGCTGACAGAATGCTGACAGACTAATCAGAACTTATCAAGATACAACAAAATATATTTTTTTATTATTTTTTACCATATTAAACATTGCATTTAAATTCCATGGATTATGGATGCCGACGGTATGCAAAATAGTAGGTGCCAATTGTATAATTTAGCATCTTAGTCTTACATTCTCAAATAATCTTGTGTTTATAATATTATGTTATTTGTAATTAAGTAGTTGTACCTAGTCTTTAATAATAAGTTAATTAGTGTAATTAATTGGAATGTTATGTCCCGTTCTAATTAATTCAATATACATATAAATAAATAATTGAATAGGTAGGTACTTGGTACTAGGAGATTTGATGAGATATCGTACTAAACGGTGCTGGTGGTCTAGATGACCCAAAACTCAAGAATAAGGTCGTCAGAAATTCTGAAACCGATCTGCGAAATTACTGGCACGTGAGGCTGAACATCTGTATGCCTCAAGTTGATATGGATGCAGGGAAGTGCATCGTAGGGCACGTTCCTGACGTGAGTGACCTACGAGGCAATGCTTTGTTATAGGCGATGGTTACCACTTAGCATCAGGCGGGCCATATTGTGTTCCACCAGCTATCTATCAATAAATATTAAAAAAAACAGGCTTTTGGGATTCTGGCCACATCAATTATAGAGTTCTAATAGATGTTACTAAGAGATGTCTACCGTACCTATATCATAGTCGTGAGGATGCTTTCTTTAAGGCGGTGGTTGTATCCGGCACGCTTTCGCTTCGTTCGTGTGCGTGGCTTTAACATTGCTCATAGGGCTCCACGCTTACGCCTATCTATGGGGAACGCAGGACTCCATCGACGGAGGCGGAGAGGTCAAATATGTGGTCATGCAGCTTGCACGAGGACTAACAGAGGCAAGTACCTTAGGCTACCTTATAACTTCACACCTTCACTTTTCATACTCACTAGGTATACCTACGGGCCTGGACCCTTGTGTGACCCTAGCAATATAAATTAAGTAGGTAGGCTAGCTTTTTGATATCACTTTCTTGAAATGCTTGCACACTACACATAGATATATATATTAGAGCTCTTATGAAAAGTCTTTACCACTGAATTTATTAGCTTATTTCTGTCAAGTAGCTGTTTCTACTCAAATTTTAGAGGCGAGACACTTTCTTTACGTGCGTGACCCGTGAGGCGATTGCTTTTTGGTGATGGTTATAACTTGACATTAAGTGGCCTATACGCCTACTGCTCCATCAGCAAGTTTGTCTAAAAAACTTAGCTACAGCATTCCATAAAAAAAAATATTTGTGGATATCTATCTAGACATTCGAAGGTGCATAAACTCCCAACAAGCTGAAAATCAGTAAAATGGTTCAAAACATAATTTTTAATAAAATTTGAAATTCCCCATCATTCCTGTGTATGGAAAAAAAAATACTCGGGGTCCACATGATAAAACCCACAACCTCCAGCATAAAAAGCAGAGCTATAACTATATACCAACTGAGCTGTTAAGGCTGTCCGTGGGCTCAAATCCAGTCGTGTACCAAAGGGTTCTTCTGCCAAAAATTTATGCACACAATGCCAGTGCTCTCAAACGGTGAAAGAAAACATCTTGAGGAAACCGGCATGTCGTAGAACCCAAAAAGTTAGAAAATACTTAATAATAAGTATGTATTGTGTCATGTGCACGAAAGGAGCCCTTCTATTTGTTTCGAAAAACCAGTCACTCGATAAGAAGAAGAAGAGTTGCTTAAATGTTGAGCAGGTGAACCGCAAGCATGAGCTTCTGCAAAGCGAGATGGAGCGTATGTCCGCGGTTCTGCCCGCCGTCGCGGCCGCCGCTGATCGCGCGAAGGATGCCATCGAGCCTGCTCTACGCCGGAACAGCCGACACTCCATTGACATACGGGACTATGATCGGCAGGTTAATGTTCTATTTGTATTTTTATAGCTACAATAAAGTAGACGAACAAGCATACGACCCAGCTGATGGAAAGCTACCGAAGGACGCCTGCAATACCAGAGGCATCACAAGCGAGTTGCTTTTTGCAGTAGCAGTTTGATAGTAACCCCATGCTATAGTCCTTAGGGAAAACATCCTGAGTGTTCGCGGGAGGAAGTTCCTCTGAAACCGAACGGTGGGCTCTAAGGTGTGTTCTGTTTTATTTATGAGTACATACAAAGTTAATTAAAAGTAAACCAAGTAAAAGTAATTACAAAATTTGGATAATGGGATAGGATAGGATAGAATAATATTAAATTATTTGAGAAACGTGCAAACGGACTCTGACTCAGCATAATGTTGGTTGGTTTACAACCAACGCTGGTCTTCCATCAGAGGCGGTCGGTGAATTTCAGTATGATGCAACCAACGCAACCACCGTTGTTTTTTCAGTTGGCCGACTACGCTTTGGAGTCGAGCGGGGCTAAGATCGTTGACACCGGAGACACGATAGAGCACGTGTTTTACGAATCTTCTATCAGCTGGGCACTCCACGCCCTCTCGACTATGCTCTGTCGGGAGTGCCAAGGCGCGCGGTCCATGATCAGTCCGGGAACACTCCCCGGCGAGTGCTGGGCCTTTAAGGGATCCAGAGGGGAAGCGACCATACGGTTTGCTGGAACTGTGCGCGTTACTGGCATCAGTATTGAGCATATACCGGCACACATTTCACCAACGAGGTCAGTCAAATCAAAAAATGTTCAAGACATTGCAAACAACACCATCTAGCCCCAAACTGGTTCCCATAGTACAAGCTCTGCTTAGTTTGGGGCTAGATAGTGTCGTGTGGATAATCTAAAATATTTATTTAGCAGTCCTTGATAATTAATTCAAATAATGAGTCTAATTATCTAAATGGTTTAATATTTTGTTTATTTTAAATTAAACAATAAAATAATAGTAATAAATAAATATTAGTAGGTATTACTCTGCCTAAAAGTGATGGTCAATATGCCCGGTAAATTTGATTATTTGAATAATTATTATCAAATTGCACTCTCATATTGGGCATTTTTCATAATGACCGGGCATTGTGTATAATGCCCAATTTATCACTTGGTCCATAACTCCATAACATATCTACCAAAGTTTGTTTCGTTTCCAGGGAAATATCGTCCGCTCCCCGTTTGTTCCAAGTGGAAGGTTTTGAATCTCGCTCGGATCCGTACCCACACGACTTTGGCAGTTTTGAATATGATAAAGAAGGGAGGCCCATACAGTACTTCGAGGTGCTCCATCCCACTACGAAAGGCTATAACTACGTACGTGTACGGGTGCTGACTAACTGGGGCCATCCTGTGTATACCTGCATCTACAGAGTGAGGGTCCACGGAGATCTGGAATCTGGAGTACCGCCAAAGAAGCCTGGGATCGACGATGAACTTCAAATAGAAAACGAGGAGGTAGGTAGATTTTGATTAACTTAGATAATAATATACTGTACAATAACTTTTTGTTTAATTTTTAATGTTATTTTTAAGTTTTTGTGTTTTCCTAATTCGTTTAAACTCGTTGCAATAAAAAGTTATATTAAGTTTTACCTTGTACTGAGTTTTTTTATTCAGTTACTAGATCGATTGAAAAAATATTACAAAATGTCGTATAACTTTACTTTTGACCATTCTCTCCTATAAGTCTTTTTTTTCTCAATAAGTATCATTTATCCATTAAGTTCGCCAAGAATGCCAGGTGTCGTGCCTGGTTATTCCTACATTCTTTTGTATTCTTGCACAATACGAGAGAAAGCCAAAACCATGCATAGATGTTAATCTGGGTGTCCAGTACCCGGCAGCCGAACGCTATAAAATGCGCCTATTGTGTAGTGGACAAAGCGACAAAGCACATAAATTAACATGAGAGCAAAGTGATCATGAGCCCCCGCGGCGTCTCCACTAATGGGTTGACCGAACAGGCTCTGCGTCCTTTGTAAAGGTGCTACCTACTGTAACCCGGTAGATGCCATGAAAGGACGTTTTTTATTAGTTGCGAAAACATTATTAATGTAGAGCTATAACTTATAACGTCCAACTATTCAATTTTGGTATAGGTTATTCTTACCGAGTTCTGTTTTCCGTGACCAATGACCACGTCTTATTATTTGTGCTAATGCAAGCCCATGGCGTAGCAATTTCGTAGCATCGCGTAGCACTAGATTTTTGAAAAATCTATCCAACGCAGTGCTGTTTTTGAGTGTTTCTCACCTTGAGCATATTTAATAGTACATTGTTACCTGAGGGTTTAATAGTACATTGTTACCCGAGTGTTGAAAGTCACGTTTTTTGAGTCCCGAGACGGGTTTGGCGCCAGAGCGATAGCGAGGGCGCCAATGGAGCTTGAGGGACTTAAAAGACTTTCACCCGAGGTAAACACTGTGCTTTTCATTACGAATACAAGGAAAGTAAAAATAAAAACATGAAAGAAAAATTTGTGAAAATGAAGATTGAATTGCCGCCTTCCCGGTTTTTTTTTTCTTTTTCTCTGGCGGGCCTTCGGCTTCGGCTCGCCAGCATTATTCAGCCATTATTTTCATTCTCATAATTTAAAAAGTTGTAAATTGTTTGCTCAAATCTATGTTATTTTAAATAAATAGTTGAAGCTATATATTAATCAAGTAATTTAGAAGATATATTATTTATTTAATACTATCTTTATGTTATTAAAATTTTACATTGCGCTTTAATTAGACTTTATAAAAACTTCTTACCGTTGTAATGGGTTTCCAACCTACTTGCTGAATAAAAAGTTGGAATTTCAACGACCTCCTTGCAGTTAGAAAGACTTTAGAAAGTTGGAACATGGTTGAATAAAAACGAACTTGTTTTTTTTATAATTTGACAGCTGTCAGTAGAAAGCGATTCTCCCTAGGTCTGAAAGTTTTACTTTCAATTAGGCCCCTCAGGCAACTTCAGACCTACTTTCAGAGTATGAGTAATGAAAAGTAACTTTTTCGCCAATGGAGCTTGAGGGACTTAAAAAAGTCTTTTATCCGAGGTAAACACTGTGCATAAAAACATGATAGAAAAAATTGGGAAAATGAAGATTGAATTGCCGCCTTCCCGCTTTTTTTTTTTCTGGCGAGCCTTCGGCTGGGCACGGGCCTTCAGCATTATTCAGCCATTAATTTCATTTTTATAATTTAAAAAATGGTAAATGTTTTGCTCAAATCTATGTTATTTTAAAGAAATAGTTGAAGCTAAATAATAATAAAGTCATTTAGAAAATACATTCTTTATTTAATACTATCTTTATGTTATTTTAATTTAAATATATAATACATCGCGGACTAATTAAACTTTTTAAACTTCTTAACGTTGTAATGGGTTTCCAACCTCCTTGCTGAATAAAAAGTTGGTTCAATAACCTCCTTGCAGTTAGAAAGACTTTAGAAAGTTGGAACATGGTTGAATAAATAGAACTTATTTTTTTTTATAATTTTACAGCTGTCAGTAGAAAGCGATTCTCCCTAAGGCTGAAAGTATTACTTTCAATTAGGCCCTTCAGGGTCAGGCAACTTCAGACCTACTTTCCGAGTATGAGCAATAAAAAATAATTATTTTATAACTTTGTGACATGAAAGTGCGAATGAAAACGTTAAACACCGATATTCTGAGCAAAGACAGGCATAAAATTGCTATCATTACGGTAATGCTCGCGCAATATTAATAGGTGGGCATTGATGTCGGTCTTTTGTGTGTCCGTGGTCCATTCTCTTTGACAAATAGATCAAAGCCGTAAAGGGTGAAAGCACCTCTCCCCGAAAGCTATCCTTTTCGGCCAGCACCGCCTACGTGCGCTCCTCAATATTAATGATGTGATCTTAGTTCAAACGTCTTTCGCAGTCTCTACTTGACATGTATTAATGAACCATTTGTGCCCTGATTCGGTCACATTTTGGAAGATAGCTACCTAAGTAAACAATTGTGAATGTCCCTGTTGTGTTTTGTATGTTTGTGCTGAAGTATTATTGTTATTTGGTACCCTACGATATAAACAAGCTGAAATAATTTTATATCTCGTTTTTTGCACAAATTTTGAGGACGTAGACTTCATAGTTTTTCTTGCTCGATTTTAAACACAGGAGTATACATTTTATAGATGTTATAAGCATACCTACCTATCCTATAATTTCCATATTCCTACTGTTTATGGCACATAACTGGAATGACAATTAAGTATTGTGATAAGAGTAATGGTATCTCTGATCTACCTGATCTTATTTTATCTTAAATTGTTAAATTTTTACCCGACCCAGATAGAAGCGGGAAGATGAAAAACTCTACCAAAAAATTTCGGAGTCGGTTGGGAGCTATATCGTGCGGATTTATATGAAAAAGATTTCATTAAACACATTTACAACCCTTGCAATCCGCGCCCAGCCTCTAATTGGTGTTCGCGACAAAACCCCCATTGTGTGCGCTACCTAAATATTGAACAATATTAATAAATGTTTCTGGTCTAGCGCTCGTGAAAGGGCTGCGCTGGTAAAGGATTGTCGTAATAGCTACAAGTTGAAAGCAACCGTCCAAGCGTTCTGCGAGCTTCCGCAAACGTATGGTCCAAGTTGTGATATGCAATCTGCAAAAAACTAGAATTTTTATTTATTTAATTTTAGATTCAAGTTGGACTAGCTAAAGAGAGCACTGGTGGTCTAGTGGTAGTGGCCCCGCCTTCCGATCCGAAGGTCGTGGGTTCAAATCCACTCGTGAGTTCCACCAATGAGTTTTAATGTCGAAAAATGTATGTGCACTATGCCAGTACTCTCGAAACGGTGAAGGAAAACATAGTGAGGAAACCAGCGTGTTGTAGAACCTAAAAAAGTTCGAGCAACACGTGTCAAGGGTCAAAGCCTTTTGCTATAATATGTATATTGTAGATAATTTGTACAGCGTCCGGGTCCACTTTCACTCATGTCTCTGTTTACGGAAAGCTTTAGTGATATGATTTTAGATGATTTAGGCTTGCCCAACATATACTTACTTATAGGTCCTATACCATTTTAACAGCTTATTCCATCCACATCATATCCACAGGAAAGACCAAGATAACTATGGCTTAAGTAGTTATAGCTTGCTATGGCTTCGTCACGATGTTTTCCTCTATCATTTAAGAGCATAGTCAATTTCATTTTAGTCAAACTAGGTACCTTCATACTTAAGGTTCTTAGATGTTTTCTTATAAAAATAACGTTGCCTAAAAATATCGGCGACCTCCTACAACTTGCGGCATGTTTCCACTTAGATGCTGTGTGCGTAGGTGTCGCCTAGGGATTCGTTTTAAATAGTCTCTGAAGGTATTGTTAGGGGCGCAGCCTTTGTCCCAGCACATCGGCAATGCTCTCCTGTTCGCTTCGGTAGCTCCGATAAATGTCACGATCGGAAATGGGATTTTAACAGCGAAAACATCGAAATTACAAGTCATCGTGATCCACTCCATTGCCTTCGGGCAAAAGGGGTTTGTTGTCGTACCCTTCTTACCGTTTCATCTTCACTGTTTCATATAAACAACTGTACACATTTCAAAGAAGAATTTTTATACCATTGTGTGACATGAGATAAACTCATATGTTACGAAAGTCGTCAAGGCTTTTGCGACTACTGACTATTGTATTTTTTTTATACACGGAGTCACCGACAAGATTCAAAACACTTATTCCATTTTTAGGGTTCCGTAGCCAAATGGCAAAAACGGAACCCTTATAGATTCGTCATGTCTGTCTGTCTGTCTGTCTGTCTGTCTGTCTGTCTGTCTGTCCGACCGTGTCACAGCCATTTTTCTCCGAAACCATCAAAGCTACACTGATGAAACTTGGCAAGTAGATGTATTCTGTAAACCGCATTAAGATTTTTAAACAAAAATAGAAAAAAAACTATAAATTTTGGGGGTCCCCATACTTCAAACTGCAACACAAAAAAAATTTTTTCGTCGAACCCATACGTGTGGGGTATCTATGAATAGGTCTTCAAAAATGATGTTGAGGTTTCTAATATCGTTTTTTTCTAAACTGAACAGTTTGCGCGAGAGACACTTCCAAAGTTGAAAAAAGTTGGTCCCCCCCCCTCTAACTTCTAAAATAAGGGAATGATAAAACTAAAAAAAATATGTGTTGTACATTACTATGCAAACTTTCAACGATATTTGGTTTGAACGAGATCTAGCCAGTAGTTTTTTTTTTATACGTCATAAATCGTAAACCGCAATTTACCTTTCGACGAACTACAAGAACCTGTTTCCTGTTTATTTTCTGTATATTATGTTACTTGATGCTACGGAACCCTTCATGGGCGAGTCCGACTCGCACTTGGCTGCTTTTTTTTCTGAATTGGTTTTCACAAATAATTTTTAAATATAACTAATTTCTAAAATGAGTGGGCATAATATAAAAACCAAATCTATCAAGCGTATCATTTATTTTATCAGTTACTGTTGTTCTCCACCGAACAAAAAATGTGCAAATAAGAGTGATGGAGAGTTTTAACTCATTACGGCAAGCGAAGGGTTCGCGGCAGGCGATCAGCCCTTCTCAAATTAGAAAAGAGCCATTTATTAACCGCTGCCGTAATTGTTGGACTCCAGTCCGACATATTCGCCATCGCTACCTGCCAGCAATTTGCCATTCGGCCTTTGTCTGTCGGTGTGGCGCCCTAAAGGGTTCTATTTTAAGGTAAATTTTAAATGCAGCGTGTAACTATTCCTGCTTTTATTAGTAAATTCTTTTTTCGCGGTGGTTATGCCCGTTGCCTGTTCCCGCTGGACGCAATATGGCGTGTTTTTTGTGTCGCTGGCAAGGGTGAGCAATTAACTGAATACAATATGCCTTCTCTGGGCTTTGCGGTTGATGGATAATAATTAAATTACCTCAGGCACAAATACATCGCTTGTAATTACACCACACACTCGTGTTTTTTCGTCCGTTAATTCTGTGAATGCCTGTGCAATTTTCTAAACCTTACATCACCAATACTACTTTCCAAGTAGTATGTTATACGCAAAATATTATTTTGTATATTCAATTACTCAGTGGATACAGCAATATTTGATCGTATAAAATTACACGGTATGGTCAAGCTAGTGCGAGCAAACAGTAGCGCGGCGTCCATCTCGCCAGTTTGTCCACAAACATGGGATCGAATGAATATGGACAGTGTTTGTGATTGCGGATCGCGTTACAACAACAAATAACGTACAACCTAAAAGATATACCTATATCTACCTAATACCGCAGTATCGATAATCAGGAGCCACAGACCAGCAGCCGCCCCCGCAGATAATGCAATGCAGTTGCCATGGCGACGGCTGCACTCACCCCACGCACATTACGCACGAGAGACCATAAAAAAACAGAAAAAGGAGAGCAGAGAACTTACACGACGTCACCCCGGTTCCTGTCGACTCGTACGTCCGAGTGTTCCCTTCTTTCAAACATAATTTATGGTTTTGGGGAAATAAACATAAAAAATAGAAAAGGAAAAACGACAGCACGCACGATAAAAAAGCTCGTCGTAAAAGTGCGAGGAGCGGGGGCGCGGGGGTGCGCCGCCCAGTCGCCGGCTCCGGGCGGCAACCCTTCCGCAGCCGCCCTCCGCCGACCCTCAACCCACCGAACTAAAGGGTTAGGGCAAGCACCCTCGTACTCGTACACCTCTACTACTTATATGATCTCTGGAACACATTATACCACTATTTTTGGTATATTCCATTGTTCAACACTACTAAACGTTTTATCGAAGAAACTGAAGGTTCATGTATCAGCTATCTCGTTCCCATAGTACAAGCTGTGCTTAGTTTGGGCCTAGATAATGATTTGTGGATTATCCAAAATAATTTTTTACATTTACAAGTATTACACAGTTTTCTTTTGTGTTCCTGTTTGTATATTATTCAGTTAGTATATTATTGAATAATATACAAACTTATTATTATTGTAAAAAAATACCAACTAACCTGCCGTTTCGCATTGCTTTTTTCCAATGTAAAAAGGATGCCAGTGTGATGATGATGTACTGAATATCACACAGGGTACTCAGTGAGTTTGTTTTGTAAGGCAATACAATTATTATAAGCAGAGGTAACCGCTCAACGTATAGTATATAAGCAGCCTGTTTGTTCCGTGAAAAAAGAAGTGGTAGTTATATGAGTGAGATCGTAAGAACTCCCAGGAGTAACATATCCCTCCTACATTCTGATATCAGCAAGGGCGATTCGCAGGACATTCCGGTAACGAGTACTTAATGTAAATGTACTCCCTAGCGTACTAGTGTGGCCTCGGGTACAAAGTTATTAAATAAATAAATATTGTGGACAATTCACACAACACTACCCAGCCCCAAACTAAGCAGAGCTTGTAATATGGGAACCAGATAGCTGATATAATACTAGAATACATTTTTTTTTTTTTTTAAATACATACTTAGAATACAATATAACACCCAGACAGAGAACAAACATTTATGTTCACCACACAAATATTTGTTCTCGGTGGGGATCGAACCCACGACCTACGGCGCAGAAGGCAGAGCTACTACCAACTGAGCTAGAGGCCAGTATTATGCTGCTCTGACTCATCTTAGTGTGAAAAAGCAGCCAAGTGTGAGTCGGACTCACCCATGAAGGGTTCTGTAGCAACAAGTAACATAATTAAAGGTTCTTGTAGTTCGTCGAACTAGATCTCGTTCAAACCAAATATCGTTTTATGTTTGCATAGTACAACATATATTTTTTTTAGTTTTATTATTTTCTTAGTTTAGAAGTTAGATGGGGGGGGGGAACCAACTTTTTACCACTTTGGAAATGTCTCTCGCACAAACTATTCAGTTTAGAAAAAAACGATATAAGAAACCTCAACATCATTTTTGAAGACCTATTCGTAGATACCCCACACGTATGTCTACGTGTGTACGTGTTTGGTTTGATGAATTTTTTTTTCTGAGTTTCAGTTTCAAGTATGGGAACCCCCAAAACTTATAGTTTTTTTTTTCTTTTTGTGTAAAAATCTTAATGCGGTTCACAGAATACATCTACCTACTTACCAAGTTTCATCAGTGTAGCTCTTATAGTTTCGGAGAAAAGTGGCTGTGACATACGGATGGACAGACAGACAGACAGACATGACGAATTTTATAAGGGTTCCGTTTTTGCCATTTGGCTTCGGAACCCTAAAAATGACAAGACAATAATATAAGTTTTAAAAACTTGACAACCCTAACTTGAGAAACATGAAGTCGGTTTTTCAAGTTTTTTAAAATTCACTTGTTTATTAATTCATTGCCTATCTGTGCTTTTGGCCACAAGATTATACGATCCCCTACTGCCTATCCGTACAACAGAGTTAGCAATCTCGATCTGGGGTTTAAGAAATGTGCCACGTAATACTATAGGCAGATCGTGACATCTCCAACCTCAGAATCGCGAGGTTGAGAATAGTGACGTGGCAGGACCCGGCGACCCCCCGTCTCGCCAGCCACTGGACAATCGCACCCTCACTGTCTGGTCTACCCTTACATCCTGTATCATACGCGACGCACCCTAATCTCCAAGCAGAAATAAAACTGGTCAAATATTAACCAAAAAGTCTTAAAACTTCGATTGTGGTTCAAACTATTAATGATATCGTACTGTAACCACACTCTAGCTATTTTATTTTCAGTTACCTTCTGCACGTTCTTTATACTTAGGTAGGTACTTATAGTTACTGGCTGATAAGTAGTCTGTAGACTTGGTACAAGCTGATAGCCGGTAGATAAGTTTAGTTTTGATTTTCATGTGACCTAATATGAAGATGATTTTCATTTACGTAGAATACAAATGCTTAATTCAGATTTAGACACTCTATTCGATGTTGGATTGGTCATTCGTTAGATGACTTTTTATTTTGTTTCCGCAATGACCTCGGACGGTCGGATGCTCTGCATTTTGGCAATCTTATTTATTGGCGAAATCTCTGCGGTGGTCGAGGAAAACTCGGACCATGTTAATTTCCTGTGCGTGCCCCAATCTGTAATGTTTACTCAATAAATTGGGAGAGGGATAGGATGATAAACATTAAAACTTATCGAAATAACTCAAATAGAGAACTAACCAATTATTACACAACTTATACTCTTAATAGATATTTTGTTCTAAGTGGTTTCTTCAAGCGACGACCAAAACCTTGCATCCTTGAAATAGAATCTGGTAAGTTAGCTAGCTGGATAATATACCGTCGTCTGCGTAATACAATTATGTTCTGCGGGTTCTGTCGTTGACGTATGGAATGTTTTTGTCGCTGGTCGGCCGGTATTAATAACGACCTCTTTTATGAGAAGGGTCCACTGGTTTTTGGGGCACTTACACTTATTTAAATTCCCGTTTTTGTACGAAATTTACATTAGATTCCACGGCAGCCAAGATAGGTCCAAGTAGGGAGAGATATCCCTTCTTATGTTGTAAATTAGGGGTCACACAAAAACCGTTGAGCCCTTACCGGAGCCATAACGTCCAGCCGCTCGCCGGTCGCCCGTGATGACGGTGAAAAAGAATCGCTCTACCTACTTCATGTTTTTTGCACGCTCAATACAATTAACAATTCGCAAGTATTTTTTGTCATACGTCAATTTCCAGTAACCAGTGTACTGTATGGTTTAAATTTTGTACAAAACTGGTAAATTACGAGGGGACGATTATAAACACATGCGCGAGCGCGTCAAATCTTCAGCCGGCGCGCGCACGTCGATTTGGGGCATTATGGCTTTTTTAAATCACGGCAGAACAGGGGAAGACAGTTTTTTAAAAATAAAATTCACTTTTTAACCGAAAAAGTGTGTCCCCGCAGTTGAGTCTAATTGTTGCGTGTCGGATGAGCACGAGCTGGATTTTATGTTCGGAAGGGATTTTTTATTGCATGGTGTGTGCCATGCGGTGAGACGTCGCAGGGTGAGTATGATAGATAGTTACAGTAGACATTGCCTTCGGCCTCAAGTCTTGGTGCTCAAACCCTTTCGAAGTTCTTTACGCTCACACAATCATTGTTAGATGTATTTGTCATAGATCCTCAGGCGATATTAGAAGAGACGGAGCACGTGAACTTATTGCAAACAATATACGATACAAATAGCCTTTTAAACTGAAGCTTAACGTCAGTATCCATTTTGGCTACGAGAACAGTTTAAATAAACTATTAAAACATGCGTCTTTCTTGCCTTATAGTTTCGATACTGGTAATTAACTGGTAATTGTAGGTATCGGCACTTTTTTTTGGATATTGGTATGTAAGTTTTGAATTGGATGCTTACAATAAATAATCTGGCTCAAATGACTTTTCGACAATGACGGTAGCTTACATTTTCAATGCCAGACGATCAGCATATAAGTCAAAACGTCGGAAAAATAACACCGACGACGAAGTTAGTGAAAGAAAATAAAGAAAAACACTGTATACAACAATCCAAATCAAAAAGGATATTAGAGGTATATTGTACAAAACACAGTTGATTAGCTAATGGTAAATCTACTTACCAAAATCATTTCGGTATAATACAAACGAGCACGAGTAGGCATCTATTTACTGTGTGTGTATAAAAACACGAGTATGGCTAGCCGCGGAGGGTGACAGCGAAAGAGGTGAATAAGTCACAACTACTTTTTACTCCCTTTGTAGGGAGGGCCCTCCCTCTGCCACGCACACACTTACGAAAAGGGTCTCCAGAGATGAAAGTTTTGTGGGGTTAACGGAACCAACACACACGCACGTGTGAGACAACAAACGGCGTTACTTGCCTAACTCTAACTTTAATTGTGTCTTTTCAATCGATAGTTTCTTGGGAGCCCGAACATCTTTCATTTATCGTCGCCCGCTACCTTCCCGCCTTACCCCAGTGTTCATTGTCTTTTGACATTGCTATTTCGTTGCCCAAGGTGGAATTATCTATTATACTATTGGTTCTATGTTTTTAAAGCTGCTTAGGCCACACGACAGTACAATGTGAAATCTTGATCATCGGCTTATATACTCGTTAATTTACAAGTGATTTACAAAACATTATATCCTTTTCTGTTAACCATCGGTTTTATAAATCTTTTGTAGGCATGAATTGAATGAAAACATTTGTCAAAATCAATTGTTTGGGCAAAGCGACTTGCACGGTCAGTCGGCCAGCAAATATGAGTTGCTTACTGGTTTTCGGGATAATTTAACATGAAAACTACCTAAAAAGAATAGTTGAGTTAAACTGGGTAATTTTTTTAGTAGATAAGTTACATAAGTTAGGTTACGTATCAACAATTTTACAGTTTTATAATAAAGTTCCCATCGTTGGGTAGAGCTCTTTGGAATTCGTTAATTTTCGGTTAACAATAAATTAACCGGACCATGATACTGGAAGCTTTTGTGTAACAACAGTATAGCTGTGCAATGCGTATGTGTGGACTGGAAGCAGTGCTATGGTGCAGATATACGGGGTGTCCCATATGTAAGATATATCCCATAATAAGGGCATGTAATTTTGTTCCACACAGAGAAAAAACAAAGGTTTGAGAAACCATCCCTTTTAATTAAAAAAAAAACATTTTTTTTCGAATTAATTAAGTTACATTGTTAACTTTAATTTTATTTCCTTAAACAATAAGATAACTTTAGACAGATTCAGCGTTTTTAGAAAATCCTCTTTCTATGCTGTGTATTTATGGAACACCGTATACGTGATTGCGTCCCCTTGTCCGACAAGGCCAGGCCCCCCTAGTGTCCTTTTGCAAAAAGCGGACACTGCATAGCATCTCGATTCTCGACCGTTGCTTTGCATAATCAATAGCACAACTGGCCTTTGTATAATCGAACCATTGCATTGCTGGGGTAAAGTAAATAAAAATTATTTGTATGCAGGGATTTATATTTGTTGCATTTGACGATAAAAATGAAACGTTCGCGTCAGCACAATGATAGTTTGGCGAAGTTTTTATTTCTAATAAATCAGTAACTTAAAAATTTATTCATAACTCTAATATTTTAATCTCTAGATCGTTCGAACGGTCTGCAGATAGCTCAACTGTTTATTTAGTATTTTGTAGATTCTGTAAATGTGTAAGTACTTGTATTTATTGTTACTTTTCACTGAGTAAATAAAGTTTTTATAAAAAAAACTATGGTAAGTATAATTTGTAAGTACCTATACCCATGTGACCGCTTCATAGCTTGCCTTATTTCGAGAAAGAAGATACCTAAGTCGATGTAGGTAGGTACTCTAGTCATTCTACATAAGCTCTGCCAAATACTTTTTATATTTTTAATGATACCGAATTATAAAAAAAAACCTTTGTGTCGTTTTACGTCATGTTTCAAAGAAAGTTGCCAGAATTGGTTTATCATTCACAGTGCTAAGTTATTCTAAAGTTTTATCTGATTTCTAGGAAATGTACGAGCAAACTAATGGTAAGTTAATCAATATGCTTGTTCCACGAAATTCTTATTTTTAATCAAGGATCTAAGATAGGTAGCTAAATGATGATCAACAAAGTATCTTCTTGAGATCTTTCACACCCAAGGTCCACCATAATTTGTAAACAATGCATTTTTTTACTGAAATTAACTTTTATAACAAAAAAACAATTTTGTTTAAATCACGAATATATCAACCGGTTTGGGTTCTCCAAAAATACGGAAATCATCGGGCGGAATATTTAGTTTTGTCATCGATTACGCAAACTGTTTCAAGGGTGCGCTGTGCTACACCATTGTGAAAAAATATGAGAGCGTATATAAAAACTGATGCAGCTGCCGGACGGCACACATGCGAATCGCAAGTTGCGAGCGCAGGAGCGAAAGGACGGATGTGAGCCTGCCAGGAGATTTATTACGACCTTGTGATGCTGCGTCGTCCGCCACCGAGGATCATGTACGGCGACCCTTTGCGAGCGTGGTGGGAAGGGTTCCGCGCTCAATCCGCTCGTAAGGAAGGGTTCGCACGGACGCCCGCCGACGCGCAAGCGCACGCGAACTTCAAAAAACTCGAACAATGCACACAACATCGCTGTTTTTGTTGTTAATACAGTAGATTGTTCGTAAATTTCCTTTCTTTGCAAAAAATGTAATATCATCAACTCGTTCACGCCCGGTCTTTCAAAGGGAACTTTTTGGAGAGGGAACAGAAAATTGTTAAAAACTGGTAAAAAGTGGGTCAGAAAGGGGTGCTTTTGAAACTAGTAATCACTACCTCGTAGAGTCGATCGATTGCCGTTATTTAACAAAAAAATCCTTTTTTGGGTAATCGACATTGTGAATTAGGATCCTTTATTGTTTGGGATAAAATAATAAGAAAAGCATTTTGCCCGTAGGAAATAATTAAAGGGTCTGGTTGCATCCACGTTGCATCGTTTTTTTCGTTATGTGAACAAAGCCGAATTCGTTGAATAATTATAAATCAACGTTTAGGTATACTATTAAAATACATGATGAAGATAATTTAAACTCTTATGTGCGCATTTCTCAATATCAATCAATAATAATAAATGATAGATACCTAATAAATAAAAAATAATAAATAACAGTTTTGCATATCACTACGAGCAAGCTTTATTGCAATTTTTACAAATAAAGACACATCGCTCTAGTTTTTTTGTATACAAAAATGAAATCTCAATCATTTATAAATTAGTTTCGCGGACAGCTCGTCTGTTCATCCCTTTATCAGTTTACAATCGACCGCAATAAAAGGGTAGTATCGATTGTAGGTTTTTTATGCTTTTATACTTATTGTGTCATTCCACGATTTATGTCCCATTTTTTGAAAGAACTGCAGACACATCGAATTATGATAATGGCCCTTGAAACCGCTAGTAAAAGGCTTTTTCTATCAATTTAATTCGTTTTGCTAAGATTCAAACAAGTGGTCTTTGGAATTGGGGGTGTCTTATAGAAATAGTAATATAATTTTTTAATGTCATAATCATAATCATTTATTTGCCTCAATGAAGTGTTTACATGAAAGATCTTAAAAATAATAAAAAAGTGTCACTCCATTCCCCATATAGCTGGGATGATAAATTTTGGGTTCATGCCATTTAAGATTCAAAACAACATGAAATTATATTAAATAGGTTCCTAATAAAATTAAAATTCAACTCTACTAACGCTTTAAATTAATAATTAAATATCATATCAATAGAAAAGCAATCAGTAAAGTCAAAAATTAAATTACAAACATCAATGTCAAACTACGAGTACCTACGTCTCATCAAGTTATGTTTCATGAAAATATACTACTTAGGTTATACTAAATTAAAGTAATTTAACAACAGTTATTGCGAACCGGAGATATAAAATAAATAAATAATAATGTACCTTCTCTTGATTTTGATCGAATTGTTTTATAATTTCGGTAGAGTATTTGTTTTAGTAAAATACGTGGAAAAATCAATCGCTTAGGACCATGTTTTATTGCAAGATAATAAGGTTTATCGTGCAATGCAACCCTTTACTCGATACAGTCAAAAGAACAACGTTTATAGCAAAGAATAGGCTTGTTAAGGTGAACCCTTTTACCTGCGCCAGCGCTGTACAATTACACGATGTTTACACGGATATTATGCCTTTACAACTCTCTCCCAACCCTTCTATTGTGGGTTTTTGTGCACTTGTTAGTCGGACTTGACACTTATTGACTAGAGCGATGTGCACCAGCCAAACAACGTGTGTAGGTTAGTCTGACTTGAATACTTCTAAATAGAAAAATATTAGGTATCATAGGTCCTTGGCTTCAACCAGTCGTAGTTTTTGTTTCTCGTTTATACTACATTTTGACCACGGCTTCGTTTCGTTGTTTCGTATCTTATACGCCTCACGTGCCTGTAATTTCAGGATTGTCATAATGCAAAAAAAATACCCGCCGTCGGCAAGTGAATCAAACTCTTTTCCTTTTAGCGATTCAGCCAGACAATACGGCTCACTGTAAAGGACGTCGAATTTCTTTGGCCTACTGTTTTTCTACCAAAGAATACAAATTGCAATAACAAATATATATTTAAATAAAATAATGAAATAACTTTCACTTAAACATCTTCATTCAACCCTTTTTTGTCTACAAAACAAACGCATCGCGACACTTATAATTTGAGTGAAAATGTTACCAAAACTTATATACATCTACTCTGTGATGTTTTTTGTAGCGTTAAAAAAACTGATAGCAGTGACAGTTGAGGTTCTAAAACAATTTTCGGTGGACACGGTTAGTTTTTTAGAGCAACACCTGTTGAATGGATTATAGAATTAGATAAACAACATATTGCGTTATTTTTTCTTACGGAACTGCCTTTTGTGTTCGCCTCGATTTAAAAAACCTATATGCGAGAAAATATTTTGGTATTGAATGAAAGAATAAATATAATCTATGAGTAACCACTTTATAGAACCGTGCACTTTTGCAGCCTCCTTTCGATACTTACATTAGAAAATTTCTTGCTCCACAAATAGTTCTTTATTGTCGGGAAGAGTTTTTTTTGTATATGGTTGTGTTTTAATTTTAGATTTTAGAGTAGGTTGTGCTATTACCATTATCACTAAAATGTTATGGTGTAATGAAATTAACAAAAACTCTTTTAGAGCTATCTTTATAGAGCAGATGCATAGACACATGCCGTGAAAAGGTTATCGATTACTGTCGATCCAATTAATCGATACGAAAACAATCGATCGTTTTGAGCCTTAGTGGCGCACAAATAGCTCTATCAGTATTCCGTCGAATTAGGGTTATTCAGTGTTTTTTCTGAAGACACACGTCTACCCCTTTTTTAATCGGATTTCAAAGGCGCGTGTTCGTTTTTATGAATCTCAATAAAAAGTTAAGTCCACCTTATTGCAGCCGTTAGGGGTCAGGGTTTTTTATAAGTTTCCGCTGAGCGCGGTAGGTGGATGTTTTAATTAGTCAGTCAGTTCTTTCATAGCTCATGCGTTGTAGAGGTTCATTTATAACACTGTTAGTATAATTTAATACACCAATGCCCACGAGGAACTTTCAAAATGTGAACATATTTTTTGTGATGGGTAGTCGAGGTTGTATCTAATTGCATCTTCTAAACATTTCTAGCAATGAGATAAATATAATGTAATTTCGTGTGTAAAAAAATGTTTCAGCCATGTTGGGAGTACATGATATAAAAATAAAATATGAGATTTTAGTCTTGTAATACTGGTTTATCGGAAGTTTGTGACAGTGATGGAATTTCTTTCCATAAAACGGATCGTATGGAAAACGCTAAGGAATGTCATTAATATTCAAAACGTAACTAGGAGGGATTATAAAATAATAGCAGTAATTTGGGCCGGCCGGCCGACACCCGCGCTGCCGTCCCCGTCCTCTGGCATTCCTTACTAAGATATGCATGGAAATATCTCCTTTATTACATTTTTCAAGACTTGCTTAGATTGCTAAACTTTTCCACTGACTTTGTATGAAAACGAAATCTTTTACCACTAACATTTCTACGGATGCTTTTGTACCCAACTATATACGTACCCAGGTGAAGAAAGTCTATCACCCAGCAGTGGGGGATACCGGGCTGAGATGATGATGATGATACGTACCCATGTTATTCCTGGGGTTACCACCATTGACAGGTACCTACTAGTGATGTTTGCATTGGAATAAGGCGCGTTCCCGGTCGACGTGTTCATGAAATTAAAAAAATTGTGTCTACCAAATCTATTCCAAACCAAAAAGCACTGTGAACATTATCTTTTCAACCGGCGGTTTTCATAACTTTATGGTCTTTTCTTTTCAGGCTTCAGAACCCTTAAAGCTGAATAAAGTATTACTTATAGAAACCATATCATTACAAACCGATTACAGAGCTCTACAGCAAAATGATGTCAACTAGCGCTAACTAAGTGGTTGGTAATTACAGCTTGTTATTTTTCTTTCTTTCCCGTCATTAACTGGCACAAGAAATGGATTTAAATTAATTTTTGGGCCCTTTCTGTAGCATCTTCTTTGTAATTATAAGGCGCTGGATTAATTAAATATGGAACAGTCACTTGGTGGTCTAGTGGTAGTGAACCCGCCTTCTGATTATACGTAAGTACCTATGTGAATAACAGCTTAGAATATCTAACAAACTTTATGCTTACGCTTATTTTATAAACGACTTAATGTAGGTTGCATTTTCACATAATCTGCTTTAATTTGGCTCGGTCATATTTTTCAACTTTGTTGATTATCCAACCGCGTACGCCTGTAAAAAGTCTGCTTAAATAAGAGCGCATCGTGCGAAAATTTGAGATTTAAAAAAAAAAATCATAACTAAATAACAGTCAACTACTACTATTTGTTGAATTCGCATAGAAAAGGACTTTAGAAATCTTGGAACAGTTATGCAAACCGTGAAAATTGCAGGGTTACTTCTTTGAATTTGAATATTGGTTCATTGTATGTAGGGCAGAATAGAAGGGAACAATTTTTTTATTCTTAAAATGGCACGCAACTTACCAAATTGCAATGACTAAACTGTTTTTTGTCACATCTTTTGCTTTAGAATAATTAACAAAGTCTTTGTTTTTTATTGCATTGTTACAGTTAATTTGCCAGAAGCATGATCTTCACACATGACAATATTATTATGTAAACCTATGTTATTGTGTTACTAACTATAGCTAGTGTATAGGTAGTAGCAGTTAGTTTTACTAGTAGGTATCCGTTGCATACAGGATGTTATAAAATGGAGAGTAAGGTACTTATCCAAATACAGAGAAAACGAAACTGGAAACAATACATTGTAATAAACCATTAGCTCCTTATGTATTTAGCTTCTAGATAGGAATCTCCCTCTTTTACATAAACTAATAATTTTTCGAATGCGCGTTTTAGCTATTTAAATAAACTCCCTCTTTTACATAAACTAATAATTTTTCGAGTGCGCGTTTTAGCTATTTAAATAAACTCCCTCTTTTACATAAACTAATAATTTTTCGAGTGCGCGTTTTAGCTATTTAAATAAATAGGCAAAGCCGAGTCGAACCTGGCACATGGAAGGCTTCCGGAATCAGTACGAATATTATGTAGTACATACTATTACGGACAAGTTTAATGTAACCACTTTCTTATACATACATATATACGTAAAATCACGCCTTATTCCCATGGGGGTAGGCACAGATCACGGATTTCTACTTTCTACTACCTCTTTCGTTTCATTAACTCGCATAACATTCTTCATACATGCTCGTCGGTTTAGAGTACTCCTGACCTGACCTTTCTCTAAAATATCTGCTATCGAGATACATATACAAATCGTACTAAATAATATAAAATAGCTTTATAAATACCAAATCGACTTCTAAAAGTCGGTTTGGTATTTATAAAGCTATTCATTTTTTGATTCTAAAATCAAAAAATGACTAATAAAACCTTGTCATATTTAACACCTATCCAACGATATCCCACACAACGTGTTAAAAAAAATAATCAACCCCATTTTACATGAGAGGCACCCTGAAAACTATTTTTCATGCAAGTTGTGGTTCACGAATAATAACGGTTTTAACTAAGAACAAGCACACAGTGCGAAACTTAAGGGTTCTTCGTAGGACTTCGAAACCCCAAAAAACATTGCAACTTGAGAAAAAATAATGTTTTGTTTATAATATCGTATTTAACATCGTTGGCGAATTTTATAAAAAATGAACCAATTTTTAAAGCCTGTAAAATACATTGTTGTTAAACAATGTGTACTGTGGTTTAAATTGTAGCTTTGACGCAAAAGTTTATTGATATATTGCTCTTAGATAGTTCCGGGTAACCAATATTACGGCTGTGGCAATTTTTGGCGGACACAAAATACTCAAATAAAGAGGGTTTTGTCAAAGAGCCATCAAAGGATTTTAGCAAAGTGCCTTTTAGTTGCCTTTGGCCTTAAAAAAACCTGTGGAGGTTCATGTTTATGATTGTAGGATTTCACAATACAGGGCATACATTATTTAAATCGGTCCTAAGTATGGCAGTTCCCACAACACAAAAACAATAAGCATCACCTGGAACTTTAGAATCAGATGTGTTTAAGAGGGAATCACACAGGCGACTCTCCATACAAACGTAGTCCCCTATTTCCTCCCTGGATAATGCTTCTTGAGTAACCATTTTTTCTCATAAAATCCAGATCTGCTATATACGTGCTCGTATGTTTTCCTTTTTTTCAGAAACTTATTGATAAGGAAAATATCACCTCCAATTCATATTTCATATAAATCATATGAGGGTCATATTTTCTTTATCAATAAGTTTCTGAAAAAAAGGAAAACATACGAGCACGTATATAGCAGATCTGGATTTTATGAGATAAAATGGTTACTCAAGAGGCATTATCCAGGGAGGAAATAGGGGACTACGTTTGTATGGAGAGTCGCCTGTGTGATGCCCTCTTAATCGGGCTAGATTTTGTAAAATTTATAAATATAGGTATTTGTGGTCAATCTATTCAATACTATGCTATGTATGTACGTTTGCCAACTAGTACAATTATAATAGATAGCTGCTAAACAAGTACCTAATGCCACTTTATTTACACAAAGAAACTTACAATTAATACAAGTTTTTACCAAATTTACAAAATAAACAAGAAACAGTTGAGCTATCTATAGATCGTTACAAACGATTTAGAGATAGCTCAACTGATACAAATCAGTGCCAGATGAAAGCGTCCTTTACTCTAGCATTGCCTAATACCTACTTATTGTGTTGATTATTTACTAACACCAGTAGGTAAGTAATATGTTCTTTCCTAGTAGCATAACACACGTAACGTAGAACGCGCGCGCTAACATGTTATATCTGCAAACTTACTGCAAACCATGGTAAGAATTTTGTCGGTAGCGGGATAGGCTGATCAATCATGGAGCCTACCCCTTCTATCCCGCCCCGTGTCAGTTGGCGCGCGAAAACAAACGGTTGCTAGGCAACGTTGGGCGGGGGAGCCTCACCCGTACCGCCGCCGCCGCATCACTGGCTCCCACACATGACACACCACACACGAGCTTTGAAGTGTTCGTCGATGCACAAAGCGACATTATTTCTCTTTGAGATGTTCTTTCCTTGAGCACGTCAAAAAGATTATAATTAGGTATAAAGTAGTAGGTAGGTACTCACTTAGTTAATAATTGTTTTCACTAAATAATTAGTTTATAATTGTTTTCAGTAAATTTTAACGATACTGCTCTTGTATACTTTATAGCTAATTCTTCTACCTAAGCACGAAAGTGAAAAAAAAGCATGTCTATTTGTAAAAACAAGTACACATGCCTGTTTTTTTTCTAACTTGCCCTACAACATAATCTAGTTCCTGGTATTCACTCTATATACTCAACAAAGTCTCGCAGTGAAACGTTGGCTTCTTATTTTTTCCGAAATAAGTAGTAGGTATGTGTGTGTAATTGAGAAGAGGAGAGAGTTCCTGGCAAAGCGCGGTGATCCATCATCCCGCTGACCGCTGCCCCCACCGCCGCCGCCACCCCGCTCTTACTTTTCACTTTCTCTACATATTTTAAGGAGAATAAAACTTTCCCTTCGCCCCACTCGCCTTTATTTTCTCCACAAAATGTAATAGAGTCGCGAGCACAGTTCGTTTCCGTCGAGAGATTCGGTTTGGGACACTTCACGAATCTAAGTTGTCTCGTTATCGTCACCGATGACGGCTCCGATAGATCTTTGTAAAATACTTTATTTCGAAATGGTAATTCAACTGGGAGTCAACTTTTGGGATTTGTTTGACTTTTACAATTTATTCCTATTATGTTGTTGGTTCTTTTTAAAATGTTTTCCACTCACATCATGTTTACCTACGCGTTATCGAAACCTCTCTTCTTACTATAAGATGAAATAATAACCTAAGAAATAGGGTTTCCCAAACTTGTCTCATGTGAACGTTGCATTGTGATGATTTGGCAAGATTTGTAACAAAAGTATTTTTGTGTATCGACGGCATTGGGATCGCAGTGTCTATAATAAATGAACGGGCGCGGGGATGCTGACCAATGGCAGTCCCTCCCTCAATCAATATGATGGACTCGGCCGCGAGGGGACGATCGCTCACTGATTTTTTCCCTCGCTGACAGCGCTCGGGAGGACCCGTTTTTGCGCCCTCCATGCATCCACACACACGTGAAGGGAGCTAGCAATTAATAAGTGCGCTCGATGGCCGCCAATGGTTTTCCATTCAAGGGATATTTAATGTTAAATTACAAACGTTACCTACATATCTATAAGATTTAAGAAGATCAAAACCTCAAACACTTTGTAATAGGTGATTGTAACCACTTAGCGTCAGGTGTGCCATGCATATGATATACAATTATAGCAACCAATTGTCAGCAATTGGCTTTGGAGATAAGACTTTCGCATAAACATTCATTATTTTATTAATCAGCAAAGCATTGTATAGTACTGTTGATGTGCCTAAGGTTCAGTTTATCTTGCGGGATATTATGTTGAAGAAAACCACTGTTACGTGCACACTTTGTGAAGTTTATTTGCGACTGACCTACCTACCTTCGATCACCTGTTTATAATAGCTACAAAAAACATTTTAACCTACTTATTGACACAACATACCGCCCACCAAAAGGACGATCAGTCCTTTTCTTAATAAACTAATAAACATGCTAGATTGATTCTACGACAATGTGTATTAATTGATTGTTACCTAATACAATACACTAGCACGCAACTAATAGCATAGGTAAACATAAGTTCTAGTCTAGGCGAATACTAAAGTAGGTAAGATACCCAATAAGCATAATCATAAGGTAAGTAGTTATTTGAACAAAATGAAATAATAACAAAATCTTAGTGAACTTGATAACAAAAAATGAGGAACAAAAGGTTCGTATTCTACCTATAGATCACTTTATTTCTACAGGGTATAGGTATCTACGAATAAACATTAGATAAGTTTCATCATCATTACTCGATTTGAATAGCTATTAGCAATAACATAATAAAATGGATTTTTCAACGCATATTCAGTATAAATTGGAAGGATAGTAAGTGGTATTGGAGATCCAGTATTGGTACGTGAGTAGCTGCACACCTGCGTGCAGTGTTTGCTTGTGTGCATCTACTATTATAATCATGGCCATTAATTGGTTCTTGCTCCACAGAATTATAGGATGTTTGGTGTGTTCATCGAGAGTTGACAACCGCCCACCCTGAGGATATCATCTTTGTTAAGGTAAGTTTTTATACTACTGTCTCCCTTCATTGGTTTGTTTCTTCTTATTCTGTCAATTTCATCACTATATTCTTCGTCCTGTATCAACTTAATGCATGCCATCATTGCTTTTTCTAACACTTCTGTAGTAAAGCTTTCTTCTATGTCTTCTTTTCTCTATGTCTCCTAATCTTCTTCTTGATTTCACAAACTTTTTGCAGTAGGCAATATCCTTCATCACTTCGTTTAGGTTTTCAACTTGGTCAAATTGTGACGGTAAGTTCTTCATGGTTTCGGTTTTGTTTTGTATATTAAGATTAGTCTGTATTTTCTTCTTTCTTATTTTCAAGTTTATAGGTTCTACTTCTGTGTGTTTTAATGTTGTTTCTTTTTCAGATAGCCGTGCTGAGCTCTTCCACCACAATTCCGAGTTTTTAGATCAGCAAGTAAAATGCCTGGCTTCGATATCATCTGCGTTTGCTTCTGATGGGACATGGTACAACTGATTGCTGTTGATATCATACATTTCTGTCGTAGGTATTCTCATGTCTTGTTCGGGTTTTGATGCTTTGATTCTTGTTCTGACTTTTCCGCTTTTAGTCTCTGATCTAAGGTAAGTCTTTGCTTCATACGCTTGCCTAGAGGCATAGCTGTCAACTTGTACAGGTTTCATTTTAGCGTTTCTTTTACCAAGCCATCGATCTACATGTATTTGGTCTACGTTTTCGAAATCTGTTATTGGTACTATCTTCATTCTAATTTTAGTTGTGGGCTCTTTTCTTTTGCTGTCTGTGTATCTTTTTCTTTCTAGGAACTGCCTGTTCATCATCTGAGTTTCCCTTGCGTAAGAAACATGTTTCCTTCTCCATCTCATGGTAAGGTTTCTGGGATCATCTTGAAGCTGAGGGCCATGAGACAGAATTGAGTTCTTTGGGGAAGCATCAAATACGACGCGTGTCTTCGAAGTTTCTTTGTCATCACAGACTACGGCATGGAGAGGTAAGTACACTTCTTTCTTTTTCTTTGTTTCCGTTTCAGATATTTCCTTCTTGTGCTTTGGTATTACATTTTCTTTCAAAACCTTTGTGTAATCTTTCTTTGGCTGTCGATTTCCTTTGAATTTTCTTTCTAATTGGAGTAGTCCGTTTTTTGCTATATCTTTGGTCTCTTTTTCAGGTGATTTTCGGTCTTCATCAGTTTTGAAAGATAGCTTTTCTATGTTACATCCTTCATTTGTTCTCTTTTGTGTTTCTTGATAGATAGTTTCATATGATTCTTCTTCTCTTGTTTGTGTTTTCTTATGATCTTTGTGCTTTTCATCGATATGTTCTTGATTTCGAAGGACCAGAAATGATTTATCTTGCCAGTTCGTTGAATTGATTTCTCCGAACAAGATCCATCCGAGGTTTGTTAGTTGTGCACACGGAGAACCTGGAGGACCTTTGATTATTTGTTGTTGCACTATCTGTGCGTACTCTTTGACGCCTAAAAGCAAGTCAATCGGCCCTGGTGTATGGTAGCTTGGATCTGCCAGATTGAGTGCTTCTAGGTGTGTCCAATGGTTGACAGTCACAGCTTTGGAGGGGAGTTGCTTGGTTAATGGTTTCCTCATTACATACGGTTTCAGTTCCATTTTGAAGTTAGGATCCCATCGGGAACCAACCTGCAGCTGTACCACGTGATCGACGTTCGTTCTTGAAGATCCCGCTCCAGTGATGCTTCTTCTCGCTGGCTGTTTGATAAGATTGAGCATTTGAGTCGCCCTTTCGGTAATAAACGATGCCTGCGAACCTTGATCTACCAGCGCGCGAAGAACAATGGTGTGGTTTTGCTCGTTTCTTGATGTCACCATTGCCGTCGCTAGTAGTGTTACGCCTATGCTCGATTCAGTACTGTTTTGATGTGACGCGATCATTGTATTGACCTGTAGTTCCTCTCTCTCTTCTGCGCCGTGGTATGATGCCTTCGGTTGAGTAGTTCCTGATGATTCCGAAGTATCCTGATCCTGATGTCGGTGTAGAAGCGTATGATGGCGCCGTCTGCATACACGACAGGACATCTGCAACCGACACTGGTAAGCTGCGTGTCCTGGTACTAAACAGTTAAAGCATAAGTTGTTCTTCTTCACATATTCCTCTCTTTCTATAGGTTGCAGTTTGGTGAATTCCTTGCAATGGCATAAAGTGTGGTTTTCCTTGCATAAAAAGCACTGTCTGCTTGTTGGTGATGATGATGATGATGTATTTGACGTGGTGGTAGATGACGAAGTGTTTGTAGCGACGTGGCATGAATGTTCCTTCAAAGGATTGTCACGGGGGTTCGCCGTCGATGAAACAAGTTCGATCATTCGATATTTTGATTGTAGAAACAATTTCAATTCTTTCCAGGTAGGTAGCGATTCGGATTCTTCCTTGTATGCAGATTCTTCCCAGTCTTTATGGGACTCAGGGTCCAATTTTTGCACGACCAAAAATATGATTATAGGATCCCATGAGTCGATAGGTATTTTCATATTTTGCAAGTTATTTAGACAGTCCATGGTGACGTCTAGAAGATTCTTGATCTGAGCAGATGATTGAATGGAAATCTTTTTTTGGTTGAATAATTTCTTCAAGACTGAGTTGATAATTAATCTTTTGTGTCCATACCTTGCCTTGAGAGTATTCCATGCTTGTTCATAATTTTGTTGTGTTACCTGGATATGTTTCAACAATGTTTGAGCTTCTCCAACAACACTCGTCTTCAAATAATGCAATTTTTGCACGTCACTAATTGCTTTGTTTTCATGCACCAATGAAAAAAACATGTCCTGGAATGTGGACCATTCCTCATAATTCCCACTAAACTTTGGTAGTTCTATCCTCGGCAGCCTCACGAGTTGGTTCTGGTTACTACTTGTATGCATTTCCTGCGATGAAGAGGTCCCGGTAGTAGGTACAAATGGTGGTGGGCTGAACGAAGCCACTATGTCACGTAGTTCCGCCAGCAAACATAAGTACAAGTCCTCGTATACGTAAAAGTCTTCGTTTACAAAATAAGGCAATATCATGCGTTGTTCTTTCGTTGTAATTCTAGCTAAATCATGATGCGTCGACTTAAATGTTAGCCAGTATTCTTCTATGACTTTGATTCTTGTTTCCACATAACCTTTTGTCAATCTTGATTTAGGACATTTCTTCAGATTAACTTGTGTTTTTTGTAAAAGTGCCGCCGTATCTTCCAATAGATTGATCAATTCCTGCGTAGAAGTCATCTTTAGTGCGAATTTATAAATGCGAAATCCTTATCGCTGCTCAGGAATGCGGCGTCTATTGTTCTCGTAGGCCGGCCGAAGCTCCGTAGCTCGATAGTAATCCGGCTCGATTGCGACCATATGTTGATCTGCCTAAGGTTCAGTTTATCTTGCGGGATATTATGTTGAAGAAAACCACTGTTACGTGCACACTTTGTGAAGTTTATTTGCGACTGACCTACCTACCTTCGATCACCTGTTTATAATAGCTACAAAAAACATTTTAACCTACTTATTGACACAACAAGTACCAAGTTGAACATTATTTAAGTAATCAACATAAATCTCTAATTCATAAAAAGTAATTAAAAAGCAATTAGAGGCGATCGCTTAAAATTCATACTTCTCACTCAAAGTGATCCTTGGAAAGTTCCAAAACATCTCGTCGTCGCTTCAAACATCGAAATCTTAATCTAAGTTTAAAATTTCTTCGAGAATCGGCAAATTTTGCACTAAGTCATTAAAGTATAAAACTTCGGTCATTTCGCTGGCGTTGCTTAAAAGCCTTTTTAGGCGGAGGAAAGTAATCTTTCATTAGGAGAGGGAGGAGCTGAAACGGAAGTTCTCTTTCAAAGGAAAATTACACATCCGGTCCGTGTACCATTTAGCGGAGATGGATTTTAATTACGTCAAACAAAGTTATGAGAGCGGAAGTTTGCAGCTCCATATTAATTGCATGAGCCATGGGATAGCCGCTCCGCATCCATCGGCAAAGAAAAACTTGTTATACCTAATAGCTAATGATTAATCTGCCTCGGTTTTGTAACACGGGAGTTATTATATAAATAAAATAATTTATTTATTTATTGGTATACAGGGTGTCCTATAAGTCAACGTCCAGCCAAAAACGGGCCATGGGTCAAGTCATGACAGCTATCAGAAAAAAATAAAAAAAAATATTTGTCATGTAATTTTCGAGTTATGAGTATTTTAAAAAAACAGGAAATAATTACACCTTGTGATGATCTTTTAAGTCCTGCGACTACAAATATTAACTTTTCGTAAAACTATTTTCTGCAATGTAGGCATGAACAACCTTTCTGTAAATGACAATTCAAAATTAAGCCATAACTGCCTCAGTTTTCAATAAAATCGTGGAGTTTTGGCCAACATTTCATTTCAGATAATTACATCACCCAACTTTAACCGTCTGTAGCGCAAAAAAAGTCTGCTACACTATCATGGCAAGTAACTTTAAAAGATGGCGCATTTAACCAGGATTCCAAAATCGTATGATACTTGCTAGAGTACTTTTTAGTTTTGGAAATAAAAAATGTTTTTTCAACTAAACCGGATTTCCAAGCAATTTTATTTCATTAGATAAAATGTTTGTACCCTTTAATTTAAATCATGGACTTAAAATACCTACACTGCGTTTTTAAGTGACTCACAGTTCACAGGTACAAGTGAATACCATTTCGACGATGTAAATAAACAGATAGAGCCACCATCTTGTCGAAAGAGTAATAACCATGGGTTTTTAAATAATTTGTTAGTTTTAGGTGAAAGTTTGAAATAAAATTCAATCATAGACTTCTTCAATCGTTATTTAATATTTGTAGTCACAGGACTTAAAAAATCATCACAGGGTGTCAGTTTTTCCTGTTTTTTAAAATACTCATAACTCGAAAGTTACATGACAAATATTTTTTTAAATATTTTTCTGATAGTCATCGCCCGTTTTCGGCTGGACGTTGACTTATGGGACACCCTGTATACATTCAATACCCAGCCGAGTACAAACATCTGTGATTACCACTTGAGCTTGACGAGAACTTGAGACTTGATAAGAACTTGTTCTCTGTGGGGCTCGAACCCACGACCTACGGCGCAGAAGTTAGAGCCAACTGAGCTGAGAGGCCAGTCAGTTTATGTAACCTGGCTACTTTATACTACGCAAATCAGATCAGGGAGACGGATGGAAATAATCCCTGTAATCAATGAACGCTTAGACGATTGCTATCTTTACTAAGTTGACCTAAGTTGTCTCGTAAATTTCAATTAATTCAGGGTTATAGTGATTTGTATAGATTATTTCGATGATAGGTATCCGAATGGGCTGAAGGTGCGATAAATCGGGCACGCCCGTTCCATCGCGGATCGTCATGGAAATGTATAGCGCGACCACCGCGTTAATCAGAGCTCAGTCGCCATTCGTTTGATTAGGGTTAGTGGGCGCGGGTCTATCAATCCACCTCATTACCATGTCTACTTCGCCCAACTAGGGCTTCCTCCTTGTTATAGTTTGTCATAAGTTTGGTTGGGTTGGGTTGCTTTTTTGGCTGTTGCTATTTAACTCGGATGTAAAAAGCTGGAGATCTGGATCTAAAACTTTGATAACCCATCAAAAGCTTTGAGTTCCCAACGCACATCTTGCTAAAATAACCTTTATGGGTAAATAAGTAATATAAATTTAAAACTTTGCGGTTTGATTCACGGATGGCTAATCCGTGGCTTAAATCACAAAGTTTGCAAGAGAAACAGACAGACAGACAGCATCGTTTTACTCAGCCCTTGTAAAAGCAAAGCAAGTTTTTTCTCGTTATTAGGTACGAGTACCCTACATTTCCGGGATAAACCGTATTTAATGTCTGTCTCTTGTGTTTAGGCTACCTCCCTAACCATTTTCAGCCAAATCGGTTCAGTCGTTCTTGAGTATAAATTATAGTGTAACTAACATGATTTTTTTTTATATATATAGATTAGATTACCAGTAGCTTGTTGTAAAATTATAATGGTGTGAAATTTATTCACGACTATTCAGGTAGTATAGAGTAAACTCAGTTGTCAGTGGCAGCCCTCAGGACTTGTAAACCGTTGTTTCGACCGATTCGTGTTTAGCACTTTTAGGTCAATTAGGCAGAGTCGCGCCCGCGGCTGAGCGGCCATTGTGGCCAACTAATCAGTGGGCACGCCGAACTTTATGCCGTGTTAATTTGACTAATGCGCCGCGGATTACACCGGTGATAAACTAGCTCCTGTGTCCGACACCGACCGAAACCGGTGGACGCATCCATCATTCATTTACGCTTAATTTGTTTATGTTTACGAATGATATATTGCCACTTTGTAAAATTTTCCCTTTCAAATTACTAGAGTGAAATGGAAAAACAAATTAGAAAATAGGGGCTTGTGAGTGGCTTAGAGTTACTAGTAAAGGCCCATTTATCGTTATTTTTTAAATACATGCGAGAAAGTAACATATAACATTTTGGTGTCAATTACAGGTATTTTTATTGGTTTAAGTGATATTACAGAGTAACAATTATCTCAGTTCTAACTAAAGGCGATATAGAGGAGTCAACAAACAAATTTAACCCCAACAGCGTCACTAGAATTTTAATGAACGATGTAGGACAGCTTTGAGAGCTATAATAATGCTAGTAACAGCAAGTATACTTAAGATGTTATAGCTCTAACCTCTCTGTAACACCCAAGTCTTAACAACAGTGTTCGCTGACTCCTGTTAACACGTATTGTTGTTTAGTTATTGCCATGAAGTGTCTTATATACCTTAAGGTGTTATATTGACTATTATTGCAGACACAGGTTATAAAATAGAGTTCGTCGAGAGTTTAGTAACACGAGATACTAAAAGTGTCGAACAACTCCTATAAGTAGGTATAACCAAAGGCAGCACAATATTCTTGACTAACGATGTTGTAGTTCAAAGAGTGGCATAAATGAGTTAATTGAAGATTTAGTATTTAAAGTAAGTTCGCCATTGTTTTGATAAACTGTACATAAATATTTCTTTGAGTTATTCAACATTTAACTACAAAATACTACATTTATGGTATTATTTGAAGCGTTTCATGAATACCACATAATTTTACATGCCTCTGCCCAGGAATCAGGAATAAAATAATAATGTTAGTTTGAGGCACCAATTTTTTTCTCATAATTTTTCTTTTAAATCTTTAATAAATCCTGGGCGCGTTAAAATTGAGATGAGAAACATGGTATGCATTTACCGTGAAATCACAAGGGCAGTAATTTTTGACTTCACAAACGTATATAACTTGAATACTTCAAATGGCTTTACCAATTTTATTGTCATTATTTAGCTATGATGATGATGGATGATAGTTAGTCATACAAACTGAAATGTCACTAAACCAACAGGCATTTTCAAACTTGGCGTACGCTAAAAACTACACAGTTGATTAATAATGTACTCAACAAGCGGTAACAAACTTACCGGAGTCCATTTTAGATAACTAATACAAGTCACGGTATTATAACGCTATTCATAATAGGTCTAATAAAGTTTTTAGCGACAAATCATTCTAATCCGAAGCTTTCCTATCGCCCGTAGTGTTTACCAACCCGACTATACAACAGTAATACCCGTTAAAGTAGTAGCTGACGATGAATAAACGCTCTTGTGCAGTTGCTTATTACCTTTGTATTACCGTACTATAGGCTTTCTATAACTCTTACCTGTAAAAATGTGGGCCTCTTTCGTGGTTATAAGTGAGTTAGAGCATGCTCTAACTCAGTTGTACAGGTATGTGTTAACACTTTTACATTCAAATGGAACTGATTTAAGAGTTATATATAGGTTATTTTAACGCTATGGTGCTAGTTGGGATACTTAGCAGTTGTTTAATATGCTTATCAAAGCAAAATAAAGCTGGTTTTAATGATTCTGTAAATATTTTGTCAAAAAAATAGAATCCTGTTAAAGTCATGTAATAGACTTTTTAATTAATTTGTTTTAAATTATCTACAATTCTACATAAGTACCTACTCTTACGAGCATGTATTGAAAATAAGAACCTACTTAGGTGTATTTCCAAAATTGGCAACGAGCATGACAATGTCATAATACCTTGTAAAACCGATAACCGCTGGTAGATAAAGGTTCTCGAATGGCGGCCATAACCGGAATACGACGATGCAAGAGATGTTGTAAAAACTATTGGAAGGCGGTGCATGAAGAAAAAAGCAAAATCATTATTCCTGCAATAGGTCATGTCTACCAATGGATTCCTTGCGGGGTGATGATGATGATGAGTCGTGTGTCTTTTTCATTTATTGACATTGGTTTGAGTGTAGTGTAACTATGGGAGCTGCATTTGAAGCGAGACGTTCAAACCAGCTGGACTGGCGATGTCGTGTCCATCCACAATTAGCCCGAGCTACTTAACCAATTACGAATAAAACAATCGCCCACATCGTGTCGCGACCGTGTGAATACGCCCCTATATCACTGTACAAAACATTCGCTCTTTTTGTACACCACTTTATGACATTTTAAAAGGCTCCTCATTACTGCCTCGCTCGATTACGTTAACAAAAAAGAAATTTTCGTACGAAAAGTATGGCGTCCGCTCATAGATAGGGGACAATTTTATGTTTCCTTATATTCGATGTATTATTGTTGTTTTGGGAGCACCATGACGTGTCACCGAAACATTACTTATTCAATGACGTTGACGTTACCGGGCTTTTTGTAATAATTTGACTCAATCACTCTAATTTTGTTTGAAACAGATTAAAGTTGGTATGTAATACATGAGTACACTGTTAACAAGGTTTTTCGTAAAGTAGAAAAGCTTTACATATTCCTCTAAATTAAAAGTTCCGAATTCAAATAACAACGTTAGGATTACAAAAATCCATGAAATATAGTGACTAATAATATGGTTTATCCATTGACTAAGGACCCAGTAATACCTATCTTCAGATTTTATCCTACGTTACAAAAAGTACGGTCTTGCGAGCGGGATGCTTGACCAGCAGGGTGATTGCATATCTTTTGTTGCAATCAAAACCTAGTGGCATCTGCCAGTTTTGACATTATTTTGAGTTTCGATTGCAATAAAAATAAAAAAACGAATTAAAACAAAACTTATCCTTGACAAGAAACGATTGCAACAAGAATGAATGTTGAAGTAATAAACATGAATTATCGAATAGGAACTTCGCCAAACTAGTATGGCAACAGATATATAGTGGTTAAAAAATGATGGCAACTGAATGATGATCGCGTTTCCTTGTTAGTAGGTATCATTTACTTGTTAGTATCAACCTTTTGACTATAACAGAATAACACAATCGCCCAGCTGACCGTTGCCGCTGTACTGACTTGAAACTAAGTGTAGGTATACGCGCTGGATTGGACTTACTGTGTTGCCACATTACTCATATCCCTTTTTTTCCGTGGTCATAGTGTTTTATGTTATTTATTAAACAAAATCCACAGCCTTTAAAAGTAGTAGGAAGGTACAACGGCCAATCACGGATTTACTTTTTGTAAATTAATCATGTAAACAGACAGTCCTAGGAGAATCCCAAACTAGACATTCGCAAGTAGAACGAAGAGTTCCAAGTAGATACTAATAATATTTATCTTCATCAAAATAAGTGATAATTTGTAAATATTATTTACAATTTGTTGATACACTTGAGCTCGAAAGTGTTTAAGTAAGTCAATTTAAAAGCTTAAGTACTTATTGTTCATCCATGTCCTTGACTTACATACTGAAGCATTTACTTTGTGGTTCGTATTATTATAGAGTAATTCTAGCGACATAGGCAACACAGTGAAAAAGCAATTCCATAAAATTCTCTTAATTTAAAAAAAAATTGTACGTTTGTTAAAAACCACCATCGATCCATCACCATCGAAAAGTAAATAAGAAATAAACACTTAAGATTATACTATGATTGTTTCATAAATACTAATTTGACTAATAAAGCGACCTAAAGAAAATTGTTTTCAAAATAATCAATATTTTCACCGTAAGACGCGAAATCTTGTTTCATCAAACATGTTATTCATGATAAGTTTAGGTGTATGAAAATGTAATTATTTTATCTGTGCTCAGCTAGACAGAATAGGGAAGCATCAAAACATAACTGAAAAACCATGCTTAATACTTTCTAAACATGATATTTTTTATTTTAAGCCCCACTGAGATTCCTATTCAAAGCATTAAACAGAAATACAATCAGTTTTTATCTTAATAACATTGTAAGCTTGAATTGTAGAGTATATTTTTATATTCTTACCTGAAAAAATCTAAAGACCAATCAAGAAAGAAACTTTTGCCATTATTTTCTAACAATGTTATTGTGCACTCGATTGTACAATCCGACCACAAGCAGTTGTCTTCAATTGATAGAGAGGGTGACCACACTCAATTCATTTGTGGCAGTGGAACATGCGGGAAGTTTGTCCGACCATGCCGAGAATGTGTAGCTAGACCACAGAATAAGGACATCACCTACCAGTAGCCAGCATTTATAACACTTTCTAATGTCAAGGGATGACTATGGGTGTGGTAGCTCTAAATTATTATCCTCTGGCTGTCAAGGAGAATGTTTCTCTTGCAGGGTAATCTAATGAAGCTTTGTTCAATTTTAGTGCGCGTTTATACCGTATGCAATGGTGTTCCATTATAATGACGCGATCAAGCTTACAGAATTTGTCACACGATACACTTCATTGTATACCATACAACAACTATTCATAAATTTGATACTCAATGAGTAAAAAACTGGTTTGAAAGAGTAGAGATAAAATCTGAATAAATTAAGCAGGCTCCGCCTCACACGTTATTGGCCCTTCCACCGAAAGGGTTATTATTAGATCCCCGCCGAGGAACGCAAGCGCCGGCCGCGCCCCGTCTTTGGAGCTTTTTTATTTTATTATTTTTTACTTGAGTATCGAGCGTTGCGATTGGATGAAAGGGGTATAAATAAATCCGTGGCATCCTTTACATAGGACGGTGCCGCGAGCGAAAGGGTTAGGGTTAATTGTAATTTCGAAAGGGGAATTAAAATCGATGGGGTTAGGTGTGAACAAATCGTTTAGCTGCCAAACTGTTATATCATATACAAATCGAACATATATTATTTATATATTATGTGGGAATCATTCGTGTTACTGCATTAAAAGTTAATTTAAATAACATAATTTCATGCTCTCTGCCTCATGTTTTTTTAGGTGTGGTAGTTTGTTGGTGTTGATTATACCTAGTAATACACGCTTAAGGCCTGCGCACATCTAGGCGATGGCGATGGCGATAAGCTGAAACACTTTGAATTATGACAGCGATATTTGGCTAAAAGAGAAAAGATAAAACACTGCGCTCGTGGGTTATAGTTATAATGGTTGGGTTTTATTCTCAATTTGTTTGTGAGGATGAAGTTTTAATCGAATCAACAACGGTTGAAAAACTAGAGGGTTAACGTTAATCCGGTGACATTTAAATTTAACTTTTGTTGCTTTAGGCGTACGCCGGTCATAAAGTTGGCGATAGCGGTCTACGTGACTTTCGCAACTACATGGGGATTACGGACTCGACACCTTGTGCGTTTAATGTACGCATAATGTACGAAAGCTTGTCAGCATCGTCATTATGACGTTTCATGCGCAACACTATCCGAACGGATTAGTTGCGCCAATATTGCAATTTATCCATACACAATATATGCAATCGGATTGCACACAAGATAGTTGCGCGATTATTGATGAATAAGTTTTGTCATGTCCATATTTTTGAAGTGAAAACTTCTTTAGCGGCGTTGAGCACTTTTTCTGTAATGGGTATAAAATCTTAAACTCGCGTCAGCGCGTCAGGACACGTGACCTGATCGAAAAAGCGTAAGACGGATGGAGAGTAGACAGCTATCCCCTCTCTACGGCGCGGCGAAAATGTATGCCTGGGCCTACTGTTTCGTTTAGGCAGCGCAGGGCGCTTGCGCGAATGTTCGTGTATGTTACAGCGTGCCAAATAACAAACAAGCCCCCCCTAACCATTCCAAAATATCAAACATGCTCAACGTTAATAATCAAGTTTTCACTTCTGCCGGCACTCCCGGAGTGCAACCCGTATTTTTTTTTATATCTTTCACAAGGTCAAAGTGTGTGATTAAGAAATTGTTTCACGGAGTTCAGAGTAAAAGAAGAAAGAAAGAAAAAAGATTCGCCTGGACAATTTTTTCCCGATTCATGTCCAACCTATACCTACATTCATGAAGGTGGAAAAAAAATTAAATATGACATATAGCAACATTACCTATTGGTTTATGCAAGTTTATCGTAAGTATGGCGGCATTACAACTTCTCAAAGAGCAGCCATAAACAAATAGGTAAGTGCACACAGTAGGAAGCCAAATATTTAGATAAAATTCTGCAGTTACCTACCTACCTAGGTAGTTTACTTTTTGTTCTAACATTGTAAACGTTGCAATTGTTTACATTCGCATTGTTACAATTTAACGTTTTACTACTTTTTACTGCAGTAGCAATTTTATGCTTTTGTGAAAGGTATGTACAGAAAATAGTAAGTATAAGTCGTATACTATGGCCTGCATAGCTTTTTGATTTATATTTGGCACACGAAAGACCTACATGATTTAATAATTAATGTGCCAGGGTTAAAACATGAATTTGGCAAAAAAATTGATGCGAATGCCAAAAAATTGGTTAGAAAAACAGCCGGGTTGCCTTCAACAAAAGAAGCCGAAGCAAATTATCTTGCCAAATCTTTGAATATGATCTCGGAGATATATGGTATGTCGTAGGACCCAAACAACCCTAATATATTAACGTTCACTCGCCTGGCATTTTCGACGGCGGCTCCATAAATTATCTATTAGCCGAACATCACTTGACGTGTCCACAATAGGTAAGTTAACTTTTGTGCAACCGGATCGATTGGAGAAGAACACAATGCGTACAGTTTATGCAAGAACCAGAACCCTTCCCCACCTGCATTCCCACGATGTCGACGTAGAAAGTTTCACCACGCATAGCATATCAAAAAAGTTTGCGCAAATAACATTTTACGTGAAACATTGAAATTTTACCTACGCAAAGGGTCCGATCCCAATGGACGGGTATTTGATTTGAATAAAAACATGTGCATGCGTGGGAAAGTTGCTCCTGCTATTTGTTACATCGTCCGAAGGTATTGGGAGTTATAATAAGATGCTATATTTTTCAATCATCATCATTATTAGCCTAAAAAAGGTAAATGCTGAACCACGAACTCCTCGACACGAACTATATTCAGATCTGCAGGCCGATCATGTAACTTTTGTTGAAATGGTTTCAATCAAAATCTTATTGAAACTGTCAATTTGCGATCAAGTATATTAGTTCGAAAATTGCCACTTTCAAAAAGAGTTTGATTGAAACCATTGCAACAAAAGTTACATGATCGGCCTGCTGATAAATACATTTAAGAAGAATAAATTTTAGTAAAGTAGTATTTATGTAGCACTTTGTGAAATTAACGCGATCGTTATGCAAAATTATATGGACCACGGCTGTTGTAACACGGTCGAAACGTCGGGAAATAATATATATATAAGTATATATAGGTAATCGCGATAAATACCCGTTTTTCTTCCATATAATTAGTATTTATGTACTATATATATACTATAGTATAGTACAGTATTGGGTGACGTTCCTATTTCAAACTTTTCAATAAAACGAGGTACTTCCATACTAGCTATCTTATTTCTATAACAATTAATATAACTACACATTCCAAATCCTCAAAGATGTCTTCTAGATTATTACCAAGGTTACTTTAGCTTGCACAAACCGAAGGCTTGTTTCTCCGAAGTGAAAACTGATATGATCAGAACGAACGATTATGCTGCACGTAGCACGTAGGTGTGTCCTATTGTGAACTAACACATAAATCGCATGGCATTAAGATCTTCCAACTGTTATGAAGTTGTCTTTTAAGTAAATAGACCTATTCAAGATTATGTATATGAATAGGAGCAACTTATTTACTTATACCCCAATTTATTGGACGCTGTGGTACCGAACTACTTAGATCATTTGTTCTGTCAATAATCAATGTCATTGGCCAATGACTCATTATTAAGGTAGAGATGGCTTGTTTATAACCTACCTATACTATAGATTAAAGATCAGGTTTCTCTACGATTAAGGGCGCTTGTACACGCTAAGAAAATTTGCCGTTCCTGCGGCAGACAAGACAAATTCTTCGTGTAGACGACAAGAATTTTGTCTTTTCCACACACGAAAACGCAACAACGTTCGCCGCGTCGTGTCTTGCGCAGATAAGATTTTTTTCGTGCACCGCTGCGAGCAGTGTACACAGTTATTTTCTAGTTACGACACGAATTCTTGGGTAGACCCGGCGTTTTTTCTTAGCGTGTACAAGCGCCCTAAGGCTGTAGAGATGGTCCTATATGCCGATAGGGACCATCTTCATCGCCTAGTAGTCTGTCTCTATCTATAAAAAATATAAGTTCAATACGTGCGGAGTTGAAACCGCGAGCCGCGATGTTTTCCTTCACGCAACGGTGTTGGTCTGTAAGAATTCAATAATAAGATGAATGTTCTAGCCCTCGCTGATAAATTAACAATGAATGTGGTACCAGATTTCGTAGCAATCGTAGCATCACTACGAATACCCGTAGCGTGGACAAACTTAATCGTAGATGTGAATTGTGAACCTGTGTAGAATCTATTGAGCTAAGAGTATTTAGATTTCGGAAAGATTACTTGTCGAACAAAAGAGAATGATTTCATACAATAGATATGATTTAGCGAATGCAAATAATGCAATATCAGGCGATCTCTCGAATAAAAGGGCAAATTCTCACGTGTTTCTACTTAAAATTCGCTACAGAACCTTGCATGTGATCCGTATTGGCACAAAAACAGGGAAGGTCAGTGAGCGATCGAGTGAAACTGGGCTAGTTCTCGAATTGCATCGACCCTTTCACTCTCGACTATACCTACCTGCGCTTTTTACTGTGTTCCCGGAATCGCCTACGATGGGACGCAGGCTGTTGACGGCGCTTCCCAAACTGTTTCAAATATTTGATTCTTCTTCTTATAGTACAAACTCTGCTTAGTTTGGGGCTAGATAGTGTTGAGTGGATTGTCTAAAAAGATTTATAATGTTATAGTGTCACTGGTTTTTTAAAACTAATGTGGTTAAAGGAATTCAAGTGCGCTTCAGAGAGGCTCAAATATTTTATTGTATTAGAAGTAAAAAAAATGTGTACCTATATAATATACCTACTTACCACGTCAACCTAAGGCATAAGCATTTTCTTTTTGAAATATTTTCGTATCAGGGTTTGAATTACTGCTCATTTATAATTTTTCTAACAGGTAAGTATTTTTTTTAATTACAAAAAAAGTTGAAAATATATATAAATAAGTAATTATTACTACTACTATTAGTTTAGTTACAATACTTTAATTTAGGTTAAAACTCCGAAGGTCTTAATGAGCACACATACTACATTGTAATATATTGAAGCTTTACGCTTGAGAATCGCTGACCGCTACAGCAATGGACTGCACTATTTCGCAAATTCTTCTATTCGAAAGGGTCTTCAAAATAAATCAAATGAATATTGGGATAGTCACAAAAAATCCTCTTAATTACTACCATTCTGCTCGTTTTTGTTTAAATGGATCAGTTTTCAAAGTATTTTGTGCAAACGACGACGCTTGTATTGAATTACATATTGTTTATTTATTTGAACTTACAACTATTATTACAGGACCTAGCGCAGTGCATATGCATTTGTAACCGACTTCAAATAAAATAGGAGGTGGTTCTCAATTCGGATGTATTTTTTTGTTTATTATCGCATAACTTCCTCATTTATGCCTTCACAGCTCAGTTGGTAGTAGCTCTGCCTTCTGCGCTGGAGGGCAGAAGGCAGATTATTTATTTATGACCCGATTTGTTTTTTTTTATCTAGACGCTTATTCTTCCAGATTGGTCCAAATTTTATCAGAATCGGTTCAGCAGTATGGCTATGAATTTTTTCTAGTTTTTTAAACTTTACTTGTATTCATGAAACTTTGTCACATTTTTTTGAGGACTGTTAATACAATGCAATTAAAATGGTTCTTCTTTGTAGTTGGGTTTGAGTAATGTTTAGGCAATCTACGACAAAATCTATGTCAGTTACCTGCCAAACTGCTTACATTTACTACGGACCTACGGGCGAACCAAGCCTCGGCTTCTTTATTTTTGAGGTCATTGTCTAGCGGTTTGTATGTTTCAATTTTATGTTCGGTATTATGTTTTAATTGCATTGTTTTATTGCATGTTTATTCTAATCACTCTCTGTTTTATCACAGTAAAAAAATAACGCATTGCGGAAGTAAAACAAAGTAAATATCGATGAAACAATGATGTCTAACTCATGTTAGGTATATGTATGTGTGCCTATAGGACTACTTTATGTCATCATTATCATCATCTCAGCCCAGTTGCACACACTGCTGAATATAGGCCTCCTCTTTATTGCGCCACTCTTTTCGGTCCCTCGCGAGTCACATCCACTCATTACCAGCATTAGCAACAATGTCGTTCGGGTGGTCTACTTTATTTAAAAACAAATAAATAAATATCAGATACATTACATACGGTACAAAACGTGTAGGTATTTAATTGATTTGTTTAATCATTAAATAACTCCAACAAAGTTTGAATACTTAGTTAGTTTTTGCGCAGTTCTATGCAGTGGCCGCTTGTATTTCCAGGTAGAGTTTGAATTATTCATCCATCGAAACTATACTACTTTCAAATTATATAACGTAAGTATAGACCATTATGGTATAAATTCGGATGCGTGGTTTGTCGGACATACATCGAAAATGCAGATCAATAAATGATATCGCAGTTTCGATCATTTATTACTTGTATTTGACGGGCAAACAAAATGGGTGTGTAGAAAAAACTTCGAATTGCCAGAATAGGAAGAGTGGAAATGAAGTATTAATGCAACACTTGCACTTTCGATCCCGTCTTTTGTATCAGATTTCAGAGCTGCTCTGGTTTCTTAGCTATTGTAGCTTCACACACGTGTGGGTAGAGTTTTAGGTAAAATATGCCTATTGTTATTTCCTACGTGGTACTCGTTAGATGCAGTTTGATTTATGATTCTGTAAAATCAAGGACCTGAGGCTGTCCTAATTAAATGAACTAGAGTCAAACGACGGCGATCCGCACTAGGCATAGGTATACTTTCAAATCTTCCTCCTCAAAATAAAACACTCTGATCTTCATTCACGTATAGGTACCTATATTCTTGGACAATTGAATAAAGACTTTTTTTTATACAAGTATTTACAAAATGTACAAAATACACAAGAAACAGTTGAAATATCTCCAGATCGTTACAAACGATCTAGCTCAATTGATCCATATCAGTAAAATATTATCATGACAACTCTTTATGTAAATATGCAAACTAGTTATATCTAATAATAATAACTCTACTAATATTTCTGTATTTTATATTGTTGCGAGAAAGCAACAGCTTCAACAAGTCCATAATCAAACCGCATTTCCTATAATTAAAATAAAATTACTCCAAACGCAGGATATCTTAGTTTGAAGAGGATAATCAGTGTATTGAAGACTTTGAAGAGCATGTTTACTTGTAGCCGACACGAGAAGGCTGTTTGTCGGCATGTGTACCGCGCACAATGCTGAACGGGTGATTTCACACTCTAGTGGTTTGGAGCAATGCAAGCTAACTGCTTCGATGCACCGCGATACCGCAGAGAATCGTACGTAAAGAGTCGCTATACTTGAATATAAACTTACAAGGCTGCATAGGACATCTACGACTATTATCCAGTAGCGCTGTAAGAATCGTCCGACAATGACCAGCATTTAGACCATTCGAAAAAAAAAACTTCTACGAATATAAAAAATCATCATTATCAGGACCGAAGAAGTCTAGGAAGAAAGATTGTGAGTCTTCTATACATTACAAAGTTTCAGTGATTTTGAAATCGTTGGTTAAAAATTGGAAGGTCCTGCGCTTCGTCTTCCGGTTCGTGGCCAACTTTCAAGATATTATTCCCCAGCAGTTGTCAGTTCTTCGAACTGTACGGCTGTAAATAAAAATAACTCATATTCAAATCAATAGGTACTCAATTATTTATAACAATCATAATATGTAGCTACTGTTTTAATGATATGATAAAATAAGGCTAAAGGTGTACATGCCGAGATGGTAAAGTCAACACATCGCTTTCGCTGGCTGCGCTTGTGCTCGAGTGGCGCAAAGGCAGTGCACACGTGCAGATTACGCTATTCAAAGGATTTTTTACAATAAAACATATGCCGCATTTTTCTTAACCCACTTTAAGCTCGATTATAACCTTCTTACCTACATTTGCTTCGCTTTTTGTGCGATTGAAGTCGCCGATATGGTACATGCATACTCAAGGGCCTTACTTATTGAAACAGGGTGTGAATAAAACCTTGAAAATCTGTAGAATACGCAGAGAAGAGATCCATAAAAATCTTATTTTAGTCTGAAATATGATGAGTTTCTTACTGTTGAAATATTCCTAGGCCACAGTCGGTAAAAATCTTAGTCCTAAAATATAAACTATTACTACTAAGGTGTTATATTATATTCCTAAAACTTTTAGACAAGTCACGTAAAAAATGGCACACTGGGAAATTGTAAGTAGATAGATTGGGAACACTGGGCAAAAACTATAGTAGTTTTTGTTTATGGTTAAATAGGTACATCTCTAGACGGCTCGCATATGGAGCACAGGAAGGACTCGCGATATACTTCACATCTTTGTGCAATAATGTACAAACAGGGTTGACACTTCGCTACTATATTTTTATATTCTATTTCTTTGACTTTTGATGTACTTATAAATATGCATAGAGAAAAATTTTTCTTAGCATTTACAAAAATGAAGAGATGGTAAGAATACGCACATAAATGGAAGTAGGTATTCTATGAAAATGCTTCCCTAGAAATCCGCTTCTTTCTTATTTAAATCTTACAAACAGTTGTTTAAAAAATACCATGAACCAACTGAAATGTAAATTTTCTGACCGGATCTTAGAAATGGTCATTTTTGTATATTATTTGAAATAAGAGTCACCCCTGGATTGGGTGGCAATGTTTGCGTCAGATCCCACGGTTGGTGTAACGTGAGTCGGGTGTCCGCAGCTTCCGTCCGGCTTTTAGCGGCGTCTCATCGGTCACCCGCGCCCGCCCATCATCCATTCTTACATCTCATCCACACATATCGCGTGAAACCTATCGCGCTTCATATCATCACAGAAAAGCTTTTACTTTCAATGCTAGTACGTCACATAAAACTGACGAAGATATCCCGGACCGGATAGTGTCAGATAAAGGCGCATCCAGAGCCCGCCGGCCGAAGCGACCACGTTGGCGGTGGGCGTCTGCCTCCTCGACTCATTAATATTAATTAGCTCCGCCGGTACCACTCGCTCAATGCGCTCTTTGCTTCTGACTAGCTGCGAAAATTAATTACTCGCAATCTTTATGTTCCAATTATAAAGGCCTTCGCAACAAATTAAATCTGTCCGGAGCAGGCTTCTTTTGAGAGAGGTTTCACTCTCTTTGTGCGCTTGATAAATGTTCCTTTGCAAAAATTCTTTGAATTCAGCAAAATTTAGATATTTGACTTAATACGTTAAATTACGAGTGTCTGAGAAAACCCTTAGAAAATAATTTGTAGCCGTTATGAAGTTATAACAATGAAATCGCAATTTACTGGTGGTGAAGTTCGTTGGTCTTGTGCGTAATTGTGTCTAATTGTATGTTGTGTGCCACTCGCGGTATGTGGATAAAAGCGAAATCGATTCCCAAATCCAGCTTTTTGCATAAACGTTCGCGACTTCCGCGTTCGGAAAGCAAAAACTAAATCTTGACGAAAAAACTAGTAAGTTTCCCTTTCATCGAGAGGCAAAATATTTAACGGCCGTAACCGGATATCTCAACGTGGCTCTTGGAAACAATGAAAAAACCACCAACATGTTATTACGCGAAACCAACATTTAATAAGCCCATTTTTTATTTTGCATGGGTTTTGGTTATCCATTAATACGTCAAGCAAAAAACATTTTGGTTAACCAACGTTGTACTTTATTTGAATAGTTGGAAGGCGCACTCATTGTTATAGGAAGATGCGGAAATGGGATATTTTCTTTCGAGTGAAATATAATATGTGTTGGCTTTATGTTGACCTGGTGAAAAAAGTTGCAGCCTCGCAATTATTGTACAATCTACAATTTGCACAATCTTGTTGCAAAATCCTGATAACTTTTTCAAACATGCTTACTTTAAATTTTTCTCGTAGGTGCTCTTCACATAATGATGTTACCAGTATCTAGTTATCTACTTATTAAAATAATTAGCATAGCAATATTAATGGATTTTAAAACCAACCATTCAATGACAAATTACAAAATGGTATCCGTGTGGTATCTATATTTGTCTTAAATAATGCTCTTTTTACTATTACATCAATGGTAGGTATTATGTTCATAATCAATAGCAGCAAAACATATACCTACTCAATATTTGTTAACTATAGGAAGATGCTCTTTTCAATGCGATTGTTCAATTGACATAAAATTGATTTTGAGTGACGCAACGTTCACCCACACAATAGCAAATCTGTATTAAATGCCCTTTTCCTTAGATTTTGAATATAAAGGTAACTTTGATTTTGTGTCACTTTGGACATGCACAGGAAATGAAAAAAAAGTACAATGTTTTTTATTCCTTTAAACACAACAACAAGGCATCGCGCTCTAATATTATTTTGGATAGGTAATATGTACTTACTTATCCATTTAGGTATTAGCTAAATTATAGAACAATAATCCATATGTTACCTGTCAAATGTAAAATAGTCAGAGTTTAATTATAAGACAAACATATTTAATTTGGGTGTGCCAAAAAACGCATGAATAATCAGTTTCCTGTCGACAACTGACCATGCACAAGTGGATCTATCATCTCTCTCACGAAGCCGATGCAAGATTAATGAACTTTGAATTAGATACGTCCGAATAGAAATGAAATAGGACTTTTCAAATCGGAAGTGCATAGTGCGTGTTGAATGCTGCCAGTATGTGATGGATTGTTGCAAAATTATTTTGTAAAAAAACTCGCCGTCCGCAAACTGTCCCGCAGCTGCCCTTCAATTTAAGTAATCGGATAAGTTTTTTTTCTTATTTATTGAAATGGTGAGCATTGATCGTGAATGGATTTACTTGCGAATAGGTAGGTATGCACTTTTTATGGGAGTGGTGATGGATACTACTGGTACAGTAATAAGTACTGATGGAGTTCGTGAGCTCGAAATAGCATCTGGAATCATTTTTCCTAGATCCGCGAAGCCGTGGGCGGAATTGAGTTAGTCATTAGAAAAGGGCTTACCCATTAACCCAGCGGACTTTCGAAATCAAAAATAGCAACGTTGTTATTACACGTGATTTGTGTATGAAATCCGACGTCAAGTGAGAAGGGTGTAAGAGGTGGCGTAAAGGCCGAGGATTGCGTCAAAGGTTGTCAGCGGCAGAGGCGAGGGCTCGAGGGCTACAAAGACTGGCCGCTCGCGACACGTCAACATATCAAAAAGGATTTGCTGTGTCCAGCGTAAGGCTGCTTTTTCACCAAAACACTATCCTACGGATATGTGACAAACCCACCAGAGGGCAAATCAGAAGGCAGCTATCAAAGTCAAAAGTATCCAGTAGTATCGCAAGGATCACTTTGAAACGCCTGAGTTTAGGTGCAAGTTCCACGCGACCAAGCCTAAAAGAACAGTCAGCAAACTACGGCTTGTTTCCTACCGTTTTTTTATATGATCCTTTAACAAATCAAAAATAATAATAATAGCAGTGAATTTCCAGTGTGGTGCCACTTCACTTATAGTGACGTAGACGTAGACGTAGGCAAAAAAAGCAATAAAGTATCAACGTGCTTCAAATTATAAATAAATAATAAATTGACAAACAAGATTAAAAACTAATTCCAAATCAGATCAAGGACACTTTAACTTAAAATGGATTATTCTAAAGTTTCTAAAAGATTGAAATATAAATATTTGTATTGCTGGAAATTAGTTAAGTATACGAACTCTCTTAACTAGTTATATTAAAAAGGTTCGGGTAAGGGTTATTATATTAAAAAGGCTAGACAAAAAGCATAATAAAGTTATATTTAATAATAATGTTCTTTCATTGTGTACAAGCCTTTATCTCCACGGGACGCAAATGGATCTAACGTTCTCCATCAAAAATACCTACACATGTTTTGATTTTTACCTCGTTTGAGATTGGTACTACCACCACCAAAAACACACCCTCCCACGTTGTTTTCTGAGAAGCTGTTTGGTGGAAAATTGAGTTTCTCCATAGATACAGATGAATATGATTATCATCATTATTAACCTGAAGAAGTCCACTGCTTTCTCGACCTAAGTCTTATCATACATACATTGTGAAGGAAAAATAAACAACTTTTTACTGCTTGACATAGGCCTCCCCTACACATTTCCCCTACACAAGAACGATTCTCAGCCATCTACCGACTTCCCGCGATCTTAACAATGTCGTCGCAATTTTCTACATGTCTACTTCCTATACCTAGTAATATTTAGAACCTAACAAATGAACTCATCAAAGTATACTACTCAACAGAATAAAAACACGCATGAATAAATTTTACCTATTTTTTTTAGTAGCCCTACCTTTTCTCATCTATTTTACAATACAAAGAATACAAGTTATATTTTATGCCGACTCGCACCTGGACTACGTCATTTTATTTTCTGTCCACGGGTCAAAATATATTCAATAGATCGACCCAACGGATTCCCGTTACATAATCGCACTCTGGGTCACTTTTTTAAGATTTTTTAAGGAAAAAAATGGCATGTGCTCTATCGCATTATGCATTTCATTGCATCACAAAAGCACGCGTCCTGGCACGAGTGCATGTTATATTTTTAAAAATTGTACATTAATGTCAAGCAAAGAACCTATTGTGTCTTGTGGCTTCTTCTCGCCACGCGTTGTTAAAAAATTGTATTTTGATTATAGATTAACTATGACAATGCAAACAACTATGGATTATTCGGATTGATTTATGATTTTGATGTATATCTTGCATATTCATTTTAAGGATTTGATTTCAGTATAGACTGGCCTCTCAGCTCAGTTGCGCCGCAAGTCGTGGGTTCGATCGCAGATGTTTGTTCTTGTCTGGGTGTTAAATTGTATACTATGTATTTAAAAAAACAAATAATATGTATTAAATCAAATATCTACTGGTTCCCATGGTATACATAAGCTCTGGTTAATTTGGTGCTAAGACAGTATGGTGTAAAAAAACGTATTGTTTTGACTTTCCACTAACACAGTCATGTACTTAATAAAATTGATCTTACATTAAGTTGAGTTTTTTTTAAATCATGCTGCAAAAACATTTCCATTGACGAGCGTCACGAGAAGATAAGCCGGCGTTGTCCAAGTCCCTTGTTTGCATTAAACAAAGATTTCAACACGCTAAACGTTATCTAACGTTTGCACAGGGCCTCACTCACAGGGACAGTACAAAAAATTACTTACCTACATAGTACGTGGATGTTATTTTTGAATTTGTGCAAGGCGTTTGACAGCGGATAAGAAAAGTCGCGCACGTTACAAAAGGTGACAGGCGACCGAAGGAGTACGAGACATGAACACAAAGGCGGAAGACAGTTGAAAGACGTTATGAATGGGACTGGAAGAAGGAGTGATCGGCTGCGTCCGTTGCTTCGTCCTATGTCCATCGCCCACCCGCTTACACTACTGTGCCTAGAATAAGTATATAGTATAGGATTTGGCTATTCCATAGAGAGAAAAAAATTGTTCACCGGCACCCACACCCTTCAAACTGAAACACAACAATGCTGTTTCACGCCAGAAATAAGCATGGTGGTAGTACTTCCCCGGACGAGCCACACACAATGAGCTCTAAGTACTTATACTAAAAAGGCAAGCTAATGTGCTTGTTCGCAAAATTTCGAAGCAAATTGTTTGTATGACTGGTATACATGGACAGCAGGGTTGGTCATAATGTACACTTGCGGGAAAACATAAATCCAGCTTTACCGTTGAAATAAAAAGAGGAGTTCTGAAAGTGGGATAGTGTAGGTAGGATATAATTCACATTTATGCGGAGAGGCCGAGCGACGGTGCGTATCGAGTCGCCGGGATAGTTCGCAAGGACAATTTTATTTTCTCCCGGAGTAAAAGGGAATTATTCATCACACCCGGAAGGGGAGAAGCCGTGACGCAAGCATAGAATAGCCACCTGCCTTCTTGCGAAAGACTTAACCACCCCATAAACTGCAAGCTATTGTATACTTTGCTGCCTTGGCAATAGAATACATTTTAACATGGTGATTATGTTTTGTCAAACATTTTGATCGATTCGTTGGGTCCAGTTGACTGTTTCCAGTTGCAGAATCAAAAGTTTAAACGGTTTCTATGACAAAGGGCGCTCGGACAAGGCTCCGCGGCCTGGGATAAATATTCAATGCGAATCCTTTGGAGGCGATATTTTATACTTTATTTTTATTCGATAGTCCCTTCGTCTCACCTGCATGAATGTAGTAAAATGGTACGTGGATAGTAAAAGAATGTTATATTAAGCTTTTAAAAGGGATGGAATAATTGAATAATGTAACGGATTTTTATTTTTCCGTAGATGTCAAATAATAATAGGGGATCGACAATTTTTATGTTGCATGACCTTGCTTCAATTTCTATAGGAAGTAATTAAAATTATTTTGAAATGGGACAAAAAGTTTACAATTAGCCCTGTTCGATCGTTATTTCCTATTTCCCACTGTCCCTGTGGTGTGACAAGTCTACATTATACGTCAATCTACGCAAACAAGTTTGTAATCAATCACAAGATTATTTACTATTGATTCTTGATCAACCGCCCTTCTGCTACTTATAATAAAGGAAAACCAGATTTTGCGCAAGTTTGTACAAAAATTTTAATCACACACAAAAATACAAAAAAACTGGATAAAATTCGGGTTCATTGTGTGCGATTGATTCGTAACGGCCGAGCGCGCAATAATGTGAATGAAATATTCACAATTTTGTAATTTTGGCGTCGCTTGCGCACATCTGTCGTTCTCACGGAAGGGATCGGCGCGTCTGTCCATTATAAATCGAGAAACTTTGTCATCCTAAGCAAGTATCTATATTACTTTGGACTACGCTCTAACTAAGTTAAACTAAAAGGTGATCTTTTATAGCATCACTTTCTAAGATCACCTAAATTTTTCGATAAAGGTTATCTTCGAAATCGCCACAGTTTTTACTCCTTTTAACTACCGACTTGCCGACTTTTTGCTCCATTTTGTTAAATAGCATTCTATTTGTAAATATGGCCTCGCTTTTTATGGCGGCTGGTGATTTTTCTCAACACCCGCCCGACATCTAAGTCTATTGTCAATTTAACTAACTACCTAGCTAGATACGGTGCAAAAACATTTCGCAAGGCTTTATCTCGTTTCAGACAATAGACCTGGGTATTATGTCATAAAATCGAATACTGCTCTAGTTTGCAAAACTGCGCCTACCATTGGCATTGTTTCAATAACAAACGCAATAGGACAAATCACTTGCGCATGTCGGAATACTTTGTTCTCGTCGACCCTTTTGTTTACTCTCACTTTTAATGTTTGTTTATGACGTCACTAAGAATAAAGCATCTATATCAAAATTAATGTAAAGTGATTTTACTATTGTAAGGGCTGATTTTTGCATCTTCGGAATAGGCTATACGTTAAAAAAAACCGCCCTTGTTTAGGACAAGCCTAAACAAGAAGTCGATATTTTTTTATATGACGGATCATTATTTGTAGATGGAAAAATTTGCCCTAGTGCGAGTAGATTTGCGTATTGTCAGCAGAGCCATTGGGCGGTTGCCTATATTTAGGACAAAACTCAACACGAACGAAGTCACGCGGGATTCCACTAGTTGCTAGATAAAATAACATATCGTTTACGATATCGTAAGATCTATCTGACAATATCGAGATCTCATGTGTACTCTTGCTCTTTTTTCCTCGGCCCCCACCTTGCCGCATTTTCTTAGGGATCGGCACAGCGGTTGCGGTCAAACTATATCAATAAAATATACTCAAAAATAAATATTCTTAAATCTAAACATAGTAACTTAAATACATAATAACAAAGACTTGCAATTGAATAATTTACAAACCCATACTGGTGACTGGTGCATCATCATTTACAAGATCATCATTCATGAGAGATTGGTATCAATATAAAATATCCTTTGTGCCAAAACAAAGAGTAAAAAGAGTTGTGGGTATTATGTATTAGGGTTATATTTTGTATAGGCATTGGAAATATTTTTAAATAATACGTACTTTTTGTGCGAATATCTCAGAAAGAAAGGAAAGCAAAAGTGTTGGTGAATTCTTTTATTTGTGTGTAAAGTGACGCGTCCTTGAATTCTCTCCGGCAAGGCTTAATTGTGGTTTCACATCTTCAAAGAGTTCTTTTGAACGGACGCCAAGAACGGAACAAGCCTTCGAAACAAAGAAATACTCAACCTTCATTTTCACTTTATTCTGGAGCTCGATTTGCGTCGTGTTATTATTTTCTCAATAAATCTTGACCTGAGTAAGTAGGTTTGCGTTCATATAAGTACAACATGTATTAGGTACCTATGCATTCCAAAATTTTATTAATTTGGTGATAATTGTCAAGGAGATTTAGGGAATTGTATCAACCCAGCTAATTGCTGATGCTAGATTGTATTTTTAGCCAACTGCAAATAAAAAGGGAGGAGGTTCTCAATTCAGTTGTATTTTTTGTTTATTGTCTCATCTAAACTCTATCTAAGCGATATGAAAAAAACTATGATTTATCTGAAAGGTAAAACTTCCAGATTGGTCCCATAGAAATTTCATCAAAACTGGTACAGCAGTTTGGCCATGAAGTCAGTTTTCAAAGTTATTTATATTTCATTACTTAGATAGGTTAGGTACTCCTATTTTACGATAGTCATAACTCCTAACAGGTATGCACCAATTTAGGCCACCAATGAAAGATTTTTTGCATGTCGCCAAACAATAAATCAACATTAAAGCCACGATCGTAATCTGCGGCGGTATTCAGCTGTTTAAAGCTAATACCTACATATAAACTTTAATTAACGACGCTACATTGATTTAAGATAAGATAAACGGCACCTGCCTGTTGGCAAACTTAATTTATCTGCAAATGGTGTTGGGACAACGCTCTTATTGTTTTGCTATGCTTACAAATGAACCCAGCCAGCGCTCCCGTCTGCTTCACGGCGGCAAGGTGCGCGGCGTGTGCGAGATAAGAGACCTAAACATCCTGTTGAATGGGGATGATGCACTGCACTAAAACGAGATGGAAACTCCACTTTTTACGGTAAAAAACAACCTTTCATGCAAACGATTTTAAACCCTACACTTACGGTTTAAGAATGAAAATACATTTTCGTTTTAAGGCACGCGACAGAAGCAGGTGGAAGCAAAGCTCTTAAAAAGTAGAGAATATTTTGCTGTGTTTAGTGAGGAGTACGCTTTGGGAGTTTAATAAACAGTGTTTACTTATATGTAAGAAATAATGTAATAAGACATACAGATACGTACTGAGCCGATTCTGTAAAAATGTATTTTATAGAATTTATTAGGTATAGTTCGCTGGCGGTAGCGATCAGTGAAACGCTGTCAAATATCGCTGTCAAATTTGACAGCTTTTCACTGATCGCCGACGCCAGCGGCCTAGGTGTGCGCAGGCCTTAAAACTAGTAAAATTAGTATTTGATGAAAATGTGTTATCTAGCTTTATACGATAGTCAGAAGAAACTTTATTTTAGTCGACATAGAAGACATAGTTTGACTACTTTTTACTTTTTATTACTTTTACTTTCTTAGTACTTTTACTAAGAATTAACAATCACCTTACTCCCAAGGCACTTTTTGACGGAACTTACAGACCAACAAAGAAACATGCAGTAATAAAACAAACGTACCTACAAACGAAGCGACAGTAGTTATTATCTCGTATTCTAATGATTAAACTTAAAAGTTTAAAAAAGCGCGTTGTATGTTAGGGTGGCGCGTGCTCACTTGAATGGTAAAAATAGTGTTGTGGTAAAAATAGAGTAGCCTGCGGTACAATAAAACGCTTAATTTACGCGGCCTGTGCTGCGAGGCCCGACACTTATGCTTTTTATGCGTGTTTTCTTTGAGCTAATAATTGCTTTGACTCACCCAAAGATAGAATTGGAGAGCTCTGACATGTTTAAATGGTTATATACACAATAAGTAAATCACGAAGAGGAAGCAACTGATTATATTATCAGTCACTTTACATACTTAAATAGTTAAAATATGAGACTTCATGAATGTGACAATGGTCAAAGTCGTGAAGTCTTTTTCAATTAAACCACAAAACAACCATAGGTACGGCATGATATGTATGTTAATTTGTATCATATTTATTTATAATATCTATTTATATAAAACGACAAGCAACCATGATCGTATTTAGTATAAGTTATAATATAATAAATAATATAGGACGTAATATAGGAGTGTTAAAATATATAACAAGAAACAAATGCAAGCATTTATGCCTAAGTGACACCTAAAAGCTATTTACATTGCTCATTCTTTGGCTACAATCTCAACTGATAGTAAGCGACGATGTAGCCGACGATGGATGAGCAGGATAGTCTAGAAGACACCTCTTGCTTTGCAGAAGAGCTATCTGGTCTCCATACTACAAGACTAGCTAAGTTTGGGACTAGACAGTGTTGTGTGGACTAGTTATTATTTTTAGTGAGTCCACTAGTTATTATTTACTAATAACAAATAGTTGTGGAAGAACGATAAGAAGATTTAAATAATTAACCATTGTTCGTAAATATTTCCGTCTAACCTATACGGTAGGTACGAGTAACATATTCTTAAAATGCTTCATTATACCTGATGAGAAAATGCATTTTTTATTACATATAAGTTGTATGGATTAATGAGTTTTCAAATATGCATCAGATTCTAACATTATTGGACTTACTTACAAGCGTTACTGAGGTGTAAGACATTGCTTAAAGTCCTCCCTGTCAGACCCTGTCACTATAATATGTCATTACCTAGTAGTAAGAGATGGCAGTTACGTTAAAGACTGATTATCTTTTTAGAAATCTTTTTAAGTATGGGGGTTAATTTGCCAGTCGTCTAAAATAAAGTTTATATTAGTATGTATTATCAAAAGTAGCTTTAAAGAAACAATTTTGTTTTAAGCATCTTTAGTTATCTCGAAAGTCATTAATAATAAGTAGAAACAAAACCATACAGCATGTTCTCGAATTAGCTCTATCTAGTTAAATAAAGTACGGCCCGCCCCGACGGCCGAGAGCTCGTAAAATATAAAAAGTGCTTATGTGGCGCTCGCTTCTATGAGGGCTAAAAAACAACATCAGGAAGGAACATAAAGAAGTAGCGGCCATAAAAAGTGAATGCATTGCGTGCACGTGGATTGCACTGGGGAGAGGGGGGTGAGGGGTGTGCGGGCGCGGGGGAAGGGGCGTGTGTTTACCGCGGGAGGGGGGCGGCGGCCGAGCCAGCGCTCGCTCGCCGCCGGCAGGCAGGCATCGCCAGTGTTGTGGTAGGTCGCACCGAGCGCGCTCGCATACCGCCATCCAAACATTCTCTATCACGACTCCGCGACCATCACATCTATTCTGATCAATCATCAATGCTATTCCCGCATTTTAATTGCTATCAAGTTTAAATTTTTGGAACGAGATTTAAGAAATACATTTTATAGTGGTGCAAATAAATGCATTTGTGAAACTGGCGTGAGATGGCCCTGTCGCTGCAGTCGACGCAAAATTCGAGAGGTTTGTGTTTTTTCTGTGTTCTATAAAATGTTTCGCTGAATCTGTGAAAATTGTGAATGCATGCGTGTAAAAGTTTTAAAAGTTGCCGGTGTAACATGCGTGGAGCGCGCGCCGCGATTGGCCGTCACACTCGGCGATACTCGCACACATGTATTTGCATCCGAACACGAGCTTTTGCAGATTCAGTGAACCGTTGTAGGCGGCCGCGAGCGTAGCCGCGTGCTACGAGCTACGGGATCGCTACGAATTTACTACAGCGCGTAGCATGCTGCTACGGCTTTCACCTATGCAAATTTTGTGATATTTTATACCTAAGTCAACTAAATAATTTCCTGTCATGATATAAATTCATGTAAGTATGTTTTAATTTATAGCGTGCTACGAATCACTTGCTCTCAAAACAATTTGAACGATGTTAAACTCTTCTAATCTTATGTTATTACCGAACTCGAAGTAAATCCATTTTTTACGAATTAATTGGAATCGCTAATGAGACAAGCTATTACTTTTACGAAATTTAATGAAGTAACCTTGGAATTAAACAAGTTTTAAACCTTTTGTGAAATAGGATTCCACAATGATCGTAATTATCGAGTAAAAGGAGTTTAATTAGCATAATGCTTGTTGGTGAATCATTAACAATCGGGTTATGCACTCAAATTAATGTAAACCATTTTTGTAATCTTAATTTCATAATAATTATAATGACTGGTAGAAAATGCTGCCCAACATGAAATTTCTAAACACTTGCATTTGTGCCTACGTGCCTAAAAGATATGATATCATTTAACTAGTTATTTTTGAAGCGGAGAAAGGTTTGCAGCCGATTACTCCAAATACTTTAATTTAATTATACTTAAACTTTTTACTTGATACTTTATTTTTTTTACTTTGAACGTAAAATTTTTAGATATGCTAATTAACATTTATACACTCAAAGAACTTGAATATCAAGAGTTCTCAAGATTGCATAGGACTTGTATGCATAATACAAATAAAACTAACCTAATTATAAACATTCCTTAAAATACATAGGTTTATTCACACAAGTATATAAAATCACGGCTGTAAAAATATTCGAAAACTACGGACGCCTCTTAGTTACCTTGTATTTTTCCTCATTATTTTGTTTTATTTTTCAGTTAATGAACTTTTTAAGCAATTATATTTAAGGGCTTTATATTTTACACTTAAAGTCACTATTAAGTTTTTTATTTTAATTTATTCGCATTTATTCAAACTTCAATTGTTTATTTTGCATAAAATGGCTTAGTTAAATGACCAGTTGAAATTAATATCATTATTATTATATGTATATCATTGATATTTTTTTAATTTAAAAGTTTTTTCTTATAAATATTGGTCAAACCGTGTAGGCAATAATTTATCTTTTGTCAGAGCTTTGTAAGGTATTAAGGTAGTTAATCCTTAAAAAAACGAAATAGGATTGCAAGGGTTAATGTCAGTGTTTCTTGGAGGTTTCACTGATGCGGACATAGAAGCCCTGCTTAACCCTAAACCTCTGAAACCCTTGAAACTATAATCTGTGCGGAGTGCGTGCTCCTACTTACGATACGCTCTAATCCCATTACCGACCCAAGGAAATTAGGCCATCGGGACGATGAAATTACTCATTTTACAGCAATAATAAAAAGAAAAGCTATACGCTCATAGAACTCTACAACTACGAGTATGTACGAATCGTAGGTATACATACTATCTAGTGCATTCTAGATTTCTGACTCGCGATATTCTCTCTATGACACAGTAATATTTATTAGTTAGACCATTTAAGAGTGATTCATTGAAGTAATTTAAGTTTTTAGTACCTACTTACAAGCTTATCTAACTAAAAAAAATGTTTAAAGATTTATTGGGAATAAATTTAAAAAAAAGCAAATTACAGGCAGTTGACTTGAGGAAAACATCGTCCAGTCGACTATTTAGTCGAGTAAATTGTTATCTATCAATAAGGAAAATAAACTAATGTTAATTAAAATTTGAAGTCAAAACATTTAAATTTGTGTAACAATTAATCCATTTGATTGAGTTATACCGATTTGATTTATTCAGCATCGATTTAAATTATATCGGGATCTACCCTGTGATATCAGTAAACAAAATTGTAGCTTTGAAGCTATTCTCTCCACCATAAGGATGTCGTTGACACGTCAGTATTGGAACCCTTGCGTAATAATGACTTATGGAGTGGCAGCCGCAGGCGACTCCATAAAAGTATTGAATATGGGTTATTGACAAATATTTATGGCGTATAAAGAAGGGATAATTACAACTCTTTAGCACATAAAAAGTAGCACACGGAAGGGTGCGCCTCGCTGTAAAAATTTATCACCAAATGTCCGTCGGCAATGGGCCCGACCGAATAATAAAAATGATACATTATGCTATAACTCGATTTTTTGAGAGTAATTCTTTGCAGAACCTTTTATCACAATGTCTGTCAACAATTACAGTTTTCACAAGCTGCATTTATTTAAAAGGGTCCCAATTTGTATAAACAGGATTTATACCATTAGTTCGGTTGTGCTAATCAAATATGTAAGACATACATATACAAACAACATAAAATAATCGAATACTTCTTCTAATCTAAAATCTCTTTGTACAAATCAAAAATTATATTTTATATTAGCAAAATAAATGCCAGGAGGAAATAATGTTAAATTCATTGAATTTCTGTAACTGTTTAATGTAGTAAATGGTATTTTGTGCATTTGATAAATCACATCTTGAGACATATATAGTTAGTATAGAAAACATTATGTGGGAACATCTTAACTTATTACAACAACAAAGTATTTTCTTATTGATTCTATAGTGTTTACTTCTCAACTTAAAATTTTGGGGCATTATAAAAATCTTTGTGAAAGTATTTACTTGTTTTAACTTTTACATTATATAAAGCTCGTATTAAGCAATAAATGTCGTTTTGCGCATTTATAATAAATCATATCTTAAGACATGAATATAATTAGTATTAGAAACACAAGGTGGAAACATCTTAACTAATTACAGTTGGAGCAACAAAGTATTTACTTGTTTTAACTTTTACATTACATTAAGCTCGGTGTTATAATTCTGATCACATCACGAGTGTTGTTCGCTGTTCGTCCTGGCATCGCGGAATGTTATTAAAAAGTTGTGGGATAAGCTCGTGGTACGTGCCACGCCGCCGCCGCCAACGCTTCTCCTCTCTAATCACAAACTTTCAAATTATCTTTCACCACACTTCATCTTCAACCTTCTCAAAAAGCAACGCTTGTAAATTCTTTGTGTTCTTGTCATTTAGTTCATGAAGCATGCTGGGTCGCGGGCAATTGATTAACTCATAAGGGGCTAAATTATTGGTAAAGTATATATCTTTCAGGAGTGATTTATTGAAAAGCTATCTTTTTTGTATATGACAAGCTAGTTGGTAATTAGTTACTACGTAGAAGGTATTTTTATGTTTTCGCTATTTTTTTATTAGTGAAACACAAAGAGTAAGGTGGAGGTACATACTATTTTAATATGTATTTATTCAATGGTATCACAAGGACCACTTTGAAATGTCTTAAAGCTAATAGGTAAGTCTACTTGCCAGTTCCACGCGACCAAGCCTAGAAGAACAGGCAACAAACTATTACGGCTTGGTTTCTACCGTTTTTTTGTATGATCTTTTAGTTAGCAAAACAGAAATAATAATAATAATAATAGCAGTGAAGTTCCAGTGTGGTGCCACTCCACATAATTATTGTGTGGTGCTACTCCTTCTTTCTTCCTTGTGATAAGTTGGTTTCATCCCTCGAATACGACGAATATATTTTGTTTCCTCCTTTTTTAAGTGAAAATTATGAAAAATAAGGTGGATGACAAAACAATTTTGTGCCTTTTTCAATTAAACGCGATAACAGAAATGCGCTCGGCTAGGCCGGGAATTAATTCCATGGCTAAGTAGATAATGTAAGGAGTTCCCTCGCGCCGCCTCTCCACGCCTCGAGGAGAACTTTCAATTACGATTTTGTCTAATTTTAATTAAGTGCTCTCAAAAAGGCTTTTCTTCAACGAAATTAATATTTGAATATAATTTGGGCGGAGCGGGCGGGCGGAGTTTGCCGCTCAAGGAATAATTAATTCCATTATATAAGTGAGTGGTCCAGTCGCTCCCGGGCCGCACCAACGCTGCCACCGACCGCCACCACTACGACTCTACCACGATGGGATACTCAAAGCACTACACTAACACTTTACTAAATTAGTGTCTCCACACTAAGATCGCCGTCTATAAGGCAATAGTTCTGCCTATCATGTTGTACGCCACTGAGACCTGGTGCCTCTACAAAGGCGATATAAAGCGGCTTGACGTTTTTCACCTGAAATGTCTTAGATCTATTCTACGGGCTAAGTGGCAAGATCACGTCCCTAACTCTGAAATTCTTCGTCGAACTGAAATGACTGGCATTGAGTCTCTGCTAATCAGGGGCCAACTAAGGTGGTGTGGACACCTTGTGCGTATGAAGGACTCGAGGCTACCAAGATCGGCATTCTACTCAGAGCTGGTTCAGGGTAAGCGTAAAGCTGGCGGCCAGTTCCTGCGCTACAAGGATGTCTTAAAACGCCACTTATCATCTTGTGACATACCCTGTAACAGCTGGGAAGAGCTCGCACAACGACGGCCAGAATGGCGCAGCACCGTCCACAAGTCGACTGCTCAGTTTGAGGTCACTCGACTAGAAAACCTTGACGGCAAGCGTCATTATCGAAAAATAAAACCGAAAATTAATTATAATTACACATATAACTCTTCTGGCCAGCTATATTGTCTATCTTGTGATAAGACTTTTAAGACCAAGTTCGGTTTTGCGAGTCATATTCGCTCACATATGAAAAATAATCCAGGTTCGCAGTAAGGTTCGCCATCGACGGATACGTCGCGGAGGACATCATCATCATCATCATCATCATCATCACTAAATTAGTGCCGACAGCCGTGGTTATAATATATTCTACTGAAAAGGTAATTAGTTGAACTGGTAGACAGGAACCAGGTTTTCGGGTTGAGACAATTTGCGCAACAGGTCGGGGCGGAAGCGACCTGCAACGGCGGTGGAGTGTGATTGCGACCAAATGTTTCCTTCGAAGCGTCTGGTTCAGTTTTTGCTGTGTTTTTTGCCTTTGTGTGGGTGATAAGTACGCTATCGATAGTTTCGGCTGCGCTGTTTGTTTAGGTCGCACCTAAACTCGAAACGGAAGTGATCACAGTGATATGTTCTTACAGTCAAGAGCGATACGAAGATTCTTAATTCCTCGATGAAGGATATCCCGTCGAGAGACGTCCCGTTCTTTGATTAGAATAGATCAATGCACAAAGTTACTTTAGTTAGCCTAGCCTATGCGTCTATCTATAGCATTTTACTACAACAACTTTCTGTTTTGTCGTAGGTGTGTCAGTCCGACCGCTTTCGAGCATGCGTCAAGAATCTCTCCCGATGCTGGCGGAACGGCTGCTGGCGCACCGTGCCGCTGCACTGGTGGCTGGGCTGCCAGCCGAGCTGTACTCCGGCGCGCTGCTGGCAGCGTGGGCGCCGACGCCAGCCGCGCCGCCGCCGCAGGGTGAGCTGGAGCGTGCGCGCAAGCGGCGCCGCACTCCCAAGCTGGACGAGGCGGCGTCTGCCCCTCCTTCGCCGCCGTCCTCGGGCTCGTCGCCCGGCGCCGCCGACCCACCGCGCGACAAGCTCTTCACATGCAAGGTGTGCTCGCGCTCGTTCGGCTACAAGCACGTGCTGCAGAACCACGAGCGCACGCACACTGGCGAGAAGCCGTTCGAGTGCGGCGAGTGCCACAAGCGCTTCACGCGCGACCACCACCTCAAGACACATCTGCGCCTGCACACCGGTGAGAAACCTTACAGTTGTCCGCACTGCCCGCGCCACTTCGTGCAGGTCGCCAACCTGCGGCGACACTTGCGTGTGCACACCGGCGAGCGTCCGTATGCGTGCGCGCGCTGCCCGGCGCGCTTCTCCGACTCCAACCAGCTGAAGGCACACGCGCTCGTGCATGAGGGCGACGCGCCCTTTGCCTGCCGATGTGGCGCCCGATTCCGGCGGCGGCAGGCAGCAGCGCTGCACCGGTGCGCAGCAGCCGGCGTGGAGAGCGCGCCCAGCCCGGCCGCCGCCGCCGACTGGCGCTGGGACGAGTGGCCCGAGCAGACGGAGCCGGAAGACCTGTCGCTACCACGGCGACCGGCCACGCCGGACTCGCCCACCGACTTGCGCGTGCACGCCGCGTAGTCGCCCGCGCCCCGGGGCGCCGCCGAGCCGGTATACGAGTTCCTCCTGCGTAGACCTCGCACCTCCGTCGGCCGCCGGTCTCTCGTCTTGATCTTATATTTCCCAGCAAAAGCTCCTTGTTCTTACAAAAAAAATATGAAGGTAAATAACGGCTCCGTTAAAAAATTCAAAGATTGCGATCCTGTGTTTATATTTCTCAGTAAGACTACTGGTGTAGACTCATTAGGTAGTTGGTCTGTTACTTTTTTACTATAAAGTATTATCCGTCGCGCATCATAAAACATTTTTCGTTCACGCTACAGTTTTTAAATTTATTGTCGTGCCATTTGCATACTCGGAAGACGAGGTGATGCAAAAACTAGATGGTTTTGTTCTTTTGTTTCGCAACATGCAAAACATTGAAGAATTTTTGCACAAAAGATGTTTTTTTGATTTATTGGCGCTGATCATTGTTTCGCCTTAGGAACTTAAAAAAATCTGTTTAGTTTCCTTAAAGTTCGATTTTAAATCGATGTCCTCCCTCCTACTTAACGAACGGTTTCATTGTATTGTTTAGTGGAAGAAGGCCAAGGTGATCTTTTATAGACCAATCCACAAAAAGCTAGTGAGCAAGTACTTGTCACTTTGATACTGCGTTTTGATACTTTGGTTGAACCCAGATAATGTAGAAATCTCACCATACTGTGTGCTCGTTTTTTTACCGGCTCGTAATCAAAAGCACCCTTATTACTTGATAGCTACTCTATATTTTTCTGAGAACGGATCTTTATCTGATTATATAGTAGGTAACTATGAAATGAAGCAGCTTATGTTTTCACTGATCTCTGAATATACTCTCGTATCCTTTGTTTTGATTATTCTAAATGGTTGGAGCTTTTGTTGGATTTTAGGTAGGTATTTTTGTTAAATAGGGACAGAGGCTCTTAAGCGGGACATGTCTTCGACACCCGTGGCACAGCCGACCGAGGAGCGCTACTTGCTTCTGTACATACTGCTATCTCTAAGTATTTATTGTTTATCTATTAGTCAGTTTGTAGTGGATCTGTGTATTCAATTTGTAACAAAATGTATATAGCGAAAGAAATACCGAAGTTAAGATATTTTTTCAAATTTAAATTTACATTGTTAAGTCTTGATGTCGTTTTACCCTCTTCTATTCTGTAGGGCAAATCTATGTAATATTAGTGATTTTGAAGATATTCTGCATGTAAAATACACCTTCTTGTTTTACGACTTATTCTCTTCTCGTCACTAAGTTATAAATTGTGATTATATTTACCTTTATCATATGCGAAGAACTTCAAAATAATAATTAATGTGAATGTATTTTGTAAATACTTAGATTAATAATAATAACAATAAAAGCGGATATAAATATTTATGGTGTACGAACGTATACATGAGTTAGATAGTGTGGTAAGGCCGCTATGCGGTGCTGTTCAAGTGAGCGAATGCACATTCTGCATTTTTGCAATCTGTTCTACGGGTATTAGTTTCCTACTAGGTTTAACGTTTTTATTTTATTTGTTTTTAATAACAACTGTAATAGTTGTTTTAATGTTTTTGCGCACATGATTTATGATTATTGATTGTATGTAGTGTAATAACTGTTGATTATTATTATTTTATCTTGCATAGTCATTAATTATTCGGGTTGTAGGGTAAATGTATATGTATTGAGGCGTACCTCTATTAGTGTATAAGATATATTTTCCCAAAGAAATTATTGGTACAAAAACAAATGTGTACAAATTTAATATTAAAATTTGATTAGAATTCGTAATTTCATGTTGCAATGTTGTATTGTATATGGTGGTAGTTAGTGTAAAGCTAGGTGATCGGTGCCATTATCTACCTCATTCGAGTATACTGTGCCAGGGTAAAGAGCCAAAGTTCTTGGAATATTTTCTATTGTTTATCTCTCTTGAGATAACATACAGACAGAATTAAGACTAACCGACCAACTAAACAAGTCTTGACAATTATTATTGCGAGACTGATTTTTAGATTTACTTATTACCTACACAATTTACTTACATTACAATTATACAATTCCTTTTAACCCACAGGTACCTACTTTAATACCTATTAAGCACTTTATTGGTATGAAGAATTTCCTTGGTTATTTATTTAGGTTTGGGTTTCAATTTTTATTGGACTTATTAACGTTTGCAATCGATTTGAGTTCCTATTAATTAAATCTTTAATATTTTTTGTTTGTGTAAATAAATGAGGGTTATTGCGCCATTTTGACCTCATTATTTTATTAAATCGGCGTGAGTGTATTCAATAGAACTATTTAATATTTTACGATGAGCGCTGCGCTCTAACTTTCTTCGTTTGAAAGTAAATGTAACAATATTACCTATAAATCTACCTCATCACATTTAAAGCCAAAATACAGGTAATTTTGACAGATTCAATACAAACACTTTAACTATCTCTAAGTAATTACCTATTGTACAAATAATATATTAAGTTATACATTAATAAATGTGACACGATTAATGGTACTATAAATATAATATGTATATGTATCTTTTAAATGTCCAATCTAAATATTAATAAAATGTTTGTTATTTAAACAGTGATATTTTATTTGGATCCTTATCGCAAGCTATATATACTTTGTTGCACCACACATAGTGACCAAAAAATAACAATACAATATTATAATTGTTTATAATTAAACACTGTATTTTGTAGCCACATCAGTGGAAGCTGCTAGTCAAAAAATAAATATCAATAACAAAAATAATAATCATATTTAATTAAGATATCTGTCTTCTTCTTATCTTGTCGATTTCCTACATTTTCATGAAAATGATAGACAAACGGGCTTACGGTCCACCTGATGGTAAGTGGTCACCGTTGCCCATAGACACTAACAACACCAAGGGTGCTGTCGTTGCGTTGCCCACCCTGAAGGAACTTTTTTACATTTATCTTGAACCACTTAATGTTATACAACTCGCCATATTATGTCATATTATGTTACCTACAATAACTTTTACTCAGTAGGTGGCCATAATTATGATATCTGTAATTCAATACTTAGTGCCAAGTTGTAACACTACCACCCGAAGATCAATTTATGCATTAGTTTTTTTTGTATTTTTGATTCCTCGTTTCCCTGATTAGTTTGTGCTATATTAGAACATAACTTGATTTGAGATACGTGCGAAGCAGAGACTAGGGGCCAAAGAGTACAGTTATGGAGGGTAGGAGTTCAGAAAAACGCTAGCATTCTGAAGAATAAACTCCCTAACAGAAAAACAAGGCTAGGGCAAGGCAAAAATGCACAGTTTTTTCTCTAAATATTTTAGTAGCAGCTAAATACTCTTGTAGGTAGGTTTATAAATAGAGCATAAGGATCGGAAACTCTTTTACATAGGTATTCATAAAGCACCTGAAAACGCTCAAACCGGCTTCAAAAAACAACTTCTGGCTCGTTCTCGCTCCCTTACGGAAACCAGTTAGGCCAAGTTTTAATTTAGAAAACGTGTTAGAATATAAAATATTATTTTTGCTAATCTGTGTGCAATAGGTTTGCACACAAACACACAAGATAGTTGCTCGCAATTTTCAATAAGTATATGTATAAGTCCGGTGATTTTATATCTTTCAAAGGGTACAAATGTGCAAGCGAAACGTACATCGACGGTTTTCTTAAAAAAAATCTTTGCTGCCCTTTTGATCATAAATTTCCAAATCAAAGAGTCTGTCAATAAATCAAAAATTTCGTAGGTGCAGGTAGACACTGTTTTATAAGTTCAATAGATTAAGTACATTAAGGACATATTTGAATTTTTTCGTGTTATATAGGTATGCCTGTTTAAGTAGAGGTTTTTCTGGGTTGGTAAATATTTAAATATCAACATTAAGATTCGTAACAAGTTTTAAAGGTAGGTTAAAAAGTAGGTATACTTACTTACAAATAATTTGCAATCAACACGATTACAATACAATACACGATTGTTTGCGGTTTTTGAGCGTTAGGTATTACTTATATATTAGTTTACAGTAAACCCATGTGGAGATTTTACCTACACACTGTAGTAACTAGGAAAAAATACATGGTTAATACCTACTTTATAGCTTTGATAACCCGCCCTATTTTTATTTTTCTTATTATTTACAAAATCAGAGTAGTAAAAGTACCTAGTAAAATTTACATTTCAAATTTCAATCATAAACCAAGCAAATATTTTCTTATTAACATGGGCCTCTCAGCTCAGTTGGTCTTGGTATTAACTTTGCCTTCTTCGCCAATGGCCGTTGGTTCGATCCCCACCGCGAATAAATATTTGCGTGGTGAACGGAGATGTTTCTTTTCTGTCTGAGTGTTATATTATATTCTAAGGATGGATTAAAAAAAAATAAGTACTATATCAGCTATTTGGTTCCCATAGTACAAGCTCTGCTTAATTATTTGGGGTTAGATAGTTCTGTGTGGATTGACCACAAAATTTAATAAATTAATTAAACATCATTATTTTATTTTAAGAGTTATTGCAAGAATCCATTGAATCGGAAGAGTGGGGACTAAGTAATAATTTATCTAAGATCAGTGGTAAGTAATGAGTTGTCCCACTAATACAACTAAGTACAACTACCCTTGGCTCGGGTGGTAGAATCGCACGCACACACACAACATTTACCACCCTCATCTGAGCACACATACACGTTTTCGTGGAGACGGTTTTAGGGCCAAAAGCTCACACCGAAAATAAACATGACATTATACAAGGTGTATCTAAATATGTGTACTATGCGAAGGTGGGGGGTTTCAGACCACAATGGTGATCAGTTGTGGGGGGGAGAAAATTAAAAATTCCTATTTTCAGTTTCCCATACAAAAATATTTAATTTCATAATGCCTAAATAAATTGACAACCCTATCCTTGTAACCCCTTGACCCCTTGACCTACTACCTCTGTAGGTCTACTACTACTACCTACTACCTCTGTAGCTGAGTTTAGGGTTGTCACTTTGTATAAAGTCAGCTGTTCATGTTGAAACTTCGTTGCAGTTTTTTTCAGAGATACCAATCGAAGTTCGAAAAGTCGTTGAACAAAAGTTGTTCCCCGGGGGGTGGGAATTCACCCCCCTTCGGGATAGTACACATATTTTGATACACGTTGTATTTTGGCTGTATTTTGTATATATTTTTAATTGATAAATCATAATATCATCAAAAAGGTAAACTCTCGACATTATATACAAAAAAAACAAACTCTACATATAATTTTTCAGCTCTAACTTTTTTAAACGTGTACGATGATGACGATTATTTGAAAAAAAAGTATTATAACTGCCATAAACCTGAACTCTGCAACATAACATTGGCATGGGCATTATATAAAAATTACAATTGATATGAGTAGATATACGCAGCATCATAAAACTTACCCACATTGTGTCGGGCAAGACACACACTCACATTCTCAGTTTGATAAAGTACGCATTTATTAATTCGTTCGACCTACACACACAGGTATAGATAAGGTAAACCTATTCCTTTATTTATTAATAGTTGTAGGTGATATAGAATCGTAATTCAAGAGGCGTCTGACACCGCATAGCTTAGCTCGGAGACAAACGCACCGGAATCCGGTCGGTATTTATTAAATTAATCGTTCACCCTGTCCCTCCACCGTCTCCGATTAGTTTGGCTAACATCTGTAGGTATCTAATATCTACCTATTAATGTTACTGTGTATACGTTACCTATTATTTATAGATGCCTACCTACTAACTTTTATCTAAGTATATATTTATAGGAGAAGTTAAATCACTCATTACGAGATCTCCGGAATTACAGGATCTATAAAGAGGTTTGAAATTCAGCACAGAATTCTTTGGTAAGCGCTTACAAAAAAAAAGATTTTAGAAAATGCGCAAATGAAAATATCTTCACAGTTTACAGTGTAAACTTTACACGAACAAAGTCGCGGAAGAGTCCACTAGAATGGAAGGAACATGCAATATCCATTAGTAAATATTTTAAAAACATTTTAGACGAAACACGTAAACGGTAAACAAAATGTTAAATTGCAACTTCTTTGCATTGATAAATGCGATTAGACAAGATTAAAAGCTGCGTAATAGGTATCTCTGCAACAGTAGTCAAGTCAGCCGCTCGGGGCTCGAGAGCGAATTATAATTTATTTGGAGAAGTGGCAACGAGCCCCGCGCTCCGCCCGCCCCGCGACCTACCCTTTGCTTTCGCCCTTCGTTACGGACGCACAGGCCAAGCGTTGTAACTCGCAAGTTGCTCCTTATTATTTATTATTTGAAGCAAATCTGTTTCTTTCTATTTTTGCGTAATGTAAATGTAATGTGCATAATATTATCGTCGATCCATTGCTTTTATACATCCAACTTGTTTAAACTTTTCCGAAAAGAGATAGATTAGTTTTTAGGGTTCCGTACTCAAAACGGGTAAACGGGACTTAGGTAGGTATTTTAGTTACGAGATAATAACTAAGACTCCGCTGTCCGTCCGTCTGCCTGTCGGTCTGTCCGTCTGTCACCAGACTGTATGTCATGAAACGTGATAGCTAACTATCACGTGATAACAACATCTTTGAAAATTTCAACGTTTAGACGTTGAAATTTTCAAAGATGTTTTCATTAATGTTGCCGCTATAACAACAAATACAAAAAAAAGGAATAAAATAAATATTTTATGGGAATCCAATACAAAAAACGTCGTTTGTAGATCATGGTAAGTAACCCTTTGTGCGCGAGTCTGACTCGTACTTGGCCGGTTTTATTTTGTATACTTCTAGCTGATGGAACAAGTACTAACCTGATGATAAATGGTAACTCTTCACAGGTCACGCACTATCTCAGAAAAATGTTTAAAAAAATTGTTTTGTTGGGTATAACATAAATGTCTAGCAAAAATAGCTAGGACCTCAACCAGTAATTTTTTTCAATCTATCTATGCCTATTCCATACATTTTTAGTGTTTTATACTCATCCTCATCATTCTCTCTCTCTACTTTGCGATAATCACCTGGAACAGAATGTTCAAAAGAACACCAACTCTCGTAAATGTTACCAAAATCATAAATATATGGAAATAAATTGGCTTGTAGAAAATTATGAATTGTCTTGTACTTTTCATTTTGTAACTCCAAGCTCGTCGACTGTCCTTATTGCCTTATTTTTTATAATTTACTCAACAATATCTAGTTCCAAAGTAAGCAGAGCTTGTACTTCGAGAGTAATAATAATAGTTATAATATTACACACCATGACTACCCAGTACACACATATTACGATTAAGGTATTGTTGATTTTTGAAAAATTGCCCCCCGGAGGTGTAAACTGTGAAAACTGTATTAAACCTTCATAAGCTCCCCCCCCCCCCCCCCCTTATCCTGGTGTTTGGCGAATTTTATCGTTCTTTGCCGAAAAGCTGTCCATTACGTGACAGTTGAAGTGACAGTGTCGCATTCAATGGTTTTTCCCATCTCAAAAAGGCTCTAGCCCGCATAAAATGTAATAATTAAAATCAAATCAAAATCTATTAAAAATTAAATATGACTTTGTGTCCTGTAGGATCATAAGGCAAAGTCATATGAAAGGTTTTTAGATTGAGCGAAAAAAAAAACTCGTTGAATTTAATTAAGTTACAACGCTTTGGCAGTCAACTTTATACTTTCTGTTTTTTCTCTAGGTAGGTTGCGTTCAAAGGAGCTGGTGGGCGCGGGGCGAGGTGGCCGCGCGGGGGGAAGGGAGGGGGTGCGGAATTAAGAGGGAGACGCGGGGGCGCCCTGGATACTGAGAGGAGTTTTAACCAATTAATTTTGTTCCTCAACGCAAACTCCGCTATATAATAAGGTATAAGTAGGCATTAACTGAGGCGCGCCGATAGCTGGGCCTGGCCGGCGGCGACTCTCGCGGCTCTTACTCTCCTAACGATGTTTTATTTCATGTTAAGCTCTCTGTTTCTCCACTTTTAATATTTAATGGCATTTTCATGACTCATTTTTTATAGCGCACTTACAAATACCCAACATTATTGATGTCGTATTTAATGACCGTTGTTTTCCGACGCCGCTCCTTAATACTTTTAATTAATGCATAAATGTTGTTTAAGGAGATAAATTTCGTTTTTATTTGTCAATTTTAAATTAACAATAATATTTTATTGTTTCACCACTCAGATTTGGGCCGTGCGTGTAATATACCGCCGAGAAGGATAGGTAATGATTGAACCTACCACCTGTCTCCCTTGAAAAACATCACCGACTTTGTCTATCAAACCATATGTCTCACCACTGCGGGCACCGCTCGTGCTTTACCTTATGCTCTGGAATATAAACACAAAGATCTTCCCCTTTACCAAACCGTAACTAACTGAAGTTGCTGCATCTCCGATTATTTACTTGAAAGGTGAGATTTAAAAATACGATTCTTCACAAAAACATAGCTGGCACCTCGCGCCCGCTCTTTGCTTCGTCTCAATATGACGCACTTAAAAAACAATTCTACGGCAGTATTGTGTTGTTAAAAAACAGGAACGCATCACACGAAAAAACAAACCGCAGAATACGGTTAAAAAACAAAACGCAGCACGCGAGTCGGCCGAGACACCCTTTCCCTTTTACGCGACGCGAGCTACGTTTTTTCTTTTATCTAAGTGAGGGTTGAGTTTTTTACTGCGATGCTACGTATAAATTAATAACTGAACGTGCTCATAATCTGCTGTTCGGAACACTTTCGGCTTTGTTATATTTTTTCTTATAAGTATTCATTTGTTTTTGTATGGTGGCGGAAACGATTCGGGCTCCATTGATTACGTCCGCTAGCGACAGGTGTTTGCATTGTGTAATAGAATGTTTTTATTGCTAGGTATTTACAATTTAAAATCGCCAGTATGCATATTAGTATCTATCAATAAGTAACGAATACTAAACAATACGACATTTGAATTTGCAAACTAACATGACACGTGTAAATGTATAATATATTATACAGGGCATCCCACGGTTATGCAACATAGAGGGAAAGTACCTTGAATATTCTAGATGGAACATTTTACTGAAAGAGAAGATATTATTTGAATTAAAAAAAAACCATTTAAACTGCATTCATAGATATTTAAATAATTACATGGTTAAACCGTAAGTCGAACCCGTTTCCGAGAAAAATAATCACCCTGTAGCTTTATCATGCCGATTGAAAGACAATTCATAAGCATTATTTTTTGCTAGATAATATAGTGTCAGAAATAAAAGGAAGACCAGGATTTTAACATTTTTATTACAAAATTAATGAATTATTTATCTAATCACTAGTAAACTTATAGACTGAATTGACTTATTTTGATAGTACCATTCGAAACAACTATCGTCTAACATGGTATATTACCTATTGTTTTTTTTATTTATCCGCTAGCTACCATATTATTTGGAATGTTTATTATTAAATTTTTCCTTCTCTTGAGTAATCTACAAGAGATTTTTTGTAGTAAATATTCAAAAAGAAATCTCTACAATATCGTTCTTCAGAAAGACTGGTTAAGCAAAGTGAATGGAGTGAATGCATTGTGACTATTGAGTGATTCAACTCTGCCGCACGTGTGCGATGCTTCGCTATTTTACCAAAGTAAGATGACAAATAATTATCGCGCTCTGTTTACTCTTCTTTGAAATAAATTATTGAAGATCTTGTAGGAATCCGTAGCACCTTACCTACATGCGTTGCGTCAAGACAATATCTTTTCTTATGTAGAATGTCTGGTAGAGATCGCTGGTTAGCGATAAGACCGCCTATTGTTTTTACAAATAGTTTTTAAGTTTTGTATTTACCATTGTTGGCTTCCAAGTTTTTGTGAAGAGAGATAAAGTATTTTCTATATTCTATCCGTATATTTTTTTGTATTATTTTCAAAACAGGCAGGTTGGTTATTTAATATATTTCACCGTGATACGTTCCTAATCCAACAATACGATACTACTAATGATTAACATTCAATTAAATTCTGAAGGTCTGATGAATATTTTGTTTTTCATTAGTAATGCATGATGCGCTGATTGTGCGGTATTTGGTGTCAGTAGTGTCACGTTTTGAACTTCCGCATACAAAAGTATTTGGCCCAAGTCCCACCACTCGAGTCTATCTATAGTAACAAAATAAAAAAAATCCACCCGCACATTGCCGCGTCACGCAGGAACATTATTATTTTGATAGTGAATTCGCGTAACCGCCGGCCATTGTCATGAGCACTTTTGATTATTGATTTTTACGCTACATGTTCCTTTTTCAGAAACTCGGATCTATTCATCGCAATCATAGTTTCTTTTAAAAATTTTGACGTATTTACCTCTGCGGACAAAAGATGTTGCACATTGTCATTAATAACCCGTAGCTGCATTGAACTTGTCGCGATTCCGCATTATTACGGTCCTCGCGGTTGCCACAAGAGTTGCATCTATCATAAATAAAATGTTTTTTTTCAAAATTAGAAGTTTTGACATATTATTGATTATTATTTTTATACATAACTAGCGGCCTGTCCCGGCTTTGCACGGCCGGACATTTATTTTAAACACATACATATAGCCTATGTTACTCAGGGTGAATGTAGCTTTACAATGGTGAATACATTTTTAAAATCGGCACAGTAGTTTTTGAGTTTATTCATTACAAACATACAAAAATACAAATCTTTCCTCTTTATAATTTTAGTATAGATATGGTGTATGTATGTATTTTGACATATTGGTTGGGAACTCGTCTTTTAAGTTGTGAAAGCTCTATTAGAAGAGTCCCCTCTTTGCTGGGGCTCAACATTGTCTTGTAATCGAATCTTAGCCAAAATTTTAAATCCCAACTTATACAAGTCACTGTGACTAGCCTATGTGTAGTGTGCAGTCAGGTAAACTGGAAATACTAGGGTTTCCAGTTTGCAGAGTGCTGTAAGATCTGCAGTCTGCAGGCTGATGCCACGGAAATTCGATAGATGCGGTCCATTGCAAGGCAACACATACAAAATAGAGAGATACATTTAAGGGAACATTTTCAGTTTAACATATTCCTTCTTTATGAGGTTGCTTTACTCATACTAGACACACTTGCAAAAAAGAATAGAAAATCGTTTGGTACATAACGACTGAACTTTTACAATTTACTTGGTTTGAATAACCGGGTTTACCGTCAGTGTATTGACTACGTGGAATAAAAAGAGATTCGTGTGAAGTTGCTTGCTATACATGAAGGTGTAATCCTTTAATCCTCCAGTATCACTGCCGATGCCGACCTATGTCGCCGCATTTCAGTTTAAATAACCATTATTCAACTTCAGTGACAAACTGAATATATCCCTGTCCAAAACAGTACAAAAGGGTTTGTTTGTCAGCATTGCATTACTTCCATGCAATAGTTGTTTGTAAACTGCACAGTAGTCGGTTTGCTTCCATCTAATCTCTTTGTAATAAGCTATATTGAAAGGATGACATAGTCAGCGAAAAGAAAGCGCGCGACGGTTTAACACTAGCTTAACGCACCGCCAAAAAAACATCCTTTGAATATTCTAAACAATTGATTGATATGTTTGTCGGTGGCTTACGTAGGAAAGTATAATAAAATAAAAAAGGGATAGTCGAAGATTGGGCTCAGAGGTGCTACAAGATTAGCCCATACGGGAGAGATATGGGCATAATATGACTGGTCTCTCAGCTCAGTTGGTAATAGCTCTGCATTCTGAGCCGTAGTTCGTGGGTTCTATCCCCACCAAGAACAAATATTAGTGTGGTGAACGCAGCTGCTTGTTCGCAGTCTGGGTGTCATATTGTATTCTAATTAAGTATTAGAATACAATATGATCCCATAGCACAAGCTCTGTTTAATTTGGGCCTGAATAGTGTTGTGTGGATTGAGTACAATATTTATTTATATTTATATATCTCCCGTCGCACCACTGAGCAGTGGACTGTAATAATAAAATGAGAGAAGATTGTAACATTCATCTGACGAATAACCCTGAACTAGAGCGCTTCCCCGGCGAAAGTCAGCACCTCATCAGGTACAATTTATATATTAGCTTCCTCCTAACAGTAGTAATTTGATTGGCTCGCATTTCACCGGCACGACGGCGTTAAAATGCACTTTTTACTGAATTTGCACTTCATGATACTTACCAATATTTTCATGGAATGTTCCATCAGAAAGCTTTTGATTTAAAACCATCGATATTTTGAAGTATTTATGGGGCAAGTAGGTAGGTAAGTAGGTACTTAGGTACCGCTCTGAATTTTCCAATAAAGTATGTATACGATATTTAAATGAGAACGCCTGTCACCCGAGCCGTGGGCTGTCTTGGTCATACCTAGAATATAATTAAAAAGAACTCTTAGAAACTTGTCTATTGATGAAATTCTATCTTTGCGAAACAAGATCTCGGCCGTCTCACTCTCAACTTGAAGAAAAAGCTGAAGTTTTTTCGCTTCTCGGTAAAAAGTAAGGTGTAGGTAGGCAACGGGGGCGGTTCCAACAGCTGCCACTAATTTTAGAATCGCAAGTAGTTGATGGGTTTCAGAAGTAAGAAGCAACAATGGCCTTACAGACTAAAAACTTTGCCTCCCTTTGTATCAATATGTGATTGGTTAATTTATTTATTTTTTAATTAAACTTTTCTACAATAAAGGGCATGACACCTACCTACCTAATACCTTTAATTACACCTAGAGTATAATATATTTATTTTAGTTTTATATGCACATTTGAATTAAATAGACACAGTTTATTTTACGAATAAATCAAAATGTGGCTTTGAAAAGTAATTTATCGGTATTCGTTGGAATTTATTAAAGGTTACCACATAGATATGTAAAGAATACCTACCTACTTCATTTTAAATTTCAAGGACAGAAATAACTGGATTTGCTTTTTGAAAAAATGAAGCGTCGCGTCGGGTAGCAAGGGGAATGGAGTTTTTAGATCACCAAAAAAGAGTTTAACAAAAGGCTTCATAGTTGAAATGTGCGCAACATAACGGCTTGGAACTTGATAACTGCTAACACCTTGATCAATGTGGGTTACTGGAATGTAGGTAACTATTGCAGATTGTTTTTTACTCCGATTGCTCGAAAATGATGAACGGCTGTGTTAGAGAAAACTGATACCATCCGGTGCAACCCGCTAACTGTTTCACGTATTACGGCTTTCATGGGTCGTCGTCTCGTTGGTAGTAAGTAATATGATAAAATAACTATTCTAACGGGTGCAAAACAGTTTTTATTATCATTTATAAGCTAAATTCTAAGCAGTAACCTAAAAAGTAAAAACATAATATAATTGGAACATTTCCAATTGTTTTTTATTGCTTAGAGATTACGGAAAGATTCAGTTTTTTTATTTATTTTACAAATGGGTTTGGAATGAATAATTCATATAAGCAATGATTTAATTGGAACTAAGTAAGGATAGGTAGGTAAGGTTCTCGAATGGCAAACCTGAACCGGAAGACGAAACTTAGGGCGCCCACCCACCAGATGGACCGACGACATTATTAAGATCGCAAGAAGTTGGTGGATAGAAAGGACTCAGAATCGTCGTTCTTCCTGGAAATGTGTAGGGGTGGCCTATGTTCAGCAGTGGACTTCTTCAGGGTGATGTTGATGATTATGATGATGAAGGAGGTAACTTTACAAATTATCAGTCCTTTGCAAATTAATATCTGTTCAAAAGTTGAACTGTGTGTCTGTGATGTTTTTTTATAATAGGTGATTTCAAACCGAAGTTATTAGAACAAAGTGTGACCTTGAACTGCAGTAAAAATCAATAGCGCATGATCACAAGTGCTCTTTTATTCGTCAGCTGATCACTTGCGGGGTCATTGCACTTTCCATTGTTCTCAGCGTAGGGTTCATAGAGAAAAAACTGCATAAAAAGCGTGAAGGTCCATAATAAAAAAACTCAACCCTACCGTCAGTCGCGTGGCAGGTACCCCATACACAACCCTTTACAAAAAACTCTCTGGATAGCGAAAGGGTAAAAAGGGTTGATATTACGCATGCGCCCCGTGGGATCAGTGCCCTCGTTTTTCATTTTAAACTTTTTATTCTTTGCATTTTATGATTGACAAATATCTTAAATTTAAAGCTGCATATTAGTTTGTTATTTCGCTTCTCGAAAACTTTATCAAGTTCTTAGGCATATTTTCATTTAGCTATCATGATGTTTCAGCACAAATGCATATTTATTTAAAAATTACTTCAAATTAAGTTTGCGTGTTGAATAAACGTAGCAAATCGTAAATCTTCCAACCATCTTTTAGAGCTATAGAGCTTTTGGTAAGCAAATGTTAACAAACAATTTCCAAGAATATTTTAGCAATAATAATAATAATAATAAATAAGGTCGTGCATTGCTCTACTGGGATCGCTCTATCATCACGGATAGGACTATTGTTTGCAATAAGCCTGATATCGTGTTGGTCGACCGATCTCAGCGGCGGGCAATGCTCGTGGACATCACCATTCCGCATGACGAAAACCTCGTGAAGGCCGAGAAGGAAAAGCTCAGCAAGTACCTAGACTTAGCCCACGAGGTAACTACCATGTGGAATGTTGATTCCACGATCATTGTCCCGATAGTCGTTTCGGCGAACGGCCTAATAGCGAAGAGCCTCGACCAACATCTCAAGAGGCTCTCGCTGGATGGTTGGCTCAAGGGTCAGATGCAGAAGGCGGTGATCCTGGACACTGCACGCATTGTCCGGAGGTTCCTCTCTCTGCAGCCTTGACCACCGGTAGCTTGGGCCTAGCCCCGTTGTCGGTGGCGCACTAGTTTTTAAGTTTTTTATAATTATGTTTTTTATTTAAATACCTATATTGTAAAAAACTTAAAAATTAAGAAAATAAATTAAATATCTGAATAATAATAATAATAATATCGTTTATTTCAGACCAACATAAAATGCACACATTACAAAAATGAAACACTTTGGGTCCATAGTAATAAATACCTTAGAGACTAACATACATAAAATAAAATAAAATTACTAATCAAATCTTAGGGGATTTTTTCGTTAGCGCACCCCTAAAGCGACGAAAGACGTTTCCTGGCGGCCAGAAATCCGAAGTGAGAAACATGTCCCCATGCTTCGCAGGCACCTGGAGCACGTACGATTTGAAGGCCGTGTCTCTCACTCCCGATGGCTCTAGCCGCTGCAGATGTAGCTGTATTGGTGGCGGGTCCTTAATCCAGAAACGGATCCTCTCCTTTACATAGCGAAGGACCTCATCACCTGAAGTATTCGGGTCCAATCTCGAGAGGTAAAGGAGGATGGTCGGGTCCACAGCACGCAGGGTGGCTTCTGTTGCTATGACGCTAGCGGTACCACGTTTATTTCGTGATGGTTTCTGTTTTTTCTCCACCAGGGTGAAACCATCTCTATCGACTTTTTTTGATGTACCAACGGGGATCTTCGTTTGTGCCTTCTGCCTCAAAACAGTGCAAGGCACTGGAGATGGTTGAGGCTGGCCGGACGCTTGCGCATAACTTTTCTTCTTCGCCGGTTGACGAGCTGGCGGAGTAGGAAGAGATGTTTGCTTCAAAGGCTGCGGTGTTGGCACGGCCGGGGCAATCGGCCGGTCAATAACCTGCACATCGGTGTCACATGTCGCGCTGCTGACGGGTGACGTTTGGGATCGGGTGACACCACGCTGCACACATACGTTACGTGCTGACGCGGGCGAAATCACTGCTTCGGTATTTTTATTGCACAATTCTTCGACTTGCGTCTTCAATTCGGTGATAATTTTCTCCGAATTGACCAACTTTGTCTTTAGATCTGTGACATCGGTCCTCAGCAGCATGATGTCCTTTAGCAACCTCGTAACATCGACATGGTCAAAGGTCACGGGGGGCAGCTTGTGGAGGTCTCGTGCTACGTAGGTGGGCACATCATCCGGGTCGGTTTCTAAGAATACCTTGAAAATGTCCTGCAGGTCCTTCTTGCCGCGTCCATCTCTCTGCCTAGTTATTAAGCGGATGGTGGTCACAGCTGTGTCGGCAAGCACCCTCTTCGCTTCCAGAATCTGGTCCTCGGTGAAGCTGGACACGAGAATTTGTTCCAGAGAAACCTGGTCCATAACGTCCAGCTTTTGTTGGACGAAGGCCAGGAATTCCTGCACTAGGATAGTGTCGGAGCGCTTGGGTGATTGCGCCATTGCGAATTAAATTTCGCAAACTCGCGGAAATTAAGTGGGTCAACTCACGAGCAACCTCAACATAACGACCGCTCTGTACGGTGTCAGCGACGCGAGACCGTACAGAGTCCGCAATTACCGCAATTACCTGAACAAGATTAAACCGTTCCTATAAATATATTTTTCAAAATATAATTTTTAAGTGGAAGCTTATTTTTGTAATAAGCCCGAGGCTTAAGGACAAATGTAATATTAACGACAAATGAAACATAATTCGATAATAACACCACGTTGTAGCAAAAACACGCACAGAGCTACCAAATAGCCGAGTGGAGCTATAATTAAGAAAGATAAATATCGTTTATTACTGTTAGGAAAGTCGATTAGAAAAAACTACCCCTTTCACCCCACAATTTGTAACCCGTACAGTGGGCGCCGGCGACCGACACGCATAAAAACTTACGAGCGGCTTCGTGCTGTGGAGTAAGCTTTTGTACACACAAACAACTAATAGAACGCCTGTGTATAATTTTGCTATACTCACAAAAGAGCTTAGAACCAATATTTATTTCACAGCATAAATATTGTATTTGTTATATTTTATAAAAGTTTGGAGGAAAGAGTGAAAATTTTTAATTGGCAATTAGATCGAGCAAATTGAGTAATTTTGTGCGCACAATTGAATAAACACAAAACTATAAAATCGTACTTTGCACAAAAACTTTGAATAAGCTATTTTGTAAATGCGAAACAAAGTTCAATATTGCTTTAGAACGAAGCAGCTTCCACACTGTCACAGCCGTAAGGAAAAAAATGTTACAGTTACATAACGCTTTTCCATAATAATAGAATCATTATCGAAAAACAGAAGAGCGGCCAGCTGATTTATTGGACGATAATGGTCGCTGTCATAAATAGCTTTTTTTAATGAATGTTTTTGTATCACGCGCCGAGGGCACACCGGGCTTCTTTTTTATTAATGCACTTACGTATGCATGTTTGTTTTTTTATCAAAAGATGTTAGGTCACCTTTAGTTATAATTGAAAATAAAACAAAATTTGTAACGCTACTCAAAAGCTGACTGTAAAGTGACAATCTCAATCAGGTGGACCTTGGGCATCAAAAACGAAACAATTTAAAAAATATAATCTATTATCTATACTAATATTATAAAAAATTAAGATTTGTATTTTTTTACATAATTATGTTTGTAATGAATAAACTCAAAAACTACTATGCCGATTTCAAAAATATTTTTCATTGCTCATACTCTGAAAGTAGGTCTGTAGTTGCCTGAGGGGCCTAATTGAAAGTAATACTTTCAGCCCTAGGTAGAATCGCTTTCTACTGACAGCTGTCAAATTATAAAAAAAAATAAGTTCTATTTTATTCAACCATGTTCCAACTTTCTAAAGTCTTTCTAACTGCAAGGAGGTTGTTGAACCAAATTTCAACTTTTTATTCAGCAAGTAGGTTGGAAACCCATTACAACGGTAAGAAGTTTAAACAGTCTAATTAGAGCGCAATGTAAAATCTAAATTTAAAAAACATAAAGATAGTGTTAAATAAATAATATATCTTCTAAATTACTTGATTAATATATAGCTTCAACTATTTATTTAAAATAACATAGATTTGAGCAAACAATTTACCATTTTTTAAATTATGAAAATGAAAATATTGGCTGAATAATGCTGGCGAGCCGAAGCCGAAGGCCCCTCAGAGAAAAAGAAAAAAAAACTGGGAAGGCGGCAATTCAATCTACATTTTCACTAATTTTTCTTTCATGTTTTTATTTTACTTTCCTTGTATTCGTAATGAAAAGCACAGTGCTTACCTCGGGTGAAAGTCTTTGAGGTCCCTCAAGCTCCATTGGCGCCCTCGCTACGCTCTGGCGCCAAACCCGTCTCGGGACTCAAAAAACGTGACTTTCAACACTCAGGTAACAATGTACTATTCTCCATTGGAAAGACCCTGAGTAACATAGGCTATATTTATAAGTAAATGTCCACCCGTGCGAAGCCGGGGTAGAACGCTAGTTTTTAATAAAAAAATAAAACTTTGCTACCCAGGTTACTTTTTAATGATTTCTGGCACCTTACTTCTCAGAGGTATTAAAAGATACCATCAAATATTAAAGGCAATATCTAATTCAAGTAATATAGTGACTGTCTTTTTTTACTAACTTTAGTAATCAGTAGTAAGATACATCTTCTTTAATCAGTTACTAACGAATGCTATAATATCATATCTTACTCGCGCGCTGGGGCATAGCCCTTATCGCGACAACAGCAATCCACCGGCGCGCTCTGCGATCGGCGCAGCGGCAGCGTACGCGCTTGCTACCTAATGAGCCGGAACGCACAAAACTACCCACTATGATTTTACTATTAGATTATTTTTTAACACTATGTACACTTTAAATTTATGACCTATCTTTACGCTGAAAGGCACACTACTTTACTTATTTAGCTTAGTTTTCTCTGTAAGTGAATTTTTAATTCTTAAGAGAAATAAATATATTTCAACCGTAAGCTAAGAAAAACAATCGATCATTAGTTTACCATCTCGTCATCAACATATGGTGACCTTGACAAATGTATACGCATGAAACACACTTTATTGTGATTTATAGTTACCGATCAGAACAAATATTAGCACTATCCATCCAGCGTGCAGTGCGTGTCCAACAACATCCTACACGCGCATTATTACAATTTGTTCACTCTGTTTTTTACGCAGAATACTTAAATGACTTAAAATTTCAACATTTCCCCGTTGAAAAAGAGTTAATATTGATCGTAGATTTCTCGCCGTGGGGTGCAGCGGCCGGTTGAGTCACCCCACGGTTTTTTACTCACCCTAAGTTATATTTTTTGTAAAGTCCCCCCTTTACCCCCGTTCGGGCCGCTTTAAAGGATGAGTAGTCTCTATGGAAACGGCTCGATCTAATTTATAGGCGGGAGAAAGTACGCATTGCTTAATTAAGAATTTAAAATGTATTTGCTAAATAATTAATTACGAAATTTTAGTCCAGTGGCAACGCTGGACTTTGAATTAGACACTGTCCTTTGCTCGCTTTCACTGAAAATCATAAATAATTTAAATGAACAGGGAACTAGATAGGCACTTCGTCGAAAGACGAGACGCAGAAGCTATAGGATATTTATCTTTCATTCTTTTTCCTCACGCAGCAATCATCGCATATCAACTTAATTACAGTTCCAAAAATAATACCTTGCGTATTAAAAATGCTTCGCCCACGATATCTCGTCTAAGTACGTAAATTTCATTAGCACGAGCATAATTATAACTAAAATTACTATTGCGTCTCTGTAAAAGCAACCCCATTTTTTTATCATCCAAACTCAATATTTTTTTCGAACTGATTTGCATGAGTTACGAGTATGACGTATCGCTTTATGAATACGCAAGGGTTGATAATATGAGCCCGCGGGATCGCGACGAGAGGGCACGCGCTAGTGGGTACTGACTCTACAATAATCTGTGGATCTCAGTAATAGCTGCTCAGTAAGCCGTGGTATGCTCGTATATGAACTATCACAGTGTCTGTGTCACGGGTTGAAAAACTGTGGGTGCTCGCTTCTTGCTGTGGGTCATGGCCGCGTGGGCTCACTCAGTTGGTGCTTTTTTGTTGCGAGGAGCGCGCGTTTCACCCGACGCGACGCCATGCGCCAGCGCAACTCATCTGGCCTTGGTAAGTTTTATTTTGTTTTTAAAACCATGCGCGTGTCAAGTATACCGTAAAATTATAACAATGATCTAAGCCGTGATTACTCTAAGGGCGGCACAAATGGCTGCTCATGAAAAACAGTTCCAAAATTACTCGGAAGCAAGGATTCAAATTAATACCTTAGTAACATTTTATAGTTATTTTTAATTAACAAAATCACTTTTATTTTACTTATTCGCAGATTACTGCTCAATTCTTCAGGTGCTTATGGCCCGAACACACCTAGTTCGCTGGCGGTAGCGATCAGTGAAACGCTGTCAAATATCGCTGTCAGATATGAGATTTGACAGCGAATATTTGACAGCGTTTCACTGATCGCTACCGCCAGCGAACTAGGTGTGCGCAGGCCTTTATATCTCTGACAGAGTTCTGCTAACACCGGGAATTCGCTAATGGTAACGACATTCTCCTAATACATTAACTCTTATCGATCGATAGATTCGCTGATCATAATAATTAGATATCGTGGGTTAGGCGAAAAAAACAGTGGCGACAATGCTGCCTAATGAGCCATAAAGAAGAAAGCGATACGTAGAGCAAGGCGTAGACAAAAAAGGGCGCGGCGGGGTGAGGAAGGCGCGAGGGGCGAGAGGAAATGGCGGGAGAGCTAAATTAATTTGCGCGCTCCCGCCAAACAAAGGCACGCTAATGGAACGCGCCGAATGGAAAAAATGCCACCGTCCGCTCTCAGGCGACTTATATTTTTTCCCTGCAAACACAACCTTTGACTTTCGCAAATGAATAACATTACATTTACACCCATCGACGTTCCGCGGCTTTGTCTAGATTTAATGAGGAAGAACAGAGCGAGATACCGTATATGTATATTCTTATAACTGCGCACTCCAGCTAAACAAATGCCAGTTTCTGAGCTAATTACCTCAAGTGGAAAGTTCGTGGTGGGTCTCAAGTTTTAACATATTTTTGTTCATTTTGGCAATGATAGATAGAAATATGTTCTCAATGAAAGCATAAGTCTAACATCAGGCATTCTTGGACCATTCAAATAGCTAATTGGGCAAGCTTGGGCACCGCCATAATTTATTAAGTACAAATTATTATTTCTGCCAAATGGTGTCTTTGGATTGGGGCAGTTGTGGTATAATGGTAGAGAAAGGTTAATTAATATCTTAACTGTTATCACAGTTTTATCGAAAATTGCATTTTAATAAGAGCCTATAAACAATCACGCAAACTTGAAATATAGGTAGATCTTTACGATAAGTATAATCTATATTTATAAAAGAAAGTCGTGTTAGTTACACTATTTATAACTCAAGAACGGCTGAACCGATTTGGCAGAAAATTAGTGGGGAGGTAGCTTAGAACCGGAAGAAGGACATAGGATACTTTTTATCCCGAAAGAGCAACGGGAACGGGGCGTTATGCGAACGGGCGAGCGAAGCCGCGGGTGGCCACTAGTTATCATATAAAATAAGCAGGAAACCATTAGGTATTTAACCTAAACCTGATAATTTATAATTCAATACCAAACCAAACCAAACCAAACTTTATAATTCTCTATTTAAATACCACTATAATTTGTATTGCAGGTTTCTAAACTAATAATTTGGTTGATGTACTTTGAGAATACATCGGTATATCTATGTATATCCGGATAATAGTAGGGAAGGTATCGTACTGACGATTTTTGAAATTACGAGACTTGTAATCGCAATAAACAAATTACCGACCAGGGCCCTGACCATGAGCTATGTAAACCAGACCAAACTGACTCACACATTCATACTTTGACTCACACATTTAAACCTAGGAAAGGTATTAATGTGTGGGTTAGCAGACTTGTAGGCCTAAGATGACCGACGTGACATATGTCTTCGCGAGAAGAGAAAATTTTGTCGACATCGATTCGTTTGTCGATTACGGTAAGATGAGCATCACGAGAGAGACAGCTGTCGTCGACGACTCGCCTATGTCGTGAAGACAAACCAGTGATCATTTCTTCCATATTCTACCATAATCTACCATTGTATTTTTATTTTTTAATGGTTTCGTTCATTCAATTTGATACCTGTGACTGAAAAAAAAAACCCCGCCAAAACTAAAATAAAATAATAGGGAAGCAAACGGAATGAAAATGTAAGTAAATACCTATATATATACCTATTTATTGTTAAAAACCGATAGCACTAGCAAAATAGATTCATTGTATTCTCAAAATCGGTACATAGGTACCTATGCTGCTAGCTAAACTTGTTTGTATTAATATTTCAGGGTTAGAAGTAACAGAATCCAAATAGAGTTTCTTTGCCGGTATAATATGTCCGAGCACTATGAATTTGCGGCAGGTGATTAAAGCTCACTGAAAAGTGTCCAACAAATAACAGCGGGGTGGAACCGCCTCAAGACCGATGAGTTGAGCCTAGGTAGGACGGTGGACAGTGGAAAATTGTAAGTACGTTTTGATAGCAACCATACCTGTTTTGACCTGTTGCTATCATCAATGAGGATTTTTAAAATAGGTAAAAAAAAATATATATCGAGGGTGCAGTGTTAAAACCCTCGATATGTAAGTATTAGTTACTTTAATATACTCCGTAGTACATAACTACCAAGTTTTGTTTTCAATGTCCATTGAGCCGTATCTAACTAAACTAACTCATAGAACTACATAATGTATTTATGTGCGTAGACTAAGCAGTTTGCACTAAAGGAATGATTGCAGGATGCAGAATAGAGAATACAGAAATACCTTTATGAGCATGTCCGTATATTAATGTATTTGTTTCTTTTCAGATTCCACGGGCCATCCACAAACCAAAAATTCCACCTTACATAGGTATTTGCATAACTTGTAAATAATATACCTATTTTAATTTATGACAAATAAATTTATTTACACACAGATAACTTTTTACCCAAATAATGTTGAACTAATGAAGAGGGCTTTCTTTGTAGGTGCTTATGGTTGATAAGGTATAAATATTTTTAAGGCTTTTGTAATATTCTATTCATTAACATAACATAGAAGTTCTGCGCGTCTTTGGCCTTGCCGAAGCAGACCCGCAGGTGATGGGTCCTCTGTAGCCAAATCTCCGTTGATAACTTCTTCGTTTTCGACTCGTGCATCTTCGTCCAATGTCACCCTGTTATTAAAATATTTTTACTAAAGTATTAGATAGGTAGGTAACTATACTCAGTTTTTACTTTGCATAAATTCGTAGTGTAGTAGTTCGTAGTTGGTAAACTGAGATCCAATGGCACGTCTTCACTATTGAAACATTGAGTGAATCGGGTAAATGTATGAGAAGTGTTGACTCACACTAACCTAATTTGTTATTATTAATATTAGACCTTTACAATAACATTTTAAGCAGGATAACACATAGAAATCTATGGGTAGTTAACCTCAAATGAACTAGGTACTCACCTTCGAATGCACCGCCCGCAGCAAGATAGGCCCGTACTAGTTTTAGGCTCTAAATCGGGTTTTAGACGTTTGATGAGGTAGAATTCCCAGGGTTTTGATAATCTCCAGAGGCACTGAAACTCTACCTGAACAACGTCAAAAGGATCACATACCACATACGTCTCTGATTATTTTCCGTTGCATCTTTCTGTTTTGCTTATCGGCGTACATCGCAATAAGATGATTATAGTAAGTTATAGCCATCCTTTGAAAAATTAGCAAAACAAAATCCAAAAGACAGGCGGAAGACTTATCTCGTTTTCAAAAACTGTCGACGAGAAAATTTCCCGCGCAGAAACGTCAAAAGACGAGAAAATATGGCGGTCATCTTACCATTTGACGACAAAATTCAAAAATCAAAATTCGAATTCCGAGTAAGTCTTCATTTGACAGATGATGACGACATATTTAGGCGGTCATCTTAGCTCGTGTAGAGATATAGACATATCTCTACTTTTGACGAGATAAATCGACTCTCGTGGCGGTCATCTTAGGCCTATTGCACACACATTTGTAATTTAACTAACATAGATGATTGTCTTTGGATGTGTACCAAACTTTTTCTACTTCTAGGACCTTTTTTTTCGGAAATGTAAGATTTTTTCGATATGCCACGTCCACTCCTTTAGGCCAGTAACACACACACGATTTCTAGCTGTCGGGTTTCAAAACCTAATAATACAGGAGCCGATCGTCAGGGCATATCGACGTGATTAAAAAATGAGACCTATGGCAGCCGGATCCCAAAGTGATTCTGATTTCGAATCAATCATAAACAATAATTGCCCGAAAGTACTACAAAATATAGTTTTTTAGTACCTAGTGTTATTACTTACTATTATGTTTAAAACCCAACGGCTAGCAATCGTGCGTGTAAGAGGACAGCACTGCTGTGTTGTATGGATTCGACGCCTTCGAGTCGCCGGATCAGCTAACCAAATTCGGAATACCAATGGCCAAACCCGACTTCTGTTGCCATCCTAAGCCTTGGAAAAACTTTAGATAAGCACAATATTTATTATGTATAGTTTGTATGTAGTTCAGCCCTCCCGTGAAATGTCATTTGCGGCCGTAAACTGTGTTTACTATGATGCTATTGTCGATGCATCCTATCGCTATCGATTATATCTTTACAACTGAATATAGTAATACAGGTGTTTCAGTGTCAAGGCTATGCTACTGTGAAACACTTTGCCAGTGGACATTAGGAAGTCATCCTCGCTGCATAAGAATAATCTGAAACAGTTGTTTAGAAAAGATTCCCTGGCTTTGTAATCGGTTATTTCTTCAGCTCATTTGCGCAGCATCAGCGCAGCCCTGTACCAAGGGGAAGGTCGCGGGTTCAAATCCCACTCGGCTCTTAACTGAGCCGGCTCTTTTGTCCCGTACAAAATTCGATTTTGAAAGATCGGCTCGCCGCCTTCAAATGTCAAACTTCAATTCATGGAGCGTATTTACGCGACCAGGTTTGTAAACCAGGTATTTCCTTGCAAGTACGCTTACTTGGTGCAAGCCAAAATACTCGCAAGACTTGCAAGTATTTTAGTACATAACATAGTAATACTTCGAGGTGTCGATGCCGGGCTCGCTCGGGCGTGCAAATAAGTACCTTTAGGGAGAAATGATACGTGTTTTGATACAACTACGATCCTTATTTGCTTTTGCAGAAGAAATAAATACTTCCAACGTTGAAAGTTTCTTCTGCAAACGCAATTATGCTTCTTATGTCTATATCAACACAGATCTTTTTTCTATGAAAGTATTTAAAATTGTGTCACACACAACTGAACAACCCGCCTTAGTCCGTGTGCGTGCGGGCCGAGTACGAGTACGTACGATCAGGTCTCTCCTTATAATACTTTGAAGGTATTTAATACCAGGTTTTTGGACCAGGTATGAAAAAGTATACGTACTTGCAAGCCCTGGTACTAACTTGATTTAACAAGTACGGTCCATCCCACTCTTACAAAAGTCAATTTAAAATCATGTCATACCCAACACTTCTGGTCTCCGAACCCTTTTCAGTTCACAACTTATTATTCCTTAAATTAAAATATCTTCCTATAAAAACTAGTTAATCCGAAAAATACATTGCTTAAATTAATTAAATAATTTTGATGAAATAAAACCCGAGAACCACTTTACTTCGTATATTAAGTTAATAATTAGAGATTCACAAAGGCACAATATATTGATGAGAGGCTACATACGCACTATGCGGTTACCCGCAATGCGGCTAGCCGGATGGCTAGCCGGCTTCTATGCGCACCCGCAGACCGCTCCGGTGTCCCGCAGACCGCTCCGAGTGACGGCTACCCGGATGGTTGCTATACGCACTGTGTGGCTCAGTCTGCGGCTGCCGCATTGCGGGTAACCGCATAGTGCGTATGTACCCTTAGAAGGCGAGAGACATCACAGTCATTTTGGCGGCAGTGTCCAGAGAGCTGTCATCTGTCATGATCCATTATTGACGTTGACATAATTACGCATGATACAGCTTGCAGGTGACACAGTGTTGTTTATATTTCAACAAATTTAAATAGCATCAAACTCAACTAAATCAATACATCATTTGCATTCCTAAACAAAAAAAAATAACCATCAACGATTTGGTGACACCATTAGTAAAGAAATGTGCAAACCTATTTTAAGTATTATATATCAGTTACTTGGTTCCCATAGTATAAGCTCTGCTTAGTTTGGGGCCAGATGGTGTTGTGTGGATTGTCAACAATGCACTGCCTATAGACAGAGGGTATCGTAACAGTTTATTAAATTTTCAGGAAGATAATGCGATGCCTCATCAATCACATAGATGTCAGAATTTAAACCGGTGATGATCCTCTGTGTGCTGCCAAGATCACTACTGCTTTCATTGCAAAGTAAAAGGAAATACGTCTCTAAAAGCTGGCTTCGCGCATATTGTATTCCTCGCTATATCTTCGTCTATACTGCGCTTGTGCTATACTATATCGTACTTACCTAGTTGGTCATGGAAATCAATAAAGAGTTATCTATCTATCTGTCTATCTATACTAGCTAGAGACCACTTCACGCCCAAGATTGAAGTAACTGTGCTCTTGTGATATAAGCTAATATTGTTTTTACTAAAGGTACCTAGTAAGTTATCTTGTTAATGTGGGGTGTGATGTCTGAAAATAAATAATTAATTATTTTTATAATCACATAAGTACATAAAGGAAAAAAATAGTTTTTTTTAATAAGGCAAAGTTGCTAAGTCCCATGGGCAGTAAATGCACTGAATCTCTTACTCTTCTTCTTAATACTTGCCTGACCTGTCCTTGCATAAAAGCCTGCTTCGCACAAGTAAGAAATCGTAAATTGTAATAAAACCTTTAATCCTGCATTGCTGATGGAACGATATTCATGAGAAACTAAGCAAAACACAATTGGTTTGATTGAATATTAGATTGTAAAATGAACCGTTATGTTGAAAAATTAGGCTGGAGTCACAGGACAACTTTACAAAATGTCCTTCTTCCAAGGTTCCAGGGTTGATGGTGTTGTCGACTGGAAAGGGTTTCTAACCCAGTCCTAGTTCAAGATTATCGAGAAAATATTTTCACGTCGCCCCTGTATGGGACAATGATGCGATGCTCGGTTTAGGAAGGCCGTTTTCTAGTAGGTACCTATTAACAACGCTGTAGGGACAAGGAATTTTTCATTATAATGCGGCTGTTTTTCTGAAAATTTTAGTAAAATCAAAATTACTACAATCAAAACAATACTAACCGGGTTGACTAAAGGACATGAGTGACGTAATGTGACACTTCAAGTTGACAATGGGTTGTAGGGTTGTAAAAGTTGCAACTTATAAATACATGATTGAATACTTTATTTAATATAAGTGCAATTATGTATATAAATTCAAAAAAAATATAAGCGTATATAATAATCAAATAAACTTCAAAGTAAAATTATCCTCGGGTTGAGCAGACGGAAAGGTTTTAAGGTTTATGTTTGTGGTGTTTTCATTTCTTATTTTAATAGTGTGTATGCATGTGCTGAAGCAGGAAATAAATGAATGTCTATGTCTAGGTTAGTTTTTTTTACCTATAAAAAAAGCGGCGTTTACGTCGCGTGCGCTATGCGTAAACTCTCAAAAGGAATATTTTTTCCCCGTTTTTGCAACATTTTGCATTGATACTCTGTTTCTATTAATCATAGCGTAATGTTATATAGCCTATTATAGCCTTCCTCGATAAATGGACTATCCAACACAAAAACATATTGTCAATTCGGACCAGCAGTTCCCGAGATTAGTGCGTTCAACCAAACAAACAAACAATCAAACTCTTCAGCTTTATAATATTAGTATAGATTATAGTTTCTATCGTAGTTTTCAATAAAGAGTATCTGTAATAAGAGTAAGAGTGTTGTCCATGCTTACGTAAAAACAAGCAAAACCTTATTCTATAGCAACGTGCAACGTCACGTGTTAATATGTTGGTACAATAAAAATTCATTCTTGCAATCTGGTGCAAGCGAAAACCGACTCTAAGGTGACGAACATTTTCATTCCGCGACTGTACATCATATATTTTTTTTTGTTTTATCATTCTCTTATTTTAGAAGTTAGAGGACCAACATTTTATCAATTTGGAAGTGTCTCTCGCAAAAACTATTAAGTTTAGAAAAAAACAATATACGAAACATCAACATCATTTTTGAAGACCTATTCAAAAATACCCCACACGTATGGGTTTGATGAAAAAAAAATTTTTGAATTTCAGTTTTAAGTATGGGCATCCCCAAAATTTATTGTTTTTTTTTCTATGTTTGTATTAAAATCTTAATGCGGTTCACAGAATACATCTACTTATCAAGTTTCATCAGTGTAGCTCTTATAGTTTCGGAGAAAAATGGCTGTGACATACGGACGGACAGCAGACAGACAAACATGACGAATCTATAAGGGTTCCGTTTTTGCCATTTTGCTACGGAACCTTAAAAAGGTGCGGCTGTTACCAAGTATACTGTACTGAGGTTTGAGGCTGCCCTCCTATTAGTTTTTATTTCTCATACAAGCTGTATCACTCTTTTTCACCACCTATAAGGGGTAGATAAGTATATTTGAAAAATTCCAATATAGGTTCATTCAATAAAGTAAAGTATTTTATACAAGCTTAAAATAAGTCTAACATTAGAAATAATTGAAGAAGAAGAAGAAGACCGTATATTTGTGTATATTTGAATACATTATTGCAATCCCTATGCGTAAACGGGCCAATACAAAAGTACAGCAAATTGCTGATATTTGTAAAATCTTGCTTATCTATGGTGATATTATTCCCCAATTTGCAAGTTCAAGCGACGTTCAGAAACTATGTAATATTAATAAACACATATTTTACGGTAACTTACGGTTTTTTGTTTCTATACAAATAATAATCAATTAATCCATAAAATATTGTTTTTACTTCATTCAGCAATTGAATACGTTGCAAGGTATTTGCCTAAGTTTAAATATTGGTACATTTCACTAGAATTCGTATTTTAATAATTTGAAGATGACGCGAACTGCATAATGCTAGAAGAGGTTTTCGAATGTCATCCTGGTAAATTTTTTTTAACCTGGCGTAGATCTACAAGGGTCCTTATGACTCAGCGGGGCAGTATTTGGCTGCTGCCTGCACCTGCACTCGCATAATACCTATCAAAATACACATACTCACGCACATTTGAGGATTCTCCTGTGAAACCCTGCCTTGCGGTCCTAGCTTGTGGCTGATAAAATAAGTAGTGCCTATCAATAGAACTCTCAAAAACACACTCGCATAATATTCCTCACCTCATCTGACTAAATAAGTAAATCACATAATTACTGACACAACTGCATCCATATAGAAATATGGATATGATTACGTCAGTTGGATCATAATGACCCACCGCAATTCCGATGTGCCTTTTTGCGAGTTTATCTCCGCCAGGTTAAAATTATGGTTGTCAAGTAACGGTGCTGCCGTGTAAGTGCTTTGCGATAAATCTATCGCATATTAGTATACAACATTCGTCAATTTTAAACGCATTTGAAAGTTTAATTTCTTACTTATGAATAAGCGTTCTCTTGACTTTCAATGACACCAAGATAAAATAACATCATCTAGTATTTAAAAAACATAGTTGTTCAGAAAAATAGAGTAAACTATAGTTAACAATAGCTAAAACAATTACTAACGACGAACAAACATTTGGTACCACAGTAACGCACATGCAGTTAAAACCAACTATAAACTAAATATGCATGAAATTCCTGAAAATTTTAGTAATTTTCCAGAAATCTGATAAAAAAGTGTCCAATTTCGCGAAAAATGTGGCAAGATTTGATGTCACAAACGTGAACACAGTAGGTATGGTTTACATGACGTCACCGAATGTAAACATATGGTTTACAAAACACACACATACACACGTGTCTATAAGATATTGTGTTCGAAATTCAAAAACAAGACTGTTAACCCAAGAACGTGCCTCTGCCAAAAACAACATAAGTGAAGTTATACCATTTTGATTCATAACATTCCAAAAGGACATAACTCTAGCTGCATTCTAAACTAGTTTTTTCAGCTTCATAAAAGGTATAACTTTACTTTCGTACAAGCACGTGTTTAGTTATCGAGTAATTTTCACAACTAAAAAGACACCACACTGTGTGAGTGTAAACTAAATAAATCCTACGTCGAAACGTCACACACACGGTACAATACACTAGTGAGCAATCACACTGACTCAAAACCAGAGCCAGAGACAGAGCCGGACAAAGCTTGTGGTAGGCCTACTGACCCGCATGTGTTGAGAAGGCAAGGTCACTTCTACTAGACCATCGGTGCTTCATGGCAAACAATATTTATTAGTACTATTTTTATGAACAACGGAATATTTAACATGATATAATTTTGCGAGTTTCGACTCCTTAAATCGTCGTAAGCTATAATAAAAACTGTTTTCAGCGTAACATTAATCATAAACCATTGTTAAAATTATCAAATTGTCAGCATAGGACCTCAATCTCTGGCAAACAAGGTCACAAAGATGTTTTTCATCAAGCTAGCTAACTTTGCCAAGCAATATCTGCAATGAATATAGCCCTTAATGCAATTTGCGTATAACCTTATCATCATCTGAGGCAAATAGTGATGCAAATATGAAATAAAAATAAAAGGCAACTGTGGCGCTGGTTTTCTTATTCATCTGACGCGACGAAAAGGTTAAATCCTACGTCAAAACGTCACACACACAGTGTAATACACTGTGGTCAGCACTCACACACCAGCTCCAGACATATGTCCAGAGACATATGTCCTTTATGGTAGCCCTCCTGCAATGACTAATTTTGTTAGAAGTAACGGCGCGGCGTAGGCTCGCGCTACGACGCGTAGCCACAAGGCGTAGCACTCGAGACGCTTGCTACGAAGATTACAGTAGCAAAAATCTCATACGTGTGTTCTCAGAAATATGTCATCCGTTTTATCCTTACGTACATGAATGAATTGATACTTTGGTGGCAAGCCGAAGCGACAAGTATACTAAGTCGCGGAGTGATAATGAGCTGGTGGAAACAATGAGCGATTGTTATCTAAATGCGGCTTCTGGCAGCGCACATTTTGTCAGGAGATGAAATTAATGCGAGTTCCATTACTCCAGCGCGATTTATGCTCTCCCAATTAAAAGTTCCCGGAGCTGAAGATGCGAAATTAGTGGAATTCCTTCGCATTTATCAAGACATCAACGTTGCCTCGCGCGACGCGAAACTTCCCAAATTTAAATTAGAGACGATTTTTACAGCTACCTCCCGAAGGGGGGTGGGGGGGACGCTACCCTTTCCTTATAACGAGGAAGGCCTCATGCATTTTTATGTGCTTCTTTTTTCGCCGGCGTTTTAAACAAGGGGGTGAGCGTGGGGTGCGGCGGGGGTGAACTTTTTTATTCGCGTCTTGATAAGTTAGGGTTGAAATTAGACGTTCGAGTTTCGGTCGCGGAATTCATAATGACGAAAATTAATAAGTTTTCTTTTGAGGGCCCTTCGAAGCTCAACGTTTGCCGATATTTAGATGGAATAGGAGTCTTCTCGATTTGGGGTTTCGCTCTAATTTATATTCTACTTACTCAATTCAATATACGAATGATTCACCAAGAAAAGCATAGGTTACATCTTGGTAGGTTACAATAATGCTTCAAAATCTAAAAAAATCGTTTTTCTGTTGTTAGATTAGTCATCATCATAGCCCTCAACCTGAAGAAGCCCACTGCTGGACATAAGCATCCCCCGTAAATAACCTGGAATAACCACTATTTGATATCTTCTTCTAATGAAGTCGGTGCATCAGGTGGAGTACTAGTGAAGTGATAGGGGTTTCTTAACAGTCATATTCTATGTGCTAATAAGCTTCATCTCTAATAATGCTGTCATATTCACATTCAAACTCCAGGACCAGTTCAATATCTTCGGGTTTTAGTAAAACACGAAATGACTTATCTGTATTTAATACAGCTCGTTTCTGCTTCAATACGATGAAAGCAACGACGTGATTTAACCGAATCTGTTACTTATTTGTGCGATAAACACATTCCGCCGGCGAGCGCTGGGCACATGTGAGCACTTGTTGAGCTCGTGTGGGCATGCGCTCGATCTACCCACGAGTTTCCTGGTCGGTACCTTCAAATACAATCAGTATTGTATCTATTTTGATTGTCTAGGGATTTCGGAAAAGTACAATGCTTAATAATAAGTTGCGAAAAGGAAATGAAATTATAGAATTAAAATCAAATTAATATTGAGAAAAATCCGGAAAGAATGCCAAAATCTTCTGTCGTAATTGCGAGAAATCAGTATCGTAGATTCCAATTTAAGCAATTATTAGAATAAGAGAAAATCATTAGTCCAATCAATCCGGGCGGGGCGGCGGGCGCGGTTCTTGCGCGGCTCTCAGCCGAGAATATGATTCGCCTCTAATAAGGTCGTTAACAGCGCACATTAAAACAAAACAAACAGCGGCGCGGGAGGCGCCATCCTTCCTCGAATCCGTGTCATTAATTTACGTAATGCGTAGGTACGCGCTATCCCCAAATATTTAAGAAGCCTCCTCCGGGAGCGGCCGCTCCTCCACTATCCCCCTCCCGCCACCCAACCGCCCGCCGAGAATTATGGCGGCCGCCTTGTAATTATATTTTTTAATTTATCTTCCTTGGCGAATACAATGGAGGCGCCACCCCGCCACCGGAGCGCTTCTTTCTCATGCTGAATATTGTATCAGGCCGCTGAAAAAAGGAAAGAACGCTTTAATTACAAGCGAGAGAGTGGCCGGCATTACGCGTTAAATATTTGATGTTGTCCCTTTCTACCTACCAAGTAATAGTACCTACCGAGCAACCGAGCACCCGCGCCCGGCCGGCTCCTGCCGTCAATAATTAAAACGCCTATTAACTCATTCCTCTTCAGGTGACCCCTTATTACGAGTTACGACGAGTAACCACATACCAACCAAGTTTAAAAATCGAGTATCACAATACACGGTTGGGTATACTAAGGTCGCTAATAAAGAATATTCACCCTATTTAATAAGCCTCAATTAATAATATATTTATACGGCTTTTTTTAAGCAAAGAGGTACTTATAAGGAGTCCCTGCTCCTGATAAAGTTTTTTAATTAGACTACTAAATATATTTTTTATTAAGGTTTTGTCGTCTTTGTTCATTTTATTCATGACGTATCATATCGATTAATTTAGATGAACCCCATCGTAGAATTCGCAGCTTGCGATAGTGAATTATGCAAATGTGCCCGCACCCGCAGCAGAGCGCCTAGAACGGAGCGTGCGTTGATTTATCGCCGAACAACAGTCGCAAATTAAGGCAGATTCCTTCGCACGGACACCCGAGCCTGCAGTACTTAGCGCGCGGAGACAAAGTACAAAGCAACCCCCCGCCACCCACTGAAAAACGTCTCTAATATTCTTTTAGAAACGGTGGCATTTACGGGCTATATTTTATCCTGAATTTGCATACGCTCCTTTTTTCGTACCCGTCCTCTATTTTATGGGTGAGTATTTTTTCATCCGGGGGTTAAGATACAAAAGGGTAAAGCGCGGGAGCCGGCTCCGATAATTAAATTGCACCGTTGTGTTCGGCACACTCGCTGGAAATGCGTAGTGCGTATGCGTACGGTATACGGTGGGTGGCCCGCGCTCACCCACGGCTTTGTCTCCACGAAACGAACGCAATGCCGCGATTTTTTATTGTTTCACAATACATTAAGTCCGACGATAATTAAACGATTAATCTTGAACACTGTTCGTGATTTGTGTTAAAATTCTTAACTTAATTTAAAAACAGAGGGCTGAGTTAAACATTCTTATCTACAATATACCTATATTTATTATTTCTAGGTAAAAACCTATGAACCAAATGCTTTTTTGACGTGATAACGTCTTAGAAATCGATGGAGCCGGCTGCACGCACGAAAAAACATGACTCATGCGTCGTTACGTCGTTTCGTCGTTCCATTTACCTGAGCCCGAGCCCGGGTCGGGTAATGGGTAAGGGTAAATGAGGGTAAGGGTAAATGAGGGTAAGGGTAAATGAGGGTAAGGGTAAATGAGGATAAGGGTAAGGGTTCGGTCGGGTTCCGGGTCCGGGTCCGAGAGTTCGAGTCCGAGTCCGAGTCCGAGTCCGAGTCCGAGTCCGAGTCCGAGTCCGAGTCCGAGTCCGAGTCCGAGTCCGAGTCCGAGTCCGAGTCCGAGTCCGCGAGTCCGCGAGTACGCGAGTCCGCGAGTCCGCGAGTATTTTTTTATGACGTTATCACGTTCAACTATCGTCAGTAAACCGGCTTTACAGACAACCGATTTTTTTTATGATAAAATTTGATACAAAAGAGCAGATTACTAACAATTCTTATAACAATTGCATTACACCTTCTCCCAAACCAGTTAACATAAGGTATATTATTGATTAAGTTTGACTTTATTACTAGACTATACGGCCCCTAGGGCCCTACGGTACCATGAGGTCCGCGTTGAAGTCTTTTAAAGGCATGTCGATGTTACTTATATATGTAGATTTGCACGTTACTATTATCATAATGATACCCCAATTAAATTCTAATGAAAGGAAATATTTCACGTCGTTGCGTCGCGATAATAATTTAACTAACAAATTAGGAGAAATCTTACCCTGCTCTAAGTCAAATTACCATAATTGCTAATCAAATGTTGTAGGAGTTGGTGTGGCGGTGGCGCTGCTTGCTTCGCTCTAATTACAAATTCTAATTTCCTCTTGTTTCTCAGGCCCTTTGAATTTGTAAATTACTGACGAGGCTTCAGGCTATCAAATGAATTCGTTCAACGAAATTTTAATAATTTTGGACCGGCTTGCACAGCGAATAAAATTAAATCATTTTTAATTTTGTAAAACCATGATAACCATAATTAATATTTGAATAGTTTAATTAAAGGATTATTTACTACACTTAACGCTAAGAGTTATTTATAGAGTGTGATTTGGATCCGACGGCGCAGCGATCAGCGCCGTAACAAGGGTAAGGTCGCGGGTTCAAATCCCGCTTGGCTCTTAAACAACATTACCATTACCTACCTGCCAAACCGTTGGTTTATGTGTTTGCGCACAACGGCCTAAGATTTTCTTTTATGTGCTTTGAAAGTTCAAAAATACGCTTCATTGGGTATGTAATTACCTATTGAAAATAAAAAAAAATCACGTACTTACTTATTAAGTAAATACTTAGGCCAGCTTAGAAAATACGCTGTAAATTTGTTTGAAGACTTAGAAAGAGGATTTTCTTGAAAGGAAAAATAACTCGTCAACAACTTTTACCAAAACATTTTCTGTAATATCGGTAAAGGTATTCGAAAGCGACGAAGCGTGCGATTTTAATTCTATCACAAGTCTACTTATAAATAACACAGGGTCCAATTAAAAGCGCGCGACGGCTTTGAGAGCGGAATGAAGGAAAGTATACCTAAGTAGGTTCCAACAGGCTCGGTAGGAGAGTGTCCGTGTTTACGGAAAACTCCTCCGGCAAATATTATCGCGAGACGAGCGCGATCAAATATTCAGACGGCGCGCAAAGGCGGCGAAGCAACCCTCTCCAACTTTCAAGCCCTTCCCTTTGCACGCCCTACACTAATTACGTTTAGAGTTCTTAAGCGAAATTACTTAGGCCCCTTGCCACCCACGCCACCTCGCGACCCCCTTCCGGAAATGAGGCGCGCTGGAAAAACAAGAACGAGGAAAGCGTTATATAAGAAGGTCGCTGTCTTTCTGAACGTCCTAAAATCTGGGCAATCTCAGAAAAATGTTGATGTAAGTAATGATTTTTTCTTCATTTTCACCAACGTTCTGTTCATGAGCGGTTGCTAAGTGAAAAGCAATTAAAGCACGGACGAGTGATCTCGACCCCCACCCGTGCCCGGGGAGACCCACCCTAAATCTTGAGACTATCTTGATCAACAAAAATGTATTAAAATAAACAACCATTTATTTCATTACTTAAATTATAAGATTTATCTTTAGTATACTTACGCTTCTTCATTCTAAAGTATTATGATGATACTATAGTGTTGTGAAACATGTACCAGTAGGTACGTGTTTCACAATCACAAATTAGGAAAAAAGTAGGTACTTAGGTGAAGTATTTGTGCCCAAATGGAACATCTTACCAACCACAAGTTACTTTACTTGAACAAAATTTTTACTTGAATTAAATCTCAGATACTGAACTATTCTATTTTGTTTTCATACTATGTGACCAGCATTATCAGATTATAAATAAATAATAAATATTATAGACAATCCACACAACACTATCTAGCCCCAATCTAAGCAGAGCTTGTACTATGGGAACAAGATAGACATTGAAAATCCCGGTCGGCCCCAGAATCATGCCCCAGATAATTTTTTCTGTAAATACTTAGGTACTTAGGATGCAGTAGGTATAACACCCAGGCAGAGAACAAACATATGTGTTCACCGCACACAAATATTTGTGCACGGTGGTGATAGAACCCACGACCTACAGCTCAGAAGGCAAAGCTACTACCAACTGAGCTGAGAGGCCCAGATTCTTGAATAAATACCCTAATGTTATCATCGTAACTAAAAGTTTGATAAAATACCTCTCAAACTTCAAGATAAACAAGTGCCTAAACCGGTTGTTTGTTATGCATAATGTGTTGGTCCTCAAAAATAATGTTGAATTAATCTCTATTAGTTTAACTAGTAACCATCAACTTGAGGCACACAGATGTTCAGCATCACGTGCCAGTAATTTCATCGGCACCCATACCCTTTAAACCGGAACACAGCAATGCTGCATCACAGCAGAAATAGGCATGGTGGTATAGTAGGTACTCCCGCGGACGAGCCGTTCACAAAGAGGTCTACCTACTACTCTTAAAAAAAACTAAATACTACTCACTACTACAAAATACTACTCTTAATTCCTCTCTGATGAGCACCACTGGACCAAGTCTTGAGCCTTAAGTTCCTTCCTGTTAATTTTGGTGATTGGACTTAAATGATTTACCCGAGGCCGGATGGTGGTGTGTCAACGCCACTCGCAGAGTTGGTAAACGAACGCCAAAGAGCGCTGCTTCCGCATCTTTCATGTGCCATCGCAGAGTTTAATTTCCTAATTTTCATTTTACTCCCAAAACAAGGCAGTCCTGCGAGACTTTATTATCCAATAGGAAGCTACCGTCAAAAAATATTCAAATGCTCTGTAAATACATTCCTACAACAACGTTGTATAATTTCCTGTTTAACTAAATCACTTTGATGCTTGCAAATAGACTTTTATGAGAATCTTTGCGATTTATCATTTGGTGAAATCTTTAAGAAATGTTGCCTATTGACTGGCTGCTTTTACATGTGTTTTATGTCCTGAGAATTAATTTCGATATCAAAGAAAAATAAGCAGTTTATAAAATTTGGAAAATAAGAAATGCTTGGCTAGGCAGGTACTTTACTTACCTACAAAAATCACGTCGTTGTCCAACGGCTTAAATAAGGTAAATACGTACGCAGAATGGCGTCGCAGAATTACACAACAGAGAGGGAAACTTGCGGCTGTTTAATGAGATTTAAATAATTAATGAGCGTGCAAAATTGGTTTCTTTTTTCAGCAACGGGAGTGCTTCGGGGGCTGCGATGAAAAACATGCTATAATTGCAACCCCTACTGGGGACAAGCTCGCTAACTTGTTCGTCTCACCACCCGCTCTCACGATATTACCAAGAGGGGTACTCTAGCGATCATAATTTATGAGGTAAAACTTTTAATTGCTATCGTTATAAATCATATTAAGTCGCCAATTAAATTTTAGATGGGAGTGATTTTAGAAGCGTCCCTTAACTTTACCTGTTTTCTCTGTCTCCATGACCACTTCTGAAAAGTCAGAGGTCAAAATAGGTTTTTCAATCTTCTTAGACCAACCTAGGTAGGTATACATCATCATCGTTATCATCAGCGGTTTCCATCCACCGACTTTCCGCGATTTTAACACACACTTTTTTGGTAAAATTAAAACATCATATTTTAAGTAAGCTTTGTTAGCTGAAAATCGATCTGATTGAAGGAAACGATTTTTTTAATAAGTTTCCGAGATGCTTACGTTTATCGAATCAAAACGCTAAGAAAAACTGATTGACAGATCACCGTTATAAAAATTCTGGAACCCAATTTACATGCCCTCATTTTGATAAGTTTGTGAAGTGAGATTAAATTGATTTTGAAATAAGATGTCGGTAGCTTGTTAGACCAATAGGTCTGCTGATGCCGGTTCTATTGATTTCAACAATTGTATACACCAGACGACCGTTAGCTGTGTGTTCCACATGGTCGAATGTGAAGTTATTTGCTTAGAAAACTTACTTTTCTACTAAAAATGCAACTTTCGATTCGTTGACTTCATTATAACGAAATTCAGTTATCGCAAGATCTCAACGGAATACGTAAAAGGAACAATGTTCTTATTCAAATGTTTGTGATTGACATCTCTCCGGGCGGTCACTCAATGAAGTCGACATTAGCGATTTCGCCCCTTCCCGTCCTATAGGTACATACACTAAACCGTAGCCTTTGTTGGATCTGACCACGATCAAAGCGATTGTGATCAATCCCAAAATGTATTTGAATTATAAATTCAACCAGAAATTATTCTTTACGGTTTGGCTGGGAATTACCGTTATAAAGTTATTTTTAACTTGAATTTCATTCGTCTCTCTATAAGGTATGAGATGTATCTACCTACGTTTATATACATATAGTTTAGGCATTAAGAATTGAGAAAGACCATAATTTAGTCTTTATCATAAATAAAAAGTAAAATAAACCTATGCATCTAGGTACTTATGGTAGATGAGTTAAATAGTGTCAGGGGCAACTGGTGATTACCTACTCAATCTACTTCTTACGACTTGCTAGCGGGACGCTTTAGTGCCTGGGACAGGATGTTAGATGGAATACTTAGGCTTGCCCAGCACCTATACCATCCTGACAGCTAAGTCAGCCTAATCCACAGGAAATACATGATCAATACGTACAGAGCTGGCTAAGCAAGGGGTTTCCTCACGACGGTTTCATTCGCCGGTTGAGAGCACTAGCATTGTGAAGTACATAAATTTTCCGAACAGAAAAATCCACAACTAGATTCGAATCCGCGGCCTTAGGATCGGAAGGTACTACCACTAGGCCACCGGCATAACATTTTATATATTTAGATATAAATAATAATGTAACATTGAAGTCTCCATTAATAAGCACTTTAAAATAGTACGCGCTCGTCGCAGATGTTTGCGCTCGCGTGCTCGCGTCACCCTACCAAAACACTATTGTACGTTTTTAACAAAAAACGCGCCCAGATTGTTTACCTCACTTTTTACCTTTTCTATAACTACTGTTTAGCTTTTTACGAGTATTTTTGTCGCGCACGCTGCAACCGCCTTTATAGAGATCTCACTGAACCGTTATAGGAAGGATCGGCGCTCCATTGTCATCATTAGCGTCGAGGTAATTCATTTTATGTGTACGGATTTATTAGATAATCGAAGGGCTACCAAACAAATTATTAGATATCGATTTAGCTACATTTATTTTATCATTTGTTTTGATCTCCCAATTTGTTTTAATTTTTAAACATGAGTGGTAGGTAAGCCGCGTATTACTCTCGCAATGGTGGCTATGTAGCTTTTATCCAATCTTACATAAACTATGAATAACTTCATAAAAAAAAGTAGAAAAGTATATCAGTTAGGTGCATACAGTCGTCTGCACTAATATTCCAATAATATTTTGGTTCTCGTACCTAAACATTATAAAATACTTACCTAGGTAATCTTATTATGGTTAATCATAAGCACTTATGGCCCGAACACACCTAGTTCGCTGGCGGTAGCGATCAGTGAAACGCTGTCAAATATCGCTGTCAGATTTGAGATTTGACAGCGAATATTTGACAGCGTTTCACTGATCGCTACCGCCAGCAAACTAGGTGTTCGCAGGCCTTGAAACGCTGTCAAATATCGCTGTCAAATCTTAAATCTGACAGCGATATTTGACAGCGTTTCACTGATCGCTACCGCCAGCGAACTAGGTGTGTTCGAGCCTTTAGCAAAATCTACCAAAGGTATTGATTTTCACTCTGCTGACATAATTTTATTATCTTTTTGACATGTTTCATTTGTGTTTGATTTTAACTGGGAAATAATATTTTTGTATCCTGACATTTTGCTATTTTGATATGTGAACTACGTAGGTAGTACCTATAATTAAATAAATAAATTTAAACTATTTGAATAAAATACATTTTAGAATTTGAACTTGTCAAAAAATACTGCAGTAAAATAAGAGTTTATGAGTTAGTGAAGCCTCTTTAAGGCGCACTTAAAATCCTTTCACCACACTCGGTTCGAAAGAACCAGTGTAGTGACACGATATGAAAAAGCTAGTCACCATGGCAAGCAGTGGTCATGACCAATGGATATTACTATACTTACTAATACGAACTCCTTTCCCTATTAACGTATTTTTTTTAATCTAACTATGTACTTGTTCCAATGTAGGTAGGCAAGTATGTAAGTATGTAAAACGGTTCTATTGTATGATCCTTTTACAAAAAAAAGGATCATACAAAAAACAAGCTGTAGTTTGTTGCCTGTTCTACTAGGCTTGATCGTGTGGAACTGGCACCTAGATAGCGATCCTTGTGATAGAATTGAATAAAGACATTTTAGATTTTGATGTTTTTTATTTATGTGTGTTTCCAATCTTGTTTCAGGGAGAACCTCTCAGGATAATAAATAATGCGGGTAATCTACACAACACTGTCTAGCCCCAAAATAAGTAGAGCTGGTACCAGATACCTGATATAATACTTCTATACCTTTTTTTATAAATACATACTTAGAATACAATATAACACCCAGGCAGAGAACAAACATCTATGCGTTCACCACTCAAATATTTGTTATCGGTGGGGATCGAACCCACGACCTAACGGCAAATACCAACTGAGCTGGAGGCCAGTCGGTTATGAGGACTTTTTTCTTAATTTATAGTCGTAGAAATAATTAAAAGATGTTACATTTGAAAATATGTATTTACCTTATTTTTAAATACATGTAAAAACAACTAAGGTTATATTTATAGCTATAATCATAAACAGTGCTTGAGCCTCAGTTGAGCCTCAAGCATAGATTGTTGACATTTTTCAATGAAGAACTGTCAAAAAATCAACGCTTGAGTGCTTGAGGCTCGACTCGAGCACTGTTTCTGAATACGGGCCTAAGGCAGTACTGAGCTAATAAATAAAAAGCGGCCCTTAATACTGCTATGACCAATGAAATAATTTGGACGCACACTCCTAGGCAAGGCGCAAACATGGAATCTTTTGAGTGTAGTGTCAGACACAAGCCACCGATGAATATTTGATTTCTATAGAACCAGTGTGCAGCGCATGGACCAGAAGTGGAACACTTCTGGTCCAGGCGCAATTACCTAACTGACGCCACCTAAATCATCTGCAATAGATGTAACAGGCCAATGGTGATGATAGAACCAGTATGAAAGCATCCATTCAATACGTAAAAGATTTTTGTGTCCATTTGCTCATGACGATCAATGTGTTCGGTGTGCCGTGTCGGCAACAAAAAGTAGCTACGTTTGCGCATCGCCTTTTGTTTTTATGAGCAGTAGCTTATTAAAGAACAATGAGGGTAATTGCAATTTTAAGTATTTAGGTAAAGTTGCTTCTAACTGCGTAACGTACATTCAGAGATAATATTTGAGATTTGCTACATTATTTTCATCAGATTCTTTATAAGAAAGTGTCAGAACCAACAAAAGTCACACCTGATGTTGAGTTGTCTCAGCTTGAAACTTGCATAACCTCTCAGACAGGATAGATACGAGTTAATACTCAAGTGCCTGAATCCGAAAAATTAACAAGAAACTATAACTTGGCCTATATTATGATTTTAACTAGAATAATAAAAGTATAAAAAAAACTTGAGAAACCGACTTCATGGCCGAACCGAATATGAAGGAATTTCTATGGTACCAATCTGGAAGTATTACCATTCAGAAAAAAAGTTTTTCAAATCGGCTCATAAATGACTAAATAAAGAAAAAAAAAACATACATCCGAATTGAGAACCTCTTCCTTTTTATTTGAAGTCGGTTAAAAATGCACATGGAAATTATTTCATAAACAAATTAACTATTTCGTCAGCAGGTGTTGATGGAAGTTAAATACTCGGTGTATTTCTTTTCTTGCGTCTGCTGAAGTTTCTGGAGTTTCTTCAGAAGACCCTTGCTGAGCTCCTTTCCTTCAACGTCGTGTGTTGGCAGGCCCTGGGAACAAATACCTACATTTTAATTTATATTTTTAATAATGTATCCTAATTAGATTACGATCTAGCCATAATGTAGGCTAATAAGCAATTTTATGCTGACTTCTTCTTCTTATCCTGTCACTGATTCTTTCGAACCAAGTGTGGTGAAAGGATTTTAAGTGCGCCTTCAAAGAGGCTCCTTTCGTGCACTTGACACATATTTTTGAACTTTTTAGGTTGTACGACATGCCGGTTTCCTCATGATGTTTTCCTTCACCGTTTGAGAGCACTGGCATAGTGTACATATTTTTTTGGGCAGAAAAACTCATTGGTACACGCCTGGATTTGAAGTTATGAGCCCACGACCTTAGGATCGGAATGCGAGGCCGCTTCCACTAGGCCGCTCTAGGTGAAAGTGACCTTGGCAATAACTTAAAATAAATAAATAAAATAATAATTATAACTTAAACAAACCTTTTCATCAAACTTGGAGTATTTGTCAGTTTCCTTTGTGAACAACTCAGAGGGCGGTATTTTCTTAAGCTCTTCTTTCGCCCGTTGCGTTTCTAGCAACTCCTGCTTCTTTCTCTGTTTCTCAGCTTCTATCCGTGTCTTCTCCTCTCGCTCTTTCGCTAACTCTTCTTTGCTTACAAGCTTTACGACTGTGCGATCTGTAAAGAGCATAATAATAATTATAACAAGATTATTCGCACGCACCTGAATTATTCAGAAAGAGGAAAGGACGGCAAAGAAACTTTTTCTTTGCTGTACCTTGACTTCTTGCACGGCAAGTACTGTTACGACTGTCCCGTTTCTGAACGGAAACCAAACGTCACGTCCACCTAAATTTCAAAGCTTTTTGACAGCTACCTAGTCTGTCACTTCGCGCTAACCACAAAATGTAAATATGTAGTTTGTTCCTTTTAATTATAGACAATACGCAATCTGTCAAGAATCCAAGTCTTCTTAATTATCTACGCTACGAGAGGAACTACACTAAACTGCGCAAACAAGTACTTATAGCGCAAGGCATTTTTAATGTGGTAATACGCTGCGTCTCTTTTAGCTCTGCAAACGACTGACGACTGTGTCGTCTTCTCAACAACTGGGCGTAAGTCAAAGGCGTTATCCTCTTCAGAGCAATTATCTATCGCTAGATAAAAAAAAAGTAGTACCTAATCGAAATATTTATCTGCTCCAGTGTAAATGGGCCTTAACAATTTCGCAGTGGTAAAAGGTGGACTCGTTTTAACTGTGTGTATAGTGGCGGAATGAAAATAATCGTCAATTTTCAACTTGATTTGTTCAACGTCTCACGATCACATACTACCTTTTGAAGCTGAATAGACAGAATACACCGATAAGTTAACGTCACAAATTATGTCAAAATGTGTTCATGATCAAGGCACTGGTGCAAGCGAAAACCGACTCTAAGGTGACGAACACTTTCATACCGCGTATGTACATGAACCAAAGCCGGTACATACCGGGTTTGTCCTCGAGCCTGACACCGAGCTCGGGCAGCACCACGTCTCGCAACTCATCGCAGAGCGCCAGCACGCCGCCCGTGTTCCCTGCGCGCGCCGCCTCGCGGACGCGCGCGCGGAACGAGCTGAGTGCCTCTAGGTATGGCATCACCTCGTCTTCGATCTGCAGACCAATGGAACAACGGTTTTATTTATTTATTGGAAAAACAACAGCTTATAAAAACTAGTCAGCTAATTACAGGTTTTCACGTATAAAAATAATCATCTATGAAGAAAATAAAAAGAATTGTGTTGACTTACGGCATTCACAGTAACTTTTTCTAGAATCTAGAAAAAGTTACACAATAAGCTATATTGCAATAAGCAATATTGTGTTGCGGTAAGTCAACACAATATTGATGGAGATGAAACAGTGCATGCATGTGCGTTTTACTCGCTACCAAATAATTTCCTGTTCAGCCGCTGCTTGACTGAAACAATACTAGTTCAAAATCTTGACTTTTACTAAGCTTATTGAAGTTCGCGCTTGCTCGCCATATAAATGAATTTTGCCTGTAGTTGGTGCCAACTATTGGGGCATGGATACAGGGATTATATGTATATTTTTGGTTTAGAGGGGACATGGTTATGGGGTTTTGAAAATAGAATTTGGTTTAAAATAATTATAAGTTTAAAAAACTTGAGAAACCGACTTCATTGCCAAACGGCTAAACCGATTTTAATGAAATTCGTTTGGGACAATCTGGACATAAAAATAACCTTCCAAATAAAAAAATAATTTTCTAAATCGGTTCATAAATGACGGAGGCATGCAGTTACAAACATTAAAAAAAATATTTTAAAAAAAATGGCAACACCGATTTTTATAAATTTAAAATGGGACTAATCTGGAAGCAGTACCTTTCAGATAAAAAAAGAATTTTTCAAATCGGCTCACAAATGACGAAGTTATGCGGTAACAAACATAAAAAAAAAAAAAAAAACAACCGAATTGAGAACCTCCTCCTTTTTGATTGGAAGTCGGTTAATGAGCAACGATTGCTAAGCGTATTGCAGGGCGTTGATTCTAGCAACACAAATCACACAAGCGATCGCGTAAATCGATGTGAGTTGTCAATTTTTGTGTGAAAAATTTGAAAATGGAACGCGGATTCAGCGATCACTCAATCGAGTCGTGTTGCTGGATTCGACGCACAGCACAGCACGTCGGTGACGTAGCGAGAGAGCGGAGTAGTGACGCGGTGATGCGTGGTTAACACTCACGTTATCAGTCGCGCCTCCGACGGGGAAGCCGATGCCGCCACGTGGGCCCTCCACGGCACCAAACACGTGCAGCACATCGGTGACGTAGCGTGCCGCGCCGGCCAGCAGAGGAGAGTTCCGTGGCACACTCGCCTGCCGCAGGTACACGTGGCAAGCACCTACCAGCTCCCGTAGGGCGTCCAACGCGGCGCGGGTGTCGATGTTATCTGGAAAACAATTCTGAACATGAACATTCATCGCAATGATACCGGTGGAAGGACGAGTTAGACAAAGACCTCGAGTAAGCGACTGGAAGGCGGCGCAGGACAGGGAGCAGTAACGTTTTTTTGCAGTTTGTAGTTGCTGTTGTTTGTGTCGGAAGATAAGACCCGCTTTTTTAAAGTTTACCTGCAGTAATAACAAATTTTGTTGACAATCCACACAGCACTATCTAGCCCCAAACTAAGCAGAGCTTGTACGATGGGAACCAGATAGCTAATATTATACTTATATATTATTTTTTTGTAAATACATACATTGTCCCACTGCTGAGAAAAGGTCTCTCCCAAATTCTTCCAATCATCTCGGACCTTGATGGGATCCCACTTTTTGTTCTACGGATCTATTCACCACAATTCATTCAGACGATCGCTAAATACATTGTGAGTAATTTTTGTTTGAAAAAACTTAAAATCGAACGCGGACTCAGCGATCACCCGAACGAGCACGGTAGGAATAGCAGGGCACTGATGACTACGCTGCCTTATAGTAAATGTATTATTCTTTACATCGATGACGACATAACCATACCACACAAGGCCGCGTGCACTTGTTCCTTCGCCGCGGTTAGTTTGGCAGATAACTGTTGTTCCTCCGGGTTCCACTCGCCGCCGCAGCCTTCTTGATAGCCGCTGCGCAGTGCGTCTTTCACCGTTAGGAAGAATTCCTGGAAAATAAGCATGTTTTTGTAAAATAAAGCTATACTGACTGAACCGTGAACTATTGCTGAATGGTATACAAAATACGTATTTGGAGAATGGTAACTATTTTTTTTTTATACAACTAACTGATGTTCTAAGCTTGGAGTGACAGCATGGTAACAGCACTAAGGTATTGCCTAAAAAACAAAGTACTATGCGTTATTATTAGTTTGAGACCGTGACCGTGACGTGGAGTATCAAACTAATTTTGTTGGATAATGGATCGAGCGAGATAAATAAATGGGTATTGTGGACAATCTACACAACACTATCAAGCCCCAAACTAAGCAGAACTTGTACTATGGGAACCAAATGATGCATACGTAGTCTGATGGTCACAGCCCAAATACACAATAACTTAATTCTGCTCACTAAGGTAAGTACTTATGTGTAGGTATTTTATTATTAAGATAAGTAACAAAGTTACTAGTATAGGTGCACTGACTTCTGTTGATTCATTTCACTGACCTTTGCTCATGCCTGTTCTTCTGGGCTTGGTCGCGTGGAACTGGCACCTAGACTCACCCAGCTTTAAAACGTTTCAAAGTGATTCTTGAAATTCAACTGAATAAAGACTATTTTGAATTTGAATTTGCCTCAAAATTAGAATGCTACTAAGTGCATACCTATATGGGTATCTTACCAGAAAGTATCAGCTATCTGGTTCCTATAGTATAGTATAGTACAAGCTCTGCTTAGTTTGGGGCTAGACAGTGTTGTGTGGATTGTCTATACTATTTTAATTTAATTTAATACAATGTCCGTCCATGCAAAATTAAAAAAAAAACTTACACTAAAAAGTTTCTCAGTCTGCATAGCCATTTCCATAGTATTTTCAGAGTAGTCTAAAGTTTCCTTCCAGCCGTGAAGTAAGAATCCCAATCGCAGTTGCCGCGCGGAATGACGTTCCAGCGCTTCAGATATCGTGACGAAGTTTTTAAGCGATTTCGACATCTTACAGCCTGCGATGGTCAAATGACCAGTGTGCAGGAAATAGTTCACCCAGTTTGCCTCGTCAAAATGAGCCTGAAGAAGAAAATAATTATACAGGGTAATTTTTGAGAAGGGTGGTGATGGCCAAGTCCGAAACCACGAGAGTTGGAGGGAAATGGCGTGAAAGGAGTCATGCCCTCGATCTATAAGAAAACAACAACCGCATTTTTAACTTTTCAAAAATCTTTTACTTTTGACAGAAATGGACCTAATGATTTTTCAATCAAAATTACACCCTGTAGTATTAAACCAATGGGTTCTGTTGCTAACAAGGATCATTTTTAGCATATAAATGTTTTCCTTAAAATTAATAGAAATAGCAAATGAAGAACCAAAAGTAGTAGTAGGGTAAAATATACCAGGTACAAGATCATAAGATCCACCTTCTGTTTGCGTTCTACCCAGCAGTGGAAAGATTACTATTGTATGCAAATTGCATCATTTTAAAGATGCTGACGCCGATGCTGATGACGGCATGATTAGATGCACCCAAATGCTATCATAACGCAAACGGAAAGTTGCAATATAGCATTATGTTTCACCTCACTTTGCGCCAGCTCGTTGTCATGATGCGGGAATTTGAGATCGACTCCACCGGTGTGTATGTCCAGCTTGGAGCCACACACGTCAGACGCCATCGCTGAACACTCGATATGCCAGCCAGGTCGGCCTGCGCCCCAAGGCGATGGCCAGGACGGCTCGCCGGCTTTACTGCGCTTCCAAAGAGCGAAATCATTCGGTGATTTCTTTTCGCCGGTGTCATCACTTAGATCACCTGTAAATCAAAAAATCTGTAAACTAAGGTATTTTAAAAAAATGCTAACTAAGCAGCTAGCGCGATAAAACTTACTGGCCTAGATTAAATACGTACTCAGTTCAATCAAACATAATAAAAACATGCATTGCTAATTTAAAATTATTTGCAGTGAGGCAACGGCGCGGATTTCATGCTGTCCCTATTAAACAGAAATTGCAAATTCACAGGTTTAAGCGTGGCAGAGGTGCCATGAAACAATATGGCGACAGGTAGACATGTGGGCGCAAGCTTTTACCTACTTAGAAGTCTACACTGTGGTATTCATTGGAAGGTAGTAAAATGGAAAAACAAAACCCACAAAAATTGCGCAAAAATGTTTGAATATGAAAGCTATTATTTTTTAGCAGCAATGCAAAGATTTAAACAATTTTAAAATAATCATTTACCTTCTCCTTCTTGCAATGATTTTGTGTCACCATACGCTTCAGGGACTAGTCGGGCATAATGGTGTTTATCTCTACTGTCAAAATCGCTTACATTAAAATATACAGAGCCATTTGATTCATATGCAAGACCATTTACTATTATGTTTTCAATGTAAGTGACAATTTGTGGTACATATTCACTAACTCTTGTTATTACATCTGGTGGTAATACCTGTAAATATGAATGGAATACTTAATTAATAAAAAAAACATTATCTAACTCATGTCGCCCCACTGCTTGGGAAAAGTATCCCTCGAATCATTCCATAAAAGTTGATAAATAATAAAAAAAAATTGTGGAAGAACCACACAGCACTATGTTGCCCCAAACTATGCAGAGCTTGTTCTATGAGAACCAGATAGCTAACTTAATACATGTCCTTTCTTTGTAAATACATACTTAAAATCCAATATAACACCTAAACAAAGAACAAACATCTATGGTCACCACACAACAAAAATATACACAAGTATTATAAAAGCTATTTAGCTCCCATTGTACAAGCTCAGCTTAGCTTGGGGCTAGGCTTTATGTAAGTCATCTGCGTTTTTAAATAATGTGGATTCCTTACATTAAGTTCCTTCATGTCCTTTTGGAATTCTTTCTCCCAATGCCTGGAGAGTTCTGTAAATACTGAATGGTCTGTAACTGTGGCACCAAACTTGCTATCAAGCCAGTCTGAAATGGGGCCTTTTGCTGAGTTCAAGAGATCACATTTTGCTTTTATGATTGTTTCATCGTTTTTTGATTCAATTGCTGATTTTAGAGTCTCAACTGCTACCGCCATACTAAAAACAGAAAATATTGAAATTTTCTAGATTACTAGCCGTGAGTCCTGGAGTTGCTCGGGTAATATTATTTTAGATAATTCTGGAATATTCAAAAACATTCTGTACTTTCTAGTACACTTTGCAAATGCACTTTGGCAAAATGTCATTTCACCGGCACCCTTCAAACAAAATACAGAAATGCTGATTTCTAGCAGAAATAGGCATAGAGGTAGTACTTCACTGAGACAGGTGAGCCCTTCACAAAGAGCATAAACTACTATATCTACTTAAAAACTTTTTGTGCACCACCGTCTATCCGATTTTTATCTATCCTTTCCATCTAAAGGTTGTCTGCAAGAGACAGAGAAAAGAAGGCCGCCCATTGTACTCATTATTTTGTAATGGTTTCTGTATTTATTTCCTTGTGTACAATAAAGAGTTAATCTATCTATGTATACATGGTGTGAATTATACCTGTCAAGCATTTTCTGCATTGCATTCTTTTTATCTGGGTCAGTAGTATCTTTGACCACTGCTTCATAGTAATCCACAACTTGTGTTGCATCATCTATGATCTCATTCAAAGGCTTCACATTTTTCACATATTTCTCATGTAAATACTGTTGTCTGGCTCTTTTAATGATTTTATCATCAACATCGGTGATGTTCATCACGTAGAGAATGTCATAGCCAAAATAGTTGGCCATAACTCGCCGTAATATATCAAAAGATATGTAGGACCTGTGAAATAACAAGAGTCAGTAAGTACATACCTATTTAATTAAACAAACTACCATTTTTTTTTTGTTTTTGTTTTAAATTATTAACTTGTACACACTCAAACATATTAAGGTAGGGTGTGCTGGGGGTGTGACCTCCAGCGCTTCCCTTCGAACTGCGAAAAATTATTATTTAGTGAGCAACAGCAGCAGATGATTACGTAGGCAATAATTCACTGGGACTAGGGCTGATTTTTTAATCTGCGGAGTAATGCTATTCATCAAATAAAAAATATTAGTCCCTGTTTTGACAAGCATAAAAAGAGACTAACACATTTTTACCCGGCCTGTAGATGGCAAAAATAACGCTAAATTAAATAGTATAAAGGTACTGAATTAACACATACCTGGCATGTCCCATGTGGGAGGCATCATAAACCGTTGGCCCACAACTATACCAATTGACTCTGTTGCCATTGGCAGGGACAAATTGTTCTTTCTGCCTCGTCAAACTGTTAAACAGCTTCAAAGTGGGACGGGTACAGCCTTCAGGTCTTACTGGTGGTGACCAACGGGGTTGACTTCGTTTCGACATATTGCCACTAAGAATGCAAGCAATTTCCTAATTATTGTTACACAGTTTCAAAATCGTTATCCTTTAGTTTTTAGAGTAGCTGTTAGCTGTAGAACTCAGTACTATCTAGTAAGGCAATTTGGGCATGCCACGTACAAAAAAAATCGCACGGCGTCCGACCCAACTCAGACTTTTCTGCCATCCATCACCCAACAGAAATGATGTGGTGACTTGACTTGACTGATCTTTAAATTCTCACTTCACTTCACTTCTTCTTTTTTGGCTACTGCGACTTTATGCCACAATTCTGCCAGTGTCCGTTTCATGCTAGTGTAGTGTCATAAACTTAGATGGAGAAGAGTAATATGAACATGGCCGGTATTATGTTACAGAAAATCGTACATTATTACAGGTACTGTACGAACAATTTATAATTATTAATACGGTTACCGTACGAACAATTTATAATTATTAATACGGGTACTGCGGGGGGAGGGGGGGGCACCATTCTTGAAATGAAGTAGGTATATAAAAAAAAAAACCTAACAACCTACTGTTACTTTAGTGACTTAGGTCGGAGTGCCCCGAGTTTGAATCTGGATTTTTAAAAAGTCAAAGCCAATAATTTTTTATTCATTACGATGCAAGAATCACTTTGAAACGTCCTAAAGCTAGGTGAGTCTAGGTGCAAAACACTTTACAGTCGCTTAAAAGGCGTAGTAAAGTTAAAATTTGGGTTGCCTTTAGTATTGTTAGGGAGGAGGGACGGGGGAAGGGTCCTCTCTGCACTGACATGCACCATTCTTGAAATTAAGTAGGTATAAAAAAAAAAAACCTAACAACCTACTGTTACTTTTGTGACCTAAGTCGGGGTGCCCCGAGTTTGAATAATATCCGTACGAATAAATATAATTTATTCATCCAGCACCCGTACAAATAGTCACTTAATTTGGCTAAAAATACAGGAGTACACGCATGGCATAACATATGACGACAAATTGTAGAGGTGGTACTTTACTTGCTTTGCGGACTGGACTCTAGATTCTCTTTGTGACTGATTAACTTTTTTTTTTTTATTATTTTGTGCTGGCTTGGATTCAAAGTCCTTCCGCCAAGTCCTCTAAGATTTTCAGATTTTTTTACACTTTAATCACTTTTTTTTTTTTTTTTTTTTAATTTTGTGCTGGCTTGGATTCTAAGTCCTTCCCCCAAGTCCTATAGGTTTTTCAGATTTTGTTTTGACACTTTATTCACTTTCACTCATGTTTGTTTTTGATTGACACGCACTTAAAATTTTTCATATGTCAGCAATGTCAGTTTTTGCATGATTTTTGTAATAACATTACTAAAATTGTTTTCACAGAGTTTCCACAGTGTTGACCACATATTTATACAACGTGTATCAAAATATGTGTACTATCCTGAAGGGGGGTGAATTTCCACCCCCCGGGGAACAACTTTTGTTCAACGACTTTTCGAACTTCGATTGGTATCTCTGAAAAAAACTGCAACGAAGTTTCAACATGAACAGCTGACTTTATACAAAGTGACAACCCTAAAATCAGCTACAGAGGTAGTAGGTAGTAGTAGTAGACCTACAGAGGTAGTAGGTCAAGGGGTCAAGGGGTTACAAGGATAGGGTTGTCAATTTATTTAGGCATTATGAAATTAAATATTTTTGTATGGGAAACTGAAAATAGGAATTTTTAATTATCTCCCCCCCACAACTGATCACCATTGTGGTCTGAAACCCCCCACCTTCGCATAGTACACATATCTAGATACACCTTGTCTAAAGATCCAAACAGATCTGCATTAGATAAAATTTATTCACTTTTGACTGACAGTGCTGCCAGTGGGAGATAGTCAAATATAACATGAGACAGCTCAAAAAGTAACATTTTCACGCGAAAAGTATTTTATTCCCTTAGATTATTTGGAAAACGACACAATACTTTTTGTTGACACTTTATTTACACAAAGTTTGCTGGAATTATAAAGTAATTTTATATTGAGTCATGTAACATGGAGGCTTAGACAGATCTAAATTGTCTAAGCATGGAGGTAACATGAGAAGATCAAAAGTGACGTAAAATGTTACAAATGTAACATTCTGGCAACGCTGTTGACTGATGTGAATGTAATGACCACGATGATGAGGGATGGGCGTATAAGCGATAAGCATTTAATTAATTAAGCAGACTTTTTTGATATGCACTTTCAAACTTACAATGACTAGCACTTTTCCTAGGTGATTTTCAACTTTCTAATCACTAAGTAAAACGCTGCCAAAACCCATTAGAAAAGCACTTAGCCGTGGAGAACTATTATAAAAAGCAATTTAGAGTATTATTATAAAGTTATTATGAGGAAATTATAAGCCACTATTTCACATCTCTATCTCAGTACTCAGACCTCTGCAGTGCTGCCAGACCCGATTCTGAACAAGCAGGAGACCATAGAAAAAAGCAGTAGATATTTTTTTTCCATATTTCGTGGCTGGATAAAATTTTGTAACTGTCTATAATATGGTCCAACTTAAAAGATAGGATAGTTTATATTCAATATTTAAGTGTTATTAATTTGTAAGGTAAGGGGCAAAAGTTTCGAAATCTATGTCTATCTCTTTCTATCACGTAGGGACTTATATATGTCTATCCCTTTCTATCGCTTAGGGATTTTTCAGAAAATTCTCGACTTTGACGAGGAAAGAACGCTCTAGAATGTCTTTGAGGTTCTGGAATGATCAAATTTAATTCGAAGACTGAAATTATTCGGCTAGCATCCGGAATGCATCCAAACGTTATTAATCCAGAATTATCTAGAATACTCAAATATACCCATGCAAATGGTTCTGAATTCTAGATTTGGACAAAATGTTCTAGAAAATAGTGCTCCTAAACGTTATAGAATGTTCTTTCATCATCATCATCAATTGATATCAGTCCACTGCTGGACGTAGGTTCATCTTGAGTAACATAGGCTATATTTATGTGTTTAAAAAATAAATGTCCACCCGTACGAAGCCGGGACAGGCAGCTAGTAATAAATAAATCAATAATAAACATTGTAGACAATCAACACCACACTATCTAGCCCCAAAATAAGCAGATCTTTAGGTACGTGTTTCACAACTTCGCAATAGTACAAATCACTCAGCTTATTTTGTTGGTGGTAATATTAGGTATTGTGAAACGGTGTTAAAACGGTAGTTTTGGAAGTAAATATTTTATGAGAGTTGGTAACACTGAATAATAGGTGTTTGTACTCTTATAGGACTTGGCGGAAGGACTTTGTATCCAAGCCAGCACAAAATTTAAAAAAAAAAAAAAAAGGTTCTTGTACTTTGTGTGTGTGTATGACTATGTATTGGTTGCAGTGTTGCAAAAGTTCCCGATTTATCGGGAGATCTACTGATTTTGGCTATGGTCTCCCGATATCCCGATTTAGCAATCCTAACTCCCGACTTTTTTCATTTTCAACTAATGTCAAAATAAAAATGGTAATTCAAAGTAAAATGGAAAAAAATATTCTAAATACGGCAACACAATACAATTCTTTAGCACATCTTCTCTATGCACGGGAACTTCCATAGATGCTTCGAATCACGTCTAATTATGCCCAGCAAATTGCACTGAAACACATTAAAATAGAGTTTATAAAATAGAGTCTGTGAGAAAATTGCAGAACCCAACTTTGTTCGGGTTATATTATATCCCGCCCGAATGATGTAGTTTACTTGCCAAGTCGGTAAGTAGTTTATTATTGTATTGATTGTTCGTTCATTTCATTGAATACACTTGTATTGTTCTGTTGTGAGTTGTTTGATAACTGTTGTGTTTTACGATGTCAGATTCCGAATCTGATGGTGATGTCTCTAATAATGATATACCAAGTACCTACTAGTTGTGTAAAACGTAAAAAATACTAGCAAAATTATAAAAAGGAGTGGGAAATAAAACCAGAATGTACTAATTGGCTAAAAGGAAGCCATAAAAGAAAAAACTACGCTTATTGCTAAAAACCTCCCGTTTTCTCCCGATTTTTAGCTGGCAAGTTCAACGTTTTTTACTTTTATGCTTTTGCAACACTGATTGGTTGTTTTCGTTTTACGCGATTTACTTGCTACGGTGATCTTGCTTTAGAAGTTTTAGCGAATATTCTGTAAATCTCAAGAAAGATCAACAGTTTTGTGGCGGAAAATGGCTCTTTGTACTTGCAAATGCCTAAACGTGAAACTGGAAAGTGATAAAACTGAGAACAATGTGGACTTTGAAAAACTAGAGCTATCTACTGCGGAACAAAGGGATATATATTTCAGCGAGGTATACCGTCGGACTAAGTCGTTGGTAAACATGTCTTGACCTTGATGAGAGGTCTAATTTTAACAATTTGTAGTTATAATACATATTAATAGAGTGACCAGAGAAAAACTCCACCTGTGTAGTACATAATAATACTCGTAATTAATGTACCTACTTAATACAAACATGTGCATCTTGTTGACCTGATGTAGTACCTACCTGCTATTTTTTTATGGTTTAGTAGAATAGGATGCGCGATTTAGACGAAGTCTGCTTTTTATTTAGTATGAGCTTTGTAGGTTCATAAATTAGCAATAAACTCAAATACCTACCTTTAATAGGAGAACTTGTACTTATTGGTAAGCATTTGTTCCTTCGTAGTGACATTATAAATAGGTACTTAAGTATGTCTTGTAATTGAACAAAAACTAAAAGATATAGTCCTTACACAACATACACTTGTTTAAACCTAGTAGATTACAATCTTGAATTTATAAAAATGAATGTTTTCTAAATGTTGAAAAAGGGATCGGATATACCTGACTGGGAAGAGAGTCTTGGTAGTATAGTGGTAATGGGCCTGCCTTCCGATCCTAAAATTCAAATTTTGAAAATTCCGGTTCAAATTCAGTTTGCACCAATAAGTTATTCTGTCCGAAAATTTATGTGTATAATGTCAGTACTCTCAAACTGTGAAGGAAAACATTGTAAGAAAACCGGCATGTCATAGAACTTACAAAAAGTTTGGAAGCATGTGTTAAGCGTCACGCTAAAAGGGAAACTAGTCCCCTCACCAAGTCCCTGACTGGGAATTATGCTATGTTAAATACCTTTCCATGATTGTTTTTTAATTTACAGAAACTGCTGAAGTGTGCCTCAAGTGATTTAAAGATACAAGTGGCCCAACCCGCTCTTATAAGCCAACGCTTTGTTGGAAACTGGACAATTTATTCATGCCTCTCTTGTGGGCAGACCACACATGCAGTCTTGCAGGATAAAAATCGTCCCAACATCTGCATTATTAGTAAATCCTTAAAGGTAATACATTTTCTACTAAACATTATTTGAATTTTAATTTTGTTGATGGTAACCTGTAGATGGAGCCATGGTTGCATTAGTGCCGTATTTACAGTCTCTTAGTTATTTGTCGAGTATGATAAGGATCCAATGCCCCAATGGTAATTGCGGGTTCAAATCCTGTTTGGCTTTTAACTTTTATGACATTATTAAAATCTTTTTCCTTAAGTCTAGTATATGCTATAAAATCAACAAAAAATATCTGATTGTTATTCAAAGTTCCATCCAAATACAGCTGTCATGAAGTTGAAGTATAAATAAACATGTAAATTAGTTATGCCATTTATAGTTATGCAAGCATTATTAAATCCTTGAGTAGAAACAGACTAAAATAAATCTCTAATTTAAATATTGAATATTTTAAATTACAGACAACTCATGATCAAATAAATAATTTAAAAAAATCCAACAACTACTCTCCAGTTTTTAACCTGCTTGTGCCAGAGGTGTCCAGCGATGTAGAAATGAAAGAGAATGTGGACACAAGTAATTTGATCATCAGCGAAAAGAAATGGCCTCCCGCTCATCAAGTGATAAACACTCTCAGCAAACACATGAACCAGACGCTGCAGTCGCAACTAGAAGCAGTGGAAGAAGCAGTGAGGCAGTTCAGAGATCAGAAATATGCAGAGTTCGAAGGCTATAGGGAAAGAGCCCATAGAGATCATAAAATGTTATCTAGGTCAGTACCTACATTTTTTATTTCATTCCTATCTTACATACCTATTGTGGGATGCATGATAACACTCTGGATTTCTAGTTTTTCCTGCAAGTTACTTCAAGTTCTTAGCCATATTAAACATTCAAACAAAAACCTAAAATTCAAACTGAAACTCAGAATACCAACTAAAGTGTATTGAGAATCAAACCTTGTAAAAAATCAATTGATATTCCTATTTATTACAATGAAGTATCAGTATAAAATCTCGACAACAGCAACTTTGAGGCACTCATAACATGTTATATTTGGATTCATAAATCATGCAAGATTCTGAACATGTTGCATCATATTTTATTGAAATCACTTTATAGCTGATCTTTGGTATCCAACGAAAAAAAGGAGTTTGTTCTCAAATCTGTCTTTACGTAACATTTTATCTTATGCCGTTTAAGGGGCCGGCGGAGGGCGAATTTTCATACAAATGTAATACCAAAATTATTACTAGTTTAGGCAGATTTTCACTATATTATTGTAATAACTGTATTCTTATAGTATTTATCTAGGTTCCTAAACAGTTTTTATTTTCTTACCTCAAATGAAATAAACACCAATCGCATTTTACACATTTTTTTCATTGCAAAATGTGATTGGCCTTAATTTCATTTGAGGTAAGTAATTTAAAATAAAAACTGTTCAGGAACCTAGATAAATAGTATACACATACAATAATTACAATAATATAGTAAAAATCTGCTTAAATTAGTAATCATTTTGGTATAACGTTTGTATGAAAATTCGCCCTCCGCCGGCCCCTTAAGAATCTGTCAAGAGTTAATAAATAAATAAATAAAATGTGTAAACTATTCCTATCATCATCAAACTATTGCAGTCCACTGCTGGACATAGGTATCTCCCGTTGCGCTTCACAAACGTACGGTTGTAGGCAATAAATATTGCACATCGGCTTGTCTGCTTTCATAGAGCGATCTCTTTCTGAGGCACACTACGCTATAAGAAGCCGAAATTAGCCGATGTGCAATATTTATTGCCTACAACCGTACGTTTGTGAAGCGCAATGGGAGATACCTATGTCCAGTAGTGGACTGCAATAGTTTGATTATATGATAGGAATAGTTAACACATTTTATTTATTTATTTATTATCTTTTGACAGATTCTGTAACGGCTTATTGTAGGACTTCCTCAGACTAGATAGAGCGATGACTTGCACAGGGTGGCAGCAACTGGGCTAGAAGAGCCGAAGAAAATGGCAGGGTTAATTTTAAGTCATTTCAAAATTTTGCAACTATAATGTATAGAGTTTGTTCCAGTATTATAAGTAAGGCTCAAAGCAACAATGACAAAACCAGCTGGGATTCGCAAGGCCTGCAGAATGGGCCCCCTTCGCCGCAGCTACCTCCCTCACAGAAAAGAAGACTGTCCTCAATCAAAGATGCCAAAAAGCTATCGCATGATTTTGCTAAGGTAATTTAAACTAGAATTAACTGACCGAGGATCGCGAAGAGTGTAGAAAGGTTCGGGAGATCTTTGCCAGTACAGGTGGATAAAAAAAAATTAAACTAAAGACTATTTTATCAGCTTTATTGTGTTAATTTGACTTCTTAGCTTATGATAGGAGAGTGCAGATAAGAATAATTATGGAGAACAAACTAAACCTATGCAAGGGTTGGGCCTATTGAGGTATTATTACTGCGGTTGGGCCAGAGTTATTTATAGGGAGTTGCACTATGAAGCTCCTCAGAAGATAATGGATCAATATGTTAAACACACTATAAGCACATGTTATTGTAGTGTGGTGCAGTGTTTAATTTAATTCAAAATAAGTATTTTAGCAGCGTCGACGCTCATGCTAACTGTGACGTATGGAATACGAACCACTGCAAAACGTAGGTATGACTGCCAAATGTAATATTTCGACGTACCACTGTATATTCCTTCTGTGTCATCTTCAAAGATTCTTAAGTTGGTACTTGGTGGGCGGACAGGTTCCGCGAGTAGGCCACAGGTGGGCCCTTTTTGCGTGACGGGTGGTGGCGTTGCTAGTACAACCACCTGATGTCCTCTGTTACCTATTCCTGTTAAATATCCTAGTCTGTTACTGAAGTATCACAGTACACACACAGTACAGTAAACAACACTCAGTGCAGTTATATAATTACCTGAGAAGATATCTGCCATGCCTAGGATCAAAGCCGTGAGACTGTTTTTGTTTTCTATTTCGTGTTTTCAAAATTTGTATTGTGATTGTATGAATCTATGTATTATGTTTACTGTTGAATAATACAACGGTTCGGCTTAAATGATATGGATGTTTAAAATACAGAAGTGTACATATTTTGTTATACAAAATAGAATATCTAAAAAGTAACTTTTTATCAGACTTTCCCAGAAACAGCAACAAACACCACACACACCAGAAACAGAATGTTGTGTCTTGTAAACTTTTCATTTTCCCTAAATTAATTATTTTGCATTAAGAGCGAGTCGTGCAAAATAGTTGAAAACGATAGTCACGGTTAAATCGATATTATGAATATACTTGCAATAATGAATCTAAAACTTTGTATAAAGTACCAGACTGAACGTATTGACAATTATTCCGTAACAAAAAAAAATATTTATCTATAATTAAATAAACACAGATAGGTAAAATTTGACAAATCGTATGTCGGCGTTATTAAAAAATGTCATGTTACACTGTTGATTTTATGAACAAACTTTAATTCGAATTAATCTCAAATGTTTAGTCTACAATAAGTCCTTTTTTGATTTTTAATAAATCACTTAGTTATTTAGTTATGAATTTTTTAAAAAAGCATCTCAAATCCGCCATACAAATTTACTATGGACGCGCGAAGTTGAATATATACGCGACGAACGCTCGCGGAAATTCAGTCCACCACGAGAGCTCAGAGTGGGAGCACGTCTCTTTGCGAGGCGACGCGAGCCAACTAGCAAACGCGATCTTATGTGTATGTACACACAGCTGCAAACAGGTAAAGTGAGGTAAGCCATTTTTTATTATCTATGCTTTTTATTGCTCAAAAAAATGTGATGTACCTATAAATATTTACTCTGTTTAGGGAACAATGGGAAAGCGAAAAGAAAGATATTCTAAGAAGAAAAGTGGCGCTCTGTTCCGGAAAAAAAATCGATAAAAATATAAATATGTAAAAATATGTAGGTATAGATTATTTTCGTATTTCAAATTTGATGTTGGTATTGTTCCAAGTTTTTTTGGTCAGGCTGATTGCGAATCGAAAACCCAAGATGGCGGATTCATTTTTTTTTTATATTTGATATTGGTATCGTTTAATAAGTTTTCGAGGGCGCTGGTTCCGAATCTGCCATTCATTTTTAAATCCAAGATGGCGGATTCTTTTTTTGTCATAAATTTTTGATATGGGGTTTTGGGGGCGCTGACTCCGAATATGCCATTCATTTTTTAATCCAAGATGGCGGATTCATTTTTTTTATATTTGATATTGGTATCGTTTTATAGGTTTTTGAGGGCGCTGGTTCCGAATCTGCCATTAATTTTTTAATCCAAGATGGTGGATTTTTTTTGTCATAAACTTTTGATATGGGGTTTTGGGGGCGCTGGCTTCGAATAACCCATTAATTTTTTGATATGGGTATCGTTTTATGGGTTTTTGGGGGCTCTGATTTTGAATCTGCAATTCATTTTTGAATCCATGATGGCGGATTCTTTTTTTTCTTAAATATTTGATATGGGTATCGTTTTATGGGTTTTTGGGGGCGCTGGTTCCGAATATGCCATTCATTTTTGAATCCAAGATGGCGGATTCTTTTTTTTCTTAAATATTTGATATGGGTATCGTTTTATGGGTTTTTGGGGGCGCTGATTTTGAATCTGCCATTCATTTTTGAATCCAAGATGGCGGATTATTTTTTTTCTTAAATATTTGATATGGGTATCGATTTATAGGTTTTTGGGAGTGCTGGTTCCGAATATGCCATTCATTTTTGATTCCAAGATGGCGGATGTTTTTTTTTTCTTAAATATTTGATATGGGTATCGTTTTATGGGTTTTTGGGGGCACTGATTTTGAATCTGCCATTCATTTTTGAATCCAAGATGGCGGATTCTTTTTTTCTTAAATATTTGATATGGGTATCGTTTTATGGGTTTTTGGGGGCGCTGGTTCCGAATATGCCATTCATTTTTGATTCCAAGATGGCGGATGTTTTTTTTTCTTAAATATTTGATATGGGTATCGTTTTATGGGTTTTTGGGGGTGCTGATTTTGAATCTGGCATTCATTTTCAATCAAAAATGAATGGCATATTCGGAACCAGCGCCCCCAAAAACCCATAAAACGATACCCATATCAAAATTTAAGAAAAAAAAACATCCGCCATCTCGGAATCAAAATTGAATGGCAGATTCAAAATCAGCACCCCCAAAAACCCATAAAACGATACCTATATCAAATATTTAAGAAAAAAAACATCCGCCATCTTGGAATCAAAAATGAATGGCATATTCGGAACCAGCGCCCCCAAAAACCCATAAAACGATACCCATATCAAATATTTAAGAAAAAAAAGAATCCGCCATCTTGGAATCAAAAATGAATGCCAGATTCAAAATCAGCACCCCCAAAAACCCATAAAACGATACCCATATCAAATATTTAAGAAAAAAAAAGAATCCGCCATCTTGGATTCAAAAATGAATGGCAGATTCGGAATCAGCACCCCCAAAAACCCATTAAACGATACCCATATCAAATATTTATGAAAAAAAAAGAATCCGCCATCTTGGATTCAAAAATGAATGTCAAATCCACAATCAGAGCCCCCAACAACCTCTAAATCGATACCCATAATTATCATTTATTTAGGATAAAAATGAAGCTGCCATCTTGGATCCAAAATGAATGAAAGTATGAAAGAAAGAAAATTTATTTAACATAACAAAGGTACACAGAACGGAACATTGACAAAATCAAAACTAAAATATGAACAAAAAATTCTAACACAAATAATTGAGTAATTACTTGCTATCTTAGCACATAATAAAAAAAAACAACTACGTCCCGCGCTAGGTACATGTTATGCCAAATAGGCCCTGGCTCAGCTTTTGCTGCTTAGCGGGGTATGAACTTACCACCAAAAATATTATTCACAAATATGCAAATATAGTTGAAAATGAAACGAAAACCTGGCCTCTCAGCTTAGTTAGTAGTAGCTCTGCCTTCTACGCTGTAGGTCGTGGGTTCGATCCCCACGGAGAAGAAACATTTGTTTGGTGAATACAAATGTTTGTTCTCTGTCTGGGTGTTATATTGTATTTTAAGTATGTATTAAAAAAAAAAAATTATATGCTAAGTATTATATCAGCTGTCTGGTTCCTATAGTATAAACTCTGCTTGGTTTGAGGCTAGATAGTGTGGAGTGGATTGTGCACAATATTTATTATTTATTACTATTATTAAAAAACCTAAAAGAAAAGTGAAATGAAAATGTAATTATTTTGCAAACTGACCTCAGATTGTTTTTTTTAGAGAGATGAATTTTACTTTCTGGCATAACGTAAACAAAATTTCGTCTCTATAAGTCACTCAACCAAACAACATTTTTTTCAAATCATGGGTTACCTACTTTTGCCACACTAGGTGTAAACGGCGTCGAGTGAACCTATCATTGTGTGCGTGAGTACGCACACAACTAGCGAGCCGCAGTAAATACCTATTTTCCGTCCGCCTGGTTTACTCGACTCGCTCTTAAAAACCCCAGTGTGCACACCATGCACCTGACAGGTTTTACTCTTTTCTCAGAATGACAGAAACATACATGAAGACGACTCTTTGGACGCCGAAGACGTCTTCGATCTGGAGGGCATGGAATCCAGAGACAACATGAACTCCGATCAAGATGCCTACGATTCAGAGGGTAATTTTTGCATTCACTTTTCTGGAAATAGTGTTCGGCTTTTTATGTGTTTTTAACCGACTTCCAATCAAAAAGGAGGAGGTTCTCAATTCGGTTGTATGTTTTTTTTTTTTTTTTTTTTTTTTTTTATGTTTGTTACCGCATAACTTCGTCATTTGTGAGCCGATTTGAAAAAATATTTTTTTATCTGAAAGGTACTGCTTCCAGATTGGTCCCATTTTAATTTTATTAAAATCTGTGTTGCCATTTTTTTTTAAATAATTTTTTTAATGTTTGTAACTGCATGCTTCCGTCATTTATGAACCGATTTAGAAAATTGTTTTTTTATTTGGAAGGTCATTTTTACGTCCAGACTGTCCCAAACAAATTTCATTAAAATCGGTTTAGCCGTTTGGCAATGAAGTCGGTTTCTCAAGTTTTTTAAACTTATAATTATTGTTAATATTAAACAAATGCATCGGTATTTTTTATTACCAAAATCAAAATCAAAAGTATATTTATTCAGTAGAATCGCAAGGATCACTTTGTAACGTCTTAAATCTTGGTAGGTCTAGGTGCCAGTTCCACGCGACGAAGTCTAGAAGAACAGGCAACAAACTAAAGCTTGGTTTCTACCGTTTTTTTATCTGCGTGGTATGAGGATACAGTTAGTTAACGGAAAAGAAGCGGTGAATTCTCACTGCACATGAATGTGTGGTTGAAGCCTTTGAATAAACACTGAAAAAAAATGATACAATGATGTAGGAAAACAGTTTTTGGAATTAAGATCCCTCAAAGAGCAAGTTGGATAGCTTTTGTCAGTTTTATTTTACCTGCTATTAATACCACTGGTTTTCTTTAATAGACGGCAGCAACGATGAGGGTATACAGATATCCAGGCCACGTGGGGGCGGCGGCAAAGCGGACATCGCTCGCTCGTTGCCGATGAACATCGCACGCTTCCCCAACGATCAGTCCAATGCACGCGAATTAGACGAACACGTAAGTACTAAATACTGCACAATAAACTCCTTATTTCTACCAACTTCTTATTTAGGAGATAATGCTCATGTCGGCGTAATGTATGCATTTTCTCCAGGTATTTTATTTGACTCATGTAGCATATCTTTGGTCTTCCCCTTCCTCTCTTCTACCTTTCCTTCGATGATATTTCTGATAAAACTGTCATGTGGTACAATATGGCCAATCATCTTTTCTCTTCTGTTCTCAACAACTTTTATGAGGGCTCTTTCGACCCTACTTAAGTTTTGGCAAGTTTTATAATGCGCACTTGATGTGCGGGCAGGTTTTTTCCGCAAGTAGGCCGCTAGTGGGCCCTTTTTGCGTGACCCTTGACACGTGTTGCTCGAACTTTTTGAGGTTCTACAACACGCCGGTTTCCTCACGATGTTTTCCTTCACCGTTTTGAGAGTACTGGCATAGTGCACATAAATTTTTCGACAGAAAAACTCATTGGTACACGAGTGGATTTGAACCCACGACCTTCGGATTGGAAGGCGGGGCCACTACCACTAGACCACCAGTGCTCCACCCTACTTAATACTTCTACGTTCGTTACTCTTTCTGTCCAGCTGATCCGTTCCATTTTTTCCATTTTTACGTATCCGTTAAATTTGTGTGTCAAGCGCACGAAAGGAGCCTCTGTGGGACGCACTTAAAATCCAGTAGCTCTGCTAAATATTTGTGAGGTATTTTTTGGGTATGTTAGTCGCTTGACTCATTATGCCGGAAACTTTTTAACGGCTTGCTAAAAGTCTCTTGTCACTGTCACTGACTTTCCCTTTCATGTCAACAACAGACTTATACCGATAAAGTTAAATGACTGCTATAGGACCATTTTGAATATATCCGTTAGTAAGTAACACAAAAAAAGTATAGCCATTTAGTTCTATTATACAAGCTCTTTTTAGTTTGGAGCTAGAAAGTGCGGTGTAGATTGCCTACAATTTTATTTATAACCATTTGTATCTTTCCAGAATTATGAGGATCCTCAGGATATCGCAGCCAGCATCAAGGCTCTGGCGCGTTCGGTGCACGGCGATGTTTTCGAGCTGCCCCGGCCTCGCTTCTCCACGCAGATCTAACGGTGATCCTGCAACTATTGTAAGATTCATTTAATCAATACAACCTAAAATCATTATAAGTTACCAGCTCTTTTAGCTGCGGTAGGGCTGGCAGTTGGTGAATTTGGGGTAAAAAATAATTGACTGGTCCTTTTCGAGCGCTTAGCCGGATTTCATTACAACAGACTTGTTGGTTGCGACGAATCAGAAGATTATCGGTCCCATACATTTTGTATACAGGTGATAAACAAAAGGTCCCCCATACATTCACCGATCGGCTTTTCATTACTACACGTCCGTGTGTCCGACGTCAATTGTTTCTTTCATTTAGTATGGGCACAGATAAGATAATACTATACTAGTAGTATGGGGCAGACAGAGATAGGCACATAATGCGTCGCCTTCACTAGTGTGATCACAGCTATCACTTAATTAAAAACCGATTTTAGACGCGTTTCTTTGTCGTGTAGTATCTACAAATACTCATAATTATTGTTGTAATAGTTTTTCTTCGTGCATAACGGACCTGATATTTACCTGAGCGTGTTCACCAATTTCCACACAATACTGATCTAAGAGCCGGTAACTGTAAATAATAGAATACACAGTCAATTTAAGAGTTGTATCTCATGGAATGCATGTTACAGAGTGCTTGAATTTAAATTAGATGCTACAGCCATATGTTTTGGTGCTCAAAATGTGATTTACAGTGACCATTTTATAGCTTCCGTTTTATATTTGACCACATGGGAACTTGACTAAGATAATACTAATGTTAATTAAGTAAGTATAGAGTTTATTAAAAGTAGAATTTAAGTAAGAGGCTACCACAATCCACTATATTAATAGTGAACCAACAAACCAATCTGAATATTTTAGATTATTTATCTTTATGACATTTTACAGAAATCATGTTTGAACCGGTCAAGCTATTTTAATTATCTAAACTCAACGTGAATGGCTGCTATAATATAACAAAAATATATTTGTGAAACAATATAAAAACTCTCGATTAGGTACCTACCGATGCTTTTCATTATGTTCTGTATATGTCGCGCGCAGAGTATTCTACAAGTTAGAATTAAATAACATAATGTTAAATTCAAAAAGGTACAAGATAAATTAGGATGATAAAATAAAGTCAGTAGCCACCACTCGACGGCAATTTTATATCTTAAAATAAATACCTGTTTGACATTTTAGTTTACGGTACCATTTAAATATTGTAACGCTAATGTACGCTGAAGTAAATACTTTAGCATGTTTATCAAAATAAAATTAATGTTTTGCTTCAGATCTCCGTGATATTTTTTCCAAAGTTGAATCTAGTTAAAAGCAGCTTAGCAAACATCTTTTTGATACCTGTACCCGAAGTCCCAGTGCATTTACAACATTTCGTTACCAAATGTTGTTTTCGTTTCGCCCATTTGTCTCTTTCTATTGTATGGAGAAAAGATGAGACAACAACTCTAACTAAGTAACGTATTTTTGCCGTCTCATATTTTCTCCATGCAATAGAGAGAGACAAAAAGGCGAAACGGAAACAACATTTGGTATCGAAATGTGGTAGCAAAACTCCGACTTCGGGTTCGGCTTGATGATCCATAGATGTTTTTATATGACCTAGACCTATTATACTCACCTGCGGATTGTTATAATCTACATCATATCTCTATAATTTTATCTGGTGTTAAGTAATGATAAGGTAGAAAACGTACAAAAATATAAATATTTGCATTTCTTGCTAGTCTATCCAGGGTCACGAATATTAATTTCTCATTGTTAAAATTGTATGTTGGAAAGTTTCTAGTTTGTAAATTATATAATAATATGAAATTTAATTTTAATATAAATCATAACAAATACGTATACATAAAAAAAATCATTGTTCAATACATCCGATGATGGTACGATACAAATCTTTAGATATCGTTTATTTTTATATCAAATATTGAATGTTTATGTAAAGAAAGAATCAGAAAGGCGAGTGAGGGGTAGCGAGCGATGTTATCATATATTCAAGTAGAGAAGGGTTGAATATTTTTTCGTATGTCTAGTGTGTAAGTACGAACGCCTAACATGAGAAGCGCTGGACTCCGATAGATAAATCCATCCCATATTTTTATGGTGGTCAGATTGCACTAAAATATTGACTTGAGTTTGCTTTAAAATTACAACATGCGAACGAATCGCTTCAGTTTCCTTCTTCACTAGCTTTCATACGTTTGATCTTTACCAGAATTAGACTCAGCTTGTGCACTCATGGAAATAAGCTTGTACCACTAGTGAAACTCATCAAAGTCAAACTTAAAAAGGTAGGAGGTTAAACTCTCACCACCTTTACCTAAAATCCTGATTACAGCGAAAACCAGTTAAACAAGTTTTAAGTAGGAAAACGTGTTAAGATATTTTTTTTCTAAACTGTGTCCAATCGGTTACACACAAGATAGTTGCTAGCAATTTTTCATAAATAAGTTTTATATCTTTAAAAATGACAAAATGTACGCGAAAATTTGTTCAACGGAGTTCAGCGTCTTGAATGTGGTTGAAACCATCTTCTATACTAAGACAGCATTGTTCTTTGGGCGACGTTGTAAAGCGGAGTGTAGAAGTTAGCTCGCTCTCGTTTATAATTATAGGTATAATTAACTTTTTGCAGTGTGAACCTAACAATAAAACTTCAGTGTCTTCCAGTAGCACTGTTCGGAAGATGTATTTTATATGAATTGAATTGTGATTTCATTTAGTTTTACAGACAATTGTTTTTTTTATAAGTTCTTATGTATTACGCTGCTTATATTTTCAAGGTGTGACGAAAGATAAGATGGAACTTGATTGTATTGGATGGTGATCATGTAATAATAAATATTGTTCTTAAATAAAATTGTTTTATTGTTCAAAATTATAATCGTGATTGAGGCCCTCTTAACACAAAGCTACGTTATTTTCTTTTACTCGACGGCATAAGTGAAAAGGATGTGAATTTTAAGTTTTATTGTGGTACTAGGGATACTTTTAACTTACCTAGTTATCGTGTGTAAGTCGTTGACAAAGCCTTGTTAGGAACGGCGACCTCGTGGCTTTACAAGAACAGTTACTAGGTAGGTTACGTAATTTGTAGTTTAGAAAAATGATCGTGATCTTCTGAGGTATGTATAGTGGCGGAATGAAAATGTTCGTCGATTTTCAACTTGATTTGTTCAACGTATCACAATCACATACTACCTTTTGAAACTGAATAGACAGAATACACCGATAAGTTAACGTCACAAATTATGTCAAAATGTGTTCATGATCAAGGCACTGGTGCAAGCGAAAACCGACTCTAAGGAGACGAACATTTTCATACCGCGACTGTACAAGCGATGTTATGTTCTAGATTGCAGTAACAAATAAGAAAACATTGTGTCCGTTGCGCCTTAGTTCCATGGGGTGCCATGAAAAAAGGTGGAAACATTATCTAAAAAAACAAATTCACCTTTTTTTTTGATCCTCTTGTTTGGTTTTAATCTCCTTGGTTACGGGCATAAAGAACTCCGTATCACGTGTAGTCATGGTGACAGCGTCACAACAAATGTGTGAGATAGGCAGGTGCTTAATTTTCATAATTCTATCTTTTTCTGAATTAAAATATGTTAAGTTCGCGATATTATAGTGCGTCGCGACTCGGAACCGACGTGAAGCCGCGCACGGCCCTGGTAATGGATGAGGATGATGAGTTGTACGCGGGCTTCAACGAAGTGTCTCCTGCACTGGACACGCGCAATTTGCGCGAAGATGAAGCGTTTCAGGAAACCCTGAGGACTGCGGGGATTGGAAGGAAAGTTCCAAGTCGAATGGGCACGGGGGTGAGTGTACAAAAATTGTGTTCAAATCTTTTTTATGTAAGGATCTACCTACCCATATAATCTAATCTTTTGTTTCAAATTTACTCACTGTAGAACTCTTAGAAATCTGTATTGCACACTATAACTTATAAAAAAAGTAGATACCTAAGTACAGGTCTGACAAAAAACATGCATAAATAAAACAATACAATCATCGCTAAAAAGCGATCTCTACCAATAAAATATTATAAGCTTTTGTTATAAAGACTGTAAGATTTAGGTAAGTTTATAAACACAAAATTTATTCTTCATTCAATAGGTACTCTAGGTACCAGATACATTATATCTGTTAGATAGTTTTCAACTGTAGATTCCCTGTTTCCAGATGACGCGTTTAGGAACTGTGAACGTGCGAGGTGGCTCCAGAGCGGGCACGGCGGCTGTCAGGCCCGTCACCGCGGTGCGAGCTGCCGGCTACACATCCACCACTAGAGACTTGCCTTCGCGGGAGGAGAACAAAGAAGACACGTATGTATTGAACTGTATACAGATGACGCGTCTAGGAACTGTGAACGTGCGAGGTAGCTTCAGAGCGTACTTTGATCATTCACTTGTTGCACGTAGCTTTACTCAGTTTTCAATAAACATGAACTTCGATCACCTTGACCTAGAAAATAATATTCATCGATTGGTTTAGAAACTACTAACCCAAAGATGCGTCGTAGAATCTATGCAGTTCTTTTGTTAAAACTGAGAGACAGCTGGGATATTCATATTGCGATGAACACCTTTTGTAGTTTCTGGTAGTTCCTTATATTTACACAAAATTAAGGATCGCCTTTTACTAATCAGTGCAATAATATCTTGGGGTTTCTTAGTATAGAAGACAAGGTCAAGAACATGGAGGCCCGGATCATGACGCTGGTAGAAGATTCGTGTATGCTGAGCGCCCGGCCTGACCCAGATGACGAGACTTCCATCAAAAGAGATATTGATTTGGCACAGGTTAGTCTCATCGTAATTCTTCATTATATTATATCCAACAGCGTAGTTATAGAATCGACTTCACGGCCAATTTTTTAAACCGATTTTTATGAAACTTCTAGGGAAATTATGCAATGTGGAAATATTACTTTTCAGGTAATTTTTTTTTATTCAAAGCGACTCATAAATATTGAAGTTATGCTATAACAACATTAAAAAAACAACTGAATGGAATGGCTTTAAATTTTGTTTTGATTTCGAACAAAGAATTAATCACAAAAGTCGAACTTATTCAGTTTTTGATAAGAATTACTTTTTATTTTAATTTTTCAAGAGCCAAGCATTTGAACTTGTTCCGTCAAATACACGATTATGGCAATGGGTTTGATGATGTCGTAGTAGTGTCAATAGCAATATCTCAGCTGGGTTTTGTTTTATTGCAGGCATTAACCAAAGCACAAGAAGCTTCAGCCTTGGAGCGCCAGTTGATCCGCATGCAGGAACAAGCTAATCTTGGTGATACGCATAATTTAGATCTTACTTTTGCCGTAAGTACTGACCTGCGTTGTAGCTACAATGTTTGTACGGCCAAGTTCGGCAAGTTTATCATGCGCACTTGATGTGCGGGCAGGTTTTTCCGCAAGTAGGCCGCTGGTGGGCCCTTTTTGCTTGACCCTTGACACGTGTTGCTCGAACTTTTTTAGGTTCTACAACACGCCGGTTTCCTCACGATGTTTTCCTTCACCGTTTTGAGAGTACTGGCATAGTGCACATACATTTTTCGACAGAAAAACTAATTGGTACACGAGTGGATTTGAACCCACGACCTTCGAATCGGAAGGCGGGGCCACTACCACTAGACCACCAGTGCTCTTCAGTTTTGTTGCTGGCAGTACAGTTTGTACGGCCAGCAACAAAAGAACATCGTGAGGAAATCGCTATGTTGTAGAATCTAAAAAGTTCGGAAAACATGTGTCGAGTGCACGAATGGTGCTTCTCTGAGGCGCACTTAAACTCCCTTCACCACACTGGTTTGAAAAACCATTGATGCGATAAGAACAATAAGAACAAAAGCCGTTATTTCTGGTTTGCACTTTCGTTCAGAGATTACATATTTATTTGAATATCCAGCTTGAGCCATATAAAAAAAAAATCGCCATTTCAAATAAATGAAACTAACTGTTAATCTACCTTTGCCACTGACTTTACCTAGATGCACTTGCACTTCATAATTAATTTAAAAAAAAACTATTTTCACGATATTTAGTAGAGTGCCAAAACCCCCTAAAACCACGTTTAATTGTTCAGTTATCCAACTATACATTTGACTCAAAGTCGCGGGGCGGAAATGGGTTAGACTGGCACAGGATCGAGGTAGATGGCACAAACTAAGAGAAGCCTATACCGAGCAGTGGGTGAAGTCGGGCTGTGGATGATGATGATGATTTTAGATGGGCGTAATGTTTAATGTATTAATGTTCCACAGGTCCTTTGTAACTTGGCTGATCAGTACGCACTGAATGAAATGTATACTGAAGCCCTGAATACATATCAATTGCTCACTAGAAATAAACTATTTCCTCACGCAAATAGGTTAAAGGTAAGCAGGAACTAATGTGTGATTGGTTTAGATACATTTTATTTGTATATACGACTAGCGGCCGCGCGCGGCTTCGCTCGCCGTTACCGTTCCCGTTGAAAAAAAAACCTTTTAAACCTTCTCTGGACCTCCACAAATCATTCAAGACCAAAATCAGCCAAGTCGGTCCAGCCGTTATCGAATTATAGCGTCAGGAAGGAAAACCCGACTTATTTTTATATAGTAGACGACTTATTTTTATATAGTAGATAAGCAGCCTGTCCCGGCTTCGCACGAGTGGATATTTACTTAAAAAAAAAATATATAGCTTAAGTTTCCAGCCAGCAGCAGTTGCAGTTTAGTGATTGTGAAAGAATTTTTGAAGTCGGCACAGTACTTTTTCAGTTTATTCATTACAAATATACACAAAAAATGCGATGAAATGTAGGGATCTGTAGCTTTTTTAAATATAATTATATATAATTTTTAAAATCGGTTCTGTAGTTTTTGAGTTTATTCATAACATACAAATGTTTCTTCTTTATATTATAACTTAGTGTAGATAGATGAATCTGTGACTTACAGGTGTGTTCTGGTTTTAGGTCAACATGGGGAATATTTACTTTAAGATGGGCGAACATCCAAAAGCATTGAAGTTGTACAGGATGGCGTTAGATCAAACGCCGACGGCTGAAAAAGATCTGAGGTACCTTGTATATTTAGCCCCTTCGTACACAAGTGGTTCTTCGTACACAAGGGGTTCTTCGTACATAAGGGGTTCTTTGTACACAAGGAGTTCTTCGTAAGTTACGCAAATCTTCTATACCCGTACGCAGGCACGCTATGCCGCGTCTACTAACTTCTATGACTTTGCGTAGCGTTGCTTACGAAGGGGCTTAAATCGCTGACATCAATCAAGCTACCTCCGCTTGCACATTTGTCAACACAATTGTATCTATAAAGTTCGAACACATTTGTCAAGTGCACGAAAGGAGCCTTTTAATTCAGAACACGTGTTTAAAGAATGAGTGATACGATGCGGAGAAGAGAAATAAACTTTTGTAGTACCTACAAAAACTATTAGAATTTTATTTTTGTTTGGATAAAAAATATTATTTTTCAAGTCTGAAGATGTTCTCATTCCCGAGGGTATGCCGAGATCACGGATTTCTTTTTGCTACGATCCTGACATACCTCTCGCTTCATTCACTCCCATAACATTATATTTCATCTGTGATCCTTTCTTCGAAATTTATGTAATTTAATGCATTTCTGTGCAGGATGAAAGTAATGCACAACATTGGTCTTCTTCTGGTGCGAATGGGCAAGTTTCGAGACGCTGTTACAAACTTTCAGCACATTATGCATGAACAAGGAGATTTTCAAACAGGTCCTTATCTTTCACCCTTCTATTTTGTATCTTTTTCATAATTTTAGACAGCCCTCATTGGTAAGTTGGTTGGTGGGCGTGAGCCCGATCCCCACCGAATACAAAAAAATTGTGGAGAACATAGATATTTGTTCTCTGTCTGGGTGTTATGTTGTATGTTTTCTAAATATGTATTTACAAAAAAAAGTATACCAGGTGTTTCCAGACTACTACCGAAAACTTAAGGGGATGAAAGAACCCATCAATATGAACAACTTTTTCTAAGAAACCAACACTGTGAACGCGAAAAAAAAAACAGCTGTTTCATACACTTTAGCCAAGTAGGTATTGAACTTATGTATGGAACTGCTGTTTTTTTTTTCGCGTTCACAGTGTTGGTTTCTTAGAAAAAGTTTTTCATATTGATGGGTACTTTCACCCCCTAAAGTTTTCGGTAGTGGTCTGGTAACACCCTGTATCAGTATTATTCAACTATCTGGTACAAATAATCCAAGCTTTGATTAGTTTTGGGCTAGACAGTGTTTAGTGGACAATTTTATTGGAGCGTGCATATACCACTTATTCCTTACTTATTCTTCTAGGTTTGCATCTAGTGCTGTGTTCAGTTGCCCTCAACGATGCAGAAGGTGGCAAGGCCGCGTTCCATGCAATGCTAGACGTCGAACCGCCCACTTATCATCAGGACATCACTATTGACGATGTAAGTTTTTTGTAGGGTTTTGTACACTATCCATATCATAAAACTATCAATATCTATCTATCTATATATATAAATCTTTCGTGTCACAATTTGGAACGCGATAAACTCCGAAACTACTGAACGGATTTCGATAAAATTTTGCAACTGCCTTTAATATGGTCGGACTTAAAAGATAGGATAGTTTATATTCAATATTTAGGTGTTATTAATTTATAAGGGGCAAAAGTTTCGAAATCTATGTCTATCCCTTTCTATCACGTAGGGACTTATAATGTCTATCCCTTTCTATCGCTTAGGGATTTTTCTGAAAATTCTCGACTTTGACGAGGAAAGAACGCTCTAGAATGTCTTTGAGGTTCTGGAATGATCAAATTTAATTCGAAGACTGAAATTATTCGGCTAGCATCCGGAATGCATCCAAACGTTAGTAATCCAGAATTATCTAGAATACTCAAATATACCCATGCAAACGGTTTTGAATTCTAGATTTGGACAAAATGTTCTAGAAAATAGTGCCCCTAAACGTTATAGAATGTTCTTTCATCATCATCATCAATTGATATCAGTCCACTGCTGGACGTAGGTTCACCTTGAGTAACAAAGGCTATATTTGTGTGTTTAAAAAATAAATGTCCACCCGTGCGAAGCCGGGACAGGCAGCTAGTATATATATAAATCTTTCGTGTCACAATTTGGAACGCGATAAACTCCGAAACTACTGAACGGATTTCGATAAAATTTTGCAACTGCCTAAAATATGGTCGGACTTAAAAGATAGGATAGTTTATATTCAATATTTAGGTGTTATTAATTTATAAGGGGCAAAGGTTTCGAAATCTATGTCTATCCCTTTCTATCACGTAGGGATTTATATATGTCTATCCCTTTCTATCGCTTAGGGATTTTTCAGAAAATTCTCGACTTTGACGAGAATAGAATGCACATAGACGCTCCAGAATGATCTGGAATAATCAAATTTAAAGTCGGTTAGCATCCGGAATGCATCCAAACGTTAGTAATCCAGAATTATCTAGAATACTCAAATATACCCATGCAAACGGTTCTGAATTCTAGATTTGGACAAAATGTTCTAGAAAATAGTGCTCCTAAACGTTATAGAATGTTCTTTAATCATCATCATCAATTGATATCAGTCCATTGCTGGACGTAGGCTCACCTTGAGTAACATAGGCTATATTTATGTGATAATGTCCACCCGTGCGAAGCCGGGACAGGCAGCTAGTATCGTTATAAAATAAGGCATTACTTGCGAATTTATCTTTATCAACATGATATTAATCCTTATCCAAATAAATACGTTATTTATCACAAGTATTTAATTTTGAACGAAATGTTCATTGAAGTCGTTCATCTTAGGAGATATAATAGTTTCAAAATAACTCCGCAACCGCGCAGTGAATCGCACGGGGGCTATAATATTTGCATATATTTTTTTGTAAATACATACCTAGACAATAAAACACCCAGACAGAGATCAAATATCTGTGTTCACTCTTTCTGACGTACACTACGCACTATGAAGCCGATGTGCATTTGTTGCCTCCTGGCGTACATTGCAGGAGAATGACGCGTACGAGTGCGTGGTCCGCGACGTGGTCCGCGGCGACCGGCTGTCGCGCTGGTCGCGCCGCGCCGCCGCGCACGCCGAGCGCTGTCTGGCGCTCGCCGCCGCCGCGCTGCAGAGGCCCACGCAACGGGACGACGACTCCGGGTATGCGAATACATTGCACGAGAACTTGGTACTTAGTCAATGTGTTTGGCACGTGGTACATAGAGTATGTATGTATGTATGTATGTTCCAGCGGCATGTCGTGGTGCGTGGAGGCGCTGCGCGGATACGGCGGCAGCGCGGCGGGCGCGCGGCTGGAGCTGGGCGGCGCGCTGGCGGCCGTGCGCGCGCCGCGCCCCGCGCCCCGCGCCGCCGCGCAGCGCCTGCGTGCCGTGGCGCGCGCGCATCCACACGACCGCGTGCTAAGGGCGGAGGCGCACGCGGACGCCGCCTTCCTCGAGTATGCGGTCAGTACAACTACAACCTTGTAGTTGTACTGACCGCATACTCGAGGAAGCACATCACACAAACATACATCCGCTATTATAATGTAGGCATAGGTATGCCTACATTATAATAGCGGTACAGATTTGCGAAATGTACGCCATGAAAGAATTTGCGGCCCATATTATCGCAATGTAACAGAATTCCCATAGTCTGGACGCCTTGCGCGCATGAACAGAGCATTTCAAATCGTGCGCGCCGCGATCCGCCATGTGTCGGTTTTTTTGCTAAGCACAAAGGGGCGCGCAGTGTGCACGCAGCGCCTTTGTAAACGGGTTGTGTGTGTCTGTACTGCAAAACTATACCTACATTCTCGAGAAACGCGTAGTTCATGCTCGGTTCGTGCGCGCCCCCTGCGTCCACACTTATGAAATGCTCCTTTCATGTTACATTGCATTACATTTCGCAAATGTGTACCCGGGTTAACGTGCTAAGTTCAATGTTGTACAATAATATACAAGGCGGCCCACGGATATGCCACATGGAGGGAAACTACCTTGAATATTGTATATTACCGAAAGAAAACATTATATGAATTTAAAAACAATTTAAACTGAATTCATATTTAAATAATTAAATGGTTAAACCGGGAATCGAACCTGTTACCACTAATGAACCATACCAACAACATTGACTATTGCAGCCGAGTATACTCACTGCACATACATTATTTTCGCTAGGAGTCACAGATTGTGATGTGAGCATAGATGAAAAATGTCAAGGCCATCACTTGTTATTTCAGTTGGGTAACTTCACCGAAGCGCGTTCCCTAGCCGAGTCGGCGTCACGAGACGACCCTTACTCGTGCGCGGCGCGTATTACAGCCGCGCTGGCCACAGCGGCTGTGGCGTCCTCGGCCACCGCCACTGCCACCGCCACCGCCACGGCCACGGGTGCCAGCGATGCCGCGCACGCGTGGGATGACGCCGCCACGCAGCTGGCTGCAGCCACACATCTAGACCCGGCTGATTTGATCGCTATGCACGATTTGGGTATGTTCTATTTGCAGAATGGAAATCAAGACTTAAAAATATTTAAAAATTAAAAATATTTGTGTTTTTTTTAAGTGTAGTAAACACTATAAAATCAATAACAAATGCGTAGTAGTAGTTAGGGATAGTAGACTCTTACCCTATCTATATTATAATGCCTGGCAACAACACAATTTAAGCTCACGCCAACTACGAGTATATAGAAATGGCCTAACTTGATTCCTTTAACAACGCTATTAACATAGCAGCTATCTATTATTTAACTAAAAATTTCTGCCTACTTCCATGTTACATGTTACATCAGCATGTTAGGTTATTTATCAGCAACCTAATTCCCATAGTACAAGCTCTGCTTAATTTGAGGCTAGGTTATGTTGTGTGGATAAGTTGAGTACAATTAATACTCTAGCTTGTTCTCAAATGAATGGTTCGGTTATGGGGACAATGAAGACCGACATAACCTCAAAGTAACCCAGCGTAGAAGAGCATAGGTAATGAGCGTGACGCATGCATGTGTGTAAAGATCGTCCAAGCTTAAAATGTTCGTCCCGCTACCTGTAATCTGTATTTTTTAGAAATTATAAGAGTCGTATCTTTATTGGCTTATTCTTACTTAACAACGCCATCTACTCGATATGATTGCGGTTAGTTGCTCGCAATCGCCAATAGATGGCAGGAGCAGTCACATATTCAGTTTATGATAAATGATTAAAAATCATTTTCTAAACATGAATCCTATCTAGATCGATTTATCGCCCCCGTAGCCCTCTGTATACTTAATTTCATGAAAATCGTTGGCGCAGTTTCCGGGATCCTAAATATATATATATGCAAGATTTTCTCGTTTAAAGGTATAAGATATTACAAGGATTATTTTTAACTACTTTGCTGTGAGTCAACGTCAAGAAAACGTGGTGGAGGGGCGTGCATTTTGAGACAGGTTTATCCCTCCAGCGCTGGCGATGGAGCGCGGCGGCGGCGGCGCGGAGGGGGCGGACGGCGCGGAGGGGGCGGACGGCGCGGAGGGGGCGGGCGCGCGGTGGTCGCGGGTGCGGGGCGCGGGGGGCGCGGGGCCCACGCTGCGCGCGCTGGCCGCCGCGGGGCTGGCGCGCCTCGCCCGCGGCACGCACGCCGACCCCGCCGCTGCAGACCACTGGTATAAAGCTATAACTAGCGGAACATCACTTGAGCGGTGAGCGATACGCGCTGCGCATGCGTCGTAGTGTGCCATGTCGCGCACACTGGATGTCTTGTGTGGATGTGTGTAAGCGTCCTATTGGTTCAGAGAGCGGAGTGCGCCTGGAGAACCAATCAGCGCTACGCACGCCCGCCCTTCATACCGCGAGCCTCCCTCAGGTACCTTATTTTTGACATCAGCGCAATAACGATCATCGCATCGCTCAAGTTATGTGCCTACCTATACTTAACTATAATTCCCGACATAGCTTAGACATTACCAGTGTCGGGAGTTTTAGCTTAGAGCTTCGTTGGTTGGTAGTAGCTCTACCTTCTGCGTCGCAGGTCATGGGTTCGATCCCCACCTAGAAAAAATATTTGTGTGGTGAACACAGATGTTTGTTCTCTATCTGGGGTTTATATTGTGTTCTAAGTATTTATTAACAAAACATGTAAGTTTATAGGTATTATAATCAGCTATCTGGTTCCCATAGTATAAGCTCTCCTTAGTTTGGGGCTAGATGGTGTCGTGTGTATTGTCTACAATATTTAATTTTAATATTAATCTTTGATTCAACGAACGATTAAATGATCAATATGCTCGATTTCTAGGTACAGCCTCATTGGTAGTTGGGACGCGAGCGTCACTAGTGCGCTAGCGCAGCTGCATAGCGAGATGGGTGACACGCAAACTGCAAAACATCACTATCAAGACGTAAGATAAAATCCCTCCCAATTATTTTTTTAATGATAATTATACATACTGCTGTAAATGACCGGGCGTTTTTTATCTAAAAGGTCCAGTTTGGCTTTGAAGTCGGTTTCTCAAGTTTTTAAAACTTGTATATTTTGTAGGTGGAAGCGGTGTGGCCCTGTGACCTATCTGCGTTAGAATGGCTCGCTAGCGAAGCGACACCCGATGCAGCGCTACAGTACTATCGACGGGCGGCGAGATTGCAGCCTACCAATGTGAGTAGATTCACTTCAAAACATCAAATTAAAATGAATAATTTGTCTACTCAGCGCTCGACGAGTCAGCCCGTCCTTTAGTGCAAAGCGAGTAAATTTTCCTGAAGATGCTTCGTAGAGTGGCGAAACACGCGTCGAAATTTGTTAAGTTTTTATTTTCGTTATGTCTATCACCTTATTTCACTTTGCAGGATTTGCGGGTGATGCGTAGGGTGCACACACAAGTCTACATAAAGTTAACTTACATATATTAGATTTTAGTTTTATGTTTAAAATGTATTTACTCGTAAAATTACAGGTACTTATTGGCAAATAAAGGGTTAGGATCTCTTCTTTTAAGTGGTGAAACCTGTATGAGAAGAGATCCCCTCTTTTCTGTGGCTCAACATTGCCTTGTAATGTAGTTTATGTTATACGTACGAACTTATTTTAATAGAGCACTGGTGGTCTAGTGGTAGCGGCCCCGCCTTTCGATTCTAAGGTCGTGAGTTCAAATCCAGTCGTGTAACAATGAGTTTTTCTATCGAAAAAATTATTTACACAATGCTAGTGCTCTCAAACGGTGAAGGAAAACATCGTGAGGAAACCCGTGGCTTAGTGAGCTCCGCACGTATTGACCATGTCTTTCCTGTGGATTAGGCCGACTAAGCTGTCAGGTAGTCAAAACGGGCATCGCGGATGCAGGTCGGATGGCAAAGCTGAAGTGGGACTGGGCGGGTCACGTGATCCGCATGAGCCCTGATAGATGGGCTAATGGAGTCACAGGGTGGATACCCGCAGAGTGTAGAAGACGTCGCGGCCGCCCGAGGAAACGCTGGCGTGACGACCTTGATTCCTTCTACACCAACTGGGTACAATTGACCGAGGATCACGAAGAGTGGAAGAAAGTGGGGGAGACCTTTGTCCAGCAGTGGGACAGTATAGGTTGAAAAAAAAAAAAAAACTGTCAGGTAGTGGACAGGCCTATTCCATCTAAAATCACAATTTCTAGAACCACAATTTACAATTTGGTTAGATTAACTAAAAATATGCTCGACAGGTGTTTTTGTGTTGTTAATTTAAAAACCTACTGCACAGCCGCAATGGGGACTCATGATGGGCAGTTGTCTACGAGCCGGCGGAAGATACCAAGAAGCTTTGACTCTGTACAAGAAAATGAATGCCCGCTTTCCGGACAATGTCCAATGTAAGTTATCCATTTTCACATTTTTTTATACAACTAGTTGATGAACAAGCATATGGCCAACCTGATGTGAAGTGGCGACCATCGTCTATAACAAAGCATTGCTTCGTAGGTCACGCGCGTCAGGAATGTGCCCTACGACGCCTTGCTCTGCGTCCACCATCTTGAGGCATACAGATGTTCAGCCTCACGTGCCAGTTATTTCACCGGCACACCCTTCAAATCGAGACAGCAATGCTGCTTCACGGCAGAAATAGGCATGGTGGTAGTACTTCCCCGGACGAGCCACATCCAAAAAGCTCTACTACTAATACTTCTCTAAATACTACATAAATACTATAACAGGGGAAAAATAAAATAGTAAAATATAAAAACCTAAATGCCTTATACATCAACCTATAAATTACACGGCAATCACACGTTCCACGAATAGTAGATTGCTAAAAAAACAGCCAAAAGTCAGATTGCTAAAAAAATAATTCCGAATCAATCAGAAAAAGTGCTGAAAATTTACTAATGGTCTCAAAAAACCGATGCTCATGCCCCGGAAATAATAGGTTTCTGGTATTTTCTGCCTCTAAAATGTCAGCTCGGCACCGCTCACACATTTTGATAAAAGTCTTGTTTTCATAGTTTTATCTGAACACGTGTTTTTACAATTAATTCGACCATGAAAACATTCGACACTGTTCTATGGAATAAAACTTGTTTACATTTTATCTAATCATATTTTGATGAAAATGAGTAATCCCTATCCTTACTAGGTCATCCTTTCATTTAATGCGGAGTAGTCATGCGTCATAGAACTTCTGCTTCTTCTTGCCGTGTCTTTCGAACTAGTGTGGTGAAAATATTTGTATTGCTCATCAGACAGAGATATACATATAATATTGTGGAAAATCCACACATCTAGCCCCAAATTAAGCAAAGCATGTACTATGAGAACCAGATAGCTGATTAATACTTATACACTTTTTTATGAATAAATACTTAGAATACAATATAACACCCAGACGGAGAACAAACATCTGTGTTCACCACACGAATATCTCTTCTCGGTGGCGATCGAATCCACGACCTACGGCGCAGAAGGCAGAGCTACCAACTGAGCTGAGAGGCCAGTCCACACTAGAACTAAAAAGCGTGTATATGTTTAGGTTTGAAGTTGATAGTAAAGTTGTGCGGCGACCAAGGACTCTCAGAGACAACGGCTTGGAGTCGAGAACTGCAGCGCGCACAGGCAAGACTGAAGCAGCAGGAACGAGGTACAGCCGGTATACTTATCCCACTAATATCATTATCCAACCAATAGCTCTTAGACACAGAACAAAGTAAAACGGCCATGTGGCCGGAAAAGTGTCGCCAAAATACATGAGCATATTATGCTCCTTTCTCCATACAAATTCAACAGTTTTTCGGGAGTCGTAAAGTGGAAAATGCCTTGCAGCAGCGTAAGAGTTACTTTCCGAACAAGTTAAGCGAAAATAGGTTTTATATCCATCCAGTAACTAAAGAGGATGAACTTATCATAGATATAGTTAAAAAGTACATTATTTTTGCGGGTAACACCACGGGACGCAGCTAGTATGAAGTTAAAATTGTTTTTTTTATTCTATTTAAAATAGTGACTATGCTCGCTCTGTTAAATAGTTTTGTTTCAGTTTCCGTAACATCAGCGGGGAGTGGATCGTCAGGAGCTAGTCAGTCGCCTATCGATCAGTTCAGAGGTAAATAAACTTTATTTTTACTATAGTTATATTGAATTATTAGTAGAACTGGAATAAAATGAACGATATTATTGAAAAAACGCGAAAAAACTAAAATACAAATACGAAACGAACCACGAAAATGTTATCATGAACTATAGAGGTATAACATACTAGCGGCCTGTCCTGGCTTCGCACTGGTGGATATTTATTTTTAAAACAAATAAATATAGCCTATTTTACTCAGGGTGAATGAACTTTCCATTGGTGAAATAATTTTTGAAATCGACTCAGTAGTTTTTGAGTTTATTCATTACAAACATACACACAAAAATACAAATCTTTCCTCTTTATAATATTAGTATAGATAGTATAATATAATATAACATATAACACTAGCAAGGTATACTAAGACTAGGTGCTACATTTCCTGGAAGAACGATGATGAGCCCTCTTGTACGGTGGTGTTGCGTTTATTGTCCACAATATATATTTATTTATATTTATTTATTGTTGTAGGTGGGTCGAGAGTTGGCAGCGCGGCGCCTGCCACCGCCTCGAGGCATTCAAGCGACGGCCGCGTCGACAGCGGCCTAACACGCGGATACACGTAAGTTTACTACCTAACAGTCCATCCCCAGGCTGTCTGGATCAGATCACTTCTAGTGATAAACATAACGTTTTTTTTATACAAGTTGCTGATGGAACAAGCATATTGCCCACCTGATGTTGAGTGGTAACCATCGCCAATAACAAACCATTGCCTCGTAGATCACGCACGTCAGGAACGTGCCCTGCGTCCATCAACTTGAAGCAGACAGATGTTTAGCTTCACGTGCCATAATTTCACAGGCACCCACATTCTTCAAACAGAAATGGATACGGAAAACCAGCGCTGGAGAGGATTTTATGCTCTTACAGAATATACTTAGTCTCAATTGGCTCAGCGCTATTCAACCATGGCCCTACCTATAAGGGCTACAAATATTTATTAAATTGGTTTGATTAGAGCAGCTAGTCTTTTTAAATTTTCGCGATCATAACACATACTAAATCTCCATGCTCCAGTCTGCCCGCGACCAGGAAAATAAATAAAAAAAGGTTATTAGCGCGATAAATACCCGTGTAATAGATTCAGTAAGCAGTTACTGTTAGTCTGTTTAAAATAGGGTTATGAGGGTAACGCAATTATGATCAGGGGGGTTCTAAAGGTCAATCTGGGCCACAACGTCAACATCATGACAGAACTATCTCATCAAATAATTATTAGAAACATTCATAAAATCGCGCCTCATTCCCATGGGGGTAGGAAGAGATCAAAGATGGTTTGGGCGTGTAGAGAGAATGGATGATAGAAGATTAACAAAACCGGTGCATCAGGCGAGTGTGAATGGTACTGCTGAATGGGGAAGACCTCGGCGCATGTATCTCGAGATAGCAGACGTTTTAGAGAAAGGCCAGGTTAGGAGTACCCTAAACCGACGAGCATGTATACTCGGATTTTTAATTAGACGAAGCCAGCTGACGTTTACTGTGTTGTCAGTTTTTGATGAAATAAAAATAGTGTTGTGACAAAGTGAATGATTGAAAAAACTCCTGAATGAATGAAATTGCCTCGTTTTTCTAGTGAATAGTTAGTGTACCAAACTCGGCTTGACGGGCTTGGTATATCGTTCGCGCGAAACAATATAGCAACAAAATACACAACAATTACCACAAACACAACGTAACGAAAAACTTTACAAAAACAATAACTGAACAGCGTGAGCGCAGAAAAACATTCGTGCTATCAGACCAGAGGTTATAAGTCGAATTACAAACAAAATGGTGGCGTTCATCGGTGTTAGCACTAGTCGCCACGCCGCGCTTTGTAATAAAACGTCAAAAAACTGATTGTACCTAGTTACATACTACAAGTAACTTATATCATAGCACTTTTATACATTTTTTTATACAAATTTCAATCTTATACCTTTAAACGAGAAAATCTTGTATATATAAGTATACAGGGCTATTCATTATTAGCTGCAAATACTCAGGAATTAGGTTCAACAAATAAAATAAAAAATATTTATGAAATGTTTTTTTTTAAGTTTTGTTATGAAAATCCCGAGAAAATCGATAAAGGAATCATTGGCGCCTGACCTATTTTGACCTTTGATCCGCGCCCGCGCGCCGTGAGTGACACTCTGCGTTCAGTCACCGCCTGGGTGGGTCATCGTCCTGTTCTCCATGGCAATCATTATGCAATAGCCGCAAAGAAATTAATAAAAATAAAATTTTGATACAAAAACTTGAAAAAATTTTTGATCAAATTTAAAAAAAATAATTTCATAAATATTTTTTATTCTATTTGTTGAACCTAATTCCTGAGTATTTGCAGCTAATAATGAATAACCCTGTATATATACAACGTGTATCAAAATATGTGTACTATCCCGAAGGGGGGTGAATTTCCACCCCCCGGGGAACAACTTTTGTTCAACGACTTTTCGAACTTCGATTGGTATCTCTGAAAAAAACTGCAACGAAGTTTCAACATGAACAGCTGACTTTATACAAAGTGACAACCCTAAACTCAGCTACAGAGGTAGTAGGTAGTAGTAATAGACCTACAGAGGTAGTAGGTCAAGGGGTCAAGGGGTTACAAGGATAGGGTTGTCAATTTATTTAGGCATTATGAAATTAAATATTTTTGTATGGGAAACTGAAAATAGGAATTTTTAATTTTCTCCCCCCCACAACTGATCACCATTGTGGTCTGAAACCCCCCACCTTCGCATAGTACACATATTTAGATACACCTTGTATATTTAGGATCTCGGAAACTGCACCAACGATTTTCACGAAATTTAGTATACAGGGGTTTTCGGGGACAATAAATTGATCTAGCTAGGATTCATTTTCAGAAAATGATTATTTCTTTCCGAATTCAATAATTAAACATAAACTAAATATGTGACTGCTCCTGCCATCTATTGACGATTGTGAGCAACTAACTGCAATCATGTCCAGCAGATGGCGTTTCATCAGTCAGTAAGAATAAACCAGTAAAGATGATAATATGACTCTTATGATTTCTTAAAAATACAAATTAACGAAAAAAATTTCGAGCGAAGCTCGGGCACCAACTGTTAGTATTATTTTATAGTTTGAATTGATTAACTATTCACTCATTGTTCATTCATCTGATTGAACGAGAACTGAACGCAGCACTATTACTTTAAATGTAGCAACATTATTTTACAAAGTGACATTAGCAACTGTCAGTCGGTATCGTCTAATTAAAAATCCGACTATAGGAAGAATGTTATGCGAGTGAATGAATGTCAGGATCGTAGCAAGTGGAAATCCTTGATCTCTGCCTACCACCATAATTATTATCACGTTCTCTATAAACATTTTCTTGTTATAAATTAAGACTTCAATAAAAAACTATTTATTACACTATTAGTTAGCTTACTCTGATTTAACCCCTTATTCCGTCAACTAGGGTAAGCATAAATTATCTTATTATCGAATGGATTACGTATCCACTACACGGCCGTGCCCTACGTGCCTATCGTGAGGCAAATCATTGTGTATGCCTCATGTTCATGGAGTCATAGCAGTGCATCGTAGGGCACGTTCCTCACTTGCGTTTGCTTGCTCAGTTTTTTTTGTGCTTGAAAAACACAAAAAAAACTATGGGTACATACTGTTTATAATCAAACACAATGATGTTTCTAAGAAAAAGTCTAAATGTATCTTATCCAAAAGGCATGTCTCTGCGTGGCGTTATTTGATTGGGTGTTTTCGCTAATCAGCAGTGTTCTTTACAAGGCCGGCATAACGACGTAAATTGCGATTTTATACTGCCTTATCATGTTTGCTCATTTGAAATGCGATGACGTACCTATGCATATTTATTTTTATATTCAAATGTTTGCTCCTATAGTTAACATGCTATACGGTGGGCGTTAACATTTATTATCAGAACTAATTATGCGATTGCTTACCGTGCTCATCGCATTACGTGCAGAGGTCAGGGGAAAATTCTTCTAATTTTATTGCTATTTTTATTTCTTGCCGTCCGTCGTCGGGTCAAAATCGCACTTTTATATGCGTAAAATAATAAATGAGGAAGTTTTATTTGTTTATACGTGTTAAATATTTAAATGCAATAAATAAAACTTTGCCTTAAAACAAACTGATTGTTTTCTTTTTAAAACATTATAAGTACCTACTGAATCAATTACACGGGTGCTTAGCACGTAAATTCGAACGAAAACGTCGGGAAAATAAATAAAATAAGGAAATTTATGCAAAAGAAAGAAAGAATATTTATTTTGGACACATACAACACACATAAACACCCACAAACAGAAAATTACTACGATATGATAAGTACCGTCATTAGGAATGGTACCTACTCCAATAACACAGATATTTTTATGAAATGCTCTACAACTTTGACAGTAGATTCTAACGTTGCATAGCACACCTCGTACATTTCTAGAAAGAACGAATCTGAGCCCTATCCATCTACCGTATAGGTCCACGAAGCAGTGCTTGCGTGCGTTGTTATAAACATCGGAAACCGCTCAATATCAAGTGGGCCATCAGTTTATTCCATCATTTTGTGTTTGCTTACGAGTCAGAGTGATGGACATAGAATGCAAAAAAACTATAATTATAAATGTGATTGCCAAAGTCTATAATGTATAGCTGATATAGCACGCCAATCACACGTACATGCAGCATGCACGTTGTTTGTGCATGTAGAGTGCACGCCTTCATAAGCTAGTATCCATTCCTTTATCTATCAATGGGTATAAAAAAGTAAACAGTAAACAGGCCTGTGGATCTATTGCAGATGATTTATATAGCGTCAGGGGCAAGGTTTTTACTCTTGCTCCTACTTGCGAGATGCTATAGTGCCGGGGATAGGATTTTAGATGGAATAGACTTGCCCAGCACCTACCATCCTGACAGCTTAGTCGGCCTAATCCACAGGAAAGACATGGTCAATACGTGCGGAGCTGACTAAGCCATGGGTTTCCTCATGATGTTTTCCTTAGCCGTTTGGGAGCATTATGATTGTGTGCATAAATTTAAAGAGTATCATCTCATAAATAGACATTTAAATAGAGGAGATAGAATAGAGGTTGTTGTCATTAGGAGTCTAATTTGTTCATGCTGTATCTTTATGTGCCTTTCAATGACATTAATAATAACATAATAACATGCCTTATTCTGCCGTGAAGCAGCAATGCTGTTTCGTTTTGAAGGGTGTGGGTGCCGGTGAAATTACTGGCACGTGAGGCTGTATGCCTCAAGTTGATGGATGAAGTGCATCGTAGGGCACGTTCCTAACTGCGTGACCTACGAGGCAATGCTTTGTTATAGGTGATGGTTACCACTTGCATCATCTATGTGTATACAAAAACAAAAATTGAGAACTGAAACTTATTTAAATTTAGGTATTATAATTATTTACCTAGCTCCACTGTAAACATTAGGTACGGTGGATTTACTTTTACGACGAAAGTATAAGATAATCTGTGGTAAGGGTGACGAAAGTGACGGCGTCAAAGACCTTCAATTAAGTTATTGCGCATCAAACGTACAGCTGCGCACTAAAAAATCTAGACTAAGCGCGGCGCCGACACAGGGTCAACCGTCTGAATATTTATCGGACTCCATTCATGTAACGTATGAATTTACATGAATGTTGCGCACTAAAAATAATTCCCAATGTTTCCCTTGTTTCAGATATTCCGCCGATACTTCGGGTCAGGAGACATTACAGCCGATAAGTCGGTCTATTCGACGAGCGGAAACTAAGAAGAAAAATATTGAAGAAGAATTCGACGATGATTTGCCTCTGCCGCCCGAGTAGACAATTTTATGAATGTTTTTGTGAAATTTTTAAGACATAAAAATTATAGTCTTTTATACTGTTACAATCACTTTTATTTTGAATTTCTTATCTAATACGTGCGGTCAAACTAAAACAGTTTTTTTGCCCGACTGCTGATATCTAAATACGCAGGTCAATTATAAAATACAGTCCCCACAATAGATTGCTGCAATGTGCATATTTATGAGTATAGACAATAAACAAAAAAAAGCAGTCTTTTTTTGTACATACATATCTTTTCCGGTTTGTTATGAAGTTTATAGTTAACTACTTAAATGTAATGTATTAACTAGCTGTGCCCGCGAATTCGTCCGCTTGGAATAGTGTATTTGGGTAGCAATTTTTATTTTCAGCGGAAAAATCTGTATTTGCATGCGCTTGGCACAGTCACGTGTTTGCTCGTTCGGGTAGATTCACTTAGGGCATATTTCCGTGCGTCTAGAAGTCCGGAGGTAAAAGGATGATAAATATTTTAGACAATCCACACAACACTTTAAACTCTATATAGCCCCATAAGTAGATAGTGATAATGATGGGGGTATAAGGTCGTGCGTTCTTGTGCGCACTCCCCTAAATGTAAACCTACGGGAGAAGACCGATAATAAAAAAAAGAAGAAAAAAAAGGCCACTGGACGACGATGTTCCAGGCTGTAAAGCTTGAAGTCAAACAGCTCGTCGTTGCCAATGAGCCTCCTGGCGATCCGCTCTATAGAATCTAAGGCCTCGAGCTGATACTAGGCAGATCCGACCTATAGATTGCAACAGTACTCCATGCACGACCGGACTTGAGTTTGATACAGAAGCATAGGCTGATCCGGCGTGAAGTACCTTAGAGAGGATGCCAAGTTTTTTAACTGCCACTTTAGCCTTAGATTCAATATAAGAGCCGAAGTTCAAGTCAGATACTAGATCTAGTACCTATTAGCCATACTTTTACTAGTACCTAGTACTAGTTTGTAGGTAGGCTTATAGGTACTAGGTCTGTCTTCAATTAAATAGTTGAAGATAAGAGTTTTTTATAGTAGTAAAAATAAAAATATTTTTTCAATTGCATATGTATATTTATAAATATCAACATTCATTAGATCTTAATCTATAGTCTATTATCTACAAAATCAATCGTATAAATAATATAATCTAAATATCTAGTAATCACAAATTTTCATGAAACAAAGCTCTATACACGAAGATAAAGAAACAAAAGACGAAATATATGTACATCTGTTTCGCATAGTCTGTTACCCTGTACGGATAAGCAAACGGATATAAATAGTATCCGTTTTAGCACTTAAAAATAAAATTTGACAGCGTTTTATCGAGAATTAATTAAAGTCAAATTCATTCATCAGTCAAATTTTGTCTATCTCCACTGGACCCCTTAAAAAAGCCAATTTAAAAAGTTTTCACGTATTCATTGATGACCAAAATAATGTGTATCGCAGACATGTTTTTAGCAATTCGCGCGCATTATCATTAAACGCGTGAACACGGATCTTGCACTAGATATCCGATATCCGTTCTTTCTATTCCACTACTACATAAATTACATTAAACTATTCGGTTTATTTACAATTATCAATATATCCTAAAACAAAACACTTGCCGCGGCAGTTTTTTCTCCAAAAAAACCACCCGTAAGCTTATTCATAGACAGTCATTTCAAGCGTTCATTCGTCTAATTACCTACATCAAAGTTTCATGTCATTCAAACAATACAAATTACATATTTACAATTACTTCTGTTTTCTATCAATACCAATATAGACCAATCAAGACTTGGGCTGTATACACTCTACGTAGTATATATTTTATGTCATTGTTTGTTTTTTATTGTTAGCACTTATTTATACAATTCTTATGTGTAAACTTGTTAAACACCAGCCACACTAGGGCAGAACAACGAAGCCCTCAAACAAACAGTAATATGTCCATCCATTTACAGCCGCCGTAGCCGAAAACGGCTAAGAAATCATCATGTGACCTAAACACCTAGGTAACTTGGACCCTGTTAAGCAGAAAAGATCCAACCCACAATTTTGTAAAATCGAGTTATCTACGTATTCATAATGTACTCATCAAGTTTCATATATGCACAAAAGATCCAGGCAGTTTGATCACTCTAACCTAACAAAAGTTATACTGTGTCAAAGATACCATCCCCAATCACCAATTTTGAAAAATGCAAAAAGTACCATGTTGCATGGATCTATTTAAAACTTTTAAAAGTCTCAATAATGGTTGTATACTTTTCATACCGAGAGCGATATCAAAAGCCTTATGCATTTAATTCCACGAGATGCTCACACCTTCTACAAAAATCTAACGGTCGACAATAATGTAGAAGACGACATTGATGGATTTGGTGTCGAACCTGATTTTGAGGTAGAGTTTGAAGCTGAGGAAAGCGATATTGCTTAAATAAATTGGAAAACCAACCAGTGATTGCCGATTTATTTTTTATATATATTTTTTTTCATCTCAAAGCAACAATTTGAATTAGTTTTGCTCATTAAACTGTTTTTATATAAGTACAGATTTTAATTTCCTTCCTTCTAAAATGAACCACACATTAAACCAATGTTTATTATTTTAATATTGTATTTTGCATAAAAGATCCACGTGTCGTATCTAGTCTTTATAAGTATTGAAATGATTGAGTTTATTTAATTTAAGAACAATGTAGTTGCTTTAAAACGATTTGATAAATAATGTTATATTTTATTGTTATTAGTTCGAAATTATTAACAATTTATTATATCAATAAATTGTTAATGGTAGTCAGAAGCTACGCAGAACGGATGACGATATTGCGATAGAGGGCGCTGGCTATCAACTGTCATGTGGGTCGCCTGACTGAGGCTAGACGGGGCGGTGGATTATTCTGGGCTTGAGACTCGAAGGAGAAGGTTATCGTTTCGTTCTGTGTACTGTCGATGTGAGTCGGCTCTGAGTACACCCCTTGATTGTTAAGATAAGTACCTAGTTCGCTATATCTCTTTGTAGTTGATTATATTTTTACTGTAAGGCAGTTTTGTGTTGAATAACGTGACTAAAGCTATAATTTAGTTAAATAAAGTGTCAATTGTAAAGACATTGATGTAATTAAATCATTTACTTACTATTTCATATTTTCTTTTTAATATAAAGTTACCCTGATCTAATACACGCATAGTTTTTCAGGAATTACAGATATTCTTCATATGAAAATGTACAATATACTACTCTCAAAATAATGTATATGTAATGGCCTACTACACTACTAACTTTCAAGTAGGTGCAGTATCATACGATTTTTTTATTCTCTGCCTAACTTTAAACTGCATTTACTCAAAAGTAATGAAACGTTGGTTGGATCTTTTCTGCTTAACTGGGTCCACTTTTGACTTGATTCGTACACTTAAAGGTCGATTTATATCTACAGACATTGAGTGTGGCAGACACGTGCCGTGACAGACACCGACAGACACCATTTATTTATATCTACAGACATTGAGTGTGGCAGACACGTGCCGTGACAGACACCCCGGTGATAAAGGTATTTGTAATCTCGTACAAATTCTATGAGCTTTTCGTTATCCATTGCAAAAATGCAAAATAAAAAAGAAAGCACGTGTACGCAGTTCCGATACTCTATTCACACTGCCCGGCAAGGAGCCACAGACACGTACAGACATGAATCGCGCAGATGTCTGTAGATATAAATCGACCTCAAAGGTCGATTTATATCTACAGACATTGAGTGTGGCAGACACGTGCCGTGGCAGACAAAATGATATTCTTCCATACAGTAACTATTAACGTATTTATATTTATCGTAACACGGCCGTACAGACGCTTACAGACACGTGTCGTGCCCGGCCAGTATTCTCGGAAAGAATATTTTGTCTGCGCGGTTCATGTCTGTACGTGTCTGTGGCTCCTTGCCGGGCAGTGTGAATAGAGTATGCAGTACGCTACGCAGTAAAGCTATGCAGTAACTGCCAGTGAGAGCGGACGCCGATGACGGTGTCGGTATCCGGGGTGTCTGTCACGGCACGTGTCTGCCACACTCAATGTCTGTAGATATAAATAAATGGTGTCTGTCGGTGTCTGTCACGGCACGTGTCTGCCACACTCAATGTCTGTAGATATAAATCGACCTTAACTCGGCGTTTTCTTGATGTTATCAATTCTAAAGGATTATTTTTAATTGTGGTGCTATAAGCTTTCTATCTTCAAGTAAGTGTGCAAACTTATTTACCAACACGCTGCTGGTAAAACCCACACCTAATAATTAGGTTATTATAAGATAATTATTCCCGAGCAACATTATGAACGAAACTGCGCTATCTTTTGTTTTCACACGCAGTTGATAGGAACTTATGTTTTGAATAGCAGTTTGTTATTGCGCTGGGTTGCGCAATAAAATTGAGTCGAAAATGAACGTAACAAGGTTATAAACGCAGCACAAATAACTGTTAATTCCCTCTAAGTAAACTTAATTGTAAAGTATTATTTGTTCGAACTGCGTTCAGGATATATTATGTATATTTACATAAGGCGCGTACTAAGCAAATGGTATTAAATTAAGAAACACTCTTAAAACAAATGGACTTATTAGCTAATTTCATGATCTTTGAAACTTCGCTATTGCAATTTTGAATACAGCAAAATTCGCAAAACTACTTTTGCGAATTGTACATTTAATTTATCGGTAAAACGAGAAGGTATTATTATTACACTTATTAACACTTTTTTTATCAAGTATACCTGGTTAACTGGAAGAAAATGCTAATTAGCATTAACTTCCCTTATTTATGTATTATTTTGTGCAATAAAGTATTTTCTAATCTAATCTATACCTAATGTGTACGACGGATGACCCAGCATGAGGTGAGATGATGATCAAACATGGTCCAGTCGAGTTTTAAAACAATAATAATTGCTGATGAAAAACAGAGAGAGCATTACGTAACTGTTTACAATTTATATTATTACTTATTCTGCTATAATTTTGTAACAGATAAGAAGTTGAAAAACACTCTCAGAACCATCTGTTCGAAATATATCGTCAGTAGTTATTTATTATTATTATCCAAGTGCGTAAGAGTTTATATTGTGATAAGACTTCAATCTAACAATTTTAAAAATAAACATACGATCACAGAACAAACACAGGCATTAATTCGCCTCCCGTTTTCTAAGCCTACATAACAATAATCAAATCTATTTCATCAGTATAGTCCATTAAAATACTTTGCCAATATCTTCCTAATGAGGCAGATAGCGGGCTGTACAAATTAACGTTTGCGTTCTGGTACCGCAAGATAGCATCACTATAATAATAGGCGTTATTTTAGTCATTTACAATACGCCCGCCCACGTGACTTATTTGCCCAAATTATCTACTCATGAGATAAATAATATATATTATCACTCGCACTTTAGGGCATGGGTTTGTGATCATACCTTCACTAAAAGTGTCCAACATCACTGAGTATATTCACAATATGGGCTGTAAAGCTCAAATTTAACCCGGTTGGGGTCGGCCCCTACACTACGATATAAGTTTGGCATAGGGGTGGTCTATGTGCCCGTACTGGATCGCCAATAGCGTGTCCTTGACTCGTTGGAAGATGGGCTGCGCTTGCTTCATGGTGGGTATGTTGATATTTTGGTCGAGGAAACCGACTTTGCTGATCGGACTGATGACCACCGCTGTCCCGGCGCCAAACATCTCAAGCAACTGGAAATGCATAAATTCGTTTATATTTCTTATTGAAACCTGGCTTAGATATGTTTAATGATACACGTAGATAAAGCCACTTCATCCATAATTCGGATATCGTGATTTTATCGTTCTTGGATAGAACGTCAGAAAAGTTGGATCACTGTTTAGAGAGAGTTTAGACGCCTCTTACAGGCCTCTGCCATGGCTTAGCCACTGCTGTGAATGCCACTAGCGGTCACCAATCTAAATTCTGGCCTAGCAGAATGTTGCTGAACCCCTTCTGATCAAATAAGATCAGAAGGGCAGGTCCCACTTCATTTACAACATTTCGTCTACGAAATGTTGTTTTCGTTTCGCCTATTTGTCTCACTCTATTGTATGGAGAAAAGATAAGACAGCAAAAATACGTTACGTGGTTGGAGTTGTTGGTCATCAAATTTCCATACAAAAGAGAGAGGCACGTGCTCACACGAAAACAACAGTTTGTAGACGAAATGTGGTAGCAAAACTCCAACTTCGGGTACAGTTAGGAATGACCAAGCAAGCGACGCGTACCTACTCTTATAATTTATTGATAATCCAAGTTATGCACTTACCCGTCCTTGCTTGTTGAGCTGTAAAACGTGATCCATCGTGATGACTTCTTCTTTGACGACTACGTCTTCCCATTGGCCAACCAGCTCCAGGATAGACCGGCGAGTGACGCCGGGCAAAATGAGACCGTTCAATGGCGGTGTGCTCAACTGCTTGTCTGGAAAAGATTTATTCATATTTCTTTATTGCACACAGATACATTTACAAATAAGTGATAACACAGGACATGTAAATAGGCGAGCTTAACCCTAAAAAGAGTTTTCTTCCAGCAAACCTTTGGGGCAAAGAGATTTATTCTAAAATTGTGGAATCCCGCACGACTTCGTTCCATTTAGCTTTTTTCAAACAAAGCAGTGAGAACGGGTTTTTTTAGAACACCCCTATTTTACACTACCTTGATTTGATACTCTTAGACATTCTTTGAGGACATAATTCATGTGCTAAAATTGCTAACCATTTATGTTTTAGGACTTGGGTTCGGTCATGGTCATTCACGTCAGAGTTCAGAAGTAGAAGGTTTGCATTAAATAGTTTCCGTATTGAGAGAATATTTCCATGGAAAAAATGATGTTAGTGACCCTAATTGTTGCTTCAGATACGTGATGAGACAAGAATTCAAAAGTTCAAAGCGTCATAAGCGATAACCGTTTTATCGAGCAGGTCACTTACATACGGATATCTAGTTATAAACTGGCTCGACGGTTTATCAATCTTCTCGATGACATGTTAATATATAAGTATTTATATGAGAGATTTAAAAGTTACCTCCTTGATCGTTGATGGAAACCATGAAAATGTTCATAGCGCCCACTTCCGTTAGCTCGTGGTTGGGTCCGAACAGCCATAGCACTTGATGGTGACCCAATTTGGCTGCTCGAGCTGTTGCCTCTGTAAGAAAAGATGCACTTAAATAAACAGCAGTAGAGATCTCTCTTGAGGGCTCGTCCGGGGAAGTAATATATACCACCATGCCTTTTACTACCGGTGCATCGTAGGGCACGTTACTGACGTGCGTGACCTACGAGGCAATACCTTGTTATAAGCGATGGTTACCACTTAACATTGGCCGGGCAATATGCTTGTTCCATCAGCTGTATTCAGCTAGGATTAACAGAAAACACAACTTTAACTTCAAGATCTTTTCTCAATAGAAAAATAATCTCACGTTTTTTGTTGTTAGCAAAATTGCTAGAATTAAAATGAGCTGTATATTTCACATTCACATAATTAAAATTGAATTGCTTCATAACAACCTTTAAATAAGATAAGAGCATAAAATACGAAGAAACTTTAGCCTTTTTTACAGTTTAAAATCCTTGATTTTAATTAAAATACCAAAGTATAAAATTTTAAAATAAATAAACTGCTTCATTATTAATATTTTCAAGATTTACAGTCAAAAATAAAAATATACTCATAGTTGCTCTGTACCGCGTATTTTATTTGACTCCTCTCGCCTGGTTTGACACCTTTTTGTATGGAATAAGAGCTTTTTATTTCCATATAAAAATTGGGTGTACCTACACCAACACTCTGTCAAAAAATAGTACGATCAATTACCGATATCAATTACCGATATATAGGGGAGGGGGGATAGGGGACGATTAACTTACCTATCGTAGGTCCATAGTTAGAGCCGACTTTTCGATTGCCCACGCCACCGGGAAAAGCTCTTACTACAGAAGGGTCGGCGAATATAGAGACTGCGCCATCGCTGCTAGCTTTATAGTACGCACTGACTGGACTCAGGATCACGAACAGGAGGGCTGATTCTGGTGCCATGATGCCGAAAGTTGGCTGTTGGATAAGAGGAAAGAGTTTTTTTACAAAAGTACACAGAAAAACTCATTAGAAATAATTGATTCTATAACAATAACAATGCTGCCTTTTCCCCGCTCGATTTTAAGGCGAAGACCCTTTGTAAGATATAAAATCAATGAGCTTATTTATCGATAATATCCACCAACTATCATGTGTGCAATACGATTGCACACAGTTTAAAAAGTTGTTTCACGGAGTTCAGGATGTGAATAACGAATCCCTTATCGATCGACTCGCAACCTCTAAAAAAACACATTCAAACATTTTCAATCCGCAATCAATTTCGTAATCTTGATTGCGCCGTCCTCGATCACCTCAAAAACGTGTGCTACTTTAAAACCACTTGATAAATATCGGAAAACGTTTTCATCAATGACCCGTGATTATATATTTCCTTAGTTATAAAATTATAAAATGAAATTAATGATGATTAATGTAGTAGATTTTCAGTAGGTACAAAGAGCGAGACTTGTGGGAGTTGCTATAATGCCTTCAGATTCTAAGGCCCGTATTCAGAAACATTGCTTGAGTCTGAGTCGAGCCTCAAGAATAGATTTTTGTCATTTTTCAATGGAGAACTGTCAAGAAATCTATGCTTGGGGCTCGACTCAGACTTAAGCACTGTTTCTGAATACGGGTCAAGCTCGTGAAGTTCGAACCTCCGGTTCGGGTTCGTGGCTCCGGGTATGCACCAACGAACTACTCTAATCTCTCATACGATGAAGTCAAAGTCAATGTATACTTATTATTGCTTCAGATACAGGTCGAAAAGATGTTTAATTATAATATGTATGTAATGCCCAATGTATTTAGCATTTTAAGTACGACGATGGGCATGTATCTTTGTCATGGATGAAATACGGGCTGCTACAATATCCCACATACAATTCCTTTTAAAGCCCATAAATTAAATTGCTCTTCTAAACTCCCCTTTGCCATCCTTTACAATATCTAGAAGAGTATTAGATCTAGATCGGAAAAGGTATCTATGCTGGGTATTGACTCAAGGACCTATTTCAACTATTGCATTGGACACAATAATGGTACCTAGTATTTTTTAGGATAAAACGTGTTCAAAAGAGCCTCACTTATTCCGTGTATTATTTTAAGTTGGAAGAGACAAAGTCTTCTTATTTGTTGGAGCCCTTCGTAGCGTTTTTCCATAAAAAAATATATTCTACTGTTATATGTTACATGCCTAAACGAACCCGCGTGTGATTTACTTGATGTGTGTTGTTTACTTGGTCGTGTGATTTGACTGGCCTCTAGCTCAGTTGGTAGTAGCTCTGCCTTCTGCGCCGTAGGTCGTGGGTTCGATCCCCATCGAGAACAATTATTTGTGTGGTTAACATAAATGTTTGTTCTCTGTCTGGGTGTTATATTGTATTCTAAGTATTGTATTTCCAAAAAAAATGTATTCAAGTATTAATTATATCAGCTATCCGGTTCGCTCTGCTTAGTTTGGGGCTGGGTAGTGTTGTGTGAATTGTCCACAATATTTATTTATTTAGAATCTTGTTCAGACAATAACAACATTTAAAAACACAAAAAAAAATACCCCAAGTATAAAAACAACTATAAGATAATGTTGACGCATGAAACATGCGAGGTACCTAGTTTATTAGTGCAATAACAACTTTATCGTATTGTAGGGGGTCTGTTTATCAGATTTCATGAAATTATGATAGCGATAATTCCTTGTTGACTGTTACTTTGACGACCTAAAAGTTAACTGATAGTTTTGATTTAGAATAACATTATAAATAAATAAATAAATAAATAAATAAATATTGTGGACAATTCACACAACACTACCCAGCCCCAAACTAAGCAGAGCTTGTAATATGGGAACCGGATAGCTGATATAATACTTGAATACATTTTTTTTTTTTGTAAATACATACTTAGAATACAATATAACACCCAGACAGAGAACAAACATTTATGTTAACCACACAAATATTTGTTCTCGGTGGGGATCGAACCCACGACCTACGGCGCAGGAGGCAGAGCTACTACCAACTGAGCTAGAGGCCAGTCATTATCTGATATCAGCCCTCTACGTCTTGTACACAAGGATACGCATGAGACTATACATTGCTACCTCTTATGTCCTTGCAGGAAGCGTCATTTTTCTTTGTTTTTCTGTAACTTGAGCTGTATCCTTCTGTACCTACCTACAAATATTTTTAAAAAAATATTTAGAGTGGACATTCCACACTACACTAGCCCCAAAATAAGCAGATTGTAGTATAGGAACCAAATAGCTGACTTTTATTTTAATACATACCTAATATGAATACAATATAACATCCAGACAGAGAACATGCATCTACGTTCACCAAACAAATGTTTCTGCCCGGATTCTGCGATCGCCCTAACGAATTTGTGTTGCAGGAATAGACCCGCTGGATTGACACATAAGCTACTGTTAGCCGGTTTTGGGAATAGGACATAACTACTGCGACTGGGGGGAGGCGATAATGTACATCATGTTATTGTACACACTGTTATTACGATGCCAGTTAGCAATTCAAACATGATCATTTACTTTTTTGTTCTGGCACTGGATACTTATACCTTGTCCTAGATACTTTATAGGGCGGATCCGACTTGGATAGGTTAGGTTATGTTAGAACATAAAAATTACCGCCGCAGTGCCAGATAATGTTTTTTTCCCAATAACCTCAAAGGTGCTGCCTGTTTAGTACAATTATTCATCGCTAGATAAAAATAATAATAATCGAAATATTAATCTGCGACAGTGTACATGGGCCTTTACAATTTTCCAGTGGAAACAAAGTGGCATCGTTTTAACAGTGCGTACATTAACTGGCCGAACATTAACCGGACTCCGACTGGGCAACGAGACATCAGTAATCAAGGGAATAAAGCATACCCATTCCGATATCGACTCGACTGCGACTCAAGGTGCAGGTGGTAAGTAGTAAGGGTATGGGTGAGTAGGTATTTTGATTTTGACGTTTGATTAGCAAACACTCTTCTTTCTAATGATTTACTTACGATTATTAAGTATCAACCCACCTTCCAACCTAATTCTTGAAACTTATCAGATAGCCTATCAAAAATAATCAAAATTATTTACTTTAACACACCCAAGATAAAAATATGTTATCTAAAATTAAAAGATTAAAAACTTCCTACTAATTAATTAACAAACCTAATTGCAAAAAGATGGCGAAAATTTTGAAGAAAAAACACATTTTTGAAGAAAAAACCTTCTGACGTATGTGTAAGGTTTTTTATTGTTGTCCATTTGCTAGGACACAATATTTAGACAAATTTTATAGCACTAACCTATCCAAGTACTTATAAAATTATGTAATTATTTATCATAATTAAAATGATTTGTCATAATTAATCATACTTTATTGCTTCGCATTCATCGGCAAAGTATTTTCCAAATCTTTTGACGCGAATTTATTTATTTATTTATTATTAAGTTGCACCAACAAAATGAACACCAACAGTATCTTAAGGAATTATTATAAAAAGAAAGAATAAACTCTATAGTATAAGTAACTTAAACAGAAAAATAAATAAAAGATAACTAAAAAAGCAAAGCAAGGCCAACATTATTGCATGGTGAAAATAATGTGTTTACATTTCTTGTTATTCGTTTCAGAATTTATTACATTAGTAATGCGAATCGTTGGATACTAGGTATATACGATAACAGGCCGTGCGTACGCCTATGACGTATTCGAAGGCGTCTTTGACGTTTTTTGCTCGATCTTGACAGATCTAATTTGGGTTAGGCAAGTAGGTACCTACCTAATAATTATTTTAGTCTTCTAATTCTTCTGATTTGGTTTTTTTTTGTGACGTCACCTCTAAAATGTCTCTGCCTGAAAATCAGCGCTGTTTGGCATGGTAGATAATGCCTTGTCAGGCAGCAAAAAGCCGAGTCGGGGTCTGTTTGGCATATTTTATCTACCATTCTCAAATTGTAAATTACACCTATGTATGTTAAAAAAATGTATTTTCCTTCTTTATTCCTTTAACCTAGGTACTTGACCGGATTAGAACTTATGACCTAGTAAGGTATCCGAAGGCAGAGTGGCTACCAAAAGACCATCAGCATAACAAAGGATCATCATACACACGAAATTGACGTGGCAATAATTGACTGCATCTATATAGCATGTTGCTTATATCCATATAACAAGTGGGTATATAGGTACGTACAGGTACGTAAAGATTGTTTGCCTTACCTCAGTTCCAATTAAGGTAGGTCGTATGTACAACGTAGAGGTTTCCGAATGCGGCACCCACTCTTGGTCTATTTGAACGAGCCTGGATATTATTTTGACTAGTTCATCTCCGTCGAACATCGGCAGGCCGGATCTTTGCGCTGCTAGATTCATCCTTTCCATGTTTAGGTCTGGTCGGAACAACCGGATTTTGTCGTCTACTCCTCGGTATGCTTTCATTCCTTCGAAAAGCTGGAAAATTTTGTTTAGTGTTATTTTTTTATCAATCAAATCAGCGTGTTTAAATTATGAATAACTAGCACCCGGGTAGTAATTATGATTTGCCATTTTTTTCCCCGTTTCAAATTTTATGGAACTTGGTCCAGTAGCTGGGCATGATTGAGCCACAAACATCCATCGTAGCTTTCACATGTTATAAGTAGGATTTTCTCCGTGTAACGTAACTCACTTGTATAGCGTAGTGGAGAGCTTTCGCTGCGGGATGTATGCTGAGGTTCTCGAAAGGCATGATCTCTGGTTTCTGCCATCCGCCCAGCGCTTTGTGGTACTGGACTTTGAGCATATGGTCTGTGAAGTATCTTCCGAAGCCGAGGTCTTTGGCTTCTGGTTTGGGATTCAACTGGTAAGGAGCCGCCAGCCGCACTTGTAAGTCTTCATACTGCAATACATAAGTAAAACATAGCTATACTTACGTCTCTTACATAGCTATATTGTAAACGTCTCTTACGTACCTATTATAGTACTTTCCTGTATATATTATTGCCATTTTTATAAATAACTAGCGGATATCGACAGCGATCGCGTCAAACTAGTTTGATACAAAAGTTCAAGGAAGGTCAATACCTAATATGCATAGTATAGGATATGCAATAGTATTGTATCTTGGAAATATAATATTTCACAAAACTGACCTAAGACCGGCCCAAATAAGATTTTGAGGTTCCGGTAACAGTGTTCCCAGCCACAAGAACAGCCCAGAGAGGCGAGGATATAATGAGTATTCTAAACTGCTGTTTAGAAAAAAAACATAAATCGTATAATCATGTTACTAGCAGATAGATAGTTTAGAAATAAATAATAGCTCAGGCGAACGAGCACAAACAAGATAAAAGTTCAAAAGAAACATAAATGAGGTTAAACTCACTGTTTAAAAACAAACTCTATTAACAAAAGTGGACAAAGTATTATTATTATTATAAATCTGAATATATAAAACTTTGACGTATTTCTTACGGACAATCAACGCACAACTTATGCTTATGATCCTAGGAGTATGAAATTTGGAGGATAGATTCCTGGTGTAGTGTAGAGGTGCACTAACAAAGGGATTCCCGAAACTCAAACCCCAAACTTTAGTAGTAATTACGTAGGAAGCATGGTATAAGTAGTTGGTTGGAAATTGGAAATAACGTTTAGGCGTTATGTGACGAGTGCTTACAATTTTTGAAATTATCTTAATAAGAGTAGGTACTATTATTTATTCTGTGACCTTGGTAGGTACAGCTGAATAATACGCCAGATAATTATTCACACAATGGCAAAAACAAATCCACGTAAACTTTAGGTACACAAGTGCTTGAATTTCCATTTACCTACTGTTATATTCGCGTATGGAGCCTTTTGCCTTTTGCAGCTGAGGCTACTAATGATGATAGCATCGTCAGAACTTGCATCACTTGAAACTTGAGTATTTCCCCAAACCAGCCCTTCACAAAGAGCTTAACTACTACATAAAAGTTCATAAAATAGGCCACGTTGTTCTAATAACACGCTCATTAGAAGCATTAGTTTCAGAAGATGAAACAGTCCTTACTTTTTATCTGGTACTAACAAAATAGCAGTGTAGGTATGTACTACGTGCATAAACAATGCATGTAGGTATCCTAGTAATCAAATATCATTTCAAAGTACTAACCTTGAAGGAGATCTCTGGCGTAATGTGAGGCTTAGCCGGCGGCGGCTCTGGCATCGGTTCCAAGCTGACTTGAGCAGCAGTTTCCTCTATCTCCTTGTATCTCAGCGACGAACTGCAGCATCGCACCGTTTGTAACTTGTGCTGGTTCTCGAATATCCACTTTACTAACACCTGAAAAAATTCCAGTTTAACCGTAGAGCGAATCATGCGGGCAGATATGGGACTTTAACCTCATCATCATTTTCTTGTCCCTAGCCCACTTAACGTGGCACAACAGGTTTTTGTTCTCCACTCTCCTCTATTAGCCGTCATTTCAGCAGTCACTCCTCTGTTACCCATATCATCCATCACACAATCCATCCATATTTCCTTGGCCTATAAATACCTCTACTTCTATACCCATCCACATTAATATCTAGCACTCTTCTCGTCACATGACATGCCCGTACCACGCCAACCTAATTGCTCATCTTTGAGTCAATGGCGCCACTTAAAAAAAAAACGGCCAAGTGCGAGTCGGACTCGCCCATGAAGGGTTCCGTAGCAGTAAGTAATATAATAAAGAAGTTCTAGTAGTTCGACGAAAGGTACATTGCGGTTTATGAATAATGACGTATTAAAAAAAACTACTAGCTAGATTTCGTTCAAACCAAATATCGTTGAAAGTTTACATAGTAATGTACGTCATATATATTTTTTAGTTTAATCATTCTCTTATTTTAGAAGATAGAGGGGGGGGGACCAACTTTTTACCACTTTGGAAGTGTCTCTCGCAAAAACTATTCAGTTTAGAAAAAAACGATATAAGAAACCTCAACATCATTTTGGAAGACCTATTCATAGATACCCCACACGTATGTGTTTGATGAAAAAACAATTTTTGCATTTCAATTCTAAGCCCTTTAATTACTGGGGACCCCCAAAATGTATTGTTTTTTTTTCTATGATTGTGAAAAAATCTTAATGCGGTTCACAGAATACATCTATTTACCAAGTTTCATCAGTGTAGCTCCTATGGTTTTGGAGAAAAGTGGCTGTGACATACGGACGGACAGACAGACAGACAGACAGACAGATAGACATTGACGAATCTATAAGGGTTTCGTTTTTGCCATTTGGCTACGGAACCCTAAAAATGGGTCTTTAACATATCCAGTATTTTATACTTATGCAGGCTGACCTATGCCCTCATTGCTAAACCATTTGCAAAGTTAGTAAATTGAATTTACCTGATCGGTTACAGTAGGATCCATTTTAAGTACGGTAGTCGACACGAAGTCTTGATAAGTAATATAATTTAAAATTATAGAAGTAAGTTTTATACTGCTAGCTACTCCTAGTTTGCTGACTAAAATTTATAAATAAGTGCTTGAATTAAGCACAAACCAGGTGGTCGCATATGTAAAGACGACCATATTAATGCATTTAGGTAAGGTTAGTTGTAAGCCCTAATGAATTATTCAAAGGGCCCGGTAATATTTCTAGTTGACTATTACTAGAACGTAATGGTAATCTAGGCACCTACTCTGTTAGATAAAAAATACATAGAGAACCAGCAGTAATATCCAAACCAATTTCAACCTTAAAACTTGTTTTATCAGCATATACATTTAAATTAATGAAGACTGCTTTAAGGCGAAGACAACTGTCGATGTACTTTTCGCTCGCACATTCTGACCCTTTGAAAGATATAAAATCACTGAACTTATTCATCGAAAATTTTTGTCAAGCTGGTTTTTGTACATAAGTAGGTTAACTTTTAAGTAGGAAAACGTGTTAGAATCAGATTACATTTTTGTTAAACTGGGTATTTATTTACAAAACAAAGGGTATAAAGTATTAAATATATAAGCTATCTGGTTCCCATCGTATAATCTCTGCATAATTTGTAGCTAGATAGTATTTTGGATTGTCCACAATATTTATTTCTTAGTTTTATTTTAAAATGAAGAAAGTGTGCGTGCGAGAAGTTGTTTCACGGATTTCAGCGTCTTATAACTCCTTTTCGAAAGCTCCATCGAGTAAGTCTTGGCAGTGTGAATTTTAAATTGTAATGATATCCAAGTTTTTATTTAGTGCTGCCTTATATAGAATGTAAGGGCCCCGGTCCCTTCTAAAACGCTCAATAAACTTGATAGATGCTGCAGCGATACCTACAGACCGAAAACGTGTTGATGGTCAGTAAAAAAGAGGATACCTAACTTAAAAAGTCGCGGAAATAGGCACAGGGTGCATCGGGTTTGGCTAAACCTGGATAATACTTTTACACATAAGTACACACGTAGGTTAATTCACATAGAAAAGTACTTAATTAATTTTCAGGGATTTATCTTACCTTGCTACGGCGAATAGGCATTTTTCACTTCTGGGTTGGTAACAATACACTTTCACTTTAACAATATTTCAACACTGAGTGCACTTCAAGTAGAAAGATAACTAATTTCGTTACAATAAATATTTACGAAAACAAAGAGTCAATTCGTTGATTATGTTACACACTATTTATAATACCATGCTCATATCAGACTTCAAGTAAACTGACTTCACTGGACCCACAGCACAAACATAATATAACGCAAAAGATAAGACGGTAGGTAATTGAAATGATTAAACGTTTTCAACAACAATTTGTAAGTATCTTAGAGCGATGAGTTTTCATCAAAACAGACTACGCACAGATATTATTTAATGGTAGGTACCTAGGTAGTCTATTTGCGCACAAAACGTAAAACGCGATTCGCGGCAGCGGGCGGCACGGACGGGGGTCGAGTGAAATGTATTAGGTCACAAAGTACCTGTAAATGTTCATACACATCTATATGAATATGTAAATACCCCTGGCAAATAATGCTGATTTACGTACGAGCCTGATTTACATTACGAATTATTCTACATTCGTTGTAACTGAACATACGAAAATGTTACACAGGAAATGGCGAGAGCGCTTAAATTAACTTATCCTACCTAATAAATGCATACATCAGTAAAAATAAAGTCAACATCTTGCTGCATTTGCTTTCGATATATCAAGATAGATACAAAGATAAGATGTTAGTAAGAACTATTTAATTCAACATTTAAAACTACGTAAACAAACAAAAATACTGATCATGTTAAATAAATTGGGTTAAAGCAGTAAAGGTATTGCAATTCCGAATTAAAGGTCCGGTTGACGGAGTGCACATTTATCCTCATTTCTTGCATGTTTCTTGAGAAGCTTCATTATTTCATTGTCGAACTCTTTGGGTGTCTCTTTTTTCTCAACTATCCAATAGAAGATATCCCAGTCATTGCTCGGTGAGTTGATGAGACGGTCATACAACATGGTCTGCTCCTCTGTGAAATTGTCTAAGTACTTCTTTGCAAAGGTGCTCAGTAGAAGATCGTTTTCCAACATTCCTCGCTTGCGAGATTGATAATGAAGCCTGAAATAAATGAAAAGAAATCATTAACTACGTAATCAATTCTAAAATTTAGAAAGATAATCATTCAACTTATTAGTGAAACATCGCGAGTACCACAATCAGCAGAAACATCATTTTAATGCATGCGAGTTTTCGTACCAAAAAGTTTGCATATAAGCACGAAAACTAGCATGATTCAACTAGCATAAGTAAACGGTAGTGAGCCTCTTATATGTCACGGACAAGGCCGTCTTAAACTAGGCTGGGGCCCTTGGGCACACAAGAATTTGGGGCCCTTTTGGAAAGTAATAAAAGCTAATTATAATAACATTTTTTTACTAAGCATAACCATTTATTATAGGTAATCAAATACAGTAGGCTATAATGGCGTAGTATTGTGAAAAAAATGTAATGTGCCCGACAAAAATGTTTTGAGAATGAATGTGCAGAAATTGTCGGTCCTTCGGGGCCCCCTGAGAATGGGGGCCCTGGGCACGGGCCCCGTGTGCCCTTATGGTAAAGACGGAATAGGTCACGGAGTTATCGTAAAGCTTGCACGCCTCATTCATCAGAATCGAGTATGACCCTTGCTCCTTCTTTTTGCGAAGGGGACCTTTTGCGACCGGGACATTTTGCAGAAGGGTCGTCTTTGGAACAGTACCCAATTGCGAGTTGATATAACGCTTTTTTGACAGTGTGGTGCATATACCTACCTACCCAATTTTTATCTATAGACAAGAAGTTCTCTTGGTGTTGACTACGGGCGCTTTTCGTTTGTCCATACAAAAAGGTGATAGGCGATAGCAGTCAGGCGTATCACACCGTTCTTAGACGATGAACTCGTAATATTCTCCAAATATTGTATAGGTTAAATAAGTACTAAAAATAGATTTATACGTTTTACTAACAAAATGGCCCTGTATAATTTAAATCAATGAATTAATAATAGTACTAAGGGTATAACTGGGCATTTATATAAGAGACGTTCTGCGAATAGGATGGTATGCGCCCAAACCCTCCAGCCAGCAATCCAGTATCTTGCTATGGGAACAGATTACTGATGAGTCAGTAATCTGCTCCCATAGCAAATCATTAAAAATCTAGTTATACCATCTATTTTTTATGTCACAATACATATTTGATGGCATTGTTATTTATAATAACTTGTTTTATTTAAATAAAGAAAAAAAAATAAGATTGCTATTTTACTTATTACATGTAAAATTAATTTTGATAACAGCAAATTTAATTACTAGCCGTCAGCCGCGACTTTCTCGCGTGGTGGTAGTTATTGCCAACATCAATTTTTAAGGCATTTTTAGAATCGTTAATTTTTTCTATCCCCTTCCAGAAAGTTTATTTGGGATAATTAGTGGTTCAGTTTAATGAGTCTGCCCGTATCCACGGCTGTTGTAACACCGGTCAAAACGTCGGGAAATAATAAATCTCGATAAATATCAGTTTCTTCCATATAATTATGCATAGCGATCGCGTTAATTTAAAAAAGCGGCCAAGTTCGAGTCGGACTCGCCCATGAAGGGTTCCGTAGCAGTAAGTAATATAGCATAGAGTTCTAGAAGTTCTAGTCATCGAAAGGTAAATTGCGGTTTACGATTTAAGACGTATAAAAAAAAACTACTGACTAGATCTCGTTCAAACCAAATATCGTTGGAAGTTTCCATAGTAATGTACAACATATATTTTTTTTACCTTTATCAGTCACTTATTTTAGAAGTTAGAGGGGGGGGACCAACTTTTTTCCACTTTGGAAGTGTCTCTCGCGCAAACTATTCAGTTTAGAAAAAAACGATATTAGAAACCTTAACATAATTTTTGAAGACCTATCCATAGATACCCCACACGTATGGGTTCGATGAAAAAAAAATTTTGTGTTTCAGTTTCAAGTATGGGGACCCCCAAAATTTATAGTTTTTTTTCTATTTTTATGTAAAATCCTTAATGCGGTTCACAGAATACATCTACTCACCAAGTTTCATCAGTCTAGCTCTTATGGTTTCGGAGAAAAATGGCTGTGACACGGCCGGACAGACAGACAGACAGACATGACGAATCTATAAGGGTTCCGTTTTTGCCATTTGGCTACGGAACCCTAAAAAGTGCTAGTGGTTCAGTGATTGAGCCGAAAACATTCATCAACTAAAACTTTCAGATTCATACTTCTATTTGTAGGAAGTATGCCGAGATGAGATTTACCTTGCCGGCAAGTTCTGCAAGTTTATCATGCGCACTTGATGTGCGGGCAGGTTTTTCCGCAAGTAGGCCGCTGGTGGGCCCTTTTTGCGTGACCCTTGACACGTGTTGCTCGAACTTGTTTAGGTTCTATAATACGCCGGTTTCCTCACAATGTTTTCCTTCACCGTTTTGAGAGTACTGGCATGGTGCACATACATTTTTCGACAGAAAAACTCATTGGTACCCGAGTGGATTTGATTTGAACCCACGACCTTCGGATCGGAAGGCGAGGCCACTACCACTAGACCACCAGTGCTCTTTAATTTACCTTGCCTTCCGTGTTTCAAGAGACTGTGGTTTCTCAACATTATATAGAGGTATCTCCATGAAAGTGGTGTCCACAGTGTCTGTGGTGTTACTCGCCCAAGCCACGTTCAGTTTCCTCAGGGCATTTACTGGCTGAAATTAAAAGGATTATTTGTATCACCAAAGGATTCATAATCAAAGAGTATGAATATATACAACACGTCCCAAAATTCAACGATAAGCCGGCACCAGAGGATGGACCTACGAATGACTATTCGAGAAAAAAAAGGAAAAAAAAAACCTCTACTTTTTTTTAAATTACTTTAAAAAATAGAAATTCTTCGAAAATGTATACCCCTTATGACACTTTTAACTACCATGACCACAATTTTTCAAATATTTCAGTTTTTTTGTTTGTATCGGCAACCTAAGTAGTACTACTATTCACCATAATCTTTGAAAATTACAGAATTTTCGTAGTTTTATACAAAAAAACAACCAAAAAAAATTATTTCCCTAAAATTTTGAAAGGTTTTAACGTTCAGTAAACTTTAACTCATCGTAGTGTAAAAAAAAATATCGACACTACTATGGCAAGTTTTTAAAAAAATTAGCGCAACTAACCTAGATTTTAAAATGGTATAATACTTTAGGAAAACTAGCCACAAAAAAAAATAATGACACTTTTTCTAATCAAGAACCAAATTTCATAAGTTGTTGTTAATAGTAATCACTTCTACTATGTGCCCAAAATAGATTTCTTTCGCAAATTCTTAGAATTTGGAAGGGACATGTGCGTAGTCAGTGAAGTTCAGAAGTCAGAAAGAGATAGATAGTATACGTTAGAGAGAGATAGATAGTGATAATAATAGTTATTTGAACTTTTTACAAAATGACTTGCCAGTATTATTAGAAGACATGCCCATTAGTGATCCACAAAACAAATGGTTTCAAAATGATGGTTGCCCAGCTCACTATGCCCGTCCTGTGCGAGAATACTTAAACCAAGAGTATCCAGGGCGTTGGATAGGGCGACTAGGTCCTATTTTATGGCCACCCCATTCACCCGATCTAAACCCCCTGGACTTCTTCTATTGGGGTTGTCTCAAAGACAGAGTCTACTCGAAACCCATTGCAACACTGAACGACCTTCGCCAAAAAATCACTCAGGCTGCGGATCATATCAATAGTAGAAGATATGCACGACGAATAGAACGATCTTTTTTAAGGCGATGTCGTGCCTGTATTAATGCCGGTGGTAAACAGTTCGAACATTTATTATAATATTATTAATAATGCAATAAATTTACATTTATTGACACCATTTGTTTCATTCATTCAACATTTTCCAACAACAAAAATCTATTTTGGGCACATAGTAGAAGTGATTACTATTAACAACAACTTATGAAATTTGGTTCTTGATTAGAAAAAGTGTCATTATTTTTTTTTGTGGCTAGTTTTCCTAAAGTATTATACCATTTTAAAATCTAGGTTAGTTGCGCTAATTTTTTAAAAAACTTGCCATAGTAGTATCGATATTTTTTTTTTACACTACGATGAGTTAAAGTGTACTGAACGTTAAAACCTTTCAAAATTTTAGGGAAATAATTTTTTTTGGTTGTTTTTTTGTATAAAACTACGAAAATTCTGTAATTTTCAAAGATTATGGTGAATAGTAGTACTACTTGGGTTGCCGATACAAACAAAAAAACTGAAATATTTGAAAAATTGTGGTCATGGTAGTTAAAAGTGTCATAAGGGGTATACATTTTCGAAGAATTTCCATTTTTTTTAAGTAATTTAAAAAAAAAGTAGAGGTATTTTTTTTTTCTTTTTTTTTCTCGAGTAGTCATTAGTAGGTCCATCCTCTGGTGCCGGCTTATCGTTGAATTTTGGGACATGTTGTATAATATATTAAGAATATGAATATATATAATATATTGCTATCTCTAGATCGTTTGTAACAATCTGCAGATAGCTCAACTGTTTCTTGTGTATTTTGTACATTTTGTAAATATTTGTTTAATTGTAAGTTTCTTTGTATAATCATAATCATAAATTTATTTTTTTGTATAATCATAATAATAAAAGATCATAATCATAAATTTATTTATTCGTACCCAAAAAATCATGTTACAATACGGTACCTATAACTTTTTGATTGAGGAACAAGAACATGCATAACTTGTCTCTGTGAGCCGTAGACCTTACAAGCGCACAGAAAGTGATTTTAATGCATTTTGAAGAGGTATTCTTGATAACATGCTTGCAAGTTTTTACAAATTTTTATGAGACTTAAGGTACCTACTACCTCCCAAATAAAAAATATCCATTGGCAACTTTTTCTTACCCCTGCTGAAAAGAATCCTCAATGACAAAAAAAATATAAACTCCGAAAACCTGTGAAAAAAAATGCTACCCAAACGCGAGAACAGACACCAGAGACAGCCGGCAAACATAATTTTTGACCAATCTCGAAACTGAGATGCTTTCTTGCTCAGTCAATAAATAAATAGTTTTTTTTTATTGTTCCTCATAGTATTGAACTCAGATATTAAATGCCATTTTCTTAAACATGCGCGGAAATATTGTCATTACTTTTGAATATAGAACATGCGAAGTATCATATTTACGTAGACTGAAAAACCAAAATCACTTCCCCGTGCGTTCTCGCTCCGGCAATGTTGTATGAAACGGTGTGCTGTTTGAATTTAGAACTCTTTCATCTATCGTACACATTGCGTTCTCGTGGCTGTATAGCCACAGATGCGTTTACCTTTCGGCACAAACTGTAAAATAAAAATAAAAAATTGGCGGTAAAGCGGAGTTTGTTGTTATTTGGTTAATAAAAAATACTTTTTTTATGTAAATGAAGACCCTTTTTTATTTCCTTGCTTTTTTTTAAGAAAAGCACTATATATGCCTCGGCCGAAATGGCAATTGCCTGTCTCGTATCATTGAAGTCCTCGCCTGTGGCTCGGCCTTCAAACTCATACTCGACCTGCAATTGCCTATTTCGCTGCCTTTGCTACTATTATCTCAGGAGTTTTTAAGTCTGTTTTGCGGATACTTAAGGTACCTGACTTCAATTAGTCAATATTGATCTTCAAAAACCAGAAATGCCAATCTACTTTTTACATTCGACTGTATGATGAGACACAAGATGGATCCGATTTTCGCAGCTGGACAAGTTTTCAGTATTGTGGTAACGTCAAAGCATATTTTTTAAACTGAAGAATTTAATTGTTGGACCTAAGCCTCTCAACACTTTTCCACGAGCGATTTTGAGATTTATTTCAACTGCCTTCGTATTTGATATACTGAGACTATGAAGGAGGAATATTGGCTAGTCTGTGACTTTTTGGGTGCTATTTATAATTTAGAATTAGATAATACAATACGACGACGTAAGAGCATGTAGGAGATATTCGAAGCGAAGCATTGTTCAACAAAAATCTTCGAGTTTTGTCGGCCAATGCTCTAATTTTGTTACAGCCAAAGCAGTGGAAAATATTTAATTGCTTGATAAATACTTACTACTAGAGTACGTAAACGAAACATATTTAGGAGGGCCATCATCAATTTTCATCAGTTTTTGGAAAATATTACGAAAAGGGAAAGAAAGAAACTGGCTGGCGGAGCATCTGAAAAGCTGACAGTGACATTGACATGACATAGCTGACTCAAACAATCAATCGAACCATCAATCTAACCATCCGGTGGGAACTGGATGGGAAGAACGGGTAAGAATCGAACTTCTCGTTCTTTTTCCTGGTCTCAACATCGCGAGCTACAACTCGCGAGTCTCGTGGCTTTGCCCTGAACCTTTCGGGGCAAAGCCACGAGACTCGGCCACCGAAAGGCCGCCCACATGGAAGGCGTTCGGGCCGAACGCCTTCCATGTGGGCGGCCTTTCGGTGGCTTTTCGTTGGCCCTAGTTAGTCTAAGATCCCTAGAAGAAGGACCTTCACCGAGCTGGTTATTTAATGAAACGTATTTTATATATAATTAAACATGCCAATAAATATATTCTATACGGGTTGCCTATCAAATTTCAGTCCAGGATAATTATGATTAATTAATAATTAAAAAAAAAAAATTAAACTTTCCACTGGTTTGTTTATTAAACAAATTCTATACCAATCGAAAGTATAGACCCCAGTATTTTTATTCAATAAACATACCGGTGCAAAATGCTAGTATCGATTTTCCTGTTTATACCTGGCTACCCGAGAGTTGTGACCGGAAAAAAATAGGCAACCTAACGTTTGCCTATTCTATGGGGTCTATACTTTCGATTGGTATAGAATTTGTCGAATAAACAAACCGGTTTTTTTTTAATTATTAATTAATCATATCCTGGACTGAAATTTGATAGGCAACCCATATAGAATATATTTATTGGCATGTTTCATTAAATATAAAATACGTTTCATTAAATAACCAGCTCGGTGAAGGTCCTTCTTCTAGGGATCCTATACTAAGTGTAAGGCTAAGGTGGCTTCTTGTAGCATGTGGTGGCGAGTGTGTCTGCCTCATGAATTGTCGGGTGGGCCAAAAAGCTCGTGGGGCAGTGGCCTCCAGGAAGACGGAGTGTCAGGTGACCGTGTGGGCAGCGGTGGCCGTGTGTGCAGCTTATCTGACTGAACCAGAACATCATTGACATTAGTTTGATTGATTGATCAATCTGACATTGAAATACTGAAAAGTCTTGTTTATACTCGGCTTGCTTACAGGATAAAGTTTCTAAACCATAATACCTCGTCTTTGAAAACTGTGTCAGTGGTTGCCATAGTAACATTGATTGTTAATGGTGTAAACAAACCGGCGGCGGCGGCGGCAACGACAAGCGCCTCACAAATCGCAGTTTTGTTTGATTGATTGTGTTGTGATAATTTGAGTTTCAGTCTGAAAACCAAGTGAAAACTAAGAAATTGAAATGTGACTGCATACATACACGATTTTTATTTTGTTCCAATCCAGCAACAATGCATCTAGCTCGCAACTTTATATTGAGCACAACCGGTTTGTACCATTTGATAATTTTCCGAAATGATCAATGGTGTGCAGCTTAGTCCATGATTTTCAGTTTTAGCACTGTACAATGTTCCTGCTTTCACCCAGAGACTACATAATAGAATATATTATCTACGCCAGCCACGAGACGCCTGAAAACTTTCACTTATGCTGGCCACTGCTTTTCACAAAATTAAAAACTGCCCTATCCTGCTCTTACAGTAATGTGAATTATTATATTTGTTCCGCTCTCTTTGTTCCAGAGCGTTTTTACAATAAACCAAGTTTGGCATTAGAAGGCAAACCTGAGGAGGTCCTTTCAGAATTTATCAACAATACACAAAGTCTGCTGATTCAAAGCTGTCTACTTGGTGAAGATAAACTCACTTTTAACTCGCAGGTGAGTTACAAGACCAATCTTCGAGTTTGTTATGTCTTTAAGACTTTTGTTTTTATGCAGCGGGCTAAGGGGTTTTAAAATTGATGAACGATGTAGGTGTAGGTATGGTGTGATGCAATGCTCTTAGTTCAAGTTCAGTATGAGTAGAACTGTAACAGATTTATTGTATAATATCTCAAAGAAAATACATAGGGTTTTGATGGTAGTATCATGTAAAAAACTTATTTTTATCATACTTTTATAATTTCAGATCCAAGCCTACAAAGACAAATGTTTAATATTTTACAAAAACTCTTCGGAGCCCATTATTGATGAGGATGGGGCAGTTTCCATGAAGAATATTAACGTTATAACTCTGTCAGACAATGCAGCTGAATCACTGTATCATACTTTGAAACAAGTGTATTCACCTTTACTTACAGCTGTATGTAGTTTCCTATTACTTTTATGTTCAATAAAAAACATATTTTAATGTTCTACTTATTCTTATTATTATTACTACTTATTCTCCTCTTGTTTAAGGAAAATGATGTCTACTCAATAAAGCTTCAAAAATACCTGGCAGATTTGGAGGCTCTTCTTAAGACTCTGACTCATGGAAAGGGTGCTACCAATGATATTAGCAGTAAGTCACACAAACGAAATTATCAAAAATAGTTTGTCAAAAAATCACAATAAGAATAATGTTTATTGTGTTTAATATTCTGTTTTACAGTAATCTTTGACATTCAAGATGAAGTTGATTACTGGAAGACAATCGGTCAAAAGAAAGATGTCAGCAAAAAGGAGAAAGAAGCTGTGTCTACATTCTGTGACTTGTTTCAAGATATCTCTGAAGAAATCAGGTATGAAGCATGCTGACACACAACTGGATTCGAACCCTCGCACGATCTTAACATCAGAAGCCACTACAACTACATGATATGAAAGCTACAATGTTTGGGAACCATTCAAGCTTTACACCCAATAATCTTATTGGATTGGAAATAAAAATAAATATAGCACGTAACATAATATAGTACAGTACTACAGTAGTAGCAGAGCAGTATTAGTAAGCTACTTTTATCCAGAAAAATAAATAGAAACAGGGTAGAAAAAATTTACGAGCCTAAAAAGCTAAACGCCTTAAATATTAATGATAGCAATCACCGCTACCATGATCAAATCAAACCAAGTATTTATTATGCAGTAGTATCACGAGGATCACTTTGAAACGTCTTAAAGCTAGGTGAGTCCAAGGTGCCAGTTCCACGCGACCTATAGTAGCCTATACCCAACCTATATAGAACAAACAAGCACATTTCTAATCGTAAACAATATTTTGTAAAGGGTTATGCAGTCTAGCAGCCTACCTGAAATGAGGGAGTCTGCAGAAAACGTTGGTGGCCTTCTTGATGATGTATGGCGTTTCACAACAGTACCATATTCACAGCAAAGAATGACTCATGTTTTTGATATTGTTGGTAAGTATAGGTTAGTTGGTAAGGGTGTTTCAATAAAATCACAAAAACACTTTGCTTTGTGAATCTAGGCACCAAAGCTAAGAAGGTCTATAAATTCAAATTCTAATTGGGGGAATAAGTTTGCACTGACGTCCCACGATTGGGTGTATTGTGCATTGTCCCCCTGCTAACCTCACCCCTGTCAGCCCAACTCCTTAAAATAGCGGAGTAGGACCTTGGGTTGATGGCAACACAGTTCCAGTGGACCGGATGGTGACACAGATAAGTATGTGGAGGGACAAGACTCAATAAGTTCCCTAAGCCCTGTCGGACCTCGCTTCTTCTGTTGTGGAGCGGGTCTATACATTTTCTCCCGACCAAAAATGTGAGTAAGCTCAAGCTCGCTTCGCATTTTTTTTGTATAGAGAAAATGCGAACCCGTCTCCAGTCAGCGTGAGCGCAAAAGTCCAAATAAACTTTCAGAGGAATATGTTGTGATTTGAATCGATTAGGCCTGATCGGCTTTTCACTTCTGTTACAGGACATTTTATTTGTACACTTCTACAAAAGACATTATCTTCCGCTCCTCTTTGGAAATTGGACAATGATACAAAAGAATTCGAAGTACTTACGCTCCTGTCAGAGAGCCTCAAAGTGATCCAAACTTGGACCAGTGCATGTAGATCCCTGACAGAGACGTACTGGCCTAACTACGCATTGCATCCTTGGAATGGTAAACCGTACATACCATTGTTCTGTCAGAAATTTGAAGGTAGACTCAAAGAGGTAAATAAGACATTATAATGGAATAGTACGTATACGTAATAAGTTAGTGTATTGGGTCATACATAGTAAATCTCTGGGTTCCAGATTCTAGACATAAGATCTACACACAGTCAGCTGAATAAACTTCTGACTAATAGTGAGAAGGCAGAGCTACAGACAGACACGTTATTTGCTCCATTTGAAAGTAAGTACCAGAATCTTGTCTGCTAAGATTGTGCATTCCTGCCGCGCCGACCAAGCGGGCAAATTGAAACGGAATGTCGTTTAATTAGCAGTTAAACAGATTTTTGAATCTGTAGTATGTTGTATGTATGTTGTGTGATATTCAAGCCACAAATTCTTATTTTAGGTATCAATATCTGGATGTGCAATGGGCCTAACACCTCTTGGGAAACAGCTGTATCAAAATTTTCGGCTAGCTTACGACCAGCTGAAGCTAAAATTGCCGAGAAGTTGAAACCAAGGCTACACAACACTTCCACCAAGCAGGTAAAGCTCTTTGTCACTAGATCGCATTCACATAGTTAAAGCATGAAATGGTAAGGCTTTGTGTGTGTTTGTGATTATAGTCGTGACCTTTTTAGGGTTCCGTAGCCAAATGGCAAAAACGGAACCCTTATAGATTCGTCATGTCTGTCTGTCTGTCTGTCTGTCTGTCTGTCTGTCTGTCTGTCTGTCTGTCTGTCTGTCCGTCCGTATGTCACAGCCATTTTTCTCCGAAACCGTAAGAGCTAGACTGATGAAACTTGGTGAGTAGATGTATTTTGTAAACCGCATTAAGATTTTTACATAAAAATAAAAAATAAACTATAAATTTCGGGGGTCCCCATACTTGAAACTGAAACTCAAAAATTTTTTTTTCATTGAACCCATACGTGTGGGGTATCTATGAATAGGTCTTTAAAAATGATGTTGAGGTTTCTAATATCGTTTTTTTCTAAACTGAATAGTTTGCGCGAGAGACACTTCCAAAGTGGAAAAAAGTTGGTCCCCCCCCCTCTAACTTCTAAAGTAAGAGAATGATAATACTAAAAAAAATATATGTTGTACATTACTATGTAAACTTTCAACGATATTTGGTTTGAACGAGATCTAGTCAGTAGTTTTTTTTTTATACGTCATAAACTGTAAACCACAATTTACCTTTCGACGAACTACAAGAACCTTATTATGTTACATCAAGTAACATACATAAAGGTTCTTGTAGTTCGTCGTGCTACGGAACCCTTCATGGGCGAGTCCGACTCGCACTTGGCTGCTTTTTTTTCTATACGACTCATAAATTTCTCGTACTCTTCAAATAAGTCTAGTATCGATATTTCAGATGCTTTACGAATTCATGAGATATCGAGCGTTGATAGAGCGCCCTCTAGTGAAGCACGCGCTTAACAACGAGCTTGAGATTTTCGTGTCGTCTTTGCTTTCTTTACTGAAGAATATACAGACCCAACTGGATTCTGATGACGTTGACGTGCAAATGTATCAGCCGCCTGAAATGTCGCCGGTGGTGCATCAGATACAGTGGGCGAAGCAAATGGAAGCTAAGGTAACCTCTGTGACTTCTCAATAGCCAGCAAAGTCATACCCCCTCACCTAGGCTCCGAACACACCTAGTTCGCTGGCGGTATCGATCAGTGAAACGCTGTCAAATATCGCTGTCAGATTTGAGATTTGACAGCGATATTTGACAGCGTTTCACTGTTCGCTACCGCCAGCGAACTAGGTGTGCGCAGGCCATCATTAATGCCGGATTTTTTTTTGGGCTCCTTATAAGTATCTTGTCACTGTCACTTTCATGTCAACGAATAGAGATGACAACAGACAAACCCCCGAATACTGAAACGCAACTCAGATTTAAGCACGTCTCAAGCGACGAATATTTGACAGATTTTCATTGAAAACTGTCAAATATTCGTCGCTTGAGACGTGCTTAAATCAGAGTTGCGTTTCAGTATTCGGGGGTTAATGATCTGCCAAGCTAAATGACTGCTGTACAATTATTATGACTATGAGCTTATGAAACTATTAACCAGCTGAATCGTAAAAAAACTCTAATAATATTGAATAGCTAATTTATTCCAATCACAATTTTTTTCAGGTTAAAGAAGTCCACACATGTGCTGAAAAACATTTGAAAGAATTTGAGGGTAGTTCTGAACTGCTGAAACTTGCCACACAACTTTTGAAAGAACTCAGAACGATGTATACGCAGCTTCATGAAGAATGGTCGAGAGATTTACAGGTAATTTTTTTTTATTTATTTTATAGTTAAGGAAATCACAAAGTTTTATAATGTCCCAAAAGTTAAGAGCCGAGCGGAAAGACATATTATTACACATATTATTATTATTAATTTATAATTATTTCCGAACATAAAACACTGGGTTAAAAAAAAAGTGGTTAGGCAATTTCGATATGTCAGAAAAACTAGTACCTAAAACGTTTGTTTTTATTTATTTTATTCCTTGTTTTTTGCAAATGTGTATAAGACGTGTATGTACGTTTAGACAAATAAACGCTTTATCTATGTATCTATCTGGTAATAAAATCGTTATAAATTTCAGGCTCAAGCGAAAAACGGTTTACTTCAGCTTTCAACGAGCAAGCCTGTTGTAGAATTCAATGTTGAGAGTAAAATGATGGAAGTGGTGTTCAATCCGCGGCTGGTGTGGGCGGAGCTTGAGGCGCGCTCGTTGGCCGCGCTCGGCCTGCCGCCGCCGCCCGCCGCTGCGGCGCTTGATTCCATCGCTGCGACGCTGACGCAGGCACACGCACTTCAACAGGTTATATATTATTATTAGTTACTTTACCCTTGTGGTATTCTACCTTCTGCGCTGGAGGGCGTGGATTCGATCCCCAGCAAAAGCATATTTGTTTGGTGAACGCAGATGTTTGTTCTCTGTCTAGGTGTTATATTGTGTTCGAAGTATGTGTTTAGAAAAAAATGTTTATAAGTCTAAGTTTTAAGACTTGTACGATGGGAATCAGCTATCTGATTCCCATCGTACAAGCTCTGCTTAGTTTGGAGCTATATGGTGTTGTGTGATTGTCCGATCAAGTTCCATTCATTCATCAAATAGTGAATGAATGGAACTTGATGGAAATTCGTATTTTAGAATTGCGTAACGCTGAAATGAACTTCAGTTGGATACCTTAGAGTAGACAATACCAAAAAAAAACTGACTGGGTCTGGTGCAGTTCGTACAAAACGTAGCTTAGTTTGGGACTGGATAACTATGCGAAATGGCCACCATAATTTATTTCAATAATTATATTTATCCTCAGGTGGCATCTTTCCACAACACATTAGGCGAGCGTATGATCCCCTCAACTCGGCCCATGATGCTGCAAGCAGCTCTCGAGTTGTCATCTCTCGTGCAGAATCAGAAGGCTGTGTACTGGAACGACACGGAACAGCTGGCGAACTACACTGATAAACTAAAGAAAGCTGTGCTTAAGTTGGAATTGCAGGTAACTGCAGTGTGTACTTATGACAGGAAAACTATGCATTGAAATACAGTTAGAACTCTGTTTAGCTTTATAGCACGGAAAACAATTCATGCATTCCGACGCCATCTTTCGATCTCCCCCGACTAGTGATGTGTCTCGTTGCCCGGTCGCATTAGTGATGTCCTATTCCCAAAACCGGCTAACAGTTACTTATTATAAATAGTAGATTGATCAACAAGGATCCAAACTATGGTACCTAGCAGGAAAAAGCTATTCATAATCCGAGTGTTTCGAGTTATCGCAAGGGCCAAAACATTTGAGTAGAACACACAAATATTAATAATGTGGTTACGCGTATTTTTTCAGAATTCATATTTGACAAGCCAACATGCAGCCATAAGGAACATCGTTGAGAAACTAATGGATACTGAGCTGCTGGCTAAACAATCTGAGTGGAAAAAAGGCGTCAAAGATATCCGGGATATCATTGAAAAGGTATAAGCCCTGCAAACAATTTCTTCTTCCTGCCCTTAATCCACTTTATGTGCATGGGGTCGGCACAACATGTCTTCCTCCTCCATTCCCTTCTGTCGGCCGTCATCTCTGCATTCACATCTCTCTTATCTTTCACACAGTTCATCTATGTTTTCTTTGATCTACCTCTGCTCACACATCCAACCACATCCATACTCATCACTCTCCTAGTCACTGATTTTCATCCCTCATGACATGCCCGTACCATACCAGGCTATAACTTCCTCCTTGCAAGCAATGCAGAATAAAATATTTTGCTGTACCTTTGTACCAAATAATAAGTAAGTATTGTAGACAATCCAAACAACACTATCTACCCTTGCGTGGAGTGGATTGCCCACAATATTAAAAAAATGTATGGCCGCGGAAAGCCTGTGGATGGCTCAGAATTGTTGTGGAGGGCTCAGAATTGTTCTCCTGAAATGCAAATACAAATACTTTATTTATAGCATCAAGTTAAAAGTCGATATATTATATTATTTTAAATAATTATAGGTATTGCCAGTTATAGCAATCATAATATTAATTTAAATCTAAAAATAAAGCAGGCGGGATGAGCAGATGGACGAGTTTGTTGCGCTTGTTTTTGTGCTGAGCGGGATGTATTTAAGTACTCCTCTTTGGCAAAAAGGTTTTTCTTCCTTTGTCCAGTAGGCTTCTTTCGGCTGATGATTAAAATGTATACATGTAAGTGTGCTATTTGTGTAATGCAAAATGAGATCTGGGGCCTTATTCGCTAAAACATTGGAGATTCCGTGCCCAAAACGTGTGACTTCACAACGTGATCTAAACGCCAACGCGCCTTGGTGTGGAATCGAAAAATGGTATTCTGTATGCCACAAGACTAGTTGTCTATGCCCCACGTTTGATGTTTTGGTTATTTCACATGATTCGTTCAAAATCCGACGATTGCTAAGCCGATGTCTTAACGTGTTCACGTAACGCGCGTGGTTTGGCAATAGCGAATAACGGCCCTGGGCGAAAATAACCACAGAGTGGTGCCCACAATAGCTAAGGCGTCGCGGCAGACCAAGAACAAGAAGGCGAGACGAGCTCAACAAGTACAGACCACAGTGTAACATCGCAACACAGGACCGCACAGAGTGTAGTGGATTGGGGGAGGCCTTTGCCCGGCAGTGTGACATAGAAGTATCACAATAATAATATCTAACCGGTGCCAGTTCTTGAAAATGGTCGTGCATTGCTCTACTAGGACCGTTCTATCATCACGGACAGGACTATTGTGTGCAATGTGGAATGCTGATTCTACGATCATTGTCCTGATAGTCGTTTCGATGAACGGCCTAATAGCGAAGAGCCTCGACCAACATCTCAAGAGGCTCTCGCAGGTTGTCTTAAGGGTCTGATGCAGAAGGCGGTGATTCTGGACATGGCATGCATTGTCAGGAGGTTCCTCAGCCTGCAGTCTTGACCACCGGTAGCTTGGGCCTACCCCCGTTGTTGGTGGTGCACTAGTTTTTCACACTGCTGTGGCGCAACGACCCAAAGTGGATCTTGGCCTCCGACACTAGAGTCCGCCAGGCTTCTCTGTCCATACAGACTTCCGCGTAGTTGCTGGCTCCGAGTTCTTGGAGGTCCTTTAGACTTCGTCGCCCCAACGGTACCTGGGACGACCAACGGGCCTACGTCCGTTCGGCCTGCCTGTGTACGCGCGCCTGACTGCACGATCCTCTCCCATACGGAGTACGTGCCCGACCCGAGCCATCGGAGCCTTGCGGCTTTAGTTTCTCCTAAGATGTTAGGCTCAGCCACTAGGTCTTTAACCTCTTGATTATTTCGAAGCCTCCACGATCCGTCTTCCCTTCGGGTAGGCCCTAGAATTTTGCGGTAGATCTTCCTTTCCGCCACTAGTAACTTTTGTTCTTCTTTCTGTGTCAGTGTCCAAGTTTCACAACCATACATCATAATGGGCCTGATAATAGTTTTGTAGATGCGAAGTTTCGTGGCTCTACTCATAAGCTTGGACACTAACACAGGATGCAAAGCTGCTGTGCATCTGAGGGTGTTTTGGATACGGACTTGGATCTCCTCTTCCCGCTGATTGGTGTCTGTGACAGTACACCCTAGGTATTTGAAAGTGCCCACCCCTTTATACGTTTTACGCACTAGTTTTTAGGTTTTTATAATATGTTTTTATTTTTTATAATTATATTGTAAAACGCTTTAAAAATATGAAGACAAATAAATATATGAAATAATAATAATATGCAAAATATGTTTAGGTGGAGGCTAATGGACATAAAAGCACCGAGCTGTGGAGATCTCACTGGGATTGGCAGTTATACAAAGCTCTGGAATGCCAGTACATAAAGACACTGCTCTCCTTGCACAAACATTTCCCCCACGTCAAAGTTGACCTGGTTCTTCGGTAAGTGGGTTTGAATTTAACTTGGTTCTTGTTTTTACTATAGATAGGTATTTATTACTTGCCTACTAACTAATACTAATTATTTTGCTTTGTCTAGTTATACATTTTGCGCTCGCCGTGGTTTTCTATAATTAGAGAGACGCAACGCACTGATTACTTTACGTTTAAGATTTAAGATTCAGTTCCCCAACTAAAACGTAGTTGGGGAACGGGACGGGCGGCCGTTAGTTTGAGGCGTAGGTACACGTAAGACAAATACATTAAAACACACAGAACGGATAGCTAAAAACAGGCAGAAAAAATAACTTACTCAGTTTAACTTTTCAGATGTAATAAGATTGTTGTAAAGCCATGAATTTTCCAGCGGGCACGCGGTCAAAGTACAGCCTGTGATGGAAGAGTTACGAGTGCAACACTACCACCAGCTCAGACGGCTGGTCTCGCTGCCGGCGCAGTTTGTCGGCGTGCAAAACAACTTGGCCGATCACACCTCCATATTCACAGATATCGTCGACAAGTAAGATATTAAAGCACACTTTATTCGAAACTTTTCAGTACACCGTTTTATTATGTGATTGTAATCGTTTGTAGTTAATATAAGTTTAAAAAACTTGAGTAACTTCATGGCCAAACGGCTGAACCGATTTTGTAGGAATTTCCATCTGACCAAAAATAAGAAAAGGGTTTTTTCAAATTAGCTCATAAATGACGAAATAAAGCGATAACATACATAAAAAAAAATATAACCGAAAATACAAGCTTTTATATTTAAACTCGATTAATAAAATAAAAATTACTTTCGATGTTACGACTTTTTTGGGATCATTGCGACATTTAAATACAATCATACATAAAATCACGCCTCATCCGCATGGCGGTAGACAGAGATCACCGATTTCCACATGCTACGATCCTGACATACCACTTTCGCTTCATTCACTCGCATACCATTCTTCATGCATGCTCGTCGAAACATTTAAATAGTTATAAATGATGTCTGTCAGGCACAGTTGGCTCGGGAACAAAGCTGTAAATCAACTAGAAGCGACACTCTCTTCACTCGAGCGCACTTGCAAAGACTGGACTCGCAGAGCGGCCCTCGCTTGCGTGCCCGATCTAGAAGCCCTGTGCATAGAGCATTTGAAAGAACCACACGATTGGGAAATCAACTTCAAAGCTTGCAAAGCTTACGGCCAGGCTATTGCTAAGATGACATTGTAAGTATCTTCTAAAATGTTTCTTTTTTATACTACTAGCTGATGGAACAAGCATATGGCCACCCTGATGTTAAGAACCATCGTCTATAACAAAGCATTGCCTGATACACTTCCCTGCGTCCATCAACTTGAGGCATACATATGTTTAGCCTCACGTGCCAGTAATTTCATTGGTACCCGCACTTTTCAAACCGAAACGCAGCAATGCTGCTTCACGACAGAAATAAGCATGGTGGTAGTACTTCCCCGGACGAGCCGTTCGGAAATTTCGGAAATTCTTCCTTCAACTCCTAAACAAGGTTAAAAACAACTTCAGGCAAATTAAGTCTCGCAACTCCACTATAAAGGTTCTCAAATGGCGACCATGAACCGGAAGATGAAATATAGGGCGCTCACTGGCGCCCACCCACCAGATGGACCGACGACATTTTAAAGATCGCGGAAAGTCGATGGATGGAAAGGGATCAGAATCGTTCTTCCTAGAAATGTGTAGGGGAGGCCTATGTCCAGCAGTGGGCTTCTTCAGGCTGATGATCATAATGATGATGAACTCCACTATTCATTTTATTAAAGTAAATCTGAAAAAATGCCCTATTCTTAAACAAAATTTCAGTGAGGATGAAAAGATCCACTGGATCTCCATAAGCACTACGACTCTGAGGCGTGAGTTGGAAGCGCAGACGCGCAGCCTATGGGCTTGCCTCATGTCCTCGCTGCAGACTAGTTGCCGCAACGATGCCACGGAGCTTGAGGCTTTCATCGCAAACGCTACGGTTATGTTGGAAAATAAAGCCCTGCCTAAGAATGCTAAGGAACTTTCGGAGATCAGCGGCAAACAGCAAGCACTGCAGCAAAAAATGCCAGAGGTAAGTCTACTTTAAAAGTTCCTGGCCCCGTCATGGTACGGTTGTGGGCAATAAATATTGCACATCGGTTTTTCTGCTTTCTTAGAGCGCTATCTCTTTCTGACGCACACTACGCTATAGGAAGTCGTAATTATCCGTTGTGCAATATTTGCCTACTACTGTACAGTCTGTTGCACCAAAGTACTGCACATAAACTTTAATACACAGGTTTGAAAGAACCACTGACACGATAAGAAGAACTAAAGGGTATAAACATGAAGGTCATGGAAACAGTTGTAAAGTTCACTTATTTCTTGAACATTTTGCCTGTCCATTGCTACCAATGCTAACTTTAAATGTGCCAATTGTTCCTTCCTTTCAACCTTCTATGGCATACAGATGTATTCAACTCATTGGCCCCGCCTTCCGATCCGAAAGTCTGGGGTCCTGTTCCAATGAGATTTCCTGCCCAAAAATGCATGTACATTATGCCAGTGCTCTCAAGCGGTGAATGAAAACATCGTGAGGAAACCGGCATGTCGAATGCACGAAAGGAGCCGTTTTGAGGCACACTTAATATCCTTTCACGTGATACGATAAGAAGACGTTCCTCTGAAGCACAGAGTGGAAGTACATAATAACCCCGTGACTTTGTGAGCTGGCTTTGTATTAGATTCCTTAGAGATACCACGGAGCTCCAAAGCAACTACGAAATAAATTAAAATTAAATTATGACTGAACTACATACTTAGTACAAAAAAAAAAAAAACGATAAGAATAATAACGATAGCCTTTATGACACGTATAGGTAATTCGCGATTTTATTTTAAGTCTTATTGACCTCGTGATTCGTTTATCGTCTCTGGTCGTTGACCTAAATAAGTTAGATTTCAATGAAGTGTTTTTATTCAAATGATAGACAAATGGGCTTACGGCCCATCTGTACCCGAAGTCCCAGTGCATTTATAACATTTCGTTACCAAATGTTGTTTTCGTTTCGCCTATTAGTCTCTGTCTATTGTATGGAGAAAAGATGAGACAACAACTCTAACTACGTAACGTATTATATTTTCTTTTATACCGTCTCATATTTTCTCCATGCAATAGAGAGAGACAAAAAGGCGAAACGAAAACAACATTTGGTAACGAAATGTGGTTGCAAAACTCCGACTTCGGGTTCTGATAGTAAGCGGTCACCGTCGCCCATAGACGCCAACAACACCAAGGGTGCTGTCGTCGTTGCGTTACCTACCCTGAAGGAACTTATTTACATTTCTCTTAAATCTATTCATATTATAGCTTAGGGAAAGACCTCTGGTATAACATAAATAGTCTCTGTTAGTTGAAGTGCTTACCCGTTTTCTAAAGATATGCAGTTCAGTAGCATAAACTTGCTCGTTACTTCGCTATCTCCTCGTCACTCACAACTCATTTATAATAATAATAAATAAATTATATGATTAGGTAGTATTCGTAATTTTCGAAACCGTGCCAGTAATTTCACCGGCACCCACACCCTTCAAACCGAAACACAGTAATGCTGCTTCACGGCAGAAACAGGCAGAGTGGTGGTACTTCCCCGGACGAGTCCTTCACAAAGAGCTTTACCTTTACTACTACTACTGTTAATAATGTACTACGTAAAGGTAGTGTGTAGTATATCGTTAGATATGTTTATAGATGACGAAAACAACAGAATGTCTGAAAAAGAAGGGTCACATGCTCCGTACTTGGGGCGGCGATGCGTCCGTCGACGGAACTATCAGAGAGTGGACGAAAGTTCGAGAACTTATGCTGACTCATCAGCAGATGTTCGAGCATCAGGTATGAAACAAAACTATGTTCACTAACTAAGGCCCGATTCAGTTTTCAGTGCATTCAAAGGAATTCTATCTTATTTTTTTACCATTATAACAAGTGGCTTATCGGTTGTATTCCGATCTCGGCAGCACGCAGTGTCGCGTTGATTTTTTCAGATATCGGAATCATTATTTTATGTTTACTCATGACTTTTTTTTTTTTTTTCTTTTTTTTTACCTATGGATTTTATTTATTTACCTATTTGAGATTTTATTTATTTACCTACTTGACATAGAGCTTGCATAAAAGAGAGGCACTGAAGACATTTCTTTACTAGCTTAATCGTCGGCTGGGAAAGGGGTTCGCCCAAAGAAGTCCAGTTCCCTCTATTCTGAACATTAACCCAAGTCCCTAGTCCCAAACTAAGCAGAGCTTGTACTATGGGAACATGGGAACACTATAGCTGTTACTTAGATATATTTTTTTTGTAAATACATACTTAGAATACAATACAACATTAGGAGTATCGTTTATTTTCTAGGCTGAAATAGTAAAATCGAGCCTAAAAGGCGAATGGGAAAATCTAAACATGGGCGTGGAAGCGTGGCTGTCGCGTTGGAGCCAGGCAAAGTCGCGCCTCGAAGCGACTCACGGCGTGAAGTACCCCGAGATGAGCGATAGATGTCGCTCTGTGCTTGACGCCAGCGAACAATGGAACAAGTTTGTCGCTGATAAGGAGGACCTACTGTATGTACTCGCTTATCTGCTAAGTTCCAGATAAAATTACTATGCTTGAATGAACTGCTCATAAACTTTGCTCTATAACGATGGGCCTATGTTAGTATGATATCATTATGAAGCTATTTTAATGAACTACGGTATTTTTAATTACCCAATTCATTAAACTTCATTCGAGGATTCTGCATTGATTTCAAAAATTACTACCATCATAGAAAATATGTAACATGATATGAAACTACCATTTATACAAGAATTAAAAAACTCTGAACTTTTTAATTTTGTATCTGATCTACCAACCTAGGTACTAAGGCTATGCTTATAATATATAGTAATTATATTGGCTGCAGTTGTACTCTACAAGTTTCTAAATAATTACACCGTCGACCGCATCATCACAGAGGTAGCGGTCAAACGCAACCCTTATAATATGTAAAAAAAAACTAATGAACTCTAACAGCATTAAAAAAAACATGAAATCAGGTTTTATTTATTTAACAAAAACTTTGGTAAAATTTATACAAACAGTGGCTTAAAGCCTAAGTTAGGTTTGTCTAACCACTGGGTTCTTGATACAACACATAATAACGTAGTTTATGAATAGAGTAAAAGTCACCTAGTAATGACGATTTACACAAGTACATAATTAGAACAAATACAAAACCTAATAATCTCCTGGGCGAGCGCACACTCAAATAACGTACCTAGTTGATGAGTTGCCTTATTTTTTAAGTATTTCTTCTTGTACATTTTACTGTAATGATGTTACCGTATTTAATTTTAATTTACAAAATGATTACAGAAAGGAATGCGAAAAGTTCAACATGAACATAGAGTTGACGGAATCATGGCAACAAGCCGAAAAGCTGATAAACGAATACGTTGAACTTTGGACTATATTCAAAGATTACAGTGAAGGTAATATTGTTGGACTACTTTTTAAAGTATTATGATACTTTTGGCTATCTGCTTCTTGTTAATTATGGCATTTATGCATTTTTTGATCAATTTCGCCAGTGAGGATATATTACATAAATAAAATAGCTTAAAGTCAGTCAATAGACCAGACGGCCCTAATTGACTAAAAGCAGCCAAGTGCGAGTCGGACTCGCCCATGAAGGTTCCGTAGCAACAAGTCATATAATAAAATGGTTCTTGTAGTTCGTCGAAAGGTGCGGTTTACAATTTATGACGTATAACAAAAAAAACTACTGGCTAGATCTCGTTCAAACCAAATATCGTTGAAAGTTTGCATAGTAATGTACAACTTTTTTTTTTGTTTTATCATTCACTTATTATTTTAGAAGTTAGGGGGGGGGGGGGGGACCAACATTTTACCACTTTGGAAGTGTCTCCCGCGCAAACTATTAAGTTTAGAAAAAAACGATACCTCAACATCATTTTTAAAGACCTATTCATAGATACCCCACACGTATGGGTGGCAACTAGCCTCGTGTATCCCGGGCGTAAGAGAGATCTCTTCCAAACAACCTTTGGATGGAAAAGACTATATACAGTTGTGGTCATATAATTAAGAACGATTTGAAGTTCTAGAAGTTTTTTATTTAAATCGTATCATACACAGAGATGTGTACCTTCTGAGAAGCAACTAGTTATGTTATATAATAGTCACATTAATAGAGCAACCTGACTTAAGAATAAAGTATGAAATCGCTTACTATTTTTTGTACATTTTATTGATTTTATCAAAGTAACACATTCAAATAGTACTGAAACTGGACAAATAATTAAGAACGATTTATTTAACAGCTCGGGAATTGTTTTGTATGACACTTAGATTTCAAAAATCACAATATTATGTAGCACAGGAAACATAAAAAGAAATTTAATAGTTATTTAACTAAAATAATAGTAAATAGCATATCCACGGCTTTTAATTACAGCTTTACACCGGCGAGGCATTGACTCTATTAGTTTTTGACATTTCGCAAGAGAAATAGAGGTCCATTCTTCTAAAAAAACGTCATACAGCTCTCTTAAATTTCCACACTTTGTATTTGAAACCTGTTTCTTTACTTCAAACCACAGATTCTCTATTGGGTTTAGATCTGGACTGTTAGCAGGCCAGTCTAAAACAGAAACTAATTGCGCTGTAAGAAATTCCTTTACGGTGCGTGTGTGCTTTGGATCATTGTCATGCTGGAATGTCCAAATGACCGGTAGAACGTCTTCAGCGTATGGTAACATTGTTTCTTCCAGTATATTTTTGTATTGGAACTGATCCATGTTACCTTCTATCAACTTTACAGGTCCTACACCATGTCCAGAAAAGCAACCCCAAATGTTCACATTTCCACCACCGTGCTTTCGTGTACTTTGGGTCGAATGCTGTATTCGGGGGACGTCGTACATATCGTTTTCCATCAGAACATACTCTGTTTATTTTCGTCTCGTCAGAAAAAAGTACATTTTTCCACTGTTGCACAGTCCAGTTTTCATACTTTCTCGCAAATGCAAGCCGGGCTTGCCTGTGGCAAAGTTTTAACATGGGTACCTTTCTTGCTATTCTACCGTGCAATTTTTCTTCTACCAAACGTCTTCGAATAGTGCGTGCTGAGATTGCTGAAGGGTTGTTTTCACCAAAATATTATTTTCTAAGCTCATTGGACCCGTTAAAAAGATTTTGTTTTGCCATACGAACGATGTTTCGGTCATCTCGAGGAGTTGTTTTTCTCTGTTTAGGTACACGTGGAACATTCGAAGTGGTTTGATACGTAGCAAAATGCTTTACAGCGTGGAAAACCATCGTTTTTGAACATTGCAGATGGTCTGCTATCTTTTTATAAGACCAATTCTTCCGGCGAAGTTTTATTATTACTTCCCTTGTAGATTTATCACAACTTTTATTTTTTCCCATTGTTTTTTCCAAAGAAGCCTTTAATCTTTAATCTTTTACAGCACGTAATGGCGCCAAAATAATACAAACAGTAACAAATCGACTGAGTGTTTATTTAAATTTGAATAAAGGTATAAACTACTTAGCGTTCTTAATTACGTGACCAGACAGTAATAAGGAATACTTTGTTTAAAAGTAGTGTAAAATGTTTGCCTATTGATTTTTAGCCAATTATGTGTATCAATGAATACAGTGGTAAAATATGGAAATGTTTTACGATACCGAGAGAAATAAAAACAAATGCATACAATTAGTTTTGCATCTTAGTTGGAAAAAATCTTCCCTTTATATCAGCGTTCTTAATTATATGACCACCACTGTATATGGAAACCCAACTTTATAACCAAACTGTGACACCGATTTTGATTATGTACCTACCAATTTATGAATAGAGTTTTAAATAAAACACACACATTTTACCACTTTGGAATTGTCTCTCGCGCAAGCTATTGAGTTTAGAAAAAAACGACATTACAAACCTCAACATCATTATTGAACCTATCTATAGATTAGATACCCCACACGCATGGGTTTGATGAAAAAACAGTTTTTGGGTTTCAGGTCTAATTATGGGGACCCCCAAAATTTATTGCTTTTTTTCTATTTTTGTGTAAAAATCTTAATGCGGTTCACAGAATACATCTATTTACCAAGTTTCAGCAGTCTAGCTCTTATGGTTTTGGAGAAAAATGGCTGTGACACGGCCGGACAGACAGGCAGACATGGTGGTTCCGTTTTTGCCATTTGGCTACGGAACCCTAAAAACATTCCGCCGAATTGATAACCTCCATTTCTTCGAAGTCTGCTATAAATAATATTACCGGTTTACAGAGCTGGATTCCATAGCCGAACAGGATTGGCTAATATTCCAGAAAAAACTACATTTATTAGATGAGTTTACAACAAAATGGAAGGGATGTTTGGAGCCATACACTGTGATCACTCTTTATATTCAGCAAGAGTTAGAAGAATATTCTGTAAGAAAATTTCATACCTATTCGGTTTATTTCTTAACAATGTCATCTCATTATGACATAAGATGCTGGCAATAGTATATTTCATTACAAGTGCGGGAAGGCTGTCATTGCAAAGAGTTCCGACAAATGTCTACCCGAGCCGAAGGCGAGGGTTGACAGTCGGAACAAGTTGCAATGACGGTTCCGCACGTGTACTGAACGACTATTTTTAATACAGTTGCGAAAAAATTAAGCAATTTAATAAAATAATAAAAATACCATTTGCTTTTTTCTCTTCTCTCCACGCAATAAGTTCGTCGTATGTATGCATGTAGCGATTTTGACTTTTCCGGTAAAATGTTCTCCGAAGCATTTTGTGCAATTATACTGAGTTCCGGTGGTGATAATTCAAAAAAACTAGGGTCGAAATTACTCATTTTGTGCAACAAACAAATAAACTCGCAAAGAAAATTTCTGAAAAATGGCGCCAAGCGCCAACCGTAAAATATAAGCAGAGATTTTTTTTTTCTTCACCCATTCTGGAAGGCATAGGGAACTATACCCATACAGCCAAGTCTTCAGTAGATTTTTTTTATTGATATGAATTGAAAATGAAATTTAATGAGATGAAATGAAATGCAACCTAACATAACTCATTCAATCAAATCATTAAATCTGTTAATGAAACAAATTAGTAGCTTCTTTTTAGAAATAATACGTATTTGCATGAATCATAAAAACTTCGATGAATTTTTTTAGTAAAAACTTCATGGTTGGTTTTTCTTTTTAGACATTATTTTTTAATACAGTTGCTCAAAAAGTGGCGTATTGCAGGGACGTATAGCGTTCGGGATGTGGGCTATTACACACGCGTGCTTTTTTTTTACCATTCCCGCACTAGTGCTTTTTCTTTCCCAACTGTCAAAATAATGTCTAAAAAGAAAAACCAACCATGAAGTTTTTACTAAAAAAGTTCATCGAAGTTTTTATGATTCATGCAAATACGTATTATTTCTAAAAAGAAGCTACTAATTTGTTTCATTAACAGATTTAATGATTTGATTGAATGAGTTATGTTAGGTTTCATTTCATTTCATCTCATTAAATTTCATTTTCAATTCATATCAATAAAAAAAATCTACTGAAGACTTGGCTGTATGGGTATAGTTCCCTTTGCCTTCCAGAATGGGTGAAGAAAAAAAAAAAATCTCTGCTTATATTTTACGGTTGGCGCTTGGCGCCATTTTTCAGAAATTTTCTTTGCAAGTTTATTTGTTTGTTGCACAAAATGAGTAATTTCGACCCTAGTTTTTTTGAATTAACACCACCGGATCTCAGTATAATTGCACAAAATGCTTCGGAGAACATTTTACCGGAAAAGTCAAAAAGTCGCTACATGCATACATACAACGAACTTATTGCGTGGTGAGAAGAGAAAAAAGCAAATGGTATTTTTATTATTTTATTAAATTGCTTAATTTTTTCGCAACTGTATTAAAAATAGTCGTTCAGTACACGTGCGGAACCGTCATTGCAACTTGTTCCGACTGTCAACCCTCGCCTTCGGCTCGGGTAGACATTTGTCGGAACTCTTTGCAATGACAGCCTTCCCGCACTTGTAATGAAATATACTATTGACAGTTGGGAAAGAAAAAGCACTAGTGAGGGAATGGTAAAAAAAAAGCACGCGTGTGTACCCACATCCCGAACGCTATACGTCCCTGCAATACGCCACTTTTTGAGCAACTGTATTAAAAAAAAATCGGTTGTCTGTAAAGTCGGTTTACTGACGATAGTTGAACGTGATAACGTCATAAGAAAATACTGATGGAATGGTTGCATTTTTCAAAAGAAAATTTTAGCTTTACTGAATTGAATTGAATGTGAATGAAACTGAATGATACTGAATGAAACTGAATGAAACTGAATGAAACTGAATGGAACTGAATGAAAATCCGGACCCGGACCCGGACCCAGACTGAACCCTTACCCTTACCCTCATTTACCCTTACCCTCATTTACCCTTACCCATTACCCGACCCGGGCTCGGGCTCAGGTAAATGGAACGACGAAACGACGTAACGACGCATGAGTCATGTTTTTTCGTGCGTGCAGCCGGCTCCATCGATTTATAAGACGTTATCACGTCAAAAGTATTATTTATGTTACAACGTGTAATCCAAGAATGCCCGTGTACCGTGTACATACATACATAAAATCACGCCTTATTCCCATGGTGGTAGGCAGAGATCACGGATTTCCACTTGCTACGATCCTGACACACCTCTTTCGCTTCATTCACTCTCATACCATTCTTCATACATGCTCGTCGGTTTAGGGTACATAAGACTTATCGTAATGTATTGATCCGAGTTGGGCAAAAGGGACAAAAGGGATGGATAAAAATGGAACATGTAGCATAGATGCGATTGAGATGAATGTGTGGAGTGACATCAAGAATGGATAGGATACGGAATGAGTATATCAGGGGAAGTTTGAAAGCGCCAGTGACACAAAAATTGAAGAGCAATAGGCAGGCGTGGGTACGGGCATGTCATGAGGAGGGATGAAAGTCATGTGACTAGAAGAGTGATGAGTATGGATGTGGATGGATATGTGAGCAGAGGTAGACCAAAAAAACATGAATGCACTGTGAGAAAGATGACATGGATAAGAGAAGAATGAATGAAGAGATGACGGCTGACATAGGGAAATGGAGGAGGAAGACATGTTGTGCCGAGCCCACATAAAGTGGGATAAGGGCAGGAAGAAGAAGAATGTTTGTTATTTATGCCTTCTAAAGCACGGACGCACTCAGATGTAAATTATTATTATATTATGTGCCCTCCGGTCCCACTGCTGGGCAAAGGCCTCCCCCCATACCTTCATACATTGCGATCCTTGGCTATGCTTGTCCAGTCCGCCAGGAAAGCTCGTCTCGACATCTCCATTTTGGTCTGCCGCGTCGCCTTCTCGCTGGGTCAGGATGCCAATCGGTGGCTATCACAGCTCACCTGGCATATTATTATGGCAGGCGGCTTTCGAAGCTACGATTTGTGTTTGTGAGCGCAGTTCTGTGTTACGGATTCTATCAGATGTAAATACCACTGTATAACTATAATAACGATTTTCAGGATTTGACAACTCTGTTGAGATATGTGCGAGGCACTGACTTTACCGAGCGCCATTGGAGGGAAGTGTACGGTCTTCTAGAAATGGAGTACAAGAAACCTGAAACGCTGCATGTCAAGGACTTTCTAGTAGTAGCTACCAGCATCAAAAAACATTTGAAGGCTTTACAGGTAACATTTTACTCTAAATGTTCTACTAACATACGTTTATTTAAAAATCAAAGTAAGTTTAAAAAACTTGAGAAACCGACTTTATGGCCAAACTCTATGGACTCTGTGAAACCAATCTGGAAATTTAGGTAACATTTCTCTATATTTACAGATTTTTCATAGAGTTATTTCTCCAGTTCGGCACATAATTTATGAAATAATGCGATAATAAATACCGCGATAAAAGAAACTATTAAAACAAAGCGGCTAAACTGATTTTTATGAAATTTCTATGGAAAATCCCCAATCTGAAAATATTACTATTTCCAGATCCAGAGATATTCAGATAAAAAAATATTTTTATAAATCGGCTCATAAATGACAAAGCTATAAAAAAAGTATACAACCGAATTGATCCTCCTTTTTAATTTGAAGTCGGTTTCGAAAGAAATAGATTGAAAAACAAAACGTTTGTTATTCAGAAAATCTGCACGTCCGCCTCAAGCGAGTCTGCCGTACGGAGCGCCCTTAACGAACTAGAGATTTGGTTCGCTGGAGCTCGACTCAACGTCATCTACTACAACGACAAAGCTAAACGTCAAACTCCAATCGTCAAGGACTTCAAGGAAATTCTAAATAAGGTACAGCACAGTTTCAAACAATTCGTGTGTCGCTCTTCCTGAAAATTTTAAGGGGCCTACGTCATCGACAAAACATTTTTTTTCGAAGGGAAGCAAACTTTTTGTAGATCTGCCAAATATAATATTAGGCTTGAGGTGAGTATTGAAAAGGATAAATAATAATTTACTTAATTTAGGCTCTTTTCCCTGTCAACTTGAGGCTTACAGATGTTCAGCCTCACGTGCCAGAAATTTCAGCGGCACCCTGCCCTGCTTCACGGCAGAAATAGGCATGGTGGTAGTTCCCCGGACGAGCCCTTCACAAAATGTTCTACTACTACTAAAACATGTGCATGTGTCTATTTAACAAATCCATGTAAACAAGAATAGGTCGGCACTGAATCGGCCATCGAGAAATCTCCCGAGAAGTGATGCAAGGGCCTGTTTACTTACTTTTTTTAGTTGTAAGTAAAGTTTGTGCCGTCGTTGGTTCAGGTGGAGGAGCAGCAGTATTAGTATATTTTGATGAGGGTAGTTGTAAGTAAGGTTTGTGCCGTCGGTTCAAGCACAAAACAGATAGGTACGCAGAACGTAATCTACATAAAAAGTGCGCTCGAGCAATGCACACATAGATACGACTCACGGAAACGATATCTTGGACCAGTTTGGACGAGTAGGAATGCGACTGCCATCCGCCGGAGACACGCGTCTGACAACTTTTCTATGCAAAAACGGCGCAAAAAAAAAGTAATTATCACTGTTCAGTGGACTTTTGTTTGAATTCAACATTAAACTATAAATTGTCGTAATTTGCACTAATTGGAATAAGTTAGTTAAAATATTTTAGTTATAATTAGTTTATATTTTCGTACGTCCTTCCTGTGTCATTCTCAACATTATTATATCAAACAACTAGATACGTGCCACTACCACGATAGTTTTTTTTGGCATAAGCCACAGTTGACAACCCTAGCGCGACCACCGAGCGTAGGTATGAAAAGTGAAGTACAGTCGCGGTATGAAAATGTTCGTCACCTTAAGAGTCTGTTTTCGCTTGCACCAGTGCCTTGATCATGAACACATTTTGACATAATTGTTATCGGGTTATTCTGTCTATTCAGTTTCAAAAGGTTAGTATGTGATCGTGATACGTTGAACAAATAAAGTTGAAAATCGACGAACATTTTCATTCCGCCACTATACATGCATGTGATTGACTTCTGCACCTATCTGTTTTGTGGTTTAGGTGGAGGAGCAGCAGTGGGTTGTGTCGTCACTGAGCGGCGGCGGCGAGGAGGCGTGCGGCGCGTGGGAGGCTCGTCTGCGCACCGCGCGCCGGCTGGTGCGAGCCACGCATCACGCACAGAGAAGGTCAGTCCTCACAAACCACCCCAGTACTACATTTTCATGTTAATATTTCAGTTGGAAAAACCGTTTTAACAATTATATTTTATTGTTATTAGAACGAACAATAATCGTACCATGCTTAAGCAATCAGTTAAATTGGTAATAATCAGTCTAAAGGTTATAGCACATTATACCGGCACCGCAACAGCACCGCTCCAAACCAGCAATTAACTTGTCATTCAATTTAGAGCATTAAATCGTGTGTAGTATAATATATTTCATAATGTCAATATGAAAAAGCCAACGGCGGGCAGTCAGCGCGCTTGCCGCTACCACACAACTCGACTCGCAGCCCGCGTGCTGCAAGCGAGCGGACCTTGTGCGCACAGCGCGCCGACGGCATGCTTAGTACGCGCAGACTCCGAGTCGGCAGCGAAAGCGAGGCGAGTGTTCAATCATAAATGCCATATAACAATATTGAGTTCGCGGTGACAGCAAGCTTGCACCTCGCGGCCACCGCGCGGACTGTGAGCTTACACGTCGCGGCCGGCGCGCGGACTGCGAGCTTGCACCTTGCGGACAACGCGTAGTTAGCGCGCTGGCAGCTAGCCGTAGTCTAAATTCGAGGCGACGCCGTGCTGCAGCTGCGCAGTTGCGGTGCCGGTATAATGTGCTATAACCTTAACACTGAGTACGGCGTGGCGCGGCTGGGGAGCAGCACTTTGTGGCCGCGCCACCAACTTTGTCAAATTTCTCTTGATCCTTTGTAGTGCATTTTTGACGTGACAACGTCTTAGTGTAGGGCCTGAGTGCACGCTCTATTCGAGCGTCGGGCGGGGAGGAGCGTGCAGCGTTCATGTTAAACACATGCTACCCGTAGTGGCCGTCCCGAGTGCCGGCCGAGCGGAGCGTGGGCAGCAGCGGGCTTGTTTGCGTCGAGCGGGGCGTCGCGTGCAACTTCAAACCAGTTTGTGTTTTGCAGCGGTGATACGTGCGTTGTTGAAGGATGTCGTTTGAAGAAATAATTTCAGAAATACAAAATAAACTTGAAATATGGTTATCTTCGCATATTTATTGAAATTTATTTTCATTCACCCTTAATGTTTCAAATAACGTAGAAAACTCTCCAAATTGTTTTCTTTGGTTCACAATGTTACTAGGACCTTGTCTTGACTCATAATTAAATTTTAGCCACAAATTTTCTTATAAATACATATCAATAATATCGTACGACGCAAACGCCATGGTGAAAAATGTGACTGGCTCACACGAACGCTAAGCGTGCACTAAGGCCATTCGGCGAACGCTCTTTCGCCGCATGCACGCAACGCTGAACGCTCCGCTAGACGCTTCTTCACTCAGGCCGTACACTTATAATTCGATGGAGCCGGCGGCGGCGTTACCTCGCTCTGAGGTATTCCATTTAAGGCTTGAAGTCAGTTGAGAGCGCGGAACGAGCGACAAAGAGGCACAATCGGCCTCCGCGTTCGACAGCGTTCGACATCTGTATCTGTATCTTTCCTACTTAGTGAGCGATGCGTCCGCGTGGGTGGACAGCTAAGTGACAGAAAAGATGAGACAGTAAAAATACTTGACGTAAAAACGATCGAAACGAGATTTGTCTCATAAATTTTCCATACAAAAGAGAGAGACACGTGCTCAGCTCACACGAAAACAACATTTGGTAGACGAAATGTGGTAGCAAAACTGGGACTCGGGGTACAGATAATTGAAAAGCACTAAACGAAAAGTGGTTATCATTGTGAGTTTATTTAACTTCTGAACTATAAAAGTCTGTTTAACTAACTGCGCCCATCTTTACTCACAACGCTCACAGCTCAGCTGGTAGTAGTAACTTTCTGCGCTGGAGGGCGTGGGCTCGATCCCCAACGGGAACAAATATATTAGTGGTGAAGTTTGATGTTTGATCTCTGTCTGGATCTAATATTGTAATCTATTGTAACTAATATTGTCCGGTACTATCAGTGGGTGATACTGGCCTCCTTCTGATATAGGCCTCTTTCATTTTCTGCCAGCCTCCTCTGTCCTGTACGTGTTTCTTGTGTTTTACTTTTTCTTTCACACACATAGCGACCCATCACTTTAAGTATGTTTAAAAAGATGTATAATGAAAATATTACATCAACTGGTTCACATAATTCAAGCTCTACTTATATAGTTTGGGGTTAAATAGTGGCGTGAGTATGGGCCACAATATCAAAAAATATTTAGTGTCTCAGTTATCGTTATGTTTATTTAAATTGCTGCGATTATTTTTGACCGTTCGCCATCTGGTTTCCGCCCCGTACAGATTATGAGGTTTCTATGCATACCCTGTGTTGTGTAATTTAATATTGTCGATTGAGAGGCGTCTACTGTGATAGCAAATTCATTTTTGTCAAATGATTTTTCAATAATAAAAGCAGCCAAGTGCGAGTCGGACTCGCCCATGAAGGGTTCAGTAGCATCAAGTAACATTATATAAAGGTTCTTGTAGTTCGTCGAAAGGTAAATTGCGGTTTACGATTTATGACGTATAAAAAAAACTACACGGAAAAAACGGAGCACTAGCAAAGTACCAATTTGGCTTGGTTATTTTTTTTTTGACTACTTATAACTAAGACTTATCTAAATCGCACAATAAAGCTCTGTTAATAGTAAACAAGCCGGTTTTGCTGTATATTCTAGGTAATTCTAACAGAGTACTTGATAGTTTCAAAGTGAGTGCCTCAGTTATAGTAACCTATTCAGTTTACGTTTGAATATAGATAAGTTTTCAGATTTATAAACTGACAAGTTGACCTATCTAAGTTTAGACTACTCCTACTCGGTTAAATTTGTATAGATTGGTATGATTACAAATAACCAAGACTCATTTAAAACGTACAATAGAGGGAATAGACGTATGTTTGTAGTAAACAAGCTTGTTTTGCTGTATATTCTTCCGAGTAAATCATTATTTCCCAGTGAGTATCTTTGTTAAAGTAACCGTAGCAGAAGTTTAAAAACCTATGCTTCTTCTACTACAACTATAAATGCGAAAGTTTTTATGTACATTATGGATGTTTGTTGCTCTTTCACGCTCAAGCCAGTGGACCGATTTGGATGAAATCTTGAGCAAATATAGATTGTATCCGGTATTGAAACATAGGCTACTTTTTTCCCGTAAAAATAACAGAAACGGGGAATAACTTCTTTAGCGATGGCACTTATCACCAATAAAGAACCCTTCGAAAATTCGTGTATAGGTCTGTGTGCATGTACCTACTTTTACCTACACAACTGACAGCGCAATGCCGTACATAACAAAACTCGACGAACATACAAGAACTTATATATTATGTTACTTGTTGCTACGGAACCCTTCATGGGCGAGTCCGACTCGCACTTGGCCGCTTTTTTAGGGTTCCGTAGCCAAATGGCAAAAGCGGAACCCGTCAACGGAATTCGTCATGTATGTCTGTCTGTCTGTCTGTCTGTCCGTCCGTATGTCACAGCCATTTTTCTCTGAAACCGTAAGAGCTAGACTGATGAAACTTGGCGAGTAGATGTATTTTGTGAACCACACTAAGGTCTTTACACAAAAATAGAAAAAAAACTATATTTTTTTTTCATCGAACCCATACGTGTGGTATCTATGAATAGGTCTTCAAAAATGATGTTGAGGTTTCTAATATGGTTTTTTTTAAACTGAATAGTTTGCGCGAGAGACACTTCCAAAGTGGTAAAAAGTTGCCCCCCCCCCCTCTAACTTCTAAAATAAGAGAATGATAAAACTAAAAAAAATATGTTGTACATTACTATGCAAACTTCCACTAAAAAGAACCTTTTTATTATGATACTTGTTGCTACGGAACCCTTCATGGGCGAGTCCGACTCGCACTTGGCTGCTTTTTTATCCCTACATTTGTTATTTACGACTGTGGGTTATAAAACTTTAAACAAGTAAATTAGCTATCAACAAGCAAGTAACACAGCAATCAATAGATAAGTGTTTGGCTATTTAATATTTTAAACAAGTAACTTAATTGGAACAACCGAAGAAAATGGTTATTCGTTGACATGTGAATTGTGTAAACTCGGCTAATGCGTTTAGACACGCGTGCAATTCAAGGACAACGGCCATTTCTTTTCAACAAGTTCTTGGGTGCGGACACGAGAGTATCTGCTTTTATAATAAACAGTGTGAGAGCAGTGGTTGAGTGAGTTAAGTGAGATTGGCACCTAAACATAGAAAATTTGCAGCGCTTTACCAGTTTGTCATTCATCATTTTTGATAAAACTGCATTAAGTACAAAACGCCCGATGGATGAAGACGAATGGAATCTCCTTACTGCTTGGGGCTTGGAGGAGTATATCGAAGTTTTTCAAAGTAAGTATTACCACGGTGATTATTGTAGTTGGCAGAACTCGTTGCTATCGTGTGTGCTAATTGGTGCTTGAAGCCATTACTTCTACCTACCTACATTAGGTGAAAGACAAAGAATTACCTGGTAGAACTTTCTGCAAAAAAGCCGTAGTTCTGTAATTATATGTGCCATAATACCTACCTAACTTAAAGGTACCTAGCACACTATGCGTGGCTTGCCACAGCATCTTTACCGGCCGGGCGGCCGCGCCGCGCGCCGGGCAAGCCGCCGCGCAGTGCGCCCGCGGTTGGCTTGGCTCACTAGGTATAGCAAACAAAGTGTGGTGCGTGCCGCTGAACAAGCCGATTTTTTTTTTATTTATTTATTTATATTTTCACAGAAAAAAATCCTGCTTTGAAGGACAACATCTTTGAGCTAGCTAAACTGCGCACCAAGACCAAGGACAAAAATTTGGATTATCTCACCACTTATCAGCATGGTAATTTATTAATTTATTTTTTATATTATTAATATTTGTTCTCGGTGGGGATTGAACCCACGACCTCCAGCATAGATGGTAGATCTACTACCAACTGAGCTGTCAGGCTGTCAAACGAAAAATGCTCTCATAAGTTTGAACATAGTATTTTATTAAAATTTAATTCATCCTGTTAGGTAAGTAACTACGAGTACTATATCTATTTTAGCGTTTATAAATTATATTTTCTAATTTTAGGTTCAGAGGAGGCATCAAATATAGCTTGTTTGCTGCTTATGCCATCTCTCGTGGCTGTTACAAGTAAGTGTTCGGCTGAAGAATAGTCGCAAAAAGATTTGGTGTCCTTCGAAAGCTGAAGCAACTGCTAGTTTTGTACAGCATGTGAAAAACGATTCGGATATCCACATTGCAATAGCAAGTAAGCGAACAAAGTTTCAAGAATATAGACTTACAATGCAACCTTTTATCATGATCGTAGGCGAATCTCTTGACAGTATAAATAACTACTTCGTGGTTATAGATAGATGAATTCATCAACACCCTTCCAGCTATTTGCAAAAAGCACAAACTTCGTATTTATAATATAAATGTGGTAAACATAATTGTAACTTACCAGTATGGTGCTTACAAAATAGGGGTGGGTATAATTATAATGTTTATGATCTAAGTACCGATCTCGCATATTGTGCATTTATATGAGAAACTGTATATTTTGCTAAGACTATGTAGGTAAAATAATCTTCATTTACTTAAGTTAAAGCCATCATCATCAACATGATGAGTAATTTAAATTAAATACCTAAAAAAAATTAAATGTTTTGTTATCATACAAAATACTTATGTATAAGTACTCGTTAGACTTATGTTTGTTAAAATATTTTTAAGTACCTATTTCATAAGTTAACAAACAATATTTATGATAAATATTGGTTAATATAATAATTGAAAAAGTTGAGGTAAAAATGACTTTGTACAAATTAACAATGTAAGATTAACTACTCTCGAATGTAACTTTTTATGTTGATTAACGAATAACATATTTGATTCTTCTCTGATGCATACATCGTTATTTAGTATTGTGTATCTACTAGCTATTAAGAGCGCTTACATCCTTCTATTGCCTTTAAGCTTTTTTTAGAAATAATAATGTTTCTATGTGAGTAACTTAAAAAAAAGTTATATTAGCATTTATAGATATAGGACATCAATCATAATTAGCTTTTAAAGATGGTTACAAAAAAATCATAAACATATGAATTTACTTATATTTTTTTATTAAAATTTTATAAAGATAGCTGATAGATGTAAACGCTCTTAAAAATATTATTTTTAGTTGGTCTAATTTAGAATTTTAGAATTTATTAACGATTGTTGAAGAATTTAAATAAAACTTTATTACTTCATATACATTCTTTTAACTTTGAAGTACGGTCTGTGGGCAAATGAAATAGGATCGTTCAGTCCTTTTTTTAAAAGGGTGATTTAACTTTTTCGAGTTCGCCAGATTAACGATCTTTTTCAATTCCCTACATATCAACTTTTCACTAGCGTCAAAATGAAGAACTTTTTTACTTCTAGCCTACTTTAATTGGAGTTTTAGCAATGTTGTTTATTGTTCTGCTGGTTTATTGGGTTGATTAATACTGCTAAATACTTAGCTGCTGGTACCATTTCCGATTGACAACAATATACTTAGTTATGCTACAGATTTTAAGTTTGAACGTGCATTGTACTAAAAGCAGCTATCAAACTTAAAATAAAGCTTATTAATATTCATGTCACTTGGAAATGGTAGCTACCTGCAGCTAAGTATTTAGCAGTATTAACCCAATAAACTTGCAGAACAAAAAACAACATTGCTAAAATAGGTACAAATTAAAGTAGTCTAGAAGTAAAAATGTAGATGGGTTGTAGCGAACCCAATAAACCCGCTTAGGAACAACAAACTAGATGGGTTGTAGCGAACCCAATAAACCCGCTTAGGAACAACAAACTAGATGGGTTGTAGCGAACCCAATAAACCCGCTTAGGAACAACAAACTAGATGGGTTGTAGCGAACCCAATAAACCCGTTGAAGAACAACAAACTACATTGCTAAATATACCGATTCAAGTAGGCTAGAGGTAAATATGTAGATTGGTTGTAGCGAACCCACTCAACACGGCTGAAAGCGCGAGTAACTTTGCTAAGTATACCTATTTGAATTGGTTAGAAGTAACAAAGTATATTGGGTATGGCTATCCAGTGGACACGATTGACAGCGCCGAGTAACTTTGCTAAGTATACCAAAATTTGACAAAGTTACTTTGTTAAACATAGAAACGTTCATTAGCTGTGTTTACAAAGTTGATTTGATAAAATCGACGATTTAAGCTAAGATGCTTGGTTATAATTAACAGAATTACTCGATTCACGTTCACAATTAGCTTTGTTGTCTTTATTAAATTAAAAGGTTGGAAGCTACCTAGCCCAGGTTATCAAATTTTAACCAACTTTCTAGATTAATATTACTAACTTACAGTAGCAAAGATGGCTTGTCTAGCATTAGCAATACACTTTGCAGGTTCCCTCCGAAACGAGTTGCTTTGTTGTAAATAGCAATAAGTTATTTAAATCCAACCGTTACGTTTTTTCCGTGTACTGGCTAGATCTCGTTCAAACTAAATATCGTTGAAAGTTTGCATAGTAATGTACAATATATATTTTTTTTAGTTTTATCATTCTCTTATTTTAGAAGTTAAAGGGGGGGACCAACTTTTTTCCACTTTGGAAGTGTCTCTCGCGCAAACTGTTCAGTTTATAAAAAAACGATATTAGTAACTTCAACATCATTTTTGAAGACCTATTCATAGATACCCCACACGTATAGGTTCGACGAAAAAAAAATTTTTGTGTTTCAGTTTTAAGTATGGGGACCCCCAAAATTTATAGTTTTTTTCTATTTTTGTGTAAAAATCTTAATGCGGTTCACAGAATACATCTACTCGCCAAGTTTCATCAGTCTAGCTCTTACGGTTTCGGAGTAAAATGGCTTTGACACGGACGAACAGACAGACAGACATGACGAATCTATATAAGGGTTCCGTTTTTGCCATTTGGCTACGGAACCCAAAAAATATTCAGAGTGGCATGAAACAAAGGTGTGCATGTTTTTTTTATACAACTAGCTGATGGAACAAGCATATGACCCACCTGTGATGTTAAGTGGTAATCATCGCCTATAACAATAGTACATTGTTACCTGAAGAGTGAAAGTCACGTAATTGAGTCCAGAGCAGAGACGGGTTTGGCGCTAGAGCGTTGCGAGGGCGCCAATGGAGCTTGAGGGGGGAAAATAGGGTAATGTAGTAGGGGTAGAACATTATGAATGTGCAATCAGAATTTTTAGTTTCTATAAAATGACAAAGTTATTAAATGTTCAAATTTTCAGAAATCCTATTAAAATTATGGACACATTAGTTACGTAGTATACTAGAGAGAGATAAAATTACGCTGTTCGGTTCCGCTTGGTATTTAGCGTTTATGAATGAAATGATTTTTGCTTGTTGAATCATTTCTCAATATTTGACTAAACATTTTCGTTATTTAAAAATATTTTTTTTATGTCTCTAAAAAGTTTTTTTTTCGTGGATGTGTTCAGTATCAGCAGCCAATATCGGCATTTTTTTTTGGTAATTACAAAATAGTGGTGTAGAGATCAAATGGTCATACATTATCGTCGTACGTCATACAGCGTTAACATTAAGCATGCTTTTATGGAAATAGTAGATTGTGTCATAAGGGGCCAAAATAAAGTATTTAGGGCGAGAGCGATTTTTTTAATCCAGAGTGAAGTGAAGGATTCTAGAGTAGGATCCCGAGCGAAGTGAGGGGTCCTAGAGTAGAATCCTGAACGTAACGAAGGATTCAAAGTACGTTGCTCAAGGTTAAATAATTTTGGTACCGTGTGGCACACTCTGCTTTTCATCCCCCTCTATGAGAAAATTAAATAAGAGAAGCTTTTAGAAGAATCATTTATATTTACAAACTTAACTAAATTACAAATTTATATTAATATTAGATACGTTTCCGCAATTTTGGAAGTTTATTGTAACTGTTTTGTTGAGAACAGAAAATGTTGTAGACTTATTTATTATCACTTGGGTATTCGTAATAACTTCAGACTCTAGTTGATGATCATGATGAAAATATGCTAAAAACACAGTTTCTGAAAATGACTTTGCTTCTTTTTCATTTTTCCATTTAATAAAATTTTCATAGGCTCTTAGATGTATTTCCCGCGATTTGTTTGGAAGCAAATTGTTTTATCACAGTTTCTGCGCTTAATTTAACATTTTCTGGCGTTAATATAATTATCACTTTTACTGCTAGAACTCATATTTAATTGTTTTTTTGTATATTATATTTAAACTGCTTGTAGTAGTCTGTTAGAAAGTAATAAAAATACATGAAGTTCCCGCGTATTTTTTTTTTTGGTTAACCAATACCGCGGCTACAGGCTCGCTTTTTCATACTACCACTACCAGCCAGTATTTTATCGTAGTGAATTGCGTTCAAACTTTTCAATTTAATAGTATTCCAAATTTAAAAGTCATTGTGTCACTGTATCATAAGTGCGCCTAAAGTAGGTACTTTAGGCGCACTTATTGAGGAACCAATCGCCTATTTTGAATAGATGGGATGAAATAAATATTTTTACTTTCTTTTTGCATTTTACTGACGTCGTTTTATATCAAAACTATACACCCTAGACTAAAAATATGAATATGACATTTACATAGTCAGTTCATCTAAAAAGTACACCCTATATCACAAAATTAAGCTTAGGTATCTTTCCCGAAAAACCATATGCCAATAATGTGATACGTGTTTATGCAGTGTAATTGATCTTAAAAGGGGCGGTACTTACATCGGCATTCCTAACCGTGCAAACCGCAGTGTTAAACCACTTCTCAACTGGTCCATACATTCATGGACCATGTCTAAATTATTGATACAGTGTTCATTTCTTGTAATATGGTTCGGGCTATTCAGTGGTGAAGTTTACGAAGATCGACCGAAAATCAAAACTTTGGATGGCGATCTTATTCTAGAACCGGCATTCGACAAAAACATATATTTGCTTCCCAATGGACCAAAATCGAATATATTTATTGGAGACAAAATTATCAACGGCGGATCTGAAAAACAGAACAACAATAATCAAAATGGAGTTACAATTGACAGCGACTTGAATGAGTTGGTAAAGGGACCCAATGGTATACTTCAGAGATTGGGCGAGTTAGAGCTTAGAAATGTTTCCCTGCCTGATATTTACTACTACAATATATCCGCTCTTTGGAGGAAAATTAATAACATCAACAGAAAAGTTACTAGTCTTCAAGCTCAATGCCGCAGTTTAATAAAAGATGAGTGTGCATCGAGTCCTTGTCAACATGGGGGAACCTGTTTGGACTTAGTAGATGGCCATCACTGCCTATGCCCATCGAATTGGGAGGGAAAAGATTGTGATATCGATGTTAATGAATGCCGTAATTTTTTTGGCACAGATCTCGGGTGCCAAAATGGAGCAACATGTATTAACAGACCGGGTACGTACGAATGTCTCTGCAGGCCCGGCTTTTTCGGATTGCATTGCACTAGAAAAGCCAAAGATTGTTCTGGAGGAGATTTTGAAATGTGTGGTCACGGTAAATGCTTACAAGTTACTACAGGTACTGGTATAACATGCATCTGTCAACAAGGTTGGACTACAAATGGGACTGGTGACGAATGTTTAACTGATGTGAACGAATGTGAATCTCATCAAGGATGTTCAAAGAATCCCAAAGTGGAATGCATAAATCTCCCTGGCTCTTTTCGCTGTGGTATGTGTCCGCCGGGATACGAAGGAGATGGATTCCGATGTTCAGATATAAACGAGTGTACAACTTTACCAAATGGCGGCTGCAATCAAATGGTTGCGTGCCAGAATACAGTTGGATCGCGAATTTGCGGTCCCTGTCCTCCAGGCTTTCAAGGCGATGGAGTCATTTGCTCTTGGAGAGGATCATGCAGTACAGATAACGGAGGTTGCCATCCTTCTGCTCATTGTGTTGAAACTTTGCAAATCAGTGGTCACGGTGCTCTTTGTAATTGCCCTATTGGTATGGATGGAGACGGCATTGGAATTAATGGCTGCTATGTTTCAACGGGTAGTAATAATTCCAGTGTTAATTGTGAAAGCAATCCGTGTGGTATACATGGGCAATGTCATATGCTCCGTTCAGGCTATACTTGTATTTGCCAAAAAGGTTATGGCGGCGCTCATTGTGATGTTCCTACTCCCATATGTGCTTCAAATCCTTGTCAAAACGGTGGGTTTTGCAGGCCAGATGATAACTCAGCAAGAGGATTTAGATGTGAGTGCACAACCCAATATTCAGGAACTCTTTGCCAAGTACTGTCAAAAACTTGTGGTGGCGTATTAGATGCAGAAGAAGGTAGTATAATTTATCCTTTGTCTAACACATCATACAGCCATAATGCTAGGTGCGCTTGGGTTATTCATACCGTGCCTGGGAAAGTAATTAATGTTACATTTAGCATGTTTAATATAGAAGATCATCCCGAATGTTTGAACGATTTCTTACAAATTCACGATGGTCGGTCTTCGGTAAACCTACTCATAGGTCGATTTTGTGGAAACAATTACCCTAATGGTGGGAATATCGTATCTAGCCACAACTATCTTTATCTATGGTTCAGGTCTGATGCTTCTGTATCTAGAAAAGGATTTGCATTACATTGGACTAGCAGAAATCCTATTTGCGGCGGTGAATTGGATGCCACCAAACACGGTCATATTAGCTCACCAGGGTCACCCGGTCAATATCCACCAAACCGTGATTGTTATTGGCATTTGACAACAAGTTTTGGAAAAAGAATACAAGTGCACTTCTTTGCTTTGGATATTGAAACGCATCCAAATTGTAGTTTTGATTACTTGGCTATTTATGATGGGATGCGTACTAGTGATCCTATTTTGACTAAGTATTGTAACTCGTCTCAGCCAGCTCCTATACAATCTTCTGGTTCTGAGATACTCATTTATTTTCATTCTGACGCGTTTGGAGCTGGCGCTGGTTTTCAGTTGGCGTATGCTCCTATCGAAGGCATCCCTGGTTGTGGTGGGTACTTTACTTCTGACCGTGGCGAAATTACTTCACCTTCATTCAACGGGAGTTACATGCCCAATATGCTTTGCGAATATAAAATCAAAACGAGTGCCGATACAAAAATAAGAATTGATTTTATATCATTTAAACTTGAAGCATCATTTAGGTGCAAATTTGACTCTTTAAAAGTATATGACGGCTCATCTGCAGATTCACCACTCGTTGGCACATTCTGTGGTAGTTCTTACCCTAAACATTACACGTCTTCTTCAAACTATTTGTTAATTATATTTAGATCAGACTACACAATTTCATCAGATGGTTTTAAGTTATCTTATGAAGCGCTTTGTGAAATTTCTTTAATTGGCGACAGTGGCGTCATTAAGTCACCTGGATATCCATTTAATTATCCTCATAAAAAATCATGCAATTACATTATAAGTACAACTCCTGGCAAAGCCATTCAATTAACCTTTCAAGATTTTGACATTGAAGACAATAGTCACAATAGTTGCCAATATGATTATGTTGAAGTTAGAGATGGTTCTGACGGCAACGCTACTCTTTTGGGGAGATATTGTGGAGGAATGGGTCACCTTCCTCCAGTGCAAACATCTACACATAATTTTATGCACATTATGTTTCGGTCTGACATAAGCGTGTCGGGTGCTGGATTTTATGCTAATTATACTACTATAGACACTGAATGTGGTGGAATTTTCCGAACAAATCCGGGAATCATAAATCATCCTTCTGGTGAAAACGATAAATACACTAACGATCAATCATGTACATGGATATTGATTGCGCCGGAAAGTATGCATATAAAAATAACTTGGAACCGGTTTGCGGTAGAGCAGATGACAAATTGTGAAAGTGACTACCTTGAACTCATAGAAAAAGATGATGATAATGAAGATTATTCTTTAGGAAAGTTTTGTGGAAATAAATTCCCACCTGCATTGACCACTTCCACCAATCGTCTAAAGCTTGTGTTTTATTCAGATAGTAGTGTTGCGTTTGGGGGATTTTCGGTATCTTATACATTCTTAGATGAAAAATCCTATTGTGGTGGAAATTATTATAGATCTCATGGATTTATTTATTCACCGGGTTGGCCTGATAGATATGAACTGAACCAAGATTGTACCTGGACCATCACGGTCCCAGTTGGTCAGCAAATCAGACTTAATATATCTAATTTTGATTTGGAACGGGCTTTACGGGGTAAATGTCTTCTTGGAGATTACTTAGAGATAAGAAATGGAGTGTCGCGATTTTCTCCATTGATTGGTCAATACTGTGGCGAATTCAAAAACAAACGCATCATTTCTCTTTCGAATGTTCTAAGTATACATTTTCATTCAGATTTTTATTTGACTAGAAAAGGTTTTAAAATAGAGTGGGATGGCTCCATAATGGGTTGTGGAGGTACTTTAACAAGCTCTACTGGATCAATATCTTCTCCTAATTATCCAGAAAGTTATAATGAAAATTCAGAGTGTAGTTATAAAATAGTTACTAGTCTGGGCTCTAGAATTCGACTTGCTTTTACTGATTTAGATTTGGAACGAACGTCTTACTGCAGGGACGATTACGTAGAAATGTTTGATGGCAAAGATCCTACCGCCCCTAGTCTTGGGAAACATTGCTTTATGTCAGTAGGTTTAAATAATATAGTGACTTCTTCTAATTATGCATTTATAAAGTTCAGATCAGATTTTTACATTTCTGGAAAAGGATTTTTGTTAAACTATTATACTATTTGTAACAACAATTTAACTGGGAGGTATGGGGTCATAGAGAGTCCTGATTATCCAAATAATTATCCATTCTCATTAAATTGTCTATGGAATATTACTGTTCCTATTGGAAACAAAATCCAAGTAGTATTTAACCATTTTGATATATTTAAAAGTTATTTTGCTCGTAGATGGTCACACTATGGTAGACCCGAATGTGACCAACATTACCTACAATGGAAAGAATCGTCAAATCCCATGTTCTCAAATAAAGTTTGTGGAAATACTTTGCCAGCCATGATAAAAACAACACAAAATTCATTACAAATTAAATTTTCTACAGGCTCTTACACTTCTAAAACAGGTTTCCGGCTTGAATGGATAAATGATGGATGTGGGGGACATATTCAAAAATCGAGGGGCACAGTATCAGTAGATGATAGCATTACTTCCTCTGAGAAGATCGAATGTGAGTGGTTGGTTGAAACAAAGATAGGCACCAGTGTAAGCTTAGTTATATCCGGCCTCCACATGTCAGACTCTCACAATTGCACAGTTGATGCGGTAGAAATTTATAATGGGCAAGATATTAAATCTCCTCCCTTACAGAAATTTTGTAAATCAGGCGCATCTACGTTTGTACAGTCAACAGCAAACTTTATGTTCATACGTTTCATTAAGCATTCGTCCTTGAAAGGAACCTATTTTACTTCATCATTTACTTCGCCTAAAGCAACCTGTGGTGGCAGATTACAATCTATATCCGGTTTTATTTATTCAAAAAATTATCCCAAAAACTATGACGATCAATTAGACTGTATGTGGGAAATATCAGTACCAAGTTCTTATCGCATAGAATTAAATTTTATTGATTTTGACCTTAATTCTTATGACGTTGATAATTACAACGAAGATAGTTGCGGCGATTCAATAAAAATATATGATAATGAATACATGTCAATATCAAACTACACACACATATTATGCCCCACGTCCAACATATCACAAATCATAACAAAATATAATAGTATTTTTCTGCAATTTACAACAGACAAATCGGGAACTGCAAAAGGCTTTAAAGTATTTTTTAGTGTTACTTGTGGAGCAGAAATAGTTGCCGTGTCGGATGGAATTATATCCAATGATAGATATCTTGGTGGGAATAACAAAAGCTGCACATGGACCATCACTGCGGCTAAACTTGATCAGCGAATATCTCTTTCTTTCACTCACTTATATATACCCAAAGTTAGCAGTAGCAGTCCAATTTTAACCAGCAATACAAGTTGTTCATATTCATATATCCGAGTTTTTGATGGTGATGATGACCAAGCTCCGCAGATTAACGAGCTGTGTGGAAATAAATCGCCACCGATGATAGTGAGTAATGGAAATGCTCTCAAGGTTGTTTTAGGTACTTATGGCAACAATATTATCGGTCATTTTTCCGCTCACTATTCTCCTCTTAGTGCGGCCTGTGGCGGTACGTTCTCGTCCGAAGAAGGTACAATTGCTTCGCCGAATTATCCACTTTCATATCCTGGTGGGGCTGACTGCGAATGGATTTTGAGTACTTCACCGGGAAACCGTGTTTATGTTACATTTGAACAATTTTCTCTAGAGTATTCGGACGGATGTAATGAGGATTATTTGGAAATTCGTGAAAATAATGGAGGTGGTAAAGTGCTAGGCGTATATTGCGGTAACAATATCCCTTTAAACACAACATCAGCAACAAAATTGTATATTAAATTTCGCACCAATGAAAAATCAAGTGGGAAAGATATTTTCTTATTGCATTATGGTTTTGAACATGGAAATGATATTATCGGTATTGATCAGGGAGAAATTTCATCTCCTTTGTATCCCCATCAATATCTGGGTTCTGGTGAATACACATGGCGGGTACTCACAGATAAAGAAACGATTACACTTACTGTTGACGGCTTAGAAATTCATTCTTACTCTGAAACTTGTTACAACAAGCTATCGATTTATGATGGATATGATAATACGGCGCCGATTTTAGGTGAACTTTGTGGAGTTTTGATTTCCAGAACAAAAGTCCTCCAAACAACTTCTAACGTAGCTTTTATCAAATTAACATTAGATGAATCTAATACGGGCGCTTTGTTTCATTTAAGATGGACAAAGTCAAATAAAAATTTGAATGAAGTGGATGGCAAAGACAAAATAAATTGTGGTTCTGAAAACATCACAATGATATCACCTGGAAATATTACTATTATTCAGTCCCCAAACTATCCAAAAGAATATGATAATGACATGAATTGTGAATGGGTTTATCAAACCACGAGAGGTCGACACCTCAGTTTAAAATTCAATGAATTTGCAATAGAAGAAATGAGTGACTGTATAGCAGACTCAGTTAGTGTATATTCATCTGATAATATTATTCAATGGAAACCTATCAAAGAAAATGAATGTAAAACACAGCAAATGCTACGTCAATACATAGATACTTCTAGATATATGAAAATAAGATTTAAAAGTGATACTTCAGTAACAAAAAAAGGATTTAGAGGTATCATAAAATCTGAATGCGGAGGTTATCTTACTGAATTATCTAGTGTGATAGGCCCTTCTTGGAATGATATATATCTATATGATGGAACATTAGGGTGGAGCTCCAGAATAAAGAGTTGTAATTGGACGGTAAAAGTTAGACCGGGAAGAGTTATTAACCTAAAATTTCTTCAGTTTAATATAACTAACAATAATGATGCTTGTGACACATTCGTTACATTGCATAATGGAGATACAATAGACGCACCACTTTTATCTAGTGGAAGGTATTGTGGTTATTCTCACGAAAATAGAACTGACATAACTACGTCGAGCAACACTCTGTTCGTTACTTACGTCCTGAAGCAACCTAGATATCCAGTATTACAGACCTTTAAATTGTACTACGAGGAAAAGAATAATGAATGTGGGTTAACTTCAACGCTAACTCCGGACCACAGTTGGGAAACTATAAGCTCACCGAACTTTCCGCAAGTTCCACTAGCGTTTTCAGAATGTGTGTGGGTATTTCATGGGCCGCCGGGAGAAATTCTTAGGATTGATGTTGATAGATTTGATTTAAAGAGCGAAACTGACTGCGGAACTGAAGTTCTTGAATTGAGGGACGGTTCTTCAGAATTATCTCCACTCTTGGGCCGATTTTGCTCCCGCGAAAGACCACCCACTCAGAAAACAAGTAGTAATGTGTTATACATAAGATATTCGACACAGTTATCTGAACCCAACAGTGGGTTCAGAGCAAACATATCGATTGATGTGTGTGGTGGCACCATTATTTCTGCAGAAGGAGAGATTACATCTCCCGGTTACCCGCACATGAACATCATTCAGTATAATATTGCTTGCGTATGGACTATAATAGGTTCACCCAGGCTTGTTTACCAAATCATGCCTAAAGACGTTGATTTACCGCAATCAGAAACTCCATGTGCTACAAAAGTGACAGTACAAGAACAAAATCTTGCAAATAATACCTATACCATACTGCGAACATTTTGCTATGGTCATGATGACGATGAAAATATGGCACCTATACAGACTTCGTCCAATGAAGTAATATTGAAGTTTGAAATAGGTAAACCGAGTGAATGGTATGAAGCTTCAAGATCACGAGGTTTTCGGTTTTCTTTTAATTCTTCTTCAAACGCATGTGGAGGAGTTCTGAAAGAATCTGAAGGATATTTGTTCAGTCCAAACTATCCACTTGAGACATCAATACAATATTGTCACTGGTTTGTAGAAGTACCGGATAAAACGCGACGAGTGCGCTTAGAATTGCTAGATGTTCAAACAGAAAAGAATTACATGAGTATATACAATGATGAGCGCTTTAGATCGCTTATTTCTATAATCCCAGGTTTAAATGATTCTGTACGTGTATTTGAAACATCGAGTTATAAATTGACCCTTTTCGTTTGGTTACATTCGAGGTCTATGAGGCACAAATTTAAAGCTAAGTTTAGCTCTAATCAGCAGGCATTATGTGGCGGAAATTTTAATGGTTTAAAAGGAGAAATTATATCTCCTGATCTAGAACGATCTTATTGGTGTGATTGGTATATAAATACAGAAAATAATGTTGATAGTAATGAATATCAGTACAACACCCTTTTCCTGATGTTAAAATTAAATTCTTCTGCCACAGCTTGTAGATTCGGATCACCAAGTTTGTCCATTAAATCTTCATTAAGTGGAGGCCTATATTTCAGCCAAGATTATTGCAATAATATCGAAACATCACTAAGAATACCGACTTCAATCTTGCAATTGCAGGCCTTAAAAAGCAAAAGCAGTAGTTTATACTTTGATTTAAAATGGAAAGCCCAACCCTGTGGTGGGACTGTACACGTTGGCGAAGAATCAATTAACGTTATAAACATTCCATCAAATTATAATAATAGCTTAGATTGTGCGTGGACAATTATAGCTCCCTACAGAGTTGAATTCAAAATGGAAGGAGCATTTCAATATGATTGTGATGATGAATTTTTAAAAATAAGCGACGGTACAACACAAAGAAAGCAAATAAGTAAATTTTGCAAACATTATATTTTGTATCCTACGTCGTTTACTACTAATTTCCGCTCTATGACCGTTGAATATCATTCAAAAGCATTTAACGGTACTAATATCAAATTAATAATAAAAGAAGAAAAAGCACAGTGTGGTGGTGTTCTTAGTAATGGTCAAAATGTATTTGTTTCACCTAATTATCCTAAAAACTACAATTCAAATCAAGAATGTACTTGGTCTATAACAGCTAGTTTAGGAAGGAGGATATCTTTAGGTTTCATTGATCGCTTTGCCATAGAAGATCATCCTAATTGCTCTAAAGATGCCGTCATTATTTACGACTGGAAAGATGATAGTTTTAATGAAATCGCTAAAGTTTGCGGACGTGAAATGACAAAGCTATATAATTCAACTTATAACAAAATGAAAATAGTTTTGCGCACTGATAACAAAACAAATTTGGATGGGTTTAAAGCTAAGTGGACTCCTATATGTGGAGGACGATACGAGGCATCAGAAAAAGAGCAAATGCTATACAGCCCAGAATTTCCGCACAAATACCCTCCAAATATGGATTGTTTATACGTTATAACTGCACCAAATTACAAAACACTTCTAATACAATTTAAAGAGTTTGAATTAGAACACACGTACCCAGATTGCAAATTTGATAATCTTACTATTGCTGCCGAATCTGACTATAGTTTCCACCAAACTAAACATTGTGGAAATGAATTGCCTCCGACGATCACTAACTTTAATAAAGTATCATTAAGGTTTAGGTCAGATCAATCCGCTCAAAGTACAGGATTTAAACTGTCGTACATGATTTATAAATGTGGCGGACACGTAAAAGAGCCGACAACCATAACTTCTAATATTCAAGAATACTACAACGCAAATATGAATTGTACTTGGTTCGTCCAAGCGCCTGTTAATAAAACAGTAGTTCTTAAGTTTTTATACTATGATATAGAAAATTATGATTGCAGCAACGACTACGTCTCTGTCTTCGATGGCCTGTTTATAGATAGCGATAAAAGACTAGCTCTTTTATGTGGTCATGATAATTCGACTACCGTAATAAGAAGCCATGGTAACACATTGTTGTTGCAATTTATTACAGATGGAAGTGCCCATTACAATGGTTTCAAAGTAGAAGTTGTGTTTAGTTATGAAGAATCTGTGGGGTGTGGTGGTAAAGTAAATTTAACTACATCCACCACAAGGCTTTTGAAATCATTTTTATTGGGAAACAATACTCTATACGAGAAATACCTCGATTGCCACTGGACAATAATGTCTCCTCCAGACACTATCGTCAAAATACAATTTACTAAGTTTCATATAGCTCCATGTCTAAATCTTAATCAAACAGAAGTTGGATATAGCAAATGTGATTGTGATTATGTTGAAATAAAAGATGGCATAAATCCAGACAGTTTAACAATAGGTACTTTCTGTGGTCATACTACTCCTCCGATTTTTTATTCGTCCGGAAATCTTTTGAGCATAAGAATTTCTACAGACGGAGAAGTGGAAAGTAGCGGGTTTTATGCTCAATTATCTGCTCAACAATCGATTTGTGGGAAATCTCGATTTTTAATAACGGATCAAATGCAAAGCGTAAAATCTCCAGGTTATGATGAAGGTATTATCCCGCGGGGCTTACATTGCGTTTATTATTTTGATTTCGGTGGTAGAACCGATGTTATTCGTATTTCGTTCATCACCATGCAATTACAAGCCGCTTCAAATCAAGGTACTTTGATGAAATGCAATAAAGATAAAATTGAAATAGTCAATCACCCTCTTCCACAAAATAATTCACTGGGAAAAGATTATGTTATAAATCATAATAAAGATACGTTCTTCACTAACGATTTCTATTACGAGGAAACTCTTCCTCGCCGGGTTGAATTATGTGGATCTAACAAACCGTCGGACCTCTATTTATCTGGCAGCACGGCTGTTACATTAATAACTTCTCCAGAGTCAGATTCTAGCACATATAAGGGTTTCGAATTTGAAATAGCTTTCGTTGGATTTTGTGGTAAGAATTACACCGAAACCCAAGGTAAAATACAATCGCCGTACAGATATGGTATGTTTGATAGTAATTTAACGTCTGATTCTTGCTATATACTTATAACAGCACCGGAAAGAAACCAAACTATTTCTGCTTACTTTATAACTGTTTCACCTGATTATTGGCATGAAAATTGCTACCTAGACATTTATGACGGTAGTGATACATCGTCAACAAAGTTGGTATCTATAAAAAAAGAGTATGATAACGAGTATCCTGTGTTTTCTACTGGTAGGTATATGCTCTTGCATAGTCATCAGGAAGAAGATTCTTCTATGTATTATGACATGAATTATGTTACAACCGATAAAGGCCGAGGCTGTGGTGGAAAGTTAATGAATGAAATTGGGAAAGTCACTAGTCCAATGTATCCAAATATATACAGACAGCCATCGACCTGTGTATGGGAATTAGAGACACCATACGGTACTCGCATCAAGTTGCACTTTGCTGTATTTGATTTTGGTAGGATCTGTGACCAAAGTTATTTACAACTGATCGACAGACAAGGCAAAGTTATATCTACATATTGTTCTGAGGCGCCTGCTGATTACACTAGCGATGATAATTTCGTAAAAATTATGTCCATTACTTCTAATAACAATGGTGGCTCAGGTTGGGTGGCGGAATTTATTGGAATACCTAGTACTTAATAACTTGTAAGACGGTCCATTGAATGCAAATGGAATAGATCATGATTGTAAAACATTTTTAACTATAGGAACCTCAAACAGTCACACATCAACATTGTCTATGTATATTCACACTGTTGATTTTTACAAAAACTGAATGTAATAAACCTTCGAAAACTAGGTTTGGCAAGAATCTTTATTTTGTGTTGTTCATTAATAATAATAAAATACAACTGTTTTATTTATTTATAAAAATTAAAGTAGGAACAAAATCTCGAAAAATCAGAAAATCAATTCGAAATGGAATATCCCTAGACAATGTTGACGTGTTCACACATCAACATTATACTTACTGTAACTGTTACTGTTGTTACTACTGTTTACTATTAAAAATATATCATTTTAATTACGACTTAATGTAGTCGTGTATAATTTGTCGACGTTTGTAATATTTTACGCTAATCGAGCGCGGGAGTTTGTATCCCAAGTTATCGACCGCCAGTGCAATGGGGTGGGGGAACGCGCAAAGCTTTGGCAGCACGACTAATACGAAGAGCAACCGAATGAAATAGTATGGATAATGACAGGTAAATCCTCAGATAAAAAATGTATCTTTTGTAAAATTCTTTTATAAAAATAAAAGATACATTTTTTACACGCATGCGTGCTACCGACTCGGTAGCACGCATGCGTGGTTAAAATGGTTACTCTATGTATCAGTCGCTATCAAAGTGAACAAATGTAAGGTTACCTCCCCATTGTTTGTGGTTTCATCCTCCTACCCTCTTTATTTTTATATATTCTGTGCAATAGCAAGAGCTAGATTTATTTAATGGAGCTTTAATTTAACTTAATTCATGCTTACATTTAAGAGCTTCATTGTTGTTGAACGTTAGAACTTTTCCGATGTTTCCAAAATTGTATTATTTAAAGTCGTAAAATGTATATTGCTAATTATTTTCTCTGGAAGAGATCGCTCATAGCGAAAAGACAACCCATTGTAATTCGCTTTAGTTTTAGTGTATATAATATCTATCATTTTTTCCCAATAATATGAGTGGATCATATACATTTAAATATGTATTATCCACCTATTGAATAGTTTCTGTATGTTAGTCACAGAACTTGTTTTTTTTCTGTGATGTTAGTATACCCTGTATCCGATGTGCAATAAGTTAGTACTACATAGTTACAGTGTATTTATTAGTAATAAATAAATAAAAATGCAAAAAATAAAGGAACCTTCAGAAATGTGTCTTATGTTATTTATTTTAAAGTTATCTATAGGGGTCGGTAGGTGTGTGTGTGTAGTGTATTATAGTAAGAGCCTATAGTGCAGAAACAGGCGTGTCTGTTATTCCCCTGATAAGGTAGGTATACATTAATGTCCCAACTTAGGGCCAGCGCACACCCAGTGGTCGGCTTTATTTTATTTTTAGACCATTATAAATATTACTAACTATTTACCAGGCAGAATTTGTTTAACTGCAGTGTAGTTAAATAAGTTTACTGTGGTGTAGGAAAACAAGCCCGTTTACTGTGCGTACTGTACGTAGGCAAACTAAGGACTAGACTCACGGCTTACGATTTATGACGTATAAAAAAAAACTACTTACTAGATCTCGTTCAAACCAAATATCGTTGAAAGTTTGCATGTACATCATATATATTTTTTTTAGATTTATCATTCTCTTATTTTAGAAGTTAGAGGGGGGGGGACCAATATTTTACCACTTTGGAAGTGTCTCTCGCACAAACTATTCAGTTTAGAAAAAAACTATATTAGAAACATCAACATCATTTTTGAAGACCTATTCATAGATACCCCACACGTATGGGTTCGATGAAATTTTTTTTTGATATTCAGTTTCAAGTATGGGGGACCCCCAAAATTTATAGTTTTTTTTCTAAAAGAAAGTTGCCCCCCCCCCCTCTAACTTCTAAAGTAAGAGAATGATAAAACTAAAAAATTATATGTTGTACATTACTATGCAAACTTTCAACGATATTTGGTTTGAGCGAGATCTAGCCAGTAATGTTTTTTTTATACGTCATAAATCGTAAACCGCAATTTACCTTTCGACGAACTACAAGAACCTTTATATTATGTTACTTGATGCTACGGAACCCTTCATGGGCAAGTCCGACTCGCACTTGGCTGCTTTTTTTATATTTTTGTGTAAAAATCTTAATGCGGTTTACAGAATACATCTACTCGCCAAGTTTCATCAGTCTAGCTCTTACAGTTTCGGAGAAAAATGGCTGTGACAGACGGACGGACAGACAGACAGACAGACATGACGAATCTATTAGGGTTCCCTTTTTGCCATTTGGCTACGGAACCCTAAAAAGCTGCGGCCTCGTTGGTAACTTGTTAAAACTTCAACAACAAGAGGTTATCGCTCTTATCTATGTCATGCGTTAGAAATAAATAATTTAAGAATAGAAGATACACACATTTAAAGTGCCTGGGGATCATGTAAATTTTTACAATAAAACATTATCTGATTACTCGCATAACTTCGTAATTTATAAGCCGATTTGAAAAAAAATGTTAACTTAAACATTATGCGTATACTTCCAGGTTGATCCTGTAGAAATTTCATCAAAATCGGATCAGTAGTTTGGCTATAAAGTCGGTTTCTCAAGTTTTTAAACTTCACTTGTGATCAATGAGTAAATACGTTGCCTAAATCAATGTTATTTTTCATTGCTCATACTCTGAAAGTAGGTCTAAAGTTGCCTGAGGGGCCCAATTGAAAGTAATACTTTCAGCCCTAGGGAGAATCGCTTTCTACTGACAGCTGTCAAATTATAAAAAAAAACAAGTTCTATTTTATTCAACCATGTTCCAACTTCCAACTTTCTAAAGTCTTTCTAACTGCAAGGAGGTTGTTGAACCAAATTCCAACTTTTTATTCAGCAAGTAGGTTGGAAACCCATTACAACGGTAAAAAGTTTAAAAAGTCTTATTAGAGCGCAATGTAAAATTTAAATTTTAATAACATAAAGATAGTTTTAAATAAATAATATATCTTCTAAATTACTTGATTAATATATAGCTTCAACTATTTATTTAAAATGACATAGATTTGAGCAAATAATTTTCCATTTTTAAATTATGAAAATGAAATAAATGGCTGAATAATGCTGGCGAGCCGTAGCCGAAGGCCCGCCAGAGACAAAAGAAAAAAAAAACCGGGAAGGCGGCAATTCAATCTTCATTTTCACTAATTTTTCTTCCATGTTTTTATTTTTACTTTCCTTGTATTCGTAATGAAAAGCACAGTGTTTACCTCGGGTGAAAGTCTTTTAAGTCCCTCAAGCTCCATTGGCGCCCTCGCTACGCTCTGGCGCCAAACCCGTCTCGGGACTCAAAAAACGTGACTTTCAACACTCAGGTAACAATGTACTATTTCATTGCTCATACTCGGCAAGTAGGTCTGAAGTTGCCTGAGGGGCCTAATTGAAAGTAATACTTTCAGCCCTAGGGAGAATCGCTTTGTAATGACAGCTGTCAAATTAAAAAAAAACAAGTTCTATTTTATTCAACCATGTTCCAACTTTCTAAAGTCTTTCTAACTGCAAGGAGGTTATTGAACTAAATTCCAACTTTTTATTCAGCAAAGAGGTTGGAAACCCATTACAACGGTAAGAAGTTTAAAAAGTCTAATTAGTCCGCGATGCAAAATTTAAATTTAAATAACATGAAGATAGTATTAAATAAAGAATATATTTTCTAAATGACTTTATTAATATTTAGCTTCAACTATTTCTTTAAAATAACATAGATTTGAGCAAAACATTTTTTTTTTTGAGTTTACCCCTTAAGAAACGGTTTTTTGATATAAGGCGCCCGGTATGAGAAAAATGTGAAGAGTAAAATCTACTGAACGAATGACTTCGTTACGTTTTTGGTGCGCAACCTATCTTGCGCAACTTTCTAATTTGGTGTGAGCAGTGCAGCTAGATCGTGGGTAGTGTGTACCCTTACTTTGCCTATACTTTATAATGCTTTCTCTCACTCTGGAGTAAACTCTAGTCGTGCGTCGCGTCGGAGCTGACACACACAATTTTTTTTCTAACCTATATCGTCCCACTGCTGGGCAAAGGTCTCTCCCAAATCCTTCCAATTACCATTTTTTTAGGGTTCCGTAGCCAAATGGCAAAAACGGAACCCTATAGATTCTATAGATTCGTCATGTCTGTCTGTCTGTCTGTCCGTCCGTATGTCACAGCCATTTTTCTCCGAAACCGTAAGAGCTAGACTGATGAAACTTGGCAAGAAGATGTATTCTGTAAACCGCATTAAGATTTTTACATAAAAATAAAAAAAAAACTACACGGGGGTCCCCATACTTAAAACTGAAACTCAAAAATTTTGGGGTGGGTCTTCAAAAATAATGTTGAGGTTTCTAATTTAGTTTTTTTCTAAACTGAATAGTTTGCGCGAGAGACACTTCCAAAGTGGAAAAAAGTTGGTCCCCCCCCCTCTAACTTCTTAAGTAAGAGAATGATAATACAAAAAAAATATATATGTTGTGCATTACTATGCAAACTTTCAACGATATTTGGTTTGAACGAGATCTAGTCAGTAGTTTTTTTTTTATACGTCATAAACCGTAAACCGCAATTTACCTATCGACGAACTACAAAAACCTTTATATTATGTTATTTGATGCTACGGAACCCTTCATGAGCGAGTCCGACTCGCACTTGGCTGCTTTTTTAAATTATGAAAATGAAAATAATAGTTGAATAATGCTGGCCAGTCGAAGGCCCGCCAGAAAAAAAAGCGGGAAGGCGGCAATTTAATCTTCATTTTCACAAATTTTTCTATCATGTTTTTATTTTTACTTTCCTTGTATTCGTTATGAAAAGCACAGTGTTTACCTCGGGTGAAAGACTTTTTTAAGTCCCTCATGCTCAAACCCGTCTCGGGACTCAAAAACGTGACTCAGGTATGTACTATTTGACAGCTCTCAGTTGAAAATGTACTCACTAGGGCTGAAGAGTATTACTTTCAACCGCTCTTCAGGCAACTTTAGAACTATATACTTTCCGAGTATGAGTAATGAAAAATCCTTTGAAATTTGTTTGTTGAATACTAGTAGTTCGCCCCGAACTGAGATCTCGTGATGCGATTAAGTACATAGGTATCTACCTCTATAGGTATCAGAAAAAAAATTGCCACCATCACGCATTGTGTTTTATCCACTTTGAGAATGTATATATTCTGTCCAGACTCACTGTTTGGCCTTGCCTCTGACTATCCCTCACTACCATGTCTTGCCTGTGGATTAGGCCGACTAAGCTGTCAGGATGATGTATAGGTGCTGGGGCAAGCCTATTCCATCTGAAATCCTGTCCCAGGCACTATAGCATCCCGTAAGTAGGGGCATGAGTAGGTAAACACCAGTTGCACCTGACGTTAAAAAATCATCTACAATAGATGCAAAGGCCTGTTTACTTTTACAGACACACCGCAGCTTTCCGCTATCCTATAAAGCACAAGAATAACATTACAGATTTGTACAAAATGATACCTAAGTACGTGTCTATTTTATGAGCTAAGTCCTTTAAAAATAAGTTATACTACCAATCTTCAGTAGGAAGAAGCTTTATGCCATAATAATGACCAAAACAAAAAGCGCATCCCGAACTGCCGTGTTATTTTTGTTGGTTAGTGTCCGTTTCGGAGAACGGCAAGAGGCGAGCGGGCGAGAACGGTCGTCGCCTCGTGCAGGGCCGTATTCGGAGGCGCGGCACACTTTTGTGCCTCCTTGGGCTTACTTATGTAGAAAAACTTACTTACCTTCTTCCAAGGACTTACAAATATTTGCTTGATCTATTTAATAAGGTTCTAATGTTAATGTACGATTCGTAACTTTCTAATGAATATCGCAGAATTGCTTTAAATCAACTGATTCCATGATTTTTGATTTTTCTCATTGTAAAAGTTCATTACATTGCTGCGACACTACCACGAATTGTCTACATTCTACTGCAGCTGACTGTATGTTACGTACATAGGAACTTTCTCCTAATTTGACCAAACATCTAATTTATATGAAACCGAAATCAAATAAATCGTTCATTGCCTCAATTGTATCGTTAAAAATTATTTCGATCTCTCTCTATTGTCAGCGAGCTGAACTTAATTTAATCAACAACAATATCAATTTAATAGTATAACTAGTAGTTCGCCCCGAACTGAGATCTCGTGATGCGATCCAAATGCTCCGAAAAGTTAAGTATGTACATAGAGGGTTATCAGAAAAAATATATGCCACATCACGCATTGTGTAACTTTGAGAAAGCATTTCTGTCCAGATTCACTGTTTGACCTTGCCTTTGACTATCCTTCACTAACTTTGCATGGTAAACAAGTTTTAACTCAAATGGGCAATTGATTGAAGAGTTCCGTTGGAAAGACCTTGGCATCACGCTTTCACCATTTTATGACAACTGAGTACCTCCTTAATTTATTTCAGGAAAAAAAATGAGAAAGCAAACGAATTGACCGACCACTAGAAAAACCTTGATGACGAAGAAATTCTTAGAGATGAGCTCTCGGATCGTTGGTCATCTTAATTAAAAGTTTTTTCTGTATAGCAACAACTAAGCATCCTAGAAAAAAAGTAAAAACGGTTTTGGGATGTCCAAACAATAGTTATTTGTTATACAAGAGTGCAAAGCTGCTTTTTAACCGCGTGCTCAATTTTGATGACCGAGCAAGCGCAGGATTCTAATATTTAACCACGAGCGTAGCGAGTGGTTTAAAAGTTAGAATCCTAAGCGTTGGCGAAGGAATCAAAAGAGCACAAGGTGAAAAATCTTTGCACTCGAGTGCAACACGTAACTTTTCATCCCACCTCAGCGAGGAAATGACTAAAATCTAAATGCAAAAAAGAACATGGCGCGACTAAAAGTAACACACCAAGAAGGTTCCGAGTATGAGTTATTAACAAATTTTAAAAGGTTGTATGATAAATTCGGCACCATGCAGGTAGAAGTAAATAGGTTTAATGGTGTTTTGAATTCACAAATACACCAAGAAGGTTACGAGTGCGAGTTTTTAACAAAATAAAAAAGGTTGTATGATAAGTTCAGCACCATGGAGGTAGAAGTAAATAGGTTGTGTATTCACAAACTTATTGAACAAGATATTCTAAATTCAAATTTACTTTATCCTCTAGCGGATAAAAATGGCTTTTCCAGTCAGAAATCAAACAGCAAAAACACACTTTCAGAGCTGGTGGGATGAAAAATTCTTTCATATGATATGTAACTTGATTTTTTGTGTCACTTTTTTTATTTTTGCACCCCTAAAAACCCTCATATCTTAATAACCCCTCATCCGATTTTACTCATATACTTACCAGTAAAGTACAAGCAATCGACTTATCAAATTTCATGCAGATCGGATCAACGGTTCGAAAGTTATCGTCGGACAAACATACATGCATACATACGCACATAAAATGCCAAATCGCCCAAGTTGATTGTAAGATCTCGTTCGCTTCGCTCACTCGATCAACATGTCCAAGTCGCTTCTAGAAAGCAGGTTTTATCTCTCCGCGGCTTAGTATTTTTCCTATAGGTTTTTAGTTGAGTTGCAGTAAGTTAAAAAGCGCTGATCAAAAAGTGCTTATCAGTGTTAGTTTGTTTTGTTGCTTAACGAAAAAAGGCTGTTTATTTAACCGGATTTATTTTTTTAGCCTGATTTTTAAATATTTACACGAAACAAAATTTACACAAATATTTACATTCATAGGAGAAACAAAAAATCTGATCGAACAAACTCAAGTCCTTGTTGTATTTATTTGGTTCCTTTAAAATTTGGATACTATTATAATGTTCAAGATGAAGTTCGACCCTGGATGCAATAGGGCAAAGGGGCGAGAGGCGGGCGGGGCAGCGCGAGAGTGGCATGCCTCGGCTCGACAGAGGCAGTGCAGTGTGCGGCGCGCCGAGAGCCCGGACCGCGCTATGGCTCTGCGCGTCTTGTTTATCGTTTCCGCGCTTATCGCCCGCAGCGGCGCCGTTTACGACCGCATCCGCAATGATCCCCGCTTGTCGGCTCGGGCCTGTGAACTCAGCTCTTGTTACCCAGCCACGGGGAACCTTCTCATCGGGCGAGAGTCAAGACTCTTCGCTTCATCTACTTGCGGCCTCCATGATCGCGAACGCTACTGCATTGTATCCCATTTAGAACCCAAGAAATGTTTCTGGTGCGACACAACCAATGCCACGACCCATTATCCAAGTCTGAATCACAGGATTCAAAATGTGATTTACAAATACTATCCGGGAACACGTTCGAAATCCTGGTGGCAGTCAGAAAATGGCAAAGAGAATGTCACCATTCAACTGGACATGGAAGCTGAATTTCATTTCACTCATTTGATAATACAGTTCAAGACCTTCCGGCCGGCGGGTATGTTGGTTGAGAGATCTTTTGACTTTGGAAAGACTTGGCGCGTCTATCGATATTTCGCACACAACTGTGATGATGTTCCTGTTTCTCAAGACACACCACGGTCACTGACGGAAGTGATCTGTGAAACACGTTATTCAAAAGTGGCACCTTCTAGTGAAGGTGAAGTGATTTTCCGAGTGCTGCCACCTAATATAACACCCATTATAAACAATCCCTATTCAGAAGAAGTGCAAAACTTATTGAGAATGACCAATCTTAGAATAAATTTCACTAAACTACATACACTTGGTGATGACAAACTAGACAATCGGGCCGAAATTCAAGAAAAGTATTACTATGCTATTTATGAAATGACTGTGAGAGGGTCTTGCTCTTGTTATGGGCATGCATCTCGCTGTTTGCCTATGCCTGGAGTGGAATCTAAGATTGACATGGTACATGGGCGCTGTGAATGTACTCATAATACAAGAGGGTTAAATTGCGAGTATTGTGAAGATTTCTACAATGATCTCCCTTGGCAACCTGCAGTTGGAAAAACATCTAATGCTTGCAAAAGATGCACGTGTAATAATCACGCAACAACGTGCCATTTTGATCCCGCTGTATTCAATAAAACTGGAAAAATAAGTGGTGGAGTTTGCGATAACTGTCAACACAATACAATGGGTGTAAATTGTGAGAGATGCAAACCAAAGTTTTATAAAGACCCTAGTTTAGATATTCAGAGCCCTGATATCTGCAGACCGTGTGATTGTGATCCTGAAGGAACTACTGATCAAGAAATTCTTTGCGATGATGAAAATGACATGGGAAATAACAAAACTGCCGGACGTTGTCTTTGTAAATCTAATGTTGATGGCTCTAGATGCGACAGATGCCAAGATGGATATTGGAATTTTGACCCTCGTAGCCCAGAAGGATGTGAATCATGCACCTGTGACCGTTTAGGTACAATTAATGAAAGAGGATGTGACCCTGGTAGCGGAAATTGTTTCTGCAAACGCCATGTTACCGGCAGAAATTGTGATCAATGCCTCCCAGAGTTTTACGGACTCACAGACAGTGACGATGGCTGCTCAGCTTGTGATTGTGATGTTGGTGGATCATTGGATCATGATTGTGATGTGATAACAGGACAGTGCAAGTGTCGCCCTCATGTCACTGGGCGTCGTTGTGATCAACCCATACAAAACTTCTTTGTAGGCGCTCTTGATTCAATTGTTGTTGAAGGAGAGTCAAGTCAGTGTGATTCTCAAATCGATGATAATGCTATCCAAAGTCAATTATGTCATGTTGTTATCAGAGAGAATTATCCTGATGGTCGTAAAGAAACTTGGACCGGTCCTGGTTTTATGAAAGTCCCTGAAAGTAGTACTTTAGTGTTTATCATTAATAATTTAAAGAAAAGCATGAACTACAATGTTTTAGTTAGGTATGAACCTCAATCGTCTCAGAACTGGGAAGAAGCAACGATTTTGGTTAAAAGGCCTTCGGCGATAGATCCTAATTCGCCTTGTGCTAACGTTCGCCCAGAAGATGACACGGTTTATGCTAGATTGCCATCAAATCAACGGAGTGTTTTAGTTATGCCTGCTGTATGCTTAGAAAAAGATAAAGAAACTGAAATTCGCATATATCTTGGACGACAAGACGGTGTCAACTCAAACTCAAGAGCGTCTATATTAATTGACTCGATTGTTCTGATCCCATCCTTTAAAGATCTACCGTTTTTTTCAAATGATAGTTCAATGTTAGAAGAATTCCAGCGTTATAACTGTGGCGACTCATATTATTACGATTTAAATAGAGAAAATGTTCCCGATATATGTAAAAAATATCATGCCAGTATAGGATTTTACATAAGAAACGGATCTCAATCTTGCCAATGCGACCCATCTGGTTCCAAGAGCCATCAATGTAACCCGTATACTGGATATTGCCAATGTGTGGAAAATATTGTAGGAGCGAGATGTGATAGATGCGCACCTGGTACATATGGTTTCAGTAAATTTGGTTGTAAACGATGCGACTGTAATAGTATAGGGTCTCTAGACAATTTTTGCGACGCAGCGAGTGGTCAGTGTAAATGTAGAGCGAATACCTACGGTCGTGCCTGTGATTTATGTCAACCAGGATATTTCAACTTCCCGAATTGCCAACAATGTGATTGCAATGGACATGCAATAGAATGTGATGATAGATCAGGTGCCTGTAAAGAGTGTAGAGATTATACTGAAGGCCATCGCTGTGAAAGATGTGTTGAAGGATATTACGGAGATCCGAGACTAGGAGTTGATATACCATGTAGGTCTTGTCCTTGTCCTGGCGTCAAAGGAGACTTTAGTAAAAGTAGCCATGCTGATCGCTGTGAATTAGATCCAGAATCGAAAGATGTGGTCTGCGAGTGCAAAGAAGGCTATGCAGGATTACTATGCGATGTCTGTGCAGATAATTACTTTGGAGATCCTGTTAAAGGTACATGTGAAAAATGTGAATGCAACGATAACACCGATATCACTAAGCCTGGTAATTGTGATCCCTACACTGGAAAATGCTTACAGTGTCTTCATCATACAGCTGGTGACGCCTGTGAGTTATGTGAAGATGGATACTACGGCAACGCCTTTGACAAATCATGTTACAGGTGTAATTGTTCTAAACTAGGAACTAACTTCACACGAGGCAATTGTGATGGAATTACGGGGCAATGTCCTTGTTACAACAATGTAATGGGTATTAATTGCGATCAATGTACAGAAAATCACTGGAGAATAGCCCTTGGAAAAGGCTGCGATGCATGTGAGTGCGATCCTATTGGATCTCTGTCTCCGCAGTGTAATCCGTATATCGGTAAATGTGAATGCAAACCTGGACACGGTGGTCGGCAATGTGACCAATGTCAAGAAAATTATTGGGGAAATCCTAACATCGAGTGTCATGTATGTGAATGTGATTTATATGGCTCTGTATCCAGGCAATGTATGCGTGAAAATGGATCATGTATATGCAAACCAGGAATTGGAGGATACAGGTGTGATAGCTGTGCTAGAGGTTACCTAGGAGAGGCTCCTCAGTGCTACACTTGTGGAGAATGTTTTGATAGTTGGGATGGCATAATCAATGATTTAAGAATTCAAACCGAATACGCCATTGGAAATGCTAGTAAAATTAAAGTGATTGGAGCTACTGGAGCTTACACAAGAGACTTTGATGAAATGACTAAAAAACTTTCTGAGGTGGAAAATTTGCTGCAAAGCGCTAAGACAGGGCAAACAACCGTTCGAGATTTATTATCAAATGTCACCAATTTACAAAACTTGCTTGACCAAGCTGACAAAAAAGTCAAAGATAGTAACGATAATTTAAATGCCGTGACTTCAAAAATTAATCTTGGTAACGTTACATTAGATGGCTTGAGGTCTAGCATTGAACACTTAAAAGGAAAAACACGTGACTTGGGAAATAATGCAACAAAATTACAAGAAGCTAATTTAGAAGGAGCTCTTAACTTGACTCGTGAAGCTAAGCAAAGAGCTTTTAAAGCTTCTGAAGATGCTGACAACGTACAAACGATGATTGCAAATACAGATAGACAAATAAAAAATACTGATCGTCTTATTGAAATGCAATATGCTAGCTTTAATAACAGCCAAAATGATAATGATAAAAAATTAGATGAATTAAAAGCGCAATTAGAAGAATTAGAAGCTCACATTCCAAAATTAAATGAAAAAATGTGTGGCCAGGAAAGTGATAGTTGTGACATATGTGGTGGTGCTGGTTGTGGAAAATGTGGTGGTATATCTTGTGATCAAGGAGCTGTTACCAAATCTGAACAATCCTTAGATTTTGCAAATAAAACTGAACATAGAATTAAGGAGCATGAACTTACAGCGGAAGACTTATTCAGATCAATATCCCAAGTCAAACAAGATACAGTTGTAGTCCGCTCGCGTGCCAACGACTTGCTCACTAAATCTCATGACTTTAAACTATCAGCAGAAAGGATAACAAATGAAAGTCAGGAACTAACTGCAGAATTAAAAGAATTCTTATCAAATACATCTAATACGCCAACTGATGTAAGAACGTTAGCAAATGAGATTCTGAATTTATCTATCAGAATAGAACCTAAAGAAATCACGGAACTGTCTCAACGCATTAACTCTTCCGTATCTCAGTTAACAAATATCGAAAATATTATTACAGAGACTAAACCCGACCTAGAAAGAGCTAAAGCTCTTCAACAAAATGCAACTGCTGTGAATAAATCAGCCAACTTAACGTTGGAAATGGCCAATAAAGTTTTAGAAGCCTTAGACCAAGCACAGGCAGCGCAGGATGCTGCTGCAAATGCAATCGTAAAAGCTAATAATGATATAGAAGCAGCTAAAGGGGATCTAATACCAATTGCAGCTGAAACTGAACAAGCGCAGACAAAAGCTAATGAAACTAAAGATGAAGTGGAAACGTTAAGACTTCGACTTTCGGATTTGCAAAAAGATATCCTTAAAATCGAAAGCGACGCTGATCAAGTAAAACAAGAAGCGAATGACGTTGTAAATCGTGCTGAAGGCGCCGAACAAATGGCTCGCCAGCTTAGACAAAATTTCAAACACACTAACATGTCACTCGCTGACAGAGCCAGCCAAACCTCTAACTCTAGAGAGCGCTCACAGCTTTTGCTTAACCGGGCGACTAAACTTGCTAGCGATACTCAAATGCAGCTTAAAGTTCTCGCTAACATGGAAGAGCTTTACAACGGCCATAACGATCAATTGAACACACTAGAAAAAGAGATAGGGGATCTAAATACGCAAATGAGTTATTATCTTTCTGAAATTTCTAAACGCTCTGACAACTATCGATCTTGTACAACGTAGTAGTAAACATGTATGCCCATATTATTATGTATTTAATAATTAAATTAAATAATTTCCATCTGCTTCGACGTTTTGCAACGATGTGCCATACATATTGTTAGTCATTTTGTAAAAATGTAGTTAGACTACATTATGTCTGTATTATATTTAATCAGCGTGGGTTGTAAACGAAAGCTGAATCTTTTACTGCGTGTTTAGAATGACTACGTGGCATTTTGTCATCAATCGATCGAAACTGTTAATTGACAATAAACACACTCCTTTATTCGTACATTCTTTATTTAAGCCAATAAACAAATAATTTTCCCTTAGAGAATTATCCTTATCGATTATATAAATATGTAATTTTCTGACCCTCTTAAAAATTGTAAATACTTTTGTGTGGCACGCATTACGCATATACTTACTGTTATTACTATTTCTCAAACTCTTTTGTAAAATCTTATCATAAAAAGACCAGCTTTTAATTTCCTGAGCTTCCTTGGAGTCATTAGGTGTACCAATTGATCGTAGGTAACATTCGATGAGTAAGATAAGCATAATTTTCAGTGTACGTATTATTGTAAAATTACAGAATTTTTTGTAAGTAAAAGATTAAGTACCTATATTTTTCCAATAATCTTTCCAAAGATAAGTTTAATCGAATAGGGCACAATTTTTTATTAATTTTCTTTCATGACTAACTGTCCAGAAGAACGTTAATATTTTTAGGGTGTAGTATGTACCTACCACAACTTGTGTGTGTTTGTTCCTCGGGCTATTTTGGCTAATGGCTAATTTTTCATTAGAATAAGAGTTATTGTAAGTAAATCTTTTTGTAAAATAGAATGTACTGAGGCTGACTACTTGATGAACCTTGCATTTTTTTAGTAATGTATAACTTACATATTTTAAGGCACCAATACTTACATAATTGTTAATAAATATTTTTAATATAGTAGACGTGTGTTTTTATTCGACTGAACCTTCGAATGTTTGCTCCAGTTTTGTACAGGCAGACATAAGTTTAACTCTTATTTTACATAAAATAATTAAAAGTAAATATTGGAGACAATCCACACAGCATTATCTAGCCCCAAATTAAACGAGCTTGTGCTTTAGGAACCAGATAGCTGATTATGATACTTATTATAATTTTTTTTTTATAAATTCATACTTAGAATACAATATAACACCCAGACAGAAAACAAGCATTTGCGTTTCACCACACAACTATTTGTTCTCGGTGGGGACCCACGCCTACAGAGCAAAAGGCAGAGCTACTACCAACTGAACTGGGAGGCCAGTTTTTTGTTTTTACTTTGGGTAGACGCTTTTCATATATATTATACTGTAGTTGTGGAAGATGTCGGAAGATGTTAAGACCAGATGTTTCTCATTAAATGAGCTCTAACCAACAGCTGACGTGAATGTGTTAATTAAGTATAAGATCACTAGTTTAATTTGAACCATGCTGATACAATTTTTAATAAGAAAGTAAATGTATTATAAAAAAACCCGGCCAAGTGCGAGTCGGACTCGCCCACCGAGGGTTGCGTACACATTTAATTTTGTAGGTTCAAATATGAACCTACAAAATTTATAAATGCTTTTTGTTTATAATAATATGTATAATGGATTGTCGTTCCTTGCCGATAAAGAACCTGTTTTTTTATGATCTTATTACAAAAGTAGGTATAGTTTTGAGATTTTTCATAGTTCTAGGTCAACGGAAAATACCCTCACAGTTTTGATACCCTTGAGAGTTGCGAAATATAGCTACATTCTTTGATTGACCCCTTAACCCCGTGGGCCAGAAAAATTAGAGCCTGGCTGGTATGCCAATATTTACCCCATTAGTAACAAGCGTTTTTCAAAAGATAATCAGTGATTAAGCAACTGTCATCTCTTACCATCCGGTAATGTCAAACAGTGACAGGGCGAACTTTAAGCAGTACGTCACCACCTAAGTAACGCTTGTAAGTAAGGCCATTATTAGTGATTAATTAGTGACGCAGATTTGTACAGGTTTGAAAATTTGTGACGATTTGGTTCTTGAGTTTTTGGCCAAAACATCTGGAACACCGTTCAGTAATCAGGGCTATCCATCGTAACTTTCGCATTCACTATAAAATTTGTAAGTTTATAAAAAAAACTATAATTCGCTGTATGCAAGGTAATATATACAATACAACAATAGATTAAATACTACTTTATTACGTACGTAGGTAATTGAACATACGTATTATATAACGCAATATAAAAACGTAAGTACATGAATGTATCCGCATTCCAGATGGTTGTATCTCGAACCAATTTTATCAAACGACGATGGCGAGCTGGGCGCAAAGTTTAGAAGAGTGGATCAGGGCTTCCGACAAGTTACTCGTATCCTGGAATCAGACTCGCGGCTCACCGCGTTACTGCAGTCCACACGGCTCCAGCCGATGCTTGACTCCATATCGGAGCAGCTCCTTGCTTGTCAATCGGCACTCAATCAATATATTGATGTAAGTAACATTCGTGACAAATGTTTGAAGATCGAGCCCACAGTTCGATCTTCAAACATTTTACTAGGCTTTAGACATTATTCCAAGAAATAGAAAACTCAATCGTTCTTTGATCTTATGTAGTGCAAATATAAAGTGACCTCAGGTGGTGGTTTAACCCCAGAAACAAAAATGGTTTTAGTTTTAACTTAACATTGAATTTTGAGAAATAATTCTGACCTAACATCCAGGTCGCATGCGACCTAAAAACCATCCAGCTTTCAAACGGTTGGGGTAAAAACCATCATCCGTGCTAATGTCACATGTCTTTCGTAGAATAAAATCAGGTATCAAGGTCACTAAAAGTTATGCTTACAAGTCAGTTTCATCCATTTTCAGAATTCCCTTGGTGTCCCATATATTAGTATGGCAAGTTAATAATTACTTACTATTTTATTTTGTTATTTGTATTTGTGCACCTATTACTTTTATTGTTTGGCTATTATGTACTATGCTATTGTTAAGTTTTCAGACTAATTTTTTTTTATTGGAATACATAAATAAACTGAACGAAGTTATGCTAATTTAAATCAGGTTTTTAAGATCTGGCCGTAATTCCAGGAAAAAAGGACTATCTTCCCGAGACTTTACTTCCTAAGCGATGACGACCTGCTTGAGTTATTAGGACAAGCCAGAGCAGGCGCCGACGGCCGTGAGGTAGTCATGCAGACACACTTAAAAAAGCTTTTCCCGGGAACAACGGGGGTCCGACTGGGCCCTGGGGAGATGTCCATTACGGCGATGTGCAGTCATCACGGCGAAACATTTCAGCTGGAACACCCGGTCGATATAGACTGCCCCGTTGAGGTAACTATAACTACCTATGGCGTGTCTATTCTTAAAGGTGCAGGGGAAGTTTAGAGGACGTTGACACGTTTGTCAGCACCTATTAATAGCTATGGTTTCTTCATAGTCATTAACTTTTATGCTCTACAAGCTATATGGTACACTAAATGATGTTATTTATACAGGTCTGGCTCAAAAATCTTGAAACAGAAATGCGGTCTTCACTTAAAAATATGACTATGAAATGTATCGTAACAAACTCCTTACAAGAGCAGGATCCATTTTCACTGCCGACACAAATTCTATGTCTAGCTCAAAACATACGGTTCACAGAACAAGCGGAAAGAGCTATTTTAACTAGAGATCTCCACAAGTTGAAAGCTTCTATTGAAAAGGAGAATTTGTATTACGTTTCGGCGGACATAGAGGACCAAAGCGAACGAAACAAAAGACAGGCTCTCATATTACAGTGCGCTCATTATGTGGCCGTCATAAGGATTCTGATAGAAAAAAATGTTACTTCGACGAACGACTGGCTTTGGCAAAAACAGCTGAGGTTTTTATGACTCATCTTATTAATTCATTGTGGTTCAACTGTATTACTTAATGCACAATATATTCGTTGGTAAAATGCAAATTAAGTATACATACACTGACATAAGTAGTAAAATTTTACATAGAAAACGATTTTTTATAATGCAAATAGTAGAAATATGTCATCAATTACGTTTGCAGGTTTTATTTAGTGAGTGGCAAAGAAGTGATAGCTAAAATGGGGCTAGCTCAAATTTCATACTCGTATGAATACCTCGGCGTCAACACTGGCCAATTTGTGCGAACACAATTAGCTGACGAATGTTTTCTGATACTTACTCAGGTATGCTATCTATTATCTATTGAATCACATTTAGTAGTGGGCTACAAATATTGCACATCGGCTAATTACGGCTTCATAAGGCGTAGTGTGCGTCAGAAAGAGATAGCGCTCTACAAAGCCGAAAAGCCGATGGGCAATATGTATTGCCTACAAAACATAATAACTGTTATTAGTTATTATAGGTCGTAGCAGCTTTTCCGTCCTGCATGTCGATCAAGATCCTTATTGGCTGGCCTCTTAGATCAGTTGGTAATAGATCTGCCTTCTGTGCCGTAGGTCGTGGGTTCGATCCCCACTGATAACAAATATTTGTGTGGTGTTTACATGCAGATGTTTGTTATCTGGCTGGGTTTCATTGTATTCTAAGTATAAGTATATTTACAAAAAAGATAATTCTAGTATAATAATATCAGCTATCTGGTTCCCACAGTACAAGCTCTGCTTAATATCGGGCTGGATAGTGTTGGTGTTATTATAAAAAAAAAAATATTGCATGCATACTTTTTTTAAATTGATAAAAACTTTTTGTTTACTGTTTGCCATTTCAGGCATTACATCTTGGTCTTGTAGGGAACCCATTTGGACCAGCAGGTACGGGGAAAACGGAATCTGTGAAAGCGTTGGGTGGACTAGTTGGCCGCCTAGTTCTAATTTTCAACTGTGATGAGGTAATTTGCTTTGGCGTTATTCCAGCTTTTCTAACAGAAAAAGTAAGTATAAAAGTTGTCGTAATTGTTCAAGTTTTTACTTCTGCCGGCATTCTTGGTGTGCCAAGATTTTTAGGTTTGCATGAACCCAAGACAAAAATAACTTAACTTAGATTGAAACACTGCTTCTCATCATTATTCAAGGACAATAAAAAAATATGAGTAGGATGGTGAGAGATAGATCTTGAAACACTATAAAAAAAAATATAATTTATTTGGGGTGGCTTGCACTGACTCGTTTAATGCCTTCAAAAACAAACTTGACAGCTGGCTACGAATTAGTAAATCAGTGCTTAAATAGTAACTAAAAATGAACTATGACAATATCATAATTTAAATGACTATATTTCATCACTGTGTGACGTAGACACATCAGCTGCCTGTCTACTTACTAACAACCCGTTGTATTATTGCATTATAGAATGTTTGATTTATAGGCAATGGACGCCGAATGCATGGGTCGGTTGCTGACCGGGCTAGCCCTCTGTGGTGCATGGGGATGTTTCGATGAGTTCAATCGTCTGACCGGTGACACTCTGGCCGCGGTCTCGCATCAGTTCGCTTCGCTACTGACGGCGTTGCAATGCAAGGCGACCTCGCTTTCTACAGCAACGTTAAATGGAAAACAAGTATGCTCATCTTTCTAGTACGTTGGTGTTTCTTCTTTTTCCTGCCCTTATTGCACTTTATATGGAGTCGCCACAACATGTTCTCCTCATCCATTTTCCTCTATCAGCCGTCATCTCTGTATTCACTTCTTTCTTATTAATGTCATATTTCACGCTATTCATACATCTTTTCTTGGCCTATATTCAAGCCATTACGCCATTACGCTCCTAGTCACATGAGTTCCATCCCTCCTAATGTACCCGTACCTCGCCAGCCTGTTGCTCCTAAATTTTTTGTCACCGGTGCTACTTTCAAACTTCCCCTGATATACTCATTCATCCACACATCCATCTCAAAATTCGCATCCGTTGGTGATTGAAAAATAATTATGTGAAGTTTATACTTGGTGTCCCTTGCCCATAACACTTAACTGGGCATTCAGGCACGCAAATTGATTGTATGATTCAGGTGAGTGTATCGGAATGGTGCGGGGTAGCTGCGACTATGAACCCGGCGGGGCGCGGGTACGGGGGCCGACGGACCTTGCCCGCGGCCTTGGAGCGCGTGCTGCGGCCCATAGCCATGGTGCAGCCGCGCGGAGACCACCTCGCGGAGCATCTGCTCGCCGCGCGATGCGTCCTCAACGCACGGAGCCTGGCTGCCGACCTGCACCACGTGTTCACTATGGCCAGGTCTGTACACTCACATAGCCATGGTGCAGCCGCGCGGAGACCAGATATTTACCATAATCGATGTTTTTTATAATGTTCTAAACCATATTAGGCGCAAAAGCTGATTCTATTTAGGTTCTGTTTCAAAATGTATTATTCCAGTTGTTTGCTAAGTGGGCAACGTCACTACGATTGGGGACTGCGAGCGTTGAAAGCAGCGGTCGGCAGTTGCGGCACAGCGCTTGAAGCGTGCACGACGCAACCGCTTGTAACTCAACGCGCCGCTTTGAGACGAGTGTTAGCTCTCAACAACATGTCAAAGCTCACACGACACGACGCTGAAAGGTATACTGATTTTGGGGTGTTAGCCGACTTCATAAAAAGAAAAGGCCCTTATTTTTTATTTGTTATTTCAAAACTTAAAGATAGCCTCCGACTGGCATCCTAACCCAGCAAGAAGGCGACGCGGCAGACCAAAACGGAGATGGCGAAACGAATTTGATGGTTTCCTGACGCACTGGACAAGCATAGGCAAGGATCATGATGTATGGAGGGAATGGGGGGAGGCTTTTGCCCAGCAGTGAGACCGGAGGGCACAAGATAAATAAAAATAAATATTAAAACTCTTGTCACTTACAAACCGATTTAAAACATTTTTTTTATTGAATCACAAAATTGTATTTATATATCGTGGTCGCGTGGAAAAGGAATAAGCTCATGCAGATAATAAACAGTTTATAGTTGTACCTGAATTTAATCAAACCCTGTTGACGACTATATCGAGCAGGAAGGTAGTTTATTTGAACTAACGAACTAAGTATCAAAAAATATACATCTGTACCTATCATAAGCACACAGTCATATGGATACCAAATAATGCTACTATAACGCACAACAGTAACTGCGTCCACATGTGTGTGTGTTTGAAACATCTGTTCTATTGTAAGAGTCCATTACCAAAGTAAATTGTATCCCTAACAGGTTCGAAAACATATTATCCCTGGTATTTTCTGATGTACCAGCTGAAGAATACTCGTCAGACCCCATCACTAAAGCAATTGAAGTGTCTTCGGACAGTCTGAAGCTCACGCAAAACACTTTACAGGTAAATATTATGAAAAACATCCACGGTTGTGAATTTGTAATCCTCCAGATACGGTTGTCATCCTCTTAAATCTGAAGTATAGTGGGGTGATTGCGTCTTTCTTTGCGATCTTTTGTTGCAATCAAAACCTAGTAACATCTGTCAGTTTTCACGTTATTTTGAGTTTCTATTGCAATCAAAAATTAATTGAAATAAAACTCTTTATTGACAAGGAACGATTGCAACAAGACTGAATGTTTACGTTATAAACATGAGATAGCGAAAAGGAACTTTGCTTTGTAAAACTAGTATGCCAACAGATACAATAGGGTCTAAAACTGATAGCAACAAGATAATGTGATCGCTGTTCCTCGTTATTATCATTTATTTCCGGATTAATTAATTGTTTCCCACCATAAAAATCCTCAAGCTTGCCTGTAAAACCGTTTTTATTTCAAAAACAGGTACGCAAATGTGTTGAGCTGTACGAACAGTTACAACAGAGAATGGGTGTGGTCATTGTCGGGCCTCCTGGTTCGGGGAAGACTACTATAAGGCGATTGTTGAAACACGTAAGCACTGTTTCTGTATTAGTTTTGTAAAAACATCTGGCAAACGCAGCACTTCAGAAAGGCAATTCCGAGTTTTACTCGATCAGTTTGAAGAATTCGTTCGTCTGTGTCTCACTCTTTTGCATGGAGAAAAGATGAGACAACAACAATACGTTACGTAGAAACGACCAAAACAAGTTGTTGTCTCATCATTCATAATAAAGAGTGGGAGACACGCAAATGAGACCATACATATTGTTCAAACTGTGTAAAAGAGTAGGGGTAAAAATTACAGACGCATGGTATGGTCACGTGTAACACTTTTTTTTAATGCAACTAACTGATGGTACAAGCATATGACCCACCTGTTGTTAAATGGTAACCATCGCCTGTCATAAAGCATTGCCTCGTAGGTCACGCACGTCAGGAACGTGCATACGCTGCACTGCCCTGCGTCCATCAACTTGAGGCATAACGATGTAGCCTCACGTGCCAGTAATTTAACCGGCACCTTCAAAAATTTAAACCGAAACACAGCAATGCTCCTTCACGGCAGAAGTAGGCATGCAAATGTAAAGCCTCTCTTTTTATGATCCACATCTACAGGGTCAATTGATTTTTTTAAATAATAATTTAGTTTTATTAGATGTTTGGTAAACTGTATTTCTCTCTTCTAAAGGCTTTGACTCAACAAGGGAAGAACATTGTCGAGTACATAATATGTCCGAAAGCAATGAGCCGTGACTGGCTGCTCGGTAACATAGATCACGACACCCGCCAGTGGACCGATGGCGTCATATCCGCAACCGCTCTAGAGGTGTCCAATCAACCCACAGGTGTGTTAAAGTTCATTTAAATTATATGTCGCATACCAATAATTCAGTGACTGCAATTTTGTTTATACAATTAGCTTACGGATCAAGCATATGACCCACCTGGTGTTAAGTGGTAATCATCGCCTATAACAAAGCATTGTTTCGTAGGTCATGCACTGCCGTGCGTCCATCACCTTGAGGCATACAGATGTTCAGCCTCACGTGCCCAGTAACTTCACCGGCACCCACACCCTTCAAATCGAAACACAGCAATTCCCAATCCCCAAACGAGCTCTTCACAAAGAGCTCTACTACTACTAAAAATTTAAATTAAAGATATTTAAAGATTAAGCCAATATTTGTTCCTCTCGCATTTAGTTGCACGCTTGGCCAAAAAACTGGGCATGAAATTAGACCTCTTCATAGTTCCCCTAGGGAGATGCAGCATCACTTGAGAATACGTCCTACCTTTCTTATTTTTCTGACGTTTTGGCTATGTTGTAATAGCCGTGGTCGCAGGAGGGGTAGATGTGTAGTTGACAATATGTGTCAAGATCGTAAAACTTAAAAAAAAGATCAATTCTTATTATGTTGCATTCGTAGATGTCTGGTCCTGGGTGGTTTGCGACGGAGACATAGATCCCGAGTGGGTGGAGGCTCTGAACTCGGTGCTTGATGACAATCGGCTGCTCACGCTGCCTTCTGGCTGGCGGGTGCAGTTCGGGACCAATGTCAACTTTATATTCGAGACGCATAGCTTGGAACACGCGTCGCCGGCCACTGTGTCTCGCATGGGGGTTATACTGTTGAGGTAAGCAAATTACTAGCGAAAACCGACGTTAAATCTACTTTACTTTTATTGGTTATGTTTATAGTCCACAATGTTTACTTATTAAGTACAGTGTAAATAAAATATTAATCGTTCTATCAGTAGAATATGCTTAACCAACAAGTGAAGCTTAAAACACTTCAGAAACAGAAGCCGACTTCATGGCCAAACTGCTGAACTGATTTTGATATAAAATACTTATTGAAAAACTTAAACCGCACTAGTCGCCCCTACGATTTTTGGAAGGTCCCTCGAATTTTCTAGTGTGACATCATCAAACCCCGATTTCCTTATCATGGGACCACCTTTGAATATCCTCTTTCCAACAAAAAAGAATCATCAAAATCGGTTCATAAACGACGAAGTTATCCGCGAACAAACAAAAAAAGCATATGTGCGGTCGGATTGAGAAACCACTTCCTTTTTTGAAGTCGGTAAAAAAGTACCATCTATTTTTAAAACGTTTGAATGTTTTAGTGAGGATGTCAGCTGTGAACTAGATCTGCTGAGTAGCTGGATGCAAAGAGCTGATGTTGAAAACGAAAGTGCCAAGTCAGCGGTCTCGCTTTTATACCAAGTCATTAAGAAATGCGTTCAATGGCTTAGTTCGCACAAAAATGATGTTGTATTGAAACTTTATAACATTACATTGGTAAGAATAAGTAATATAATATTTTTATTGATTTTATACTGTTTACTACACATAAGAAAATCACAAAACTTAAGGAAGTCCCTAAGAGTTATTCGTCGAGTGTGATTAGGATCCGATGGCGCAGTGGTCAGCGCAGCCCCGTACCAAGGGGATGGTCGCAGGTTCAATCCCGCTCGGCTCCTTACTTTTGGGACATTATAAAAATCTTTGTAATATTATATTAACTTCTTGCACATACTATTTTACAATTTTAAAATAAAATGTTCTATGCAGGTGAAACAAATATTGGTGCAGTTTGAATACGTCGCTCAAAATATAGCTCTCAACTCTGTTCGTATTTCACCCGAAGAAATAGTTTACGAAGCTGTGGAGCGGAGCCTTATGGACATTGTCAAGGAGAATTCAGTCGCCAGTTTACAAGAGGAGGTACGAACGTGGTTCATTCCTTCATTCACACTTTTCACATTCAACAAAGCAAACCAAATAAATAAAATAAATAAAATAAATAAAATAAATAAATAAATCATTTATTGCCTCGTTACAAACCTACATTATTAATAAAATTTATTATTATTAAACTTAAATTAAAAATACGAGAGCAAAAGTAAACGTTGATGTTTGTTCTAAGTCTGGGTTCTTAGTTTGGGGCTAGATAGTTTTGAGTATATTTATTATTTATTTATAATAATTGTGTTTTCATAAACAAGTGCCAAAAGAATAATGTCCAAAAGATAGAGTGAGTGGAAATGGTTGTGAAATTGTTATATTGTATTCTAAATTATGTAGTTACAAAATATAAATGTATGTAAGTATAGCTCTGCTAAATTTGGGGTTAGATGTGTTGTGTGGATTGAACACATAATATTTATTTCATATAGAGCTTTACCCAGCAGGTGATTTACTCAGGCTAATCAAAAGTACAGAAAGTTTCTAAATTTCGTTATTTTTTCAGCTGTCGTGTATCCTAGGCCCGCCGCCACAGCCGCTGATATCTGCCGGTGAATGGGTGTCCGAGTCGCTGTATATGTCGCCGCGACTAGCCTCGTGTGAGCCGCTCCTTAGAGCTTGTCTGCACTCTGATCGCTCGCATCTCCTGATCGTTGGACCCGACGCTTGCGCTAAGAAGTGAGTACACTATACAGTGTATATAGTACAAGTGTTTAAAGTATACACACTTGCTTTCGGTTTAAAGGGTGTGGGTGCCGGTGAAATTACTGGCACGTGAGGCTGACCATATAGTGACCATCTGTATGACTCAAGTTGATGGACGCAGGGAAGTGCATCGTAGGGCACGTTACTGATGTGCCCTACGAGGCAATGCTTTGTTATAGGCAATGGTTACTAGTTAACATCAGGTGGGCCGTATGCTTGTTCCATCAGCTAGTTGTATAAAAAAAAAGAAATATTTGATTTTGATTTTTGAGTAAAGTACGTAAAGTGTGTATGTCAATATGTACTACATATAACAAAGTCTTAAGCACCAGATCAATCGGCAAATTCGTAAAATTGTATGTTCTATTTCTCCTTTTATTCTTTCTTTCCTGTATTTCAAGTATGAATGAAATTTACAGAGCAAAAATGCTTTTTATTATGTTTTTTTCCAGCCTTCTGGCAGAATATATCGTTAAGGAGTGCAACTCAACTATGATTACCATTGATTGCACGCCCATTTTACAACCTTCCGACATCATCTCCGAACTGAAAAGAGTAAGTTTTATGCATTCATTATTTAGATGTTGCGTATGTATAATCTTCTTCTTCCTGCCCTTATCCCACTTTACGTGGCGTCGATGGTGGCACAATATGTTCTCCTCTTCCATTCTCTTCTATCAGACGTCATCTCTATTTTTTTTTTTTTTTTTTATGCCATACCTGGCAGACGAGCAGACGAGCTACCTGATGGAAAGCAGTCACCGTCGCCTATATACACCCGCAACACCAGAGGTGGTGCTGATGCGCTGCCGGCCTTTTAGATACAGATATACCCGCCTTTTGAAGGACCCCATGTCGTAGCTCTGAGGGAAAACCGCAGAGGGTAGTTCATTCCACAACTTACTCGTGCGCGGCAAGAAGGATCGCGAAAAACGAGCAGTTGTGGAAAACCAGCCGTCCATCCAGGTCATTCACTTCTTTCGTATCCATGTCATGTTTAACACTGTTCATCCATCTTTTATTTGGCCTTTACCCTCATATCCATCTACATCCATACTCATCACTCTCCTCTAGTCACATGACTTCCATCCCTCCTAATGACATGCCCGTACCTCGCCAGCATGTTGCTCCTCAATTTTTCTGTCACCGGTGCTACTTTCAGACTTCCCCTTCTATACTTATTCCGTATCTATCCGTATTAAAAATAATAAAGGCCAAGTGTGAAATATATGTTAATTTTCACACTTAAAACTTCTTTGAACAATTTTTCTTTATGTTCATTTACATTGTTGTTGCTACAAGTATTGCCACAGATAATAATTTATAGTAGTGTTTTTTTAATTCAAATAATATATTTTTTTTGTAAAATGTATCATCTACAATAGTCAAGATACTTTCTGATTTGGCATATCCGTGGGACGCTCTGTATCCCAAAAGTTGGTAATCAATAATTATTTCGATTTCAGAACAACGCAGTGCGGTCTGGAGGGCAAAGCAACGCTGGTAATTCCGCGCGAGTGCCATTACTGGTGCGGGCCTTGCATCGCGCTCATGTAGACCCGTGGGGATCCAGTGCCGTCCACTCCTTTCTACTCCAAGTCAGTTATCCTACTGTTGGTTAGAGAGCACTAGTGCTTTAGTTGTAGTGGCCCCCCACCTTCTGATCCTAATCGTCGTGGGTCAAAAAGTTTTTCCGTCCAAAAAATTATGTGCACCATGCCAGTCTTGGTACTCTCAAACGGTGAAGGAAAACATCGTGAGGAATCTGTATGTCGTAGAACCTTTCTTCTCTCATTCTTGTGGTGTACAATAAAATGGTAGAGTCTGTTCAGAAAGAGAGCCGTCGTGGGATTGGAGGGCGCTGCTCTGCTTATTCACCTTTTTTGTTTAGTGGTCAATACAATAGCGCGTCTGTTGCTTTTTGATCCTATCACAACTAGTGTACTTATTCCTTTATTTAATTTTTATGATGCAAAATGCTGACAGAAAGAAAGGGATGAGCTGCCATATAAAAATTGAAACGTTAGTTCTCAATTTGGCCACGACGACTCTCTTTCTGAACTGACTCTATCTATCTATGTATGTACTAGTAAAACTTCCAGTTGATAGAGCATTGCGGGTTCTGGTCGCGAGGCAGCGATTCGGAAGGCGGCGCGAGCACGCAATGGTGCCGCACGGCGCGGCTGTGTGTTATCGCGACGGCCGACCCTAGTGCTGGTGCCGGTGCCTTGGCGCCTCGACTCTCAGCCTCGCTCGCGCAGTTCGCTCTCGTGTAAGAATCTCTCCCCTTATGTATGTGGGGTTGGCACAACATTTCTTCCTCCTCTATCTCCTCTGCCAGCTGTCAACTATTCATTCACTCTCCCTATTTGTATTGTAAAAGGATCATACAAAAAACCAGGTGCTAGTGCCGATGTGCCAGTCTCCTGCGACCATGCCTAGAAAAACAGACAACGAACTACGGCTTGGTTCTTACCGTTTTATTTATTAATCCTATTGCAAAACTACTATCCTAGCAATCCTACTATCTATGTAATTCTTCTATCCTATAACTTTAAAAGTATATCCTATTACTCGAGTAATCTTACACCTACCCACTATCCTTCAGCCCTAGTAATCCTCCTAACTGTTGTTTCTGCTGTGTTCGCACCGTAGAAGACCGTGCAGCCAAATTAAGCTTTAGATATTATAATACAATGAAATCCTGTTGTAATGGCTGGTTTGTGAACCTTACAATAAAAAAAAATACCGCCTATCCTTGTAGTTCTACTAATATTATGAATGGAAAAGTTTGGTTTTAATAAAGGACGTTTAATTATTTCAGTGAGCCAGATGACGATGAAATACTAGGGCTGGTAAAAACGTGGTTGAAGCAGAATGGTGACAAAAATATTCAACCAAAAGAAATGACTAGTTTTGCTGCTAATATTTTAGCCATGTACAAGGAAGTAAGTATGGCCTTCATGAAATAAATTTTAGTGACAAAAAAATATTATTTAATGTTTGGAAAGGGAAGACCTCTGCGTACGTATCTCGATCAGAAAGCAGACCTCATCTAGGGGGTATAAGGAGTATCCTAGACCGACGAGTATGTATTAAGAATGTTATGAGAGTGAATGAAGCGAAAGATGTATCCCAGGATCGTTACAGTTATGGCCTATGCATCTTTAAGAAGATGATTTAAACAGCGTCTGAGGTCAACGTTCGTGACTCGTAAGGCCTATACGAGAGCGACAGGTACGACTACACTTCGTGCAAGAAAATGGTGTCGTCCCTACAGATGGTAGAGGGCAGGTAGCACGTTGATGTCTCAAAGTGTACTTGTGAGACAACAAGTTAAGCCGTGCTCTGCTCGGCCATGGGAAATGGAGGAAATTCGTACTCTCTGCCTTCCCCTTTGGGAAATTTTATATGTATGTTAAATGTTTACAGATAACGGAAATTTTCCATTCGCGCCCTCAATACAAATGGAACGCCTCGCATTTGAAAAGGTGGTGTGAGAATGTGAAATGGTATTCACCCGCCAATAAGGACGATCTGGCGATGGTAACTCTTTTAACTTAATACTTTTAGTTGAGCTATAGCAACAGTTGAGCTATACAGGGTTATTGGTAATTATATAAGAAACCAGTTAAGAGCTCCTTCTGTACATCTTAACAAACAACTTTTGTTCTACGACTTTCAATAATTCGTTATTTTTTTTCCATACAAAACATAATAAGTTATTTTTAACAAACTTGTCATTCTAAATAATTATAACTCTATGCCTCGTGGCGCGGCGCGTGGCAATCTCAACGAAAGGGGCGCGCGGTGCGGGGTCGCGATGCGACTCCGGTCACCGGTCATTACCATGTATTAGCGTCTACACTATACAGAGCAAAAAAGTGTTACAAAAACATAAAATATTTTTTTTGAGATGTGTATTGATTTTTGACAAAAGTCGTAGAACAAATATTGTTTGTTAAGATGTAAAGAAGGAGCCCTTAACTGGTTTCTTATATAATTACCAATAACCCTGTATATCGTGTGGTTTTTATCTTCTTATTCTTCATAAATTTAAGAGCTAAGCTCTTGTCGGGGTATGTTGCAGTTTTCTCCAATTAAGTCTTGCGAATGTGGCCTCCTTGAATTCCATAAACGACATGACAGCGACTTTCTTTTATCTGGCTCACGTAACTCATTCTTGATGTTTTTTGTACATGTTGTAAATGCATGTATTCATTGTAATTTTCTTTCTAAATAAATATAGTTTTATCAAAACTTAAATGAACTGAACTGACATGAACTGATTTTTTTATACAACTAGCTGATGAAACAAGCATATGGCGTACCTACCTGATGTTAGGTGGTAACCATCGCCTATTACAAAGCATTACCTCGTAGGCCACGCACGTCAGGAACGTGCCCTACGATGCACTGCTCCGCGTTCATCAACTTGATTCATGTTCCAATAGTAGTTTTTAATTTATTACTTAGTACTCTAAAATTTTTCTTTTAGTGTTTAAGTTGGAGAGAGGACTTTAAAAATTGTCACGAATCTGATATTATTTTTATTGTGCAGGCGATAGCGGCTGAAGGAAATATCATATTCAGGGACAGACTTGTAACCGAAGAAGAGAAGTCCAGATACAACAAAATATCGAGAAGTTATCTGAAGGTCGATAACGACGACTTTTATTTTACGTGCAAGTTGAAAGCGGACGGCGTTTACATGGAGTCTGTGGATTATGGGGCGTGGCATCAATCTACTCAGAAATATATCAATCAGTGCCGTAAGTGATTTGTATTTAAGTATTATATCAGCTACCTGGAGTGTCTACCAGTCTTCAATATTATTATTTATTTATTTATTATTGTGTAAAAGATGAGAAGAGACAAACGGCCTTACTGCCCACCTAATGGTAAGCGGTCACCGTTGCCCATAGACACCAAAATCATCAAGGGTGCTGCCGTTGCGTTGCCTACCCTAAAGGAGTTTTTTTAAATAAAATCGATTTTAAATAAACAAGAAGTTATTTCTCATATGTTACACTAATTTACAAATTCTTTTGTTACTTATTAATTTACACTTTCAAAAACACACACTTTCCTTATTAATTAATTCGTTTAAATCTAACAGACAAGTCGCCTCAGCGGCGTAAGCCTACGCTATTTTAAATACTGAAGTTCTTAAGATATTGTGATTCCAGTCGTCTATAAAAGATATTGAAAATCATTTATAGCAAAATTTCGTAACTTATAGGCGTCGACGTCGAAGTGATAACACTCAGAATATACTTAGAACCTACAGCTACTACACCTAATGCTTTTACTTTACTTTTGACTGGCCTCTCAGCTCAGTTGGTAGTAGCTCTGCCTTCTGAGCCGTAGGTCATGGGTTCGATCCCCACTGTCCGGGTGTTATATTGTATTCTAATTTTGTATTAAAAAAAAAAGTATATCAGTTATAATGTCACCTATCTAGTTTCCATCGTACAAGCTCTGCTTAGTTTGGGGCTAGTTAGTGTTGTGTGGATTGTCTATAATATTTATTTTATATTTGTTTACTTTTATTGTAGTTTGCTTTGTGGTTTCCAGTTTCGGAGTACGAGCACAATGTGTTTGGGGATACCGGCGCAGAAGTGTGTTCAGAGTTAGCTGTTTTATGTCAAGCCACAGCGCGAGCAGTAAGTTTCAGTTTGTTTATTCATTAAAACAATGAAATGAAGTGTTACTTGCCCTTCTGGCTACAAAATATGGGAGCAATTAGAATAGTATTAGTACATTTCCAGAGTAACGGCGGTGTGTTGGTGTGCGTCGGCAGCGCAGGCGCGGGCCGACGGGCGGCGGCTCTCATCACTGCGGCCGCGCTGCCGGCCGCTGTGCACTTCGTCTACCATCTCAGCCAGTTCCACGGTCACTTTAAAAATGTATGTACAATGCACCCACCGGATCTTTGGCCCTTTTTCGATTTTATTAATCCCCCAGAAGTTAAGATCCGTGTGCAAAAATTTTGTCAATCCTGGTAAGCTGTCATGTCAGGGAACCAGATTATTTAACAGAAAGGCCTACGTACTTATTTTACGTTATGATTGTCTACTTTAATGGTAAAAAAAAAAAAATTATGCATGATGATTTTTCATTCATAAATGTTTTTTTTTATTTTTTTTTGGGTATGTTTTACAGCGGTTCTTAGATATTGTGAATGGACTCGTTATAAGTGCCCTTTTAACCTTCTTTCGGCTTTACGGGTAGTTTTGTAACACCTTGTATTATGCGTAAATCCAGGGCAAAACACTCTTAGTAATGTATTCATTCCAGGCCCTAGCTTCGTCGGGAGAAGGCACACGCTCTCTAATATTCGTGGGTGAATCGGCAGTGACCGCCTCAACGCTAGCTAACATCGAGGCATTGCGGTGCGCTCAGTCGACCCATGCTATTCCAACTACGATGCTACCTTCTGTCCAAACTCAGCATATGATGGAAAGTGAGTACTATCTGCGTAGAAAACACCTAAATATCCATTAACAAAAATAGTTATTATTGTGTTGATAAAAGTATAATGTACAAGTCAGCAACGGAAGTTCATTAAAATTTAAAGATTTATAATCATCATAATCTGTGTATAGTACACAGTACACTTTAATAAAACCAATATAATGAATATATAGGCAGATGTTCTTTTTTTATATTCCCTGATTTTTTTATATCATCTTATCCATTTACTTATCCAAATCAGATCCGGCTCGAAGCACTAATCGGGTTCCGAATTATAATTTCTTCAACAAAATAACTAAGTTTGGCTAAAAAAGCACTTTGAATCAACCAAAGCTGTAAATAAAGAGTTGCTATAGTGAGTTCGAATAAAAACTAACTACTAACCTTTCAGATATAAAAAAGAACCTAGGAATAGTGATATGTCTGGACAAGCAACAAAGCAATCTGTCCGATTTGATGGAGAAATACCCTATGCTTTACAACGACGCTCATTTCGTATGGCTCGATCGGTGGTCTGATAATACCTTGAGAGAAATGCCTACGCTTGTTATACAGAGGTTTGAACCGAGATTTGCTCATCTGATTGCACTGAGAGATTTTGAGCACCGTTCACGTTTTATGACATAGCAGCGTGCTTCTATTTTAGTTATAGTAGCACTGAAATAACTAAACAATATCACAGCCCTCACAGAGACCTAACTGACAGCCTAGACAGCCCTCCTAGCTCAGTTAGTGACAGCCCTCTTAGCTCAGTTTGTAGTAGCTGTTCTTTCGGCGCTGGAGGGCGTGGGTTCGATCCCTACCGAGTACAAATATATAGGGGAATAAACATAATTAGGAAACCCATGACATCTCCTGAAGCACGGAAGCGCTTCAATGTAAATCCCACTAGCGGTCACCAACCCAAACGCTGACCGCAAAGGACGTTGCTTACTTAGTTGATCATTAGGACTATCTATGCACTTTAATGAACTGCTATGGAATATAGATGACATAAAAGATAAACTTACTTTTTCAGGTTGATGAAAGAAAATGTGTCTGAAATGACAAAAGAACAGTTGGACTTAATCCCAACAGATGGCTTTGTTAAAATATACAATAGTCTAAACTCGGAGCCGCTCAAAGCGCCGTGCCGTTACGTCAATTTTATCAAATCCTACTGCAACATTGTGAATAGGAAGAAAACAACGCTTTTCCAAAGGCAGAGCATGCTCTCGGTAATTACTATGATTGTCTTATTTGTTCTCTTTTTTCTTTTTATTGGACGCTTGATGAAATGGGTGAAAATCTATTAACATCTCTGTTCGTTGACACTATGTTGAAAATGTCTATAGGACCAATCTGAAACTATATAACCTTTCTGATAAAAACAATATATTTATAATCTAATAAGTTATGCGATAGTAAAAGAAAAAAAAACAACGGAATTAAGAACCTCCTTCTTTTTTATTTAAAGTCGGTTGAAAATATTTCAGTCTGGCGTGTTAGCGCTTCGTCGAGCCCGAAGCGAAGTGGCAACCCTCCAGGCAGAGGCAGCGCAGCAAGAGAGCTTGCTATCCGAGAAGCAAGACAAAGCGAACAGTGCGCTCGATCAGATATCCGCGACCGTGCGCGCTAACACCGACAAGAAGGAAGAAATGCATGCGCTCAAAATGAACATTGAGTCGGAAAATCAGAAGCTGCAAGTACAGTAAGTATTCAAAAAATCAAGATAAAGAAAATTAAAAATAAGTCGATGGTAATTTGATTTCTATACTAATTGATTTTTATCACTATGGACGATATAAGTATAATTGTACACTGTAATAACTGTGGTTGGTGGTGGTGCTTTTTTTTGTTTCATTATTACTGTTAATCTACCGCTTTCTTCCACTTTACATAGTTTGCCGTAAATAAAGACCAATACTTTAGTAGCCCATAAATGGTAAACTCAATTTGTACGGAAATCGAACCACCCTAAAGGTTGTCATTTGAGGCTAGTCGCAATGAAAAACTAAACAAGAACTTTTACATAAATATTAGGATCATGTGTGTCTAATTATAATCTGATAGTGCAACCAAAAAGCTATAAATATAAATACATTCTTAGAATACAATATAACAGACAGTGAACAAACACAAGATTGTATATGTTCATTTACACACATATTAGTTCTCAGTGGAGATCGAACCCACATCCTTCAGCTTTGATTATGATTTTACAGAAAGAAAGAAATAGAAGCGGAACTGGCGTCCGTTGAACCTGTGATCGCGGCGGCTCGTGCTGCCGTGGGTGATCTCCGCCCAGAATCACTCAGTGAAGTAAGTTCTGTTAATTATGTCAAAATTAAAAATCTCTCTCAACGTTATCTTTTTGCGAGTGTAAATTGTATGGTCGCTTGCAGGTGCGTTCGCTGAGAGCCCCGCCCGATGTGGTCCGTGACGTGTTGGAAGGAGTGTTGCGACTGATGGGTATCGCTGACACTTCGTGGAGTGCCATGAAAAACTTTTTATCGAAGCGCGGAGTTAAGGAAGACATCAGGTTAATTATAAAATAATTAGAGAAGTAACATAAAAAACCATCCAAATCGGTAGAGACATTATGTACACCGTGGCCGAGTCCCAAACATCTTTAATTAACAATTTTACTTAACTAATTTTTTACTTTATTTTTATTAACATTTTTACTTTCACATGAACAATATTAATGGTATATTCTAGCCAAAACTGGCGCAGCCGGTTGGATAACGCTATGACATTTCAGATGCCTGGACGCAAGTCAAATCAGCTCCACAGCACTTCAAAATGTGCAGCGTTTGCTAGAGAAGCGCGGGGCGTCATTTGAAGCTAGTACGGCGAAGCGCGCGAGTGCTGCGTGCGCGCCGCTTGCAGCGTGGGTCCGCGCTAATGTGGAGTACGCATGCGCGTTGCAGCGCGTGCAGCCATTGCAGGCGCACCAGGCTCGCTTGCATACGTCAGTATCATCAACTAGGATTAAACATAAAACTGATTGAGCTTGTTTATAAAATACTACCTTATGATTTTTTTTTATTAAATTTCACCATTAGAATGCCTTATATCCTAGAGTGAAATAGAATATATTTATTACTAGTGATCCGCCATGGGTTTAATTTAGAAAAAAGAGGTGAAAATGCGAGTCATTAACATCTTACGAAAATAATAACTACTAATAACTATTATGTAAGTACGGTTGATATTCCTTCAGAACTCTTCGCACCTAGCAGCTATTTCAGATCTTTGGAAGATTAGAAGCACGTCCAAACATCTTGTAACAATCATCATCATTAGTCTGGAACGCACTGTTGGACAAGCATACCTTATATTTTTCCAGGAATAACGATTCTGGTCCCTGTCCATCTACTGACTTCCCCCAATCTTTACAATGTCGTCGGCAAGTGCTGGCAATAACTCTTGGTACTTTATTATTCAGAAATCTACAAGAAGCCGAGGACCAGCTGACCGCTTTATCCAGTGGCCTAGCCAGCGTGGACCAGCGGGTCAGCGCTCTCAAAGAACAGCTGGGTCAACACACGCGTGACGCGGCTGCTATAGAGATGCGACTCAACGCAGCGGCCGACACACTGCGGGCCGCACAGAATTTACTAGACCAGCTGGCTCATGAATACACTGCTTGGGAGTGCGATGTGAGTCATTATTGTATTTGGAGTACGATATGAGTCTTTATCATGGGTCATTATTCAGCTTTGGGAGTGCGATGTGTGTCATTATTGTATTTGGAGTACGTTGTATCTTTGTCATCCATAACTTAAAGAGGGGTGGTGAGTAGCGCTTTCAAAGAACAGCTGGGCTATGCGGCCCCTAATGAAATACAACTCAACGCGTGGACGATATTTGTTATTAGTACCTTTTACAAATCTAATATTTATTTCAGCTGGAGAACATTTTGAAAGAAATATCGGAGCTAAACCAAAGATCGTTGCTAGCAGCCGCTTACATAGTTTACCATTCCGATCTAACTGAACCACAAGCTAGGTAATCAAACACACCACCATACCATTTCTTATTTTTTTAAGTTCGTTTGAATCTATAATGACCTAATAAAATGTGTCATTTCAGAGAGTACATCAAAGTATGGGGTAATCTGATTGGATTCAAAGATGCGTCATTTTCCGTTATAAACTTTTTGTCGTCTACCGAAAAACAGTTGAAATGGGATGCAGACGGACTGCCGTCTGATCAGTCGGCTGTGAAGAATGCCGTGCTGATTGATCAGGTGAATATTGACATATTCTAGTGCAACTCTTTGTGAAAAGTAATTCTACTGACAGATACAATTAATCCAACTGGCGCAGCCGTCAGGATCGAATAACTTGCATGAAGTGCATTTTGGTTATTTAGGATACGATAATATTTTTCTACTGTGTCTATCCATTTTTTCGAATATTTTTATCTGTATTTCTGACTGTTTTATCTTATAATTGTGAAAATTATGGTGTTTTAGGCTCTTGGAAATTTTATTAGATCGTTTTAATTTGGATTATCATCATGAAGAAGAATCTAGTAAAACATACTTAGAAATAGATCTATGATAGTCATAAATTGATCTTTTTAAAATGGTTCTACAGGTATTACAAACTCCGAGATGTGGTTTCACCCCGCTACTGATAGACCCCGACGGCGAAGGCCTGCTTTGGCTGAGGAACTCGCTGGAAGGAGTGCCGTGCGATTTCGTATCTCAACACAGCGAGAAGTTGCTTACCGCTGTGCAATATGCCGTAAGGTACATACATTCCAATCTCGCATATTCCTTTACGTGTCACATATCTGGTTCTTTTCTTTCATGGATATCTTCCTCCCTGTACAACAGATGTGCAATAGTAACCGTAAGCGGCTATCAGTCACAACCTTTCATCACTACCTCTGGCGTCCCTCTGGGTTCCCATCTAGAACCAATCTTGTCTATAACGCATTTATCAATGTCACAACGCACCGATTATTGATTTATGTGTAATTTCTGCAGCATGTTTGTTTAAAAAAAAGTAATGTTCATTCTCAGTGTGTCCTTCCGTATGTCTCGCCAGAGTATCTCCGAAACAGCAGTTCTTATTTCAATATTTTAGTTTAATAATAAAATCAAGGGTTGATGTAAAATTAATTCGAGTGAAGTGTTAGGAATAGATAGGATACGGAATGAGTATATCAGGGGAAGTTTGAAAGTAGCGCCAGTGACAGAAAAGCTGTGGAGCAATAGGCTGGCGTGCGTACGGGCATGTCATGAGGAGGGATGAAAGTCATGTGACTATAAGAGTGGATGTGGATGGATATGTGAGCAGAGGTAAAAACAAGTTGCGCGGGTGGTTGTGTTGTGTGTGTGTGGGAGCGTGTTTGAGGTAGGCATCCATGAGAAGAAGAAAAATATGAAATAGAAACTGTATTTGAACATCTGCTATCGTCCCAGACTAGGTCGCGTTCTCGTGATAACGGACGTGGACGAGGTTCACGACAGCTGGTCCCTGCTGCTGAGCGGGCTGGCGGCGAGCACCGCCGGCGCCGGCACGCTCCCGCCGCGGCTCGTGCTGCAGTGCCGAGACGCCACGCTGACGCGCCGTCTGGCAGCGCATTGCAGCGCGAGACTGGCGCCCACTCACTTCACGCCGAGACTCGATGGACTCACTGGTACCTAATCACTGAGTCTAACTAAATAATGTATTACCTTGAATCGCAAGGATCACTTTGAAAAGATTTAAAGCTACCGTGGGCTATCTAGTTTTAGTAGTAGTAGAGCTCTTTGTGAAGGGCTCGCCCGGGGAAGTACCACCACTATGTCTATTTCTGCCGTGAAGCAGCATTGCTGTGTTTCGGTTTGTAGGGTGTGGGTGCCGGTGAAATTACTGGCACGTGAGGCTGAACATCTGTTTGCGTCAAGTTGATGGACGTAGGGCAGTGCATTGTAGGGCACGTTCCTGATGTGCGTGACCTACGAGGCAATGCTTTGTTATTGGTGATGGTGGATGGCACAGGAGAGCCATATGCTTGTTCCATAAAATTTTAAGTCATATCAAGCATCACAATTTAACAATTATTTTTCACAATATCTTATTACGTATCAAGTATTTCGTGTAGTGATATTATTTATTCTAAGTTTCACACAATATGACACAAGTTATCGTTCTTGGACATTCTAATTCTAATTGTGTTGGGGGAATAAGATCTGCACTGACGTCCCGCGATGGGGTGTATTGTGCATTGTCCCCCTGCTAACCCTTACCCCAGCCAGCCCAACTCCTTAAAATAGCGGAGGAGGACTTTGGGTTGGTGGCAGCAATGTTCCAGTTGACCCAATGGTCACTCAGATGTGGATGTGGAAGGACAAGACTCAATTCAATTCTTGGACGTAAGACGAGCTTTGTTTAAATTTTAGTTAACGTTGCGAATGTTGTGTTTTGTAATGTCATACAATATTTCTTTTTGTTACTATTTTATTTTTATATGCATGTTGATTTTTCTTTTAGATCAATTAATTCACTACGCGCTTCAACAACAAAATCCTGAAATAAGTGGAAAGGCGAAAGAGATCAAAATGCAAAAAGCAAAGCTACAGAAAGAACAATACGAACTACAGGAGAATCTCTTGCGTGATCTATCAAGCAACAGCGACATACTACACGACGCGAATCTACTAGCATCTTTGAATAAAACCCGTGAAACTAATACGACAATCTCTAAAGCGCTTGAAGCGGCTCGTGAGATCGAGCGGGCCAATAGCGAGGCGTGCGCTAAGTACGAACCGAGCGCTAAACGTGCAGCGATGTTAGCGCTTGCAGTGAAACGGCTCAGCGCTCGATGGCCTCTGGTAGTGTTGCCTGTCGACGCTGTGTTAGAAGTATTTGTTGAAGCTGTGAGGAAGGCAGTAAGTAATAGTATACAATTATACATTTATTGAATACTGGCAGTCGCCCGCGTCTTCGCTCGCCCCATTCCCGTTACTTACATCCGTTCTCCGTTACAATATCTTTATAAATTGTAGCCTATATATTATTTTGATGTATAAGCTATATTATTGTAAAGTTTCATTAAAATCCATTTAGTAGTTTTTACGTGAAAGAGTAACGAACATCCATCCATCCATACTTACAAACTTTCGCGCTTAGAACATTAGTAGGATAATTTTTCATCCAGCTTTTTGGCTAGACATCATGTAATTACAACGAAGTTGGCGCCTATAGACAAATCTTATTCTACAAGTGGTAACGCAGTAGAAAAGTATGAAAATGCACGTATGCTATTAAAATGTCATAATCAAATGATCTGCCAACGAACTTCAATTCAATATTTTATTTCAGACTTCGCATAATAAATTAGGTCATTACAGAGTCCATAGTAGGTAGCCGGTATAAAATATACACATAAAGATGAAGCTATAGGTCAAGAGAATACCATGCGCTCTTGTCCAGTGCTCCATAAAGACATCCACAAGCATCACAAGCCAAAATGTAACAAATCACTACAGTATATTTATTTTCTCTTGTGGAAACTTTCTCTTTATGGTAGAATAAATGAGGCCTAACCCCCGAATACTGAAACGCAACTCAGATTTAAGCACGTCTCAAGCGACGAATATTTGACAGATTTTCATTGAAAACTGTCAAATATTCGTCGCTTGAGACGTGCTTAAATCTGAGTTGCGTTTCAGTATTCGGGGGTTAGTCTCATTAGTAGCTAAGTTTAATAATAGCAATTTCTTGTAATAATTTTTCCTTTTTAAGGACAATACAAATATCAATCATGAAGAAATCGTCAAATATCTAACGCGAAGAATCGTCGAAAGAGTGCTGTTGGCTTTACACAAAAAGGATAAATACATTGTGGTTATGTATTTACTCAAACAGGTTTATGAGGACCTAATGCCAGATAAGGTGAATACATACATACATAACATCTTTTGTTAAAGGGGGAGGGGATCCTTACTCTTTTAATAAGATATCGATCCCCTCCGGTGCTTCACATTTTACATTTCCTCTTTTCAAAATTGCATTTGGAATCAGTCAGCAGTTTACACACGTGTGATAATGTAATATTTCCTCTATAATGTTAGTATGACTTATGCACATTGGCTCCTCAGTTCGGTTGGTACCACTTTGGCTCACCCAGTTGAATATAATATTCTAAGAATGTACATAGTACTTACGAAAATATATACGTAAGTATTATAACAGCCATCAGTACCCCAAGTCCCACTGCAATTACAACATTTCGTTACCAAATGTTGTTTTCGTTTCGCCTTTTTGTCTCTGTCTATTGTATGGAGAAAAGATGAGACAACAACTGTTACTACGTAATGTATTTTTATAACACATTTGCTCGAAAAGGGTCTCTTATTCCACTAATTTCAGTATCGTTATGTATGTCATTACGCACTAGTGCGGTAATGTAATGTAAAACGCACGGGTTGCTTTCTAATAAGGTAAAACGTACGGTTTATCAAGATGCTAAATTTATGAAATGAAACTGAATGAGACTAAATGAGGCTTAATGAGACTGAATGATGCTGAATGAGACTGAATGAGACTGAATGAGACTGAATGATACTGAATGAGACTGAATAAGACTGAATGAGACTGAATGAGACTGAATGAGACTGAATGAGACTGACTGAGACTGAATGAGACTGAATGAGACTGAATGAGACTGAATGAGACTGAAAGAGACTGAATGAGACTCAATGAGACCGAGTGAGACCGAGTGAGACCGAGTGAGACCGAGTGAGACCGAGTGAGACTGAGTGAGACTGAATGAAACTGATTAAAACGGGATAAATTGGAATGAAATGGAATGAAATTAAATTAAAAAGACATTTACATTTCAAATTTTCTAACTGCTAACAAGTGATTAAAGATTTATTCGTTTAATTTTTATTTATTTCCTCGCAAATGTGTTATAAAACGTCGTATGACATACGTGCGCTTTGATAATTACAGCCTCTGCTTTCTTGTAGCCCTCGCCTACGGCTCGGGCTTGCAATAACGCCTCGGCTGTAATTTTCAACCTACCGCACTTATATCATAATGTACTATTGCCGTCTCATATTTTCTCCATACAATAGATAGAGACAAATAGGCGAAACGAAAACAACATTTGGTAACGAAATGTGGTTGCCAAACTCCGACTTCGGGTACTGATTCCCATAGTAATTTGGGGCTAGATAGTGTTGAGTAGATTGTCTAAATTATTTATTTATCTAGACGATGGTCATGGAGATCAGTGAAACGCTGTCAAATACCGCTGTCATATTTGACAGCGTTTCACTGGTCGTCATCACGGATTGCTTAAATGTGCGCAAGTATCGTTTTATTTTTTATTTTCAGATATGGCAATTATTCATTGGAACTTCAGTTCTGAATGAAGAAAATTTGAACACAAGTGAAATCAAAAAAAACCACCCATGGCTACCAGACGTATGTTTGAAAGCTACAGCCAAACTGAAAGCTACCGACGAAGACCTTTACAACCGATTGTCGTTGCAAAACACGGAGTTATGGAAGCAGTTCTTGTCATCCGGCGATTTGAATGTCCTCAGCAAGTTGAGACTGAGTCCGTTTGAGACGGTCGCTTGTGTGGCAGCTGTTCGACCGGACAGTCTCTACAGGGCTATCGTAACTTTTGTAGACTTTATTCTAGGTAAGCCTTTCAAGAGCCACATGAAAGGGGCCTCTGAAATCTTTTTACAACACTGGTTTCGAAAGAAGCATGTGAGGCTTAAAATATGTATGTCTCAAGTCAATGGACGCATAGCAGTGCATCGTAGGGCGTCACATGCGTGACCTGCGAGGCAACACTTTGTTATAGGTGATGGTTATCACTTAACTTCCGGTGGGCCATTTTTGTTATTTTCTTTGTCGTGTCGATGCATCTAATGATATAATTTTTTTCCTATTTGTTTTTTGCCCAAAAAATGGGCCACATTAATTGCGCTTTCCATGGCGTCAGCCACACGAGTGCCGCGGCAGCGGCCGGCGCACTCGTGTGGCTGTCCCTTTTAGAACAATTCTCCATCGCTTTATATTTATTTGCTACAGTGTATATGGGCCTTAACAATTTCAGAAAAAGTGGCTCGTTTTAATTTGTTTACATTATCGTGCTGTACATTGACCGGACCACGCACTTGCTGTCCGCGTGGTTGAAGTACCCCAATTTCACGAATTTATGCCTGCAGTGTTATAAAAAACATAAAAAGAATGGTGAACATAAGTAAGTGTTGTGTTCAGGCGCAGGCTGCGTGTTGAGCAATGCGCCGGTTCGTTCGGCGGCTCGCTGCGCTCGGTCCCGGCCCGTGCTGCTGTTGGCCGCGCACGCCGCCGACGTGCTCGCCGCGCACGCGCACGCGCACCAACACACACTCCTACAGGTACCTGGGACATTAGCAAAATCTGACATTTAATGAACTGCCTAGCCGTTTAATGCTACATTCACCCTGAGTAACATAGGCTTAATTTGTGTTTGAAAAATATATGTCCACCCGTGCGAACCCGGGACAGGCCGCTAGTTACTTAAAGCTCGTGTCGTGTGCTTAGGTGGATGTGGAGCAAGGGTTGGTAGCGTGGCGCTCTGCGCTGGAGACGGCGCGGGGAGGAGCCTGGCTGGTGGTGAGTGTGGCGGCGTCTCCCTTCACGCGGGACCTGCAGGCTTTCATCGTGGAGGTCGCACAGTCTGTGAGTATACCTAATGGGAGGCGATAATGTACACACTGTTCTGTAATTTTTGCTTATACTGTGCAACATAATTAGAATCAAGGTCAAGCTACGGCAACTGGCTGCGTGCGAGGAAGACGCGTACTACCCTCCGAGATAGGTATAGTTTTTTAAACTAGTTCGGAGAGTATTGCAAATCGGAATCTAACACATACCACCACTTTTGCTTAATGTATCTTTAGATTTATTTTTAGATGCTAGTATACCTACTCTCATAATAATATTAAACATTCACCTAAAAAATCTAAAATGTCTATTGTTATTAGTAAATAACTAGTTATTAGATTAAGTATTTTTAAGGTTTAGTTAAGTTTCAAAGTGGTTCTTGAATAAATAAATTGAAATTGAAATTGAAAATTGTTATTACGATGCCAGTTAAACTACATGCACACTGGAGCTATTCAAACATGATCATTTGCTTTTTTGTTCTGGCACTGGATACTTATACCTTGTCCTTGATACTTTATAGGGCGGATCCGACTCGGATAGGTTAGTTAGGTTATGCTTTTTAATACAATGCAATGAAAGGTTGCTTGTGTGGGGGTGTGTGGGTGTGTGTCTTTGTATGGGGTTGTGTGTGGTTATTACATGAGTTAGATTTGAATAGAATACATTGCACATTTACTTTTTCTACATGCATTTCATGCAATAAATACTTGCTGCTGTTTTTGCTGTTACTGTTTTTGATTGTCTATGTTTTTACGAGTTTTTTAATGAAATAATTATCTGCTTTCAACTCAAGTTCAATCTTAATTATGTTTATTTTATGTTTTATTGTGGATATTGATGAAGATATCATGAAAAAAGCAGACAAGGGCATTTTTATCCCCTGAGCATTGATGCCATTGTATTCATTGCAGGATCAGGGTATTTTATTTTATTTATTTTATTTACACAATTTAAAGAAAACGAAATCACAGTTAACTATTTCTTTTACAGACTGAACATTTCAATGAGGAGTTCCGAATGTGGATAGTCTCTGAATACCGGGATATACCACCGCTGGTCTCCAACGCATGCGTCAATGTCATCCTCGAGGTTAGTACTTCGGAAATTCACTTCGTCAGGTCTCGTATGAACAGTAGTTTGGTTTGTATGTTAAAATTTGGTTTTGTCGTTAGTTTAACTGGAGAGATTCAATGCATAATGAAAACAAGTAAAAACATTTTTTTATGTTAGAAAAACTTGTTTGGATAAAAATTATATTATTGTTAAACTATTTGCAATGTTATTGACCATTACTTTGTTATTTAAGGTTTTTTTTTCAAGGTCAGTGATTTTTTATTTTTCACAACGTCAAAATGCGAGCGAGAAGTTGATTGACGTTTGACAGCCCCGTAAGGACTTAAAAAACCACATTCCAACAACTCACACCCAGTGATCATATTAACAATCAACATTTCAGGCACCGGAAGGAGTTAAAAACAATGTAATGGGTACGCTATCCGCGTGGGGTAACTACGAAGCGGATCCGAAGGTAGTGCAGCTTCACGCGAACCTCGCCTTCTTCCACGCGCTGGTCCAAGAACGCCGCGCCTACATACCGCAAGGTCAGTGCACCGCAACCTCAGACAGAACGTTCCAGAACCATGCCTTAAAGCACAAAGCTGTTGAATAATTTTTCACGCGTGGCATGCATTACCACAGTTCTTTATTCTGTGCCCATCCAAAAAAAGCGAAACGAACGATTCGTCGCGTCTTTTAGTCGCGCCATCTAGTTGTGAAATTACAAATATGTCATTCAACAAATGGGCGTTAATTAGTAATGTGATTTTCTGTGTCAGGCTGGAGCCGATGGTACAGCTGGGAGTGGGGCGAGGTGTGGGCGAGCGCGCAGTGCGTGCGCGCGGGCGGAGCGGCGCTCTGTCTGCCGCTGTACGCCGCGCGCGTGCAGGACGCCGCGGACGCACGCGTGCTGCGCGTACTGCACGCGCGCCATCTCACCCGCGCGCTCTGTCCCGTGCCGCTGCCGGCCGCCTCCACCCTGCAGGTAGCTATACAGCCGGCGCTGTACGCCGCGCGCGTGCAGGACGCCGCGGACGCACGCGTGCTGCGCGTACTGCACGCGCGCCATCTCACCCGCGCGCTCTGTCCCGTGCCGCTGCCGGCCGCCTCCACCCTGCAGGTAGCTATACAGCCGGCGCTGTACGCCGCGCGCGTGCAGGACGCCGCGGACGCACGCGTGCTGCGCGTACTGCACGCGCGCCATCTCACCCGCGCGCTCTGTCCCGTGCCGCTGCCGGCCGCCTCCACCCTGCAGGTAGCTATACAGCCGGCGCTGTACGCCGCGCGCGTGCAGGACGCCGCGGACGCACGCGTGCTGCGCGTACTGCACGCGCGCCATCTCACCCGCGCGCTCTGTCCCGTGCCGCTGCCGGCCGCCTACACCCTGCAGGTAGCTATACAGCCGGCGCTGTACGCCGCGCGCGTGCAGGACGCCGCGGACGCACGCGTGCTGCGCGTACTGCACGCGCGCCATCTCACCCGCGCGCTCTGTCCCGTGCCGCTGCCGGCCGCCTCCACCCTGCAGGTAGCTATACAGCCGGCGCTGAACGCCGCGCGCGTGCAGGACGCCGCGGACGCACGCGTGCTGCGCGTACTGCACGCGCGCCATCTCACCCGCGCGCTCTGTCCCGTGCCGCTGCCGGCCGCCTCCACCCTGCAGGTAGCTATACAGCCGGCGCTGTACGCCGCGCGCGTGCAGGACGCCGCGGACGCACGCGTGCTGCGCGTACTGCACGCGCGCCATCTCACCCGCGCGCTCTGTCCCGTGCCGCTGCCGGCCGCCTCCACCCTGCAGGTAGCTATACAGCCGGCGCTGTACGCCGCGCGCGTGCAGGACGCCGCGGACGCACGCGTGCTGCGCGTACTGCACGCGCGCCATCTCACCCGCGCGCTCTGTCCCGTGCCGCTGCCGGCCGCCTCCACCCTGCAGGTAGCTATACAGCCGGCGCTGTACGCCGCGCGCGTGCAGGACGCCGCGGACGCACGCGTGCTGCGCGTACTGCACGCGCGCCATCTCACCCGCGCGCTCTGTCCCGTGCCGCTGCCGGCCGCCTCCACCCTGCAGGTAGCTATACAGCCGGCGCTGTACGCCGCGCGCGTGCAGGACGCCGCGGACGCACGCGTGCTGCGCGTACTGCACGCGCGCCATCTCACCCGCGCGCTCTGTCCCGTGCCGCTGCCGGCCGCCTCCACCCTGCAGGTAGCTATACAGCCGGCGCTGTACGCCGCGCGCGTGCAGGACGCCGCGGACGCACGCGTGCTGCGCGTACTGCACGCGCGCCATCTCACACGCGCGCTGTCCCGTGCCGCTGCTGGCCGCCTCCATCGTTTAGCAAATTTTTTTGGTCTGAAAAGAAATACTTTCAGATTGGTCTCATTTAAATATCATTAAAATCGGTTGAATAGTTTGGCCATGACGTCAGTTTCCCAAGTTTTTTAAATTTATATTATTCTAGCTCGGTGCCAAGTAAAAACGTACGGGATTCATGCTTTATAAGCATTGGTCCTTTCATTGGGTAAAGCGTAGAATTGTTTCCACAGGCGTACGCGTCAGCATTCTCTGCGTTACCTGACATCGACACTCCGCAGTTGCTAGGTCTACCGGCGAACTGTCGCGTCGCTTGGGAGAAGAACGCGGCTGATAACATCATCACTGTGCTCAAAGGTATCTAATACTACGTTAGTAACCTGTAGAAGCTATACAGTTTAATCCTTACCCATCGCTGAGGTGACAACGAGTTTTATGGGATGGGTTAACCTTTTCATTAATTCCTAATTTTTAAATTGGTGACCCCGACGTGACAGCGTAAAGCAAGCGTATTAGCACAGTCGAACGTAGGTATATTGCAGCGCCAGTCTCATCTTACAGTTGTATTGATCTAACTCTACATTGAACTCCATATTCCAGAACTAAACAGCACAGTGAGTGCGAACGAGAAAAGCGACGGAGTTGCGTCCCTGAAGGCGTTACTCGGGTTATGGAAGAAGAACATGTCCGGTTGTCGCCTGGTGAAGGCGGGGCGCGCGGGGCAGGGCGGCGGCGCAGGGTGGTGGGGCTGCGTGGCGGGGGGGGAGCTCGACGCCGCAGGGAGGGGGGCGCGCGCCCTGCATGCGGGACTGGGACAGCTGGCGCGCTCTCTCGCTCACTCGCACTCGCACGCTCTGCACGAGGTGAGCCACTCTGACTAAGCCAGCGTTTAATAAATATGCAGTTATTGTTTTCTTATAAATCGAGGGCATGACTCCTTTCACGACTTTTCCCTAACTCTCGTGGTTTCGGACTTGACCATCACCGTTCTTCTCAACCCTGTATAAGGGAGGAGGGTCAGCAGTGGATTTCTTCAGGCTGAGGGGGTCCTAAACGTTGCAGGTGCCTGAAGAATGGCAGTTGATATGGGCGGGGCCTAGTGCGGCGGATGCCTACGTCAGAGAGTTCTCACATCGAGCGCGCGCCGCCGTCACTCGCAGCGACACCGAGCCCGGCCGAGTGGGGTACATGCCTACCGGTCAGTACCATATTGTTACCACTGCTGGTCTAGTGCAGCGACGGACTGGCCATATTGCCGAAATGTCCCCACGGGCCAGGCTCGCAAGGCTTGCGGCAACCGTATATAGGATATGAAGCCCGTGCAGGCTAGATCCCAGCTCTTGCGACCTAGATGTAAAACTAGATTCGTTCGTGCACAGATTTTTATTTTTACTGATTCTTAACATTTCTAAGATTATTTTTTTCTCCTCGTCTCTAGTGAATTTTGTACGGTTACGTACATTGTCACTGTGTCAAAAAGCTGGAATTAGTAAATCTACCTATACACATAATAATAATCATCTTTGAGTTTACACTGTGTAGTGAATAAACTGTGAAAAATACATACATAAAATCACGCCTTACTCCCATGGGGGTAGGCAGAGATCACGGATTTCCACTTGCTACGATCCTGACACACCTCTTTCGCTTCATTCACTCTCATAACATTCTTCATACATGCTCGTCGGTTGAAAAATACAAGGTTAGTTTAACTAACTTGAATGTGTGTGGGTCTTAACTGGGATCGTACATGTTGAGTGAAAGTGGTGTTGGTTCCAGAGGTGGACCTGCGTTGTTTCTTGGAGCCGACACGCGCCGTGTGGGCGCTGCGAGCGCACTCGCTGGCTCGCCTCCGCGCCGCGCCCGACCACCTCGCACTAGTCGCCAGCTGGGGATCCCCCGGTATGACCACAATTATAACGACACCTAACAAACTAACTTGCATCATTCATGCGAAGTCATATCTTATACCTTTAAACGAGAAAATCTTGTATATATAAATATATATTTAGGATCTTGGAAACTGCACCAACGATTTTCACGAAATTTAGTATACAGGGGTTTTCGGGGGCGATAAATTGATCTAGCTAGGATTCATTTTAAGAAAATGATTATTTCTTTCCGAGTTCAATAATTAAACATAAACTGAATATGTGACTGCTCCTGCCATCTATTGACGATTTTGAGCAATTAACTGCAAGCATGTCCAGCAGATGGCGTGGTTCAGTAAGAATAAACCAGTAAAGATGATAATATGACTCTTATGATTTCTTAAAAATACAAATTAACGAAAAAAATTCCGAGCGAAGCTCGGTTACCAACTGCTAGTATATATTTATACAACTAGCTGATGGAACAAGCATATGGCCCACCTGATGTTAAGTGGCCTATAACAAAGCAATGCCTCTGTTGATGGTCACGATGCACTTCCCTGTGTCCATCAACTTGAGGCATACAGATGTTCAGCCTCACGTGCCAGTAATTTCACCGGCACCCAAACCCTAGAAACCGAAACACAGCATTGCTGCACGGCAAAAATAGGCATGGTGGTCGTACTTCCCCGGACGGGCCACACATAATGAGACCTACTACTACTACTAAACAAACAAACAGCTCAACTGAGCTGTTTGGTTTTTTGTATACCAACTGGTAGCTCATAAAGACTATCAAAATCAAAATATTTACTGGGGAAACGATTAACACAGATAGCAATAGACCTAAAGGCTTGCAAAACTTATTGAGTACTTAACAGATTCTCTGTGATAAATTTCAGAGCTTGTAATGTTCTCGATAAGTGAATGGACTTCTTATTTAATAAGTGTAGACAAGATGCATGTTATTGGCGCAGCCGGTAGGATAAAACTAATTGGTATATTTTGTTTGTTTATAGTAGAAGCAGGCGACGGCATGGTGGTACTGGGTCTGCGCTTGTGTGGGGCTGTCGTGACGGGTGGCGGGCTCAACGCCGCGCCCCCTCACGCGCCGCCGCATGCGCCTGCGCCGTCGATGACACTGCGGTTCACACCACAGGTACCTATTATATTTTTTGTCAGCCATCTGTTTTTCATAGTAAACTTTGCTTAATTTTGGGCTAGATAGTGTTGTGTGGAGTGTCCGCCAATATTTATATATTTAACTAGCGGCCGCCCGCGGCTTCGCTCGCCGTTACCGTTCCCGTTGAAAAAAAAAACCTTTTAAACCTTCTCTGGACCTCCACAAATCATTCAAGACCAAAATCAGTCAAGTCGGTCTAGTCGTTATCGCGTTATAGCGTCAGGAAGGAAAACCCGACTTATTTTTATATAAGTATAGTAGAAGATTTATTGGGTGAGCTTGCGTTACAACGTTGTTTTTATATCCACAGAGCAAGGAGAGTGGTCTCGACGACGGCTCACTAGAGCTGCCCGTCTACAGCACCGAGTCGCGCGAAAACTTGTTGTTCTCAGTGCGGGCGCCACTGTCGCGCGACTTCCCGCGCGACTCGGCGCTGCTCAACGCGGTCGCGCTCTTTGTCGCGCCACTCGATTGAACTCATTCTACAAACGCACACGCACTAGCACTTGGGACTTAAATAACAATAACAAACCCACACGTGCATTATTAGCTCTAAGCCAATACCATGACTCATCTTGTTTTATTTTAGAAGCTTAAGGGCGCTTGTACACGCTAAGAAAAAACGCCGGGTCTACCCAAGAATTCGTGTCGTAACTAGAAAATAACTGTGTACACTGCTCGCAGCGGTGCACGAAAAAAATCTTATCTGCGCAAGACACGACGCGGCGAACGTTGTTGCGTTTTCGTGTGTGGAAAAGACAAAATTCTTGTCTTGCGCAGATAAGATTTTTTTCGTGCACCGCTGCGAGCAGTGTACACAGTAATTTTCTTGTTAAGACACGAATTCTTGGGTAGGCCCGGCGTTTTTTCTTAGCGTGTACAAGCGCCCTAATTATGTTATGTCAAAGTGTAATGTTGTTTGGAGCTTGTAGCTATGAAAATGTTAACAAATATAATTCAAAGGAAATATTCAATCGTAGGACTAGGTAATATAGGTGTTTACAGGTCTTCAGTGTTGTATTCTCTGACATTGACTTGTGTTTGGTGTTTTTAAACTCAGATAGTCAGTATTGTATGAGTATCGCAAATACCTTTATAGATGTATGTACCTTTTAGAAACTTAATTATAAATAAATAAATGCACTTAAATTCCAAATGTTTATTTATTTAATTCTCACCATTTCCAAAAAATCAAATCTTATCCTAACAAGTTCGAACAGATCAGGCATTTTCAAACATTTGCAATTAAAATACTTATTTGGTAAAATTATCAATTCCTTATTATAACAGGTATTCAAACATAGGTGCAGCGCAGCGTAACAAAACTTAACTAAGTTACTAATCAATTTCAGTGAAAGTTTAATCATTATAAAACATTATCAGACATTACAATACCTAGATACTTTTGAATCAAACCTAAGTAGTGTTTTCTTCTGCTTTTGGTAATACAAAACCCAGACACTCGCTGCATAAACTAAACCTACCTAACTTCTAGTAAAACGTTGCAACGATGCACCGCGTTTGTGTTTTGGCGACGAGACCCATTTTACCCTAGCACAAAAAAATAGTCTAATTTTTGGGGTAGGTACATTTGGTAACCACACTAGTGGCGTTAGAAGACGACGCGTCTTTTGAAGTTCAAAAACGCTCGTCCACGCACATTTAGTACCTATCTATCTAAAGGATCGGTCACACCCACAGAAAAGCAAAAACGCTTTTGCTTACGCAAAATTATTATTACTTTAAAAAAATATATATAATATTATTTACACAAAATATTGGTTCATTATTCTGTGGTCACTAGGCGAACAGTTGCGGACCGCGATGGTGAACTGAAGGGCAAGTCCCACTTCATTTACATTTCATCTACGAAATGTTGTAATAGAGAAAAGATGAGACAGCAAAAATGCGTTATATACGTAGGAACGATCGAAACGAGTTGTTGTCTCATCAATTTTAACCATACAGAAGAAAGAGAGACACGTGCTCACACGAAAACAACATTTGGTAGACAAAATGTTGTAAATGCCCTTCTGATCTCGCGAACCATCTGCGTACAGCAGAGAGAACACACACCGCCGAAAACGGTTGCATACATAGGTATTCACCATAACTTTTAGGCACATTGGTGATAATTGCCACCGTTATGACACTCTAGGAGCTAGATCTTAGCGCAGTATTATGGCAGTTATCTAACATTATTACAAGTTCGCTGCGGGCAATAACAGTCCACGGCAGTGTGCAAAGGTAAATGCAAACAACTATATACTTATGCTATAAAAATGATCGCCAAAATAGACGACTTAGAAATACACCATCTAAAGCGCTTTTTTCGAGGAAAATATTCGTCGGGGCTATTTTTATTAATTTCCTGAAACACTGGAAAGTTTTAGGCTAGACTGCTCCCCAGTTTCTTATGAACTGAGAGCCCCAGTTATTTATAAAAAATAACAAGTACCTACCTACACTTATTAAGTACTAGTACCTAATTGTTTTTTTTATGTTGTATATTTGTTTTACAAACATTAGAAGTAAAGAAGATCAGAATAAAAATAGCCAAACAATATTCATGCCGTAAACGCCATCGAGTTGTTTGCTGGCGGCGAAATTTCCTTGCAAGCTGGAAATAGTAAAACAACTTTGTTAAATATGATGTTGAGAATGTAAAGGCAAATATAAATCGGTTAGGTAACTTATCATTATGAGAGGCAATTCTTACCAATATTTGCTTTGATGATGTGGGTATTCCAATTCCTAATGTTGTGAATAGATAATAGGCTAATGAAAATACTAGCAGCAAAGCATAACGCCAAAATATAAAAGTGAGCGGTCTTCATGATAGTATGTTTTGCTGGAAGCCAGCAAACAGGCCAGTTTTCATTATTGATTAATCTGAAAAATTAAATACAAATCAAATATACCTACATAAACATCTATTTACCGTCTCAAGAGTAATGTTTAGTTTCTGGCTGGTCTCCAAAATAGATTTTCATCGGTAGGTAATAAATTATTCGTAAAAAAATATCTGCAAGTGCAATGCTAGATAACAGAAACCGGCACATCGTGAGAGAACCCGCGGGTTAGCTCTGCTTATGCCTCGCTTGGGACCGATCGGTACGGTACACCTACTATAGTAATTCCTAGTAGCCTGTGTGGTATTAATTTTAAAATAATCTTAGGGTTAATATTTTCAGTTGAAATGATAGACGTACCCTTCCAAACATGGTCCACATTGTAGATCAAATTTTATGCAATCGTATTTCTTCGGACCTGGGAGTCTTCCGAGTTGATCGCATCTTAGACATTCATGGCACGAGTGAGTCATCGCCTGGCAGAAGAACCCCACTGGGCACTGGCTGTCCTCGTTGCATGGAGCAGGATACATGCGCACGTCGACTATACTAATTAGAAATATTAGTGTACACCTGAAAAAATAAGCATAATCACAATTAACCCTTTTTTATAGAGTTGCTATACTTTATAAAAGTAGCTCTAAGAAGGTGTTGGTTGATTCAAGCACATCGCTACACCATACCGGGGCCTGTGCTGTGCAGACAATGAGTTGAATTAATACACAACAGCAGCCCAGGGGATGGACACGGACAGGGGTGCAAATGGCCCCAGCCCGGTGTAGCGTGAATCAGCCTATGTATAAGACAGATTAAGTCCTGATCCACCTGCTATCACCAAGTCGGTACTGTTGATAGCAGGTGGAGTAAAGATTCTAACAAAATAGAATAATACAAAGATGTTCTCGGCGGAACAACACCCCGGTGGGTGGATGACACTGTTGCCATACGTGGAAAGTCTTTGATGCAAAAAGCCGGCAACCTACAAGAGTACCTAACGTCGAAGGGAGGAGACTTATTAGGTATAAGCCCAGCATCGGGCTAAAGAGCATTATTAGTTACTCATCATTGAGAGAAAAAAAAAAATATTAAGTAATTTACTAGCTGAATAGTTAAAAAAACTTACGGTACCTACCACGCGTAAACACGCGTTTTAAGTTTTTACAGGTTTTACAGCTTATCGTCAGTTATGAAGCTATACCTAAGACTTAGGTATAGCTATACCTAAGACTTAGGTATAGCTTTTTAGCTGACGATAAATATTTTAACATTTTTTTCTTTTAGCCATGAGTTAGATTAGGCAAGAGGAACCAACTTAAACATAATTATCTAATAGCCTAAGTTACACTTACAAAATCATGTTGTCCATCCGGCTCTGTCAGCAGATGCTGTATTTTGCTAAGATAAAAAGCAATCTTCTACCACACCACACAGGCACACAACCACAGCACTACTAAAATATCACTTGACAAACTAAAAAGTTAGAGCTCCCAATTAATATACCTAGGCACCTGCGTATTGTTTCCTACATTACTTAGGTAGGTACTTAACAACAGCTTTGAAATAAGTTCCTATCGCTATTGTTTACCACAACACAATGACGAGCAAGCAAGGCGAGCAAGACTACAACAATATCATTTTTCAGATCAAGTTACAACTTGTCGCCAAAGCTTGCCGTTGTAGCATTAATTCGACCCTCTGTGCAAACAAGTGCAAAGTAGACTTGCGATAATCAAGTCTGCGCCGGATTAAACATGGAACAAGATTCAGGAAAATGCCAGCCACCAGATGTTCAGGTTCAGGCAGGGAATAAGATGGCGTGGTGTTTAGGTACACAGGTACCAACATAATTATAACTTTTGTAACTATTAGTATTTAGTAGGTATTTGAAAATTAGACCCTAGATGAAGCCCTAGCCAAGCCTATAGGTCGCATTTGTGTCGTATTACCAGATAACAAGCGAAACATCGTCAGCAGTCTGAAGAGTTTACAAACTAAAATATTTTTAGGAAAAACGTTTCTGAGCCCTCTCCGACCAGCTCCCAGCAGCTGCTGATTTCCTCCGGGACCTTACCAATGCAATTTCGTCGGTCCATCAGGCGTGTGTGACTGCCATACGAGAACCTTTTACCTGATTCATCACCGAACGGGCGATTGACGGTTCCATAGAATACACGAGCTACTTACCTCTAGACTAGGTAGCTACTACAAAATAGGTCTTTGATTTTATTACTATAACTAGCGACCGCCCGCGGCTTCGCTCGATCCGTTCCTAATTTTTCTGGATAAAAAGTATCCTATATATCCATCTCCTGGTTCAAACTCCCCACCAGTTTTCAGCCAAATCGCTTAGGCCGTTCTTCAGTCATAAGTAGTTTCTATAATTTAAATAGATCAGTACCCGAAGTCGGAGTTTGGCAACCACATTTCGTTACCAAATGTTGTTTTCGTTTCGCCTATTTGTCTCTATCTATTGTATGGAGAAAATATGAGACGGCAAAAATACATTACGTAGTTAGAGTTGTTGTCTCATCTTTTCTCCATACAATAGACAGAGACAAATAGGCAAAACGAAAACAACATTTGGTAACGAAATGTTGTAATTGCAGTGGGACTTCGGGTACTGGTAACTTTTATGCACTTAATTATAATGTGGGTAGGTAAATTTAATTAAAAAGGTTTTTTTTATTAAACATTTTTATTTATTTTCTATACTGAACTGAAAAGTACAAATCAGACATAGGTAAAACCAACATTACATCAAACGTAACTTGCATCAAAAGAGTCACCTACTTGTAGGTACTACGCATTAAAGTATCTGTACGATAATTTTGTTGCTTGGTTACAAAAAACGTGGACCTAGGTATAACAAACAAGATGGCACAACTTTTAAATAAAGTACCTACCTACACAAGCAAGTGTTAAGTTACACGCATGGGCAAAACCCTTGAGTTGTTAAAATAAGTGAGGGAAATATTGTGTTCATTGTTTACTACTCTTATTAAAGAGCTTAAAATAAATAACTTTTGATTTTGATTTGATTTGAAAATTTTAATGTACTGTCAGCGCCTAACTTGAAACTTCATCCATTTTTGCAACTTTGCTAATTCACTTTTGTGTGAAGTGTACTATAGTATACTGTGTACATTACACATAGATTGATAGCTGATTCGTGTATGGCAATGATAACCTAATAAGCAGGTACACATATAACTAAGTAGAACCTCAATGTAATGGCACTAACATGTCGGTACGTGCTAACATTGGAATACTTATTACTTATCTACCAAAGTCTTAGGCCCGTATTCAGAAACAGTGCTTGAGTCTGAGTCGAGCCTCAAGCATAGATTTTTTATATTTTTAAATGGAGAACTGTCAAATAATTAAGCACTGTTTCTGAAAACGGGCCTTAGAAATTATCTAATATTACAATTTAAAATTAGTGTGATTTCAAATGAGTGCATCACAGCCAACATCGCAACCTTTTAGGTAATAAGATCAATTTTTAACTAAGTTTCAACAAAACTTATTTACTACGGCAAACTAAGGAGTGTTATGATTATGTTTTTTGTTCTAAGTATCTGATATGATAATAGGTAGGCACTGGTGTACTTTTTTGCCAATGCAGTGCGAACTACGTACGGCGATTTTGACAAATAAACAGTCAAGTGGGTGGGTGGTGCTAAATAAAAATGCGCATTATGGTTCATTATCATTACTCATGCGCAAGCTCACCTGTTTAAATACTTAAACAAATAACATTATCAATGCATACTATCAAAATTTATAATCCATGATAATTAAAATTTAACCAGATCATTATACATATAATTGATATTTTAAAGTGAAGTTACGGACTGGGATAAGTAAAAATTAAATTAATACAAAACTAAAAATTAGATTATATTTATCTAAGTAGATAAAATATATATTTAACCAGTTCTTTATTGAGCGTACGAGTTAAACGCCGATAAAAATATTTTCAAACCAATACTTATGATAATGTATTTTTAACCAATATTTTAGATATATTATTATGTATGTGAAAAACAATAATGAAAATACTGTTAATGAACAACGGGACATTGACCATAATTTATATTGTGAATTTTGTCTCCATATAACAAATATTCCGTTGTACATAAAAATAGTGCTTCTTCTTCTTATCGTGTCACTAGTTCTTTCGAACAAAGTGTGGTGAAAGGATTTTTGAAAATAGTGCTACAAACCATGATAGATTAAGTTATATTATTGGAAAATATTTAATCAGCGTTATTCTGAGTTTTCTAAGACCCGCCCTAATTCATATAAAACTACAAGAATAAAAATACCTGTCTAAAATTGAGTGTAATGCTCTCAAGGTTATAAAACATCATTGCACGTAAAAATCAAATCTTAATTAAAACGAAACTAAAAGCTATATTTAGAGGTAGCACTGGTTCGAGTATTTAAACCGTAAATGCTCTGAACTATACGAAAATTACGCTTTGAATTGTAATTCATAAATTAAATTTCTAAACACACTACCTACTATTATGCTATTTAAATATATATCTTAAAAAAGAAAAAGGCGGAAATCAGTGTGAATTAGTTGCATTATCGTAAAAACAATCAAAGATTATACTCAATGGGTCTTATTCATAATCCTGGCGCAACGCTGGAGTAGTTAAATCGTGTTTTGTCACATTTGTTCGAGTTGACAATTGCATGTCAATGCAAGAGACAAAACACGGATCAACTAGTCCAACGCTACGCCAGGATTATTAATAACACCCAAAGAGACGAGAATAACGGCTTAAAATTTCTAAAAAAAACTTAACGCTTACAATTTTTGAAGTGAAAACTTCTTTAGCGGCGTTGGAGCACTTTCTGTAATGGGTATAAAATCTTAAACTCGCGTCAGGGCGTCAGGATCACGTGACCTTATCGAAAAAGCGTAGGACGGATTTTTTGCAGAAATGTACCCTAAGACTACAACGTAGAGTTCATAATAAAAATCGAAAAAAAGCGTAAGACGCTACAGATACGCTAGTAGTTACTATGACACGGTAACGTCACAGAATAGATAATAGTTAGTAGCAAGCATACCAAGGCGTTTTTCGTGACTGTAGTAGGTATAGGTACATACCTATTATAGATTTTATGAACTAGCGGCCGCCCGCGGCAGGTAGTAGTGGTCATTGGTACAAGATTTTATAGATCTACTGTATTTATTTTTCGAGTGGAGCATTGCGGCGAGCGAAGCGAGCCGCCATGCGACCATGGGAACAGCGCGGCGAGCGAAGCGAGCCGTGCTGTGACTCCCCCCAAGCCCCCCAGAACCCCCTCCTCCGAAACCCGGGGGGAGCGTCGCGGCGAGCGAAGCGAGCCGCCACGCGATCACGGGGAACAGCGTGGCGAGTGAAGCGAGCCGTGCTGTTACCCCCCTAAGCCCCCCAGAACCCCCTCTTCCTGAACCCGGGGGGAGCGTTGCGGCGAGCGAAGCGAGCCGCCACGCGACCACGGGGAACAGCGCGGCGAGCGAAGCGAGCCGTGCTGTGACCCCCCTTAGCCCCCCAGAACCCCCTCCTCCTATGTCTGCCGTTTTACTTCATTTAGGACCTACTTGTAGGTCGCGCGACAAGGTCCCTTCTAGCGGTTCCGACCCGTTGAGGATTTGGCTTTACGTAAAATTTAGGGTTCCGTATAGGGTTTTGATTGGGGTTATACTATATTGAGGAATTTGATTAAATGGTCGACTTTTAGGGTTCCTTAGGACTTTGATTGGAGTTTCAACTACACTTAGAAGCTTGATAATGTTAAAATTTTTAGGGTTCCTTAGGACTTTGATTGGGGTTTTACTACATTGAGGAATTTGATTAAGTGGTCAACTTTTAGGGTTCCTTAGGACTTTGATTGGAGTTTCAACTACACTTAGGAGCTTGATAATGTTAACATTTTTAGGGTTCCTTAGGACTTTGATTGGAATTTCAACTACACTTAGGAGCTTGATAATGCTAAAATTTTTAGGGTTCCTTAGGACTTTGATTGGGGTTTTACTACATTGAGGAACTTGATAAAATAAACAACTTTTAGGGTTCCTTAGGCCTTTAATTGGACTTTCAACTACACTTAGGACCTTGATTATGTAAACAATTTTAGGGTTCCTTAGCACTTTGATTGGAATTTCAACTACACTTAGGAGCTTGATAATGCTAAAATTTTTAGGGTTCCTTAGGACTTTGATTGGGGTTTTACTACATTGAGGAACTTGATAAAATAAACAACTTTTAGGGTTCCTACGTTAATAATCAAGTTTTCACTTCTGCCGGCACTCCCGGAGTGCAACCCGTATTTTTTTTTCTAAATGACTTGTAAGTTGCTTTTTCACTTATCTGCTTGGTGTATTATAGCATTAAATGTATTAAAGCAATAAAAAGGTTATACATTTTCAACATTATGTATCTAAATTGTAGTCGTTTTATTTGGTTAGGTCATATTTATCAACTTTTTGATTGTGCAACCGGTATCATAAGATAATAAGGTTCAATTTCATCAGAAAATGCTTGTCGTTTAAACGCCCATCTTTAGTTATAAGCAAGAGAGACACAGATTCGTAGTTCCCCAGTTAGTATTGAAAACAATAACTAAGTATTCAATTTGGGTCACGGACGTTCCCCAAAAAAATAGGATTCCTTCATTTCTGAAATTTTGTAAATTATCTATTTTTAGCTACTTCATAAGATTATTATTTCGCTGTATCACAATCACAGTATTATATTATGTAGATCGAAGCTCCGTCTACAAGTATCGTAGTCTTATGTTTATTCTGTAGTAATCAATGATTTTACCGCTCGCTGAACAAGTAAAAATATTATTTGTAGATTTAGCCATCTAATATTTACAAACATTCAAACTAAACACAGCTCGTGTTCTGAAACTAAACAACGCATAAGCAAAAATATATATGATAAGCTCAGTAATAAAAACAGTTCAAAGTAAGTTCTAGATCTAGAGCACGACACGAGTGTGAAAATTAAAAATATTAAGAGAATATAAATTATAAACTAAAAAAACAATTCTCACTAGCACCCATCAAAAACAAAATTTGCATTATCCTTACTTGTAAGTATAAATAAAATAAGACTATAACGCAGCAATATCTTACATTTCCTACACATAATTATATAATAGGTACCTACCTACCTACCTAAGTATAGGTAAATATATTTTTTTCACTATGTGAACCACTGAGGTAGGTACCTATCAGTACATATTATTTCTACGATGGGAACATAATATTTCCCAAGTGAAATATTCACTAATTCAAAAAACTGTTTCAAACAATATTACAAATTCATACAAATTAATTAATTTTAATGTTTTAGTTTGTATCGAACCAATTGTTTAAAGTCTCATTTAATCCAATATTTTATCATTAAGTACTTAAAAAAAAACAGTTGCCAAGATCGTTCTGACATAAATATTCATAAAAAGTAAAAATAAACGAGTACATTTATCTTATCAGATCTCAGCATACACAAGCAACATAATAATTATTACAGTTAATTTTTGTAAGTAACAACAATTACTAATGTGGTATTTTTAAGATACCTACTAACCTACCTACTAAATATAATAGTTAGCTGTAGAAACAGAACGTGTATAGCATGCCATAGGTAGATACAGCTGTTACAGGCAATAAATATTGCACATCGGCTTTTCTGCTTTCGTAGAGCGCTATCTCTTTCACACGCACACTAGGCTCTATGGAGCCGAAATTAGCCGATGTGCAATATTTGTTGCCTACTACTGTAAGTTGTAATAAATCTAAGTCACAGTGACTGAATACGTGCATATTAGACTAGGAACATGTTTACAACGAACCACTCCATAAATGCTTATTGCTATTGAGCAAATATCACCTACCATTGCATAAAATTCAGCATTAGAGAGCTGCTTTTACAACAACAAAGAGCAGTAAAAACTTAGCTAAATCGCACGTGACATCCCCAAACTGTTGTATCTTTGTCTTCTATCCAGAAGTCATCGAAGTTGTAGGTTATAGTTTATTTTTTTATAATGATTTTTTTATAAAGTCACTTTGTGGTTAAAATTATTTTTACACTAAAATTCAAGACAAGACTGGATATTCTAACCTAAAAGACTTATTACCAAAACTGAGAAATTCAATAAAAAATTGTCAGTTTCTGGGATATCTGCCGTGACAAAGGTCTATTATGCTAGAATCGGGCCGCAGATACCATAAAGCAAAAAAAGGTACCTTGCCTAGGGATTAAGGTCAGGCGGATATCTTTTTCAAAAACGACCACTAAAACCATGAACGTAGTGAGCGCTAAAGCTTAGCTGTGTTGTTGATTTGGACGATGTTCAAGTAGATTGCAGGTTCCGACGCGTTTGCACTGGATGTACCGACGAAATCAGCGCTGGCCGTGCCTCTGTTATCATTGTTATTCGTGTCCTGGGAATTAAAAATAGCCATATTTAAAAATCGCTTGAAAACTTCTACAGGTTACAAGATGGTTCAAGTTTCTACGCGTTACAAGATGGTCAAAAGTTTTATTCACTTTTGTCGTCACTCCCGGAGTGCCTTTAGGCGCGTCATGTATTTTTTGAGATGGGAAAAACCGTTGCACTCGCGACACTGTACCGTTATAACTAGCGGCATATAACTTTAGCACTGAACGATACGCGGAGGGGATAGCTGCGCATGCGTCGTAGTGTGCGCATGTCGCGCACACTGGATGTGTGGATGTGTGCAGAGTGTCTTATTGGTACAGAGAGCGGAGTGCGACTGGAGAACCAATCAGCACTACGCACGCGCGCCCTTCATTCCGCTAGCCCCCCTCAGGCATCTTATTTTTGAACTCTGCGCAATAACGGTTAGCGCTAAAGTTATGTGCCGCTACGTATACCGACACATCATCGGCAAAGATCGACAAACTTCGCAAAATGTCTGTGTCTGTCCGCCCGCTGGCAGCCAGGGAGGAACACACACACGAATTACCTACCTACCTGCTTTGAGTATTAGTTATGTACTTCCAAATAATTTTTAGTTAACTATTATTTATGTGATAGCTATATTGTACGCCCGAAATGAGTAGGCTGTTGGAACAAAATTACTTTAAGATCTATTTTACACAGTTTTACAATAAATGATTCTTATTCTTGTAATTGTTAAAGTTTTCATTTCTATTTTCCCGGAGTGTAACTGTTTTTTTTTCAAAAACTAGTATACTTACTGTTTTGGCCAATAATTTGTGGAACGCAATGGTTTTGAATTACAATACGTAAGAACATGTACTCAAAGATTTCATAAAATAATCTAAAATCTAAACTTTGTTGAGCAGTTTTAGAATCATAAATGTATGTACCTGTGTTTTCATTTTCTTAGCAGGGGGCGAAACGAGCGTGGTTTCTCTGGCGGCGGCGAGCAACGCCGGCAGATCGCTCGACATCGCTGCGCTTGTAGTGGACGACGGGCTCTCAACCACCTCGCTGATCGATACGTTGCCACTGTTACAAAATAATATTATTAATTTAAATGTTGGACTTACGATACATAGATCCAAAACACGTGGAAAATATAATCATTACTTATGTGCTTATTTAATGAAAATAAAATGTATATAAGTATTATATCAGCTATCTGGTTCCCATAGTACAAGCTCTGCTTAATTTGGGGCTAGATAGTGTTGTGCTATTAAAAAACAAAAATTTTATAGATGCTTTGATCCAGATTGAGATGAGATTTGTTTTGTAGTTTTTTACGTGAATTTTTTTACAATGGGAGGTTCAGCTCACTGTACTTCCCATGAATAAGTATTGCTAATAACAAACTAAACAATGTTGGACTAACTTGGCATCGTTGGTGCTAGAATTGGGAGTCCATTCATCCGGGGTGGTGTTTTCATTGTGAATGGAAGGCCACTCGTTCGAGTCCTCGTTTTTAATAATTGGAGTTTGGCTGAAACATTACAATCTCTGTTAGATTTCAGTATTCAGTATATTTATTGCTTTATCATGCATGTAAATTTAACAGTGTCAGCTCTTAGAACTAGTTTTGGATCAATAGGTACATAATTTACCCTGTAAGGATGTTGCAATATAGTAGAAAATGACCGATATGATATAATCATGCAGATTGTAAACAGGTTAATAATACCTACAATGATAGAAAAAGGTATTTATAATTTACTTCATTTTTTTTTTCTTCCAATCCAGGGACCCGACTAAAACCCAATACACAAGTTAAATTCAATAGAGAAACTGACAAAGGGTTTCCGCCAAAATTGCCCCAGTCCCGGCGCAAAAGAATTGTATCTCAGATTTTAGATACTTATTAGTAGAAACAATATCAGGTGTCGCTATTTCCTGATTTCGTGGCTAACATGTTTTTTTTACCCAGAGAAGTTTCATAGGCGCTACATGCAAAAATGACACTTTTTAGGAAAAACTTCATGTTACTGTGTGTAATTGACATTGAATTGGCAAAAAACTAATAAAACACATCATATAAACACATTATCACATTCATATGTAATATAATGTACCTGACCTATGCCATTTTTTTAAAAACTTCATTTTACTGTATTAATTCACTCATTAACAACACAAACGTGCGGGTAGTTGCAAAAAATTAATATAATACGTACACACTGATACGACTCGTGGTTGGTTCCTCCTGATTTATTTTGTTTTTACGGCGACTTGGCATTAATCCCTGGACTTTTGATTTTAACACAATGAATATATGCATAGATATACGCTAATAATTACTGTTTAAGTAAAAGAACGCATTGAGCACGCTTTAAATGACTGAGTATTGAGTTCTTAATGCACACTTTTAGTTTAGGAACGTAGTGGTACCTGTACACCTATTACACTTAACTCCGATCATTGATTTGAAACATGTATGAATAAACTTATGTCGTCCTTGTTCCTCAGTAACAACATTATGTACTAGGGTATATGTGTGTGTTTTATTCATTTTTTGCCAATTCAATGTCAATTAGTACAGTAACAAGTAGTTTTTCCTACAAAGTGTCATGTTTACATGTGGCGCCTATGAAACTTCTCTGGGCAAAATAACCATGTTAGCCACGAAATCAGGAAATAGTGACACCTGATATTGTTGCTACTTATAATTATCTAAAATCTGAGATACAATTCTTTTGCGCCGGGACTGGGGTTTTTTTCTATGGCCCGTGGCGGAAACCCTTTCTATTGAATTTGGCTTTTTCTTGGATATAATATCTAGATCGTAGTATTGTATCATCATCATCAGTCTAAAGAAGTCCACTGCTTGACATATTATGCCTCCCATACAACTTGAGGGGTGCAAACGTGATTGTTTTGTTTCGTAACCCGGTTGCAAAATAAAAACTGTAGGACAGTGGGGAACACAGATGTTTGTTCACGTCTGTATGTTATATTGTATTCTAAGTATGTAAGTAATAAAAAAATATATGAATATAAGTTTTATATCAGCTATTTGGTTCCCCTAGTACAAGCTACGCTTAGTTTGGGGCTAGATAGAGTTGTGTGGATTTTTTTTTTAGTCAACCTATTTTGTCCCACTGCTGGGCAATGGTCTCCCCCAAAGACTTCCACTTATCTCTCTCTCGAGCCTCCTCCCACCATCTCCTCTCAAAGGCAGATTATCTACCTATAATATGTATTTATAATTATAATAACTTACCCCTGTGGAAGGCGAACATAGGCGGGAGGATCGTAGACTCGCGCGTTCTGATTGCCAGCCGCCTCCCGCTCGCTCGGCGCGGGCGGACCCGTGGGCACACGCTTTACGAAAGGGTCAAACGATTCTGAAAATACAGCTTTCATTTGAAAATGCCTTAATACCCCATGCCCTTATTATAAAAATACAGATATATTAAACTCGCCGGGCGAGCCTCCGACCACAATTATATAACGCCACCGGCATATTTCTTGTAGTTTTCATACATTGTACAGTACATGGACTCTCCGCATACGGTTGACGCCGGTAGCCGTCACACGCTACAAACCGTCGCTATATAAAATAAGCCCATTGTAGGTACATTATTATATTTTAAAATTATTTTACTTCTTTTTCAATTGTTGTAGGGTGTACAATAAAGGATATTCTATTTTATTCTATGTTTTATTTCCTTTCCCAACTACCAATAAGTCACATATACATACCATAGGCACAGTATTTGAGCTACCAAGGTATTTGGTATCTTTTGACCTATCTCTGTCGGAGACTTTCATATAAAAAAAACTTTGACAGCCCTCTCAGCTCAGTTGATAGTAGTTCTGCTTTCTACATTGCAGGGCGTGGGTTCGATAAAGATGTTTTGTGTTTGTTCTTTGTATGGGTGTTATATTGTATTTTTACACAAAGTGTTTACAAAAAAAGTAATATATCAGCTATCTGGTTCCTATAGTAAAGTTCTGCTTTATTTTGGAGTTAGATAGAGCTCTATAGAATGTCCAAAATAAAAAAGCATACCTTCCTCGATGTGCCGTGTGTAAGTGACGTCGGGCATAGCGATGGGGGATTCAGCACGCACGGCCGAGTACGGGTTATACGGCGGGGGCGGGTCAGCGGGCGCGCTTGCGTTCCTGGACGCGCACGCGGAACGCAGCCATGTCGCCGAAGCTGTTCATAACATAATAATCTTCTTCTTAACGCTTCTTTTGAACCATTGTGGTGAAAGGATTTAAATACCTCAAAGAGGCTCCTTTCGTGAACTTGACACCGTTTTGTGTGTGAAGTTTTTAAACTTTTAGGTTCTACGACATACCGGTTTCGTCATGACGCGTGATGGGTTTTCCATCTTCTTCCATCATTGAGTTGGCACATTTTTGGACAGAAAAAAACATTGGTACACTACGTATTTGAAACCGCGACCGCAAATCGGAAGGCTTACTACCACTAGACCACCCTTGCACACCAGTGCTGTGTATAACATCAATCCATCCTACATTTACGTAAGTATCCTACGTTTGGTTTTACTGAATTATCAGTAAAACCAAACGTAGGATGCTTACCCCTGCTTACCCACTTGATGGACCAACTATGTACTTTGTAGAGGTCTTAGTATAACGGTGGATGGGGCCTTGGTAAGGGCTCGGAAATCTCTGATCGTTCTTCCTAGAAATGCTTATGCCTTATGTTCAGCAGTGGACTTCTTTAGCTCATCCTAATATTCGCGAACTAGTCGAATGCCGCGCGGCTTTGAAACCCTCCTTAGAGGTAGAAATTAGAGGTGCGAATTTTCGAAAAACGCGTTTCTTAATAAGCGCGTACAGACTACACTCTGCTACATTAGATCTCGATATAACAAGTAAAAATAAATTAATGAATACTCACAAATTTTAAACAAGTCTAGCCTTCTCATTACATAGATGGTAATTATAATAACAATCACGAAAAATAATATGAGAAAGCCGATGATCGACCATAGCATATAGGCTGAACTTGTGCCGTCTGCTCCCAAATCGCCGGGAGGAACACATGCGCCGTCCGCGTCTCCTCTGTGGTCCACCACTAGGCTGTAACAACACAGGTATGCTTATAAACTATTGGTATATCACACTGCAATGAGAAGCGTTTCTCAACAAAATATTACAGGAGCTCAACGAAGAGCACAACACTTATTGCACAACTCTTCAGCAAGGTCTTTTGACAAATTAGCCATGATAAGCTCTCAATCTCTCTATCTTTTGGCCCACGCCTCTTTGCTGGATGAAGGTCTCCCCAGACTTTCACTTATATCCTCTCGAGCCTTCTCGCCAAGAATTCAGGAACAAAAATCTCTCAGATATACCTCCTATCGACGAGTACAAAGGATGTAATATTCAAAGGAGGATTCTAGATTGAGAGGCTGTATCTGTACTGATTATATACGAGGATATATGGGCAATAACATAATCGTAACTCCACGTTAGTATTCCAGGATGTGGTGCCTGCCTACCGCACTGACCAAAACCTATATTTACTAAGGAACCTACCACAACCAGAAGCAAATTTACCCTGAACCACCTGAGCAAATATTACCAAAATAACGTGCAAGTATCTCTTAGATATCGATGACGCGCAAACCTTTTTCGCGGAAATTGGCGAATCTAGCGTTTTAGCCGGTTAGTCGCCAGATGCGCCACAGCTCAAATGAGTAGCAACGAGCTCAGCTCAGCTGTAGAATGTAATGTAATGAGAAATGACTCACCCCTGTAGGCACGAGCCGCACTTCCTCACTGACTTTATGCAAGTATTCGGCGAGCCGAGCACTGGCAGTTCTCGCTTCAAGCTCGCACAACTAAGGCACTTCTGGCAGAGGTTCGTGGCAGTCTCGCAGAAGTGACCTATATGGCACTGGCCGTCCTCGGTGCACGAAGCAGGCTGGTCCTGAGCGAAAGACGCGCACATCACTGCCGTTGTAGCCGTCAAGACAAATGCTAGCGTCCTGTAAAAAAAACCGCCAGTAAAACCTCACATTTCACTTCAATACAAACTGCAGAGTTTTAGGATTTATTCATATCTGACATGTAAAGTTATTTTTTAGGTCAGTGTTTATTCCCCTGAGAAATCTGCACTCGGAAACGTCCGTTTCTGAGGTCTGAGGAGGATGTTATATCGGTTGCATTTTTTTCATGTTTGTTATCCCATTATTTCGCTACTAAAAAGCCGATTTAAAAAAAATATCTGAAAATTAATTCTTCCAGATCGGTCCCATCGAAATTTCATACAATCGGTTTTATAGTTTGGCCATGAAGTCGTTTTCTAAAGTTTTTTAAACTGTTACTATTTATTTACATGCAAACAAAACAAGAACAAGAGACAAGTTCAGAAACTTCAACCTCAACGAGCTAAATACAGTCTATTACGCAGTTAGTAAGCCTACCACTATATTATATTCACTATATAGAATAATAGAACATTCCAGATAAAGTGAGTGAATGCAACAAAACGTGCATCTGCTCTGACTCATTATAGTAATTTACCTTACAAAGACATCGTACGATATTGATACAAAACAAAGCCATGAATACGAAATAGACCTGTTAGGTAGGTAAGTATGAGATTATTTTTATCAGTTTTATTACCTACGAATGAGACGTAATCTACAGATTATAAGCAAATCCTGCATGAGTGAACAGTTTCCCCAGAGGCCATCGACATAAACTAAATGTCGGTGACCGACGCTTATTCACAGACCTATTTTAAATTAATATAAATAAGTGAGCACCGTGCACACACAATCTCGGCTCGCTCGATACCGGATCGGTTTAGCTTCAAACTGGGGATGATGCAATCATTTGCAACGGGTAGTCACCAACCAGTACTTAGGTCTTTATAGGCCTTAATCTAAGTGTGTGCCAGTTTGCAGTTCAAAATCATTATTTTTCTTTTCACCGCCTTCAATTTAGGGAAATGATACCAACTTTAATCTTGGATAGATAGCTTAGCTACGCATTTTAAAAACACGATTGGTGAAAACTTTCCCGATAATAGGGACTTAGTTTTTGAACAAGCAAAGTTTAAAAAACTTGAGAAACGGACTTCATGGCCAAATTGCTGAAGTGATTTTGAGAAAATTTCGATACCTAGGACCAATTTGGAAGTAAGTAGGCATTTCAGATAAAACAAAAAAATGGTTAGGTATTATATGACGAAGTGATGCAATAACAACCATTAAACAAATAAAAAAAAAACTAGTTGAGAACCTCCTCTTTTTTCATTAAAAATACACAAAGACGGTTAAAAATACACAATTTGCACCCATTTCCTATTTATTTTAGGAACAGCATGGGAACAACGCATAATTTTTGTCAGGTTTTGAAACCTAGAAGTATTTCATCAGTTGCCTATTTTAATTTTTTGTTTCATTTCGTTCGGGGGGCAAAACAATTTCGAAATTCTGAAAAGTCTAAACATCTTTTCACGCTGATTGTACCTACCTACCTCATCATAAGTGTATAGGCAGTCAGTTAACACGGCCAGTCGTTGAGTCAACAACACCTTTTGTAGGTAGGTAGGATACCGATCACTGCAAGTGACCTTGAAAAAATATCTCTGAATAACAGATGGACGAAGTATTTGATGGGTAGGTAGGTAGGTAGGTGCTTTGATGCAAATAACGGGTGTTTTTCGATTTCAAGCAATACTTTTCTTACCCCTATTCTATATGGTACAAAATTAATATTGTGAACATTCCACACAACACTATCTTGCCCCAAATTAAGCAGAGCTTACTATGAGAACCTATTGTAAATACAAACATAATAGAATACAATATAACACCCAGACAGAAAACAAACATCTGTGCCCACGACCTACGGCGCTGAAGGCAGGGGCTCAATTCTAGACCAGTGACTTTTTTGTCACGGTAGATATATATCACAAGAATTGTCAAATTCACTAAAGAAACTGACAGTTCTTGTGATATACCTATATGTACCGTGCCAGAAGTCGCTGGTCTAGAATTGAGCCCCAGAGCTTCTACCAACTGAGCTGAGAAGCCAGTCAATATTTGCAATATCATAATTGTAAGTTTCTATGTGTAAATTAATACTAATTACTGCTAGTTAATACTAATTAAAGGTAAATAGGTATATTTGTTCGCTTGCAGTTATGTTAGGACATCACAGATCACGTAGGTATCAAACCCGCGACCTAAGATTGAATTCCTTTTAAAAATAATCAAGGGGTATGTTCTTGTTACTGCTCAATTATTACATTACATTATCCAGGTTATATTGTAGTTTAGTAGGTATTTGTTCGATCACGTAATAACAAACAAATAGTTGGTTATAATAGGTGCCATTATAAATGAGACTTGCTTGACAGATCACATGTTTTGACTTGCGCAGAAAACGATTCAAGGGTCTTTAGGGGGTCTGAGGCGGGAAGGGGCCAGGCGTCATGTCATCGGCTGGCTGAAAGAGTCCGGAAAAAAAAAGAAAAGGAAAGAGAGCAAAAAAAAGGAAAGAGCTCGCCAAGTCTCATCTTTTATGGCACTATCTATCGTACTGTACACAACCTAAGATAGTTAGTTATTTTTTTTTTTTTTTTATGTAACTTGCTGAAGGAACAAGCATATGGCCCACCTGCTGTTAAGTGGTAACCATCGCCTATAACAAAGCCATGCCTCATAGGTCACGCAACATAGGTTATATACATAGGTTATAGGTCATAGGTTAGTTATCTACGCAACGTACCTTATTGGTACACTTTTATTTTATTTTATTTTTATATCCTGTCAAACTAGCTACACCTAGGTACCTACGTACAATTGGAAATCACCTAACACAAATCTACAGTTACAATAATAGCATTGGCATTATTTTGTTTTATTTTTTGGGAATGCTCCCGCAGTGGTTGTTGTTCTAGTCAAGCGAGATGAATGCGTGAGTCATGTACCGGTTAGGTGCGCGACGGTCGCCGTGCCCGGTGCCCTAGGTACCACTCGCAGGGTGATACCCACAGAATACAGAATATGTAGTAGGTATTCTTGGTGATAGGTGTTAGGATACGGCTCGATATTATCGTGAATTAGGTAATACCGTGTAGGTCGATTCCGAGATTTTCAACATGAGGCACGTGATGCTGATGATGATATTTTTAAGGGCTAGGTACTCTACATGTTAAGTTGGGGTATCGTTAGATAGGTTTTAAATATATTAAGAGGCTTCATTAGTCATTTTTCAATTCGAAAGTTTGTTTGTTATTTAAAAAGCTTTGAAGTGGAAATTTTCATTGCAGCCGCAACTCGCCCAAAGGCTAAACCACTATTCTTGAATCTAAAATAATTGCCTGCACATTGAAATTGTCAGAAGAATTGTTACAGCTTTGAAGGCTTGTTAACCGACTTCCAATCAAAAAGGAGGAGGTTCTCAATTCGGTTTTTATTTTTGTTACCTCATAACTTCGTCATTTTTGAGCCGATTTGAAAAATTATTTTTTTATCTGAAAGGTACTGCTTCCAGATTGGTCCCATTTTAATTTTATTAAAATCGGTGTTGCCATTTTTTTTTAAATAATTTTTTTAATGTTTGTAACTGCATGCCTCCGTCATTTATGAACGGATTTAGAAAATTATTTTTTATTTGAAAGGTTATTCTTACGTCCAGATTGTCCCAAACAAATTTGATTAAAATCGGTTTAGCCGTTTGGCAATGAAGTCGGTTTCTCAAGTTTTTTAACCGACTTCCAATCAAAAAGGAGGAGGTTCTCAATTCGGTTGTATTTTTTTTTTTTAAATGTTTTGTTACCGCATAACTTCGTCATTTGTGAGCCGATTTGAAAAATTATTTTTTTATCTGAAAGGTACTGCTTCCAGATTGGTCCCATTTTAATTTTATTAAAATCGGTGTTGCCATTTTTTTTTAAATAATTTTTTTAATGTTTGTAACTGCATGCCTCCGTCATTTATGAACCGATTTAGAAAATTATTTTTTTATTTGAAAGGTTATTCTTACGTCCAGATTGTCCCAAACAAATTTGATTAAAATCGGTTTAGCCGTTTGACAATGAAGTCGGTTTCTCAAGTTTTTTAAACTTATAATCATTTAGTTTTAGAGTTTAGAGCATCGAGATATAAGGACCTACTACGTACGTACCTAGTAGGTACTTTATATCTCGATGGTTTAGAGCCGATTTTGTGAAGCTCGCGCTATCTATGAGCTCTTCTAATGTATGAACACAGAATAAGTAATAGCCAGTAGTATGTCGCGATTTTTGTATGTTTTGATGGGAGTAGCCACACAATTAGGTAGGTATTTTTTGGTGTTACTGTTACTCATTGTCTAGTTTTTATTTGATGATTTTTTTGCGTTGATTATAATATAATCTTCGGCTAGGTAGGTATCATGAGTTCAATCAATATCTACAAGTCGCACTGATTTTTACAATCTATTACATGACGATCGGCAAAATTGGAGAATGGAGAAACGATGAACGCTCCTGTCGTGTCGGGCTTGCGTGAACTATGTACCTACCTACCTAAGTAATAAGTATTTTTGTCGACAATCTCGGACCTAATTTAGTTCCTGGATCAGCATTTTCCAAAAGGTTGTTAAAACAGGGATCCGATTCTAGCCAAAGTAGCCGTAGCCTAGATCTAACGATATAGCCCAACCGCCCAATAGACTTTTATGTCACAGTTGATACAATAAAGTAAACAGGCCATTGCATCTACTGTAGATTTATTGTAGGTATAGCGTCAGGGGCAACTGGTGGTTTACTTATGCCCCTACTTGCAGGACGTTATGGTGCCTGGGACAGGATTTTGATGGAAAAGGCTTGCCCAGCAACAAGGTCAAACCGTGCGGAGCTGATTTAGTATAGGATCCCGCTATAGAAGGACCTTCACCGAGCTGGTTATTTAATGAAACGTATTTTATATATAATTAAACATGCCAATAAATATATTCTTTATGGGTTGCCTATCAAATTTCAGTCCAGGATATGATTAATTAATAATTAAAAAACTAAATTGTTTTTTTAACTTTCCACCGGTTTGTTTATTAGACAAATTCTATACCAATCGAAAGTATAGACCCCATAGAATATGCAAACGTTAGGTTGCCTATTTTTTTCCGGTCACAACTCTCGGGTAGCCAGGTATAAACAGGTAAATCAATACTAGCATTTTGCACCGGTATGTTTATTGAATAAAAATACTGGGGTCTATACTTTCGATTGGTATAGAATTTGTTTAATAAACAAACCAGTGGAAAGTTTAATTTTTTTTTTTTTAATTATTTATTAATCATTATTATCCTGGACTGAAATTTGATAGGCAACCCATATGGAATATATTTATTGGCATGTTTAATTATATATAAAATACGTTTCATTAAATAACCAGCTCGGTGAAGGTCCTTCTATAGCGGGATCTTAGACTAATTATGCCACGTGTTTCCTCACGATGTTTGCCTTCACCGTTTGAGAACTAGCACTCTGTCTTGTGTACCTACTTAAATTTTTCGACAGAAAAACTCATTGGCACACAACTGGGTTTGAACCTTGGGATCGAAAGGCGGGACCACTGCCACTAGACGAACTAAAGATCCAGAAAATGACATTATTTTATTCATTATTTTGACGGTTAAAAATCCTTTCACCACACTTGGTCTTTCAGTGACACGATAAGAAGTTTCTGGGATACATAATCTACTGTGCGTAACCAAAACATCTATTGATCATTGATTGGGCAAAGAGGAAGTCAACAAGTAGGTACCTACCTACTGCACAAGTGCACACTGCACAGAATACAAGTTATGACGCGAAAATCACACTAATATCTGGAGAAAAAACTGCTATACACTCAAGAGTCAAGACAATGTGAAGCACCTAAAGAGATGGCAAATACTCAACCTGGACCAGAGAACCTGACCAGTTCTTCAACAGTGTCGTTTCGCTGAGAGCGTAGGGCACGTTCTTGACGTGCGTGACCTACGAGGCAATGCTTTCTTATAGCCGATGGTTACTACTATAGCATCAGGTGGCTATATGCTTGTTCCATCAGCTAGTAGTATAAAAAAACATCCCCAATGCATCAACCCAGAAAACATCTGATTATACTTAGAAGCCGATCATAGACAATAACAAAAAGGTTAGAATTCGGAAAATAATGGGAAATACCTAATTGAGATTTCTTGGTATATACAATCAGCACGAGAAATAAGGCCAAAACTTTCTGATTACCTACCTAGGTTTGCAGTCAAGGTAAGGTATAGTAAATGCAAAAAAATATGGATCAAATAATATTTTTAACAAGCTAAAAAACAACATTTCAAATCAAACCTAAAGGAAAAGTGGTCTTGTTTGAAAAGTATTGGAGTAGGTAAGGTACTTCCTAAGTACCTACCTTAGTTTAGCTTATTGCTAAAATCTTGAAGAGCATCACAGACGTAGCTAGGGTAAAACACCCGGTAGTCAGCCTTTTAGCAAGAGTTGTAACTTTAACATGAAACTCGTTAAAAAAACACCCAAAAAATAATAATATCAAAAATGGCAGAAAAGCTACAAAAACATGAATTTTCTTGTTATAACTTATTACTGAATGTTATTGAATGTGGAACTACAGTTTTCTTGAACATAAAATAGTTTGCCGTAAATAAATACCTACCAATACAAAGTTATTTCATAGCGTAAGCCAACCATTTATTTTATACTCTTAGTCACATAAAAATGGTAAAAATCTATATGTATAATTATATTCTATGAATTTGAATAAACATTCAAGTTACAGTAGTTACGATTCGCGCTTATGGCCGACTACTGGGTGATTTACCCTACACTTACAAAATAAGTCATGAATGTACCTAATATAATTTAAAGTTTAAAAAACTTGAGAAACCGACTTCATTGTCAAACGGCTAAACCGATTTTAATCAAATTTGTTTGGGACAATCTGGACGTAAGAATAACCTTCCAAATAAAAAAATAATTGTCTAAATCGGTACATAAATGACGGAGGCATGCAGTTACAAACATTAAAAAAAATATTTAAAAAAAAATGGCAACACCGATTTTAATAAAATTAAAATGGGACCAATCTGGAAGCAGTACCTTTCAGATAAAAAAATAATTTTTCAAATCGGCTCACAAATGACGAAGTTATGCGGTAACAAACAACCCGCCAACGGTGACGTCAATTTGACTTACATCTTCGGTGACCCCGGTCTCACGCACCGGGGTTTTCAATGGAAGATTTATCAGAATCTAATACTAACTGACAACTTTTTTTATTAATTATAAATTATTTGACAATAAAACAACCATACTTAATGAATCACAGCCTCGTTTATTCACTTTTTCTTATGATTAGACAACTTCACATAGAACCTATCAAATTTGTTAGTTTTACACATTATCGCTTTCTAAACATTTGAAAACACAACAATCAACATATCTGTGAAATTTTTCAGCTTTTTCAGTTTCTAGACTCTCTAAACTTACTTAAAATAAACAAAAAATGACATCCTACCTCAAAAAAAACAACAAAAAAAAAACTATGAAAATCACTTTTCTTCAGTCAAGCAAATACTGCAATAAGGCACTATATTATGCTCAAGACACAAATGTTTCTTGCTCTTGTGGCAAGTGATGATGAAGGTGAAGTCAATGACAGTCTGTCGTCATCAAGCAGTTCATGGAGAAGTGATTCTAAACGATGCTGTTCCCTTTCGTACGACATGCTGTAACAAAGTTTATATTTTAATCAGGATGAAGAAAAATTTTGTGTATTACGATAAAATTGATAAAATCAAGCAATAAACTTACTGATTATAAAATAATGCAATGACACAATAACAAAAGTAAGCAAAAAGTGTACATAGACCAGACAAAAAACGAAAAATCAATAATTTAACTCTGCATGTTTTACTTACATATTCGGTGACCCCGGTCTACCGCACCGGGTTGGCATCAAAACTCAGGAACTTGCGCCCACTCCGATTTCGTGGGCTGATCTAACGGTGGGGGAAGGGAAATCAGGCAGCTACTCAAAATCGCGACAAAAATCGGCGGCGGGGGAAAAAGTTATTCGAATTTTTCAAGTCACCCGGTCTCACAGACATATAGGTCACCGTTCCCGGGTTAAAAAAAAAATAAAAAAAATACAACCGAATTGAGAACCTCCTCCTTTTTGATTGGAAGTCGGTTAAAAAATAAAATAGCAGTAGGTATTATCAAACAAAAAAATAGATAAAATTATTGGTCAGAGTATACATAACCGTGTGCAAAGGTAAAAAAAGACTCTCGCCGAAATTTCGAAGCGAAAACACATAGCCGAAATTTTGATAAAAAAAGACTTAGAAAAATATCAACAAAAAATATTTTATTTCTTAATGTTTTTTTACACATTTGACGCTGCCGAAATTTCAGAGTAAAAACACTTAGCCAAAATTTTGAAAAAAGAACAAAAATGTCAATAATTATAAATACGCCAGCGTCTTGAAGACGCTTCCGTCTGGCACTGATTTGGATCAGTTGAGCTATCTCTAGATCGTTTTAACGATCTGCAGATAGCTGTTGAGCTATCTGCAGATCGTTTCTTGTTTCTTGTGTATTTTGTATGTTTTGTAAATATTTGTTATTTTAAAGCTTATTTATCTAAAAAAAAAACAAAATAAAACTAGGTATTATTATCAACAAAAAAAAGGATAAAATTATTAACCAAAATAAAACCCTTCTTTCTGTCTGACTACTGACTACGCAACACTTTTCTACTCGACTGCATTCTATGTAAGAAGTACCTACATAATATAAAGTTACTTACTTATTTTTTAGGATGTCTTGGGAGTAGTCAGAGAGGGGTAAGTACACACAAAAACTTACCTCATTGTCCCGGATTGAGCAAGGCTCTTTTCATAAATCACTCTTTCCTTTCAGTTTTTTTCACCAACACTTTACAAACACTATTTTTTAAGAATTCGTAGGTGCGCAACCTATCTAAAAATATTTTCATGTAGAAATATTTATTTTATTCATGCACGCAGAAAAGAACAACGTGATGAGAAGTCCGAATATTATTGTTTAGAAAAAGCACTGACAAATTGACAAATCATGCAGCAGCAACGAACGGAAAAAACAAACTAACCGACCGACAAGTACAACAAGCAACCACTGGTCCACTGCCTGCACTTCGCAGGCAGCCAGCAGCACCGGGCAGGCAGTGGCAGGTAGGGGCATCAAAACAAGTCTCAACTTGTTCGAATATAGTTTCGTCCTTGTCATAGCACCTGATTTAGAAAAGGAAGGATGAACTCAACAGCAATGCAACGAGGTAGTTTAAAAAAAAGCCCGAGTGCTTCGTCTGGCTTCTGCCAAAATTACACTTTTGTCAAAGTCATTTATGAACAACTGTCATCTTGTCTGTCGCTTCGTCGCTTCGTTGACGTACGTAGACGGGAGGCGATAATGTACAGCATGATAGACGGCATTATTATGATTGGCCAATGCACACCTTGTGAATCCGAAGCCAGCCACAGTCAAGTTGACGAGCCTCGTTTACACAGCAGTTCAGTGGGTATGGCAACAAGATTATGTATTGTGATAGCTGTTCCTTGTTAGTATCACACTCATCCAGCTGTTTTAGGAGTTCCATCGTTTTTAGGGTTCCGTAGCCAAATGGCAAAAACGGAACCCTTATAGATTCGTCATGTCTGTCTGTCTGTCCGTCCGTCCGTATGTCACAGCCATTTTTCTCCGAAACTGTAAGAGCTAGACTGATGAAACTTGGCGAGTAGATGTATTCTGTGAACCGCATTAAGATTTTTACAAGAAAGTAGATAAAAAAAAACAAAAAATTTGGGGGTTATACTTGAAACTGAAACTCAAAAAATGATTTTTCATTAAACCCATATCTATGAATAGGTCTTCAAAAATGATGTTGAGGTTTATTATTATCGTTTTTTTCGAAACTGTATAGTTTGTGTGAGAGATACTTCCAAAGAGGTAAACTGTTTATCCCCCCCCTCTAACTTCTAAAATAAGAGAATGAGAAACTTCCAACTTTATTCACTTAAAAAAATACCTTTCAACGAACTACAAGTTTTAGATTATGTTACTTGTTGCTACGGAACCCTTCATGGGTGAGTCCAACTCGCACTCAAATCGAAACAACAAATTTTCAACGAACTACAAGTTTTAGATTATGTTACTTGTTGCTACGGAACCCTTCATGGGCGAGTCCAACTCGCACTTGGCCGCTTTTTTTTATTGTTCCCAAAAATGAAACAACAAATTAAGTTTTCAACGTAGTAGCGCTAAGGAACATTAGAAGTGTAAACGCGACCGGTCAGTGCTCGGTGGCTTAGAGGTTAATTGATTCAACCTTAGAATTAACTGAATTCTACAATCATCTCATTGGGCAGCAGCAATACGTTGCTGTTTTATATAGTTCTATTTTACGAGTTTATTTAATGAAAATAAGCCGAGTTTTTAAGTTCATTTTACGACGCAAGCAGATGATAAATATATGGTCTTAACTTTTATTTTTTTTGTAAGTATTAGAATTCATGGTACTGTATATGTATAACTAAATCCAGTGTTTCAGTTATCGGGAGTAGCCTTGTTCCACATGCACATGTATACATGATTTATCTGGTATAGAGTAAATAAGGCTTGAAGATTTGACTACCAATTAGTACCAATCATCAGGTCGTACATTACATTGATCATCAACATTACGTGGTTGGTCGTCGTACAATAACCTGACCCATTTGTTTGTTATCTTTTCATCCGGCAGCGTTTCCATGCCGATTTCATACATGAGCGCTAATACAGAACAGGGCGAATGAGGCCAGATTTTTTTCTGTTTTTTAATAACATTTTACTCTGCTCTCTACAATACAAACTCCAAAGGAAAAAGTGTAAGATCGTCCCTAAAACTTTATTTTTTGAAAAAGTAGGTAAGTAGGTAATATTTTCATTTAACCATATGACTTTTTAATCTTTATTAACTTATGAATTTAGTAGTATAAGGTATAATGATTTATTTTTAACCTATTTTTAGGTTTAGCCGTAATATTTGAAGTCATTCACCTTCACCATGGCACACAGCTCCGGGTCTGGAAACCTAAAGAATGGTGTTATTGATTTTACTGCAGGGTCATTAGGTAAGTTAGTACCATCAAGTTCTTACTTAGACCATTTTTTAACTCGCAAGTAGCCAAATGTGATGTGTAATATAATAATTGTAAACAAACCACAGCCAAAACTTTAAAATTATAAAAAACTTTAAATTTCATTTTATGTTGATTTAGGAATTGATTTGTAGTTAAATAGTAATTTATTTATTTAATTAATTGGAATGGTTGCTACATTGCAACCACTTACACTAAATAATATAAAAATTGTATAAGCTTATGATTAGGTACAGAAAATGAACAAATAAGATCAAAAACAGCTAAGTAACAAATATTTGAATGAAATCACAAATAAAATTTCATCATATAATAGAAAATAAAATAACCTACCTATATAAAATATTGTTCCTTAATAAATTAATGTCAAATGCATACTTGGCCTTTCTTGCATCATTCTTTCTCGCACTGTATGACACAAGATGACTTATGCCATTCTTCAAGACTGCCAGTCTTGAAGAATGGCAGAAGAATGGCAGAATGGTGACTAAAATATACTACATATTTGTTCACATTCTACATCAAATTTGGCTAGAAATAGGTTCCCAATTTTCTAGAAATCTTAGAACTTTTGGCACTATCTACTAGCCTATGTATACCTCAACTTCTGCAAATAAAGTTTTTTAATCATTTTAGGAGGAATTGCTGTTGTGTATGTCGGCCAGCCCTTAGACACAGTAAAAGTAAAGATGCAGACATTCCCTCACTTGTACAAAGGAATGTATAACTGCGTCAAACAGACTTTAAGAAATGATGGGGTTTTAAGGGGGCTATATGCTGGAACCACACCAGCAATCATGGCAAATGTTGCAGAGAACTCGGTCTTGTTTGCTGCATATGGATATTGTCAAAAGTTTGTGTGTAGTCTTACTGGAACTGAGGTAATATTTTATTTGATGATACACCCCTATATGTGACAACTAGAAAAAAATTGAGGACTTCAGCTACAGCTACTTATGATAATAGCGTCGCCAGAGCTTTTTAATCTCTATCTAACACAGAGTTATTGAGGTTTGATTTTGACCAAAATGCCACTAATTTTTAAAAGAGATCTTTTTTGAGATCTACACTGACATTGTGCATTGTCCCCTGCTAACCTCAGTCCAACTTCTTAAAATAGCAGAGAAGGACCTTGGGTTGATGGCAGCAGTGTTCCAGTAAAATGGTCACGCCTTGTTTATTGCCTATTCGATACCTGTTTATAATTTTAAATTGCACGACATTTGAAAAAAAGAAAATCTTAAAAAAAAACGAAAACTCCAAACTATTTAAAACATCAAACATTACATAACATTTAGAACGCATCATCATAATTCATAACATCCAGAAAAATCATTTTGCCATCAAAATGTTGATGTGGAGCATTTTATCTTATCTGCCTCGCTGTCTGACCTCAATAATTAAGTTGAATTAACTAACGCAATAATGATCTCTTATCATGTTTTGCAGAGTGTGGATCAGTTGTCTACCATGGGTAATGCATCGGCAGGATTTCTTGCTGCATTCTTCTCGTCATTCACCTTGTGTCCCACTGAGCTGATCAAGTGCCAATTGCAAGCAATGAGAGAAATTAATGTACAGGGTGCTCAAACAGCTGTATGATATTTACGGTATTTTATGTATACAAATAGTACCAACCTATTATTTAGATCTCGGTTTATAGTTCTGAATGCCGTTTTGTGATACATACCTACTTAATCAATGAATGACGTAGTACTAGGTATTGTTTGAATGATATCTAGTTATACCTATTATAGATAGTGGTAATTATGTTTTCATTCGTTTATGACGTTGTGAGTACGCACATACAACATTGTGCTTGCTTGTAAAAAAAAATACCTTTTTAACCGACTTGCAAATCAGGATGAGGCTATCAATTTTAGTTTTAATTTTGTTCTAATATTTTTAAATGTTTGTTACCGCTTTATTACGTCATTTATGAATTGCGTCAAAATTAACTGAAAGGCTCCATTACAAATGTATTAAAAGTAGGGACTATACTTTGAAGGCAACCCCATTAAAATTGTATTTGTTCACATAAAGGTCAAAATAACTCCACTGCAGTTGACGCAGCAAATATTCCGGCAGTACGGCATCCAAGGCTTGTTTAGAGGATTAGTGCCGACAATCATGAGAGAAATGCCTGGATACTTCTTCTTCTTTGGTGGATATGAAGGTACCCGTAATTTTGATTTAAGGAGTTTTCCTGTACTGATAATCAATATCTATACTAATATTATGAAGAGGAAACCGATTACCGAAGTACCGATTTGAAAAATTATTTCATCGTTGGGAGGCTACACTACCCGTGGGTGGCAGGGGCTATATCATTTTATTCCCAAAAGTTAGGGATCCGAGTGGGGTTGATCCCCACCGAAATGCCTCGCATTTAATTTGTGTGTTACACAAATTACAATTATTGATATAATATTCATTATGCTATTATACAAAAAAGACGCTTCCGTTCCATTCCGCGGCGGTGTAAATTGAGCCTTACACGTTCATCCATGCCTCTTTTGCTGGCCGCTGCAGTAATGTACTATTACTGATACAGTTTTATTTAAATCTATTTTCAGGCACACGAGAGTTACTTGCGAAGCCAGGACAATCGAAGGACGACATCGGATTAGTGAGGACTATGATTTCTGGCGCGGTTGGCGGATTAGTTCTCTGGACTATAATATTTCCAACAGACGTCATCAAGTCAAGAGTACAGATTTCGAACAAGAGCCAGAAATTTATGACAGTGGGCTATGAAATTATAAAAAAAGAAGGTCAGTTGATTTAGAAATTGTGCATTGAAAACACAAAACTAGTAAGGTATGGTCAGCGATAAAAGTAGAACACATTTATGGCTCAATTCATAATGGTGGTATACAAGCTTAGCAGGCCAATAAGTCTGTTGCCATCTCTTTTTGTTGACATGAAAGTGATAGTGACAAGAGTCGTTTAGCGAGCCGCCAAAAGTATCTGGCATTAACTGGTATCTGGTAAATTAAGTATCTGGTATAAGGGGGAACTTTAAAGTTCAAATATATCTACCACTACCATATTCTCCAAGTATAATTAGTACTCTAAAAGTAAACTCATTAATAATAACTGAAACTGTTCCGTATTAACATGCCATAAGAGTTATTTGTCGAGTGTGAGTAGGATCCAATTGCGCAGCAGTCAGCGCATCCCCGCACCAAGGGGAAAGTCGCGGCTTCAAATCCCGCTCGGCTCTTAACTTTTAGGTCGTTATATAATCTTAGGGATTTTCCCTATGTTGCAAACACTCTTTTGTTGCTGACTGTGGGACCAGTGGATTGAACTATAAGCTCATAAAGCTCCAACCATTCCACTCTAAAATCAAATCAAAATAATACTTGGGTACTCATATTTGATTGTTAAAGTCATTTTTTTCTTTTCAGGCGTACTTGCTTTGTACAATGGACTTAAACCCACGTTAGTAAGAACGATCCCAGCAACTGCGGCACTTTTCGTTGTCTACGAATATTCCAAGAAGTTTATGCATCAATCGTTTGGTGACTAGTTATAAATTAATATACAATATTTTTGATTACCTAAATATGATAATATTTTTCCAGGCAGAGCTTTAAAAGTGACTTAATTGTTGCATTTACTTATTAAGTAAATAAGATACCAAATAATATTTATTAATGTTACTGTTACGAATGAAATGCCATTTTGTACTTTTAGGAATAAAATACTATTGTTGGTAGAAATATAGTGTGTTTTGTTGTTGACATGGATAGAAATGACAACTTTTTGCAAAGCATAGGTGAGTTATGGAAGAAACGCTTGACGCTCTGTGAAAATACTAAAGCGACGAGCGTTTTTCGTTCACTTTCATAATCCTCAACATTGATCCACATTCTGTGATAAGTGAGTGATCATCAGTACCTACTAGTTTATGGTGATCATAGCGGGAACTTTCAACTTAGGGCAACTTTTTACTCATGCCCCATGTAAATAGTTACAAGACGCTGCCCGCGCTGGTTAAACTTATTTGACTACATTAGATTTAGGTACATAGTAGATCGAGTATGTAATATACTTCGTCCAAGAATTACGCCCTTTACACCTTCTATGACCACACCACCTTGATGGCCAGCAATTGATGACCTGTATTAATAGGAATCTCCTTGCTGGTTTACAACCTTTTTCATGCCACTGCATTATCTCTGACCACAGAGGTTCTATTCTGTCTCTGACTGAAGATTGTCTCGTAGAGAATCCCCAAGGCTCTCTTACAAGGGTTTTCTGTTCTGTGAAGGCAAAGCAAGAATAATGTCTTCCGATGACTACCAAGTCCAGAATATTTATAGATACAACAGAAAGTCGTACAAGAAGAATACTAGGCGGAATTCTCAGCAAAATGATTTAGTTGCTCAAGATGAAATTAATATTGAAAATGCAGAACGTTCGCCAAGAAGTGATGAAATGAGAATGGATATGCCTGGATGTAGCTGTGATATGGATCCTGAAGGTGATGTGGCCAATATACTACACAAAAAGTGTCCTGTGATCACTTTGGCACAACAGCAACTTCAACGACTTTTAGATGAGACTGATAAAATTCTCTGCGATAATACTAGATGCTGCAGGTACTTACAAACTATTATCTTTTCATAAATGCTTCTGGGTAGGTTATTATTAATAGGCTAAGTAGGTATTTGCTTGGTTCGAAAGAATTAGGGACACGATAAGAAGAAGAAGAAGGTATTTGCTTGGGTTTTTGGGAACATTACTAACTATACCTATAAGTATATGTATGTGTGAAAATTGTACTAAAAAGGTAGGTACCCACGTTTTTTGAAATTAGTTCTTTACAATAACTTTCATGAATTACGTAGTTCAGGGTGAAGTTTGCTTATTCATTCAAAGTTATGCAACGTCCTGCTCTCGCAAACTGATGGATGACCGCTAGTGGTATCATCTCCGTGCTTCTGTGTATTAACACATCGGTATCTTACTATGCGCACCTAGTATGTTTTATTTTCAATTAACTGATGTTTTTACTTTTCAGATCCATTTACGATTTTGTATACATCTGTCGAGAAGTTCTCAAGACTCGAAATAAATGCATATGCGCCTTTTTTATTCTCTTAGCAATGTCATTTATTCTCGGGGTCTTATTTGGCGCTGCGTCTTGCGGAACCTATCTTGGAAGGTTTAATAGTCCCATGATAACTTGTTTGGACAACTTCTTTATTTCAGAATCCTCACAGGCTGCACTGCAAGAATATCGCGGAATAGTGTGATATTTATTTTAGATATATGTACATAGGTACTTTAATTGTAATACTAACACTTACTACTTTCTACTAAGAATTATCTTATTGATTTAAAAATATACATGCTTCTTTCAGTAATGTAAATACCTACACTTTCTAGTTTCTTGATATTGACAAGGAGTAAAAAATAAATATCCATTACTAAGTTGAAACGGTTTAATGATTGATAATACATTTGAAATGCATGGCAATTTTCTCGTAATTAGTAACCTAATAATAATATGTTCTTAAGGAAAGTAGTTATTAAGATGACATTTTACATCTGAATTTGGTGCACATTATAAGATTTAATAAAATGGCTTTCATGTTCAGAAACTGATCAGTCATTTTATTAGGTTTCAATTTCAATTTACAAAATCATTGTTTTATCTTCATAGGCTCAGTTCCTATAGCTTACAACATAGGTGTTCAAAAATTATTGTTGTTAGTCGAATTTTTTCGCAACATGAATCATACCTAGTATACTTTTCAGTCAATGAGATGACAACCTATTGTACTAAATGTAGGATACCTGTAGAATGTGCATAGGCCATCCCAAGTTTTCAAACTGTTACAACTCTTAAAAGCCTAATATTAAAACAATAGTAATTAGAACTATACCTAAATAAAAGAGGCAAAAATAATTTAGTGAACTAAAGATGCAGCATTACTTAAATAAAAATCACAACAGAAAAAAGTCTACAACATTAAATCCTCAAATTCAAACATTATTTAATACATTAGGTATAATGAATTGGAATTAATTCTGCCTGTAATTTCTATTTAACTATAGATGTTGAGCAGCAACCAACACAAATAATTACTTTTCCTCGCACCATTCATTTTCCTTGCGCACTTGGTCTTCCTCGGCAGCTGTAAAATCATTCTTGATGTTAAAAGTTTTACGGATCTCTTCTGGTGTCTTTCCCTTGATCATGTTTGCAACTGTCTTACACGTAACATCCAATAGCCCTTTGATATCCAAATAATTGGCGGCTAATATCAGTTCAAAAAGGGTTCCCTGATCTACTTTCAGGAAATCAGCATCCCACGATGAGATGTCATCCGTTCGCTTCTCTTTGTTCTCGTCATCTTCGGGTAATGGAGGATCGTCTTTGTGATATGTCGCCCACTGAATTACTTTCTTGAGAATAGCGGAGTTGACATTTGGCAGAGGAACTACTTCTTCCTCGTCATCTTCCATTCCTAAATCTTCTAACATGGTCTTGATTGTGACTGAGCATTTAGCTATTTCAACGTCCACCACAAAGACTTCATTGTCAGAGGACTGTAGTTTGATGTTAGGCATCTGCAGGTAAACAAAAGAAAATCAATGTTAGAGTTAGCTGATGCTACAAAAATAACCAGGCGCCATTTTAGTTAGGTACGAAAATAATTGAGCTGCTATTCTTACCGTCACTAATTATTTAGCGTTCGTAAGGGCTGTAGCTTCTATTTTTGTCTATTTACGATAAAAATATACAATATGTCCGGAAAGTTGAATTATCGTCCTTGCTTTTTCTTGGTGATGGCGGTGCGACAACGCAACGACAGACAACGACAACCCAAACAGTGTTGCCACGTGCCAAACCAAAATATCTGGGTTTCAAAGTCTAAAAATCTATATAAATCTGTATTTGATTGAAAAATACGCAGAACCTAGAACGAAACAAAAACAACACAGAATAGAAAAGAAAATATACAAAAAAAACCGGCCAAGTGCGAGTTGAACTCGCGCACGAACGGTTCAGTTCTAAAAAACATTTGTTATCTTTTACGGCCTCGTTTGTTTATCTCATTTATTTTTTTAAATTCCCAATATACCCAAAAACGGAAAAAGATGCAAGAAAGTGGCGTGGAAACACAATAACACAAGACCTTTCTACAACACCCAAGCGAGCAGTGATAATTTTAAGTTTAAAACCGTTTCATACCGTGAAAATCCCTCATTATGTATTGAATTATATTATTGTAATTTACTTGAACAAATTAAAGAGTTTATATCCAATTATGACGCCTTTTTCATTGATTTCAGTATTATTTATCGATTGGCTAGTTAATGTCGTTACTTCTCTAGTCACACTAATACATAATTATCTACAAAAAACGGACACGCTTTGAACCAAAATTATCAGTATTTGTGATAGTAAGTCCATGGATGAAAGCTTTAATTAGAAATCGATGCTAAATGAATGCAGTAAGATTTAATTTAACGTAATTAAGTTTACAAAGAAAGAAGAAGAAGAAAGATTGTCGAATATATTACAAAAAACTAGCTTCTAAAGTTAAAATGTTTTTTTTTTTAAGTTTGTAAAACATTTCGTGGGTATAGGAGCGCCGAAAGAAAACCTAGGGAAAACATTTAATTTCTTTTTTTTTGACAGTTCTTCATTGAAAAGTGTAAAAAATCTGTGCTTGAGGCTCGACTCAGACTCAAGCGCTGTTTCGGAATACGGGCCTTAGTGCCAGAGGCACAGAACAATAATAATCCTATGAGACCAGAGGTGAGTGTTGCCATTGCCACTGCGCTGCCAGCTGCCAGTGAGTGAATGTAATGGAATGGCTGACCCTATTTTCTTTATCCGCAGGTCCAGCTCGTGGATCTTGCACCACCACCACCAGCATCCTGACAGCTTAGTCGGCCTAATCCACAGGAAAGACATGGTCAATACGTGCTGAATATGCCGCGGGTTTCCTCACGATGTTTTCCATCACCGTTTGAGAGCACCAGCATTGTGTACAACATTTTTCGACAAAAAAACTCATTGGTACACGACTGGATTTGAACCCGCTACCACTAGACCATCAGTGCTCTCACCACATGGTCAAGAGGTCAATAAAAAATAGGACCTAGGTAGTTAGGTATCGGTCTTTTTAAGGTAAAAAGCAAGTTCGATTACTATTTATTACATACTTACTACAAACATCCAGTAACAATAATAATCTTAATTTTTGCATGCAGATTAAGATAGCTATTGTTTAAAAATGTAAAGATAGAATATAAAATAAGTCTTCCAAGAAAACAGATCTAAAAATCACTTGTAATGCACATACCTATATCTTTTGTAAAATAAATAGGAATACATGCAGATCAGCCTTAATCTTGGCTGTATTTGGCTATGTTGATAAAGTTCCTAAATGATTTATTTTAAAATAGCCTAAGCCTAAACCTACACCACTATTATATTATGTAGCCAAACTAAGCAGAATACTAATAAGCACCTAAGCACCTAAGCTACTTTACTTCTACATTTATGTAAATAGACATTTATCTTAATTCTAAGAATATAACAGTTTTATATGATCTTACATTAATTGGCAAATTAACTCTAGTATTAAAGCACCCTATTTTTTATTTCTTTATCAACTTATCATAAATGTTTTTCAGTAGAGTTTAATGATAAAACTTAAAATAAAAAGTTGTATTAACACTTTAAAGGTATACAAAGCACCAAAGTAGGACTATGCCTGACTAAAATGTTGTGCTCATTAAATTACAATATTCTTTTAAAATAATACGCTAAATCACAAAGTATAGGAATTAGCTGTTATAAGCTAATATTCATATTTTTTAATTGGTTTTAGTAAATTATCAGTGTCAGTTTTGCATGGCAAGGATTTGGCAATTAATTTTCAGATTCAAAGTATTATTCAATTTGTGATTTCAAGTCTTTCCTTCACACGGAAATATATTTTGAGACTTGGGCGCATTATTGTACACAACATGATTGCAAGAACTAGAATAAAACTAGTGTATCTCAATGCATCACCAAACTTCCACCAGAGAGAAAATAGACCAAGTATAATAGTAATTATTCCCAATGTGAAGGTAACAAGCCCAACCGTTGCATGCAACAGTTTTGTGTAAATAGGTGCCAGGTAATTCTTCAGTTGAAGACTGCAGAGAGCACCAAGGCCACCAAGCATTGTGACTACCATAAAAATGAATGATGCGAGACCAAACTTTGCATGTAAACTAACAAAGTGAGCTTTATCATTGATAATTTTATTTGAGAGAATAATCAAAAACCCTGTAAGAATTATGATACCCCCTAGTACTTGGAGCACCCAATGACGTGCACTTCTTAAACGCATTGGCATCCACTCGGTAGCAAAGTCTCCAGGGGAAATGGCGTTTACAGCAGAAGTCATTATTATGAGCCACTGGAAAAGAGATAAGTTTTTGTTATATTGATATGAATACTCTTTAAATGCACATTAGGTAACCATCATCATTAATGCAATTTGGAATGTAGGTAGGTGTACAAGTAGGTACACTGTCCAGATTTAAAATGAGTTATTAAAAAATGCAACTTTTTTAAATCTGTATCAGACTGCTGCAATTGATTCATATGGCTACAGCTAACATCAATCTAAAGCTAAGTTAGCTTTAAATTGATGTTCGCTGTAGCCATATGAAGTATGAGTTAGCTTAGCTAACTGGTTTTATAAAAGGTTTAATGGCTTACTAATGTCACTTATAAGTTATAATACATACCCCTAAGGTCATAAGACTCGGATGAAAAGAGAATAATGAGACTCCATCCTCAAAGCAACAGTAAATTATAATGCCCAGAAATATAAGGGAACATAAGTTGCTGAATAAATTCATATAGCTGGGTTTTGTGGGGTTTGAATTTGGTGCAACAAGTCGCGATGTCTCTGAACCTCTGTCTGATGTCGCCATATCTGTATTCACCCGTATCTTTGAAATTGAACGTATTTTTTACCGAGGAAAGCTTGAGTTGAGATGCCGATTTTGACTTCCTCTATTCTTTTTATTTTACGGTAGGCGTACATAAATTATTGATTATTTATTACTTGAAGTGAGTGAAGTGAGGGTCTCGTATTTTCTATGGCCGATCTTATTTTCACGAAAAAAGAAGAAGCAGATTTCTATGGTGTATGTGTGCGTATACGTATGTATATCTACATTTGTGTGCGTAAATCTTATATTTAAACTGTCAAAACTGACATCTCAAACTGTCAAATATCAAGAGGTCAATGTCATGCTTGCTTCTGCTTGCTACTGTTCTATATTTCTTGCTAGGCTATTTCGAGATACGAGCTAATATTTACGAATTAAAATCCACCGGAATATTAAATATGACAGAAATGCGATGGCTGCAACAGCATCGGTAATTAATCATCTGTCTTATTATTATCATCTGAAGAGTATTTACCATTTCCTACAGCACAGACGACTCCAATACCTCCAGCAGCGTTGGGAACCAACCGCTCATAGTCAACTCCTACGCATAGTTACAACTGGGCAGTCATCAATAATGAGAAGAACATTTAATTCTTCAGGGCTGGACACCTCTGCCGCATGCCAGACCACCTCGTGGGCTTTCATCTTCAGTGGGCTGAAGATGTGTGTCAAACTTAGCGCTAGAAGGTGGTAGACCCGACTTTAGTGGGTGTGTGATGTGTGTTTATAACCCTGCCAAAAGTGTGATAGGTCAGATTGTGAATGAAGAAACTTGCTATATGTGTGTGATGGAGTAACTACCTACTAAAGATAATCTACAATGTTGTATAAATGTTTTTATAGCGTTAAAGATTTCATTTAAATTATTTTATATTTTCTTTAAGAATTATATTATTCTGAATTGATTATTGTTATTATTCTCACACTGATTTATTTTAATTTAACTTATATTTTCTACTTTTTTTTGAATTTTGTATATTGGTCGCCGATGAAGTATGTGAGCCACTTTTTTACATACCCTATGATCTTATAATTGTACCATACTTCTTGCAAATAAATATATTTCATTTCATTTTATTTGTACCAACTGTCGAACTACTCAGTAGTTACTAAACTACAGATGCAGAGTTATTGGTGAAAGAGACTCATTTCCTGTAGGTTTCATTTGCTCAAACTAGATATAATGTAACTATGCTACTCGAGGATAATTCAGCATTAAAGAGGCGAAAGAAATTTATCAGTCCAGTAGTTTTTGAGTTTATTTGTTACAAAATACAAATCTGTATAATAATGATGATGACAATGTTACCTACCTAAGTACCTATAAGTACATACCTACCTATTTGCTGAGAAGTCCCATTATCACACAGAACGCCTACCTATACATACATATGATTAAGTATTATGATTACACGCTCCTCTGAATCCACCATCAGGTAAGCTCGTTGGCAGAGAGCACTGGTGGTCTAGTGGTAGCGGACCCGCCTTCCGATCCTTAGTCGTGGGTTCAAATCCAGTCGTGTACCAATGAGTTTTTCTGTAGAAAAATGTATGTGCACTATGCCAGTAAAACATCGTGAGGAAACCGGGGTGTTGTAGAACCTACAAAAGTTCGAGCAACTCGTTCGTGTCAAGCGCCACGCAATAAGGGCCCACTAGAGGCCTTGCGGAAACCAGCCCGCACATCAAGTGTGGATGATGAATTTGCCGCAGCTCGTTGGCATCAGTGCCTTGTCTACCTTATTCATAATAGGTAGGTACCTAAATAAGGTAGGCCTAATGATGATGATGATGAAGAAAAGGTACCTCTATGTAGGTAGACAAGTCTATCTACCTATTTGCTGAGAAGTCCCATTTTACACACAGAACTCCTACCTACCTAAGAGCTGGTAATCATTTTAAACATAGGTATTCAGCTTCTGAATCCACCATCAGGTAAGCTCGTTTGCATCAGTGCCCACCTTACTCATAATACCTAACTAAATGCAGTAGATCTACAAAATCATGTAGGTAAATAAAACAAACATTCCACAGGATGGATGTTAGCAATGGCCTACTACGCGGGCAAAGCCTGCCGCGGGCGACCGCTAGTTCATAAAATCTACAGTCACGAAAAACGCCTTGGGATGCTTGCTACTAACTATTATCTATTCTGTGAACCGTCACAGAATAGATAATAGTTAGTAGCAAGCACCCCGTGTCATAGTAACTACTAGCGTATCTGTAATATCTATTCTGTGAACCGTCACAGAATAGATAATAGTTAGTAGCAAGCACCCCGTGTCATAGTAACTACTAGCGTATCTGTAATTCGGAAATATCTTAGATTCACGAAATCTAACATCATCATCACCCTATCCCGAACCTTATCCCATACTAACTATCCTTTATTCCATGTCGTGAGAAACACCGCTTTTTTTTTACATTCTAGTTGCATTCGGTAAAAGCCAAGGCAGGAGAAGATTTGACTTCCTTAAAAAAAATGTTTGCTAAATGTTTGCTAGTGTGTATCATCAACTTATTATTAAAAAATGATGAAAGCTATAATTAAAAATCGATGTTAGATGAATGCAGTAAGATTTAACATATAAAAGCTTACAGATTAAGAATAAAGAAAGAAGATGAAGAAAGATAGTGGAATATTACAGAAAACTTTAACCCAGAAAGCTCAAATTAAAATTAAAAAAAAGTTTTGATAAACATGCCGTGGTGAATATTGCGTAAATATAAGAGCGCCGATTTTCTATAAATATTTTCTTCTTCTTCTTAATTATGGCATCTGTCCATCAATTTTGCCAGTGTCAAGTGAGGATTTATTTTTAAAAAATATTTTATAGTCAAGTCAGTCAATAGTTAAGTCGACCCTAATTGGCTTTGAAAACAAATGGTGGTGTTTTTTTCAAAACCATCAGAAACATTTTCGTTCAAATCAGAATAGGTAATACATGCAATGCAATATATAAACTTGTGACTTCCCAAAATGATAGAAAACAAACCGCTTGAATGTCAAAAAGCGGATACGAGCGGATATCTTGTTTGCTTCTGCTTGATTTCAACGAAACAAAATAAACCACTAAACCACAGATTAAAAACCAAGGCGCGTACGAGCGAGAAGCGAGATGCCATGTCAGGCTGTCTTTGTCTATCTACACAAAAAATGGTTGTTTTTCAGCTTTCTTTGATTTAGATAATTTCTTCTCAGTTTTTCAGAATTGCATTCGTTACGGCGCAATGAGATGGAGTATTTACAATAAATTTTATCTTAGATATTTTTATGTTAAATGCAAATGATCTGGTTTGGCCGTGTCGCCTACATAGCGTCTTTGAAGTGCTTCTAGCGTTAGTGAAGTTTTTAGCAAATTTCATAATGAGTTTTACGGGTTTTCAATGACATATGTAAGTATTTTAACCCATAGTAATGCTGCCTTCATTACTTCTTATTTTCGCAAGCGTTTTCAATACAGGAATTCCGTAAACTAGCGTTGAAGTTTCGACGTGTCGTTTCTACGATTTGTTCGTCCGCCATGTTTGTCTGTCCTTTTTAATTTTAAAATCTATACTATGCATTTGCTTTACCTGGTTTATAGACCTATAATTAACAAATACTTCGTTAAAAAATATCAAAACGGAGAAATAGTGCCAGGTTAATTGCAGGTGTAAGAAGTATTTTTCATCAACATTGCTCTCTTTGTTAGGGTCAAGATGGTTGTTGGATCAGCTGCTTATCCCGGGAGGCAAGTGCTTCACAAAATGCAACCAATGGGCATGACTCCTCGCGAACTCTCAGAGTATGATGATTTGGCGACAGCTCTGATAGTGGATCCCTACCTTGGCATTACAACACACAAAATGAATATTCGCTATAGACCACTAAAAACAAACAAGGAAGAACTGAAAAATGTTATAAAGCAATTCATTGAAACTCAAGATTACAACAAAGCTTACAATAAACTTGCCAATGGTGATTGGATTCCCAGACATTTTAGCAAAAATAAACATCAACAAAACAAACTCAGAGAGCATGTGAGTGGTTGAGTTTTATATATTTATTTTTATCTAGGATTCACTTTAATTATTCATTAAATAACTTTAGTGTTTATCTTCTTTCTAAATAATAGCTGCTGTTTATGATTTGAAAGCAAAATGACTGATGTCATTCCCCCCACCTCAAATTAGAATTAAGGTTTGTTTTTGTATTCTCACTCTCAGTCAGCTAAACTACCCTTAGTGTTATGAAAATGCTTAGTATGCTTTGAAGAAATAGATTGGGTTTAAAGGTGTGATAAATGTATACTTTTTAGGCTTTCAATATTTTAAGAGTTGAATTATTAGGTGTTTAATTTTGTTCTTTTATTTACAGATATACCGTTATTTACGGGTATTTGATAACAAGGCTGGATTTGTTATAGAACCTTGCTATAGATACTCATTAGAAGGTCAAGTAGGAGCTAAAATATCTACCACTAAAAAGTTTTTCAAGCATGAAAGAATTGACTTTCTGGTTGGGTGTATTGCAGAGATGACTGAAGAAGAAGAAAAGCAACTACTCCATCCTGGGAAAAATGATTTCTCTGTTATGTATAGCTGCCGTAAGAATTGTGCACAGCTTTGGCTTGGGCCTGCAGCATACATTAATCATGACTGTAGACCTACTTGTACTTTTGAAGCAACAGACCGGGGCAAAGCTTTTGTTCGCGTGCTACGAGACATTGAAGTTGGTGAAGAAATAACTTGCTTTTATGGTGAAGATTTTTTTGGCAATGGAAACTGTTACTGTGAGTGTGAAACTTGTGAAAGAAGAGGTAAAGGTGCATTTTCTGTTAAAAACTGTGATGATAATGAACAAGCCACAAGATACACATTTAGAGAAACAGACAATAGAATTAATAGGACTAAGGCTAAAAAAATACAAAAACCAGTGACGAGTAAAAACACTGAGAAGGCTCGAATATCCAGTAGGCAAAATTCTAATATAATATCTCCACTTAGTATCAAAGAAATGAAACAGAAAGGTCTGACAAAATATGATGCAGAACTTTTGATAGCCCAGGGTTGCATAGCAGATGGGATGGATGGTAATGCCAGTAATGACACTTCATGTAGTAGGGAGTCTTCGGTTAGTAGCCGAGGAGAGCGGTTACGACGAAGGACAGACAGCGGCCGGGCGACAGGCGAGGGCGGCGCTGCGACGGGCGGCAAGCGGCGCGCGCCGCCCTCGCGCTGCGGCAGCACCGCCAGCTCGCGCAGCAGTCGAGACTCTCACACGGGGATATTTCTAAGAAGTCACAAGCGCTTGCTTGACACATGCACTCAGTCAACTTGTTCCAAAGCTGGAGCTAGCTCTAATATAGCTTCGGAGTCCAAATCGGATGTGACTTTCAATACACCAAAAGATGAAGCCCATGTACCTACTGCACTTGAGGCCAGCAAAGTGGGCATCAAAAATGAGCCCATGCATGAAAGTGTTCAAGATCTTAACAATTTAGAAAATAATGTTGTTTCTTCTACTGAAACACTTATGGAACAAAGAGATGAAAGTGAAGAATCTCCACTTGAAATTGAAGAAGAGAGTATGCACTCAGTAGGACATGCAGATACTAGTGCAAGTAGTATCAATATTCCAGAACAAACCATTGCAAAGTATGTCAGTGATGATGCACATTTGAAAAGTGAGATATCTGATTACAGAGAGAATGTTAATCCAAGTGAATCTAAAGATAGTAAAGTGAACAAAAGTAATAAAATTGACATTATAAATCGGGTGGAAGAAGTAAAAAAAGAAAGTGACTCAGGTCCACCTTGGTTGGTGGATAGTTCTAATAAGAGTAAAGAGTGTCCGTGCACTCCACCTCGGAGGGGCTTGAAGCTGACTCTGCGGGTGAAGAGGAGTCCCGTCGTGGAGGAGGTGCTGGAGTGCGGCGGCGTGGCGGAGGCGCCGGAGTACGAAGTGCTGCGATTGGAGGGCGTGGACCCCGAGACAGTGCGGCGCTTCAAGAAGCGGCGCCGCTCCAAGGAACGCCATCGCAAGCACAGCCCCGTCCGTCCACTGCCTCCAATGAAACGCCTCAGGTTAATATTCGGCAATGAAAGTCGCACTATTGATTTACCTCCTGCTATATCAGCAGACTGACAGCCGAAAATACCTTACTTTAATTTTTCCACCGTTATAATTCAATTATTAGTTTAATTGACACTGATTAGAAAATAATTTAATTAGGTAGTATTTATTGTCATTATGTAAAATTCTGACTTTTATGTGTGATTGCATCAAAATTTTATTTGATGGTTCCAGAATATTTATTGAATCAAATGACGAAAGTTGATTGTTGAAACAAACTCAATTTTAATATTTTACCCTACTCATAATCATTATAGGCAACATATTTCATACATGTAAGTTGGTCATGCATGCTATTGCAGTGTTTAAATTTATTTCGTAAAATACTTATAAGTATGTATAGTCCTAAAGCTTAAAACTTTGTTTCTGTTTATGTACTAGATACATTTTATTTATGAATATCAAATTGATAAAAAGTCCAGTTAATGAATTATTGTTATGCATTTTATCCTTCAACCTTCTTTATCTCTCATATTTGCTTTGACAGCACTGTGTAGCAATAACTACTAATTTGATACCTATGTACATACTTCTGTTATTATTTTCCTACAATTAATGTTTTGTCTTTGAATGGTATGGGACTGTATTGTTATAATAGTGAGTGATGAGGACTAGAAAACATATTTTTTTTGAGTATCTAGTTATAAATGTAATGTTAATGTTAGAAACAAACAATAGGTTTAATTCAAACTTGGGCAATTGATTGTAATTATGTAAAATATGAGGTCATGCTTGTTGTGCGTAACTTATTTGGTAATCTAATCACTCGAGTCTCCTGGCGTTACGTTGTCGCTTCGTCCTGCGAGTTACGCTCATTGGCATTCGGGCACACCGTTTTTGTATGCCTGCTGCGCGCTTAATGTGGCTCCATACAAAACCCAGCTTAAACATTATTGACCTCTACCAGACGAGTTGGAGCCTGGCTGGTATGCCAATATTTAGTGATAATTAGTGACTAAAAATGAGGGTATGAACGTCAGTGAGTGGAACTCGTGTCTTGACACTCGTCGCAACTGAGCCCATGAGCGAAACAAACAAAAATCAGAAATGATAAGAATGTTACAAAATTATTTCGTTCATCGAAAATCTCAACATGCATATTGCATACCTACTGTTTATAAGAATGAAGAAGTGGGCGTGTATGATGACGATGACTGACAATGTTCTCCAATAAACGACTAATAAGGTGTACATAACTACCAATGAAATAGAAGGAAACAAAGAGATTCAATTTCAAATAATTTATTGCACTTATGTTGTTAGATACCGGTGATACAGTCAGCTTAGTTTCAAATATAAACCCTGCTAAGGCACCGCAACTAATTTTGCCCACTTTCGTGGTACCCATGTTTTAAATTTGTACTGACCACTAAGGGATGCAGGAAATATTGTAAGCTTTGGTATTCTAGCTTCGTTGTCAATGTTTACCCTGAGTCTGGATCCTCCTTTAAAAATCCAGACTCGTAGAAGGTACCTTATTTACACCTATGCAAAAAAACTAGCAATTGCGTATCAGTAGTATCAGTCAGTAAAACTAGCAACTGTTGGCAATGCAAGCTTTATAGAAATAAGTTTAGCAGCTTCAGGTACCCAAAAATCCCGAAAGGTTTATAAATAGGTATACCTACCCCACCACTGCTTGAAGATGGACTACACTGATGGGATTTAGAAAGTTTAGGTACGTTTTCTTCCAAAAGGTCAAAGTGTGTGCTAGAAATTACATCGACGTTTGTCTTCGCTAAGTGTCGCAGCTAACGGGCCTCCGGCAACAACCACAGCCACCGGCACATTTCCAGTGTTTCCTGTAGTTTTCATACATTTTATATGGACTCCGCACATGGTTGGCGCCGGTAGCCGCCACACGCTACAAACCGTCGCTTCATATAAAATGTATGGAAAACTGCAGGAAATATATGCCAGTGGCGGCTATATGTGGTTATGGCCCGTGGTGGAGGCCCGTATGCGGACACCATTTATGTTAACGCAGGCGTGTTACGCACACAGTGGATCTAATAGGTACTTATTTGAAATAGGCTTGTGAGCTTTTTTTTTGCATGCAAAAATATAAGACGAAGCTCGTCTGCCAAAGCATCTATTGTAATTGGCATAATATAAATAGCTAAATCAATACCAGACTTGTTAAGCACTGATGTAGCTTTACTGCCTTCTGCATTTGTGATATTGTCATGTAATAGTTGTAATGTTTTATAAAATACCTCGGTACCTACATGATTAGTTGGTTGGCAATCATTTAATACAGATTTTTTAATTGAAAGAAATAAATTGCCTAAGGTTTCATTCATAATCTGCCAGTTTTCATTTATTTTCCACCGGATATTGCTGCGTTGTGTGGGTTCTGTGTACATCCGACCTTAACAGTTGTCGTAACCGGAAAAGGCATACGCTCAGCGATGGCGATCGGTGAAACGTCGTCAAATATCGCTGTCATATTTGGCAGCGTTTCACTGATCGCCATCGCAGATCGCTTAGATGTGCGCAAGGTTAAAACCAAAATAGTGATGTTTCTTTTTTTGATTAGAACTTTTTCTAACGGCTTTACCCTTGCCTACCTAAGCACAGGAAGCCGTAAAGAAAGGGCACGGCATCGGCAGGAGCGCTGGGGTTTTATTATTTTGTGTAGGTATCGTTGTTAAATATTTTTTACAAAAATAAATATTTAAAAGTATAATCAAAAATTAAATCAATTCAAGGAGGTTAGTAACAGAATTCTAGATATCTAGAAGGTAAAACAAAAGCGCCAAGACGACTTAGTGTAGGTATGTAATCTTCTTACTACTCTCATTTTGACCCCTACTAACCCAGTGTGTGTAAGCTTCATAATGCTCTCATTTTGACCTTTCAACCCAGTGGCAATCAAACTTTATCAATAATAAACCATTGCATTATGTTGGTTGAAGATTTTACTATTTTTTTGAATTATTAAACAAATTCTAATACTAACAAAATTAAGTAACCAATGAAATTTACAGAACTCGCGAAATTAATAACGAAAAATCTAGTACTGTGAGTAAGTTTATTGAGATACTGAACATTATAAACCCATTATTGTTCCAGAGGATCTGCAGCCTTACTGCCACATTTAGTGTAGTTCACCGAGCAAAGACAACTCCTGCTTCCAACGAATCAACTGCAAGCCTTGAGAAAAAATTTGAAGCTTATTGGTTGGAATCAGTTGTCTATGTTTAGTGAAATTCACCTAAATTGGTGGTAAGGCTGCTATTGAGGCTATTGGTAGCCTCATGCTGCACTGCAGCCAATGCCGACTTTGCCAAATCGAAAAGTAGCATTTCACTGGTTAAGAATTACATTAACTTCTTAGATGAGCTAGCCAACCAATGAAATGTAAGCTGTCCTGTTGGCTCGGTGAGAAATTGACTTAGTGTCCATACCTGTAATACAATAAAATAGTTAATGTTAGAAACCTTCATGTTTTTGGTGGTGTGAAGGATTGAGCTTGAGTGGGATAGGATAGCCAACATAAGTAGGTACTTACTTTTGGAACTCCCATTCTCTGTTGTCAAGTGGGCAAACCTGTCTTGTTTTCAACCAACGTGAGATGCAGTGGAAGTGGAATGCATGCTGTAATTAATAAAAATATTCTGTCAATCAAGTTCACATCGGAATTTAAGTACTTATTTTGTTTTATCTTTCTCTTCTTTTTTCCTATCAGCATCATTACAGCAGCTGGGATGTTTGCTGGTTTATGTCATCTACCATGATCCTGTGCCATTTTCACCCAACCCGCAATGACAGTTTCACCTCATTTTAGTCTCTTCTTTAAATTCTTTTTTAGTATTAAATGGTATAAATGGTAAACTTACATTACAGACACCCCATGCCACAGTGCACTCTTCACTTGTGGCTGATGCTTGGTTGGCTTGGCATTCAATACAAAGGTCCATTATGTGATTCCGGCAGATAGCACAATTATCCACAACAATGTCTGTAATGGAAATAAGTTTGACATACGCAACTATCTATAAGCAAGTTAAGTGCAGTGATGTGTTTGATTTGAATCAAATTGAAGATCTGTTTTGCTGATGATAGAAGATATATTTTGTGCCAATAGTACTTACCCCAAGCCCACAGAGCAACTGCATTCCACTGTAAATAAAATGAAAAATAGATTATGAAATGACTCGCACTTTACTTCAATGAACATCAACCATGAGTAGCATTTCCACAAAGGTTTTCGTACCTTTTTTACTTCAAATCTCTTTTTATCGCCTTTTCCGCTGCTGGAAGAAGCCATCTCAACTTCCTCTTCGTCAACATCCATCACAGAAGCCATTTTTAAGAAATATGTGTCTTAGTTTGTACAAATTAATGAAAAATGTGGTAGAGAAAATATCGAATTTGTTTCAAGGAATTTGATTGTTTGTCTTGTCGTCGGTCCGGTCGGATTCGCATTGGTGGAGGAAGGAATGAATGAACGAATTGATTGACAGATCATTGTCATACAGAGAGAAGACAGCTGCCAAATTAATTATGTTGCCATTGTCAGTTATTTATAAAAATAAGTTTCGTCCTTGGAAGAATAATAGGTCCAACATAATATTAGAAGCGACGCCAAAAAAAAAAAAAGTTTCTTCATTTATTTATTTATTTATTTATTCATTCACTTATAATAACATTACAGATTTAATCCAATGCGTTATCTAAGGCTTAAAACTAATAGATATCTATACAAACTTGTAACTTAGTACAATTATTGCACTGCACACAATAAGTAGGTGTAGTATTTATTTATTACTAAATAGCATTAACATCTAGATATAGCATAGGTAACACATACCTACTTGTGCATTATAACCTAGTAAAAACTTTAATTGGTATTGAAAAATATTTACAACAATCAAAATAAAAACACAATTTAACACTTACAAAATACTTAAAACTACTTAACTCTATCGTCTATCGACGCTCACAAAACGTCAGACACACTCTTTCAATGATCTTCCACCCATCCACAAGCAGATCTATCTCAGGATGGTCTGTAAGTAATGCGTTCATATTACTTTGCACCCGACATATCGGCGACTGTTGACGCGCCAGGGTGCGCGCGGGTGTCGGTGCAAACAAGCGGACCCTACCAGGTCGGAACCTGGCACGGTTCTCTGGAACACACAGCTGATACTCTTTCTAGATGACGCTGACTGTAGGATGCAGATTCTATCTGTTTTGTGGCCGATTGGTGGATTCTTGGACGCGGGTTCGAGGGTGGATTCATAAATAAGGTAAGAATGAAACCCATATTATATATTATATAGTAAATACATATTATACATAGCAAATACATTCAGTAAATAATATTTTTAGAAAAATCTAATAGGTGACAGACACGTGTGGTGTTGTAAGTTGTAAGTCATCTTTGCCTAACCACAGATAAGATAATACTATACGCCTAACACGGAACATTATTATCCTGACCATAACAACAGAGGTAGGTCAAAGAGTATAGTTATGGAGGAGGTAGGTAAGCTTCCTTACCGCGAACCCATAATCGTAATAACATACTTTGGATTCCCATTACCTACTGTAATGGGAATCCAAAGTATGTTATTTTTTACCAACTTAATATTATAACGAGCCGGTATGACCGAGCTTCGCTCGGGTAAAAAAAATAATAGTATTATTATTTGCCAATAGATGTCATCAGGAAGAGTCGTATCTTTATTGGCTTATTTTTAATTAACAACGCCTTCTAGCTTGCAGTTAGTTGCTCACAATCGCCAATAGATGGCAGGAACAGTCGTATAATGAGTTTATGTTTGATTATTGCAAAACACCAACTTCTCGTCATTTTCTAAAAATGAATCCTAGCTAGATCGATTTATCGCCCCCGAAAATAAGTAAAATAAGTCAACGTCCAGCCGAAAACGGGTGATGCGCCATGACAGTTATCAGAAAAATATAAAAAAAAATATTTGCTAAGTAACTTTCGAGTTATGAGTATTTTAAAAAAACAGGAAAAACTGACACCCTGTGATGATCTTTTAAGTCCTGTGACTACAAATATTAACTTTTCATGAAACTTTTTTCTGCAACGTAAGCATGAATAACCTTTCTGTAAATTACAATTCAAAATTAAGCCATAACTGCCTCAGTTTTCAATGAAATCGTGGAGTTTTGGCCAACGTTTCATTTCAGATAATTACATCACCCAACTTTAACCGTCTGTACCGCAAAAAAAATGTACTACACTATCATGGCATGTAACTTTAAAAATTGGCGCATTTATCCAGGATTCCAAAATGGTATAATACTTGCTAGAGTACTCCTTAGTTTTGGAAATAAAAAATGTTTTTTCAACTAAACCGGATTTCCAATCAATATTATTTCATGAGATAAAATGTTTGTACCCTTTTAATTATGGACTTAAAATGCCTACGCTGCGTTTTTAAATCGCTCACAATTTACAAGTAAATACCATTTCGCCAATGCAAGTAAACAGATAGAGCCACCATCTTGTCGAAAGAGTAATAACCACGGGATTTCAAGTAATTTGTTCGTTTTAGGTGAAAGTTTGAAATAAAATTCAATCATAGGATTTCTTCAATCGTGATTTTAATTTAACTACATCAAGGATTTACAGAAAATGTTCAAACTTTTAGCCTTCAGCAGTAATGCAAGCTCTACATTTCCTTTAAAAAAATCAGCTGTCTGTAAAGTCAGTTATCTGACGACAGTTGAACGTGACAACGTCATACAGCTGTCCACGCGGACGCATCGCTCACTCAAGTAGGAGAGAGACCGATGTCGAACGCTGCCGAACGCGGAGGCCGATTGTGCCTCTTTGTCGCTCGTTCCGCGCTCTCACTTGCACTTCAAGTATTAAAAGGAACGCCTCAGAGCGAGGTAACGCCGCATGAGTCATGTTTTTTCATACGAGCAGCCGGCTCCATCGAATTATAAGACGTTATCACGTCAAAAACCATGTAATAAGACCGGCGACGGGCGAAGGCAAACTTTAGATTAAAACCACGATTGAAGTAATCCTATGATTGAATTTTATTTCAAACTTTTACCTAAAACTAACAAATTAAAGAAGAGATGGTGGATCTATCTGTTTACTTGCATTGTCGAAATGGTATTTACCTGTGAATTGTGAGTCACTTAAAAACACAGCGTAGGCATTTTAAGTCCATCATTTAAAGGGTACAAACATTTTATCTATTGAAATAAAATTGAATAGAAATCCGGTTTAGTTGAAAGAACATTTTTTATTTCCAAAACTAAGGAGTACTCTAGCAAGTATTATACCATTTTGGAATCCTGGATAAATGCGCCAATTTTTAAAGTTACATGCCATGATAGTGTAGTACATTTTTTTTGCGGTACAGACGGTTAAAGATGGGTGATGTAATTATCTGAAATGAAACGTTGGCCAAAACTCCACGATTTCATTGAAAACTGAGGCAGTTATGGCTTAATTTTGAATTGTAATTTACAGAAGGGTTATTCATGCTTACGTTGCAGAAAAAAGTTTCATGAAAAGTTAATATTTGTAGTCACAGGACTTAAAAGATCATCACAGGGTGTCAGTTTTTTCTGTTTTTTTTAAATACTCATAACTCAAAAGTTACATAACAAATTTTTTTTTTATATTTTTCTGATAACTGTCATGACTTGGCGCATCACCCGCTTTTGGTTGGACGTTGACTTATGGGACACCCTGTATATATATATACAAGATTTTCTCGTTTAAAGGTACGAGCTGGTGTGCCCGAGCTTTGCTCGGTTTTTTAATAATATTTTTGTATACTAATTTTCATGAAAATTTCCGGAACTTTTGTGTCGAGTGTTTACGTAGAAGTTCAATAGATGGCGTTCTCCGTGACACTAATTCGTGATTTCGACTACTCGACAAGAGATGGCGCAAATTTTTTTTATTATTAAAATAACTTTTAACCCGGGTCTTTTCTGAAAATGAAACCTAGCTAGATCGATTTATCGCCCCCGAAAACCCCTGTAGGTATACTTAATTTCATGAAAATTGTTGGCTCAGTTTCCGAGATCCTAAATATATATATATATATATATACAAGATTTTCTCGTTTAAAGGTATAAGATAAGATTTAGCCTTAGTTCCTATTGATTGTAAAAATAAAAATAAAATAAGTCCTAGGTATTAGGCGACGTGTTGATTTTTTAATTCAAATTCATTTAGGTCGTCGTTTACATTTTTATTTCTTTTGTATGAGTTTTTCCATATTTCGTAGAAGCACACTGTAGCCTGGAACCTGTAGCAGACGAGGAGAGGTACAGAGACATGTGTTATCAGAGTCCACGCCCATACACCGTAGAACTCCATCTGAAAAGTTTTAAGTTAATGCGGCACATTTCATTTTAATTTGATTCAAAAAAATGAAACTCATTAGATATTTTCTTTTTTGCCTGCATAGTTTGCATGTGTGTAAAATTAGATTTTAAATAATACCTGGGTACCTACATTAGATTACATTAGATTAGAGATCGCTTTTAGTGATAAGACCGCCCATTGTATTCCACTTTGATGTTTTTCTGTATTCCCTTGTTAATTTTATGTGGTGTACAATAAAGTATTTTCTATCAATCTATCTATCTATCATAAGCTAAATTTTAAAAAAATCTTTCATTTTGTTTCTTTTACAGATTTTGAATGTTTTCAAGTTACCTGCAGTGGATGGAACTCTGCTCTTGCATTTTTCACCCTATTGAGAAGCCATAGCGCGAAGTTTCCAACGAGGAGGAAGGTGACCAGCTGCCTGCCGGGTCGCTGGCGTCCATTTCCCGCACATCTTCTGGTCCACGCATCAAACACTAGCAGTGTCTGACACGAGCTCTGTATCAGTGCACAGAGAGGAGATATTATCCTGGAAGACAAATTGCAACATTAACGTACATTTGAAGGCCCCTCTTTAGTTACTTAGATCTTTGCTTGAATCGTGAAGCAGCATTGCTGTGTTTCGGTTTGAAGGGTAAAATTTCTGACACGTGAGGCTGAACATAATGTATGCCTCAAGTTGACGAACGCAGGGGAGTGCATCGTAGGGCACGTTCCTGATGTGCGTGACCTACGAGGCAATGCTTTGTTATAGGTGATGGTTACCACTTAACATCAGGTGGCCATATGCTTGTTCATCAGCAAGTTAAATAAAAAAAATAAAAAAACTCAGCATTCTTGGTGGCCAATAGTGCCTTTATTTCAAGAGCTTTACTTTCAGGAAGGGAAGGGGCCTGAAAACGAAATCGTCGATTCTTTTGTTTTCCCCTATGGTACCTGTACCCCAAGCTCTACGCTGTAAGCTGTACGGTGTATGGTATAGGCTAGTATAGTATTATCTTATCTGTGGTATAGGTTACCTGGTAGCTCGCATTCCTTCTGGGTAGTGCTGGATCAGAAAGCCCGCGCCTATAATTTGGAACATATAGTAGAGATAGACGCCGCACTGGGTCACTAGGAGCAGCGAGTGCTCCAACGGCAGAGTGGTGACGGCGGCGCGGCGCCGCGGAAGCGTGCGCATGCGCTGGATGCAGGCGCCGGAACCCACGGTCATGATGATGAACAGCACCGTTTCCCAGATGTTTATCTAAAAGATGAACAAATGATAATATAGGAGCACTGAAGTACCAGAACCTGAGATGGGAAAAAAAAACTCTGCCTCTTCAGTAAATTGAGAATAGTAGACAAAAGTATGCATTTTGATTACTTCAAAAGCTGTCGCCCATGCAAAATGATCATGAAGACCACAGAACAGAAAAGCGTTTTTTCTGTTCTGAGTCGAAGACCATGATCAAAATGATCCTTTTAGTCAACTGCTGGATATAGGTATAGCCACAGCGTTTTTTCTGTTCTGTGTACAGCTTTTTCCCACGACGTGCTATAGCACAAAAAAGATTATCAAGCCTGCAATAGTGATAGGGACCTATGAGAGGTATCTACTCAATTCCTAGGTGATAGGTCTTACTTGAAGCAGGGCAAGATCCACGTGCTTCTTGTTTTGGAATAAACCGTTGAACAACATGAGGCTGACTATGGTGCCGGCCAGAACAGCTATGCCCACGAACAGGCCCTTATGAGCACTGCCACAGTCCACAGAGAAGTGGTTGTTAGACTTCATGCGCGCACAGCATTGTTTAGGTGATTGCTTACTGTTTTGAGGCCTTTTTCTTTGTTTCTGAAAATGCACAATGCTTAAATTAATATCTAGGTTCTAGGGGCACCAAAGCCCTAACACGCAGTGACGCAAAACATTGATTTATATCTAATGAATAGATTGGTTATTTGATTTAAACCCACACGGCTTTAAACAAGCAGCAATAACGTTCAGAAACCCAATGACTCGATAAATCTATAGTGTATCGGATCCCGCGGTGTTCCACAAGTTCAAACAAAGCTTTTTCTAAAATCATAAATTTCCTGGTTTCACAATTTCACGATTGGTCAAAGCATCTTAGTGGATATTGACCAAACTAAGTAGGTATATAATTCATAATTCCGTCTCTATTTTACACATCATTATCAAAAACCAAGATTTAAATAAGTAGGTACCTACTAAGGTACCTACTAATAACCGACTGATGCTATTCTGAAATGGTCAAATGAAAACGTCAAGATAATTAAATATTTGACAGTTGTAACTCCAATGTTTGCTTGCAAAATTTGAACAGCTGTCAAAATATTTAATTGGTTAATTAAATAATTAACAGTTGTTCAATTTTCTGGCCCTTAAAACTTTTAATAGTTGTGACCTACCGATCCTGGCACGGTGCAGATATCGTTCCAAACGACAGCAATAATGATGGAGCATAGCAGGCTGTACTCCACGCCACAAGGCCTAAGATAGGGGTTAACGCTCCTTATCAACGGCGTGATCATGTCTGACACATTACACGTCCAAATATCATTCTGTACGGACAAATTCAGGCTGTTCAATGTTACATTTAGAAATATATCATTGCTAACGTTCAGTTTCGTGTATGGTTTTGCCACTTCTTCGAATGTGATGTTGTCCAATTGATCCAGGATGTCGACTTTGGAGTGCCCGCTGATATTAGCATACCGCAATAGCGTAGGACGATCGTATGCTACGTTTAAGATGTCATCTCTAGTCTCCTGTACCACTACGTTAAGCCATTCGCAAACGTTCGTCGCTATGAGATGCATTAAACCAAACCGATCCAGAACAACACCTCGCATCGGATCCAATATCTGAAAGTAATAACAAAATATATAAAAAAAAAACGATCTTATTATTAAGAATACCTACCGGCCATCTTCTTATTCCATTCTCCATTTTAAGTTTATGACACTAGCATGAAATGGTCACTGGCAGAATTGTGTGTCAATATAAGTCGCAGCAGCCAAAAAAGATGAAGTGAAGTGGAGTAAAGATTTATAAATTCGGAAGTAACATTCAAAATATACATTGGACAAACATTTAGAACTCCGTGTGTGGGTAATTACGTTTATTTACCTGAATACTTACCGAAACAGATATTCGTGATGTTTTCGTTACATTTTACAAAGGAAATGCATTCATTTATTCACTTAGCGTCGCCGTCTTTTTTAGTGCCTACTGCCTACCTTCAGTACAATTAATTTAATATTTTAGGAATTTTATCCATAAAATATATTTTATTACAAATGCGAATGTTGTGCCTGTATGCCACATTTACAAGGCATCGATCAAGATAAAATTTGGCACAGAGACATAGCTCGCATTCTGGAGACGGACATAAACAGCAGTTTATTTTGTATCAATGTACAATAGATTAGTTTTTAATTATTCTTCAAAAACTATATTCGCCCTTTCCTTGCCATAATTTGCCCCTAAAGGGGTGCGACGGGGGTAAAGATTCATGGAACGGACCGAAATCTAATTTGCTACGGCTACGCAGCGACTACGGCGTAGGGCCAGCGTAGGTCCAGCGTAGGCCGCGTAGAGCGCTGGTTCTACGTAGATGTAGACTGTCTACGCTGCGCTGGTCATATATTACACACACAATCGAACGAATTAAAATATTTTTTTTTATTTTCAACTTACATCTGTATACGAAAATATGAATACAGTCTGGGCCACCATGAAGACTATTCGAAAAGCAGGTTTGATGGCTATTATAGCCAGCTGACAGTCTCCAGTAAGGTCAAAGTATCCTCCGAATTCAAGGGAAGAGTAGATAATAGAGCCTACTCCAAACCCAGCCACTCCCATGTGCAGGTAGAAACTACCATATATCGTGCGCATTACATTATCTGAAAAAACAAAAATAATCAAAAAAAGTTGAATACCTTTTTAGATATTCAACTTTTTTTGCTTTTTTAAACTTTTTTTACCAATAACTTTTTATAATTGAATTTATCTGTATAGATACGAAAATATTCTCTTTAGCAGAGTAAATGGATTAAAAGGGCAACAGGTTACAGGAACATCGTGTGATTCACGAATACCTCTTAAAATGATGGGAAGATTAACAAGACATTTATCAAACCTGCCGTTTTGGATGAAAGAAGAGTGCATGTAGCGGAGATGCGAATGTTGAGATGGATGTGTGGAGTGACGAGAATAGATAAGTTACGGAATAAGTATTATCAGGGGCAGTTTGAAAGTGCGGCCAGTGACTGAAAAGATGAGGAGCAGTAGGTTAGAGTGGTACGGGCATATCATGAATGTCATGTGACGAGAAAAGTGCTAGACAAGAATGTGGATTGGTATAGAAGTAGAGATAGGCCAAAGAAAAGATGGATGGATTGTTTGAAGGATGACATGGGTAAGAAAGTAAATAGAGGAGAGTGGAGAACGAAAACCTGCTGTGGCGATCCCACGTGAAGTGGGATAAGGACCAGAAAATGATGAACTGAAAACGTTTACTTCAGTACCTACTTAAATGTTAGCCTTGTCACTGTTTGTATGCATGTTCGGAGGTGTTCAGTATCCGACTAAATACAAATAACAAATAGTGACAGTTGTAGGTAAGCCAAGATGTACCTTGCCTTGCCATCGCGCACATCTAGCGCGATGGAGATGGCATTATTTACTAATGCTGTCCATTATGATTTTTGACAGCGTTTTACTGATTGCCATCGTCATCGCCTAGACGTGCGCAAGCCAAAAACTTAAAAACGAATTAATCTAGAGTAGGTTATCAGAGCAGCCAATTACCGGTCCTCACGAATGGCTACAGAGTGGTAGATAGAATACGCGCCAACAAACATTTACGGCCCCTACTTTGATATCTGTCAATAAGATATCATTGATTACAGATTACAGATCAATGAGATCTGTCAATATTCATCAGTTTTGCATTATAATAATGTAAAGATCTTTTGAAAAGCATGTCAAGCAACTGAAACGTTAGCAACCTAAATATAGTTAGCAGGAAGTACAGTCATCAGTTTAAATAAGATTTACTCACCATCCTTATCTCTCTTTGCTAATCGCAGGTGATAAAACGTGGAAGCAAGGAATGCCATCCCGATGGTGTACAAATATAGGGTAAATATCTGAAAATAGGGTATAATTATGAAACGTGAAACGCCGTTTTGAAAGATGACTGAGCATATAAATACAACCGAATTGAGAACCTCCACCTTTTTGATTGGAAGTCGGTTAAAAAGTAGTAGTGTGTGTGGCTCGTCCGGGGAAGTACTACCACCATGCCTATTTCTTCCGTGAAGCAGTATTGCTGTGTTTCGGTTTGAAGGGTGTGGGTGCCGGTGAAATTACTGGCACGTGAGGCTGAACATCTGTATGCCTCAAATTGATGGATGCAGAGGAGTGCATCGGGCACGTTCCTGACGTGCCTGATCTACGAGGCAATGCTTTGTTATAGGCGATGGTTACCACTTAACATCCGGTGGGTCATATGCTTGTTTCATCAAATAGTTAGATAAAAAAAAACAGTTTTTCAAGCAGGTGTTCATCGAATAGGCCAAACAATATAGCACTATACTCACGTCTGTCATAATATTCGCGTAGAGCTCATTTTGTATCGTGCTAGTTATTGGTAATGCTAACCCTAAAACTATTAATAGTTTCGCATAAAACGCTGACAAAACCACAGTCATTGATTCACTGAAACAAAATTGATTTATTGAGTCAATTAATTTAGCTAAATAAACTAAAATTCAAAATCTATTGCAGCACGTTTAAAATAGCAATTTAGATGAGTAATCGTACAGTCCTACCAGTCAGTAGGTACCTAATTAATTTGATACTCCAAAACGTAATGCCAAAGTTTCCTATGCCGAATAATCAGGATATTTTTTTTATGTTGGATACTTCAAACAGGACCCTTCAAACTTAACAAATCTTTTACCAGTAAACTGATGACATGAATAGGTACCTACTAAAAAAAACTTACAGAAGTTCGGCTCATTTACCCATACAGGGGTGTTTGAGAAAAATCTAGGACCAGTTTTACATGTAGCAGAAACTTACTCTCCATGAGACATTGCTTTCCTTATTGGTGAAGAGGGAATGTGTTCTGTGCTGGAGGTATTGCTGGCCGGAGCTTCCACACTCAGCCGCGGTAGATAGTGAGGCGGATGCTCTCTGAAACACCAATCATGTTCTAAAACCGCTATTTCAAGGCAATGCCGCATAGTACTGGATCTCATAAATAATTATTGCTATCAAAAAAGGAATGAAACAAGGACGAAGCATAATTTAAAGAGGTTGTAAGATTTACCGATATGTCGACAAGATTGTGTCGATGGTATGGTAAACAAGAATATTTTTCTCTCTTTAAGTTAAATGTATAAATACAGGGTGGCCCAAAAGTCGTGGATCAAACGCAACTAGGGGTTAGATAAGGTCATCAGCTGCAAAAAGTCGTTCTACGGGAGGTCCTTAAGGTTAATCCCTGCAGAGTAATAATTTATTTTGTGTTTTTATGAGAAAATTGTCTTTTTTTAACTAATTCTTATGAAAATTCTAAAAAATCTACATCCTGTATTTTTTAATTATTTTCACTAGATTGGTACTGATGAGTCCTTGCTTTAAACATGCTATTTATGGTTGTTTATTGGGTGTGTTGAAGATAATATTAGGTTTTACGAATTTCTTTTAACTCAAACCATAACTTTTTATTTACATCCGATGTACCCCACTGTGAAAAAAAATACTCTACCGAAAAGTGACCCTGTATTACAAGTTTCCTGTATTCCATGTCTTTATATTTTGGTGTAATTTATTTATTCGATGAGTAATTCCCAGCTCCGATATTGCTTTATTTAAAAAGTAGATAAGGCCATTAGTTTTAGATGCAATAAGTTTGTGCCTTATTATTATGCAACCGGGCCGAGGTGTCGATTTTGCGAAGCTGTTTTGTTTTATTTGAACACAGAATCAACTCCGGTTGGTTTTAATGAAGCGCTTAGTTGGACTCACCTTTCATCTTCAGGCACCACGAGCAGGGGCTCCGACTTATTCCTCCGCCAATCTCTTCCACTTTGAGCTATTTTACTACTATCATTATTTTTAGCCATTAAATTGTATAATAATTTGACCTCACAACTATAACTTAGACACGCTTGTTATATTATTTCAACAAATTGAGATGCGTGCATGATTTGATAATAAAAACACAAGATTTACCGAGGACAAAAATGTCTCTTGAGGCAAGCCAAGTACTGTAGACAGTTGCAGAATGACTAATACCTACCAAACACACGAGGTAGGCTAGTAGTTATGTACCTTATTAGTGTATGCCAGGTATGTTAGCAAGGCATTGGCAGTAACTAAAGGCCTGCGCACATCTAGGCAATGGTGATGGCGATCAGCTGAAACGCTGTCAAACATGACAGCCATATTTGACAGCGTTTCAGCTGATCGCCATCGCCATCGCCTAGATGTGCGCAAGCCATAGGGCAGTAGTATTTTTTAATTAGATTTCTTTAGGTGTAAAGTACATATTTATTTCAAAGGATAGTTTTCAACGAAGTATATTTATTGAGAATGCTCTAAAAACAATACTCTAAAAAATTACCTTGAGTCTCGGTGTTTTATAATTTATGCAGGTACCAATGCATAATGTATAATATACTTACCTTGCTACAATATGTATGGCTATTTAAGACAAAACCGTTACTCGTATACTTTGTAAGAACTATTGTGCTGTTTCCGCTTGTCCTGTAATTTCTATTAATTTTTGCAAGCATAAATGACGGGCTTAGAAAAAAAACTATTGTTTACTTCGGAGCAATAACCAATTGGTAATCCTATTTGACTGCGTTGTTACCTTGACCGTTAGCGGCTAGTGAAATTTCACGTGATTTTGCTCTACCTCAATTTATTTTTCATAAAACCTTCTACTCGTACCCCAAAACTAAAAAACCAAAGCCGAAGCCCCTGATGGTTGAGTTTCAAGATGTTCAGTTCTTGATTTGACTTGATTTAGAATGTGTCACTGTCTTCGTCAGTAACTTAATTATTAAAAAGATTCTAACTGGACACCGCCAACAACTCGACATTGGCAAATTCGTGGCAACCTCTCCACTGAAAAGAAGAAGTATTAAAAAGATAGAAAGATAGATAGATACACAAGGATACATCACACAGTGATAAACCAAAAGCGATTTCTTCCAGGCATAATTTTAACATATTTGTTTTCAATTTTTATATTTATAGAAAATAAATAAAAAATATTGAGGGACGCTTATTCTTTAACCTTCTTTTACGCATCCCCAGCTAGTCTAAAACTAAAAATAAAGCAATTATCCTCGTAAATATGCATCGGATGATCGGCGCAGGTTAATTAGTTCCATGGGTGTCACTTGCAGAATGCACTCAAGCGAAGCTCATATAAAAACCAAAGCCTCATCGTGTGGCTACAGATATTACCCGACTTTGCCCGCTGTAGCTTTGATCCTTGAAATGTTCACATTCCCGGAATAATATTCGTGAACGAAACGTAGAAAGTAACCTTAATAACTAACGTATTTCATTTATAAACTACTAAACCGAACTAACTCATTGAAAAAAGGCTGAGTCTATTAGTACAGGTACTGTACGAACAATTTATAATTATTAATACGGTTACCGTACGAACAATATAGAATTATTAATACGGGTACTGCGGGGGATGGGAGGGAGCACCATTCTTGAAATTAAGTAGGTATAAAAAACAAAAAAAAAAACCTAACAACCTACTGTTACTTTTGTGACCTAAGTCGGAGTGCCCCGAGTTTGAATCTGGATTTTTAAAACACTTTACAGTCGCTTAAAAGGCGTAGTAAAGTTAAAATTTGGGTTGGCTTTAGTATTGTTAGGGAGGAGGAGGGACGGGGGAGGGGTCCTCTCTGCACTGACATGCACCATTCTTGAATTTAAGTAGGTATAAAAGAAAAAAAAAAAAAACCTAACAACCTACTGTTACTTTTGTGACCTAAGTCGGGGTGTCCCGAGTTTGAATAATATCCGTACGAATAAATATAATTTATTAATCCAGCACCCGTATAAATAGTCACTTCCTTGAAAAAAAGATGAGTAGATAGGTAAGTGAAAATAAAATTTGAAGATGAAAAGAAAAATAAATAATATAAAAGGATTATAAAGTATGTCAGGTCATCATAGTAATAAAATCCTTGTGCAAATATGTACCATAAAAATTAATTACCATCTGGTAGCGGTTTGTTAGAATAGTGTAGGTAGTTTTAATTAAATAATTTATTTTATTTAAGTTGATATTGTTATTTTTTTTCTTAAGTTTGTGTTTTAAATAAAAAATAACCAATTGCAGTGCTAAAAAAAAGCAGCCAAGTGCGAGTCGGACTTGCCCATGAAGGGTTCCGTAGCACGACGAACTACAAGAACCTTTATATATGTTACTTGATGTAACATAATAAGGTTCCTGTAGTTCGTTGAAAGGTAAATTGCGGTTTACGGTTTATGACGTATAAAAAAAAAACTACTGACTAGATCTCGTTCAAACCAAATATCGTTGAAAGTTTACATAGTAATGTACAACATATATTTTTTTTAGTATTATCATTCTCTTACTTTAGAAGTTAGAGGGGGGGGGACCAACTTTTTTCCACTTTGGAAGTGTCTCTCGCGCAAACTATTCAGTTTAGAAAAAAACTATATTAGAAACCTCAACATCATTTTTAAAGACCTATTCATAAATACCCCACACGTATGAGTTCGATGAAAAAAATTTTTTTGAGTTTCAGTTTCAAGTATGGGGACCCCCAAAATTTATAGTTTTTTTTCTATTTTTGTGTAAAAACCTTAATGCGGTTCACAGAATACATCTACTCACCAACTTTCATCAGTCTAGCTTTTATGGTTTCGGAGAAAAATGGCTGTGACACGGCCGGACAGACAGACAGACAGACAGACAGACATGACGAATCTATAAGGGTTCCGTTTTTGCCATTTGGCTACGGAACCCTAAAAAAGAACAGCAAACATACATTCAAACTTTCCATCAATATTAGCTTGTAGTCTAGGATTAATTAGAACCTGACATAAACGTTCCTGTTATGCTGTTTTTTTCTCAGTAGATTAAGAACCAGTAAATTGAGTTTGAACATGCCGTCATGTTTATCTTTCAAAGCGGTAGTGAAATTCTTAGATCTTTACTTCTTTCTCAGAGTTTCTCGTACCTATAAGCATCGCTAATCGTAGTAGATTTCAACCAATATTATTTTAAATTTGGTTTATAAAATGCACTTTGAGGGTGCTTTAACAGAGAAGGCTAGGTACATGGTACTACCCAGCGTACTGTTGTAATATTTGTGGAAAAAAGCTGCCAAGTGCGAGTCGGACTCGCCCATGAAGGGTTCCGTAGCACGACGAACTACAAGAACCTTTATAATATGTTACTTGATGTAACATAATAAGGTTCTTGTAGTTCGTCGAAAGGTAAATTGCGGTTTACGGTTTATGACGTATAAAAAAAAAACTACTGACTAGATCTCGTTCAAACCAAAAATCGTTGGAAGTTTACATAGTAATGTACAACATATATTTTTTTTAGTATTATCATTCTCTTACTTTAGAAGTTAGAGGGGGGGGACCAACTTTTTTCCACTTTGGAAGTGTCTCTCGCGCAAACTATTCAGTTTAGAAAAAAACGATATTAGAAACCTCAACATCATTTTTGAAGACCTATTCATAGATACCCCACACGTATGGGTTCAATGAAAAAAAATTTTCGAGTTTCAGTTTCAAGTATGGGGACCCCCGAAATTTATAGTTTATTTTTTATTTTTATGTAAAAATCTTAATGCGGTTTACAGAATACATGTACTCGCCAAGTTTCATCAGTCTAGCTCTTACGGTTTCAGAGAAAAATGGCTGTGACATACGGACGGACAGACAGACAGACAGACAGACATGACGAATCTATAAGGGTTCCGTTTTTGCCATTTGGCTACGGAACCCTAAAAAGTACTTACTGACCGACTGTGATGATGACATCTGGTCTGCCTGTGATGATGTGAGCCGTAACCAATGTGTCTATTTTTCAATTCAGCTACCCTAAAACATTTTATTTGCAGTTCGAGAATAACACTAGCATAATTAATGTTTATTTTGTCCTCTAGTTTTTTAAACTTATAATTATGTCCTCACCATTCCTCATTTTCTTCGATGACGTCTTCCATGAATTTTTATTCCAAACTGCTTAAACTACTTTTGTCTGTCTGAGATCAACATTTGGCGATCTATGAATTCAGGGCGTGCTGTGGTGAGATAAAATAATCTAAAGCTATGATGCCCATATACTTAAGACCCTATTACACTAAGCTGTATGATCGTACGTTTTTTTATACAACTAGCTGATGAAACAAGCATTTTATGTTAAGTTGTAACCATCGCCTATATATAACAATGCTTTGCATCGTAGGTTACGCACATCAGGAACGTGCCTTACGAAACACTGCCCTAAGTCTATACGTGCACCGGCACTAAGACCTATCAAACCAAAACACAACAATGCTGTTTCACGCACTCAGAAAAAAATATTGTTGGTTCCAACAATAAAACTTTAACAGGGGAGAGCCCACCATGGTGTATAGTCCGTGCGTCAATGTTTTTATTGTCATGGATCAAGTTGTCAGTACAACAATATTTCTATTGACAAGAAGTAAATTGTCATTGCAACAATGTTTCTATTGTCAAGAATTAATTGTCATTGCAACAATGTTTCTATTTTATCAATAAGGCGTGTTTTGATACTACAACAACGTATCTTTTGTCAGCGGAACTAATTTCGAAAACGAAGGACTAAAAATATACAACTAGTAGGTACGAAAGATCCCAAGTGTGAGGGGTAAAAAAAGAAGATTTGATAAGACCGAAGTTGATCCGATGCATTCATCGGATCAGCTCCAGTCATCTCAAATCTTCAACGGATTCATTAATCCGTTGAATTCAATTTCATAAAACCACTTCTACTATATAAGGAAACGCCGTGCGTTTTCGTCAGCGCGTTCTAGGATCGTTACAATTTTAGTCACGCCATCTAGTTCTAAATTTAGTAAGCAGCTTTTTTGTTAGTTTACTTTACTAACAATGTTCACATTGACACACTTGCAACGTTCCATTGTCACCTCAGCGACATATTTATTGTATGACAAAAGGTAGTTGAATACTACGACTATAGTTATTTTGCTAGGTTGTTTTACAATGTTCACATTGATACACTAGCAACGTTCTATTGTCACCACAACGACTTACTTATTGCATGACAAAACGTAGTTGAACTTTACGCTTTAGTTATTTTGCTAAATTGATTTACAATGTTTACATTTACACATTTGCAACGATCCATTATCATCACAGTAATATATTTGTTGTATAACACTGGCCCACTTCTACTCCAAATATTGCTATGCCCTAAAATTAAGGGCTTATGTATTCACCATTTTTAACTTTAAAACTTCACCATGTAACATAATAATTGCAATAAAGAATATGAGTATGAGTTTGAGTAGTCACATGCTCCGACTATAGAGGTCTTTTGTTAGATTTATAAAAAAAAATCGCATTGACACACATGCCAGTTCCATTTTCACCTCAGCAACATACTTATTGTACGACAAAAAGTACTCAAATGCCACTACTATAGTTACTTTGCTACGTTTTTTAACAATGTTCACATTGACACGCTAGCAACATTCCATTTTCACTACAGCAACGTATCTATTGCATGTCAAATGGTAGTTAAATGCTACGACTATAATTACTTTGTTAGATTTATTAACAATGTTCACATTGACACACATAAAACGTTTTATTGTTGTATAATCAATTTTTTTATTAATTTTGATGTAAGGACAAAGCTAAATTGTTCCTTGCACATTAAACGAAGGAAAATCAGCGGACAATAAAAAAGTTGCTGAACCCAACAAAGCTCTTTCTGCTAAAATAACAGAGTATTTAGTTGCTCCGACAGGAAATTTCTGACAATGCATTTATTGTGACTTTGTTGACCCATTTTTTTCTGTGTGCGGCTGAAATAGGCATGGTCGTTATACTTCCCGGACGAGCCCTTCACAAAGACCTACTACACCACACGTTTTCCGTAATCAATTTCCGAATTTGTTTTTTCGTATTTGGACATCCGAATGCGTGGAATCAATGTACATTAACTATAATATACATTAACTTTCGCACATGTTTGATTTTTTCGAACGGAAGAAATACATTGATTTCATGCATTCGGATGTCCGTATACGGAAAACGTGTGGTATACGGCCGGACCTTTGTTAGTTTGTTATGTCATGGTGTCAAACAGCGACCGAGTGGCCTGCGCACACCTAGTTCGCTGGCGGTAGCGATCAGTGAAACGCTGTCAAATATCGCTGTCAAATCTCAAATCTGACAGCGATATTTGACAGCGTTTCACTGATCGCTACCGCCAGCGAACTAGGTGTGTTCGGGACATCAGCCATCAATAACAATTTAGGGTTGTGCAAGCATCACGAGAACACCACCAATAATTTCCATGACGAATACACCTTCTTACAAATACTTCGTAACCTTCACAATGATGTTTGAGGTCATCATCCCTGGCCTTCGCTTTTCTTCGTCTTCCGGTTCGTGTCGTGTACAACCAATAGACACCTCGAATCTCGGAGTTGTTTTTCTGAGTCAACACCCAACTATTTTGTTATTAAAATAACAACTTTAAAAATATTGGATTTAGTAGCACGATTGACTAATATTCAGTGAGAAAGGCTCTGTTAAATTAGATCATGGAGGCTTAAAAGCTTTTGTCATTATGATTATGCACAATGATACCGTGTACTAAGATAAGATAACCTTTTCGTAAAAATTTGGTGCATTTAATTTAAACGATAATATGGGTATCTATACAATTTTTTTAGGGTTCCGCACCCAAAGGTTAAAGTCTGTCTGTCTGTCACAACTTCACCAGGCGTCTCATGAACAATGTTTAATCATGAAGTCAAGGAAAATGTTCAAATAACTTGCCACAACATTGTTTAGGCTCTATGGGTCTTATTAATAATCCTAGCGTAGCGTTGGACTAGTTGATCCGTGTTTTGTCTCTTGCATTGACATGCAATTGTCAACTCGAACAAATGTGACAAAACACGATTTAACTACTCCAGCGTTGCGCCAGGATTATTAATAACACCCTATGGGTGCTATTAATAATCCCAAAACACGGAGTAACTAGTCCAACGCTACGCCAGGATTATTAATAACACCCTTATGGCATTATTAATAATCCTGGCGCAACGCTGGAGTAGTTAAATCGTGTTTTGTCTCTTGCATTGACATGCAATTGTCAACTCGAACAAATGTGACAAAACACGATTTAACTACTCCAGCGTTGCAGGATTATTAATAACAGCAATTGAGTTCATAAAGTCTATGCGTATGAACTCAATATTTTAAGATTTAATCAAATATTAATTAGCTTTCGTTGCTGACAGTAATTTCAAAATATGTATTAGATATCTCTTTTATTTTATTACCCTAACTTAACAAAATACTGACTGATTTAGAAATTTAAAAAACATTGACTTGTGATGTGATGCTACCCCATCACAAGTTGATGTTTATTTTCTAATTTCTGTGTCTATAGTTATTAAAACTAGCATAATGAAGTGTTAAATATAAACTGTGCCTATTACCTTGATTCAGGCCTTAGCCTGAATCAAGGTAATAGGCACAGTTTATATTACTTGTATTATCTCAACAACAAAATAATTACCACGTGGCTTACCACGTGGTAATTATTTTGTTGTTGAGATAATACAAGTAATTAGCACAGACTGTTCATGACAGGGATGTGAATGTGGTAATGAGCTCAACACGACTTGTATTTTACGACGTTTATTTGTAACATGTCGTTTTCAGTACGTGGTTTTATATTGGGACTATACAGGTCTCAACTATATTCTGTATGTGACTGATTTTGCATACCAACCTATTATACGATTGATTTGATTCGTTTTCGCTCCTTTCGAAGCAGAGTATAGTACCAAGACCATACCGCCTAGTCTTACGTTTTGTTTTTTCCCTTGGGTTGGGTTTTTTAAAATTTACGTCTTTCGTCAGGCCGCCATCCTCTTTCTACAACCCCTAATAAACGATACCTACCTCTCTACCTCTTTTGATATTCCAATGAGTATTAAAACTAGACAAAAAAGTTTTTCTTCTTTTTCATATTTATTGCAATAAGGTTTCATACATGGAGGTAAATAGGTTTGTTTTTGAAACAGTTCTTCCAGATTTCAAAAAGGCATATCGTGGAATGAAACCGGTAGAAGATAGCCAGTGGCATGGAGACGTGTGTGATGATGGTCCACGCCCAAGGGCCGTAGAATGCTAAGTGCGCTGGTCTGAACTCCGCTCTATTCTGGAAAATAGTGAAAATCGGTTTAAAAGATATTTATTTCTCAAAGAACAGTTTATTGTAATAATATAATTATAAATTAGAAAAAAAACAGCAAACCTCCTTTGGACTTGCGGCTTACGCGAATCCGAAATAATATACCATTGGCAAACAGGACAAAAAAACCAAAAAAAACTTACAAAGAACAGCAAAAACATTCATAAATGTTTTCTTGGATTGTAATGATTGGTGGTGATACTGATATTTATATAGAACCACTTCTGTTTTCAAAATATGGTCAATTGCGATATTTTTAGCAGTCTTTTGTCAGTGGTCAGTGAGGTGGTCAGCTTGTTTTTGAGAAAACCTAGGTACCTATATACCTTCTCAAGTGTGTTTATGGCCCACATAGCCATGTTAGCGACCAGCAGGAAAGTGATCAGCTGGCGTCCAGGTTTGTCTCTTCGCTGTTCCGAGGTGCTGCTGCGACGCCACCACGCATCGATTATAAAAAGTGATTGCAGTATTGTCTGAAAATATTTATTTCGTTTTTATGAAGATTTTATCCTTTATTAAATGTATATTTTGGAAATCAATAAAAACACTAATATATTTGTATTTTTTGTATACTTCAGTTGTTTTTAACCGACTTCCTATCAAAAAGGAGGAGGTTCTCAGTTCGGTTGTATTTTTTTTTTTTTTTTTTTAATGTTTGTTACTGCATAACTTCGTCATTTGTGAGCCGATTTGAAAAATTATTTTTTTATTTAGAAGGTTATTCTTACGTCCACATTGTCCCAAACAAAATTTCATTAAAATCGGTTTAGCCGTTTGGCTATGAAGTCGGTTTCTCTAGTTTTTTAAACTTATAATTATTATATAACTCAGTTGAACTTCGGAGGTAACCGCTGGTAGAAAAGTTGGTATGACTTCTTTGCCTTCATTGTATAATTTTCTCTTTTTTGTCACGAGAAACACGTGCACGTTAGGTTTATTCTTATTTGTTTGAACTTATGATTACTTACTACGGAACCCTAAAAAGATGGTCATGCGTGAGTCAACTCGGGTTTTTAAAAAAGGCACCTTAAGATGTCTTTTGTTTTACAAAGTTCAAAGTTAATTTATTTGTAACACGGTTACACGTCAAATACAGTGGCTCATTATGTAAATAAAAATATACTTTAGAGTCGTCAGTGAGTCGTCAGTAAGTAGAGAGAGAGTAGTTGTGTCGAGGTAACATGCAGGACGCAGGTGCCTCTATGAAGACGACAGACCTTTTGACCAAAACTTCACAGAGGTCAAAAGAAAGCTCTTTTACCTGATTAAGAGATAGAAGCTCGGAGAAGAAGCCAGTGAGGCCGGAGCCTTGTATGCTGTTCATGGTGTGATGGCAGCCGATCAGGCTGAACATGCAGTAGACGAACATACCAGTCTGCGCCAGGATTAGCAGCGATGTGTCCAGGCCAAGTACAGCTGGAAATTAAAATATTCTCAACAAGCCTGCGATCCCCATTGCATTAAATATTTTTCAATGGTACCTATAATGTGTTCCATCTTCAATAATGAAATCACTGTATTATTACTGTTAGCCGGTTTTGGGAATAGGACATCCCTACTGAGACTGGGAGACGAGACACATCACTAGTCGGAGGGACAGGAAAAGGCGTCGTTATGCGTAGATGATTTGTTTCCCGTGTCTTAAAGTTAAACAGAGTTCTAGCTAATTTCAATGTATAGTTTTCGCTCTAACATTACATAATAGTAGTATTTCTCTTCATAAACATAAATTCAACATTTACATTGTTTAAATTAATACTTTTTAATACAGTTGCTCAAAAAGTGGCGTATTGCAGGGACGTATAGCGTTCGGGATGTGGGCTATTACACACGCGTGCTTTTTTTTCCAATCCCGCACTAGTGCTTTTTCTTTCCCAACTGTCAAAATAATGTCTAAAAAGAAAAACCAACCATGAAGTTTTTACTAAAAAAATTCATCGATTTTTTTATGATTCATGCAAATACGTATTATTTCTAAAAAGAAGCTACTAATTTGTTTCATTAACAGATTTAATGATTTGATTGAATGAGTTATGTTAGGTTTCATTTCATTTCATCTCATTAAATTTCATTTTCAATTCATATCAATAAAAAAATCTACTGCAGACTTGGCTGTATGGGTAATGGGTATAGTTCCCTTTGCCTTCCAGAATGGGTGAAGAAAAAAAAAAATCTCAGCTTATATTTTACGGTTGGCACTTGGCGCCATTTTTCAGAAATTTTCTTTGCGAGTTTATTTGTTTGTTGCACAAAATGAGTAATTTCGACCCTAGTTTTTTTGAATTAACACTACCGGAACTCAGTATAATTGCACAAAATGCTTCGGAGAACATTTTACCGGAAAAGTCAAAAAGTCGCTACATGCATACATACGACGAACTTATTGCGTGGAGAGAAGAGAAAAAAGCAAATGGTATTTTTATTATTTTATTAAATTGCTTAATTTTTTCGCAACTGTATTAAAAATAGTCGTTCAGTACACGTGCGGAACCGTCATTGCAACTTGTTCCGACTGTCAACCCTCGCCTTCGGCTCGGGTAGACATTTGTCGGAACTCTTTGCAATGACAGCCTTCCCGCACTTGTAATGAAATATACTATTTTTGCACAACTATCTGATGGAACAGGCATATGTCCCCCTTCATGCTATGTGGTAATCATCGCCTATAACAAGGCATTGCCTCGTAGGTCACGCATGTAAGGAACTTGCCCCCTACGATGCACTGCCCTGCGTCCATCAACTTGAGGCATACAGGGCCGTTATTCGCTATTGCCAAACCACGCGCGCTACGTGAACACGTTAAGACATAGGCTTAGCAATCGTCGGATTTTGAACGAATCATGTGAAATAACCAAATCATCAAACGTGGGGCATAGACAACTAGTCTTGTGGCATACAGAATACCATTTTTAGATTCCACACCAAGGCGCGTTTGCGTTTAGATCACGTTGTGAAGTCACATGTTTTGGGCACGGAAGCTCCAATGTAATAGCGAATAAACCCCAGATGTGATAGTATCATTACCGGCACCCTTCAAACCGCAACACATGCAGCAATGTTGCTTCACGGCTGAAATAGGCATGGTGGAGGTACTTCCCCGGAAGAGTCACACACAAAGAGCTCTACTACTGCTATTATAGTAAATATTTCCCAGTTTATTATTTATATTAGATAACCTACCTTAGAACCTAGGATTAATTTTAAATGACCTAAATTTTAGCGATGCAAAATGTTGACACAATAGGTTTTGCGGGCATCCATTCAAAATCATGGCCTTTGTTGCTCTGCGTTTAGATTACCTACCCCTTGTATGGAGGGATTTATATTCTGCTTCACACTGACGTCACTCAGGATTTAACAGTACAATGTATTGAATAGCCTTTTGTACACATTTTGCCTGCAATAGCCTGCATAGACAAGTTTTATAAAGATAGAGAAATTGACAATTTTAAACTAAAAATGACTACGGGTGGTTCATTCAGAAATCTGTTCCAAAACACATTTGGGCTTAGAGAGGATTTGAAAAACGTTGTGGATAAAAATTTGTGTACAATAACGCTAGTAATACCATGGGCATGTGCACAGATTGTGCTGATTATTTACCTTCACATTTGCTTGCTCTTGAAGTAAATATTTATTTGGGAAATACTTAGTACCTTTTTTGATTTTTAAGGATATCAGGATTCAGGATATTTTTGTTATTTTAATGAAATGGTTGTTAATAGCTAAGTAGAGTTCATCTAAGGTTTGTGATAATAGAAGATAACTTACAACTCGATAGGTACAATACCTCTGGATTTCCTTTTATAGGGTAACGCTCGCATTTGCTTAATCGCTGCTGTACATGCTACAAGAGTCAATGAGTATAGCACCAGCTCGCAAATGTTGACTTCGAATATAGCGTCCTAAAAAGAATATTAGATAGGTAAATTATAAAACAAATACTGCGGTCATCTATCCCTTGCCAAGCGTAGTGACCACATCAAACTCTGTTAAATAAACGGAAGGTTTATGTACTCAAATTCAAAGTCAAAAACCACTTTGAAAATCTTTATCATATTTTTATCGATTTCGACGATGATATAATAATAATAGTAAAGTTTAATTCAGACAACAAAATGCACATTACAAAAATGAAACACCTTAGGTCCATAGTAAATAAATACCTTAAATATGAACGAGTATGTGCTTACTCGCGTCATACGCTGTTAAAGTCAAAGTATACTTATGTATGAAAGCATTTTCTTACAATAACAGTGTCGGGGTTGTTGGCCAACACGAAGAACATGATGAGAGATATTATAGTCAAGACTATAACAAGGATCCCGGCAAAAAGGCCTCTATGAGCATGCGAGCAGTCCACCGAAAAATTATGCAACGCCTGTCGACTGCCATGAGGTGAAGCCACGCCAAGCATACCGGCTAAAAGGTAAACAAAAGGTTCAATAAAACTGTCAATCTTAAGAAAATGTCAAATTAGTGGTGTCTTGGTATACCAAACTGCTGCAAGATCTTTTCAGGAGTGACTGAGTTGTCGCGTGATTTGCTTTTAGGAGGAACGATGTACTTTTTCTCAAAATCTTCTGGCGTGCATTTTACCTGTGATAATGCATAAAATTAATTAAAATTAGAAAAAAAAACACAGAACATCATGACAGTGTCTAGTACAATTTGAATCACTCACCTCTTTCCACATCTCGTACAAAATAACAGCACAAATAAGAGAATATTCTATGGTACATGGAAATAAGAATGGCGAAGCATTTTGTAAAAGTGCGCCCATTATATTTGATCTGCGACACGGAAACACCTCAGTTTCGTTATGTGTACCGTTTGATGTTAATAATATCGTATGCTCCAAATGATGGATTTCATGCTTTGTCTCTTCGACCAGAACGTACAACCACTCGCATAAATTCGTTGCCACCATATGCATAAATCCGAATCTCTGTATCATTTTATAGCTTCCAGATTCGATATCCTTGTTTGTTAGGAAAATAAATTGCATCTGCGCTAGTGTGAGAGCCATCCGTAGACCAGGTGTTATAACGGAGAGTACGGAGCGGCATCGATCTATCAATTCGAAGTATTGTCCGAATTCCAATCCACTATACACCATAGATCCGATGCCGAAGGCTGAAAGCAATAAATGTTATCAGTTGCAACTAGGTTCTGAATACTAGGAACGTAAAGCCGCGGTATCATAGTAAACTTTACCGATTGCGCCGAGTCTTAAATAAAAACTTCCGTAGCGCGATATGCTCTCCTTTTGTTTTAATTTCTTTGCGGATGTGGTTTTTTCATTTTTATCTTTGTCTTTCTCATCTTTTTCACTGTCTTCTGTAAAACAAATTAATTGTAATCTCGTCAACTAGTGCCGTTGTCATTATGATAAAAATACTCGTATGTACCTACTGGTAGTATAGGAAAACATTTTCCGGTACGTTCATTTAAACGAATTGCAGAGGACGTTAGTGGAATGCAAACTAAAGAAGGTATTATTCTTTCATTGCTGTAATTATGCAAACAAGATGTGATTTTAATGTTTCATTTTGTTAAGCAAATGTGGTTGGTTACTTTAGTTTCTTTTGATAACGTAAATAGATTAGTCTGTTTTGTACGTAGATTAATGTAACTTACCATAGTTGTGAATGATTATGTTGACAGCTTTTTGCCTCATTATGTTTACGTATTGAAATATAACAAACAATAAAGATACAAGGTATAAGTATAAATAGAATCCCTGAAACAAAACAGTTTTTATCATGTAACAATAATAATAAGACAAATGTCTTGCTAAACAAGCTTTCTATGGCTCACATACTTAAATAAGTTTGCTGCTATTGGTTTAATTACCTGGTAGTAGGCATCAGGTACGCCGTTTGCAATCACTTCAGTTACAGGAAAAGCCAATCCAAGTACGACCAAAAGCTTAGCGTAGAGTGCTGATAGCGCTTTGCTCAGAGCCTCACTATAACAAAAGACAACTTCGTTCATACCACCAATAATAAAAGAATATTACAAAATATACAAAATTACTATTGAGAATAAGATATCTTGGCATACACGGTATAAAATATACGAAAAAACGCAGTGAATTTGTATTAAAATTATTGTTGGAAATTGGGTGCTTTGAAAAAATTATTTGCATTTGTGGTCTAATCGTGATTGTTAGTTTGCGGTCCATGTGACCATGTCAACACTGCGGTAGATGTCAAGTCCGTTGCATATGTTGCGGACGAATGACTGACCCCGTTTTGCTGTGTTAGGATTGTATTGTAGGCATCTTACACTAGTTTAGGGAGTTCATGTAGAAGGGGACAAAGGAAACCTCCACACATGCAGGTTTTTCTCCCCTAATATTTTTCAGATACGTGGCGAAGACTCGAACTCAAGTCAAAAACCCAACTCAAAAAAGTTTCATTCCTATTCGTTGGCGTATGTCGAAACATGTTATAATAGCCATCGCTACTATAGCATATGCTGAGTGGCAGGCAATTTTTATGTTAGTGCTACTTTTATGTATATTGTTATAATTCTACTCTTTAATGTGGCATAAAGTAAATAACTATTGATTTTGATTTGATTTGATTACACTATCACTTTTGTGAGCCTATGTACTAACTGTCCCATGATATCCGAAGCGGATGGTGGCGAGTCATGTGTGGTGGAGCCGACAGAGGCGCGCGAGTGTGGAGACAGCTCCGAGAGGAACCTGCGCTGCGTGGCCGCACAGAGGGCCAGCGCCTGCGACGGTCGACGGAACGCGGCGATTATCGCTGACGGTCGCCTGAAAGCAACCAAGATTTTATCATGTAAACAGGAACCAACAAAGCACAAAAAAACATTTTAAAAGACATAGGTATTTAAAATGTGGCCATACTTGATTATTATTAGGTGAGCTTAATAAAAAAAACATTACTCCTCGTTTATCTGAGAAGTCATGCAAAAAAAATATTTGCATTCATGATTTTTATGTTGTGTGCTAAGAACCAAATAACTGATTGCTTGGTATCAGTAGTAAATGATTGTGATATGCATAAAAAAAACTAATCTGTAGTCTCCCAAACACCTTATTTACATAATGGTCAATTTGCATTAGTAATTTGGCCTATTAGTAGACCACTAAGTCTGTTGCCATCTCTATTTGTTGATATAAAACAACAGTGTCAAGATACTTTTAACGAGCTGCTAAGCAGTCGGCATTATGAATGCACTTTACTTAGCACCTTTAAATAATAGGAGATGTCTTATAATTGTTACTACCTAATCCTAATTTGGATACTTCCCCGATGGTCTGTAAAAAATGTCTTGAGATTATGCTGCCAATACCTAGTGCTTATAAATTTAACTCCCAGTTCCTTAACGTAGAATCTGTTTCGTTGTCAAAGTTATACAGTAGTAGGCAACGAATACTGCACATCGCCTAATTTCGGCTTCATAGAGCGTAGTGTGCGTCAGAAAGAGATAGCGCTCTATACGAAAGCAGAAAATCCGTTGTGCAATATTTATTGCCTACAACCGTACCTTGTGTTGAGATTGGCAGCGAGCTTCGCTTCAGCATCTGAAGACATCCTGCGGCTGCTAGGTTGCGAGTGGGCCTGCATCAGAGGCTCTGTTGGGGTTCCCAGCATAGCTCTCGTTCTCTCACGAAGCCGCCCCACACCTGAGTATGATGACTCATCACTGAAAAACGAACATATCGGTTATCTAAAAAGGAATTGTTTATTGTTTTTACAATTTTGAAAAAAAAAACGTAAAAACGAAAGAAGTATACACGTTTTTCAGCAAACAAAAAGGTAATTCAAGACAAAAAACGTGGTGGGTATGATTGTATACACCTAACTTCGGAATAAATTTGACGTTTCGTAGGTTTCCCTGTTTTTTAATAAATTTGAACGGCCTTCAAAAGACTGAAGGATTTTTGTACGGCTCTCTCAAAACTGCTATTTCTTAGCATTTTGGACCTTGTAGGACGCTGAATTGAACACTGAAATTGTAGGTGTCGAGATGCCATCTACTTATTTGTTTTATTCTTATTGCAGTTTGTGCTTTTTAGGCGTTTGTTCGTCTGGGTTCCCGTCCAGTGATTTTAGAGCAATTGTTTTATAAATAAGTGTTTAGTTTACACAAGCCTACAAACGAACCTACTAAAGGTACGACAGTACATACAAATATAGGTAGATACATATACGCTATATTAAACAGTTACTCAATGAAATCCTTGGTACCTAAGTAAAATAAATACATATTTATGCGTGTAAAGGAATGTAGTATTGCGTGGTAGACGGTGGTGTATTGCGGACACAAAGCGGTCTATCAAACGTCATAAATATTTTCCAAGCTCTTTGCGACGCCTAAATCCCTCTTTGTGTATGCGTTTCACAGTACACCAGCATAGCACAGTGTGTTTAAATATTTTAAACTAGTGTACCTATTCAAGAAAATCTATTCCGATATACATAGGTAGAATTGAATGCGTACCGTAGGTAGTTGAAACACTTTGACCAATATATTATTTGCCTTGCAAATGATCATAATGATAACAAATGCCAATAAGTTAGGGGGTAATTAATTAGGTGAACTAGTTCTAGTGTAAAGAAGAAACAGCTTCACAACTTTGATCCCCACACAATCTATTAAGTACCAAGTACCAACCTAAGAGTCTTTCAGGATGTCTAATGAGGTTAGCCAGAGATATGTGATATAAATATAACAGTAAAGCGAGCTCACGATGACAAATAACACTATGAATCTCCTCCCTCATAAATCAGTAAAATATTTTTAAAGATCGAAAGTTAAACATCCTGTAAAACAAATATTTATATATATCTGTACTGAATGGCAGAAGTATTGAAGTATTTCGACTGCAAGGATCGAGGCGGAAAATCTCCAAAATGTGCATCCGTTCGCCGGAAATGTCTTCCTCGCTTCTATCCCACCTGAACCTGCTTTGAATATCGGCTGTGGATCCAGATATTAGACTCTTTGAAGGATAAAGACAATACTTTGCAAAAACATATTTACCTTTTACGTAGGTACTCACCTAGCATCCAAATGCCAGAGCTAAGCAATACCTAGTAGGTACTAAACCACTGCGAAACATGTATTAAATCCTGTATCAAGATAAGATACAAAACTAAGCTTAGAGACAGAGAAAATGGAGTTAAAAATAAAGTTTAATTAAATGGTAAGCGATCTCTTTGTTTATGAACAGTGGTCGCGCGTAGTGGCTGACGGCAACGCCGACGTACATAATTTCCCGTGTTTTATAACGCATTCACCACGGATAATAGTTTAAACCAATCAGCATTTATTCTAGGCCAGCGGACGCTGCTTTCACACAACTAAGCTCTATTTTCCCTATTCGCAATGTTTTTTACATAGGATTGTTCACTTACCTATCGTTGTCATTTTCTTCGTGCACGGTGTCCATATCCGTTACTATGACGGCCGGGCGCGAGTCGCTCGCCTCACACAGTGGCCGGTTGGCCGGACTCATCTACAACAAAGCGACTCGTGAGGCATCGCAAACAATACGAAAATCTTCTCAAATAGAATAGTCAATTATTAGTTTAGTTAGAGATTAGAGATGCCAGCCGTTTTTGGCTTATCTCAAGGCAAAATAAATAGTTTTGCTAAATTGCTCAGTTTTACCTACCATGAACGTGTAAACGTAGTTTCATATTGACATTTCGAATTAAACTGTGGAGTAAGGACACATCCTTGACACTCGACCAACACATAGATACAACACGTAGATACAACACAGTCTGTTCTGGCTTAGAATATTATTCTGGACCACGTTGTTTACTGAGTGAGACACGCTAAGATAGCGGGGAGATTATGCCTATGATAGTAGATTTAAGCTGCGTAGGTGCACTGCATTGCGTAGCTGTCTAACAGACATAATGTAGCGCTTGCGTTGGCTACCTCTTCATAAATAGTTTAGTCTGTCACACATGTGAAGACAGAACTGTAGCTAGAGTCAATTTTGAGGTAGGACAGTATTGGTTACTGATGGGCGGAAGTAAAAATTTATATTGATCTGCCCTCTAAGCACGGGCTCTTAAATCAATCACCATGCACATTCAATAGCTTTTCGTAGACATATTATTTGTGTTAGTTTATAGAAAAAATAAACAAATTTATCTTTTTTTTGGTATTTTTAAGGTAGGGCATTGGGATTTCGAGGTAGGGCATTGCCCCACAATGCCTCCCCCTAGCTACGGCTGTGTGTGAAGATAAACCGCCTAGTATCAGTAGTCCGATGATCGGACTTGATAAACAGTGCTCGAGTTCTCTGGAAAATCTCGTTTTTGTAATAAATATCACGTTCATAAAAAAACTGCTCAGGAGCACTTTCGCGATATCTTATCGGCCAGTCATTCTGAATCGAGGCTGAATTTTGTCATTTTAATTTCAAGCAAACAAAATTTTTGTGACATGATCTTGATTGAATTTATTAATTACTTACGTGAATGGCCTTGAGTAACTTTAAAGATTCAAAAAAAAATATGTTAAACGCGCAGGCTACGTTCAGCAAGTACCACCTTTACAACGAATCTCCGCTACTTTGTCCACGCAGCTTCAGTAATAAAGCCAAAAATTATTCAACTATTAAAACGTCTACAAACTGCTAGATTAAGTTGAATTTGTTTGTGTTGCGTCCGCGGCGGTGCTCTCTAAGGTTGTTAGGTTTCTGAATAAGTTTCTGAATTAAGAGAACTGAAAGTTTTCTCATCTCGAGATTACAGCAAAGTGTTTACCGTTTGGCTGTAAGATGCGGCCGCGCCCGGCTTCGCAGTCCAACTCCACTATAGATGCGAGACCGACCGCCTATGTCTCTTATCGATAATCTTTGCTAATTATTTTTAGTAAATAGCCTTTTTCTCATTTGACTGGTGACAAAGTAGAATAATTTTAAAATAAACACACTCTTAAATTACTTTGTCTAGATCTAGAAAATACGAGTTTTCCAAAACTTGCAATACAACTGTTAGAACAAAATTAAGGTATTTTCAACCTAATAATTGGCAAGTAGATAATTACTTAATTAATGTGCCTACTTACTTACTTACTTACTATATCTATATACAGGGTTATTCATTATTAGCTGCAAATACTCAGGAATTAGGTTCAACAAATAAAATAAAAAATATTTATGAAATGATTTTTTTTAAGTTTTGTTATGAAAATCCCGAGAAAATCGATAAAGGAATCATCGGCGCCTGATCTATTTTGACCTTTGATCCGCGCCCGCGCGCCGTTAGCGACACTCTGCGTTCAGTCACCCCCTAGGTGGGTCATTGTCCTGTTCTACATGGCAATCATTATGCAATAGCCGTAAAGAAATTAATAAAAATAAAATTTTGATACAAAAACTTAAATCAAAATAAAAAATAAAACATTTCATAAATATTTTTTATTTTATTTGTTGATCCTAATTCCTGAGTATTTGCAGCTAATAATGAATAACCCTGTATATAAAAGAAAGTCGTGTTAGTTACTCCACTTATAACTCAAGAACGGCTGAACTGATTTGGCTGAAAATTGGTTGGGAGGTAGCTTAGAACCAGGAAAAGGACATAGGATACTTTTTATCCCGAAAAAGTAACAGGAACGGGGTGTTACGGGAACGGGCGAGCGAAGCCGCGGGCGGCCTCTAGTTTTTTTATAAAAAGTCTGAGCCATACGAATAAGTATTCATGAATTATGTTATCGAACATAATATCTTTTCTTCAACAATTTACACGTGAGTGTGGTTACCATGGCGACATTTTCACGACTATATATTTTTTATTTACGACACATTCGAATAAAAATTGTTAAATAGCTCTTGTTTTTGACAAGCCTGAAAAGATATGGAAATATTTTTATCTAAGCCTTAGGTTAATTAATTAATGATCAACTAAAAAAAAACGCTGTTGATAGAATTCTAATTATGGACTTTCATTTTAGTTTTTAAATTACTAGATACTTATTGGATGTGTGTTGATGTCAGCATTGTATGTGTATCCACACATTGCATTGTCAATTGTCTTTAGGCACAGACTTTATCGATATGCAGTACAACCCTATTGCTGGTCCCAGTATTTTCATAAAATATTTGCGTGAGTACATCGCACCTGATGCTCGGTGTCACTGCACTCTAAACTAGCTGTGATTTACGGAAACAAAACCAAACAACAATTTTAATGTAGCTTAACGGTATGTATTGGAGAGCACTGGTAGTTTATAAATCCAGGTGGTAGTTGCCCCGCATTCCAATCTTGTGGCCGTGGGTTAAAATCAGCCCTGTATTCAGACCCTAAGATCGTGGCTTCAAATCCAGTCTCGTCAATGAGATTTTCCTTTGAAAAAATGTTACGTACTAAGCCAGCACTCACAAACAGTAAGGAAAAACATAAAGAGGAAACTAGCATGTCGTAGATTCTAAAAATTTCGAAAACTTGATATGTTTCGAGGGCACAAAAAGAGCCTTTCTGACGCGCAATTGAAACCCTTTCACCACACTGGTTCGAAAGAACCAGTGACACGATCAGAAGAAGAATGTGGCTATAATTGGTGTGTAACCGTTTTAATTAATAAATAATAAATAAAATAAATAAATAATCTTTGGATGAAACCGGCTAGAAGCGCTTTTCTTTTAGCCACACAAAACTGCGTGTATACTAACACTCCATACGATTCAATTATACGAACGATAAACTCCTTCTTAGCCTCCTGTTGAGCTGTAAACTTCTATTAATGTTTGAGGTTTAGTTTGCAAAATAAATTTAAATTTTGATGAAGGGGGTCCTCCAGGATCCACCTAGTGCACAATATGAAGAGAGAGTCAAAGTCAAAGATGTATTCCAAGGTCATTACCAGTATATAGTATCAGTAGTATCACAATGATCACTTTGAAACGTTTTAAAGCTAGGTGAGTCTAGAAGTAGTCTAGAAAGAGGAGACTCATGAAAACCTAATTGCCCGAGCCGACAATCCAAGACACTGTCTTGTCTTGGCGTATAAAAGTGAGGAGGCCCTACCCCAATTAATGGGAACAGGGATGAAAAAAGAAAAATATGGGGTTCATCAGAGTGCTAGGGTATAGGTATATCTGCTGTGATGCAAAAAACTTTGGAAAAAAAGTATAGAAACCTGAAAATGACAAACGTTTTCTATAGTAGTAATAGGTAGTATAGGAAAGATTTTTTTAATGTCCCAAAAGTTAAGAGCCGAGCGGGATTTGAACCCGCGACCTTCCCCTCGGTACGGAGCTGCGCTGACCACTGCGCCATCGGATCCTAATCACACTCGACGAATAACCCTTAGGGACTGTTCGGCACTAACGCGCCCAAAACGGCGATTAAAGGAATCTTTGTGATTTCCTTAAGTGTAGGTGTATTATAAGTACGTATTTACAAGAAAAAAAATATTATGTAGATATTGTATCAGCTATCGGGTTCCCATAGTACAAGCTCTGCTTAATTTGGGGCTAGATAGTGCTGCGTGGATTGTTAAAAATATTTATTTATAGCGACTATGTTTTTATTTACACATCAAGTTTATTGTTGCCAAATAATAATTTAGTATAATTGGAACCCTCACGATGCGAGTCTCAGATACACTTGGCCATTTAATTGTTTGCAAATGTTTTATTGAAAGTACTTGTTTATAAGTGATAAATGGTTCGCTTTGCACTTGTTATACCATAGTTCGTGATTTATCTCAATTTGCACCCCTTTATAGTATAACTAATATTCTTGATAAACCTACCTTATAGCTAAAGCAAATATTTTCCTAGACACAGTTTGTATTTGTAGGTTTTAAAGTTGCTAGAGTACTTAGATTTTTTTTTTTCATATTTTAAAATTATTATTATTATTATTTATCTTATTTAATTTCCTACTAATGCGAAAGTTTAGACAAAACTACTTGTTTTAAATTTTCCCGATCATTTAAATAGTTCACTAAAAAATACTGGAAAATAAATTTTTGGCATTTGCTAAAAAAATCTGACTACATCGGCACATCTGGGCGATCTACGACGACGATAGCGATCAGATTCAGCATAGGGGTTTGCATACTCCTGCACATATTAGCACGTAATTTTACAGTGCGATATTTGACAACGATACACTGATCGCCATCGTAGGCGATCTAGATGTGCGGAAGGCTTAAGATAATACGCGTTATGTCATTTTTAACCGACTTCCAATCAAAAAGGAGGAGGTTCTCAATTCGGTTGTATGTTTTTTTTGTTTTTTTTTTTTTGTTTTTTTTTTTTTAATGTTTGTTACCGCATAACTTCGTCATTTGTGAGCCGATTTGAAAAAATATTTTTTTATCTGAAAGGTACTGCTTCCAGATTGGTCCCATTTTAATTTTATTAAAATCGGTGTTGCCATTTTTTTTAAATATTTTTTTTAATGTTTGTAACTGCATGCCTCCGTCATTTATGAACCGATTTAGAAAATTATTTTTTTATTTGGAAGGTTATTTTTACGTCCAGATTGTCCCAAACAAATTTCATTAAAATCGGTTTAGCCGTTTGGCAATGAAGTCGGTTTCTCAAGTTTTTTAAACTTATAATTATATTAATAATTTAAGTTTAAAAAACTTGAGAAACCGACTTCATTGTCAAACGGCTAAACCGATTTTAATCAAATTTGTTTGGGACAATCTGGACGTAAGAATAACCTTCCAAATAAAAAAATAATTTTCTAAATCGGTTCATAAATGACGGAGGCATGCAGTTACAAACATTAAAAAAAATATTTAAAAAAAAATGGCAACACCGATTTTAATAAAATTAAAATGGGACCAATCTGGAAGCAGTACCTTTCAGATAAAAAAATAATTTTTCAAATCGGCTCACATTTGACGAAGTTATGCGGTAACAAACATAAAAAAAAAAAATAAAAAAAAAAAAAAAACATACAACCGAATTGAGAACCTCCTCCTTTTTGATTGGAAGTCGGTTAAAAAAGAAGGCATAGATGATGAATGATTGTGGCTCAATAAATAAATATTGCGGACAATCCACACACCACTATCTAGCCCCGAATTAAGCAGAGCTTGTACTATGGGAACCAGACAACCACAGACTGATTTAGATAAAACTTGGAATTTATAGTTAGTAACCGGTATTAACATATATTGCTACTTTTTATCTTAAAAAAGTCTACAGAGGTAAGTATTTAGGATCTACAGAGCGGAAAAACGAACGAGCTGGAAAGCACTATCGATATTTGTGTAAACAATTCTGTTTATTGCACACAATACCAAACATAGGATGCCAACTATCACTAATCAAACATATAGGTTATCATCAAAGGTGTATATTCAGATCAGAAGGCGGGGTCGCTACCACTACACACCAGTGCTCTCTCAATTCTAATTAAAGTAGGTAATCATATAAAGAGTTCATACCACCAAGATTCAAGAAATATTGAAGAAAAGTTGAAATTATAGTTATTACAGTTTACACTTTTTAGTCGGGTTATTAGTAAAAGTGTAAAACGTAGTAAAACTCCTATACTTATTTATATTTTTTCTAGCCCCAAACTAAGCAGAGCTTATACTATGGGAGCTAGATAGATGCTATAATCCTTATATGCATGTTTTTTGGTACATACATGTATGGTATATACATACTTAGAATACAATATAACACCCAGACAGAGAACAAACATCTGTGTTTACCACACAAATATTAATTTGTTCTCGGTGGTGATCGAACCCACGACCTACGGCGCAGAAGGCAGAGCTACAACCAACTGAGCTGAGAGTCCAGTCAAGTTAACAAAATTAAATAAGAACAGACAAGGACTTACCATAAAATAAAATATTCCTTCCTTACAACTTAATTCAATACTCTACATATCCATTTGGTAGGTGTTCCGATATCGCTCAGGCGTCAGACTGAATTTTGGTGGTGAAACTGCGACCAGTGTCGCTACTTGTTAATTGATTGATGAATTTGCATTTCACGATTTGACACGCAGATACAGAAGAAAAACAAAATCGTGTTATGATGTTTATTATACAATAAGGAATGATCTAAACTAAAGTCATAATAATAATATCATCTATAAGTAAAGTCTGACTTTATTCTAAGTGCTAGCCAATTTTGGGAATGACATCCCTCCCTACTGAGACCGAGTGACAAGTGACATCACTAGTCGGGAAAAGACGGCGTCGTAATGCGTAGATGTTTGGTTTGCCGTTTATTCAAGTAAAACAGAGTTCTAGCTATATTCAATGAAGGTTTTCGCCGTAAGTGAGGTTCTTTATTAGTTCAACTTGATGGTTGTGATAGATTTTATTACTATACATCACTATTTTTGAGACAACTTGAACTAATTTATTCCTCTTCTAGGAGTTGGTACAACAGGTATTTTAGGAGATTAGATTCGTCATGTCTGTCTGTCTGTTTGTCCGTCCGTATGTCACAGCCACTTTTTTCCGAAACTATGAGAGCTTTACTGATGAAACTATGTAAGTAGATGTATTCTGTGAACCGCACATAAAATGTTAAAAATAACATAAATTTTGGGGGTCCCATACTTATAACCAAAACTAAAAAAATGTTTTTTCATCAAACCCGTACGTGTGGGATATCTATGGATAGGTCTTCAAAAATGATTTTGAGGCTTGTAGTTTTTATATATCAGCACCTAAAATCACACATCGCATCGTTTTGCGCGTTTAAAGAGCTTTGCCGTCGGTCGCAGGTTTGGGCTGTCACCTGTCTGAGCTTTTAGAAACAAAATTTTTCAAAGGAATCAACTAAACAAAAAAGTGAGTTGCACCAACTAACTTTAACGATGACCAAAGCGTAGCCGGTTGCAACATTTTAGAAATAGTTAAAATGACGTCACAAATAACGATTACAATAACCGTTTAATTTTGGTTGGTTACGGTTAAAGTAAGTGCTATGTCATATTATTATGTCACTGTCAATGTTCCATTCATACATTTTATATTATAGCTTGACCGAGACCGCTGTACCGCGCCTGAAGTATGCGCGCGGCGAGACGGAGGGGAACCGGACTGTTTATGTCAGACGCACAAGAGATACATATCCGAAGATGGGACGAGCGTTATCTCGGGATTTCAAGACAGTTATTTTTAAAGTGGCCGAATATTGTTAATAGACAGTTCTCCATTGAAAAGTTACAAACATCTATGCTTGAGGCTCCACTCAAACTCAAGCATTGCTTTTACATACGGGCCTTAGAAGGGATTTTTGTAAATTCAACCCAAAAAGGGGTGCAGCGGGGGTTGAAGTTTGCATAGACAAAACTCAACATGAACGAAGTCACGTGGGATTCCACACATATCGTTTACGATATCGTAAGATCTATCTGACAATATATCGATCTCATGTGTACTCTTGCTCTTTTTTCCTCGGCCCCCACAGCGGTTGCGGTCAAACTATATCGAAAGCAGAGTTCTATTTTTCTTAAAATATAATACTTATGTAGCACCTCAAAATGTCTTTAGTTCGCGACATACTATGGGAATCTAGTTCTTTTAGTGATGATAGTGAAGCCGAAAGTGAATACCACTTGCGAGTTTGGAAGACAAAAATTTACCGACCTCACATTAATCGATTTTAAAAAATGGGATGACTACGAATTTTTGGATAGATTTAGATTTTCCAAGACTCAAGCACTGGCTTCTTACTTAGGGTTTTTTTTTTAAGAAAATACAGGTACCTATACCAAACGCGAATGTACTAAATTAATAAAAAACCACAAGCACGCGCTGAAAGAAGAGATCGTGATTTTTGACTTGAAGAATCCTGAAAATAAGAACTTACAGTCTGCATACACGTCATTCTCAGAGTTAATTATTTTTGTTAATATTTGATACACCTTTACACTTTTTTATAATCCTGTATAATCATATTTAGCATTTTCTTTTTATGACATAATGGTTCCGTGGCACTGCTTTCCAGAGTTATTTCCTGAGCGACAAAAAGACATGATACTGAAAGTGAAATTTGACTCCGAAAAATTAAGGACAGTTTTCACTTCTTTGATGTTCAAAATTTACATAGTTAATTCAATTTACTGTCTCTGTAGACGAGAGCTGGGGTAATGCTGTTTATAGGGTTCACCTACGTTGTTGATATTTCCTAAAAAGTGAGTGCAGGAGCGCACCGGTCTAAGTGATTCGATACACGTTCAATAATGTTTCATTAGGGAAGAACCGTGCTTGCTTATTGAATCATATCGACGACGGTGGAATGGCTCCACGACCGACGACGACGGCGCGGCGCAGCGAGCGGCGTGTGTGCTCAACGTAGGTCTTGTATTCAATTCTTATACCATAATCAGTTTATTCACTCAGTTACGGTGTACACTCAATTTGTTCACTTCCAGCTCGCGGATGTAGTAGGCAAATACTTACAATATATTTTCATGATGTTGCTTGCTGTAACTTTGCTTCTTAAAGGCTATAAACACTGTTCCGTCGCATTTCCAATCACAAGTTTCAAACAAAATATAAATAAAACGGTCAAGTGAATGTCGAGCGTCGAGCGTTCATTCTCCCTGAAAATTCAGTTACGAAAGTTCCCTTTTAACTTGGCAACGGAAAAATACACGACATTATTCTTAAGAATAAACCTTGATAAAACCATAGCCCTGATAATCTCTGAAAGAGTAATGTTCCAAATTATTAGTTTGGGGCTAGATAGTGCTGTGTGAATTGTCCACAATATTTATTTATTTATTTAGCTAAGTGCACTTTTCCTATGCAAATATAGGTAAATATCTGAAAAGTACAGAGAGCTGATGTGATGGCAAATATCGCACCGTTAAAGTTCGCAGCAGTGTGTATGCAAAACCCTATGCTGCAACTGATTGCCATCGCAAACCGCCTAAATGTGCAGAGACCAATGCGAGACACCGATGTTCCATTACCAAATCACATCCCTCAATTATTTTTACTTAATAAAACCATTGGTAACAGAAGTTTCGTCAGATTCCCGCAGCACAGGAACTTTTTTCCATAGCTGTTCTTTAGATAAAAAGATAAAATGGATGACGTGATGGAGTAGTACTACGGGCAGTTCTGTCATCGTTTTCGTTGTACCTGCTGCCAGAATACAATACTCTACTCATAGGTACTTGTACCAGACAGACAGACGGGTAATAGATAGAGTCTATTATCTAAGTATCTTGATCTTGTTCATTTACTAAATTCGATTTTGTCGTAGGTTTAACCTCTAATGAAATACTTACTTAATAAAGGGTCTAAAACAAAAATGCCTTTATTTCTAATATAATCTATTTTCTTACTAACAAATAGTTAGTTAAACACTTTTTACTTACTTCGACTATATTTAGTTAGTTTAAATCTAACATACAAGTCACCTCAGCGGCGTGGGCTAAAAAACATTACCACATACATAATAAGGATATTATGTTAGGACGCCACTCATCGGAAGCACAGCTTTGGGATATTAATTGAAATAAAATATACCTATTCAAAAATAAACCTAAAATACTTAGAACTAGGTTAGGGCTCACCCCTCACCTAGTTCCAAATACTTTTTCTTATAGACCTAATAACATAGGCTTATTAAAATTATTTCTTTGTACTTTTTAATTGATTCTATTTAGTTTACTACACTCGTAAATCACAAAGTTTTTTTTATAATAATCCCAAAAGTAATTAGTATTTGTTCTGTGTCAATACATTAGAGCTCTTCGATGGCACGAACTTCACTAAATCTTAGAACTGAAAAGGTTGTGATAAGTTCTATACAACATAATATATTATTTTAAATACTTTTATAACAGTGGTTTATTCTGGAATAAAAATAAATCAACCACCTCCCTTGCATGAGAAAGGCCATTTTTTGTTTCGATTACCTTAACCCGAAATACAATAAGTAAAATAGCTGACCTCCGGATGTTCTATGACTGCCAAAATTGACCCTCATTCTAAGAAGAAATGAATGTGATATATATACAGGAGCTATATCCATTTGGGCTGTCCTGACTATAAAGACAGACAGACGGAGCGAGTAAACGAGTAAACTATGGGTTCCTTGTAGGACTTCAAAATAACTTCTGTAGTGATAATATACAGGGTGCTTTTTTGAGAAGGGCGGTGATGGCTAAGTCCGAAACCACGAGAATCGGGGAAAAGTTGTGAAAGGAGTCATGCCTTCCATTTAAAAGAAAACAATAAGTGCATATCTATGTTTTTCTTCCAAAAATATAATTTTGTGAAAATTTGCTATTTCCATTCATATTTATCAGAACATTTATTTGCAAAGACTGATCTTTATCAGCAACAGAATCCATTAATACGGAATTTTTTTTTTTTAGAAATAACATTTGGGTCCATTTCCGTCAAAAGTAAAGGATCTTTGAAAAAATACGGAACCCAAAAAATGCTGTTACTGTTTTCTTTTAATACGAGGACATGTCTCTTTTCACGACTTTTCCCTTACTCTCATGGTTTCGGACTTGGCTATCACCACCCTTTACCAAAAACACCCTGTATACGTAATGCCTCCAACTTCATAGCTCTAGCTTAAGTCGGAAGTTGAAAATAGCAATCGTAATCTTCACCTGCAAACTGCATCATTATTCATCGGAAGCTGTGTGATTGTCGCTGAGTTCTTCCTTCCTGCGGCGTCGCGTCAATCGTTCCTTTAGGAGGCTGTGCCGTTCTACAACGTCCTGTGCCGCCGGATAGGGTAATTACCGCCTAATCCCGCCCGGAGCGCAGCCAGCCTGTCGTCCGGATATGAACTTCCGTTATGAACAATTTTAGCAAGCGAAATTGGATGACACGAACGCTATGCATTTAGCCTCCGCTGAAGCTTTTTTATTTATTTGATAATTTTACGACGTGATTCTGCTGAAGGCCTACCACGAGCTCTGTCTGGCTCTGTCTCTGGCTCTGGTCTTGAGTCTGTGTGAGTGCTCACGGTACTTTTAGAAATCTTAGTTTTTATGACAGAAAAGTGGTCGAAAAAAAAATGAATTATATTTACCCTGGGACATAAAATATAAAAACAAAAACATTTACTATATTTTTTCAATTCGGAACAGCAGTTCTCGAGATTAGCGCGTTCAACCAAACAAACAAACGTTGAACGCACTAGTCTCGGAAACTGCTGGTCCGAAAAAAAAAATATTTTTTGTGTTGTATAGTCCATTTATCGAGGAAGGCTTTAGGTTAGGTATATTAAATTGCGCTACGACTAATGGCCTGCGCACACCTAGTTCGCTGGCGGTAGCCTTAAAGGCTCGAACACACCTAGTTCGCTGGCGGTAGCGATCAAATATCGCTGTCAGATTTAAGATTTGACAGCGATATTTGACAGCGTTTCACTGTTCGTTACCGCCAGCGAACTAGGTGTGCGCAGGCCATTATAGGAACAGAGCGTCAATGCAAAATGTTGTAAAAACGTGAAAAATATTGCTTTTGAGAGCTTCCGTCACGTGCGCTGCGTAAACGGGGAAAGGTACGCAAAAATGATGCACGACGGAATCGTTCTTCTTTAAAAGTTCTCCAAAAAAGTCAACGGCAGAGTTTGTCTATCTTTTAAGGTTGACTCACTATATAACCTTTTTTATGGCAATCAAATTTGTTATAAAATAACACTGCAGTGCTCGCGCTAGTAAAAGTAACGTCAGTGGTCACGCGGATTACCTACATGGTGTAGGCCATTTTAGATGATGAAAAATAAGTCATATTATTTGAAATTATTGTTTTTCATTTTCAGTTTGTTTTCGACAGTTTATCTTCTACTTAAAATAATCAACAAAACCTCGGCATGTCTTCTGTGTCATCATCATCATCAGCCTGAGAAGTCCATTACTGAACATTGACCTCCCCTACACATTTCCAGGAAGAACAATTCTGAGCTCTTTCCATCCACCGGCTTCCCGCGATCTTAACAATGTCGTCAGTCCATCTGGTGGGTGGGCGCTCTACTTTTCACCTTCCGGTTAGTGGTCGCCATTCGAGAACCCAATAACGGTTGTCAGTTCTTCGAGCTATATGACCTGCCCATTGCCACTTCAACTTACTAATTCTAAGAGCTATGTCAGTGACCTTCGTCCTTCTACGGATATCCCCATTTCTGATTCTATCAAGTAGTGAAACTCCCAGCATAGCTCTCTCCATAGCTCGTTGCGCGACTTTGAGCTTGTGTACGAGGCCAATAGTACCTAGGTGACCACGTCTTGAGGCTCTGTTGTATCTGCGACAAGAAGGTGTGGCGCAATTTCCCGAACGCTGCCCATCCGAGTTGGACAATAAATCTAATATGTAAAAAATATCGCAGCGAGATATAATGTGGATCCCATTGTGACAAAGTCGAACTTTAATCCTCATTTACACCACACAGAACGGAAAAATCATGTCTATGCTTGAAACTGCCAGGCGTTATAAAACTTATTTATCGTTCGGCACATCCTCCCGTTTCACCTATCAACCGGTCTCGTTCAGTCACTGGCGTTTGGTTGAAATCTGAGCAAATCTAATCATCGGACTCATCAATTCGCGCGTCCGGGAAAATCGAGTTTTGAATCGATGATTACTGGCACAGCATCAGTTTTCGCATCGTGCGCAATTAGTACGAGTTACCTGAGGGTTTATGCCTCAGTAAAACATGCATCTTAATCTTTTCGCACGGTAACAGATAATATTTTACCATAACATTAAAAAAAAAAGGAAACCACAAAAATATTTAAAAAAAAATTGAGATGTACTGGGTTATTCATACTTAATAATATAGGAAACGTGGTGAAATAAAATGCAATATGCCTGAGTTTTTATTAAGTTTTGTTAAGAAGAGAACTTGCGCGCTTCTAGGCGATTGCGATGGCGATGACAATCACGTGAAACGGCCTTTATTGATTTCTTTGGTAACCTTTTTGAAAGTTGTAGGCTCATTCTGAATTTTATCGTTAGCGACGCATCTACAGCGTAGTCGGTAGTATGGAGAAACAATAAGCGCCCCTGGCGGGATTGCGAGTACTAATGTTTTTGTAAGTAATATCATCTGTCATTTTGTCGTCGGCTTAACGCAAAATGACTTATGTTATTACCGAACGTTGTTAAAACTCAGAATAAGCCCTCTGGTGTCACGGAACCTACCGTTATAGTAGCACTGGCTACTAAAGCATTTATGCTGAGTGACGGCCAATTTATGTCACTGTTCTTTTTATTCTCTATTGTATAAATTATTACGCCTGCACATTTTGGCCTGCACATCTAGTCGATGGTGATTGCGATCAGTGAAACGCTGTCAAATATCGCTGTCATATTTGACAGCATTTCACTGATCGCCATCGGAGATCACTTAGATGTGCGCAAGGCTTAAATCTATACTAATATTATAAAGCTGAAGAATTTGATTGTTTGTTTGGTTCAATGCGCTAACCTTGGGAACTGCTGGTCTGCTATAACATCACGCTACTACTAATAGGAACAGCATCAATGCAAAATGTTGCATAAATATTTGTCTATCCTTTTCTAACACGAAGGGTCTTTTATATATTATGTCCATCCTTTTCTATAACATAAGGATTTTTCTAAATATTCTCAATTTTGATAAAAACAGAATGCTCTACTAGAATGTTCTTTAACGTTCTGGAATGATCTAGGATAATCAAATTCGAAGACTTTGAAATTATATAGCATATTCGGTCATCATCCAGAATGTTCTTATACGTTGTAGAATGTTCTAGAATAATCAAATTTATTTCAAAGACCCGGGCAACGCCGGGACTCGCGGCTAGTGTGGAATAAATGAATGAATTTTGAATTTATTTGAAAAAATAGTATTTATAACCAAAAAAGTTGGAATCGTTTTTTTCTTAATAATTATCGTTTTGTGATTTTATGAAAAACTTGATTATACTAACAAGTGGTATTGAATTGGAGAAATAGTAATAGATACAATATACTTACCATGCGGTATGGATACCTATGAACCTGGACGCAAATGATAGTCCCACACAGTTGGACAGATGCTAATGATGGCCATTCATAGTGATCTGCATTGATGTGGAGGTATGATTACACAGGTACAAGCTTCAGCTATTGCCATTCCACACTAGACTGGCCATTGACTCAACTTACCATCTAATCACGATAGATCAATCAAAGTGTTTCAAAGATGAATCACGCTTGAGTAATAGGTACTCAAACATGAATTCCCTTTGTCTCGTCCTTGAAAGAAGTTGTATTTTTTATTTTTCTATGGTACTGTTGTCCAGTGCCTTATCATAATCTTTTATTGTTTTTAGGGTTCCGTAGCCAAATGGCAAAAACGGAACCCTTATAGATTCGTCATGTCTGTCTGTCTGTCCGTCCGTATGTCACAGCCACTTTTCTCCGAAATTATAGGAGCTACACTGATGAAACTTGGTAATTAGATGTATTCTGTGAACCGCATTAAGATTTTCTCACAAACATAGAAAAAAAACAATACATTTTAGTACTGAAATTCAAAAAACTTTTTTCATCAAACCCATCCCATCATGTGGGGTATATGTATATGAATAGGTCTTCAAAAAAGATTTTTTTTATGTGTTTTTAAGAGGGGAATGGTATAAATAATATTTTTTAGTATTCTATTCTACATTCAACAAGCATCTTACTCTTGAGTAGGTACGTCTGTCTTCGCTTTTTACAGGAACAAAATTCCCAAATTCACCACCTGTAGAAATAACTCTAGTGAGTATTCATTAATGAGATTCTATTCACGACTAAAGTGAACGTTTGAAACAACGGAAGGCGTAATGGAATTTTGAAAAAATAATTTCAGATATTCAGAGCAGGAGAATCGAATGGACGGGCATTGTCGGCTCATGCAGGCTCCGAATGGATGGCGGCCATTCAATCCCGATACTTTTACTACACAATAGATGGGAAAGAGCGTGTTCATTCACCTGTCAAATTAAAAAGCACTTGCATGTTCATACAAAGTAAAGTGAAATAAAACCTGTAAGGGTTTCAATTAACGAACTATTGATGTGTTGAGTACCTACATTTGTTATTGCCATTTTTAGGGTTCCATAGCCAAATGGCAAAAACGGAACCCTTATAGATTCGTCATGTTTGTCTGTCTGCCTATCCGTCCGTATGTCACAGCCACTTTTCTCCGAAACTATAAAAGCTACACTGATGAAACTTGGTAACTAGATGTATTCTGTGAACCGCATTAAGATTTTTTCACAAACATAGAAAAATAACAATAAATTTTGGGGGTCCCCATACTTAGAACTGAAATTCAAAAAACTTTTTTTCAACAAACCCATACTTGTGGGTAGGTCTATGAATAGGTCTTCAAAAATGATGTTGAGGTTTTTTATATCGTTATTTTCTAAACGTAATAGTTTTTCAGAGAGACACTTCCAAAGTGGTAAAATGTTGGTCCCCCCCTACCTCTGTAACTTCTAAATAAGAGAATGATAAAATAAAAAAAAATATATGATGTACATTACTATGTAAACTTCCAACGAAATTTGGTTTGAATGAGGACTAGTTAGTAGTTTTTTTTTAATACGTCATTAATCGTAAACCGCAATGTACCTTTACATCATACATGCTCAGTAAATAGGATTTTCTTAAACAAGCGCGGAAATATTGTCATTACTTTTGAATATAGAACACGCGAAGTATGATATTTACGTAGACTGAAAAACCAAAATCACTTCCCGGCGCGTTCTCGCTCCGGCAATGTTGTATGAAACGGTGTGCTGTTTGAATTTAGAACTCTTTCATCTATCGTACACATTGCGTTCTCGTGGCTGTATAGCCACAGATGCGTTAACCTTTCGGCACAAGCGGTAAAATAAAATAAAAAATTGGCGGTAAAGCGGAGTTCGTTGTTATTTGGTTAATAAAATATAAATTTATTATGTAACCCTTTTTTATTTCCTTGCATTTTTTTAAGAAAAGCACTATATATGCCTCTGCCGAAATGGCAATTGCCTGTCTCGTATCAGTGAAGTCCTCGCCTGCGGCTCGGCCTTCAAACTCATACTCGACCTGCAATTGCCTATTTCGCTGCCTTTGCAATAATGTACTATTACTTTAGCGCAAAGAGGCTGTGTAAGTAGGCGTGTGCCGCTCAGTGCATTGTAAATGCGTTCTATTTTCAAACCATTTTACCGTCACATTATGCTTGATACGTAATGGTTCATTACAGTTCAAGAGCTATGCAAACCTCGTTGGTGAAACAATCTCTTTTCTTACAAAGTGATATGAAAACTTTTTACTGAAAAAATATATTAGCTCAAAGATGTGTGCATAAGTAAATAGTCGCACGTCTACGACTGTTTTAGAAGATACCTATCGGTACAAATATTTTACTATTAATTTTAATAAAATCTTTATTTATAAAAGAAAGTCGTGTTAGTTACACTATTTATAAGTCAAGAACGGCGGAACCGATTTGGCAGAAAATTAGTGGGGAGGTAGCTTAGAACTGGGAGAAGGACATAGGATACTTTTTATCCCGAAAAAGCAACGGGAACGGGGTGTTACGGGAACGGGCGAGCGAAGCCGCGGGCGGCCACTAGTTAATAATATAATTATAATAATATATTAAGTATTATTATTGTAATTTTATTTTTCTCAAATTAAAATTACATTTTGTCATACCCGTATAAATGTTGTGTTATTGTTGTATTGTAAGTATATTTCTGTCGAAAAGCAGCATTGCTGTGTTTCGAGTTTAAGGGTATGGGTGCCGGTGAAATCACTGACACGTCAGGCTGAACATCGGTATGCCTCAAGTTGATGGTCGCAGGGCAGTGCATTGTAGGGCACGTTCCTGACGTGCTTGACCTACGAGGCAATACTTTGCTATAGGCAATGGTTACCACTTAACGTCAGGTGGGCCATATGTTTGTTCCATCAGCTAGTTAAAAATTTACCTCGCATGAATGATGTAAAGTAGAATGCTTACCTCGGTCATAAGTAGCTATTGCACCCTCGAACTATATTCGCACTCGCTCGCTTTTTTTTAATCAAAACATAATTTACCCTGTAAGGGTGTTGCATTACAGTATACAAGCCAATTTGGCAGGTGATAAGTTAACAATAGTTTTTTTATACAATTAGAGGATGGAACCAACCTATGGTCTACCTGATACTTAGCGGTAACCATCGAAAATAACAAAACATTGCTTCGTAAGTAACGCACGTCTGGATGCCTTACGATGCACTGCCCTGCGTCCATGCACAGATGTTCCCTTCAATCCGAAACTCAGCAATGGTGCTTCACGGCAGAAATAGGCATGGTGGTAAAACTTCATCAGACGAGTCTTTCACACAGAGCTCATCTACAACTGAAATAGGTATAATGAAATGTTTCTATGAAAAAAAATAATTATAAAAACAATGTCAAATTATGTACCTAATGCAACACAATCATAAATTCTTAATTACTTAGGTATATAATACTGTATTATGGGAAAGCCTGTATTTTATCGGTTAAGGATTCATTAACAGAATAGTAGCACTTGTTAATGGATAGGTTTTTTTTATTTTTTTAGGAATAGAGAGTCAAACAGTCATGTAAATAAAACTTGTTATTTTCGGTCGGTGATCTGAACTCTGTTTTCTATTTGTAATACCTACAGGTGGAAAAAAGAGTTCATTATTAAAATTTCTGTGCCATTATTCTTTTAAAATGAAGTTTTTTATTTTATTCATGTTTTATAATAACAGCTTTTGTAAACTTATAATTAGTTTTTTTCTTTCTCCGATGATGCTCCGCCATGATGTTGAAGTTCGGTAGATGAACCACTCATTTTGCAAATTTCGTCGACAACGAACCTGATATTAACACGGTCTCATTGTCTCGAAATCCGAATTATGAGTGTATTCTTTAGAAGTGAAGATAAATGTTATGCTGTAAAACTAAAATGAGTTGATGTGAATCTCTCTAATACCTACTCATAATTTAGTTTAAATAATATACACTGAAAAAATCATCAGTTTTATAAATTAGGGGTATATATTTTAATAACACAATAGGGGTATATATTATATAAGTATAATCATAATTTTATTTAAACATTCAGAGTATAATTTAATTTTGTTAGTAAATCAAATCAGGTTTACGTAATGTATCTTATAATACAGACTTATTCATTATTAGCTACACAAACTGATAGGGCCTAATTTTTGGGTCGTGAATATTTGTTTGGCCGAATCAATATAATTCTCAAAATTTTATTTTTATTAACTTCTTTACGGCTATTGCATAATGATTGCCACGGAGAACAGGACGATGACCCACCCAGGCGGTGACTGAACGCAGAGTGTCACTCTCGACGCGCGGGCGCGGATCAAAAGTCAAAATAGGTCAGGCGCCAATGATTCCAAAGGATATTCTTTACCGATTTTCTCGGGATTTTCATAACAAAACTTAAAAAAATCATTTCATAAATATTTTTTATTTTATTTGTTGAACCTAATTCCTGAGTATTTGCAGCTAATAATGAATAACCCTGTATAACTTACGGCCAATAACGCATTTACATTTTGTGTAAAACTTAGTAAAGCTTTCTAAAATTATTGAATTATAAGTTCAAATATTGACACAAGAATTTGGCATAAGTAAACCTTTTACTATATTTTTATAACGCTTTCAATTTATTTATTTTTAGCCTAGTTACATACCTACATCAATTTAAGGTTGAGATTATCCTTGCATGAGTTTTCCATAAAACTAGAAGAATACTTCTTGTTAACAAAATAAATATTGGAAACAATAAATAGCGACTGTAACGGCATTTAAATTTGTAAGTGTCCAATATACAATAAATATAAAATATTACTAAGTATTAGGGATCACCGGCACATTCCATGATTCCAAATAACGTTTAATAATACAAGCGTGCCCTACGACGCACTGCCCTGCGTATATAATATAGGCACGGTATAAGTAATACCTGTTGTTACTCTGTACGTATCTACTGTACGTATTATTACCGTATATTGTAATAGTATAAGGTAGATAATGGGCATGTTCCATCAGCAAGTATAGTTTTATAGTTTTCATTTAGGACAACAAACAAATTGCACTCACATATTACAAAACAATTATAAAGTATACTAAGTAGTTCTTAGAGTGTAATCAGCCCCGTTATCCGCAAATGAGACATGAAATATCGGGCGGTATGAATGCATGCATAAATAATAAAAAAAAAGTAAGCAGGCAAGTAGAATAAAATAAAATCAAAGAATAAAATAAAAAGTAATACAAATAGTTGCACCCTATTATCTAATTTATTAAACAAGTAATTACCGACATAACTAACTTCTTTACCATTTAAACACTTTGGATAAATACCTGTGTAGCGTGTATAATGTGTATTCGGTCGCGAAAAATTAAAAAGTACTACTTTTATCTTATAATCTAACTTATATCGTTTTAACTTTCTTCGATGATGCTCCGCCACGATGATTCAGTTTTGTGGACGAACAACTCATTTTTAAAGTACGTCAACAACGAACCTGATATTTACATTACACGGTCTCATTGTTTCGATACCCGAAATATGGGTGTGTTTTTGGAACTGAAGTTATATGATATGGTTAATATTAAAATAATTTAATAAAATCTCTCCATTACTCATTATTTCGCATAATTTATACATTGAAAAACATTGGTTTACAAATCAAATGATTCTTATAATAACACCTACAGAATTTGATTAGTTATTAGAAAAAATTCCACACAAAATTCTGTACTCTGGAAAAAAGTAGATTGACGGTGGTCTTCATTTTAAAATAAAGGCCATCATCATGATCCGTTTGTAAGTGACATAAAAACAATACACAGTTAATTGCACGATATTAAATTGTTAAATATTCACATAAATAAATCTTATAGGACCTAGTGTTAGCCGGTTTTTGGAATAAGACATACCTATTGTCTGTTGATTGTCTGTTTTGTTTGTGGTCGTAAGGATGTAGGACATCCCTACTGAGACCGGGTGACGAGACACATCACTAGTCGGGGAAAGATGGCGTCTCCAATTGCATGGATGAATGGTTTGCCGTGTAATAAAGTTAAACAGAGTTCTAGCTATATTCAATGGATAGTTTTAGCTGTATTTCCAGGTACATACTTAAAGTACTTTCGTCTTTGTTCGATGATGCTCCGCTTTGATGATGAAGTTCGGTGGTTGAACCACTCATTTTACAAGTTTCGTCGACAACGAACCTGATAATAACAGGTCTCATTGTCTCGAAACCCGAAATAAGAGTGGTTGTTTGCAAGTGAAGGTAAATGTTATCTATAAGGTCGCCAACGGCAATAATATTGTCAATAAAGCACACAGTGTATACCTACACAATATAGTGGTAACGTACAAAATAAAGAAAGAAAGAAACTGTACATGACAAGAAATAAAACAGTAAGGCTCGAACACACCTAGTTCGCTGGCGGTAGCGATCAGTGAAACGCTGTCAAATATCGCTGTCAGATTTAAGATTTGACAGCGATATTTGACAGCGTTTCACTGTTCGCTACCGCCAGCGAACTAGGTGTGCGCAGGCAAAGTGACAGCATTACTAACACAATACGCAAAACCAGACAAATATGTCAAGAATATTGTGCGTGCTTAACCCGTTCTGTGGTATATTGTCCACCGTATTATATTGTTACTCACTATCCGATCCGAATAATATTTTAAAGGTGAAAGAACGGATGGATGGATGTTTGTTACTCAATCACTTCAGTCCACGGCTCGGCTCATGCGCACCAACTACTCAGTTCCGATTCGCTCTATATTGACCGCCTGCTTTTCTCATTGGCTATTAGCGTGGCGTCTGTTTCTATCGGCCAATGAACGCTCTGAATGACCCAACTTATCGTTATTGCTGGCGGGCATACGTTGATATCGTCTATCAATCACAGAGTACATTTTGAAATCTGGAAACTATCAATCAATCGATAGATGGCACTTTTTCTCACAAAATTGACACATAGTGAAAACTGCTTCCCATCGCACTGATAACTTTTTAATTTTTGTTTTCTTTATAATAATGTAAGCACTACTTAGTCTTAGCTCACTTCTCTTATTTTTATTTTTTGTATACTAACTATTTAATTTTTTTATTAGCTACATCGTCCGTGACATTACTCGCCCTAGGCCCGGCAGAATACCAGTGTTGCACTGAGTGGGGTGACCTACACAGTGCAACGGGTATCACCGTGGGGCACAGCTAGTTTAAAATAAATGCAATTGATTAACAATATTGGATTGATAATAATTATTTATTGCTTGTGAACAAACTACCTAAAATAAAAAAAAGCGGCCAAGTGCGAGTCGGATTCGCCCATGAAGGGTTCCGTAGCAAGTAACATAATATAAAATTTATTGTAGTTCGTCGTCAGGTAAATTGCGGTTTACGATTTATGACGTATAAAAAAAAACTACTTACTAGATCTAGTTCAAACCAAATTTTGGAGGAAGTTTGCATAGTACATCACATATTTTTTTTAGTTTGATCATTCTCTTATTTTAGAAGTTACAGAGGGACACACATTTTACCACTTTAGAAGTGTCTCTAGCGCAAACTATTCAGTTTAGAAAAAAAACTACATTACAAAACTCAACATAAAGAAAAGAAAATAAAGAAAATCGTTTATTTATACAAACTGTACACGACAAGAAATAAAACAATAAAAAGTTAAAAATATACTAACATCATTTTTGAAGACCTATCCATATTTGGGGTACGGGTACTACGGGTTTGATGAAAAAACATTTTTTGAACTTCAGTTCTAAGTATGGGGACCTCCAAAATTTATTGTTTTTTTTCTATTTTTGTGTGAAAATCTTAATGCGGTTCACAGAATACATCTACTTACCAAGTTTCATCAGTATAGCTCTTAAAGTTTCGGAAAAAAGTGGCTGTGACATACGGACGGACAAACAGACAGACAGACATATCGAATCTATATGAGTTTCGTTTTTGCCATTTGGCTACGGATACCTAAAGAGTCGAATCAGATTTCTATAATACTCAGTATTTCGTTTCTTTTAGACATTGTAAAACATCAGTTACAAAACAGTGTAGTTTAATACAAAAAAAAAATTATAAAATTAATTTAAAATAACTATAAACACACTCACTTACGGTTGTAGACAAATAAATATTGCATATCGGCTATTCTTCTTTCATAGAGCGCTATCTCTTTCTGACGTACTCTATCTCTTTCAGAGCATATTGCTCTATGAAGCCGAAATTAGCCGATGTGCAATATTTGTTGCCTACTACTATACAAACGTTTCTTAAAAGACAATCAGTGTATGAGAAACTGCCATCTCTTACAACTAGGTAATGACAAACAATGACAGGGCTAACTGTAAGCATTGTATCACATCAAAGTAGTGCTTAAATGCATGCCCATTTATTTTTGAATGAAAAATTTGGCAAGTACAATTCTCATACGTTCAACAGTATTTTTGCAGGTCTTACCTGTGAGGCTATCATTTTAAGAACTAGAAAACTAGAAAAATACTTCTTACAGTTTACAAAATAAATATCGAAAACTAATCGTATAGTGGCGCCTACCCTAATGACATTTTTAGACATGCACAAAATATTTTAAATATTAATTTTCATTAGAATAGTAAAACAAATAGGCATAATGCAGCAAAAAACAATTGTAACGTACCCATACCCTGGGCAAACCACACTTATGTAAATGACCAACTGTACTTAATAAGCTAACTGAGCAAAACAAGAAAATATGTGACAGAGAAAGTTAATGCAATCACTCTGAATTGAATTTAAAGTCTACGCCAGGCGCTACGACGCGTAGAGCCCTCGTAGCGTGTGCTCCACGAGAACGATAAAGGAATAATTTTACCCCTAAGCATGCATCCTTATAAATTATCTTTTCCCGGAAAATGACGGAATAAACAAATAAAAAATAAATAAATAAATAATGACATATTGTGATGATATGTAATGACCTTTTAAGATTAAAGACGAAACAGGAAAACCTGGAAAAAACTGTTCTTAAATCGAGGTTTAAATGACTGAAGAATACAGCACAATTGATTACCTTTTCCTTTTTTTGGGAGTCAGTTTAAGAATACATATTATGGAGTTCTAAATGGTTCGAACAATCGAGAAAAAAACCCGGTGCTTGCTCAAATAAAGTGTATGTTTTCTTCCCGGTATGACTGTGACATAAAAGTACTTACACGGTGAATAACTTGACTTCTAACTGCCTTCCAAAAAGAGGCGTTAATAAATTTAGCTGTTCTTTACATTTATCATTTTACTGTAATACACCATTTCGTGTAGAAATAATGTTTTCAACAGTTTTCATAGCAGGTATTTTTGTTATCCGTTGCATCAAACCACCCATTTTTCAGGTTTCGTCGACAACGAACCTCATAGTCACTACATAGGCTACATTGTCTCGAAACCCGAATCATAAGTGGATTCTCTGGATTCTTCTGTTGATCTTGATGACTCTCTTGAAGCAGCAGCAGTATAACTAAATAGTAATAGGTAGGTAGATGGGTAGGTAGTAGAAAACTTAGTGGCCTCGAGGCATAGTGGGATAGCTCTATCATAAAGTTTTACGCAAAGTATACTCGTACATAAATTGCATTTCATCAATTATTATTTGATATTATGTGCTTAGGGGTGACCAATCAAATATTTTACAGTTGATCATGTCAAATTTTACAAGGAAACTTCGAGCTAGATAATTGTCAAATATTAATAAATAAATGCATTTTTTAGTTTTTTTTATTATTATTTAACAGTATGTTCCATAGGCACTGGTAGCTATAGGTTAACACCTATAGTTTTCTTCTTTAACTTAATAAAGTTTGCTGGAAATAACGACCAATATGAAAGCCAACGACATTTATTTCAGTGTACAACTATACTATCATCGGCCATAAATGGTAAAAATCAGTTTGTATAGGTATTAGAAAAATTACAGATTAGATGGAAACCTCTGGTGTTTTTTTTTTCCAGGATTTTTTCTCATTTACGGGACCATGATTAATGATCACTATGATAACTAGGACCATTGCGTGGAAGTGGAAGGCGGACATATTTAATACGGAGTAAATCTTAAAGATTAGTCCACATCTACTTATCAATTGCAAAGTCCTTACCTACTTACCATCTTTTATTACCCGGAAACACGTCAACAAAAAATACGACACAAAACAATTTACCGAACAATGCGAGCCTTTATCGTCTGTCTGATGAGATTAACGCATGTTTAAGCATTTCCTTATAGTAACAGATGACCAATTGTTCATTCTCCCATAACGCGAGCCAAAAGTTTTCCCATTTATTCAGTGCTCATACGTCAGGTGGATGTAGCGAAGGCGGGAGCAGGCCGGCAGGCGCGAAGCTCGAGGCTGGAGGCGCGGCGGCGGACGCGTTCCGGCGCGATAAGGCTGCCTATTGTCGTGGCGTCGGCGCACGTTTCCTCTACTGTCGCCGAGCCGACTCCACCTCTTTGTTCCCTCTCGTAATGAACAAACTTATTCTCGGCTAATGCTGTAAAGCGCTGCCAGCCGAATACGCACACTTTGCGTTATCTCATGAATTGTCAACTCGAACTCAACGTGCACACACCACGCGTCACACCAATAATAGTCGGACCCATCGGCCCACTTTTGTTTGAATAGTGTTACCGAAAGGTTACTGGGGAGTACATATTGAATGTGTACTTACATACGATTTTGCGAAGGGTTGTTTGAGGAATGTCCCGAATCTGTTAAGATCAGTACGCTATACGATTGAAACTAACTGGCGGGCTCATTAGACTGCCAAAGATTTTCTGTCATTTTGGTAAGTCATATAGATTTTAATGGTTTTTCTGGTGTTTTTTTGAGATCTGCTGTGTTGTTTCGGTGGTATTTTAACCAATATTATTTGAGGTCAAGTGTGTTGGAATAAAATTGTAATATGTGGCGATATCCTGATTTGATCGAAAATAATTGCGATTGTTTTGAAGAAAACCGCCATCATTTTCTTTAAAGCCATGATAGCCGACTTTCCTATTGACTGACTTGAAAAAACTATTTTATTTATGTAATATAATATCCTCATTTAACACTGGCAAAATTGTTTCAAAGTGGACAGATCCCATTAAATTAAGAAAAAGTAAAGTTATGAGTAGCCCAGCAACATTTTTGAGCATCAGAAAAGTTTCAAGTTTTCTGACTGAATATTTACTTGTAGTTACTATATAGTAACATTTCATGACAATTAAGAGACTGCTTTAACTTAGTTAATTAATATCTTTTTACGAGCTTCTATCAACAATTAATTGAAGAAGGTATTATATTTCAAAAACAGTATTGACTCCGCGCACTGATTGCTTTGGGTTAATTAGCGTATCTATATTGTTGTTAGTGTAGACATGATGAATGGTACCTATTCTGTAGGTACTAAAATTTTAAAGGAGTATTAAAACAGTTTGTTACAAAACCTTAGCTACAGGGTAACCCACAACCACACCCACACACACGACAACAACAAAAGGGTAGTACCACAAAACAGATAGGTACAGAAGTCAATCACATGTATACTTCACTTCTCATATTACGCTCGGCGGTCACGCTATTCTTTGACTTATGCGCAAAAAAAACTATCGTGGTACACTCGTAACTTATTAAATGATTTATTTTTGAAAATGACACAGGAATATAAATACAAACTAATGTTTTGTAACGGTGAAACGAATGTAGTTGAGACGAATGGGTGAAGTAAAGCTTGCTACGAATCTTTTTCCTCCTTGATGTGACGTTGATTGACGTATGACAAATGACAGCTGGGTCTTTGGACATTTTGTGGTGCTGTCACTGTATTCGTTGATGTCATCGGTCACTAGATGGCGTTACGTATAGATAATATTCCTGAAGACATGTATAATGACCGTAATGTTATGTTTTCGTAATGATAGAAATGTGAATTAAGAACTAAAAGATATATGGATAAGTTGGCAAGTTTTATCATGCGCACTTGATGTGCGGGCAGGTTTATCCGCAAGTAGGCCGCTGGTGGGCCCTTTTTGCGTGACCCTTGACGCGTGTTGCTCGAACTTTTTTAGGTTCTACAACACGCCGGTTTCCTCACGATGTTTTCCTTCACCATTTTGAGAGTACTGGCATAGTGCACATAAATTTTTCGACAGAAAAACTCATTGGTACACGAGTGGATTTGAACCCACGACCTTCGGATCGGAAGGCGGTGCCACTACCACTAGACCACCAGTGCTCAGATATATGGATATAAAGAGTTTGTAAAACGTACTTTTTTATAATACAATATTACTGTTACCAGCAGTTAAAAAGTTACTGTTGTAGTGACTATTATCACCTTTCTAGAAAGGATGCATTCAGCCAATTTCCTTTACTCTTCGTCGATACTAATGTATGCTCCGGAGCGCTGAATTACCCTATTCATTGGAATACATTCAAAAATCTCGTAATGTAGGTAGTAGCTCCACTTTCAATAGCGAAAATATTCAAAACGACTCGGCAATAATTCTGGAGGGAAGCAAATCGCATTTCGATCGAAAGGGGGCAAATCTTTTATGTAATATGAGATTGTCATCGCGATTATTACAGGCAAATAGAATACGCCGGATCAGTAAGTAGGTTATCTTCTTGCTTCCTTTGGCCGGAATCGCTTTATTGGATGTCTGGTAGGTAGACGCTTATTTTGCGATTGTCGCCTCAATGTAAATGAAGCGGGGATTTTATGGGCATGAATACTTTATTGAAACTACTACAGCTTCGGTATGTACATAAGTGCTGAGGAGAGTAAAAAATGTAAAGTCCTAGTAACTTGTAGTTAAAGAAGTACCTACTTACATCCAAAGAAATTGTTTACTCTCAAAGAATATCCGAATCAAAACTTTGTTCAAGAGGAGACGTCTATTTGTGAGGATACGCTTTACTGGTGACTCAAATGACTACCAAACAAATGCCTCTCCCAACGTTGTTATCTTTAAGTTTGCAAGAAAACTATGTGCTACTTCCAAAACTTTCCTTAGAAAAAACGTTTTAGGGGATTGCCAAACAAAACCAGCTAACAATACACGAAACTATACACATGCGAGCTTGAAATTGGAAACGCTTCATGGCGTGTAAAATGTCTATGCAGTGTAAATATTCTGTTTTTTTTTTTTCATTTTTTTACCGTATGTACATAACACACATCTTCATTAACTTTTATGCTCACCCAAAGGAGGGGACTAGACCTCACGACACAGGGAATCCTAGTGTGAGGCCTAGGGCTCATATTATATGAAAGTCAACTCATTACAGTAGCCTATTGTTCTTGTAGGCGTTAACTTATTTTAGTTCAAATGTATTTAGGCTTAACCTACCTGCTTGGGTACCTCATGTGAGGACCTATTATTATATTATAACAAATACTGTAATCCATTAGAATAGTTGGCTTACTGAATAAATAAAAAAAAAAAAAAAAAAAAAAAAAAAAAAACTAGTCTCATTCGAAATTAAGAAAGGAAATGAAATTAATTTTAAATTTTCTTGATATCACTTGAAAGCTAACAAAACTACCTTTTAAATGATAATACCACAATCTCTAGTTAACCAACCAGAAATTGAAAAAAATTGCCTTGATGAAGCGATTTCAGGGCTTGCAAGTGTAACAACTAAGAATATATGAAGGTGGATAGGTGTGCAAACTGTGCAGGAAATACCGTGTTCATCGGAGCTTTATTTGTAAAGTTGGAAGATGCTAGCGTACTGTAAGGCTAGGCGTATGCGTGGAAAATCACAGGTAGTAACCGACTCGCACGTACAAGAAAATTGCAACGACATATTCATATTTAAATAATGTCAAATTGCAAATGCAACTCGACAGAGTGTACTCATGCTGAACATAACGTCAGAGAAAGGAGAAGCACCTTTACCTGACTGTATAGTTCGATTTTCTTTCAAACGGTATTTTAACATTTATTGGCGATGAGAATATAATTGTTAGAAATAACTGCGGTTTTTTTTAACTTTATATTGATTCACGTTAGTAAAAACCAACATAAAAGCCAACCACAGGCTCTTTCAGTGTAAAATTAAACTCTCATCGCCCATACATGTTAAATATAAATTTGTATGGAAATCGAACCTTCTCCAGGAGCCTTAGGCTCGTGTATAGGGCAACTCGTAATCGACTTCGGTTTCATTTTTCACATTTGATACTAGACTTTAACTGTCACTTTTGTATTGTATAACTGCAACACCACCACCACCAAAATTCAAACCTTGTGAATGAATGGAACTTGATGAAAATTCGTATTATGGAATTGCGTAACGCCGAATACAGTATCATTAAACTATATGTGTGTCTGGAAGAGATCGCTTTTAGCGATAAGGCCGCCCATTGTACCTATATTTGTAATGTTTCTGTTATAATATGTTTCTTATGTGTACAATAAAGTATGCATTATTAATCTATCTATCTATGATACAAAGTATGGCTCATTTGTAAATAAAAATATACTAATGTGTACAATAAAGTGTGCAGTATTAATCTATCTATCTATCTATCTATGATACAAAGTATGGCTCATTTGTAAATAAAAATACACTAATGCGATGTGTTCCTTTTTAAAACTGGTAAGTATTCAAAAATAATATATGTCAAACAGTATTGTTTCTGTAGCTAAGCCCTTACTTCACCACAAATGCGAGAAATGAATAAAATACCTACTTCTTCTAATTTGATGAATTTTTCAAGCCTATACAAATCAACATCCTCCCATTATCCCATTATATCATCATGTCGAAAGACGCACATGATGGAAGGCTTTCGGAGTCAGTACGACTCGTAAAAGTTGGTTCCATGTTATATTCGAATAGATTTCTTGCAACCTAATAATTTGCAAGAAATCTGTTCGTATGATACCGTGAGTCGAAGAATTCATCAACTCACGACCACGACTAGTAGTACCAAATAATACCTAATTGTGTGTTTCTAAATCAAAACATACAGAAGTCGTGACATCCTATTCGTAAAACTCATTTTTGGTACTAACTAATACTCATTCTGTGTTCAATTAGAAGAACTCTGAGCGTGATAGAATCGGCAAAACTGCCCACGAGGCTGTGACAATTATTTTGTCAATTTCAATATGCAGATTAAAATTTTATACTTTCGATTCTTTTCAGGAGTTCATGAATAGCGGTTTAGCCTGTTCGACTTGCGGCTGGTACGAAAAACTTTGTAATTTTTAAAAAACCTATCAATTGATACCACACACAAGGAGTTAAAAAAAATTAACGCTACTCTACATTCCCTACGGAAGGCGTTTTGAAAAAATAACTTTCCAAAAGTTTTGTTTCTTTACAATATGCGCGGTACTAATATTTGCATGTGTTTAATCGTATTAATGATTTACGAGTAAAACGGCTTTATGGAAAGACATACAGACAGACTGACAGAGCGAAGCTATACGGTATGTTTGGCTTTGGAACCCTAAAAATAAATTAATATAGATGTAAGAGATAAACAAAACCAACCAGGTGAATTCAGTAAACAGAAAATAATATTTTCCAAGAAGAGCTTCTTCCACCTTCTCGTTTACTAAAAGCCAAGAGCGTTGGCTATGTAAATACTATCTTGAGAGAAAATTGTATTCGTTATTAGATAAGTAACTGAATTTGGCGGGGGAGAGTATTTCGATTTGGGTATTATTTCAATTTAGATACTAGCACATTCTATCAGGAGTAGGTTGGTACAATATTTTAAAACGCTTGTAGTCCTAAGTTCTTATTAGTCGAAATGTCGACAGTGATTTATGTGCATTAGGTTTAAAGAAATTTATTCACAAAAAAGACACAAGGCATTATTTTGTTCATACATATAACTTTAAAACGAATGAATTATGATGATATGATTCTGTAGGAAAAGTATAACAATGATTTTGTAAAAAACCTTCAATATTGTGTCCACGTGAATTATTGCTCAAGAAGTCACTTCTCAACTATCATCATCATCAACCTGAAATAGTCCACTGCTGGACATAGGCCTCCCCTACACATTTCCAGGAAAAACGATTCGTCGGTCCAATCGGTTGGGTGGGTGCCCTACGTTTCGTCTTTCGGTTCGTGGTCACCATTCGAGAACCTTTTTTCTCCAACTATCCATGTTTTTTTATGTTTTGTCAACTTCACGACATAATATAACCTAAACAAAAAAGATCTAGAAAAAAAGTGCAAATTTCTGTTGTGACTGCAACTCAATCTTCCGCGCGGCCGCTCCGAGCTTAAACCAATTTTTGGAATTAGACATAAATTGGATATTTTCCGAATTTTAACCATTTTACATTTAATGATTAATCAAGACGAGGCAAAATGAATTACTAGGGTCATTTATAAGTGGGATTACGTTGTTATTCATTAAATTTGTCAGTGGAAATTGGTTATGCTTCTTGTAGCAAGTAATACCTATCAAAGGATCTATATTTTTATGTATGTTATCAACAAGATTTCGGAAGAATCAAACTTCAAGAAAAGTACAGCATTTTTGATAAACAAAATCTCAGAGAGATGCTATTACAAAAAACTTACTACACACTAGACGAGTTCTTTAACGACGTTAGAAAAGAATAACGTTAGCTGTTATTATAACTCTTTGTTATCTTTCTAAGTTAACCTACTTACAATCTGCATTATTATTATAATAAATCGTCCAGTTCTACTGTATTGCAATACTATTACAGGGTAAATTATGTATTGGTTCAAAAAACTAGTCCTAAGATCTGACTATGTTAAATTTACATGCATAATAAGACAATAAACATACTGAATACTGAAGGAGTCATTCTTAGCTATGAACAATCCTAGATACACTTTACAACAACCATGGCAGAAACACTGTGAATACAATCGAATATAATCAAATAACGCCATTTGTCGAATAAAAAATGTCAGTGCTTGTTTTTGACAAGCCTAAAAAAGATTGCTAAATTTATCTGTAAGGGCGCTTGTACACGCTAAGAAAAAACGCCGGGCCTACCCAAGAATTCGTGTCGTAACAAGAAAATAACTGTGTACACTGCTCGCAGCGGTGCACGAAAAAAATCTTATCTGCGCAAGACAAGAATTTTGTCTTTTCCACACACGAAAACGCAACAACGTTCGCCGCGTCGTGTCTTGCGCAGATAAGATTTTTTTCGTGCACCGCTGCGAGCAGTGTACACAGTTATTTTCTAGTTACGACACGAATTCTTGGGTAGACCCGGCGTTTTTTCTTAGCGTGTACAAGCGCCCTAAGATGGAAAAAATTGCCCTTAATTTGCGTCACAAATGTGTTTAATTATAATGTCGTAATGTTGTAATACAATTTGCGAAAACAATTTGACCACGAAACAATCTATAAATAACAGGACAATTACCTTAGTTGATAAAAACAGAATAGGTAAATATTCAGTATTCTAAAACGGCAACGAGGAAAACGAAAAAGGGAAAACTGTTGAGATTACTTTTATACAGAGTGTTGACACTGCGGGCTTTTACCACCCTTTTAAGGAGAGAAATCTCTAACACATATTTAAATAGGCAAACAGCACAGTTCTGAGAACAAACAGAAATAAGTAGAATGTGATATAAAAACTTTACTTTTTTTGCCACATTGTTGGAGTTTTTATATAGCAAGCACTTTTCCTGCCCTTAGCAGAAATATCAAACAATAGCCTACTGTGACGCAACCATTCAGACTATAAAACGTGTTGAGTGTTTAGGTAAGACCAAAATTTTATGCTGAAGTTATTGAGTAAAATTATATGTATTTTTTTTTATACAATGATATTCAGCGAGGGTTTATAACTTTTCGATGAAATGTAATGAATACAAAAGACCCAAAATCTATTGACGATTCAGATTACACGATTTTTGGGAGCAGCGTTTGAACAAATCCTATAGAACAAACCAGTAACAAGAACGGGGAAAATGACACGTTATATTTTAGGAATAAGAGAAAAGTCGACATGAATGCGACACCCACGGATGAGACAGGTGCTTGCCACCTCGGCTACACCTTTATTGACATTGCAAAGCATTAAAAGGGTTCAACTTTTGCTTAGACGCTTTTCTTTTTAAATGAGGAATCTCCATCTCCATCTCCATGGCTGAAATAAATTGATAACTAATCAATTTAAATAATCGATATAGTACCTACCTTTATACTCGTGTATACTGTATCCCTCATCACATTTCCTCATGTCAGTTTCAGTCACATTGTTTACTGGCTAATGTACCTAATGACAATATAATAATAAGTATATCGTCGATATCCTATTTTCATCGCCGTTGCCTGGCATTATAAAGCTACTCAGTGGGCCTATTGAGGGTTGCAAAACAATGAGAAGAAAATGTTCCAAACCGAATCAACTTTATATCACACATCTTAGCAAACAGGATAGCATAGCGATTAAACGTATAGCTAGGTAGGTAAGTATACGGAACGCGGACGGTTTCTACAAGACTAGGTGTGCGACCGACGAAGCCAGAATCCAGAATGTGAACCGCGCACGGTCGCTCGTTGCACGTCTTTTGGTTGCACGTAGACTCCGTCAAGCGCCAACTGATGCGACACTGGCGTCCCGTACGAATGGTTTGATGATGGATGACTGACGGTGTTGTCAGCCCGAGTACGACAGGTAAATATTTTTAGTTCATTCTCTCTTTCTTTTACTGTACTCTTCAGTCTTTATTCTGAGGCACTCGTCCGTCATGCTTACCGTGTAAGTAGTTCAATACGCATATAAGAGCTAATTTTTCAGTATCACTGTCAAATATCGCAGCTTACCGCTAGCATAACATCGGCCAGATAAAAATATATCTATCTTTTTTTATGCTTGTTAAAAACAAAGACGTACATTTTTAATTCGACGAATGGCGTTATTCCTTTATGGATAAATCAGCACTGCTTATAATGTAAAAAAAGATAAAACAAAACCTAAATGTTTGGATCTAAGGAAAATAAAGTACTAAAATAAACGCACTGTAACTGTGTCTGGTTGGCACCACAAGGAATAAACCTAGTACAAAAGATGTTACCTTGATTGCAAGTCTATACCTAACACAGACGACGGTAACAACAGTCTTCGCTATAAAAGCGTTTGCGCTGTCCAGCCGCAATAATAAAGGCTCTCTGTAGCGTCTGAGAGCTTTTATAATTTTGCATTTTCTGCCACAGAGATGATCGCCACCTGTAATTGTATCCGTTTCGTTTGACCACTAACGAGTACCAATTTGACCATTGCTTTACGTCTGGACGTTTGAGACCCGTATTTATCTTTAATTGAAATAGATTGAAACCTTTATATACTATACTAGCGGCCGCCGCAGCTTCACTCGCCCCGTTGGCGTTACGCCCCCTTGATTTTTCTTTTAAAAGTTTTTCTTCTTTTTCTCCGCTTAGGGAAATCATTTTCCTTTCTTAGTGCACCCCTATGCTATAAAAAAAACATACCCTCCAAGTTTTATGCTTCTAGGACTTACGGTTTAGGCTGTGCGTTGATTGTCAGTCATTCAGTCAGTAACGTAAGAGTTTTATATATTTAGATACTTATCTAAATATATAAAACTCTTACGTTACTGACTGACTGACTGACTGACTGACTGACTGACTGACTGACAATCAACGCACAGCCTAAACCGTTAGTCCTAGAAGCATGAAACTTGGAGGGTATGTTCCTCTTATAGCTTAGAGGTGTACTAAGAAAGGAAATTGGAAAATTATTTCCCGAAGAGGAGAAAAAAGGGATAAATGGTTTAAAGAAAAATCAACACACAGCCTAAACCATTAGTCCTAAAAGCATTAAACTTGGAGGGTATGTTCCTCTTATAGCGTAGAGGTGTACTAAGAAAGGAAATTGGAAATTTTTTTCCCCAAGAGGAGAAAAAGGGGATAAATGGTTTAAAGAAAAATCAACACACAGCCTAAACCATTAGTCCTAGAAGCATGAAACTTGGAAGATGTGTTCCTCTTATAGAGCAAAGGTGCACTAAGAAAGAAAATAGGAAAAAAAATTCCCTAAAAGAAGAAAAAAGGGAAAAATAGTTTGAAGAAAAATCACGAAAAAGAGCTTTACAAAATACGCAAAAAAACATTTAAAAAAAAATCTGCTACCGCAGCATCTGTCACCAGGTTTGAATACATACAAAAAACCCCATGATAAACACTAAGACAAAATCGCGGGAAGCACCTATAATACCAAAACTAAACACAGCTGAAAAAAATCGGCTACAACAGCATTTACCATCTTTCGAACACACTTTATATAGTTTTGAATGCAAACTCAAAATTAAGGTAATCAGCACTTGGTCATGTTAAACCAACGCATACATAACCCAACTTAGCCACTAAGACAAATTCACGAAAAATAACTCACAAAAAATACGAAAAAAACAGTGAAAACATATCAATAGTTGTCCGCTTTCCACCATAAAATAGTTTCCTTTAAACGAACTCAAACTATGACTTTATACTAACCACGCGGACGAAGTCGCGGGTGACAGCTAGTACTTTATATACTTATTCAAAAGTTTGGGTATAGCTCTGGTAGATAGTTATTTTAGACACATGTTATTGTAAGGTGTATTTTTAACCGTAAACATGTTTTAGTTAGATACAAATAAGACCGACCAATAAAAAAAGTCCACAGAAAGCTAAAAATAATATAAAAAGATTTTCAAATAGTGGCGGACGATTTTGCAATTTGAGTGGTTGCAGAAGTCGTTGGACAGAAGCGGATTTTCTTAGGGTTACAAGCAAGTATTTATTTATGCTACAAACGTAAAGAATTTGAAATGTTCTTCATTAAAAAACTCGAAAGAAAAAGTGAAACATTCTCCAAGTTTTATCGTGCTAAAGATTCAATTTAATTAGGTTTTGAACCAATCATAAAGAAACCATTTTTTACTTTATAATTTTTTTTCGTGGTACAATAGATTTGCTTTTTATTAGTACCTAATGCAAACAAATCAATTAGGTATCAAAGTACATTCTACGGGTGAAATCTTATATAAAAGAATGCAAGCAATTTACCAATAATATCAGATCTAAAAGATCAGGTGCAGGTAGATACGAGTATTATGAACATAATGTCTATTACAACCTATTCGGTATTTCCCTGCAAAGCCGTTCTCAATAGATGGCGTCGGATAATAAGCTCAGCGATGGGCTATTATGAGGCTACGAGAGAAATTCGTATCGTCTGGGTTCTAGCACTAGTGCCTACGGAGTATCAGTAGCGTGCAATTTTTATAGAAAAGCGAACAGATTGGTTCACGCAAGCCGTGGACAATCACAACCGATTAGAAATAGTCGTGTCCGTCCGCAAATTGCAACAATTGTTCGGCGAACGCGTTCTCTCCACATTGCAATTTCCTATATTTATGGCTTCACATGGTCGACATTACATTAAATATTTCTGTGGGATATATTTTCATAAATACAAAATTGCTTTGAATAAATCAATCTAAGTTAAGAATGAATACCTAATAGTAGATACTAACACCTGGACTATTTCACGCAGTGGAGATTTTAGTTAGTGGGTTAAGTACCTACGTTTACTAAACCAACAATCCTTTTCTTTCGGGATAAATACCTCTTAGCTAATGGTATGTTGTTATTTTAAGCTTGCCTTAGTCTTTTGTTTTGCATTACTTTTACTTGAATTTTATTTTAAAATATCACTTAGTTCACCTAAGATTGAAAAGGATTATTTACATTATTGTTGAAGTAATAGTACTATACCTAACCTGGTAATAAGTTGAGTTTTATCTAAAAACACAATGAACCGGGCTGTCTACAAGCTTATATCTCTAAAATAAGCCATCTCAGATTGTTATAACGTCACCGAATTTAATTGAATAAGGCTCGCTTACATTTTACGAGGCGGTGAGGTGAAGACGAAGCTAAAGCCGCGGCGTTAATCTCCCCGGCTAAATCAATTCCCAAAAATTCTATTTGACGGGATGTATTTGTTTAAATCCTAATCTTACCTCTAACGGCACAAGAGCCTTTTTGTCAAAGCTGGCTAGCGAAAGGTTAAATCATAATAGTAAATTATTTACCCGTTTACCGTCATTTATGAAAGTGCACATTTCATCAGTACACAAGCAATGCCCTATGTGGTTTAAGTGGTTCATAGAAGGTTTATTTTGGCGTGTCTGAGACTGAAGCGAGTTTTTATAAGGAATTTATAGGGTGTTTAAGCGTTCCCGGTGAACGCCGCGCCGCCGCCGCCCGCTTCGTCCGCTCTGTCGTGGAGACATAGAGTACATCTCGGCTTTATTGCTTGCTTCAAATTAATGTCTTAACCCTACAGAAGAATATCATCAACTTTGTGATAGAATTTATAGCGTTGTTCTATAGAACGGAAGTGTTCCGTTTCTGGTCGATGTGCAATACTAACCTTACATAACGACGATGCATGATGATGTTTATGATCTTTTTTTGTGTAAAGCTTGTAATGGTGTGGTAACAGTAGATAAATTAGCATCATTTTAAAAACATAGCTAGCTAAAACTAAAAGTCAAAAATAATCTCTCTTTTACAATATATTTCGGAACTAATTAGCACCGAGTAGTTAAAGAAGCTGCATATATAGATATTAGGTACAGCCTAAACACTGAAATGTTGAATATTATCATTATTCTATAAAGTTCACTTATACAAAATTCATGGGAGACTTACGACATAAGTTATTTATTGGTAATAGAAAAAGAGAAAAATAACAAAATAGATATAAATTCTAAGTATATAATTATTATATTAGTACATAATCACGGTGCAACACATATAAATGCAATATGATTAATTATAATTAGTTCCTAAGATATTAATTATGTCAAACGTTTAGCACTTAGTTACCTATCTAAAATCTTATCGTAGGAGTAGAAAGTTTTTTGACAAGCCAGCACTTGAATTATTTTTTTAAATAAGCTAGACTAGGGAACTACGTGATAGTATTCGGAAACCTAGCGTGTACCTCCAGGGCCCTGTTTAATAAAGCTGACAATTCGACATTTAAGTCAAAAAGCGACAAAATTGTGGAATTGTCGCGCTTAAGCTGTTTTATAACAGAGACAAATATGTTACAAACAGCCACCTGTTTGTAACATATTTGTCTCTGTAATACCACTATTACGACATATTTGTCAAAACTCGACAATTATGTCATGAAACCCAGGCCATGACGGCTTTGACTTCGTCAAATGTGTCAGTGGTTCGGGCAGTATAAGTTTGATATGTTGGTTACCACAATATGTAGTGGTGCGATAGAAATGTCGATGGTGGTGGGTAGTTAGGCCAGCAGGGCGGCGAGCGTGTAATTTTCCGATTAGTTTGCTCAGTAAGTGATATGTGGTAGGCGCACCACAAACACGAGCCTGATAATAACGAAATCATGCCAATATGCCGAAATTCTAACCAGAAATGCAGCGTCGGAGGCAATCCAACAACCAGATTACGAATAGCTAGACATGAGATGCTCTATCAGATGCTCAGCATCTGATAGAGCTGGTTTTCCTAAATTTGGAGCTGTGTGAAATGTCCACCATCATTTATTTAGCAGCAGTTTTGAAATAAGTACTTTGACTTTCCATCTATTTTCTGCAATTTTTTTATGGTAGTTTTTTTTACTTGTCGATATTACATTCCTTCTATTCTTTGTGCCAAAGAGACAAAATAGTTCACGGTTAATTAGTTACGTATCTAGTGCAAAGGTAGGGAGGCTACTGTGTGCTGTCCGTGCACGTATGGGTACCTATGTCCCTCGGAAACAATAAAAGCTTTGACGTTATTTCCGGTAGTTGGGCCTCGCACGCTTCATCGGGCCTTTCTTCCACACAATGCATGTAGCGGAGCACTTTCCTGATAAAATGTGCACGACTGGCTTTAAAAAGACTGTATAGTTTCTACACGAGTATTATGATACCTATGACTGTAACTAGTAGTGTAAATAAATTATTATATGTTTAGAGAAACCGACTTCATTGCCAAACGGCTTAACCGATTTTAATGAATTTTTTTTGGGACAACCTGGACGTAAAATAAACTTCCAAATAAAAAAATAATTTTCTAAATCGGTTCATAAATGACGGAGGCATGCTGTTACAAACATTAAAAAAAAATTAAAAAAAAATGGCAATACCGATTTTAATAAAATTAAAATGGGACCAATTTGGAAGCAGTACCTTTCAGATAAAAAAATATTTTTTTAAATCGGCTCACAAATGACGAAGTTATGCGGTAACAAACATAAAAAAAAATACAACCGTATTTAGAACCTCCTCCTTTTTGATTGGAAGTTGGTTAAAAAATAGATGTCAAAGTACCCCTATTTTAAGCTTATCACTAATTTATTACATGTAACCTATTATAAGATACCTATAAGATACCTTTTGTAAATGCTAATAATTTTGATTATTTAAAATAATTGACAATAGCAAACATTGTACGCCCGAAATGGGTTGACTTTGGAACATAATTGCCCAAAGTACCTACCTTAGATCTCTTTGCATAGTTTTACAATAAATAATTATCATTCTTATGTATTATCGATCGTTCATCAACTCATAATAAAAGTTTAGAAAACTTGAGTAACCGACTTCATGGCCAAACTGCTGAACGAGCGAACAACAACTACAGTGACACAAAATACAAAAATGTAAGCGGGTAAGTATTAGTCATAAATGTCAGTATTCAGTAGACAGTGGTTCGATAGTTCAATAAGCCCCCCGATATAAAACTGATAAAGCCGAGGTTATTTGGTTTCGCAGACAATAATGCGCCTTTCTTCGAGAAAAATGAAACTGCACTTGATGTAGCTAGAGATCTACTGTAATGAATATTTTCTTTAGGACCTATCTCGGAGCTAAATGAATCTGAAGCCAAACATAGCAATATTGAGACTGTAAGTTTGCTCATTTTTATTTATCAAAGTGGAAGGTGGTTCATAATGTTCCGACTGATTGAAGAGTTGTAAATTAAAAAGCAATGAACGCATATTCTTTGCTTCAGTTGATCTAGCTAAATTTAGTAATAAGTAATAATAAACGATAGTGATGCTATTTTCGTTTAGCTCTATTTATCTTCTAACTTCCTTACCTTCCGAGTCATAGAATCGTCCATAAACCTCAAATATTTATTCAGTGATCCATTTTAGGAGCACTGCTGGAGTTATGGTATTGCACCTTTGCAACCACAAGCTAAACCAAGACGGAGCAGCGCGCGGTCTGCTCGTTAGTGCTGTTTCCGGATAATGATTACCGCTACCTTCCAAGACCGACGGATTTGAAGCAGCGGATGAATAATTTCAATATCGAATTTAATAATTATTTCTCAGCAACTACAAATTCTAATACAACATTTATTTATTCAGTTGTATCGCAAGGATCACTTTGAAACGTCTTAAAGCTAGGTGAGTTTAAGGCCTGCGCACACCTAGGTCGCTGGCGATGGCAAACAATGAAACGTTGTCAAATATCGCTGTCAAATTTGAAAGCGTTTCACTGATCGCGATTGCCAGCGACCTAGGTGTGCGCAGACCTTTAGGTGCCAGTCTCACGCGACCAATCCAAAAAATAGGCGACAATCTACGGCTTAGCTTCCGCCCCGTTTTTTTTTGTAGATTATGACATTTCTACAAAACTAAAATAAACAGAGACAGAGGGTTTCAATTGGTGCAATGTTTTTCATTAAAATACCTATAAATAACAATCAAATACGAGTTACGTAACTCATGGAATACGTAACTACTAATAAAAGTAGAATGGCTATTTTGTTTGTTTTGCAACGATTCCACAAACATGGGTCTCAGTGGCATCAGCCGATTATATTTGCCAAACAAATTCCTCTTCGCATGGATTATTCAATTAAATAAACGATTGTTGGAAAGATAAAACAAACTATAACAGTATTTTTGTGAAAGCAATTCAAATAACAGCACGCACGGTTACGCTTATTGGGAGGATTAAGCTCACAGCGTACGTGGAATGAACACGGCACGGCACAGGGCTTAAACTGATCACTGGAACCTCTTCAGTCCCAGTTAACACAGGAAAATCTTAAAACGCCATGTCTATTTCTTCTCAGGTCGTCTTATTAAGCGATTCTAGAAGTAACTGGCAGACTTACAAAGTTAAGCCGCAAGGTAATCCGCCCGCCCGCCCGTGAAGACTCATAATCGTTATTTCGTCTACGGACTTTACAAATGTTAACCGAGCCGACTCCTGATTTCCACTTTCTAATTAGATCTTTTATGACTGTCTCAGTTTTGCCGGCCCAAACGAGATAAAAATATGAAACGGATAGAATGGTATCCGCTATAATTTTTAAAACCACCTTTAGGAATTGATTAGGATTTGTTTTTTTTTGACTAGGCGAGAGGAAAAAAAAGTTTAAACATTCAGACATAATTCAGATGCCGTTTAAGTAAACCTTGCCGTTTACTACTTCTAGTTAATTTGTGAATTCAACCAGTTGACTGCGACTCGTGTTTGATTTCAATTGTGAGCGCAAGTGACATTAACATCGTGAACGTTCACAGTAGCGAATGAAGCATGGTAATTGAATCGAAGCCGTCAGAGCGCATTTGAGTGCATGCATGACACCGAGTGGAGACGGTAGGCCTATTCACGCCAACATGTCCCGTCTGTTCCTCTTGGGATACGTGCTTCACAATACTCATTCAGTGAAAGAGGCGGGACAATCCGATCAATCTAGGCCGAGCTTCGTGCTAGGTGATGATTGTTCAGTGAGTTCATTGTTGAACTCTGCATGTCAATGCTAGCTTTGTCTATTTTGTGTTCAATAGAAGTTTTAAAGGAAATAACTAAATCGGGTCACCAATGGCAAAAAAAGCAGGAAACTCTTTTACACGATACAAGCGCTATATAATTACGTATTTTTTATATAATTTTTTTTTTCTCTTACAGTTGGATTATTATGATGTTTTTTGTTTTTACTGTTAACTTACTATTAGGTCTTATGTGAGTTATGTGGTGCATTTTGTTTGTTTTTAGTTGTAGAATGCCTTTTAAATTTTCCTTTTTTATTGTATTTACTTTTTGATTATTATGTGTATTTTAAAGTAAGTATTTAGTTTTCACGTCCGCTTATGGTAGGTTTTTTAAATAGGACCTAGCGGAAGACCAGCGTAGGTTGTTGCCAGCCTGCATCATGCTGAGCTATGGTCCCATTTGCAGCACTTTTTGTAAATAATATTTCTACCTACGACTTCCTTTTAATTTTGTTTTATTTTGTTGATGCTAGTTATAGTTTGTAGGTGTGTATTTATTATGTTATGCTTAGGTAGTTATTAATATGAATATTTTCACTGTATTTTTATTATTGATGTGTTGCAAATAAATTAATTTTCATTTCAATTTTCATTTCAATTAAAAGCTACTTGTAAGAGTAATCTATTTAGGTTTATAGCAATTAAACATGTGTTTAATTGCTATAAACCTAAATGTCGCTTGTATTCAAACATTTGAATTAATAACTTGTAGGTACCTACGAAAGTTATGGTCTCATTTCTTTTAAATAATATGCAATATTGGTAAATACCTAGATAGAAAATTGTTTATTGTACAACCCTTACAAAATAATATATTATTGAATAAATGTGGGTGGTGTGGATAATGGTCGGTCTTATCACTACAAAGTGATTTCTTCCATTCGATGGAGAGGAACTAAAACTATGGGTGATTGGCTGGGTGCACTCGATGATATTGGCACTTGTGCGACGGTTCATGTCCCTTTTTTGTAGCCTGAAACATACAAATAATTACCAACGATCATAAACTTTTGGACCACTCACCGTTCCTAAAAAAAAACTAAAAAACAACCACTGTCACAACGAAAAATAAAGGTACTTCAATTATGAAATTAAAAAATATAAAAAATATAATAATTAATTTAGAATTATATAATATGCATAATTTGAATGCTTAGAAACATCATGAATTTTGATTCATAATAGCTATTAGATAGCAAGAAAAAGTTTGATTGGTTCCAAAACACACGACCAAGTCTTCAAATCTCATTAGGAAGTAAACAGAAAATGTTGCAAAACCAATTCAAACACAAATATGAAACATGTACGCGTATAGTATTATACAAAAAGTTTATGAAATGTTGTAAGAAAAAATACTTTTCCCCGGTACAAATGAGCTCCAGTAACCTGTGGCTTGCTATTCATATAGCACATAATATTTGACAGTCCTAGTCCTAGATCTGTTGGTTGGTTGTTTGAAAGTTTGAGTAGGAGGTGAGTTTTTTTCGAGTGATGAGTTCGAGAGCAAATTTGCTATTTCCATTCATTTTTAGCTAAAAACTTATTTGCAAAGAAATGATCCTTACCAGCATCAAAATCCATTGCTTCAATAATACAGGGTATAATTTTTTTTAATCATTCGGGTCCATTTCCGGCAAAATTAAAAGATTTTTGAAAAAATAAATATGCAAATTTCTTATAAATTGGTATATCGTTTGATTTCTTATAAATCGAGGGCATGACTCGTTGCACAACTTTTCTCTAACTCTTGGTTTCGTACTTGACCATCACCGCTCTTCTGAAAAAAAACACCCTGCATATTGTGTGATTGGGTTGTCCATAATATTTATATTTAATATTATATAAAATGGGGTCGTAAAGAATGTCATAAAATAAGGTGGATATGCGCACAAAGGGTATAAAACGCAAATATCATCCAGCAGCTTCGAATGCGTTTTATGACCAGTAAAGTGCACTAAAGTACAACCTAAGTGTTCAGTGAGTGAAAATAAAAACATGGACGAGTGTGGCCACGGCAGCATACTGCTTCATTATTATATGAATGGGTCAATGATTAAAAAGTTGGAGTTTCCCTTTGTTACAAACAAACATTTTGATATCTTTTAAATTATGAATGCACAGAATAAACTGAGGTTGGGTCAAGTTAAGTGTCCATTGTGTTCAGATTTCGGAAAACAGATACCTACTTGATTCTATTTTTTATCCTATGTTTGTTGTAGTTTGACCAGCATAAAGTTCTAAAATAAACAAAACTTGAGAAACCGACTTCTTGGTTAAATTGCTGAACCGATTTGATAAAACTTCTGTGGGACCAATCTGGAAGGACCAATCTATCATCTACCTTTCTAGTAAAAAAAAATCGGTTCATAAATGACGAATTTATGCTCTATCAAAACTAAATAAAAAAAACAACCGAATTGAGAAGCTTCTCCTTTATTTTAAGCCGGTTAAAAATTAGGTCCAACGTTCGAAATTAATTTAAACCGCGGTTTTTTTTAATCCAATGCACTCGGATCCTACGTTGGCCATTCGTTTCTTCGAGGCATATTTTCGACTTTTTCAGCGGAATCTCAGGATAATGATCTCCGTTTAGCCAACTTAGCTCGGTGGCTGTTGGTGGTTTTTTTCTAGAAGTTTGAGCTTCACCCATATTGAATATATAAAAATATTCAATATGGGTTACGTCAGGAAGTTTTGTGACCCAATCAAAGACCTCGGTACCATTTTCTTGAGCCCAGGCCTTAAAACAGAGGACTTAATCGTAACTAGTTATAAGTTACTAACCTTCTTTTTCTGTTTTTGTTACCATCGACCATCATTGTGAAGCAACTTTAGGCAACATTGAATAATTTGGTACATTTTTCAAACTGCATAGTGATGAGACCGCCCATTGAATTAAGCAAATAGTTTTAATTTTTCTAGTTGCGTGCAATAAAGTATTTTCTACCTATCACTCACGGATCTGCCTCAAAACTATTATTATTACATAATTATCACAAGACTGGCCTCTCAGCTCAGTTGGTAGAAGCTCTGCCTTCTGTGCCGTAGGTCGTGAGTTTGATTCCCACCGAAAACAAACATTGTGTGGAGAACACAGATGCTTGTTCTCTGTCTGGGTGTTACATTGTATTTTAAGTAAGTATTAACGATAAAAATGTATTTAAGTATTATATCAGCTATCTAGTTCCCTTAGTGCAAGCTCTGTTTTAAATTGGGTTTAGATAGTATTGTGTGGATTGTCGACAATATTTTTGGTTAAATTCTAAATCAAAGTGATGTAAATGAAAATCATAACCTTCACCTTAACAGTTTTCACCCTTTCCATTCACCACGATCTTGGGTTACATTGGATCCATCATTTTTTAGTTGCTTATGTAAAATGTTAACTTGCATAATTTGAGCTAAACAACTGTCAAATATTAGAGTTTTAAATTAGTCATTTTGTGAAACCGGCCCTAAATATAATATCGAAGAACTGATAACCGTTGGGGAATATAGGTTCTCGAATGGCAACCACGAACCGGAAGACGAAACGTAGGACGCCCTACCCACTCGATGGACCGATGACATATGGAATCTGGAAATGGAATGGGTAGTGGACAATGGAGCAGTGGACTTCTTCAGGCTGATATTGATGATCATTAAATATAGTAATGGTAAAAAAACAACTATTTATTGCCGCTTCAAAACACATTGTTGTTATCGGCGTTGAAAACTAAGCCGATCACAATACCCTTTCATCTTAATTAGCAATCAACAATGTTATAGTTAGTTGATTGATCTTTGGTTTGAAATGTAGTCCCTGGATTTACAAAATTTAAAAATTCATTGCAAAACGCAATCAATTTTATTGAAATACTCAAATTAATGATTTAAGCTCGAGAAATATGCAAACACACGTGAGTAAAGGACTCGTAAAAGGTAAATTTAATAAATCCCGTTCTTTTGAAGATTATTATTTACGATAACATACTCCCCTTTGATGATTTGAGGGCTGGGTTTAAGTCAATAAATTATTATTTACATTCAGGATGAATGTTTGAGATAAACTTCACCATCATTAGCTTTAAATATTCTAAAAATAAACATTTTAAACGGTAACTAAATAAAAGTCGCAACTTTTTTCTTTGGTAAGGAAATAGTAATTTTTATTAATAAACGTCAGTCTATAACTAATTTTGAACAAACTGTTGGTAAACTTTTCAAACTATAATTTATCCAAATAACTTTGAAAAATCTTGTATAAAATACTGAGTATTTAAAAAATATAACAACAAGATCGTTTGTTACCCAATTCACTCAACTTTTTAAATTCAATTACTCAAATTAAGTAAGTAGGGACATTTATAATGAAGACAAATATTTTTATTTGTTAGAAAACGGCAAATTTGAATAATTTTTTTTTCATTCATAAATTGTGGTTGCTTCTTCGACTTGCAAGAAATTGCTTTTTAATTGAATTATACTTACCCTCGAGGCACAGCGCGCGGAACTGGGGAGCTGTTGGGGCCCACGGCTTCCCTGCTCAACCCTGCGATATCAACTGGTCTTCCAGCGCGAAAACTTCCCTCGAGCGCGTCAGAGCCTACCCCATCCCGCGGCTAATAGAAGCTAGCCAATAGAGGCTGGGCTGGCTACGAAGCCTTGCGGATTTCCCCGAGCTTGTCCGAAGCACTAGAATGGCGATTGGATCTTTTAATCTGAAACGTAACTGCATAAAAAGGTAAAAAGCTTTTCTTTCTTCCGGTCTTTGAACGTCGTTGGCGTAATTTGTTCAACTGGTAAACTCATTTCAACTAAATCAAATAGGCTTTTTTGCAAAGCAATATTCAACCGAACTTATTGGATAAAACTGTTTTTGCTGGCAGTAAAGTAATCAAAGAAGATTTAAACCAATTGGTTTATAGCCTAAGTTTCATACAATGCAACTTTTTACATTAGATGCTACTACGAGTACCTACATCTACGAGTAGAATATTTGGAATAATATCCTAGAAAACATCACAGGTAGGTTTTTAATGACACAATATACAGTAGATTTATATAAATTCGTAGGTATTCATCTAAATGGTATATTATTTAAATTAATTGGATCTCCAATCTGAATTCAAAGGACGCAAAATTGAATTTCAATTAGGTTGTTTCTTAATGGGCACGTAACGTGTGGCCCATTAAATTACTTGTTTAATTCTTGACCACACGGGTGAAGCCTGTAATCTTAGTTGTAAACTAAATCTTGGGGCCGTCTCACATATCCCCTGTAAGCTGGGCAGGGTTGGTATTTGAATGCTCGACGACCACGAATTAGTATGCGCGCTCCATTCGGCCCGCCACGCTCCCAATGGACTGTAAGCGCTTATTCTGCAAGCTTATGGTGCAATCGCAAGCTGCTTTTCCATTTTTATTAGGAGCAGTATATAATGTTTTATTTAAGATGCATTAAAATGAAACTTAAAGTATAAATGTATTATTAATTAGAACAACGTATGAGTGGTGGAATCAAAGTGATTGTTTGAAAAATTAAGATGTGTGAGCTGGATAGATATCATCATCATCATCTTAGCCCGGTATCACTCACTGCTGGGTCTCCTTAATCTTCTATCACCCTTCCCTGTCCTACGTTTCTCCTGTCCAGGTGTTTCCTGCTACCTTTACGATGTTACTGTCTATTAACTGTTACCCAAGCATCTTTTTTTCTTTCAAAATCTCCTAAAATAGCTTTGCCTGACTTCGATTAGTTTATGAGCAAGCAAGCTTATTTTGATATATATTTAACTTTCAGCAATGGAGTTTTTTTAAATATTTTTTTAAAAGTTTTAGGCTCCTCCATGATTATTAGTAAAACCTGTTATTTGTAAAAACAGGTATTTGTAATGTGATATTTTTTTAACCCTCTTCATTAGTGTTGACTTAAACACAGACTTGGCGTACTGAAAAAAAAACCGTGCTTAAGTTGTGAGGTGGTTTCTGTTGTACTTTTTGGCAGTTTGTATCAGAATAGGACTCCCGACGCGGTTCAATTTGTAAGCGGGATCTTGGGATACGTTCATTTTGTGTATTACAGAACTCAGAATGATTCTGTAGCCGCTTGAATTATGTAAATACGGATTAGAGTACGTATTTGTGCAAACAAATATTAACTTGACTAAGTTTATGTCGCTTACAATGTTGAATAGTGTTGTATAATCAAAATTATTATTTTCTCATAAATCCTGATTGAAATAATTATTATGTACCTACTAAGGGCTGGTTTTACAGGTTGCTAATCGACCATTAACTATCAAGTATTTTAATGGTCAATTAGAATTTTCTGGAACTGGCCCTAAATAATTATGTTAGATTAATGAATAATAATTAATTGATTTCCTATTAACTATCCTTATTATTGCATTGTAAGATACACAAACGGGTGGCGTTGCAGTCGCAAAAACAAGTTCGGCTCCGTAAACATTATGATATTAAAAATAGTAAAACTCCATAAAAAGCAATAAAAACAGTTCCAAATTATAAATAACCCAGTGAATTCTGAGTACAAACGTTATCTCCGGTAATAACAGGATACTAAGGACTAAATTCTGTTATAAAAGTTTCGTAAAGGACAGTGCATTTATCTATAAAAACCAAAGTGCAAAAAGTGTTGGATAAATGTTAAGCTCCCTTGCGTTGTGAACTTTATTATTGTGTTTAATCCAAGTAATATTAATTGATTAAAATCATCAATTTGCTTTGATTTCGTATCAAGTGAAAATTTATTTGAAGTTGCGGGTAGTGAAATAATAAATCTGATGGCACAACATACGACTAAATAAAATTATAAATATCTGATCCCTAATTTCACACTACTCCATAACGAAGCGCTTGGCGGAGTGGTATACACGGTCAGCTGCTAATACTGAGCCGCGAGTTCAAACCCTGTTACTAATTTCACTTTTTGCGAAAAATAAATTGTTACTAACTTTGTCAACAATGGAAGAACAAGTATTGAAGGCTATTAGAGAACTCAGTAAGCAAATGAATGAGACCGATAACAAACTATCGGCTAAAATAGATTCAATTGATGAAAAACTTGGAAACTACAAAGCACAATTAGATGAACTAAAAATAAGCCATGATAGGCAAGAAGAACGTTTAGATTACATAGAAAAGGAGATACGAATTCGAAATATAGTGTTTTTTGGAATATCAGATCAAGAAAAGGCCTACGCTGAGCTCGAAAATACTATACTCAAAATAATAAATGAAGATCTACAAGTAGAGTGCCACAGCTCAGAGATACAACATGTTAAAAGAATAGGCCAAAAAGGCGAACACCCTAGACCTATAATTGTGGGACTAACTACGCTTGGGAAAAAGATTAAGATAATTAAAAATAAAAATAACCTAGCCGACACAGGTATGTATATTAAGCAAGACTATCCTCCTAAAGTCCTCAAAGAAAGAAAAGCACTGCAAGAGCAACTAAAAGTTGAAATTGAAGGAGGAAAGAAGGCTTTCCTTAAATATAATAAGTTAATTGTGGTACCGGAATCAAGCGAAAATTCCAAAGAAACTTACGACGGCACCGGCAGGATTAAAAAGCGGGCTTTACCAAAAGAAACTAGCCCAAATACTTATAAAGGAGAATACAGCAGAGCACCTAAAAGGAACAAACATGCAATGGAAAATAGAAACATAACTCAATACCTAACCTACCAAAATAAGAACGCTACTTGGAAAACTAGCGAAGAAACTAGCACCACAAAAATATAGCAATTACTGCAACCACCACCAGAAACAAGAAAGAACAGACAAGCAAAAACAGTTCCTCTCCCAATATGGCTGGTCCCCACGGGAAGAGTAGACCAAAACCCTCCAACCTAACTAAAAATATGCACATTTAACGTTATGATACGAAAAATTGGAGAGGGTTGGAGGAGGCCTTTGCCCTCAAGTGGGCGTCCCTAGACGTAAAACAATAATAACATTAAAACTCAAATATTAATAATAAATCATACTTAAAAAAAAAAAAGCTAATAATTTTATAACAATTAAAATGAATTTATAATTTAATGTTACTTTGTAACGTAATGTTTGAATCTTGCGTATTTACAAAAAAAAAACTAAATTTATTATGTAATTAAAATTAAAATGAATTAATAATATTTATTATGGAACTATGTAATGTAATGTTATGTAATATAATGGAATGTAATGTATGTGTCTTCGGAAATAAAATGGCTTAATAAATAAATAAATAATAAAGATACACAAACATATATGTTATCAGTAAAAGTAAAGACAACCGGTGACGTAGTCAATGTTAGAATCAACAATATTTTTTAGCTCAACTGTGTGCTATCAGATGGCTTGCCATTTTTAGGGTTCCGTAGCTAAATGGCAAAAACGGAACCCTTATAGATTCGTCATGTCTGTCTGTCCGTCCGTATGTCACAGCCATTTTTCTCCGAAACTGTAAGAGCTAGACTGATGAAATTTGGCGAGTAGATGTATTCTGTGAACCGCATTAAGATTTTTACACAAAAATAGAAAAAAAACTATAAATTTTGGGGGTCCCCATACTTGAAACTGAAACTCAAAATTTTTTTTTTCATCGAACCCATATTTGTGGGGTATTTATGAATAGGTCTTCAAAAATGATGTTGAGGTTTCTAATATTGTTTTTTTCTAAACTGAATAGTTTGCGCGAGAGACACTTCCAAAGTGGAAAAAAGTTGGTCCCCCCCCCTCTAACTTCTAAAATAAGAGAATGATAAAACTAAAAAAAATATATGTTGTACATTACTATGCAAACTTTCAACGATATTTAGTTTGAACGAGATCTAGTCAGTAGTTTTTTTTTTATACGTCATAAATCGTAAACCTGCAATTTACCTTTCGACGAACTACAAGAACCTTTATATTATGTTACTTGATGCTACGGAACCCTTCATGGGCGAGTCCGACTCGCACTTGGCTGCTTTTTAATAAATAAGTTTGTTCTTATAGCTTTGAAAAGGTCAAAAATTATTAATATTATATTGAGTATATTAGTGTGTAATTAAAATTATGAATACGAAACGAGAAAAAATTATACCATACGGGCGAATCCGCGGGCTGCTACTAGCAGTATTAAAAATAAAAAGTTTGTGAGATTAAATGATTGCTCCCACTCGTTTCCGTAACAGCTGAAAGGATTTTACTGAATATCTCGTAGTGACTGCTTACGTTACGGTGAACCCAAATTGGTACTTAATGAGGTAATGAGGTAACTAAAACTTTGAAGTAAGTAATTGTTTTTACAGTCTTAGCTGTATGCATATATTTTAAAACGTCTACTACTACTCTAACTAGTTCTTATCAATGCTATAAATATAAATAATATAATAGTAGTATGGCTAAAATAGCTTTTGAATGTAAGTATTTTATAATTATATTTCTTGGTTTATTTTTCTTTTGTATTAGGTATGTAGCCTAGCTACACATTTTTGTGATTATTTTAATCTATTCACGCACACAAACCACCCCTTGCAAGTAACATTAGTAACATCCATCCAACGGTTGTCTGGTAGAGATCGCTGCTTAGCGATAAGACCACCTATTGTTTTTACAAATAGTTGTTAAGTTTTTATGTACCATTGTTTGTTCTTAAGTATTTGTGAGCAATAAAGTACCTATGTATTTTCTGTCTTCTATCTATCTATGTATAAAACTTCTAAATACTGCTAATGTTCAAAAAAAGTTGATCAAAGTTTTGATTTCAGCCACTATTTTGGCTTCTTGGTTAACGTTCTGTACCACAAGTTCTGTCGGGTTCTGTCTCTGGCCCTGGTTTTTAGTCTGCGTGAGTGCTCACCATTGTATTATACTGATGTTTGTGTCGTTTCACCGTAACACAGACTCAAAACCAGAGCCAGAGACAAAGCTTGTGGTGGGCCTACTAGAATATAATGTGTACAAGAGCTGTGAATTTAATGAAATAGATAAAATAGAAATAGCGCATAAAGCTACTTTTTATCTGCTTTGTTATTCTTGCATCACACTCTGTTTGGGTAATCGCTGAATCCGCGTTAACAAAAAAATAAAACTTACTTCTTATCGTGTCACCGGTTCTTTTAAACCAGCGTGGTGGAAAAATTTCAAGTGCGCCGCAAAGGCTCCTTTCATGTATGTACAAACCTACCTCCTTTCAAACTAACTGTTATTCTGTGATGCCTGATCTAAAAAGTTTGCAGGTATGTATATCCCCGCTGGACGTGAGAAGAGAAGCGGGCGGGTGCTAGTAACTGATACATGCAAGATTCTTTGTGTTTGCTTGTCACAAAGTTCTTAAGTGGTCTGTTACGTATCTTGATGTAGTTTCCCTTATCTAGGACCCTGGTAGCGTCGTTTCCATTAGAACTGCGGTGGTGGCCGTCCCGCTACGACGCCCATAAAGTTTTGTAATGCTTTATGTACAATTTACTTCAGGTAAGTTCAGAAGGATCGCATATTGTAACTGTTCATTAAGGGGCCGGCGGAGGGCGAGTTTTCATACAAACGTAATACCAAAATGATTACTAATTTAAGCAGATTTTCACTATATTATTGTAATAATTGTATTTGTATAGTATTTATCTAGGTTCCTGAACAGTTTTTATTTTAAACTACTTACCTCAAATGAAATTAACGCCAATCACATTTTGCAATGAAAAACATGTGTAAAATGCGATTTGTGTTTATTTCATTTGAGGTAAGTAATTTAAAATCAAAATTATTCAGGAACCTTGATAAATACTATTGAAATCAACTTTTTTGATATGAAAGGTTATCCTGATTGGTCCCATAGAAATTTCTTCAAAACCGGTTAAGCAGTTTAGCCATTAAGTCGGTTCCTCAAGTTTTTAAAACTTCACTTATTGTTCACCTCTATATTGTTAGCAATTGATGTAGGTACTCAGCGTCAGTAGGTACTTACGATTTCTTGTCTTTGGATGTGTTAAAAAATGCTTCTTCTACCCACGCCTTATTAGTTCCTAGTAACACAACCCTTTTATAACTAAAATAAATACTGAAGAGCACGTTGCATAAAAGTTTACCTTCATAAATACAGGCAGCAGCATTTTGAATTGCAAGAAGGATGAAGGCAATTTAAAAAATGCTCGAAGGCCGTTACTGCATTATCCCGTAGGCGAGAGGAGCAAGGTGGCTCCGCGTCGCCGTAGCGTAGCAGTGCTACGAAGTCTACGAGGCCTACTCAGGTGCTACGAATTTTTATAAGATAATAACTTTTCCTACTAGCTTATTAGTATAAGTTTTTCACATCAAACAAATTTTTAATTTATTTTAAAACAATAAATGAACATTTACTGCTTCGCTATAAGCCTAGAACTACATTATTATAATTTAACATAAATTAAAGATACGAGCACAAAGGGTGTTAATTCAGCTATTTCAATTGTTATGTCTATGAGCCTAAAATGTTAAAATAAACATAATGCTGCAAGCTCTGATCCACAAAGTATAGGTGCATCATAAAACCATCGCAAGCCTAGTGTTGTCAAACATTGCAAGCGGTTATGAATCTCAAACAGGATGTGTGTAACATGGTGAAACAACCAGTTCATATCCGGTTTGGATCCGCAGTACCAACCGTGCAATTCTTATTTGTTCATGTCTAAACACGATGAGGTCTGTGCCGTTTCCTGCGGACAGGGGGGCGCGAAGTTGACTTGATTGAAAACCTTATTCCATATTTATTATGGGCCGATTTTCTCATGTTTATTGACGTGCCTTTTGTTGATACATCTTTGGTTTTTAAAATTTGAGTTTTAAAGTAGCTTTATTTTGTTACGACTGACCTATCAGCTCAGTGGGTAGTAGCTTTGCCTTCTGCGCTGTAAGTCGTGGGTTTGATTCTCACCGAGAACAAATATTTGTGTGGTGAACGCAGATGTTTGTTCTCTGTCTAGGAGTTATATTGTATTCTAAGTATATATTAATATAAAAAATGTAGTATTATAATCAATTGTATGGTTCCCATAGTACAAGTTCTGCTTAAGCTAGATAGTGTTGTGTGGATTGTCACAATAAAAAATACATAAAGTTTAATTGAAACCTTTTTTGTAGATTCCATTTTTGTCCACGTGGTATAAGGTCCTAGAAGTTCTTAGAAAACATCATCATTTATGAGTTTCATCTAAAACAAATTCCATTATATTTTCTTCTATTTCTATTTTTTTCAGTTTCAGTAACTTTAGTCTACTGAAACTACTACTGTTTGTCTGCGTGACACGCACTGTACCGTCACCGCGTGTGATACGGACTGAAAGCATTGTCTGATCAATCAACCTTTTTTCCAGGTATTGAAAGTAAAATGTGAAGCTAAAATTCAAGCCTGAGGAGAGGAGAGTGAGAGTGAGGCTTTCAGAGTTTCATGGATACCAAGCACATTAATATCTAGATTTTTATTCTGTCATGTTTTTTGAGAGCGCCTGTATAGTAGGTACAAGCTCTTATTAGTTTGGGGCGAGATAAAGTTGTGTGAATTTTCCGCATTATTTATTTATTTATTGCTCATAATTCTTTTGTTGGAGACAAATAACGAGTGGGATTATAAGATCTCGAGTCTCGTTTAGAAGTTAACAAAATTATTATTTATCAAAAAATTAATCTTTTACAAACGACATAGCTCATAGAATTAATAAATTGAAGTGGCAATGGGCAGGTCATACAGGGTGTCCCATAAGTCAACGTCCAGCCGAAAACGGGTGATGCGCCAAGTCATGACAATTATCAGAAAAATATAAAAAATACGTTGCAGAAAAAAGTTTCATGAAAAGTAAATTTTTGTAGTCACAGGACTTAAAAGATCATCACAGGGTGTCAGTTTTTCTTGTTTTTTTAAAATACTCACAACTCGAAAATTACAAGACAAATATTTTTTTTTATATTTTTTTATAGCTGTCATGACTTGGCCTATCGTCTGTTTTCGGCTGGACGTTGACTTATGGGACACCCTGTATAGCTCGAAGAACCGACAACCGTTGGGGAATAAAGGTTCTCGAATGGCGACCACGAACCGGAAGACGAAACGTAAGGCGCCCTCCCACCAGATGGACCGACGACATTGTTAAAATTGCGGGAATTCGATGGATGGAAAGGGCTCAGAATTGTTCGTCCTGGAAATGTGTAGGGGAGGCCTAGGTCCAGTAGTGGACTTCTTCAGGCTGATGATGATGAAACCTTTTAAAAATATCGTTTACACTTTGACAAAAACAACGTTATTATTTTTACAACAAAATAATAACGTTGTTTTTGTCAAAGTGCTAGTTTCAGGGTGAGTAGTGGGTGCTCTAGTTGGTTGGGTGCGCCGAGAGCCTGAATAAGCGCTCAGCCACACTGGACTTTGAAAACACAAACAAGCAAGTAATACTCCATTTTTATATTGTTGCGAGACAAATTAAATATTTGTCAACGTTGGAATCATTAGATTTAAAATCTCATAACAAATAGGATTTAACGAGCTGTAACTCAATACCAAAACTAAGAGATAAATATCATTATAATAGAAAAGATCATAACGAGAATCTCCATAGAGCCTACTTTTTAAAACGTTTCAGAGTGTTCCGTTGTTTCTACTGAATTAAAACCGTTTGACTCACACATTTTGACTGGCCTCTCATCTCAGTTTACTGTATTCTAAGTATGTATATACCAAAAAATATGCATAAGTATTATTAAGCTATCTGGTTTCCATACTAAAAGTGCTTAATTTAGGGCGAGATAGTGCTGCGTGGAATGTCTATAATATTTATTATTCATTTGCCTGCCTAAACATGTGCATGTCTCAAGCTTCCTCATATGGAAATTGCGAATTCTAAAAACGTTGAACCATTGAAGAATACTTTGACATACGAGCATGCTCATTACATTGCTTAACCAATCTTAGTGTTTTTCTTACTTTTTCACATTGTAAAATCCATTGCAGTTTGCATCTTTCCTTACAGGTATTATTATCCGGACGGTCGCGCGCACCAAATAAATCGTCTGCCGAGCGGGGCTCTTTCGATTATCTTCAAATCTTCATTACACCGGCCGTGTGTTCTCGACGTAGGTATAGTGCAAGTTTATTATACCTATAGGAAAGCCACGCAAAGCAAACTTCGATTTCAAAATAGTTGGTGGTCATTAAATTATTGGCTACTAGCGACCTGTCTGAAAAAAATATAAGGCTTCACATTTTCTTTAAATACGGGTGTACCGTTCGAAGCCAGGGTGGGTTATTAGTTATAACTATCTAGGCTAAAAGCTGCGATCTAGATGTGGCCGTACCTTTACTAATAGATGACAAACAGTGATTGGGCTATTTTTAAGCATAAGTGTAGGCGTAATCGTTGACACGCAACAAACGCTCTATGGTCGAGTATTGCCACTTTCTAGCACAAGTGGGGTAGTTAGCCCGATATCTATAATTTTCATACAACTCTAAATAATTCAGGTAAATTGAAGTGTGTAGGTTGGAATATAGGTACTCAATGCAGTGCGGGCAGAACATCGTAAGTTTCTTCGAACATGTTTCCAACTCTGAAGTAATACTTAGGTTTAATATCAAACTTTTAATTATGTTTAGTTGATCACGGGAGAATGTTTTCTTCGTTAGGTAATAAACATTTTATGAAAGATGTTGTTATTTTGCCGAACTATATGATTATTTATTTGTTAATGAGCGAAATATTTGCAGGAATTTGTACCACCCACACCTTATCCACACCAGGCTGAAGAGGTGACTGACACTTTGAAAATTACTCGATTTTTTTTTCCATTTAAGGCAGTTTTACGTCACTTAATTATTTTTATAGAGAGATGGAAAATTTTTTGTCGAACCCATAGTCTGTCAACCCAATGTATTTATTCTACTATCTATATCATACATCATCGATAAACATGACCTAAATTATTGATAAATCGAGTTTCCTGAAAAGAGTAATGCAGTTGGAAGACATTGACTGCAGTTATTTAATGAACAAAAAAGAAAAACACAGATGTCGTTCAAGTAGTTAGTTAAAAATTGACGATATAACGCCCGTAAACGGCTGAAGCCCATCCCACCGGATGCGGCCAACTTGTAAAGTCGTTAGAGCACTTTTATTTAAATTGAGGTAAAGCCTGCGACAGGCACTGCTACCGGATATTGATTTACAGAGGCCAGTGGCGGAGAGTTCCGGGTGCATCTATATACCATCGTCCACAATGTTAGCTTTGAGCTCGCAACTGACGCTAATTAATTTCCACGACAAAGTCGATTTTCCGTAACGTGCACTGGGAAAATAAAGTGATTAGCCGCTGCCGGTACTTGTAATGAACACTTCACGCTTGCACGTGTAATTTCATGACAAGAATATTGCACGTTGATAACAACAGCCTTGTCTTTATAAACGCCTTACTGCCGCGTAACAAGTGTTTTAATAGAAGAAGAGTTCTTTGTGAAAGGCTCGTCCGGGGAAGTACCTACTACCGTAGCAGAATTTATGTGCTTCGGTTTGAAGGGTGTGGGTGCCGTTCCTGACGTGTGGGACCTACGAGGCAATGATTTTCTATAGAGAATGGTTACCACGCCACATGCTTGTTCCATCACATAGTTGTATAAAAAAAGGGTTATGAAGGCGCAAGTAAAATAATCTGCAGAACAAAATAAGACGATCAGTTAAGTTCGAGCAACAGGCATACATGATAACTAAGTTTTAGCTACGGTCATGTCTTAAGGTACTCTTAAACGGGCAATTTTTTTAAGCAATTTTTGCTGACTGTTTTAGAGTAAACATCATGAGCGATTATCCAATCCATTCTATTGATAGTAAAATGAGGCAGAATATGGATGTTTATTTATAACATTATAAAATAATATAATAAAAACATATAATTGTGCCTATGTACACATGTTAAATAAATTAATACTGGATCTGCGTAATAGATCTAAGGAGAGGATTTTTGTAGGGAAATACGTCACACGACTTAATCATAACCAAAGTGTCTACCTGAATCATAGTGTGCAAGATACGAAGTTTGCCGTAAAACAAATAATCTCTGATGCGATTTAGTTCATCCAATTATGATGCTGGCATAAGTATATCTATCGCTGCATTAATCCCAGTTATAGCCACAGATGGCGAGTTCCCGCGTTTCATCCGGCAGGTATATCAAAACAGAAACAGTTGGAATCAGTGTTATAAGTACCTATTTTGATGTGGTATGAATATCATCAGAGGCCGTCACGGTTGGATGAATCGCTAGGATTGTCACGCAAATGGCCTATTTAACCATGTTTTTATGATGTTAATAAAACTCACTCATTAAATAAATTGATAGTTTAGACTTTATATAAAAAATATAACTGATAAATAAAAAATATAACTTTTTTAAACTCTTTAAAAAAGTTATATTTTTTATTTATCAGCGTTTGAATTGAGTAGAATCTAAAATTAATTTGCCTACCATGTCGTTTTAATGACGCTGTTTTTTTTTCAAAAACGTCCCTAATACCCACAAGGAGGTATGAGGACAATAAAATTCGGCACATCAATTTCTAGTCAGTGCGACTGGAACTTAAAATTGGAATTTGTGTAAATCATCATCAATTTTTGTAGTTACCAGTTATGAGAAGATAATTTTATTTGTGTGACAACCCCTGTGTGGTGACGTGCCACGTGCTCGGCGCGGGCGATTCTCTCACTCGACAGACCACCTGAAAGTGTACCACTTAATAACTCACATCCTCTGCCGGTTCAGTGGGCAGCCACTGGATCGTCACATATCTTTAAATATGGCCGTTCAACCGTGACGTGTGCTACACTGTACGGTATGCTAGGATAAGGGTGGGCTGCCTCTCGTATGCTAAACTGTTAAATATTATTCCCTTATTAGCCTGTGTTGTACACTCCTGAATGCGCAACTGCCTTGATTTTGAATACTTAAATACTTAACCATCTTTTTTCTATTGCTCATTATAAATAAAGTCCACTTATGTTCTGTATCTTGCTAGTGTTATTTCTCAAAAACCCCAAAGGAAAACCAGCGTTAGTTACTTCATGTCACACCCATGCCGGTAGGTACATACAATATGTTATCATCGAGCGATATCATCGAAGTTATGGACGACTATGATTATTGGGGTCAGACGATCCAGTTAGGTAGATCCAACTTCGACAAAGAGGTCAGCCGACGAATCCAACTCGGATGGGCAGCGTTCGGGAAATTGCGCCACATCTTCTCGTCGCAGGTACCGCAGACCTCAAGACAAAAGTCTATATGGCGATGGCGATGGCGATCAGCTGAAACGCTGTCAAATATGACAGCGTTTCGCCTAGATGTGCGCAGGCTTAAGGGCTGCGGATTTTGTTTATTAAATAAAATAAATTAAAATATGACCAGTTTGCAACAACCTATTTATTATGTTTATGTCTTAAGTTATAAGGTATGTGTAACCTTGATTTCAAGGCCTGAATTGCGCAAATACTTACTTTTGACTACACTTGCAGATAAATGTACTCGTATATACCACTTAACAGTGATGCATTTCAATAGTTAAGCTGTTAAGTGTTTTCTCTTATTATATAAATAGAGTGTTTTAGAGATAAAGCCATTAAGCCGTGAAAGTCTATAAAGAGGTAAACTTAGAGTTTCCGTTTCCGGGAGAGGACCCCCTTTATGATAAAATTTATAATGATATGAAGTAAAGATTCCCCACATACGATTGACCATGTGCTAAATACCACTGTGTAAAATATTGGCTACCGTAGCACTCGCCATAAAATTAAAACAAAATAATATTTTAAAAACGGTACGCGGAGGATATCGCCGGTAACAGCTAGTATACTAATAACATTTTAACCTAGTGCTGTCTGGTCGAAAGTCCTTATTTATATCAGTACATCAATCGACCAGTATGCAGAGTTATTTAATCCATAAGTCGTATTATGTAAGTAATTTATTGGTAAATTGATTTACAGATAGCATAATTCAAAATAAAACACGTACAATTGTACCTAAGTATATTCGAGTAAATTCACAATAATAAAATTAAGAAATGTAGTAATAATAATTTTTAGTTCAATAAATTTATTAATTCTTTAATTTTTGTCTGGCTTTAAAACCAACTAGTCTGTCAGTAGACGTCCACATACTAAACCGTGGATTACAATCACTTTTTTGTATCATAATCGTTCAAAAACTTCCAATTATAATAATGTCACCACCATGATTTTGTTGATTATGAGCGTTGAAAATAAAATTGTGTAGTTTTTCTTCTGGCGTAAAGTAACAAGGGCTTTAATAATATTCATTGGACCCGGCCAATTTTCCGGACGAGCAGCAACGCGTCTTTGATCAGAGGAGACTATCCGCTTCGAATAGTGAAATTGAACAAATTTTACATAACAGTTTAAAATCCTTTATTGAGCGTTCATAATGTATCAGAATACACTTCAAATATCGTATGTGATAAAAACATGGAAAATATATTAGTAAATAGCAACTAAGTGCCTGACTAAAATGTTTTTCAAACTACTTGTTCCCGAAAGTAATTCAATTTTACACCCCGAAAAGTCAGCTTTCAACACGTGTAGGTCAACCATCATCATGACCAAGGGATGGACCTACCCTTAAAAATAGGGAAGGTGTCTTAGATCCCAGCAGTGCCTTGAAAATATTACTTCCACCGTGTGTACCGATAATTATTCATAGGACGCTGATCATAATAATTATCGTCTCCGTTAGGTGGGAACTGAAGTATAATGAGATTCAAAAGTGGCCCTTATAACGATGAAGAAGAAAGGATAAATTATTGACTATACATTTTATTAGCTCATAATATTATGTAGACACTTTAGTGTGATAAGAGTGTACGAGGACTATAGCATGGGGGTATTCAAAAAGGGTGTTTTAAACGTTTTAAAGGGACGGCAACGCACTTGTGATGCCTCTGGTATTGCAGGCGTCCATAGGCTACGGTAACCGCTTCCCATCAGGTGGGCCTTATGCTTGTTTGTGCAGTTTGTTGTATAAAAAAATGATATTGAAACCAGCTACGAGTATGTACCTACTAAAATAGATGATATCAAGTATGATTGTGTTAAACTGTATCTAATATTTATTATGTTTCTTCTTCTTATTATTATTTTCTTATTATGTTTCTGAACGAATTATGTGCAAATTATGTGCGAGAATTATGTGCAATCCTCCAACACAATTTATTCGCTAAAATAATGTAGTACGGACAGAAAAGCTTTTAGCGACGTAACATAGTGAAAAATCGAATTTATTACGATCAACGAAACACTATTCAATCATGTTTGTAGAGTGGTCTCGAGAAAACAATAACATATAAGCATTATAAAAGTACTATAGATATAGAAACTTACCTTCAAGTTGGTGCTTCAGTAGATCATGATTGCCTCTCGAAGATCTGTTATTTGAAGTGAAGAGCCACATTGATGTCTACTACCGCCGACACTTTTAGTGGTCTTCAAAGTGACGTCAAGTGGCGTTAGTAGTTGTCGGGCACTGTGCGATCTCGAGTTGGACGAGTTTATGATAATGTGGTTAGCTGTGGTTCCACGCAGTCAAATCCAATAAAGGCGAGATTCTATCTCGAAAACACGGAGCAAATATCAGTTTTGCGTTGGTCATTTCATTACGTAGATTAACATTTTACACACTCCAGAATATTAAACCTGCTAAGAGAATGTATACACATCATGATCCTTATCGTCACTTTTAGTCATGCGCATTTATAACTAGCTGATAGAACAAACATGAAAAAAAAAATTAAAACTTATCAGTTTTGCGTTACATTCTGCCGTTAATTTGGTATCCGTTTAGTTGCACTGGCAAGTATTTGTTTCATTGAATTGAATATGAGATGAATCGCGTGTGCTGCAACCAGGCAACAAAGAGCGTGTGCGCAGGCGCAGGTCACGGGCTATAGGGACATTTCCGGTGTGATGTCGCGTCAGAGTCGCACCCTTCCGGTATGCGCGAGCACCGTTCATTGAGCGTGACCACGGCCTACAAATGTTCTATTGTGCTTTAATAAATGAACTCAAAAATCATCACTGTAACTATTATCCGATACTTTCAAAAAGTACTAATCTTAAGATGCAATGGTGCTACATAACTTTTCAAACAGCTCAGTGTCCTGGGGCTCAATTCTAGACCAGTGACTTTTTTGTCACGGTAGATATACCTATCACAAGAACTGTCAAATTCACTAAAGAAACTTATAGTTCTTGTGATATATATCTACCGTGACAAAAAAGTCACTGGTCTAGAATTGAGCCCCTGATTTCACAACCGCGTCTTATGCTTACTTCCATGTACCAACGAACCGATAACCTGGCTTAGGACCTTTAGTTTACATTGTCAATTTTATTTCATTTGAAGAGCTCGTTATTTTAGTTTATTTTAAGATTTTATAATACCTATTTATAGTGATATAGTCATTTCACGGTGAATACGATTAAATAAATTCCATTTACTTGCAATTATGTTCTTGCAACAAACTTTACCGGTGGTCTAATATAAAAAGGAGTCAGTATAAAATTTATGCGAGCTCGCTAATATAGCTTGTCTTTTGTGTACCTCTCACTTTACTATAAAATCTGAAAATTAAAGTTCACTCGGATTCCGTTATCCTCCAAATTTAAATCAATTGTTTACACAACGTACAGTTCATGACAAGGCTCGTATGACCCGTGCACCAATTACTTTGTGCAATTAAGGCTTTTACACAGCTAAAAGTGTAGAGGAAAACAAAGGGCAATTAATTTAATACTGTCAAATTAATGGAGTACAGCCACCTGAGCTTGATTTTTAAATAGCCGCGTCATATTGAAAATCCTCATCGATACTCAGATTATTTTAATGATTGATGCAATTATTATTAATACATACAAATTTTATCTGCTGCTCGTCTGCTGCAAATATGAACTTAAAACTTTGGTTTTCAATATTAGTAAATGTGTTATTTGTAAATGATTTCTTATCTTGATCTAGCATGGTTTAGGTGAAAAAAAACAGTATAAAGTCGAAAGATCAATGAAGCATCCACTGCCTTTGTAAACCGTCATTCACGTGTTCAAATTTTGTCAATACAACGCGGTGGTTATTCAGAAGAGATCGGAAACAATTAGACAACAGTGGCATTGGGCAGCCGAGCGCATATCCGTGCGTCGTGCGCTGCCCTACTGGTTTACTCTCGGCCAATATTTTCCCGCACAATTTGGATAGGAACGGAAATATTACAACTCACATCATGAAGCAAACAAAATTATACATTAATCTCACACGAGTAAGACTCAGAATGCTTCGCCTACGCACTGCATTTGTGTAAAGCTCTACCAAACGCACTGGATTTTTGTATCATTTTAATACTACCATTTCGGTTCACTGCCTGAATGTGGACGAATGGTAATTGAGCAACGGGGTATGGAGCAAACGTGATCTAAATTGACCATTTCTCACCTTTTCATTTGAATGCCTGGAAATTTTTACCCGTGAGTAGTTGCATGAGCATATTACCGAGTTTAACTTCGGATTTTACTTAAATCAGACCAGACTTGGCCCGCCTTCCTATTTTAACAACGCGAGTTATTTTGTTTAGTCAAATTGACTACTTACCAACTTTAGGTTTATGTTCATTATGTTGATTTAATCCTATACTAATAATATAAATGCGAAAGTTACGATGTTTGGATGTTCGTGGCTCATCACGCCCTAATGATTAACCTTAGAATAAATAGTAGGTAAGTAACCTGTATAAAAATTACAGACTACCTTTTATACCGAATTAATCACAGGAATGGGGTAAAACAGCTACCACGCAGGTGAAGCCGCGGGTGGCAGTTAGTGATTTAATAACTCAGTACATTGAGGGCTACAAAATTATACGGAATATCAGTTTCCCAGTATCCCAGTAACTCCATAAATTGGTTATGTAAACACCGTAGTACATAGGCTAGCGGAAGCATCTACTCCACAACTAGTTTATATGTAAGCGAGCATGCTAAGTGCCTTGGTGGACCGAGACCTTAACCCAATATTCGATAGTTGAATTACACTGTAACATAATTAGTGTTCCGTGAGCTGGTCACCTAAGATGGTGTTCTGCTACGTGCTTTCTATTTACACTCCTGATAACATTAACACCCGCCAAGATCGCCGCGCCAAGATCGCCGTTCATAGAGCTAACTCGCTGTTGAGCAGGAGCTCAACATCAACAGGCAACATCATCGGGAGCTCATTTACAGAGGAGTTGCACACTGAAAACATGCTCAGTTCCTACTGAGCATGTGTGCAACTCCTCTGTAAATAAAGAAGTTAGAAGTAAACTGAAAACACAGCATGAATCTCTAACAGGCCGTTTTTTTTTTTTTTTTATCGTCCTATTTACTCAATAAAAAAATTCGCGAAAGGAACAAAAAAGGAGATATAAATTTGCAACTCCTCCTAAAGTTGATATTGTTTATTTTTTTGGTTTACACTAATAGATAGATAACTAGTGATAGAATTAAGGGTCTTTTTTATATTATTATTATTACTATGTGCCCTCCGGGTCCCACTGCTGGGCAAAGGCCTCCCCCCATTCCTTCCAACATCGCGATCCTGGGCTACGCTTGCCCAATCCGTCAGGAAACCATCAAGCTCGTCTCGCCATCTCCGTTTTGGTCTGCCGCGTCGCCTTCTCGCTGGGTCAGTATGCCAATCGGTGGCTATCTTTGCCCACAGCTCATCTGGCATACGGCAAATATGACCAGCCCAGTTCCACTTCAGCTTCGCGGCTTTCAAAGCTACACCTGCGATTTGTGTTTTATAAACTAAATTAATTTTTATAAACTAAAAATCACAAATCCGTGCGTGTCAACAGGCGCAGTATTCTTGAGGAGCGGTGGGTATTGTATACTAACGAAACTCTCAAAACCATTGGGTCAGGGACCTTAAGACGGAAGACGGATCCCTATTTTCAGCTCAGTGAGTGATGCCAGCGATATCTATAGGAAATATTGTTTTGTTGACCGTTGACTTTCTTTTGTTGAACTGTTGACCACATAAATAAGCTTAAAGTCACCGACGAGCAACGGAAAGAGCTAGTTTAAATAATGGTAGTGTCACTACCTGATAGAAATATATACATACTTATGTGGAAATCTAAAAAAAACCAAAGCCACGGACATTGTTCCCAGAATTTCAAGCTGAAGTGGCAATGGGCAGGCACTTAAACATAAAGCTACAAAAAATACTGAAAGTTTATTAAAATCCTGCTAGATTTCATACTACTAATACCAACTTACACGATGGCAAACTACATGATTATAATAAGTTATTGGAACATAAATAAGTCTGTACTGTTCAATGTTCTGAGCCTGGTTTGTAGGCGGAGTCCCAGATGTCAGCGAGGCAGACACTAGAGTGGAAGCGGTAGAACATCATTAGTGGCAAACTGACGTGGCCAAGCACCGTCCATAGAGCCTTGCCGTAATACTCGTAGCGCTCGTCGAGGCTCTCGGGGGACTTGTACGAAAACGTGTTGAAGAGCCACATGCTGACATTGGCAATAATAAGAAACATGAGGAGCTCGCGACCCGGCTTCGAGCGACGCAGCTTCTTGCTGTTGGAGCAGCGCCGCAGCCCGTCCATGATGAGCGGCGTTTGGATTACCACCTGCAACACCTGTAACCACCCGCGAACGTTCCTTTTACTACCTGTATTCACTAAAGTGAACTATATAGTCAACTTTCGTCGATAACATGTAGCTTTCCGAGCCAAATACGAGTTATAGTCATATTTATTGCAAAATATATAGGTGTGTGGAAGATAACTATACAAACACGAGTGCTTTGGTAACGCTCCCAAAGTACGAGGTACTTGTAGTCTTTGTCTTCTCATTCTAATAGTGTCAAGTGTCACTGGTACTTTCAAACCAGTGTGATGAAAGGACTTTATACGACACATGTATTCAAACTTTTAGGTTCTCCGAGTACGACATGCCGGTTTCCTTCACCGTTGTGAGAGTCCTTGAATAGTGCACATACATTTTTCGACCAAAAAACTGAACCTACAACCTAAGAATCGGAAGGTGGGGCTGCTACTAGGCCACCAGTGCCATCTGTAGTGAAAATATAAAACACAAAAAAAGTTACAGCTGATAGATCTAATATGTAGATTTGATTAAAGCCGCTTACCATGACAATGACGTCAATCGACTTTAAAACATTGAGTATGTTCACAGTAGCAATCATAGATAGCACCGTTTCCATAAAAAACGCCGGTAAACAAATATATAGCAGCACGTCGTCTTATGGAGACATCGAGTGTTGATTAATGTCCAGCTTTCGGAGTTTGGCGAACGCGGCTACTGCTGCTATCAACATCAACGTGTGCATCCCTAGCTTGAATATATCTTTGAGCAAGTAACCGACTTTCTGAAACTGGCTGAAATTAAGACATTAGAGAGATATTATTAAGGTATAACTCAGTTAGAAAATCATTTATATAAAAAAAATGATTTATGACTCAGCTATTTGGGTATAATAATATAATTCAGCATTGCAAAATAATCTGCATCGTTTGTCATACTCATACAAGACCTACGAGATGAAGAACCTTTGATAAAGGCGATGGCTATCACATTACATCGGATGTCCATCTTCATGTTCCATATAAAATAAGTCAAAGAAAATTACCCGCCGGCGGTGCCCAAGACGAAACCAAGGATAAGCATGCCGATGACAAACACCATTAGAATGATGCCAGCGAAGAGGCCTCGGAACGACCCGCTACAGTCAGCGTGGATCACCATGTTACTGGTCGCGTCATCATCATCATTCGAGTTGGAAAGCCTGGAATAAAAAAACGCAGTGATCACTATTGGTTTGTTCTTTAATAAATAATAAATAAATATTGTGGACAATTCACACAACACTACCCAGCCCCAAACTAAGCAGAGCTTGTAATATGGGAACCAGATAGCTGATATAATACATGAATACATTTTTTTTTGTAAATACATACCTACTTAGAATACAATATAACACCCAGACAGAGAACAACCATTTATGTTCAACACACAAATATTTGTTCTCGGTGGGGATCGAACCCACGACCTACGGCGCAGAAGGCAGAGCTACTACCAACTGAGCTAGAGGCCAGTCAACCTAGAGATGTTTGGGTAGTGATGCCGTTATGGAAGAAACGATTTGAATGAAGTATCGAATTTGAGAAACTACACGATAACAGAAGAGACTTGAACTTTGCGCTAACATAGCCGGGATTTTTTGTATTTTTATTTTTTGTTTATGAAAGTATTTCTGAATGTTTATATTTTCGTTCTTTGTCATAGCCCTTGTTTTCAAATAAAATATTAGGTTTCTTAATTTCTACATTTACAGCCCTACTTATAAACGCAATTTAAATTTAATCATTGCTTAAAGTTAGCCCTGTCACTGTTTGTTATTACGCAGTGGTAAGAGATGGCAATAGTTTAAGCACTGTTTATCTTTTAACATATTTTTATAACATTGGATTATGTATTTGTCATGTTAGTTTTTTGTGAATAAATAATTATAATATGCGATCGTGCAAACCAAACTATTAGTATTAGCCATCAACATCAATGTTTCTATAGTGGTGACAAGTTATGAGGGTATTATAACTTTCATACCAGTTTTTTCAATTTATTTTCAGGTTTTGTAAAAATAAAGTACCTACTAAGTGAAAAGGAAAGGTGACCGCGGGGATTTCAAATCTATTAATAAACTACGCCAATTGATGTGCTTTTCCCACTTTTTAAATTTTCTATTTAATAAAAGCCTGGTTTTAAAAAATTCTATTCACTAAAAGGTATACCTGCAAGGTAAATCATCAAGACTAGAATTGCTTTTTAATCGCGGGTTGCCCATTTCACAATTTCCAATATTACTCCAGATAATGTAGAAAACAGCCACTGAAAATAAATTCTCAAGGTTAGATGCTGGATACGTATAAATATGGATTGTCATCATCATCATCTTTATCATCAGCCTGAAGAAGTCCACTGCTGGACATAGGCCTCCCCTACACATTTCCAGGAAGAACGATTCTGAGCCCTTTCCATCCATCGACTTCGCGCGATCTTAACAATATCTTTGGTCCATACGCTTCGTCTTCCAGTTATTGGTCGCCATTCTCACCTTTATTTCCCAACGGTTGTCAGTTCTTCGAGTTCTACCTGCCTTATGACCCCTTTGCCACTTCAACTTACTATTTCTACGAGCTGTGAGTGACCTTGAAATATAAAACTTACCAATAAGAATGTTGAATTCAACGTTGAACGGATAGAGGTAAGGGGAAACGTTCACTAAGATTGTGTTGATAGCCACAGAACCAGTGCAGTTTTCACGATAGAGCTCTTGAATATTGATGAATGAGCCCAGTTTCTCCGCTAAAATTAAAGTCATCATTATCATTATTATAATTTTTCATATTCCTATTTACATCATAAATAGTCATAAACTCTTCCTGTTCTAAGTCTTTTATTTGTTCGGGAGTTTTATTAGAAATTTTTGATGCCATTGTTGTCGGACCAGAAGGTACTTTTGGCTTTGACCATTATACAAACTTAAAAAAAACGAAAACCAGTGTGGTTCTATATTAATTATTCGATGTTAAATAACTAAAAGCCACACCCAGGCAGCACTATTATATTTGCACTGTGCGAAAATTAGGAAACTTTGGTTGCAATAAGCTTATATCTAAATATACGCTTATTTCTATTTCTATTTATTTATTTTTAGAAATAATTTATTTTGCGTCAGCTTAAAATTAAAAGGTACAGTTCAACTTAGATTAAATGACGGCAAAAAAGTTAAACCATTTAGCATTTGGTATAAGGGCACGGTAGCCCTTGCAGCGCTGGTTTTCAGTAAACACTTTTTTTTGAATTATTATTATTATTATTTGAAATAATATATTATGTGAAACTAGTAGGTATGACATATGACGGGTTTGCGTTTAATTTTAGCGCTCTCATAGTCTGGTTTCAATTATTTTTTGAGTTTGATTAGTTTGTTTTGGAAGATGTATGAATGTTGGTATGATAAATAGCATCTTGGCTTGACCCGACAAGTAACAAGCCAAGATGCTATTATATATAATAAATAAGAATAAATTGGTTTAGCTAGACAATAAGTTAGTATAAATTTAGAATAAGTTAAGTTTTAAGTTTTTAAGTTTTAATATTATTATTTATTTAACTCCATTGATAATTGCACTTACATATTAGTTCTTCGTCGTACTATTGAGTTCCGTAGCTTTGATCAAAGTTTATAAAATATGCATAAATGGTCAATATAAGTGTTGTTTCGCGAGCGATGGCCAACGTCCAGAAAAAAAGACTGCTGCCTATCATGTGCATTAGCGCAAAGTATGCAAGAGGCTGAAAAATACATAAGTTATAATTATAAACCACAAGGACTAATAAATTTAGGAAACTATGGTGGTATATAGACGATCATCACCTTGGATGGAAGTCCACTGCTGGATATATTCACTAAAATCAAATCAAATCACATTATTTATAGTAGTATAGAGCTCTTTGTGAAGGGCTCGTCCGGGGAAGTACTATCACCATGCCTATTTCTGTCGTCAAGCAGCATTGCTGTGCTACGGTTTGAAGGGTGTGGGTGCTGGTGAAATTACGAATACATGAGGCTGGACATCTGTATGTCTCAAGTTGATGAACGCAGGGCAGTGCATCGTAGGGCACGTTCCTGTTGTGCGTGACCTATAAGGTAATGCTTTGTTATAGGCGATGGTTACCACTTAACATCAGGTGGGCCATAGATTTGTTCCATCAGCTAGTTGTACAAAAAAATATATGCCACACAAGTATCATTTACAAGTAACAATGCCATAAAAATTGGTCGTCAATCAGCATAATTATGTTATAGTAGCTGTTGAATATAAAATTCAATATGTAGAAAGGTAATAATGACAAGTGTGTGAATCTTCTGAAAAAACTGACTCCTGTATTATAATTTTATTAATTCGATTGCAAACAATTAGGGACTATTAGAGGGCAAAAAGCACTTGAATACGAATTGGCTAATAAAACTCACCTTTGATTTTAAAATGATCACATTCGAATACTTGAAAATGAAGTACAGCTGAAGGAAACAGTAACAAGGTAGCATGAAGTCCAAAGCAGTGGAGAATAAGTTAATGCAGTCATTGTTGTCAATATCTTCGTCAAATATAAAACCCAACTGCACCACTATCTGAAATATTGAGTGAACCAAGTGGCCGATAGCGAAACCTGTAAGTGAAACAGTCTAAAATTATGCATATTTTTGATTACAATTTTAAAGAATAAGTTGATTTTTTCAAACCATTTTTTACGTACCAGCCGCACCCAGTTTGAGGTAAAACATTTCAGCGTGTCTTCCTTTGCTAAAACAATAGTTGTGATTCAAGGGAATGTACTTCGGAAGAGATGTAGGTTGGACATTTTCAGTTGAATCTTCGCCGGGGTTTTCTATGCTACCATATTTTTCCTTCCAAAATGTAAATAATTATAAATTATTATCCTTGGAAACTTAAACTTAGGCTTGGGGAGGAGGGGGGTCTTTGCCCAGCAGTGGGGCGATATAGGCTAGTTATAGTTATATAGAAAATTAATTGATTGTTGATTGACCGACCGTTGATGGCCACGTTATTAGACCACGTACGTACTATAGAGAATAATATTTAAAAATATAATTTTTATAAAATGTGTTTTTTACCTCGTAAGATTCTTTAATTTGTTGGTTTTTCAATGCAAAACATTTATATCGACCGATATCGATCATCAAAAAAACAAGATATACGAAACCAATACCACAAAGAATGATTGAATAAATCTGAAAAATAAAAAAAAATAATTACTGATGTAGGGTGAACTAAAATTATAATCACATATTGATCAAAATAATTCATCATTACCATAGATGCGTTAGAGTAAGAAGCTCCTACGCTAGCAATAATACCAACTGTTACTAATAATATAGCGTATATTATGCTCATGACTAGAGATATATATAATCTGAAACAAAAACTGGCATCAATAAATAAATATAATATTATAAATACGGAAGATTTGTATTTTTAGTGTTAGTAATCAATAAACTCAAAAGCTACTGTACCAGTTTCAATAATTCTTTCACCATTGGAAAGCTAGATTCACCCTGAGTTACATAAATTATATTTAGGTATGTGTTTAAAAATAAATGTCTACCTTGTTAGCCTTGTATTTTCTTCAGGAGGGGTCGAAGGTGGCTCGAGTACATCTAAAGATTGTAAGGAATGCGCGACAGATATCTTGCAATAATTATCCGTTACTTCCAAATCATTAAGTATGTAACTACCTAAAACACACTGACCGTAAATTTGCAGGATAGTAAACCAAAAACATTCAGAATAATGTGCTGAGCAAAATTTCGATTTACAAGATTTTATATAAACTAACCTGATGGTATTGTGCGATTATTTTTGGCAATGTTATCATGATTATTGAGGAAATCTGGATTATATATTTTATCTGTAAAATATTATCAAAGTTTAGCCAATTTTTTCATTCAGAAAAGTGTCATTACCAAATGAATGAGTCAAACATACCCACAAAAGGCTGGGCTGGATCTGATTCATCATCATTATTCATGGCGGTTCTAAGACGGTATACAATGTGTAATAATCTGTAAGCATCACCAAAATAATAATCAAAATAATGATTGGCTTAATAGCAGTTAAAATTCACAATGAAATTAATACTTCTGTGTGAATATTTTAAAAGAACCTATACCAGCTATACAGGGTTATTCATTATTAGCTACAAATGCTCAGGAATTAGGTTATACAAATAAAATAAAAAAATACCATAATATAATATATATCATTATATATGTTGGTGAAAAGTTTTCTTCACGAGTTTTAAGGCTCGGTTAACTCCAAGCACCCGCCCCAAGACCCTCAGGGAAAAGGTTGCTCAGACTCCCTCTCACTACTATCAGTTCCCCCCCGATTGACAAAAACTGTATCCCCAAGAACTTTACTGATTATTGTGACTGTGTGTATGGCTGCTTGTTTCTGAATGATGTGAATGTTTATGTTTGAATCTAACTTATTACAATATCTGTGTAAGCTTTTAGCTATTATACCCGTGGCGCCGACTACAATAGGTATGACTTCGGTAGGTGTTTTCCATAGTCTGGTTATCTCTACTTTTAACGCGTGATATTTACTTAATTTCTCTATTTCTTTAGCCCCTATATTGTAATCGGACGGTACTGTTACATCTATCAAATATGTTCTGTTTTCTAGTTTATTTATGTATATTATATCTGGCCTATTGTGTGCTATTGTAACGTCTGTTTGGACTGGTATTTCCCACATAATTTTAGCGGTATCATTTTCTTTAACTTGCGGTTGTTTTAGGTTTTCTTTCCACCATGTGTTAGACACTTCAAAACCATGTTTCTTTACCAGCGTCCAGTGAACATACTCTACGATGTTATTGTGTCTCTTAGTATAGTAGGTGCCAGCTAATTTTTCACATCCCGAGACAATATGTTGCGCGGTCTCATCCTTTGCCAAACACAAACGACACCTACCATCTACTGCTCTTTTTAAAATATCCCTTTCGTGCTGTCTAGTTAATACTGCCTGATCTTGTATCGCAAATACTGATGACTCTAGTCCCGGTGTTACTGGTTGTTTTTTAATCCAATTAAATGAGTGGGTTTTATCTGTATTCTCTTTATTTATAACTTTATTATAAAATTGACCGTGAAGCGGTTTAGCTTTCCATTTATTCATTCTAGTTTTTAAGACTGCACTTCTCAACTCAGCATCTGTATAGTTTTCATTATTTCTTAATCCTATTTCTATCAAATTTGCTTTTGAGTCCTGATGAATTGAATACTTTACTCTATTTTTATCATGTTTAACTATTGCTTTTATAATGTGATCTTGTTCTGCCTCTAGGTATTTCTTGTATTTAATAATTTGTGTTTTGTGTAACATCTCTACATTAGTTAATCCTCTTCCACCTTCTTCTATTGGTAAGTACAATCTTTCAACTTCTGCTTTTTGCTGATGTGCTTTATTCATTGCTAATATTTTTCTAGTTTTAACATCAATTTTCTTTAAATCACTTGTTTTGTAGTTTATAATACCAAATGTATAAAGGAGGACCGGTACAGCGTATACATTAATCGATCTTAGCAGATTTCGTGAATTTAAATGTGATTTGATTAAACATTTGATTCTACGGAAATACTCTTTCTGATTTGCTGCCTAGCTTCATGGTGGTCTATGTTGCCCGACTCATGTACGCCTAAATACTTATATTGCTCACCTACTTTCAATTGTTCAAACTCCTCACCGCTTAGCAAAATATGACCTCTACCCTGATGCTCTTGCCTTCTACCTTTTGCTAAATGTAATACATTGCACTTACTTAACCCAAATTTCATCCCGATGTCTTCCGTAAATATTTCGGTGCTGTCTATTAAAACTTTAAGGTTGTTGGGAGTGTTTGCATATAGTTTAAGGTCATCCATATATAACAGATGATTTATATTAAGACTATTCTTCAATTTGTATCCTTGTGAATGATATTTGTTTAATACTTGGGAAAGTGGATTTAGCCCTAGGCAGAATAGGAGAGGTGACAAGGAGTCACCTTGGAAAATTCCTCGGCGTATGTATATTGGTTCCGTAGTAACAGAGGTGTTCGCGCCATAAGCCGTCATGACAACATTCCAAGTGGGCATTACTATCTCTAAGAAGCTTTTGATAGCAGGTGGGCATTTGTATATATCTAGTACTTTGAGTAACCACTCATGTGATATACTATCAAATGCTTTCTGATAGTCCACCCATCCCATGCTTAGGTTCTTATTGTTTTGGTGGGCATCCTCAAGTATGGCTTTGTTTATCATGAGATGATCTTTACAGCCTCTGGCACGGCGTCTACAACCCCTTTGTTCTGGTTCTAAGATGTCATTTTTGTCGCAGTGTATGTAGAGTTCGTTGCTTATTACTGACGTCAGCAATTTGTACATAGTAGGCAAGCACGCTATAGGGCGCCAGTTTTTAGGATCTTCTGTGCTTTCATTTTTAGGTATTAAAATAACCATTCCTGTGGTAAACCAAGAGTCTACAGGTTCAATTCCCTTCACTATCCTATCAAATAATTGTGCTATATATTTATGTGTACTTGTTAAATATTTCAAATAGTAATTTTGTATTTTATCTAATCCTGGTGCTTTCCAATTATGGATCTTTCGAATAGCTATCTTTAAATTGTCTATATTTATTTCCCTAAATGTATGTTCTTCTTCTATATCTTCCATAGACTCTTCTACGTCCGCTATCCATCTCGCTCCAGTGTTATATGGCACTGGCTCTGACAGAATCGATGACCAAAATCTTTGAATCTCACCTTGAGATGGAATTTGTGTCGGCACTTGTTGTTCCCCGTTTAAACTTCGATAGAATTTATGTTGATTTTCTTGAAATAATTTATTTTGTTCCTTTCTATCATTCATTTCGCTGTACCTTTTAACTCTACCTGCTAATGCTTTTACTTTTTGTGTATGTAGTTCTATTCTATATTCTAAATCTTGCTCATTTCTTATATCATATTTATCAAATATATTTCTTCTTATTCTATTCATGGTTCTACTATTGTTTCCTCGTTTAATTTCGATTAAGCGCGCAAGTTCTTTTCTCAAATCTTCTATTTTGTTCTTCAATCTTATTTTCCAAGGTGGATCTCTTTTTGGTTTTCGTGACGTAGGGTTTGTATAGGGTTTTTGGTTATTAGAGCTCACTAAAGTTTTGGCTGCCGCATAGATGATATCATTTATTTCACGTAGAGACGTATTGGTTATTAGCAAACTGGGCAAGAAATTATTTATTGCATTTAAATTTTGAATGAATTGTTTGTTAAAGTTAGGCTTTGGAAGATTTTCCCTACTTTCCACTGACACTTCTTTTGTTTCAGCTAATACCTCCAAAAACTGTAGTATGATCTGATCTTGGTTTTCATTTACTTCAACGCCAGGGGTATCTCTATCTGGTTCTACAGTGTCTCCTGGTGCTATTTGCTGGTCTTCTGGTGTAAATGTTTGGGACTGTTGTGTAATGTTAACGGTAGGTGTTTCATTAACTGAGATTAAAGGTGACGCTAAAATTGTTGGTGATCTTTGTGTTCTAACATCATCTTCGTTTTGTGTTATTGAATCTTCTGCTCTAATCTTAATTTGGTCTAAAACTTGGCTTGATAATACCTTACGGGATATAATGCTCCTAGCTTGGTTTGATAAGGTGTTCCCTGTAAATTTTTGTATTTTAGGGTTTGCAGGGTTCCGGTCTTTGAAAAGTCTCTCGAAACGTTTGATGTAGCCTGGCCCTTCGGCTCTGGCTTTAAAGAAGCAGAACATAAGTTCGTGAAGTTCAGCTTCTGACCACTTCCTCCTGGCATCATCACTAACATTAGTTGAACTTCCTTTAGTTGAACATTAGTTTGCCCTTCCCTCTCGGACTCCGCGCAGTGCAGACGTGTTGCAGTACTCCCCTAGTAAAATTTAATTTATTGCAACGGCTCAGTTAAAGTCAGTGGTGAAAAGAGCGAGAGCGACCTTAGAGCAACAGTGACGAACAACCAAGCGTGAGTTCAGCTTAGCTCATTTAAATTACGGTCAGGCCAATTAACGCACGCACTACTACAAAGAAGCGCATCAGGCAACGCCCACTCATTCAACTGCAGCTGCAGTGTGCGTATGCGCAAGCCCCGCCTCCTAACGGTCCGGCTCATTTAGGCCTACTTTTACTACGTATGAACTTGAACTTGGCGTGTAGTTCAATCACTTCTGCGATGTCGGTTCGTCGATCTCCGCCTAAGGACGAGCAAGTCCTTCTTAATGTGCCTGCCACTGCAATTCACTACAACTCAGATCCGGCCCTAAACAGGACCAATACTTCTGACTTATCGAACCAATCCAATAACTACCTAAAGAAGCGGAAACATGCATTTGGAGAATCCGTGTCCACTTCCTCGTCAGAAATTAAGATGTTGTTTGAAGATCTCAAACAGCAGCAGACAATGGAGTTTGAACTATTGAATACCGCTATTAATGCCGTTGTCAACCAAAACCAAGACATAAAAAATTCTGTGGATAAGATGACTGAACAACACCAGGAATTACTTCAAAAAGTAAATAGATTGGAGAGCGAAAACACTGAATACAGAAGCCAGATTATTACTTTAGAAAATAAATTAGACCGCCTCGAAAAAATTGTAATCTCTTCGACAGTTGAGATTCGTAACATCCCAAAGAAGGAGAACGAAAATAAGATCCATTTGAACTCCATAGTCCAGAATATAGGTTCGTCGCTGGGTATGACGATCCAGAAACAGGAAATTCGAGAGATTTATAGGTCGAAGTCGGATGCCATAGTGGTGGATTTTACCACGACTCAGCCTAAAGAAAATATAATAGCAAACCTCAAAAATTTGAACAAAGCCAGGCGGGATGCTAATAGCCCAATCCTATGCACTGAGGATATTAAGCTTTCTGGACCCAGCCGTCCTATATATATTTCGGAGTGTCTTACGGCCAAAGCCAGGCGAGTATTCTTCGTCGCACGGGAACAGGTTAAGAACAAAGAGATATTTGCTGCATGGACGTCCTTCGGGCGGGTTTACGTGATGACCAAGGTGGACTCCGCGCCAATATACATTGAGGATGAAGCTAGACTTCTCAGTCTGATCAAGTGACTAGACATGGACACAGTGATAGGATGTTTGGGCTCTCGCTTAACTCCATTCTTACTCTTAGTTATAATGATTAAACTTTTTTTCTTCCAATTTTTTGTGTCTTTTTTTGCCATTTATTTTGTGTCTATTTTTGCCATGTATTTCTTGCTACCTATCACTCACCTACTCATGTACTCACCTCACCAAAACTCACACAGCACACATAGACATACTCAACACACACACTCATCACAACACTCTCTACGTACAAATTATGTAACCCACCCACCCTCTAAACCCAAGTATTTGTTTGCCACACAGTCTAATCGGAAACCGTTAGCCACCTACTGTTCAGTTCTATGGTTAAACCAATCTTTAGTTAGTAATCATCAAATCTCACGTAATGCACGTGACTTTATTAATCAAAGTAGTTGCATGTTTGTATAGCAATGCATGACATAGAAAACTTAACCTCAGAACTGGATTCCCTAGCGTTGGCTGAGGCAATCAGATGCGACTTGGATGATGTAAACAAATACTTACAAAATAACAACTCACCCTGTTCCCTTAATCTACTTACACAAAACATACGTAGCATCAACTGTAATATGGCCTCCTTTGTTACTCTATTACAGAGATCTCAGATATCATGGGATGTTCTGGTACTGACAGAATGTTGGCTTAAATCTGAAAAACATGTACCCAACATAGATAATTATAACTGTGTCAACACATCGCACCACAAATCCCAAAATGAAGGAGTTGTTGTGTATTATAATAAAAACCTGAAAGTTACTACAGATGAACCCCAACTTATTGATGCTAATTGTCTAATCCTAAAAATATCACATGATACTTGTATCATTGGAATATATCGACCCCCCGCCCAGTCGGATATATCCAGCTTCCTAACTTCTCTTGATAAAATACTCTCTAAACTAAGTTGTTACAAAAACATTATTCTCTGTGGTGACATAAATATTGATATTATGCCTCACACAAATGATAAACGCTCTTATGAGTACCTCAATCTTCTCGCAAGCCACAGCATGCTTCCCGGGCATAATATGCCGACTCATGGCAGGACTTGTCTGGACCATATTATGCTTAAGACCAAACTTGAAGCGACTTGCCTTATTTTATTTATTTATTTATTTATTTAGACAAAGCAGTTTGGGCTAACAGCTAGCGCCAAAGCGCCCAAATGCAAAATACAATTTGATTACAAAATACACATTACAATAAATAAAAGTTAGTCTAAACAACACTAAAATTACAATATACTTAATATAATTTTAACATACATAGTCAAAATATTAAATAGTAAAATGTCAAGAAAAATACAGTTTCCCAGTAAAAATCAAAAACAAATGAAAATGTCAAAAAGATAATAAAAGTTATGTCAGCAGAGTCAAAAAAATTAGTTACGTTATATTTAAAAATAATATCATCAAATGATACAATTTCGAGGCACTATCAAAAAATAAGTCGGCATCTGTCTGCAGAATAAATTCGTTGAGTGTAGCAAGCGCCCTCGCAGTAGGAGCGTTAGCTCCGGCAACCGTCCGCACCCCGGGCGGTGGAGCGAATAGTGCACGGCGGCGTCGCGGGCCTTCCGCGCCTTGCATGCCAAGCATGTGCCGCCGTGGCACTGCAAGCCCCATCTGCTGCAGTGTCACCGGATTATCCACCTTTCCGCACAACATCATGTAATAATGTGTCATCAGTAGTAATCCACGCCTTAACTGCAGTGTGTTCAGCCCAACCATACCGGACACAAACACAGATGGAAACAGGTACGGATAGTACCCGTATTGCCTTTTGTAGACATATCGAGCAAACTTTCGCTGCACTCTCTCAAGGAGCACCGTGTATTTGTCCTCGTGGGGATCCCAGACAACAGCACCAAACTCTAAGCGACTGCGAATATACGCTTTGTAGAGCGTAAGCGCAACCCGCGTGTCCGGAAAATCCCACGTGGCTCTCATTACAAAACCCAGTGTCTTGGAGGCTCGCTTGCATATTGCTGAGATATGGGCATTGAAGTCTAGCCTGGAGTCCATCATCAAGCCTAGATCTCTTATTGAATCAACGCGCTCCAGTGGTGAGCCAGCCATGCAATAGGTGTGTATAATTGGAAAGCGTCGGCGGGAGAAAGTGATCGTCTTACACTTTGAGACGTTAAAGTAGAGACGATTAGCAGCACTCCACCCCACCACCCGGTCGATATCTCGCTGATGTCCCAAACAGTCACCAGGCACGTTTACTGCTGTAAATAGTTTGAGGTCATCAGCAAACATAAGACTTTCAGAAGAAGCAATGACAGATGGTAAGTCATTTATCATCAACAGGAATAGCGTCGGCCCCAGGGTGCTGCCCTGACTCACACCGGAGCGCGTAAAGAATCTACTCGATGCATGGCGCTGGAGAACAACATACTGACTACGATTACTGAGGTAGCTAGCGAAGAAAGCAAGAAGCCTAGGTATGAAGCCCATCGAAGCCAGTTTAGTTAGAAGTATGTCGTTATCCACCATGTCAAAAGCCTTCCTAAAATCAAAATAGGTGGTGTCCACTTGCTGCCTAGCATCCATCCTTGCTGAAACAAAGTCAACAAAGTTGACGTGATTGGTAACCGTGGACCTGGCAGATCTAAAACCATGCTGAGAGTTACAGAGGTGGACAGTAACCTGGCGGCGGATTTCGGAGTCCAATATAGATTCGAAAATCTTACCGAATACTGACGGGACTGCTATTGGCCTAAACATCTCAACATTGTCACTTGAGGCGCCTTTGGGAATAGGGGTTACTTTGGATATTTTCCAACGGGCCGGATATCGACACTGCTCAAGAGAGAGATTGAACAAGTAAAGTAGTGGCTGTTCTACAACAGCCCCGCAGTCTCTCACGACATAAGCCGGAATCGCGTCCGGCCCTGCCGAGGTTCTAGGCTTTAGGCGCCTGATTGCACGCCGCACTTCGACTAGGGTAATATGTTCGATGGCGACACGGTTCGCATCAAGTTCGCCTAGGCTCGCCTGCGCTTCATCCGGATCAAGGAAGGGTACTTGGCTGTGAAAGACTGACCCAAAAAAATCTGCAAAAGCATCTGCAGCTTCCTGGCCTGCAACCACCTTATCTTTCCATCGGAACTCAGTCTCAGTATGCCGATTTTTACGCTTATCCTTCACATACTGCCAGAACCTGGCAGGGTCGCGCGTTAAATTAGCTTGAGTTTGATTAATGTGGTTCTTATAGGCGACATCTATAAGCTCCTTTACGTACTCCCTATAGTATCTAAACATCTCTTTATTAAATTGTTTACCTAAGCTTTTAAATTTACGGAGGTGAAAATACTTGTTCTGAATATTTTTGATGATGTCACTAGTAAACCATTTAGGATACACGTATCTCGCAGAAAACTGCAAATTCTTTTTAACTGGCACACCTTCAGTAAAACAGTTATTTAGTTTATCGTAAAAAATATCCGTAGCTACGTCGATATCTTGCTGCTTGTAGATATCCGAAAAATCGGTATCGCTAATAGATTTGTACAGCATATGGAAATCTGCTTTACGAAAGTTCCACTCTGGCGCGGGATGCGGACGGTCGTGCGTTGAGCCAGCAGCAGAGATTGATGGAGCAACCAAACGCCCGCGGGTTAAAATAAGATCAATTTGAAGAGAAGGGTGGTATGCTCGATCAATAGGCACTAACGCATCGGCCGCTAATGTGACAGCTAATGACTCTGCCTTTACTACACTCAACACCAAATCCAAAGTACTGCCGTCATATTCATTGACAATGTTGTTGTGCTGGCACAAATCACATACTTCACAAAATAAGTCAAATTGAGTTTTTACATTTACAATTTTATTGAGTCAACCCGTGACCACGGTTGTTGCAACACAGCCGAAACGTCGGGAATTAATAAAGGTAATCGCGATCAAAAACCCGTTTGTTTCCATATAATTTTACATTTACACTACACGAATTTAGATTAAAGTCACCAATTATAATTATCTCCATGTCTGAATACTTACATATAACATTCTCTATACAATTTAATACATCAATATACTGGTCATCTTTGTAGCTAGGTGGTAGGTATACAACACAACATAAAAACTTCATAGTTTTGTGGGTTACACTAACAACTAATAATTCCATTTCATCTGCTAGGCCATCAATATCAGTGATAGGTCGCAGAATGAAATCACTACGAGCAGCTAGGAGCACCCCTCCCCATCCTTTATCACCTGCGCGATCTCTCCTTACCACACTAAAGCCGGGGGGAAAGAGCTCTGCGTCGTAAACTGAACTAGTCAATGATGTCTCAGTTATAGCAATTAAGTCTAACATGCACATGCTAACATTCTTATAAAATACCGATGTTTTTGATCGCAAACCACGTACATTTTGATAGTAGATTGATATAGTTCTACGATTGTCCCGCCGTCGCTTGTTTCCATTCGCCTTTGCCACGAAAAAGCTGTTTCCACGGCTTTATACAAATATCCTGTGCCCAGTTTCTTGGAGACAAAATGTTGTCCGACCACTTCAGTGGAACACTTAACTTGAAAGACGCGTAGTTTCCACGGGACTTAAGAGTCTGGGCTGTGCATGTATCACCACCACAGATAGTCTTCAAATGATCAAGAACCATGGCTTCTGTGGTTCCTTGCTTAACATAGAATAAGTGCAGGTATTGGATTTTTTCTGAGGCCTCGAGAATGGTTGAGCCTGGCGCAGCAATACCTCGCGACACATGAGTGGTGGATAGACGACTCTGCCTCCGTTTTACTTCAGTCCAACTGTCCTCTAAGCTGTCATCGATGTCATCAGAGCTGGGAACAGGTAGTGATGGCTGATTAACAAACAGTGGTGCGTTAAGTAATGGTAACGCTGAGTCTGGCGAGGACGCTTGTTGCGAAGGCTCCGGCAAAACCGTTACTCCTTTTTCTTGGCTTTTCATCTTAGGTTTCTGTGGAGCAGCAGGTCGCTTTTTCGGCTTTGGGGTCGGGTCAAGCTTCAGCGAGGCCGAAGTCGCGATCGAAGTCCCGGAGCACTGATTCTTGTTTTCGGCCACAATTACAGTTGTTGCTGGTACGACTGAGGGCGACGGGCGACTGAGCGTCTTTTTAAATGACGTGGAGGCTGTGGGCTCTCGGACAACACTTGTTGACCGTGCTAGGTCTTGAACAACATTTGACATTTGGGAAGGGGTCGGGCTACCATTGACAATTTTTACTGGAACTGAATCACTAGGCTTAGGTGTTGCCGTCAGGGGCACCAAACACCCAGCAGCAGCACGGTTTACTTTACCCTCCAAAGTCGCCATCCGATCATACAATCTTGAAAAGCTATCCATCAATGCTCTTTGGTTATCGCTTAGCACCAGAGATAATTGCTCCACTACCGTCTTACTGATGGAGGATCCAAGACGCTTCTCTATGGTACCCAACTCATACCGCTCTAATTCTTCTCTGATGAGGGTACGAAGTTCCAAAGCGGAACCGTCATTATGTTGCTGCAACGGTTGAAGGCTTTGGTCCCGTTTGGTCTTATCACGTAGAGTAACATTTTGATATCCCTCACTGATAGTAGCAGAAACATTCTTACTGCTGCGTACTGGCGTATGAGTGTTATCGGTTCTTGGTAGCTTGCTGCGACATTCAATACAAAGCCAGGTCAATCGACGATCTGCAGAGAAAGATTCAAAATCTTTTTGGCTGATGTTGGCACATAAAAGATCATCTTGTATTGAACACTTCAATCACGGACCACGAGACTGTCGCAATTGGATTTAATCATATTGGACTGATTGAATACGCTGACAGACTCACTACTCGCACTGATTACGTTGGTCTTGATAGTGCTATGCAGGAATTAGACTTCCTACCTATCTTCTGCTCCACAGATGTTAATCAAGCCACAGATCTTCTGGTCGGCTATCTCAAAACTGCTGTAAAAAATAACACCAAACTTGTGAATACTCCTAAAAGAAAGAGAATCAGTAAGCCTTGGATAACGGTAGGCCTCTTACGCTGCATGAAGAATAGGGACAATCTTCATAAAAAACTTAAAAGGAATCCAGACAACGAAACACTTAAAATAACTTACAAACGCTACCGGAACTATTGTAACGCGCTACTTAGGAGAACTAAAAGGACCTATGAGAGACAGGAGATTGAGGAAGCTGGAAACAACAGTAAACATCTGTGGAATGCTATAAAAAAGATAAGTGGTTCATATAAACCGAAAGACGACTCATCTTGTATGTTAATAACAAATAGTCCTCGAATAAGCGTGAATACCATAAATTCGTACTTTGCAAATGTGGGTAGAAACCTTGCAGAGCGAATACACCTTGTCAGGCCTACTCCTTTAGACACCTGTATTGAACTCACCTCCCCAACCCCAGTTGATTCGTTTCTCATGATTCCCACCGATGACGCTGAGGTTATGCTACTCATTAAGGCACTTAGGGACAAATGCGCCGTAGGAGGTGATCTGATCTCAGGTAAACTGCTGAAAAGATATGTACTTCTCTTGACACCAGCTATAGTTCACATCTGCAATCTTGCTATATCAACTGGAGTCTTTCCGCAAGGGTTTAAATCAGCTCTTATCAAACCTATCCACAAGGCTGGTGACAGGGGCTGTGTCAGCAACTATCGGCCAATTTCTATTCTTCCGGCACTATCCAAAATATTAGAGCGTCTAATTAATTCACGTCTCACCAAATTTTTTGAATCTAACAACTTACTTTCTCCTTCTCAATTTGGTTTCCGCCGCAACAAGTCAACCAGTGATGCTGTACACGGACTGGTTGACTCGATAATCACCAAACTGGATAATAAAAAGAAATGCCTAGCTGTATTCCTTGATTTAGCGAAAGCCTTCGACACAGTCTCTGTCCCGCTTCTTCTGCTGAAGCTGGAGAGATTAGGTATCAGAGGCTTGCCACTGGAACTTTTAACAAGCTATTTGACTCGCAGGACACAACAAGTTAAAATAGACCGATGGCTCAGTGAGGAGGAAGTTACCACGTATGGAGTCCCTCAAGGTAGCATCCTTGGTCCAACATTGTTCCTCGCCTATATTAATGACCTTTGCGACCTCAAGGTTAGAGGCGGTAAAATCTTTACTTACGCTGATGATACCGCAATCTTCTTCAGTGGTGACAGCTGGGATGAAGTATTTGAACTGGCACAGTTGGGCTTTGACAGGGTTAGTGAGTGGCTATCTAGTAATATTCTCACGTTAAATGTATCTAAAACCAAATATTTGACCTTTGCTTTCTCCACAAATCATCTTCCTTCGGCTAGCTACTCTGTCATTGCTCATAATTGCTCCACTTTCACCTCCCCATGTTCCTGTCTTCCTCTACAAAGGTCTGATAGCATAAAGTACCTTGGTGTCATTATTGACCAAACATTAAGTTTCAAGCCCCACGTAGAAGTATTAGTCCCCAGATTACGTAAATTAATTTACATCTTCAAAACCCTCAGACATGTAGCAAAACTCGAAGTTATTAAGAAGGTTTATTACGCCATGTGTCAGTCAATTCTGGATTACTGCATAACCTCCTGGGGTGGTGCAGCTAAGACGCATGTTCTGGAGGTGGAAAGGGCTCAGCGTGCTATACTTAAGGTGGGTGCTTGTCTTCCATTTCGGTTCCCTACAGTACAACTATATGAAAAGTGGGATGTAATAACTTTCAGACAATCATTCATCCTTCAGACTGTCCTTAAAAAGCACTCAACCTTGAACTACGACCCTTTATTGACTAAGAACAAGAGAAAGAAAGGCAAAGTCTGTGAAATAACATCATTCCGTACTGCCCATGCCCGAAACTCGTACTGTTTCTTGGGTGCTTACCTCTACAATATCTTAAACGGTACACTAAACATTTATCCCCTATGTAGACCAAAATGCAAGAAGGTTATAACCAAGTACCTCAAAACACTTAACTATGAAGAAACTGAAAAACTTCTAATCCCCTCGAAATAATCCTCCATCACCTCACTCGTATTCCCACATTCAAACACACATTCACAACACACTCACCCACACCCACAACACACTCACCCACACAAATTTATCCACCACCTATCACTCATAATTTCATTCATCCTTCCCTCTTCTTTATATATATGCTATTAGGTAGCAAGATATTTACTACCTATGATCTTTAGCATAGTTTTAAGCTGTTCTTTAATGTATTTTATTTTTAATCTTGTTTTCGTACTTTTTATTGTATTTTACGTTTTATTTTTCTTATCACCAATATCTACTGCACTTGTAACTCTTACTGTTACTTAAATTATTGCTAATTGTTCTTCATAACAAGACCAGATTTGTTCGCAGAGTGGGGCCTGGTGACCTGTAATACAGGTTCTTACGAACTTACCTCAGGCACCAGTCTTTCACAATGCAGGCATACTTATCTTTGTTTGTAAAGCCATTACACCATTGACTTAAGCATTGTGAAAGAAAATAAATCCTTTTTACTTTTACTTTACTTACTTTACTTTACTTCCAGTGGTCACTTCTGGTGCACCGGCAGAGTTAGTGGGAGATGTTTCCCTACTCCGCAAAGTATCACCAGGTATGGGTTGGGTAGTCTCACTTTGTTCGGGTTCCCCGACGGGGGGCCGACTCCTAAACCCCCCGTCACCGATGGTTCGTATGCTGGAGCGTCCAGCATCGGCTCCAGACGCGCCCCGGCGATCGCCCCCGGGAAGCGGCCATATACGTGAATTCCTATTACTCATTTCTCCATAAAGGGTGTTTGCCATTGCCTTATTAGCTTGTAGGTTTTAATTTTACAGGTGTCCCCCCCCTACGTGGGGCTGATGTTCGCCCCGGACGTTAAGGCTGGACTTTAGGGGGGATATCATTATATATAATAATATATATATTATATATAATTTTTAATATTATTTTAAAGGATTGTTACTTAAATCCCTAGATAATCGATAAAGATTATCCTTTCAAATCATTGGCGCGTTGTTACATCTAAAAGTCCATTTCTAATCAAAGGCGAGCCGCCTGACCTGTTTTGATCCGCGCCCACAAGCGCCCGCGCACCGCAACACTCTGTGTGGCGACGATAGGTCATCGTCTTCTTCTGCGTGGGAATAATTATGCAAATAAATTAATAAAAAATAAAATTTTGATGCAATAACTTAAATCAGTTTAGGAATTAAATTGATTCGGCCAAACAAATATTCACGACCCAAAAATTAGGAACTGTCAGTTTGTGTAGCTAATAATGAATACCTAACCCTGTAAACTCGTGCAAAACGTAAGAAAAAATTTAAAATAAGTATAAAGCCTGGTTTCCACTGCGAGCGGAACGGACCCATTAATGACTCATTTCTCATTTCTACTCTTTCTACACGCTCGGCTCTTTCCGTCCGACTATTTGTTGGTGGAAATACAAGTATGCAGTTTGTGTTTGCGAGTTCAACTGAGTCATTAATGGGTCCGTTCCGCTCGCAGTGGAAACCGGGTTTTAGGCTAGCGAATGCGTTATAGTCATAAATAATTATTTCTTAAACATGCGCGGAAATATTGTCATTACTTTTGAATATAGAACACGCGAAGTATCATATTTACGTAGACTGAAAAACCAAAATCACTTCCCGGCGCGTTCTCGCTCCGGCAATGTTGTATGAAACGGTGTGCTGTTTGAATTTAGAACTCTTTCATCTATCGTACACATTGCGTTCTCGTGGCTGTATAGCCACAGATGCGTTTACCTTGCGGCACAAACTGTGTAATAAAAAAAAAAATTGGCGGTAAAGCGGAGTTCGTTGTTATTTGGTTATTATAAAATAAATTTATTATGTAAAAGACCTTTTTTTATTTCCTTGCATTTTTTTAAGAAAAGCACTATATTTTATATGCCTCGGCCGAAATGGCAATTGCCTGTCTCGTATCATTGAAGTCCTCGCCTGCGGCTCGGCCGTCAAACTCATACTCGACCTGCAATTGCCTATTTCGCTGCCTTTGCAATAATGTACTATTTATGTCAAAAACAAATACCTATGCCTAGTAAATATTTAAAAAACTTGACGTCTCATTTTTTTTACTTCAGTATCTAACAAATGGTTTACTACTCTATCGATTCACATTAGTTTCATCTATGGGTAAAAAAACCTTGTAAATTAGTGTAATACAACATAGTCATGCTAACACGCCAAACACTAAAAGCAGAGCAACGAACGTTCAGCGAACAAAAACTAGGTACGAACTGAAGACATTATGTACTTACCAAGTATCAAATAATTCAGCAAAACTCATCGTACTTAGAGATTATTATTTTAAAACCATATTATGTTCATACAGTACTAGAGAACGAAGTTTTTAAGTGGTACTTACTTACCTTCTATTTGTTTTGGTTCAGATTCTTCTCATCGTATCACTGATTCTTTTAAACCAGCGTGGTGAAAGGATTTCAAGTGCGCCTCACATTGATGTTTAAACTCGCAAACTAGCTGAATAAACTCGTTACACTCTCTGTTCACCCTAAATTGACTGCAAATAAATACAGACTGAACGATACAAATAAATTCGGCAAAATAATGATGACACCTACTGCATTTTTCCTTATACATTACTTATCAAAGGTAATAAAGAAATAGATATCCGACTAAAAAATATAGGTATGTTATGACAATGTTTTTTCTTACTAAACGATATGAGAGTTTTATCGAGTTAAACTAGCAACAATGACAACGTATTGAGACAGTCCATGAAAGTTAAAATGATGACAAAACTCTTATCAGAGTCACAAAGTAAATTCGAGGAGAAGATGGGGCTTTGCAAAGGTGTTCCATTAGAACTCTGACAATGTTGCTTTAGATTTCTATCGCATTGTAATGCGAACTATGTATAGTATCTTGATTGTATTAATAATAGGGAAATAGAGTATAACGTCAGTCTTATCACTGATAAGATAACTGGTAAGATTATGATACTCGTGCTCCTTTTATATCCTGCTTTACGCACTGGGATTCTTCATACTAAGCTGTGATATTTGATTATCCCAATTATGCCTGGCTACACGAGGCTAGGTTTTCAAGCCAGGCTAGCGAGATAGTGATAGTAAAACAGAACTAGCTTAGATTTTCATAAAACAGTTTACACGCAGCTAAAACTGCTAGCTTCCTAGCTTATATCTTACTGTCCTAGCTTTAAAAACTAGCCTTGTGTATACCAGGCGTTACAAAACACAAGCACGGTTTTCCAAACAAAACTAAAATATATGTTTATGGTTGACAGTCTTCACAGCTGGAGGACATGGATTCGATCCCCACTGAGAACAAATATATGTGTGGTGAACACAGATGTTTGTTCTATCTGGGTTTGATATTATATTCCGAACACTATTTACAAAAAAAATATATATAAAAGCTATCTGCTATCGTCATCGTAGACGCTCTGCTTAGTTTGTGGTTAGATAGTGTTTTGTGGATTGTCCGTAATATTCATTTATGTAGTGATATCAAAAGTTTTAATTCTGTTACTCAAACCCCTGAGTTTGAAATCATTCTTGAATCACAGATTGACAACAATTTCTTTTATTTTTCTCTGAATGACGTTATTATAAATATTATTAAAATTGACCGAATAAAAGTTCCCCTACATTGATATCGTTATGCTTTTGCATGTATTACATGCTTGAATTTACTATTGATTATCTCGATCTTTCTGGGTTCAAATAATTGAAATGCGGTTATTTAATTCATATATTATTTAATATCGCTTCCATTCATTTTACCCGTCTAAACCTTACAAAATACAATTAAAATAAGCATTTCCTTAGCGACACTAACTTATGTTTGCTATTGTACTCTTGTACAATGGCAAATAAATATGAATAGATAATTGTGAATAGAAAAGTGTTATGGTTACCGATTTTGTTATTGATTACCATAGATAATTTTCTCTCATTGTACCTACCCGTCCAACCCCCGAATACTGAAACGCAACTCAGATTTAAGCATGTCTCAAGCGACGAATATTTGACAGTTTTCAATGAAAATCTGTCAAATATTCGTCGCTTGAGACGTGCTTAAATCTGAGTTGCGTTTCAGTATTCGGGGGTAAGCCTTACAAATGCAATTAATAAGCGCTTTCTTAGCGATCCTTAATAATGTACTTTTGTAAAAAAAAAAATTATTGTTTATTTTTTTAATTTTATTTTGTAAATTGAGCAAGTATGGTAACCACAGGAACAAAGTCGGTAACCAAAGCACGAATTATTTACTAACACATGCAGTTATACAATGGCAAGATGCGTGATGGGAGTGGTCCCTATTTAATCTACATTTTCAATTTCAAAAAACGTAAGTGATTTTGTGCTTATTTATTGAAAATGTAATTAAATACTACAAATTTATTGACCTATGACCTATTTAGTTCGTAACTAAATTTCAATAATTTGACTTTGTAGGTAGGTACTTACGCATTGTTTATGTATAATTATAATTACCTACTGAAACGTAGTTAAATAATATTCAATGATCTGAGCCTGGTTTGTAGGCGGCGTCCCAGATATCGGCGAGGCAGACACTAGAGTGAAACCGGTAAAACATGATCAGCGGCAAACTGATGTGGCCAAGCACCGTCCATAGACCCTTGCCGTAAAACTCGTAGCGCTCATCGAGGCTCTCAGGGGACTTGTACGAAAACGTGTTGAAGAGCCACATGCTCACGTTGGCAATAAGCAGGAGCATGAGGAGCTCGCGACCCGGCTTCGAGCGACGCAGCTTCTTGCTGTTGGAGCAGCGACGCAGCCCGTCCATGATCAGCGGCGTTTGAATCACCACCTGCACCACCTGCAATCCACATACTATTAGTTACTAGCACAAACACAGATATAATTGCCGTAGAATAGACAATCGCTGGAGCAAACGAGTACTAGAGTAAAGACCGCGTTTAGGTAAGCGTAGTGTAGGAAGCCTTTCGGCAAGGTGGGGCGACAATCTGCGAAATGTAGCTGGCAAGCACTGGAGAAGAGCTGGCACCGGGCTCAGTGGCGCGTCTTGGGAGAGACCTACGTCCAGCAGCGGAGTGATATAGGATGATGATGATGTTACAGATACCGCCAATTAACTAATAAAGCCCTTGGTGGGGAATAAGTCCCAAAAAGTACTACTACAAGTGAAATTACGCCTGCCGCCAGTGAATATAAGATAAAAGAGTTTTGATAACATCATAATATCAGGAAAGGCAACGCAACAGTAACGTCACAGGCGTTTCAGAAGTGAATGGAAACTGTAGCGTTACAACTTTTATACTACGGTATAAAATAAGCTTTTGCAGTTTGAACATAGTTAATTACCAGTGGCTATAAATAACCACGATAAACCGCATAAAAACATTACTTGCCATTACAATGACATCAATGCTCTTAATGATATTGAGGATGTTCACAGTCGCGATCATAGATAGCACTGTCTCCATGAAGAATGCTGGCAGGCAGATGAACAGGAGTACGTCATCAAGTAGAGACATAGGATGCTCGTTGATGTCCAGTTTTCTGAGCTGATTGAAGGCAAACATAGCTGTCAGCAGCATTACGGAGTGTAAGCCGAGTTTCAAGGCATCGTTCAGCGTATATCCAAGTTCAAGGAAATCTCTGCAAAAAAAGGCAAGTATTAGGCAAATAATCAGAAAGAATAGTCATAGTCCAATTTAGATTATCTGAACATTACCCGCCAACGCTGCTGAAGACAAATCCAATGATAAGCATTCCAACAACGGCCACAAATAGCATGATGCCGGCAAAAAGACCACGGTTAGACGCGTGGCAGTCGGCATGGATCACGATGTTGCTGGTAAAGTCGTTATCTTCATTCGCGGTTGGAATCCTGTAGGATAATTTTATATATTGCTACAACATTTAGCCGAACTGATAAAACTACCAAGACACTCGATTTATATAAAATCTTACATAAAGAATCTAAGTGGTCCATTAATATTTAGGTTTACCCATTTCAGAACTAGATGGTGCTCATTAAAGTGAACTTAGAACGTGTTATCGTTGCGTATTCAGATTTTTGTGACCTCAACTTACGAAATTAATTATGATGTATATGCTTTTATTAGCACGGGCTGTTTTTTTACATAGATCCCGACTCAGTTGCTATACATTTGCACAATAAGGCAAAAGAGTAATTTTAATAAGTAAGTTTAGTTATAATTTAAAGTAAAAGAACTTACTTGCAAACGAAGTTATCGTCTAAAGTAGAAATAGTCTCAGAGTTATTGTCTTCATTATCACAATTTCCAATGTTGCTCCAGATAATATAGTAGACAGCAACTGAAAAAATATTAATTCAACCACTGTTAAAAAATACTGAATTCTTTTTAACAACGAGAAATTACTTAACATTCATAGTCAGATCAAATAGGTAAACGGATCAAGCAATAATCGAATCGAGTCAAACGAGTTTGTTATTTTACGAGAGAGAAGAAATCGACTAGTTAGTAGTAAATAAGTAGATAGATTAAGAATAAATTACCGATTAGAATATTGAATTCCACGCTGAAGGGGTAGAGATACGGAGAGAAGTTTTCGACGATAGAGTTGATTGCGACAGAACTAGTACAGTTAGGGTTATACAGGCCGCTGATATCAAGAAATTTGTTAAGCCTCTGATCTGAAATCAATAGATTTTAAGGAGAATGATGTTCATACAAACTTCAACCCCCATGCACCTAAAAGTGTTGAAAAGCACCAAAGCACATTTACAATTAAATAATAAAAAAAAATATATTATGGACAATACACACAAAATTATCTAGCTTGAAATCAAGCAGAGCTTGTACTATGGGCCACAGATAGGTGATATAATATTTATATTTTTTTTGTAAATACTAACATAGAATAAAATATATCACCCAGACAAAGAACAAACATCTGTGTTCATCCACTGACATTTTGTTCTCATGGGGATCGAAGCCATGACCTACGGCGCAGAAGGCAAAGCTACTATCAACTGAGCTGAGAGGCCAGTCAAGGTATAAAAGTAACTACAAAGTAAGATAAAAGGCATTTCAGTAAAATTCCAATGCTTTCATCTAGCTTTTAAAATGATGCAGAGTGCATCATTTTAAAAGCTAGATGAATAGTAAAATGAATAGGTACTTCATTAAGTTTTAACAAACCTGGTGCGTCGTTGTTTTGTTCAGAAACATTTATCCCATATTCACTATTTCCATAAACAGAATTAGCGTAAATTGTCAAAGCCAAAATAGTTTCTCGAATGATGGCTGATATCCAGAAGCAGAGGCTGCTGCCAATCATATGCATGAATGCAAAGCGGGCCAAAACCTGAAAAGGTATTAAAATTTATTTGACTGGCTTCTCAGCTCAGTTTGTAGTCTGCCTTCTGCGCCGTAGGTCATGGGTTCGATCCCCATGGAGAATAAATATTTGTGTGGTGAATGCAGATGTTTGTTCTCTGTCTGGGTGTTATAATTGTATTCTAATTAGGTATAAAAAAAACAGTATTATATTAACTATCTGGTTCCTATAGTACAAGCTCTGCTTAATTTAGGGCTAGATAGTGTTGTTTGGATTGTCCACAATATTTATTAATTGCATGTTTTATTATTAACTAATATATTTTCGGTTTGTTAAATTATTAAGAATGACACATATTTAGATAGAAAATACTTGATTACAAACCACCTAAGATTACTTATTTTAATTATTACGGTAGATTAGGTTACCTGCCCCCGCAGAATGATGACATTCATATATTTAAAGATGAAGTAAAGCTGTAGAAAGCAGTACAAGGGAAACAAGACGTCCAGAACTATTTGCATAACATTAAGGCAGTCGTCATTGTTAATGTCTGTATCAAACAGATACGCCAACTGCACCGCAATCAGTAGAATTGAATGCACCAAGTGGCCGATAGCAAAACCTAAAAAAAAACAAATTTATAATATCCCTGAATATGTAAATTGCCTCGTCTAACGTAATAATAATAATAAATGGTGTTTCAGCGAGACCAGCCAGCAAAAAAAGGAAATCAAAAAGTTTATGATAAAGAATGTGTTCAACTGTGACATTCATTATTATAAATATATATAAATATAGTTATATACAGGGTGTCCCATAAGTCAACGTCCAGCCGAAAACGGGTGATGCGCCAAGTCATGACAGTTATCAGAAAAATATAAAAAAAAAATTTGAAATATATATAAATATAGTTATATACAGGGTGTCCCATAAGTCAACGTCCAGCCGAAAACGGGTGATGCGCCAAGTCATGACAGTTATCAGAAAAATATAAAAAAAAAATTTGCTATGTAACTTTTGAGTTATGAGTATTTTAAAAAAAACAGGAAAAACTGACACCCTGTGATGATCTTTTAAGTCCTGTGACTACAAATATTAACTTTTCATGAAACTTTTTTCTGCAACGTAAGCATGAATAACCCTTCTGTAAATTACAATTCAAAATTAAGCCATAACTGCCTCAGTTTTCAATGAAATCGTGGAGTTTCGGCCAACGTTTCATTACAGATAATTACATCACCCAACTTTAACCGTCTGTACCGCAAAAAAAATGTACTACACTATAATGGCATGTAACTTTAAAAATTAGCGCATTTATCCAGGATTCCAAAATGGTATAATACTTGCTAAAGTACTCCTTAGTTTTGGAAATAAAAAATGTTTTCTCAACTAAACCGGATTTCCAATCAATTTTATTTCATGAGATAAAATGTTTGTACCCTTAAAATTATGGACTTAAATGCCTACGCTGCGTTTTTAAATCGCTCACAATTTACAGGTACAAGTAAATACCATTTCGACAATGCAAGTAAACAGATAGGGCCACCATCTTGTCGAAAGAGACTAGCAAATTACTTGAACACCATGGGTGTTCAAGTAGTTTGTTAGTTTTAGGTGAAAGTTTGAAATTAAATTCAATCATAGGATTTCTTCAATCGTGATTTTAATTTAACTACATCAAGGATTTACAGCAAATGTTCAAACTGTTAGCCTTCAGCAGTAATGCAAGCTCTACATTTCCTTAAAAAAAATCAGCTGTCTGTAAAGTCAGTTAACTGACGACAGTTGAACGTGACAACGTCATACAGCTGTCCACGCATCGCTCACTCAAGTAGGAAAGAGACCGATGTCGAACGCTGCCGAACGCGGAGGCCGATTGTGCCTCTTTGTCGCTCGTTCCGCGCTCTCACTTGCACTTCAAGTATTAAATGGAACGCCTCAGAGCGAGGTAACGCCGCATGAGTCATGTTTTTTCGTACGAGCAGCCGGCTCCATCGAATTATAAGACGTTATCACGTCAAAAACCATGTAATAAGACCGGCGACGGGCGAAGGCAAACTTTAGATTAAAACCACGATTGAAGTAATCCTATGATTGAATTTTATTTCAAATTTTTACCTAAAACTAACAAATTACTTGAAAACCCATGGTTATTACTCTTTCGACAAGATGGTGGATCTATCTGTTTGCTTGCATTGTCGAAATGGTATTTACTTGTACCTGTGAATTGTGAGTCACTTAAAAACACAGCGTAGGCATTTTAAGTCCATCATTTAAAGGGTACAAACATTTTATCTATTGAAATAAAATTGATTGGAAATCCGGTTTAGTTGAAAAAACATTTTTTATTTCCAAAACTAAGGAGTACTCTAGCAAGTATTATACCATTTTGGAATCCTGAATAAATGCGCCAATTTTTAAAGTTACATGCCATGATAGTGTAGTACATTTTTTTTGCGGTACAGACGGTTTAAGTTGGGTGATGTAATTATCTGAAATGAAACGTTGGCCAAAACTCCACGATTTCATTAAAAACTGAGGCAGTTATGGCTTAATTTTGAATTGTAATTTACAGAAGGGTTATTCATGCTTACGTTGCAGAAAAAAGTTTCATGAAAAATTGATATTTGTAGTCACAGGGCTTAAAAGATCATCACAGGGTGTCAGTTTTTTCAGATTTTTTTAAATACTCATAACTCGAAAGTTACATAACAAATATTTTTTTATATATTTTTCTGATAATTGTCATGACTAGGCGCATCACCCGTTTTCAGTTGGACGTTGACTTATGGGACACCCTGTATATATATATATATATATATATATATGTATATATATATAGCTATAAATAGGAATAACATATTTTGCAGTAATAGTAAGTTTAAGTATTATACTAGGAAAATACTAACATCGTAGATAGACCATCATAAAAACACGCAAAAGTTGCAGTAAAAATATATAAAATAACCAGAAAAAATAACCCTTACCAGCAGCACCCATTTTGAGGTAGAAACTTCCAGAATGCCTTCCTTGACTGAAGCAGTACTGATGCTTCAAAGGGATCAGAACGGGAGGAGGAATGTGTGTAGGTCTGAACACTTCAGGTGTACCATCGCCCGGAGTGGTGGTTCCGTTTGGACCGTATTCTTCCTTTTGGCAAGTTATAATTTATTAAATACATTCTATTTTGTAGCGCAGATATCAGAAGGCGCCGAATCTCAAAGAACAGCCCAGTAAAATTGTGCTGTCGTAGGAACCAGTCAAAAATTATTGACTAAAATAAAATAACTTCTTGTACGTGTTAGTGGTTTTCTAATAATGTACTCTAAACAAAGTAAAAAATACTTACTTCTTGACTTTTGAAATATTCAGATATATTTTCCTCGTGTAAACCTTTAATACGCTGATTCTTCAGGGCAATAGATTTGTATTTGTTTATGTCGATTATCAAAAATAGGACATAAATGAAACCCATACTACAGAGACATATCGAATAAATCTGAAACAATAAAAACAGTAAGCAAACAAACTGAACAATAAATATATTATTTAGGGCATGCCATGAGGAAGGATGACGGTCATGTGACTAAGAGAGTGATGAGTATGGATGTGGATGGATATGTGAGCAAAGGTAGATCAAAGAAAACATGGATGAACTGTGTGAAAGATGACATGGATAAGCGTGGATTCAATGAAGAGATGACGGCTGACAGAATGGAAGAAGAAAACATCTTGAGCAGACCCCACATATGTATAATGGGATAAGGAAAGGAAGAAGAAGAAGGGCAGATTTTTTTATCTATGGAATAATGTTATTTGTCGAATAAAAAATGTCAGTCCTTGTTTTTGACTAGACTAAAAAAGAGATTAATATATTTTTATCTAACGGATCAAATTTGTAGATTGAAAAATTAGCCCTTATAAAGGATGTTGATGGATAGTTACCGAAGCGGCTTGGTAGTCCACGAAAGAGTCTCCTAAATAGATAATAAGTCCCAAGGTGACTAGTAGCACGGCGTACATTGCACTCATTACTAAAGAAATATATTCGCTGAAAATATAAACAAGTTATAGTCAATCAATAAACAGACAAATAACTTTTTAAAAAGTTTTTTTTATGCGGACAATCCACACAACACTATTTAGCCCAGCCCCAAACTAAGCTTGTACTATGGGAACCAGATAGCTGATATATACTTTTACTTATATACTTTTTTTGTAAATACATACTTAGAATAAAATATAACACCCAGACAGAGAACAAACATCTGTGTTTACCACACAAGTATTTGTTCTGGGTGGGGATCGAACCCACGACCTACGGCGCAGAAGGCAAAGTTACTGCCAACTGAGCTGAGAGGCCAGTCAAAAATAAAAAAATACGGGTTGCACTCCGGGAGTGCCGGCAGAAGTGAAAACTTGATTATTAACGTAGGAACCCTAAAAGTTGTTTATTTTATCAAGTTCCTCAATGTAGTAAAACCCCAATCAAAGTCCTAAGGAACCCTAAAAATTTTAGCATTATCAAGCTCCTAAGTGTAGTTGAAATTCCAATCAAAGTGCTAAGGAACCCTAAAATTGTTTACATAATCAAGGTCCTAAGTGTAGTTGAAAGTCCAATTAAAGGCCTAAGGAACCCTAAAAGTTGTTTATTTTATCAAGTTCCTCAATGTAGTAAAACCCCAATCAAAGTCCTAAGGAACCCTAAAAATTTTAGCATTATCAAGCTCCTAAGTGTAGTTGAAATTCCAATCAAAGTCCTAAGGAACCCTAAAAATGTTAACATTATCAAGCTCCTAAGTGTAGTTGAAACTCCAATCAAAGTCCTAAGGAACCCTAAAAGTTGACCACTTAATCAAATTCCTCAATGTAGTAAAACCCCAATCAAAGTCCTAAGGAACCCTAAAAATTTTAACATTATCAAGCTTCTAAGTGTAGTTGAAACTCCAATCAAAGTCCTAAGGAACCCTAAAAGTCGACCATTTAATCAAATTCCTCAATATAGTATAACCCTAATCAAAACCCTATACGGAACCCTAAATTTTACGTAAAGCCAAATCCTCAACGGGTCGGAACCGCTAGAAGGGACCTTGTCGCGCGACCTACAAGTAGGTCCTAAATGAAGTAAAACGGCAGACATAGGAGGAGGGGTTTCTGGGGGGCTAAGGGGGGTCACAGCACGGCTCGCTTCGCTCGCCGCGCTGTTCCCCGTGGTCGCGTGGCGGCTCGCTTCGCTCGCCGCGACGCTCCCCCCGGGTTCAGGAAGAGGGGGTTCTGGGGGGCTTAGGGGGGTAACAGCACGGCTCGCTTCACTCGCCACGCTGTTCCCCGTGATCGCGTGGCGGCTCGCTTCGCTCGCCGCGACGCTCCCCCCGGGTTTGGAGGAGGGGGTTCTGGGGGGCTTAGGAGGGGTCACAGCACGGCTCGCTTCGCTCGCCGCGCTGTTCCCCGTGGTCACGTGGCGGCTCGCTTCGCTCGCCGCGACGCTCCCCCCGGGTTCAGGAGGAGGGGGTTCTGGGGGGCTTGGGGGGAGTCACAGCACGGCTCGCTTCGCTCGCCGCGCTGTTCCCATGGTCGCATGGCGGCTCGCTTCGCTCGCCGCAATGCTCCACTCGAAAAATAAATACAGTAGATCTATAAAATCATGTACCAATGACCACTACTACCTGCCGCGGGCGGCCGCTAGTTCATAAAATCTACGTTGTAGTCTTAGGGTACATTTCTGCAAAAAATCCGTCCTACGCTTTTTCGATAAGGTCACGTGATCCTGACGCCCTGACGCCCTGACGCGAGTTTAAGATTTTATACCCATTACAGAAAGTGCTCAACGCCGCTAAAGAAGTTTTCACTTCAAAAAAATATGATTTAATTTGGTACGACACGTCTTTCAAATTCGGCCCCGACACAGACTGACTGGACCACCTCTTGAGGTCCCTTATTACAAACAATGAATAACAAAACCACCAGTTCAGCATTTTTAGTTTAACAAAAGGAACCTTAAATTTCTTTCACTAGACTCTGGTTCAAAAGAACTAGTTGCATCACGAAACGAAGAAGTAACACTTGCTTTAAAATATTGTATAAAGATTACCAAGTAAACTTAGAATTGTCTTCAGGACTAGTCGGTGGAGGAGCGTGCGTTTCTATCGAACGCAGAGATTGAGCATCCATTGTTGCAACCGACCTCTTGCGAGGTGTTGCGTTGCCTCGCAGATCATTTGCAGACACGTACATACGGTAACTACCTGATTATAACATAATAGAAATATATAGAACAAACCTGTGTTGTGGGAAAGGACGCTGAAGATTTATTGACTACACTATTGGCTCAGATATGAGATAACTTGGTTATAGAAATCACATTCTTCTTCATTTTTATCAAAACAAAATTTGAGTCCATAAATATGTCTAAGCAACCGACTTCAAGCCGGTAAAGACTGAGGAACCACACTGATCTCAGTTAAATGACTGTATTACCCAAAACAATTGTTTTAACATAATCTTTGTCACTTAAGGCCTGCGCACATCTAGGCGATGGTGATGGCGATCAGTGAAATGCTGTCAAATATCGCTGTCATATTTGACAGCCGTTTCACTGATTGCCACCGCAGTCCGCTTAGATGTGCGCAAGGCTTTAGGAGGAATAGTTAATTTAAATACCGTCAATCAGAAACATTTTAGTTGACGTCGCAAAGCCGTTAGTGACTCTGATGGCTTATAACAAAGAAATTAGATTATGCATAGTAATTAAACGTTTTTAAAAATACTTTAACCTTACTTGAAAATGTGAGTGATGAAAAAATATAGTTTACTTGTTTCTACTTAGGTACAAGGTCTAAACAACAACGGATAATAATTACCGATTTTTATTTATATTTTTAATTTATCCCATAAATAAAGACATCACCGTGTCATTTTTCTAAGCATTTGCGCAAACCAGTTTGAACTTACTCAAAGATTTGGTATCTCCATTTTTATTGAACCCATTTTGACTGTAGTACGGAAGAGGGCTACTTCTGTCACCTGAAAATATTATCTAAGGTAAAAAAATATACATTACACATCTACTTAGGGTATTTTTTTCTGACTGTATTCTTTCTGGATGTAGATTGAAAAATCTGCCATTATTAAAATATTTCTTTTGCGCTAATAAAACATACCCGCGGTTGCTGTCGGAGCTGCCAACTCATTGCTTCGGTTTAAAGCCGCATTATTAGACTGCCGATCGATATTAAAATCCTGAAAAATGCAGAAACAAATAGGTGTAAAAATAAAAATGCAGAAACATGTTTTCCAAATTCAACGCACCGCATAATCCATTTTGTCCGGAATATGCATATATCTCCATTGAATGGACTAAAAAGTATTGTTCGGTAACACCGAAAGCCGTATAAAATCGGATTAATAACTTCATTAGTCGTCGCTTGTTTCTCTCGATCGACACCATTCTGTATTTTACATAATCCCATTACTGCGGTACCGTGCGGTGCGGTGCTAGATTTTGGTCCACTACACTGCCAGTTTGAATGCCAATTAATGGCCTTACTTTAGAACCATTACTTAAATTATTGCCATCTCTTACCACTAGGTAATTAATGACTGACAGTGACAGGGCTTACTTTTTTTTTCCCATAGTATAAGCTCTGCTTAATTTGGGGCTAGAGTGTTGTGTGGCTTATCCACGATACTGATTTATTTATTTGCATACAGATCGAGCAGCAAGTGGATCAACATTTCAAAACACATACACCCGAAAATTACGTTTTGACACTAAATAGAATCTATATACGCTTTTCAGCACATTCGATCGGTTATTTATTGTACTGCTAATTCATGTAAATCTTTGATGTCTATTCATATTTCCAATGAATGTTGCGGATGTGGTTATTTTGTCACTCCGTTATCCCGGGGAGTAAAAAGAAAGGATTGGATTTAAATTAGGCGAGGCGTTGGGGCGGCACGACATATCCGCACTCTGCAGCTAGTATTTACAGCCCGGGTGGGGTCGGGTGAGGGAGGCTCGCGACCGGGTGAGCTCAAAAGGTTTACAGTTGGTTGCGCAAGAGTGACCCACCTCACAAACTCGGCCCACGCTCGCCGACTATACACTGTATTTTCCCTTTACAACAAACCTTTTATAATTTTATCTTTGAAATGAATGATTATTTAGCTTTATGAATATGTTTTGACAGAATTCAGTACGCTACAGGATATAATTATAAGGATATGTACGTTCATCCAGTAGATTTTAATCATCAAACGACATTTCAGCAATTATTACCGGACGATGTAGGAATGATTAAATTTTTCACGTGATGAGATGAGTTTTTGTAGAGATGTTAAAGCTTCGAAAAAACCCACGGCTTATTATTAGCTACAAAATGTAATATAAAATATATATATGTATTATATAAAATAGTATTGGTTATCGGGAACCTGGGTTTAGTATAATAAACAGGGCGTCCCACGGATATGCCTCATAGATGTAAAGTAAAAATGTTAAAATTTTCAAAAATCCTGCATAAAATTATAAACATATTAGTTAGGTAGTACTAGAGAGAAAAAAAATTACGCTGTTCGGTTCCGTTTGGTATTTAGCGTTTATGAATAAAATGAGTTTTGCTTGTTGAATCATTTCTCAATATTTGACAAAAAATTGTGGTTATTTAAAGATATTTTTTTTATGACTTAATTTTTTTTTTTCGTGGATGTGTTCAGTATCAGCAGCCTTTATCGGCATTTTTTTTGTAATTACAAAATAGTGGTGTATATTTAAATAATTACATAGTTGAACCGGAAATCGAACCCTCTACACGAGAACAATAATCACCATGTAGCCTTATCATATCGATCGAAAGCATTATTTTTTGCTGAATAACAAACTCGTAGTATCAGAAATAAAAGGAAAACCATGAATTTTAACATTATTAATACTAAGTGAATCATTTATATAAAACTTATTTATAAATGCTGTTTAAATTGTTTCTTAAATTCAAATAATGTCTTCTTTCAGTAAAATAATCAATCTACAATTTTCAAGAAACTTTCCGTCCATGTGGCATATCCGTAGAACGCCCTGTATAGTAAATAGTGCTCCAACTTTTAAAAATAATTCCATATCTAATCAAAACCAGCGGTCGGCGTACTCATTCCTAAGGGTTCTTTTCATCAAACAGTCTGTCTGTTCTTTCTTTTTTATTGAATTTTACGTTCTGATTATTTTATTCATCCTTCTCTACTCGGATGCTAGATCTGAGCTTGATAAATGTATTCATATTTATACTCATACTAAAAATAAATACATCTACTATTGCACCTACTTATTTTTGTTACTTAGAAATGTAAAAAGTTTTTTGTTAATCCTTAATTTTAAGGTAGTTTCAAAAAAGCCCGTCAATTTTAAATATTTGTAACAATTAACCTCATAGGTAGGTATAATTTATACAGTATAATTTATTTGTAAAAACTATTATAGTGAACCATAATAAGTGAGGTATATATATTTATAGATATTTAAAATAGAACCAGGAGACATAGAATACTTATTGTCCCGGAAAAGTAACGGGAACGGGGCGAGTAAAGCCGTGGGCAACCATTAGTTATCAGTAAATACCAATACGATTTAATCATGACTTCATTGATGCCAGAACCTGACCGATAAACATACCCTAGGGCCATAGATAAATTTACTTTGAAATTGAAACAAAACAATGCAGTACGGCGATGTCTATCAGTTTCTAGCATCTTACTTTACATGTCAGGAACTTGTGAATGTAAAATAACATTTTAATCACTTTAGAATTGCAAAGTATTATCGGATAAAGCAGTAGCGATAAACCATTTATCTAATCGTGATTAATTAAAGCAGGCATGGTGTTGGTTCACTTAAAAAAAAAGAGTTTTGTCTGAAACATGGCACATCACCGAGCTGAGGAGGATTTTTGATCGACGTTTCTGATTCGGAATCGGTATAAGTCAAAATGATACTCGTAGCTAAGTTTTCGCTTTTGACGTATCACTAGTTCTTTCGAAGAGCCTATAGAGAATCGAAGAGCGATACAGCCTCTTGGTTGCTTTAATTCGCGCCCTTGCCACATGTTTTCGAACTTCTTATGTTCTATACATGATATGCTCATTTGCATAGTGTACGCTGTGCATACATTCTTTTTTTTTACACAACTAAGTCATTAAACAAGCATGGGGCCCACCTGATGGAAAGTGGTTACCGTAGCCTATGGACGCTTGCAACACCAGAGGCATCACTCGCCTGTTGCTGACGCTTTAAATATTTTAAAACGCCCTTTTTGAGAACCCCATACTGTAGTCTCATCGTCTCTCATTCATTTTTGAGTAGAAAAAACTCATTAATTCTCAATACCGTGTACTCAATCACACCAGTTAATATCCTGCTGGGATAAAGCTTGAAGCAATAAACATTTTAAGCAAAGGTACCCACATAAATATTTACCCATAGTCTAATTATTTCTAATATGAGATTGTTTATTCTTTCGTTTTCATCATAATCATCAAGAGCCTGATAAAGTCCGTAGCTAAGCAACGGCCTGCCTATTTATTACTCTTAATATGCACTTGAAAAAAACGATTGCGCGGTAAACCACGACGAAGATGGAGGGATGAAACTCCTACTTTAAAGAATGGTCCACAGTGGCACAGAATAGAGACGACGGAAGAGAAGGAAGGGCGGCTTTTGCCTTGCAGTTGGACACCACAGCTTCATAATAATAATGCACTTTCAGCTTATGTTCAGTTACAGATAAGCTTAGATAAGTAGTTACTCAACATGTCAAAACCTATAATTGATGGGTAATTAGTTTTTTATCGTAATTATTATTATCGTAAACGTGTCCAAATAATAATGATATAAGAACTTGCGGGTTCCTTTAAACTAAAAGCGCGTGCTTAATGTTTTTTTATGAATGTTTTTGCCAAATATTTATATTATGTTGGTACGAACTGCCCAGAAACGCTTATAGGTTTTCATTTTTTCCAATTTAAAAAAAAAACTATTATTTTTGTTATTTAATTAAAACTGCCTGTCTTTAAATCAAAACCTATCGGAACAGTTAGCTGATAAAACTAAGCCAAATGTATAGGCTCATAAAGTAGTGCTATTTCAGGCGCGCACTACCTACATTACGTTTTGCGTAGGTATTTAATAAAATATATATCTATGAAGAAATAGATGTACAAGTACATTTGCCGTCGTAAGTCACATTTGTTAAAGTTCTAGGCTGCCATCTCAGTCCATCATAATTCCTTATTTTGTTTGTGTTGATCATAATTTCTTAAAAGGAAAAAAATGTTTGATACAAATTTATTTATCGTATGCTAAAATATTTCATGGAATTTCACAATTATTTTTTTAATGATGCTTGTATGAACCTTGGTTTTTGTTTTACGAATTATAGAAAATAAACAAGGCACAATGTAAAGAACAATGAAAGAACCCTAAGGTTCTTTCTTAGCGAGAAAATTGTTCCTAAAGAATTCCACATTTTCAAATAATTAGTTTAAAACACTATATATAGATGGTGTTTACTATAGTAAACACCATCTTAGAGTATACCATTTTAGACTTTCGTCAAAAACAAAACATTACGTTGGTCTCCTTTGTAAGATTTAAGAACTACCTACTTACATCTGCTTGAGGCGCATACATGACGTTTCTAGGTAGTTTCCGCCGGGCAGTCCGGGATGCGGTGGCTGTTCGAAGATTGCCCGCCACGGGTCCTGGCTGAGACATGGCTCGTCTCCGGGCAGTATTGTCGTCGGAAATGTTGGTTACGTCGCTAAGTGATGCATTATGAACCTGTAGATTTTTTAAGAATCATTATTATTGAGGAAAATACACTAAGAAATGTTTTGTGCATAATTTTGCCAAGGAACTTAATGAAATAATGTTGCGTATGATTGGGATGAAAGCATAAATTATTTTGTGATATCTGTAATTTATGAACACCTATTTGTAAATAAGAATCAGAGTAGGTAAACACATTTTCAAATAATTCAAATGAAAACAAACATACCCCGGGATCTTTAGTTCCAACGTTCTCAATGGAACCCTCTTCTTCATCTCCAAGCTCTTGTAGAGACGTTTCAGAATGATATTTTTTATCACCCATACTTTTTCTATTTTCTATTTCATTTAACACTTGTTTTCTTGCTTGAGCCTGATCGGCCATCTTATTTTTTTCTCAACTCTTTACACTAAACGCAGATATGAAAATGAATTAATTTATCATTTTATTATTCATGTTCTGATCATCAAATCTATTGTGCTGTTTTTACGTTGGGTGCGATTTAGATTGCAAATGTAAGTACTAATATATAAAAAATGTCATCGATATCGATTATCGATTCGTAATATAGTTATCTTCATGCTTGCCTATACGTATCTACACTAGTAAGGGTGTAATTATCGCGATGTTTTTGATTAAACTAGTTTCTTTGTTTTTGTGCGAATACCTACAGATAAAGTTTGTATTTAGATTATAATCGAGGAAGATAACAATTTTATTTCATTAAAATGCCTTTTCTATGAATAAGGCCGACTACGCTGAGATGACGGTGTGAGCTGTACGATGTGAAAATCCGGTTCTGGTGTGGGCTTTTGTGTCCTCTGGTTGATTCTTTACTTACGTTATTTTTTTTCTTACTTATGTAAATTTCTAACGATATTTGGTTTGAACGAGATCTAGTAGAGCAGAGTAGAGCCGCTTTTTTATTAATAAATATAGTGTGCAAAACCACCACATATAGTTTCATACTATATAAGATACATACTACTCTATACTATAGTGAAATACTGTTTTTCATTACTCATACTCTGAAAGTAGGTCTGAAGTTGCCTGAGGGGCCTAATTGAAAGTAAAACTTTCAGCCCTAGGGAGAATCGCTTTCTACTGACAGCTGTCAAATTATAAAAAAAACAAGTTCAATTTTATTCAACCATGTTCCAACTTTCTAAAGTCTTTCTGACTGCAAAGAGGTCGTTGAACCAAATTCCAACTTTTTAATCAGCAAGTAGGTTGGAAACCCATTACAACGGTAAGAAGTTTAAAAAGTCTAATTAAAGCGCAATAGAAAATTTAAATTTAAATAACATAAAGATAGTATTAAATAAATAATATATCTTCTAAATTACTTGATTAATATATAGCTTCAACTATTTATTTAAAATAACATAGATTTGAGCAAGCAATTTACCATTTTTTTAATTATGAGAATGAAAACAATGGCTGAATAAAGGTCGATTTATATCTACAGACATTGAGTGTGGCAGACACGTGCCGTGGCAGACAAAATGATATTCTTCCATACAGTAGCTATTAACGTATTTATATTTATCGTAACACGGCCGTACAGACGCTTACAGACACGTGTCGTGCCCGGCCAGTATTCTCGGAAAGAATATTTTGTCTGCGCGGTTCATGTCTGTACGTGTCTGTGGCTCCTTGCCGGGCAGTGTGAATAGAGTATCGGAACTGCGTACACGTGCTTTCTTTTTTATTTTGCATTTTTGCAATCATTTGGTATCCGGGGTGTCTGTCACGGCACGTGTCTGCCACACTCAATGTCTGTACATATAAATAAATGGTGTCTGTCGGTGTCTGTCACGGCACGTGTCTGCCACACTCAATGTCTGTAGATATAAATCGACCTTTATGCTGGCGAGCCGTAGCCGAAGGGCCGCCAGAGAAAAAGAAAAAAAAACTGGGAAGGCGGCAATTCGATCTTCATTTTCACTAATTTTTCTTTCATGTTTTTATTTTTACTTTCCTTGTATTCGTAATGAAAAGCACAGTGTTTACCTCGGGTGAAAGTCTTTTAAGTCCCTCAAGCTCCATTGGCGCCCTCGCTTACGCTCTGGCACCAAACCCGTCTCGAGACTCAAAAAACGTGACTTTCAACACTCAGGTAACAATGTACTATTACATCTTTCATTGGTTTACTTTAGATGTAATAATTAATGAAGCATTATTTTATAAGTAAAAGTCATACTAATAAATCGTCTTCACGTTTACGTCGTCTTTGAAAATGGCACATTTAACCGCCATTTTAGCTATTAGAAGTTAACACAACACGAATAAATAGTCTGCAATAGATGAAACAAACCAAAATTAAATAAAACTTGACAATTTATTTCCATTAAAACGCTGAATATTTCAATGCAATTTAACCAATGCCTAGGTAGCCTTAAATAACTAACGTTGACCACAACTTTCAATCACACTTAAGTCTACTGATTCATAAGTTTGCTTAGCACTTCCTTCAGTTCGAGTGAAAACTGAGATACCGGCAGCGCCAAGTCTTGGGTGGAAGTGGAGGCACTTTTGTCCTTCACAACGTAGTCCGAGGGTACAACAAATAGTTGCTTCTTGTCGCCCACACCGTCAACGGCTTTCAAGCATTTCGGCATTGGTAAGTGCGGCCGCTGTTGGAGCCATGCTTGGAAAGCTTTTGTAGATCTGAAAATTAAAATGTTGGTTTTCCTAAATCGTTTACGCGTTCGCTATAATTATTTCATCTGGAAAACTTGCATATCGTTTCGTTCCGTGGTCCGATGAAGGTGTTATTTTTTTTCAATCATCATCATTAACAAAACGAACGGCACAAGTAATTGTCGTTCATTTTGAATTTAGAAAGAATAAAGTAGCCCTTTCAAATCTAAAAATATATCCGTGGCTAGACTAATAATAATATTTAATTGTATGTATAGTCGGATTTTTAATTAGACGATACCGACTGACAGTAGCTAATGTCACTTTGTAAAATAATGTTGCCATATTTAAAGTAATAGTGCTGCGTTCAGTTCTCGTTCAATCAGATGAATGAACAATGAGTGAATAGTTAATCATTTCAAACTATAAAATAATTTTGAAATTTGTATAAAAAAATGTATAAAAACGCGCTTTGTAATAAACCGTCAGTTTTTTGACGGTTTATTACAAAGCGCGGCGTGGTGACTAGTGCCAACACCGATGAACGCCATCGCGTCGGTCACCATTTTGTTTGTAATTCGGCTTCTAACCTCTGGTCTGATAGCACGAATGTTTTTCTGCGCTCACGCTGTTTAGTTATTGTTTTTGTAAAGTTTTTCGTTACGTTGTGTTCGTGGTAATTGTTGTGTATTTTGTTGCTATATTGTTTCGCGCGAACGATATGGATCCTCAACCAAGCAAGTCAAGTCAAGTTCGGCACACTAACTTTATACTAGAAAAACGAGGCAATTTCATTCATTCAGGAGTTTTTTCAATCATTCACTTTTTCACAACACTATTTTTATTTCATCAAAAACTGACAACACAGTAAACGTCAGCTAGCTTCGTCTAATTAAAAATCCGAGTATAGGTATCCTATAAGTATCAAAATGACTGTTCACTAAACTTGCATTTTTTTTTGTATACATGACTTGCCGATGGAATTATTTAGCTTCATAGATACCAACTTCCAAGTAGTAGGGGAATTACGAAACACGTTCATGCGTAAATGAGTAAGTAAATACCTAAAGATTCGAATCAGTCAGCAAACTCACAGTAATATAATAATCTTAGATCTAAACGAAGTCGCGCGAGATTCCACAAATGTAAGATAAGATTTAACGGCCTGCTAATCATCTAATCAGAGCATGGTGAAATTTTACCTAAACATATTAAAATAAGCTGTTTTTGCTGTTGATCTATTATTTGATAACTCTACGTTTCCATCATAGAAAGCATCCCAAAAAACGTGACCTGAACCAACCGTTTACAAATTACTTAGATGCGAGAGTATAAGACCAAGAAAAGAAAGAATGAAAAGCCCCATTAGGCTCTTATGAATATCAACCGTGCCTTAAGCTTCTCCTCCACGAATCGAATTGGCGAATTACTAAATAATAATAAAATAAAAAAATATTGTGGACAATCCAACAACAAAAACAACAACACAACACCATCTAGCCCCAAATTAAGCAGAGCTTGTATTATGAGAACCAGATGCATATACAATTTTTCTAAATACATACCTAGAATACAATTAACACCCAGACAGAGAGCAAACATCTGTGCCCACCACACAAATATTAATTGTTATCGATGGGGATCGGACCCACAAACTACAGCGTAGAAAGCAAAGCTGAGAGGCCAGTCATGAAGCAGGAGGTACAGTCATCATAATACATACGTAAGATGTGACACGTCTTCCCACACACACGCCATCGATTTAAGGTCTTCTGGTATCTTGACGCAATGCCACAGCTTCTCAGTGTTGTTCTGAGGGGGGATGTGCTTCATCTTATGCGGTAGGCCAGAGCCGAATGCCATCACGTGCTCTGGACTTGTTTCTGCGTGGATGTCGTATGCAATCTGCCGCTTGAGAACATTCGGACAAGCCTCCTAGAAGAGACAAAATAAAGGAAAGTTAAACTTGAACTTTACACCAAGGTTCAGTGATCCATTCTTATGAGTAAAGTTTATTTATTTAAATAACAAAGCACAGAGGTAGCTAGTAATAAAATCAATTTACACATTATAGATCACAGTTATAGGTAATGGTCTACCTAGATTAGTACTGTTTTTTTATGCAATTAAGTTAACAATCAAGCATACGGCCCACCTGATGGAAAGCGATTACCATAACTTATACGCTTGCAACACCAGAGGCATCACTCGCGCGTTGCTGACCATTTAAACATTTCAAAAGGCTCTATTTGAAGAACCCCATGTAGTCTCTAAGGCAAAACACAGCAGAAAGAATATTCTACAACCTTAGTGTGCGCGGGAGGAAGTTTCTCTTAAACCTGACGGTCGTTCCCCGCACTAGGTCTCTATTGATGTAAATGTGTGTTTAGTAGGTATATTTAACAGTCTAAAGACTCTAAAGTAAATAATAAAATAGAATATTTTGGTTCCTGCTGTTACGGTGAAAACTATCCATTGAATATAGCTAGAACTCTGTTAAACTTTATTAAACACGGCAAACAAATCATCTACCCGTTACGACCCCATCTTTCCTATCCCGACCGTGATGTGTCTCTTCGCTCGGGCCCAGTAGGGATGTCCTATTCTTAAAACCGGCTAACACCACTATGAACCTTCATAATATAATCTATGTAATAATGATTGTGAAATTAATGATTGTGTATGAATGACTTTTCACAAGAATTTTATGATGTCCAAAAAGATAGTCTGTATATGGAACCACGATCGCGTTAGTACCATATTAGCAGAACCTATAAGAGAGTTATTCGTGGAGTGTGATTAGGATCGGTCAGTGCATCCCCATCAAAGAGGAAGGTCGTGGGTCGTTGGGATCCTACTCGGCTCTTAGCTTTTGGGAGACTATAAAATCCTTAAGTAACAGTAAATACTGTAAATGCATATTTCTGCCGTGAAGCAGCATTGCTGTGATTTGGTTTAGAAGGTGTGTGTGCTGGTGAAATTACTGGCACGTGAGGCAGAACATCTGCAGGCCTCAAGGGACGCAGGCCAGTGCATCGTATATAGGGCACGTTCCTGACGTGCGTGACCTACGAGGCAATACTTTGTTATAGGCGATGTTTAAGACCTAACATCAGGCATATGCTTATTTCTTCAGGTAGTTGTATAAAAAAAAAAAGCAGCCAAGTGCGAGTCGGACTCGCCCATGAAGGGTTCCGTAGCATCAAGTAACATAATATAAAGGTTCTTGTAGTTCGTCGAAAGGTAAATTGCGGTTTACGATTTATGACGTATAAAAAAAAAACTACTGGCTAGATCTCGTTCAAACCAAATATCGTTGAAAGTTTGCATAGTAATGTACAACATATATTTTTTTTAGTTTTATCATTCCCTTATTTTAGAAGTTAGAGGGGGGGGACCAACTTTTTTCAACTTTGGAAGTGTCTCTCGCGCAAACTATTTAGTTTAGAAAAAAACTATATTAGAAACCTCAACATCATTTTTGAAGGCCTATTTATAGATACCCCACACGTATGGGTTCGATGAAAAAATTTTTTTTGAGTTTCAGTTTGAAGTATGGGGACCCCCAAAATTTATAGTTTTTTTTCTATTTTTGTGTAAAAATCTTAATGCGGTTTACAGAATACATCTACTCGCCAAGTTTCATCAGTGTAGCTTTTATGGTTTCGGAGAAAAATGGCTGTGACACGGTCGCACAGACAGACATGACGAATCTATAAGGGTTCCGTTTTTGCCATTTGGCTACGGAACCCTAAAAAATTAATCATTTTTGTCTTTAAAGTCTTTGGATTCAGCTCATGTTGATGGATTGGTAAACATTTTGAAATACCTTAGGCACTGCATCATATTCGGCAATACTTTGAAGAACACACGGAAGAATTTTCGGGTGCATGACCAGACCACGTGACGCATGCTCATCGAACCAGACCTGTAGCACAGAAGAATAATATTAAAAAATAAAAAATAAATATATTGTTGACAATCCACTTCTTCTTAAAGTCCTTTCTCCACACTTGGTTCAAAAGAGTCAGTGACACGATAAGAAGAAGATAGGAGCCAGATAGCTGATATAATACTTGTGTATATTTTTTTTGTAAATACGTGCTTAGTATACAATATAACACGTAGACATAGAACAAACATTATATTGTGTTCACCACACAAATATTTGTTCTCGGTGGGGATCGAACCCACGACCTACGGCAAGAGGTAAGGCAGAGCTACTACCAACTGAACTGAGAGGCCAGTCTTTAGATTAGATAATGAAGATATTTTTTCTTCTTTATACGCATTATAAAAGTGAGTGCCCATACATCCTTTCATCACACTGGTTCGGAAGAAGTAGTAGAAGAAAAAGAAGTCAAGAAGAAGAAGGTACGTAGGAAGTTTATGGATTTATTTTTCATAATTAACTGTTTCTGATGCATACCTGAAACAGGTCTTCAATATCTTCAGGCCTTTTGATTTCACTTTTAAATTCAACATTTCCTAGGCCGACCCACCAATCATAAAATTCTTTTGAAATCTGTAATAAGAAAGAGTTTTAGATCCCAAGTCCCACTTCACCCACAGAGACACAGAATTTTGCATTAAAATAAGTGACACAAAAAGAAAACTAGCCAAAACTACAATTTTACCATCTTTGTCATGATCTCTGCTTTTTTGCTGAATTCGTCTGATGCAGACACTTCAAATGTCTTTTGTTTATACTTGGAATTCCACTTTATCATGTCTGTTTCAGACTCATTACAGTACAACATTTCGAAATGTGGATTCTTCGCTTTCCGGTAAGGACGTCTGTAATAAAAAGAGCTTGCTTAGTATCTTTTATACTAAGGGCAGATTTTCCATAAAAATTACATCCCTTGTTTTTGCCAGGTTTTTTATCTGACGTAGGAAGTTATCGGTAGATGGACAAAAATGGCCTAAGTATAATAATAAAGTATGATTACATTACAGTCAACCTGTCTGAAATGTAATCAAATATTATCTGTTAGCGCGAGGATTTTTTTAAATCTCTCTCTATCTCATTTGACAGACAAATCTTAAAAAAAACTTTTTACCTATATTAGGGGAATTTCTTCGCTTTGGTGGGAGGCGATAATGTACTATCATGATGTACATTATAGCCTCCCACCAAAGCACCCCGTTATATACGATTCCAGTTAAGCTCATGTACACTGTAGCTATTCAAACATGGATTTTTGCTTTTTTGTTCTGGCACTAGTTAACTTATAGGTACTTGTCCTTAATACTTTATAGGGCGGATCAGACTAGAATTGGTTAGGTTATGTTAGAACATAAAAATTAAGCACAAGGTGAGCGCAGAGCCAGAACATTTTTTTTTTTACAATAAAATCAAAGGCGATAACCTCTTCAGATCAATTATGCATTAGCCATGCATAATATAATAAACAAAATTAGTAATCGAAATATTTATTTGCTACAGTGTATACGAGCTTTTATAATTTCCCAGTGGAAAAAAGTGGATTCGTTTAAACTGGGTGTACAATAACTGGCCGTACATTAATCGGACCCGCTTTGGTACGCCACAATGACGGTCTTTTTCTAAGTCTTCAAAGATCAAATGACTAAGAAATTTTAAAAAGGAGAGGCAAACTGATGTACGTGCTTCTCTGACTGGTTTACTAAGGTTTTTTACTAAGTGCGAGGCTGAATCTTACTTTTTGGGCCTGCTACTGACAGCAACATCCAAGTCATCTTCGGTGTGCGTAGACTCGTCGGCGGACGATACGTCAGATTTGATACTTTTGATCCTACTAGATTGCGATTTCATAATCGTCTTAGACATAAATTTCGAAAAAGATTTGGACTGAGTTTTGAATACGCCTAAGGATTTAGATCTGCTGACTGATTTTGAACGGGATGATTTTTTTCTCTCTATGCTTTGTGCTATCGATGATGCGCTCCATTGCTCGGATTGCTCCTCTTGGAGTCCTTCCTCTTCTCCCAGGGAAATTTCAAAATCGCTCATCGAGTACGTTTCACGAGCGTGGGGCTAAAATATGTTTTATTCAAATAAAATTAATATTCCTGGACACAGTGTTATCTTTGCCCCATACTAAGCGAAGCGCGTACTGGTTATCATTTTCCTATAGCAATGGTTCCTCATTCAACTCCAGTCTTCTTCTTATCGTGTCACTGATTCTTTCGAACCAAGTGTGGTGAAAGGATTTTAAGTGCGCCTCAAAGAGGCTTCTTTCGTGCACTTGACACATATTTTCGAACTTTTTAGGTTCTACGATATGCCGGTTTCCTCACGATGTTTTCCTCCACCGTTTGAGAGCACTGGCATAGTGTACTTGAATTTTTGGGGAGAAAAACTCATTGGTACACAACTGGATTTGAACCCACGACCTTAGGATCGGAAGGCGAGGCCACTACCACTAGACCACCAGTGCTCACAAACTCCAGTAAACATGTTGCTTATCCAATCTATCTTTTCCACTAAAATAAATAACCAAACATACTTACAGCTTGATAAACCGTATAGGATGTAGGCAGAAAATTACCTCAACTGCGGACTTTGATTGGTAAAACAGCTCTGAAGGCACCAGTGAGGAGACATCAGACTGCGGCTCATAAGCCGTGGCTTCTAGGGGAAGATGAAATATTTTCGCAAGCCGTTGGAACATGATCGGGCCCACGAGACCACGGACAGTTTCGCATTGTGATTCCCAAAACTGAAATTATATTTGCAGTAGACGTAAAGTATCTCATAAATAATAAGCCCGCGAAAAACGTATACTCCTTGCTTAGCGAGAGATGAAAAAACATGGAAACTTAAATAATAATAATACTCTCTCTCTAAAACTCATACTCGGAGTAACATTCAAGCGTGTTAAAAGACGAGTACCTACTTTGTTTATGTATGTAGTATGATAACACATGCGCAGGCGTATTCACCCACTGCGGTTCAGTGAGTTAAAGTAAGTACATGGAGTGGAGTAAGTAGACAAAACTAGGTACTTACCACAGTGAGTAGGTTTGTAGTGATTAAATTCTGGTAACCAATTATCATTATTTTTTGAAAACTGTATGCGGAAAGGCATACTTAGTGCGTTCGAACTGTGTATTTAGGAAAAAACGGTAATGAACCCCGTTTTGGGTTCCGCATGTATTTAATGTGCTATAAGCTGATATGGCCATATACGAGTATATAGCCAAGCCTACTTTACTAATAGTACCTATGTCCTAGGCGTTAAAGCTAATCAAAGCCTATACCCGTTTCATTTAGCCACTTATGATTATGAATATAAGAATAACGTTTATTTCCAAACAAACAAGACATACAGTTATTTGCAGGTACCTATTACTACTAGTACTAATTTCATTTTATCGCCTTATAATTCCAGGACAGCTAGAGATTAGGCACATACTGTGGTTTGGAGCTTTACCTTTCGTGCTATTAGTTAAAAAACTGTGTAACGGCAAAGTAATATTCTTCTTATCGTATCACTAGTTTTTTTCGGTTGGGCAGGCATTTAAAATCTTTTTAAATAATTTTAAGCGCTTGCCGCTGCTACTCGCGCTGACGGAAACGTTTCCAGAACGGAAGCGTTGCACCGGAGAAGTGGGAAGGGGCGACTCCTGAAAATGTGTCGAGGTCTCTTTTATTTACCTGATCATCTTTATAAGACAGCTCCAAGTCACGTGTGACTTTCTTCCAGTGAGCTTTTACGGAAGCCTCATTTTGTTCATAGCGAGATGGTGTGATCGCTCGTATATTCCGGGGCCTATCCCAACTTTTGAAAAGGGGTTTTTTTCCACAAGGCATTTAAGTGTTTTGTTATTTTCCGTCTTCAATCTTTACCTTACAGCTTCTGCTGTATCACTTATCTTGCAGTTAGGTATATAAATTGTATTGCCTTCGTACATAAATAGATTTATGACAGTTCTCTATTGAAAAGTGTCATAAATCTGTGCTTGATGCTCGACTCAGACTTAGGCCTCATTCGCACGAGAGCTTTTCTAGCGTCCGTTAAAAAAGCGTTCAAATAGAACAAAATTGTATTCCCAAGTATATGTTCACACGTCAGCGCTTTTAAAATGCGAAGGTTTTTTATCGAGCAGTGTTGTATTTTCTGCGCTGGATGTTGGGCGTTAAGACCAGGACTCTCAGAATCGACCTATTTTAGATTCAACATTAAACAATCAAATATTATTTGTTTTGATCTGATAAAAATATATGTTGTAGTTTAATAAATATTCTTGATTATTCTATGGTTCAAAACACGATATTGTCAACTTGGCTCGATCAAAAAAAATCGCGAAAACTCCCTATTTCGCGAATTTTTGATCGTTTTTTTAAGTCGTACTTGAAGTAGACCCAACGTTTACTCCCGAAAAACATGTCAAAAAATAGGCAATGAAATTACAAAAAATATTCTACGGTTCATTTTTCTCAAAACAGTTTTTTATTGTTTTAACAAGATATTATATAATAATGCGGCCCGCGCGCTTCGTTTCAGTAGCCGGCCAGGCGTCTTTGAGGTAGGACCTGTGTCGCTGTTGCTAGCTCGCTACGTTCCCCGCAAAATATACGATAAATTATTATTGTTGTTTGCCGTCACAGTATAAAATTGTAACAGTAAGTACAAGTAATTTTTGTTTGTTTAGAAAACTACTGGAGGGATTTGGATGAGAATTTCAGTATTCTGTAGCTTTTTTTTTCACCTATCACATAGGTTATGTTTTATAACTAGGTAATAGTCCACGCGTACGAAGTCGCGGGGCTAGTTATTTATTATTACTTATATAAGGTGACTGGTAATTAGTGTTACAAAGGGATTGCAGTGAGTGGATGGAAATTAGAAAAAGCCTTATAACGGCCTCAAATTTTGGCGCAATCTGTAAAAGGAAATTGTCCAAAAGCACAGCGAATACAGTAAAAAATTTACTGTATAAAAAAAATATAGGCCACGTAATGTCAGTAGCTCATGGTGTAGAAAATGAAAAGCAAGCGCTACAACAAATGGAGAGACAAGAAAACATTGTCATCGAACCATGTGGACTTTTCATAGATAAACAATACCCATTTATTGGGGCTACACCCGACGGTTTAGTTGACCACGATAAAATTATAGAAGTAAAGTGTCCAATAACGGCATTTAAGACCGGAATAGAAACTGCTATAAAAGAAAACAAAATACAAATATATAAATATGACAAAAAAAACAGTACGCGAATCATTAATAAAAGGAGCAATTGGTATTACCAAGTGCAGGGTCAACTCCATGTTACCGAGAGAAACCAATGCATTTTTGGAATTTGGTCTGGCGAAAATCATCCACTCATAATCGAACACATTCCTAGAGATGACGAATTTTGGAAGGTGGAAATAGAAAAAAAAGTTATTGATTTTTACATGAAATGCCTGATGATTTATTTTTCATAATTAACTGTTTCTGATGCATACCTGAAACAGGTCTTCAATATCTTCAGGCCTTTTGATTTCACTTTTAAATTCAACATTTCCTAGGCCGACCCACCAATCATAAAATTCTTTTGAAATCTGTAATAAGAAAGAGTTTTAGATCCCAAGTCCCACTTCACCCACAGAGACACAGAATTTTGCATTAAAATAAGTGACACAAAAAGAAAACTAGCCAAAACTACAATTTTACCATCTTTGTCATGATCTCTGCTTTTTTGCTGAATTCGTCTGATGCAGACACTTCAAATGTCTTTTGTTTATACTTGGAATTCCACTTTATCATGTCTGTTTCAGACTCATTACAGTACAACATTTCGAAATGTGGATTCTTCGCTTTCCGGTAAGGACGTCTGTAATAAAAAGAGCTTGCTTAGTATCTTTTATACTAAGGGCAGATTTTCCATAAAAATTACATCCCTTGTTTTTGCCAGGTTTTTTATCTGACGTAGGAAGTTATCGGTAGATGGACAAAAATGGCCTAAGTATAATAATAAAGTATGATTACATTACAGTCAACCTGTCTGAAATGTAATCAAATATTATCTGTTAGCGCGAGGATTTTTTTAAATCTCTCTCTATCTCATTTGACAGACAAATCTTAAAAAAAACTTTTTACCTATATTAGGGGAATTTCTTCGCTTTGGTGGGAGGCGATAATGTACTATCATGATGTACATTATAGCCTCCCACCAAAGCACCCCGTTATATACGATTCCAGTTAAGCTCATGTACACTGTAGCTATTCAAACATGGATTTTTGCTTTTTTGTTCTGGCACTAGTTAACTTATAGGTACTTGTCCTTAATACTTTATAGGGCGGATCAGACTAGAATTGGTTAGGTTATGTTAGAACATAAAAATTAAGCACAAGGTGAGCGCAGAGCCAGAACATTTTTTTTTTTACAATAAAATCAAAGGCGATAACCTCTTCAGATCAATTATGCATTAGCCATGCATAATATAATAAACAAAATTAGTAATCGAAATATTTATTTGCTACAGTGTATACGAGCTTTTATAATTTCCCAGTGGAAAAAAGTGGATTCGTTTAAACTGGGTGTACAATAACTGGCCGTACATTAATCGGACCCGCTAAACATGTCAAAAAATAGGCAATGAAATTACAAAAAATATTCTACGGTTCATTTTTCTCAAAACAGTTTTTTATTGTTTTAACAAGATATTATATAATAATGCGGCCCGCGCGCTTCGTTTCAGTAGCCGGCCAGGCGTCTTTGAGGTAGGACCTGTGTCGCTGTTGCTAGCTCGCTACGTTCCCCGCAAAATATACGATAAATTATTATTGTTGTTTGCCGTCACAGTATAAAATTGTAACAGTAAGTACAAGTAATTTTTGTTTGTTTAGAAAACTACTGGAGGGATTTGGATGAGAATTTCAGTATTCTGTAGCTTTTTTTTTCACCTATCACATAGGTTATGTTTTATAACTAGGTAATAGTCCACGCGTACGAAGTCGCGGGGCTAGTTATTTATTATTACTTATATAAGGTGACTGGTAATTAGTGTTACAAAGGGATTGCAGTGAGTGGATGGAAATTAGAAAAAGCCTTATAACGGCCTCAAATTTTGGCGCAATCTGTAAAAGGAAATTGTCCAAAAGCACAGCGAATACAGTAAAAAATTTACTGTATAAAAAAAATATAGGCCACGTAATGTCAGTAGCTCATGGTGTAGAAAATGAAAAGCAAGCGCTACAACAAATGGAGAGACAAGAAAACATTGTCATCGAACCATGTGGACTTTTCATAGATAAACAATACCCATTTATTGGGGCTACACCCGACGGTTTAGTTGACCACGATAAAATTATAGAAGTAAAGTGTCCAATAACGGCATTTAAGACCGGAATAGAAACTGCTATAAAAGAAAACAAAATACAAATATATAAATATGACAAAAAAAACAGTACGCGAATCATTAATAAAAGGAGCAATTGGTATTACCAAGTGCAGGGTCAACTCCATGTTACCGAGAGAAACCAATGCATTTTTGGAATTTGGTCTGGCGAAAATCATCCACTCATAATCGAACACATTCCTAGAGATGACGAATTTTGGAAGGTGGAAATAGAAAAAAAAGTTATTGATTTTTACATGAAATGCCTGATGATTTATTTTTCATAATTAACTGTTTCTGATGCATACCTGAAACAGGTCTTCAATATCTTCAGGCCTTTTGATTTCACTTTTAAATTCAACATTTCCTAGGCCGACCCACCAATCATAAAATTCTTTTGAAATCTGTAATAAGAAAGAGTTTTAGATCCCAAGTCCCACTTCACCCACAGAGACACAGAATTTTGCATTAAAATAAGTGACACAAAAAGAAAACTAGCCAAAACTACAATTTTACCATCTTTGTCATGATCTCTGCTTTTTTGCTGAATTCGTCTGATGCAGACACTTCAAATGTCTTTTGTTTATACTTGGAATTCCACTTTATCATGTCTGTTTCAGACTCATTACAGTACAACATTTCGAAATGTGGATTCTTCGCTTTCCGGTAAGGACGTCTGTAATAAAAAGAGCTTGCTTAGTATCTTTTATACTAAGGGCAGATTTTCCATAAAAATTACATCCCTTGTTTTTGCCAGGTTTTTTATCTGACGTAGGAAGTTATCGGTAGATGGACAAAAATGGCCTAAGTATAATAATAAAGTATGATTACATTACAGTCAACCTGTCTGAAATGTAATCAAATATTATCTGTTAGCGCGAGGATTTTTTTAAATCTCTCTCTATCTCATTTGACAGACAAATCTTAAAAAAAACTTTTTACCTATATTAGGGGAATTTCTTCGCTTTGGTGGGAGGCGATAATGTACTATCATGATGTACATTATAGCCTCCCACCAAAGCACCCCGTTATATACGATTCCAGTTAAGCTCATGTACACTGTAGCTATTCAAACATGGATTTTTGCTTTTTTGTTCTGGCACTAGTTAACTTATAGGTACTTGTCCTTAATACTTTATAGGGCGGATCAGACTAGAATTGGTTAGGTTATGTTAGAACATAAAAATTAAGCACAAGGTGAGCGCAGAGCCAGAACATTTTTTTTTTTACAATAAAATCAAAGGCGATAACCTCTTCAGATCAATTATGCATTAGCCATGCATAATATAATAAACAAAATTAGTAATCGAAATATTTATTTGCTACAGTGTATACGAGCTTTTATAATTTCCCAGTGGAAAAAAGTGGATTCGTTTAAACTGGGTGTACAATAACTGGCCGTACATTAATCGGACCCGCTAAACATGTCAAAAAATAGGCAATGAAATTACAAAAAATATTCTACGGTTCATTTTTCTCAAAACAGTTTTTTATTGTTTTAACAAGATATTATATAATAATGCGGCCCGCGCGCTTCGTTTCAGTAGCCGGCCAGGCGTCTTTGAGGTAGGACCTGTGTCGCTGTTGCTAGCTCGCTACGTTCCCCGCAAAATATACGATAAATTATTATTGTTGTTTGCCGTCACAGTATAAAATTGTAACAGTAAGTACAAGTAATTTTTGTTTGTTTAGAAAACTACTGGAGGGATTTGGATGAGAATTTCAGTATTCTGTAGCTTTTTTTTTCACCTATCACATAGGTTATGTTTTATAACTAGGTAATAGTCCACGCGTACGAAGTCGCGGGGCTAGTTATTTATTATTACTTATATAAGGTGACTGGTAATTAGTGTTACAAAGGGATTGCAGTGAGTGGATGGAAATTAGAAAAAGCCTTATAACGGCCTCAAATTTTGGCGCAATCTGTAAAAGGAAATTGTCCAAAAGCACAGCGAATACAGTAAAAAATTTACTGTATAAAAAAAAATATAGGCCACGTAATGTCAGTAGCTCATGGTGTAGAAAATGAAAAGCAAGCGCTACAACAAATGGAGAGACAAGAAAACATTGTCATCGAACCATGTGGACTTTTCATAGATAAACAATACCCATTTATTGGGGCTACACCCGACGGTTTAGTTGACCACGATAAAATTATAGAAGTAAAGTGTCCAATAACGGCATTTAAGACCGGAATAGAAACTGCTATAAAAGAAAACAAAATACAAATATATAAATATGACAAAAAAAACAGTACGCGAATCATTAATAAAAGGAGCAATTGGTATTACCAAGTGCAGGGTCAACTCCATGTTACCGAGAGAAACCAATGCATTTTTGGAATTTGGTCTGGCGAAAATCATCCACTCATAATCGAATACATTCCTAGAGATGACGAATTTTGGAAGGTGGAAATAGAAAAAAAAGTTATTGATTTTTACATGAAATGCCTTTTGCCAGAGATTGTAGACCCGCGACAAATTCGCGGTATGCCAATACGTGATATAATTTTAAAAGAAAATGACGAAAATAATGACGTACCTATGCAGCCAGGTCCAAGTAAGCAATTGGATATAATTCAAAGTCCAATCCAACCTCGTGGTCAGTTTGGTCCATGCAAACCTAGGCAGCTACAATTTGATGAATTTTAGTAGGTTATACCTACCTACCTACTAAAATTCATCAAATTGTAGAAATGTACAATTTCGTAAACTTTGTGCATCTATGGGTACCCCCATGGGGGTACCCATAGATGCACAAAGTTTACGAAAGTTTACGAAAGATGCACAAACGATGCACAAAGATTACGAAATTGTATATTATTCACGTTGCTGAATAAAATAGTACATTGTTACCTGAGGATAGAAAGTCACATTTTTGAGTCCCGAGACTTCTGGCGGGCCTTCGCTGGCCAGCATTATTCAACCATTATTTTAATTTTCATAATTAAAAAAATGGTTATTTTTTTTCGCAAATCTATGTTATTTCAAAGAAATAGTTGAAGCTAAATAATAATAAAGTCATTTGGAAAATATATTCTTTATTTAATACCCACTATCTTTATGTTATTTAAATTTAAATTTTACATCGCGGACTAATTAGACTTTTTAAACTTCTAATCGTTGTAATGGGTTTCCAACCTCCTTGCTGAATAAAACGTTAGAATTTAGTTCAATAACCTCCTTGCAGTTAGAAATAGCTTTAGAAAGTTGGAACATGGTTGAATAAAATAGAACTTGTTTTTTTATAATTTGACAGCTGTCAGTAGAAAGCGATTCTCTCTAGGGCTGAAAGTATTACTTTCAATTAGGCCCCTCAGGCAACTTCAGACCTACTTTCCGAGTATGTGCAATGAAAAAGTGATATGTGCCATACGAAATAAAAATATTTTTTATATAATATAGTATAAAAATAACATTTTCAAAATTTACGTATTGTAGGCAGAAGTATGTGTCGTTTTACAAAATAAATATAATTGTTACTTGTACTAGTTGTATTTTTTACCTCTATGTTCTCGTTGCTGGATCGAATAGTTGTATGTGCCACACGAAACCAAAGTACTTTTTAGTTGGACTAATTCTAATTTTTTTTATTACTTAGCTTTGTGACTGTACCTATATCTACACACAATATGTAACAAAAATACTGGTAATATGTTATCAATACTATCTACAATACTACCTAACTGAAGTTAGTAAGTAAATATCATACCTAACTACTGCTTGGTTTTCTATACTGTGGCACTAAGTTATCGTACGCGGTCAGTGGCGCACGGCCTGCCGGGCGCGTAAATAATTACGTCGCGCGCTTATCATGGCGGGGGCTGAGGTAGCGCTAAATGCCTAAAGTTCTTGGATAACCTCGCCTTAAATTGAATAGACCATATGAAACTCCTTAGTATTATTCACACGAGCGCTTAAAAAACTCCGGCGTTGCGTTCAGTGCACCGAGCGCTTGCGCACCGGTCGGACGTGATTGTTTTGTTTTTGAATGATGATACCAAAATGTTGGCTAAAATAGAAATATTAAACGTACTTCGGACTTTCACATACTTTTATTTGAGGCCTCACTATTTCCAACAATTTGTCAAATTACAACATTTGAGACATTCGAAAATGGTTGAAAAATTTTGCCGGGTATTGCCTCAACTCTTCGTATAGTATCACAAACTGTCCTTTTAAGTATCTCTGTTCATTCAGAGGATGTACCCAGAATGCCTTTTGCTTTTTTTTCGCCTTCTAGCAACACAAATTGCTATTGCTAGTAATTTAGTAGAAACCATTTTCACGTCTTACTGAAGCGAAAGCAGAGACAAGAGTGATTTTAAAGCGTTCGTATGAACAATCACATCGTAAACGTTTTAAAAGCGCCAACGCCGAGTTTTGACGCAACGGTTTTTTAGCTCTCGTTCGAATGAGGCCTTATGCACAAATCTGTATTGCTACAATATTTTTTTGGTAAAAAGGTTTCATATCATTTTGTAAGAAAAGAGTTTTCATTACTCATACTCTGAAAGTAGGTATGAAGTTGCCTGAGGGGCCTAATTGAAAGTAAAACTTTCAGCCCTAGGGAGAATCACTTTCTACTGACAGCTGTCAAATTATAAAAAAAAACAAGTTCTATTTTATTCAACCAAATTCCAACTTTTTATTCAGCAAGTAGGTTGGAAACCCATTACAACGGTAAGAAGTTTAAAAAGTCTAATTAGAGCGCAATGTAATATTTAAATTTAAATAACATAAAGATAGTATTAAATAAATAATATATCTTCTAAATTACTTGATTAGTGTATAGCTTCAACTATTTATTTAAAAAAACATAGATTTAAATTATGAAAATGAAAATAATGGCTGAATAATGCTGGCGAACCGAAGCCGAAGGCCCGCCAGAGAAAAAGAAAAAAAAAACCGGGAAGGCGGCAATTCAATCTTCATTTTCACAAATTTTTCTTTCATGTTTTTATTTTTACTTTCCTTGTATTCGTAATGAAAAGCACAGTGTTTACCTCGGGTGAAAGTCTTTTGAGTCCCTCAAGCTCCATTGGCGCCCTCGCTAGCGCTCTGGCGCCAAACCCGTCTCGGGACTCAAAAAACGTGACTTTCAACACTCAGGTAACAATGTACTATTGTTTCACCAAGGAGGCTTCCATAGCTTGAACTGTAATGAACCATTACGTATCAAGCATAGTGTGACGGTAAAGTGATTTGAAAATGTAACGCATTTACAATGCACTGGGCGGCACACGCCTACTTACACAGCCTCTTTGCGCTAAAGTAAATCATACTTACTGAGCATGTATGATTTAAATAATATTACTATTTATCAGGGTCGTGTGCTGAAACAATGCGTCAGTCCGAGTCGAGCCTCAAGCCCTTTAATAAAAGGAATACAAAACATGGATGGAACCTCAGATTATTCCCATGTGCGCGGCCTAGCCAAATTTATACTTTCATATTACGATGATATGCTTAAGTGCGAATGAATCAGCTAAGACTTGAACTGCCATTTGTCACTATATAATGTGATGTTCCAACTGCATACAAAATGACATTATTTAATATGACTAACACTACAGCCTCAAGTTGATGGACGCAGGTAAAGGCATCGTAGCGTACGTTCCTGACGTGCGGGACCTAAGCTACGAGTCAATGCTTTTTATAGGCGTTGGTTACCACTTAACATCAGGTGGTCCATATGTTTGTTCCATCAGCCAGCCAGTTTCAAGCATCCTTTTTTTTCACAGTTTTTTTAATTCATTTTTTCTCCTGAAATAATCAGGTACCTAGCCTTGTGTTGTGGTAGCAGAAGGATAATGTTGAAATAACAAGGTTTCTGTTTTACCGTTTTGGGAAGTTTCGTTCACCTATCATAAAATAATGCGATTAAACTAGTGATACAGTCTGGCCAACGAAAGCTGTCCACGCATTATTTTCAGAAGTTTTGATATGGCAATTATTTAAGTCTGTCCAAATTGACACATTGACGTCGTGGATAATTTTGGTACTTGAGTTTCAAAACATGAACGGGTTTTACTTACAGGAAAATATGACACATGATCACACCAAAGCTGAATTAATGTGTTTGGTAAAAGATAAATAATCCTGCAGTTGTTTACAAAGCCGAAGTACTTCTAAAATACCACACAAAATGTTTTGTACGGCTAAATTACGATTGGCTAGTGCTCATCAAATAAAATCCTCGGTTGTAGTTAAAATATGGATTATTTGAAAATAATATCTAGGCAGAATTCAAAGTATGTACTCGTTTATTTATTATTCCTCAAAAAAATTTACTACCTGAATAATAAATAGTATCAATTCCGTTTAAGCAGTGTATAGCCAGGGTTAACAGCTCTTGATTTTTTAAAATTCCCGCCTTTTTCTTGGACAGCTTTCGTTGGCCAGACTCTATCCGTCCGATTAAATTTAAAATAATAATATTTGGCTACATAAATTCCATGATGATGGCAATTTCATGAATTTCATGCTTATTTCTCCCTATTACCTTTATATGATTCGGAAAATCAGTTGCCATGCAAGTGCTTTTATTCTTTTTTGATTTTGATACCGTTGGTACGCCATCTAGGTAATTTTCTCAATATCAAATCGCAGCAAGTAACAATGCAGTTTTGACCAAACACTTACCTTTTATTTAGTTCTGAAATACGCCGGTAGAGTTAGTATTCCGTTGTTGAACCCGTGCAATGAGTGGTTCTCAAGGAGGTCGGAAAACAATGACTCCACGCGTGTTTGCAAACAAGTTCAGCTCAACGTACAGAGATGGCGCTTATTTTGGTTGGATGCGGTGAAGTGATCTAAATTGTCTAAGGGTGAAGTGGTAGAGTATAGAGTAGAGTAGGTAAAATAAAAAACAAACAAAGAAATCTCTCAGCGACCTACAATCAAAGATCTCACTCAGAAAAGAAACAACAAATAACCTTTTCTAGTCATGACAATTAAAAAAAAAGGTTGTAATTCCTATATTTATATTTAATTAAAATATATCTTAATAAAACATTTGATTTTATAAAGCATTTACATTGAGGTATTTTCTTCCTAGCTGCTCTGCATCTTCAAATGTATCGGGAACTTTCAGACCTTTGGTTTCCGGTTGACTAAGCACTAAAAATGATGATATAAAGGCCATCCCTGCAAACATCATAGATGGTATACCTGACCAATATATCGTCAGAGGTGGTGTAAGAGGAGCTATCACAGATCCTATGCGACCCAACATCGATGAAAAAGCTAGAAACGAATGACGGTGTCTTGTTGGATACAGTTCTGCAGTGTAAAGATACAATGAAGTCATCACAGCACCGATACAAAATTTACCTGTCAGATACAGAAACAGAGACAATCCATATAAATTATTCGGTGTAAACGCAAAAGCCGCGCAGCAAATAGCACATCCCATGTACCCAACAAATAAAGTAACTCTACGACCAATTTTGTCCAAAATTAAAACGGCAGTCCAGTAACCAGGAATCTCAATGGCTGCTGTTGCTATATAATTTATGTGCATGTTTCCAGTCAAATTAACAGAATTTATTGATAACCCATAATATATGAACACTGTAGTAATCCATAAAATAGGTGTAGTGCAGCATCTGCGTAGCATTACGGGTGAATAAATGACACGTAAAAAAAGATTATCCTGGTTAATTTCTATATCGTCCTTGGGTTTATCAGCTATAGCTGTGAGCAAATACGTCATTGATTCATCTGAAATTCGTTTACCGTTCAGTCGGGCAGCGTAATGAAGTGAAGATTTGGCTTTCTCTTGTTTATTTTTACTAAGTAACCAACGGGGGCTCTCTGAAAGAAGCCAGATGTATGATAGAAGCAAAAATACCGGGATATAGAGTACCATGGTTAGTGTACGCCATTCAGTTATGGCAAAAGCCAGCGCTCCTAGTAGAACTTGTCCAAGGGCGAAGGTAGTCGACATAGTAGCGCCAGTACGGACACGGTAACTAGGTCCAACTATTTCTGCTGCCAATATGTAAGCGGCGCTAAAAGCGCCACCACCTAAAGCAGTGTGCAGAAATTGTAACGCAACGTACATCGCATAATTTACGGAGAACGCTCTTATTAATCCAATTATCGCAATATTCAATGAAAAAATCACAACTGATGCACGTCTTCCAAAATGATCAGATATGAAACCCGCTAATACCAGCGCAACCATACCTCCGAGGCTATTTAGTGTTCCTGGTAAAGTCCTCAACCATTCTTGACATTCAAGATGGAAGTCATAAACCACAGTGTTTGTCTTTTCGTATACATAATGGTCGCATGGTTTGGTTGTGTGCCTGTCAAATATGACAGCTGGGCACGTTTCATTTGGTAGGTTCTCTGGAATGTCAGTTCGGTTGACGTAGCGTTGACAGCTGTCAAATCCTGAAGTGGTTTCAGGTATCGCATTTACAAGCCATTCTGGTGAAAATTGATGAGGTGATTCGCCGTCACACTCCGGCACAAGACATCTGTGTGGAATACTTGCTGCTGTGAATATATAGTCTCCAGCCATACATGCACAAAAGATTGCGGGCAGAGCTAAGAGAGCAATGGTGTACACTTGAAATTTCCCAAACGCACCCAACTCTTTATACAACACAGTTTCAAAGTTCTTGTTTGATTCACTATCACCTTTTTCGTTAGCCATTTTGCGTAAGATGTGGCGAATTCAACTATTAGTTCTTGGTTTTATATCAGCATTTTTACTGCCTTTTTAGCACACAAATAAAATAATGTTCTATATCACTTATCTTGCTATCTCAGGTACCGGTTCAATGCTGGTTCCAAATTCAAACGCGGTGCAGCTATACTTTATGCATGAATTTAAATATTGAAGAGATAACAATTCTTGATCGAAGGTCGCGTAAAAAAAATTGTCAACGCTTGAAATATCGCGGACCTTTTCTTTTTAGTTCATTAGAGTAGGATAATAGTAGAAGCAAAGATCAACGCAAACAAGTGCACAACTAATAATAGAAATACATCTGCATTGAGGGGATTTCTCATTTTGAAATAGTAGCTAACAAGGTTAAACGCTTATCGTTTGTGTTTATCAGACTGTAGGTACTATGACGTGATAACTTACCAAGATGTAGGCATCCAAAGATAAGATAAGGGCTTTAGTAGGAACCTAATGTACATAATAGTTTAAATTTAACAATTTATTTTAAATGATTATGGTGCGGCTCTGATCATGTGTTTGAGTGCTCCTACATACTCCTCTTCCCCCGGACCGCCTTACGGTGTAGACGTGTAAACTAGCCTCATTTAATTTTATTTTTGTTAAATAATCATATTTCACCCAAATTAAATCAAGCCTAAAATTAGGAGTGCATAGCAAGCAAGGAGTAATCCAGCGCATTAAGCTAACAGACGATATCTACAATACGGACAGGTCTCCCTCCCACGCACGCAAGTACAAACTGCATTGTTTCACTCGGCTGCCCGCAACGACACGACGCGAAGTGACGTCACTGCTGAGCGTGCGCTCCTTGAATCTACACTATCTCTTCCATCCGTGTACATCCTACTCACTCATTAGCTGCAGCTCGAGACAAGCGTAAGTGCGTGAACGGCTAAACTAGACTCTAAGCGCACGGCATAAACATTGCCTCATCGCTTCTGCTAACCTAGTACTTAGATACTTGGTACGCTCGACTCGTTGACGGACTTGCACCGGCACCTCTCCAACACACTCTTAAAACTTCTAGCTGCCTGGTACCTATGACGAGCGAGGCCACGATGAACAAGTCTCCTTCCGAGAGTAACATTTGCAAACTGAGTTCGGATACCACGCCTCCTAGCTACGTCTTTCTACGAGGAAAGAGAGCGCGAGATAATGATTGGGATGACGACATGCGTACCTTTAGAGACGAGATGAAGACCATGATCAAAGGGCTTATGGCTGACCAAGAAACTGAACTCAAAAAACTGTTTACACCTTCTTTGACAGAAATTCAAAAATCAAATCGTAGCATTGAAGTCTCTGTTACGCAAGTAGTTACACAAAATGAGGAGATGGCAAAGAAAATTGAGCTTCTGGAAAACCAGCGTAAGATAGACAGAGAGCGCATTACATTATTGGAGGACAGGCTCGAGGAATTACAAAGAAGTAGTCGCAAAACTAATGTTGAAATTAAAAACGTGCCAAAAAATACTTCCGAAGATAAAGAAGATCTCATAAATATGGTTTTATGTCTGGGCAAATCTATTGATTACTTACACCATCAACAAGTCAGATGTGAGAGACATTTATAGGGTACGAGAAAAAAAAGACGGGCAGAAAAATACACCAATTGTGGTGGAATTCTCCTCTACTATCGTGAAGACTAGCGTCCTAACAAAGAGCAAAGCCTACAACATAAGAAATAAAAGTAAGCTCCGCGCTAAGAACGTGGGCTTTACAAAGAACGAGGAGACGCCTATATTTGTGTCTGAGCAATTGACAGTCAAGGGCTCTCGTCTTTACTTCTTGGCCAGGGACCTCGCCAAATCCAAAGGATATAAATTTTGCTGGACATCCTATGGCCGCGTGTATGTGCGAATGTCTGAAAATACTCCAATTATATTGGTTAAATCCGAAAATCAGGTTCAAAGCCTCTTTCAAGCTGCATGACTTAGGAATTTAATGGGATGTACTAATAAGAGTGCTCTATTCAACTTTTTTATTTTTAGGAAGCTTTATTTCATTACTTTTATGTTTTTATTGTTAATTTTTGTCTTACACTACACACTTCTACATAAACCACAAACACACGAAACACAAACATATTTACGCACAAAACAATACAATTCTTATGTTATTAGCCTAGAATTCTCAACCTCTGGCAACTATAAAGCAATCTTACTGAACTACTATATACAAATATATGAACTATTTAAAGATACCTCGCAACGCCCACTTGGAAAGCATAAAGTTCCCCTCTTCGACATTTTATGATGGACAAGCCCTTAGAAGTAAATGAATTAGACAGTGTTGAAATTGCACATTCTTTCGAATGTACAACTGATGAACTTTCTAAAAGGTTATGTGTAAAGCCCTCGGATATAACCGTCATTTCACAGAATATTAGGAGTATCTATAAAAACATAGATGACCTACAATCTAATCTGACACTACTAAAATTTGATGCGGATATCATTGTGCTAACTGAATGTAGACTAACTAAGAATAAACCTATTCCATACCTTTCTAACTACAACTCTTTTTCCACTACTCTGCATTTAAACCAAAACGACGGAGTTACTACTTACGTAAAAAATACACATACAACTATTGTTAAGGAGATAAAACTGACACATGCATCTTGCCTAGAAATAAATGTATACAACACGATTATATTATGTATCTACAGATCACCTTCTAAAGGTAATGCAGAATTATTTATAAATTCCCTAAACATGCACTTGGAGAGCATCAAAAGATACGATACAATCATTATAGTAGGAGACATCAATATAAATACCTTACCTAGAATAACAGAAAGCAGTCAAGAAAAGAACAATAGATTAAACTATCTGAACATGTTGTCCATGCATGGCTTGCTACCTGGACATAACCTACCTACTAGAGTTAATAGCTGTTTAGACCATGTTCTATTAAAAATGAATAAGCACAAGCACTCCGCCACAGTTGCTGTACTACAAACCTCTGTTACTGACCACCTAATGATTCTTCTGAGCCTTTCTAAAATCACAGAAAATAAATGTTTCAAGTATAAAACTGTAGTAAATTATGAAAATGCACTCAAAAACTTAGGCGAACAAAACTTAGAACACTTATTTAAAATAAACGATCCTAATAATGTATGCGCACTTTTAATAAATTTTATACAAAAATGTCTTATTGACAACACCATAAGTATACGTATACCTCGGTGTAAACAAATAATAAAGCCCTGGATTACACAAGGTATCCTACGCTGCATTATTAACAGAAATAATATGCAGAAAAAAATACGCACTGACCCCTACAATGAAATATTAAAGATAACATACAGAAGATACAGAAATTACTGTAATAATCTGATAAAAAAACTTAAGAGAAAATTTAACAGGGAACAACTTAATAAATCATCTAAAAATAGCAAAACTCTGTGGAAAACCATTAATAACATAACTAACTATAAAACTAAAAAGACATCAAATTTAGAATTACTAAACTCAAAAGCTTCACCTAAGGAATCAGTTAACTTTGTCAATTCGTTTTTCTCCAACATAGGAAAATGCTTGTCTGAAAGTATTTCTTCACAAAATATGAGAGATGGCAATTCATCTCTCACTGTCGCTCTACCCTCAAGTCAAGTTTCATCTTTTGCACTCTTAGAAACAACCCCCAATGAACTATTTAATGTGATAATGAATCTTAAATCTGATAGTGCACCCGGATGGGATAACATACCTACAAAATTTTTAAAACTAGCCAAACATATTTTGATTCCAATTTTGTGTCATCTTGTAAACCTATGTTTTACTACAGGAATATTTCCTGATCTTCTCAAACAGTCGATTGTAACACCGATACACAAGAGTGGAGATAAAAATGACGTAAATAATTACAGACCTATATCCGTATTGCCATCTATCTCAAAAATTATGGAAAAACTCATTAATGCCCGACTTTTACTATATTTTAATCACTTTGACATTTTATCAAACTCGCAATACGGATTTAGACAAGGACTTTCAACTGAAGACGCTGTTGCAGCAATCACTAACCTTATTGTGCAACGAGTCGATAGCGGACAAAGGTGCCTGGCGGTGTTCTTGGACCTCAAAAAGGCTTTTGATACCGTATCAGTGGAAATCCTTATCAAAAAACTGGACAATGTGGGAGTACGAGGAGTACCGCTAGCCCTACTGACAGATTACTTATGTGGACGTAGGCAAAGAGTGAAAGTTGGTGAAATAATTAGTGACGACGAGACTGTCAACTACGGTGTACCACAGGGCAGCGTACTGGGTCCAACTCTATTCTTGGTTTACATAAACGACCTTTGTAACCTCAAAATAAATAATGCTCATATCTTCTCTTATGCTGATGATACAGCTATTGTCTTTAGTGGTACTTCTTGGAATGATGTTAAAAAAAGAACAGAAGAAGGACTTTCCAAAATATCTAAATGGCTTAATGTAAATTTACTTACCCTTAACATATCTAAAACGAATTTTATGACGTTTTCCAAATATAATAGCAGCCAACCCAATTTCAATTATAACCTAAAGATACACAAATGTAACCTCATTGACGACTCTTGTGATTGCCCGAACATTGATAAGGTTACCGCTACAAAATACTTAGGAATTATGATTGATCAACGTCTATCCTGGCATGCTCACATCGAACTCTTGATGAACAGGGTTCGTAAATTGATTTGGATTTTTAAATTTTTACGTCATGTCACTTCAAAGCCCTTAATCAATCAAATTTACACATCTTTGGCTCAATCAATTCAAAATTATTGCATACTGGTTTGGGGAGGTGCTACTAAGACAAAGGTCCTGGAACTCGAAAGAGCACAAAGGTCTCTGTTAAAAGTCATGTATTTCAAGCCCTACCGTTACTCTACTGATGTGCTTTATCGAGATTCAGGACTTCTTTCAGTCCGGAAGCTCTACATCCTAAACACCGTTCTGAAAATTCATAGATCCCTCGAGTACAACCCTGAAAAACTCGATAAGCGAAGAAGATATAAAGTAGCTTCTATAAATACTGCTCGGTCCCAGTTTGCATCGCGGCAGTATGCCACTCGATCTTCCTACCTTTACAACAATATAAATAAAATTTTGAATATCTACCCGTTGAATCAATATAAATGCAAAAAATGTCTTAGTGAATGGCTATTGACACTAAGCTACGAGGAATCAGAAAAACTACTAGAAATTGTTTCGTGACGCACACACATACACACACACACTCACACACACCCATGCACACCCCGGGTTAGGCTTCCCTCTGTGCTAACCAGACTCTCAAGAGACTGGGAGAATCATGGAGGCCTACCCCCAACGCGCTCACACACACACACATACTCAACACACCCTTACACGCACAACACACCCTCACACACACTCACGCACCCCGCACCTAATGTAAGCTCCGTATATAAATTAAAAAAAAAAATGTTTTTTATAATTTACATAGCTTTAAGTCAAAACAGTTATATTACAGAAGAGCGGGACCCTCTAACACAGGTATTTCTATACTTAAAAGAGGGTCCCAAACCCATGATAATGTATTATAAATTAAGTTTACAGAAAATAAATATTTGTATTGTATTGTTGTATTTGTACATAAATGGGTAGATAATAATTTGATAATATGATCAAAGTTCATATTTTGTAGTACTTTGGCAAATATTAAATAAAGATTAGAGATCTAATGACGAAAAGTACCTACTTAAATTATGAAAAATGCAATCATATCCACAAAAAAACATTTATTTATTTTCTTAAGTGTGCAGTTAGTATTATGTATCTACCAAAAATAACTCACCTATACTGTAATTTAGAACACTTCTTTTGAAGAGGTAAAAAGCAGCCAAGTGCGAGTCGGACTCGCCCATGAAGGGTTCCGTAGCATCAAATAACATAATATAAAGGTTTTTGTAGTTCGTCGAAAGGTAAATTGCAGTTTACGATTTTTGACGTATAAAAAAAAACAACTGACTAGATCTCGTTCAAACCAAATATCGTTGGAAGTTTGCATAGTAATGTACAACATATATTTTTTTTAGTTTTATCATTCTCTTATTTTAGAAGTTAGAGGGGGGGGGACCAACTTTTTTCCACTTTGGAAGTGTCTCACGCGCAAACTATTCAGTTTAGAAAAAAACGATATTAGAAACCTCAACATCATTTTTGAAAACCTATCCATAAATACCCCACACGTATGGGATCGATGAAAAAAAAATTTTTGAGTTTCAGTTTCAAGTATGGGGACCCCCAAAATGTATAGTTTTTTTTCTATTTTTGTGTAAAAACCTTAATGCGGTTCACAAAATACATCTACTCACCAAGTTTCATCAGTCTAGCTCTTATGGTTTCGGAGAAAAATGGCTGTGACACGGCCGGACAGACAGACAGACAGACATGACGAATCTATAAGGGTTCCGTTTTTGCCATTTGGCTACGGAACCCTAATAAAAACAGAGGAACGGAAGGAGAAAATTTTTGTTTTTTTATTGTTTATAAACGGTAAGTATGTTTTCTATTCATCTAACTAGAGTCTGCTAGTTGAGACAGCCTTCGTCGTATGTGATCAATAGGAGCTGGGTCTTCATTGACTGCCAAGGAAGTTGGATGAGCCTCGAAAGATAGCCTTGCGTTCAACACTGCTGGGTCAAACATACCCAGGCTGCTCAAGTAAGGTGGCTTTCTATGCTCTGGGTGGTCGATCATCCAGCGACAATATTCTTTAACACTCCTGAAAATTTATAAGAGCAATACAATACTGATGTAAATACGTTCAACATCAAATGGAGATAAAACCTGAAGGTGCATGTGTAGCATGAACAATGGGTCACTAAATTTAATAATTTAAAGACACAGACATGCATTTATTTACTGCTTCAGCACACATAATACACACTTTTAAAATAAGAAATAAAAACAAAGAAAGATAAGACAATATTACATAATTGCAAAAGCGTAGAAAAATGTATTTGCACAAATATTCTTATACCTCTAAACGAGAAAATCTTGTATTATATTATATTTAGGATCTCGGAAATATCTTATAAAACAATAAAGTGCTATAGAGACCATATTCTAGTCCTGCTATGTAGGGAGTGCAAAGTGAGTTTATGTCGAAATAAGTTCAACTTAAAAACTCCCTTTTGAAATTGGAATTCTCACAAAATGTTACGGTCAAATCAAGGAGGTTGGAAACCCATCAAAGAGTTTAAAAAGTCTATCATACAGGGTGCACTTTGTTTGCATTTAACTAGTCTTATGGCGCATTTACACTTGTTTGTTGGCAGGGTTGCATCTAAATAAAAGGTTCTGAGTTGACCTAGCTCATCCAACTTTTTTACATTTTATATATTTAATAGCAATGAAGTGCATAGCAAACCTACCTCAGATTCGTTATTCCTTCCCACACGGTTTTTAAAGTGACCAAATCTTTCGGTACGTGTCGTGCAGATCTCCACAGTTTTCTTGTGTTGTTTCTAGGAGCACGCCACTGGTCCTGCTGTGGCAAGCCAAAGCCAAAAGCCTGTGTGATATCTGGCTTTTCTTCAGCTTTGATATCTTTACTTACCTCTCTTTCCAATGCTGCATATCGAGATTTCTGAATAAACAAAAAGGTACCTTTTACCTAGTACCTGAACTAAAACACAATATAGGTAATATTGATTATTATGAACAACTTTTTATAAAAATGTATTTATAAGCTGAAAAAGCTATAACATTATTTCCGTTGTTAATAAAAATAGTGTTATAAAAACCATGGTAGTTTCAAAATTTATATAATAATATGATAAGTATGTTCCTTTTATAATAGCAAATCAATAAAGAAACAACTGTTAAACAAACCTCAGGGTTTCCAGTAACGTTTGCTACTTTTTCTTCAATCGACGGTAATTCTTTTGTGACTACTCTTAAACTGCGGGAGACGTGAGTGTCGAATTCAATCTGAAAAGGAATAAAAGTAGGAATTTAAGGCACTCGCACTTTTAAAAGGATGCCGCGATTGAACTTAAAGCTCCGCACAGTTTGATTGGTAGTTTCAACAACAGATGAATGTGACTGTACGATTCACTCCGCACACATCCGAACGCCAAAGGCAAATCCAATTTGAACTAAACGCGATGCAGCCTCGGTGCAGAGTCTAAAACGCGCATTTTTAGAGTAACGCAGAGTGTCACCAATACTCGATAAAACATCGATGCAATAGCAAAACTATCAATGCTCGGAAATAAACAAAATGTGCTGAGAGCTGCCGTATAGTCAGACTCACACTTACTTATTTTAGAAGTGTATTTGTTCAACCACCGCCTGGCTAATAGTAGGTAGGTATGTGAAATAATTATTTCAAAATAAAAAGTTCCAACTGAGTTATCAAACAAATGAAATGAAATGAAAAACAAATGAAAATACGACCAATTAATCTATATAATCTAATGAATAATCACTAACTAACTAAACGTTAAAAAACTCTTCCAAGATAGGCAACGCAACGACAGCACCCTTGGTGTAGTTGGTGTCTATAAGCGCCGGTGATCGCTTACCATCAGGTGGGCCGTAAGCTCGTTTGCCTATCGTTTACTTACAAAACTAGGAAGTACTACTATTAGATAGGAAGTAACTAACAACAGCAATAATTATTGCAACTTAAAAATTAGCCTCGCAACAATTTGTCTTTACTAGAGTAAATACTCATTTTCATCACCCCATCTCATAGAAAGTGTACTTTTGCTCTTTGATATCTGTAGACCTACCACAAGCTCTATCTGGCTCTTCCTCTGGCTGTGGTTTTGAGACTGTGTGAGTGAGTGCTCATCAGTGTTTTATACTGTGTGTATCAGTGTTTTTGTAGTCAACATTCACACACTCAAAACCAGAGCCAGAGACAGAGCCAGACCGAGATTGTGGTAGGCCTACTGAGCGCCAAAGCCGTTTTTATCCACTAGAGGATAAAGTAAAATTGAATTTAGAACATCGTGTGCACTAAGTTTGTGAATTAAAAACATCAGTAACCCTATTTACTTAGCCTCTCCTCCTCTCCTCCATGGTACCGAATTTATCATACAAACTTTTATAACTTGCTTAAATCTCAGACTCGGAACCTTCACGTCACTGAAGTTGGGATGAAAAGTTACGCGTTAAAATGATTTTTCACCTCGTGCTCAAAAAAGCACAAAAAGTCAAAAGATTCCCTCGCTAATGCTCAGGATTCAATTTTTTTAACCACTCGCTGATATCCTTCGTTTGATAAGTCATCAAAATTTATCCCACACGGTTAAAAAGTAACTTTGGACTTTTATCAATAAGCACTGTTTGGACAGATTTTTATGAGTGTATCTACATATTTTGATAATGGCTTACTTGGAAAAGCTCTTTGATGGCTTTTGGTGTGAATAACTGTGACTGTTGATCGCCGCCCAACTCTCTCATGTACTCGCAGAACTCTTTTGCAATCTACAAAAATATTACACTAGTTAAAAAAATACAACACAAAATAATGTCATAATTATAGTTCAATATTTATGAAATGAAGTTTTACAATTTAATCATGGTAAATATCCCGTTGTTTCATAAAAACAGTGTTAAAAACCAAGATAGTTTCAAAAGTTATAATGTTATGTTGTATAAATACTATTTAATATTTAAAAGAAAGTCGTGTTAGTTACACTATTTATAGCTCAATAATGGCTGAACCGATTTAGCTGTAAATTGGAGATGGACATTTTATTATCCCGAAAAAGTAACGGGAACGGGAACGGGGCGAGCAAAGCCGCGGGCAGCCGCTAGTCATATAGATAGTATACATGCAAACATCTATAACATGAAGATTTGTATAATGTACCAAAAGTTAAGAGCCGAGAAAGATAAGAGTAACTTCTAGGCGATGGCAATGATGATCAGTGAAACGCTGTCAAATATCGCTGTCATATTTGACAGCGTTTCACTAATCGCTATCGCTATCGCCTAGATGTGCGCAGGCCAATGTGTATTCAATCCTGACACAGGCGGCAAAAATCCCGGAGTGGGAATATTAGAAGACATACGTGTTCCTTTTTGTATTTTTTACATATATCTTAGTAGCACAAATTTTGGTTTCCACAGTGAGCAAATAAATGTAGATAGAAGGAGGTCGTACTCGATCCGTGAGATCATCAGCCTTTTTGATAAGGCTCTTCTCGTCTTCTCTTTCTGGTTTCAGGAAATGCGTAGGCCACGTGACTTGCTCTCTCACTGGCTTGTTTAGCAGCTCCTTGTGGATGTTATACTCATCATCATCACTGTTGAATTCGAGAACAGTTCAGTATTTTTCTATAAATACGTTTTGCGGTTCTTACTAATCTGACGGCTTTGTCTAGTACCTAGTGGAGTCTGGAGTCTGGAGTCAGTCTGCCATGAATTTTTCCGAGGACTATACTACTATTGCACTGTGCCGAGTACTAAATTCTAACAGTTGAAATATCTCGGAGATAAAGGTAACCACTCAACATCAGGTAGGTAATTATTTCGCTTGCAACTTTTTAATATAAAAAAAATAAGAGTCATCTTTAAGCTAATTTGGCAAATTAAACTTACAAAGAGAATATACATCAAACAGTTGAGCTATCTGAAGAGCGTTGGAAGCGATCTATAGATAGCTCATCCCTTCAAATCAGTACCAATTGAAAGAAGAAAGAAACTACTCGTCAGTTATAAAGCCAAGATATTACCTGAGACAAATTTCAACATCAGTGTCGGAATCAAGTTCCCTGTCGATGTACAAGGACTTCCTGAATGAAACCATTGGCTGCTTAATCGAACGTCGTGGTATTCTATCTGTGAATATTTATGAGTAGGTATTATAGGTAATTTGTGAGTACCGTTCTACAAAATAGAGTTATGTAAATTTCTAGAGAAATGTTTACGGCACATTTTGACCTTTTGAGAGATACAAAATTACTGAACAAATTTATCGAAAGTTATTCAATATTGTAATTCTCATAAAAACTGGCCAAGTCAAATCTTCAAGCCAAATCTTAAAGTAGTAATCTACTTCCGTATAGGTATCTACAGTAATCTCACATTTTGAAATAACAGCAACTGTTATAGGTATCCAATAAAGCAAAGAAATAGAGTTTAATACTTGTTCACAATGTTATTTTGTTCCTATAAATACAAAGACATGTTTCGATTTTGCATAGAACTTGGCACTCATTTAGATCTCCATTCTTTTTGCAGTCAAGTATATATTTTGTATCGAACTTGGCCCGCCTTTTTTACGTACCTGAATAATCTTAAGTTGTTGAATATTTTTTCTAGAAATTATATAAACTGGATTTCGTAGATCGGTTTTTCATCTATATCAAAAGGTCCTTTAGTGTTTTTGTATTTTTCAAAAAGTTCCAAGTGTGCAAGTAGTTATTTCACGTAGTACAGCGTAACTCACAACAGTTGGTTGGTGTAAATGTAAAATTAAATGCCATTAGCATTGTTCACAGTCACACTCTTTAACATACCTCTTATTTCGCGCTTTGTTACTCCGGCATAGCTTAGTTTCGGTATGTCTAAAGTTTCACAAACTTTTTCATACAAATCATTTGGTAAAACTTCGGATAACTTTTTGCTTTCTTCAAGCTAAAATAAATAAAGCATAATATTTAAAATTTGACTGTTGATAGTAACTGAATAATATAAATAAGTTATTGAACTACTTACTATATCGCTGGTCGATGTGTCTATATCACGAAAAACACTGTCCCAATATTTTTTGTTTGTGTGCAAAGCTTCCGCTGATTCGTAGAGCGATGGTTTAATTATAGTTAACTTACGAGGTTTTCTGTAAGTTCTATAGGGATTAAAATCACTGTACTCCATTTTTTATTTAGTTATTATGACAATGAGGCCACGTAGATTTGTAACAAATCGATGATGTGGGTGCCGTGTCAGAGAGGGTTGCATACTGCTTTTGGATCGTATCGAACCAAGCACGTGAATGCAAGCTATCTTTCCATAGATTTCCTAATATTTGGACACGGCACTCTTGATAATTAATACGGTAGAATACTGAATTAGAGCCAGAAAAAACATTGGGTTAAGAAAACTAAGTTTGACTAAATGCCAAGAAAGTAAGCCCCTAAAAATGTGGCCCATTTGAATTTGTAAACTACAAAAAAATAATTGGGTATAGTAAGACGTTCGTAGCTCTATGTCTTGTTGTTTTAGTTACCAGGGATACATTTCAAGTCTGCGTTCACAGGGAGGAACATACATAGAAATTCGCTTTAAAGTAGGGTACTTTATTCATCTCAAGTGCGCTTTTATTTATTTTGAGTTGAGAAAATCATTATTTTCAAAGATAAACTTATTGAGACATTTAATCCTTAGAACTCGTAAAATGTGTTTAAGGCAAAGTAGGTGTGCTTTCTAAGGTTAGGAATCTATCTTCTTATTCTTGTTAAATTTAAGAGCTTAGCTTTTGTCCGGATTTTGATGCAGTTTTCTCCAATTAAGTTTTTCGAATACGGCCTCCTCGGCTTCCTTGACTTCGGCTGGCATATTGTGTTTGATCGATACTGATAATGAAAGAGATATAGAGGTATATGGTGCCCGCAAACTCAATGTAATGTAAAACCATGTACCTACTAAAAGATTTCCAACAAATATACGTATATTTTTATTGATTTTATGGTAGCACTTTTTAAATTAACGCGATCGTTATGCATAATTATATGGAAGATAGGTATTTATCGCAATTATAAATTAGCTTCTTATTATAATTATAAATATCCCGTTGTTCATAAAAATAATAAAAGCGTGTAAAAATTACAAACTTATAAATATTAAACTGTTATTAATACCAGAATATTAGACTGGAATACAGCAGGTATTCCACAAGCTATTATTTACTTTAGACAAACCTTATTGTTTACCGACTTGATTTTCAATGATCGGTGCGGTAGTTATTGTGTTTGTTAATTCATTACGGCGACAATAACTTTATCAGTAAACAAATGAATGGTTTCCTCAGCCCGACGCCGCTGCTTATCTTCATTTGAGTTGAGAAGTTGTCATTTCATAAAGACGACTTAAGACCTGCGCACACCTAGGTCGCTGGCGATGGCGATCAGTGAACGCTGTCAATTTTGACAGCGTTTCATCTTCATATCGCCAGCGACCTAGGTGTGCGCTGGCCTTTAGAAATTATTATTTACATTGTTTTGTGAGCAACACTCACAGAGACTCAAAACCAGAGACAGAGACAGAGCCAGATGGACCTTGTGGTAGGCCTACTATTTAATTTTATCAGGCAGCCAAAGTAAGCAAATTTTACGAGCAGTCAATGATTAATTTGATTTTAAACTCATCATGCATAATGTTTACCCGTGTCGTACAGTACTCCCATTTGTTCTATCGGACTGTGCCTGCCTGCCACCATGCCTGCGCCTGATGGCTGGCCTCTCAGCTCAGTTGGTAGTAGCTCTGCCTTTTGAGCCGTAGGTCGTGGGTTCGATCCCCACCGAGAACAAATATTTGTGTGGTGAACGCAGATGTTTGTTCTCTGTCTGGGTGTTATATTGTATTCCAAGTATGTACTTAAAAAAAAATGTATATAAGTATTATATCAGCTATCTGGTTCCCAAGCACAAGCTCTGCTTAGTTTGGAGCTAGATAGTTTTGTGTGGATTGTCTAATATAATTATTATATTTCATTTGGACTATGACGTCATAGAACTTTTAAAACTTTTTGTCTTTTTAGTTAGCCCATCTTTATAAAGCAAAAACAATTTTGAAAGTTATGAAATGTATGTATATCAAGGCAGCTGACAGAACCTTTAATCAACCTGTTTTAATTTGACTAACACACGACGTTCTATGCAAAACAATTTGTCCTTACCATTGTAGAACATTGAAGATGTACTTAAGTCTGGAATGTTATAATTCCGCTCTCTCAATTACATGGCTGCTACGACTCCGGTGACGACTTAATAAGTTAAGTTGTTACCGCCGTGTAAATTTACCTTAACGCCCAATATAAGCTCGTGCACACCCGGCATTACTCCTAGCTAGCGGTGTTGTTTACATGATGACGATCGATGTGTATCCTGCATGGAACAAACCTAATAATGTACTTACATGTAACAAAAAATATTAAATCATAAAAAAATAATTCCAGGTAAGAATAAGTTTTACAAAAACAAATTTTATTAGGTTAAGATAATTAACAGTAAGTTTGCTCTATAAATTAGTATAAATTTTACATTACAAAATCAAAACATTCATCAGTAAACATCTTAAGTAAATTAGGGTTTTGCTGTAAAAGACGTCTCAAAGAGGTTTTGCGTTTAGTCAGTATATCATTCAATGCTTTATCAGAAGTTTCTTTAACTCTGAAGCTAGATTCTTTGTGCTTTATGGGTATCGCGTCATCGAGACATGGACATTCTATATCAGGCATATATATGTCTTCTTGGCTCGAATACTGTGTCTCGACTGTATGATGTGGTTCTTTTGTTACTGAAAATGGCAGATCAGCAAACACGATGCGCTTTGGATCTATAAGTTCTGGTGTAGGGTCTCGCTTTGGTATAGGACCTAGTACGGCTTTGACTCGTTCGTAGTTTTCTTCAGAGAAATCTAAGTAAGATTCCAAATAAGGAAATGATACGCATTTTGCCCAATCTTTACAGCGCCTAGCAGGACATTCGTGGAGACGCTTAATGTCATCTAAAAGTAGAAGCTCATTAGATGATTCTTTATCAGATACCAATTTAACTTCTTTAAAATCTTTTGAGCTGCTCATAACTGATGATTCTGATTGTTCTTCAGCTGGTATATCAACACATTTGCAACGCTTTGCGTCAAGAATAGTTTTGATTGCCTCGTATCCGCGGCATTTTGCATACACATATTGTCTTTGCAGTCTTATAATTGGTAAATCAACATCAGGAGGCAGAGTCTCTCTACTTCCATAAATTGGTGGAATAGGGTCTGATAAATCACCAACTATGAAAAATGGTTCATTATTACATTCAGCTTCGCTTTCTTCAAGTTTTTCGAAATTAAATATATTTTTGAACTTTTCTTCATCTACTATAATCGAAGTAGCATCTTTTGGTGTTTTTTGAATTTCGTTTAGTTGTAAAACTACCAATTTTTCTAAATCTAACAAAAATGTTGTTTGCTCGGGCAATAACTTCAAGCTAAAACTAATAAACTTTAGAAATATCTGTAATACTTTATGTATCTTTTCTTCCCAAGCCTTGTTTATTTCTGATATATGCACGTCCTTCTCTTGAAAAGCCTTAATAACATCCTGGCGTTTCTTGATTTTTTCATACTTTTCTGATATCTCAAGGTTCTGATAGTTCTCTAGTATAAATTGTTTGACCTTACATTTTTTTCTTTCCAAGCACAAAATGTACATTGTACTTGTAATGGTTTCAGCTTCAATTTGCCTACAAAAAGCTTTTAAAGCGTCATTCCTTTCAACAATGGCTTGATTTACGAGCTTATTGTATCTGTAGATTTCATTACGCAGTAAAAGTTTATAGTAATGCTTTATCTTAGTAACCTCAGACTCATACCTTTTCTGTAAAACCTCTTCTAACACAAGTTTTTCTTTTTGTAGTTTCTGTTTTATTTCAGTATTTAAATCACTGATAATATTTGCGTGAGCGCTTATCAGAACATCATCAACCTGTGTTTTTAAATTAACTTCTAGTTCTTGAAGTGTAGTTTCATAAAATGAGTTTATTTCTTTTTTCATTATTTTGCTTTTATCCATAAAAATCTTATGATAGATTTCGTTTACTTTACCTCTCACAGACGCTTTTTCATGTTGTAAAATATGACTCCACGCAGAATCATTTTCATGAATAAGAGTTGTCAAAAGTCTCAGGAATTTAGCATGTTCACTTTGTAAAACTTGGTCACCAATAGCAAGAATACCCTCATGAGTCTTACCTCTGGTTATTTTGGAGGTAAAAGGTGGTTTAAGGTCTATAATACCAATTAACAGATCACTTGGTGAAGTCCATTCGTCGGTTAATCCATTAATAAGTTTAGATTTAGTGCCAAATTTTTCTGTTGACTTGTGGGCTTCACTGTGTTCTGGAGTGAGAGGATTTATGTAATCGCAGTAATCATCATTGAAATATATTTCAGCGTAGGTGCTCGTCACTCTCTCTCCGCGATTTAAAGAGAAGATAATATTATTTTCCATTGTTTGTCTGTACCATACTATTTAGCTAAATAGAATACATTGTTTGGATTTCTACAAGAAAACATTGGAACTATCTTGAAACTCTTGAAAAACATTGATTGTAAAATCTGGGTAAAAATGTGGCAAATTGACATATAATAGGTAATTGATTTTCATTTCTGATTAGTCAAGTCATGCTCACTACATGCCATAGGGAATTTTGACATGCCCACTGTATTATTTTCATCAAAAAGTTTTTACGACATGATCTTTTAGTCTAAGATCCCGCTATAGAAGGACCTTCACCGAGCTGGTTATTTAATGAAACGTATTTTTAACCGACTTCCAATCAAAAAGGAGGAGGTTCTCAATTCGGTTGTATTTTTTTTTTTTTGAAGTGAAAACTTCTTTAGCGGCGTTGAGCACTTTTTCTGTAATGGGTATAAAATCTTAAACTCACGTCAGCGCGTCAGGACACGTGACCTGATCGAAAAAGCGTAAGACGGATGGAGAGTAGACAGCTATCCCCTCTCTACGGCGCGGCGAAAATGTATGCCTGGGCCTACTGTTTCGTTTAGACAGCGCAGGGCGCTTGCGCGAATGTTCGTGTATGTTACAGCGTGCCAAATAACAAACAAGCCCCCCCTAACCATTCCAAAATATCAAACATGCTCAACGTTAATAATCAAGTTTTCACTTCTGCCGGCACTCCCGGAGTGCAACCCGTATTTTTTTTTTAATGTTTGTTACCGCATAACTTCGTCATTTGTGAGCCGATTTGAAAAAATATTTTTTTATCTGAAAGGTACTGCTTCCAGATTGGTCCCATTTTAATTTTATTAAAATCAGTGTTGCCATTTTTTTTTAAATATTTTTTTAAATGTTTGTAACTGCATGCCTCCGTCATTTATGAACTGATTTAGAAAATTATTTTTTTATTTGGAAGGTTATTCTTATGTCCAGATTGTCCCAAACAAATTTCATTCAAATCGGTTTAGCCGTTTGGCAATGAAGTCGGTTTCTCAAGTTTTTTAAACTTATAATTATATATTTAATTAAACATGCCAATATTCTATATGGGTTGCCTATCAAATTTCAGTCCAGGATAGTTATGATTAATTAATAATTAAAAAAAAAAAACTTTCCACTGGTTTGTTTATTAAACAAATTCTATACCAATTGAAAGTATAGACCCCAGTATTTTTATTCAATAATCATATCGGTGCAAAATGCTAGTATCGATTTACCTGTTTTTACCTGGCTACCCGAGAGTTGTGACCGGAAAAAAATAGGCAACCTAACGTTTGCATATTCTATGGGGTCTATACTTTCGATTGGTATAGAATTTGTCTAATAAACAAACCGGTGGAAAGTAAAAAAACAATTATTTTTTTAAATTATTAATTAATCATATCCTGGACTGAAATTTGATAGGCAACCCATATAGAATATATTTATTGGCATGTTTAATTAAATATAAAATACGTTTCATTAAATAACCAGCTCGGTGAAGTCCTTCTATAGCGGGATCCTATACTATTTGTATTTCAGAATAAAGAATCTTCTAGTCTAGAGGCTATAGAACAAAGACAACATTTACATATTATAGACAAACAAATATTTCCATTGAGTGCACTGGCTTTGATTTGATTTCAAAAGGTGAATTTTGACAAAAATGAGAGAGATAGACAATTCTTTATTAAACTTAAACATAAAATGCATCGTGCATCTTTATACGCTTACTAACCCTATACCCTTTACTTATTTACACCCTTTGTTGTCGTATCTTTAATTTAAGTTAAATTATAATAATGTAGTTTTGGACTTCTAACGAGGCATTATTATGTTTTTTTTTTAACTTACTGTTGGAGAGCATTTTTTTCCAGTAAACCTTTGTATTTTGCACAAAAATATGTGAAAGGGAGCGGTTTTATAAATATTTGAACAAAGTAATAACTACATAAGATATGTTATTATTGTAGATAACATATTAGAGATGCTTAAAAATGTGAGAAGTGAAAGTTGATTAGTTTCTGGCTCTCACAAAATAGCAGGCTGGTATTCAAATAGGCGAACGTGTCGACGGCCTACCTGTGATTAGCGGCGGTGATGTAAAGCGCCCTAAAGACCCCGCCGCTAGATTTAATTAAATACTTCCTTGTACACCAACCCACCTACCTCCTATTTCACTTGGTACCGCTCATTTTATCACTCCGTTTACATTGTAAGTATTTTAATAACGTTCCTAAGTACCAACTTTATTGCCGTGAGATGATTACATGCAGTAGATGGAGATTGGTAAACCTGTCTAAGCAAGCTTAGAGAGGCTAATCTGTAGCAGAAAACAGCCGATTTTCTAGCACACGTCGAGTCCGAACACGAGCACGTTGTAATAAATTACTGACATATCTCGACTACATTCTCATTACGGATGCGGCAATGTCCGACGGAGTTTTGTCATAATTCAGTCTCGGCTGAAATTATTTCCGTTAGATCTGATGAGAAAACTAGAGGTGGAGCTGGAAATGTAAGTATTCGCGCAACAAGCCGTGGAATAACGACGGGACATATTTCATTCTTAACGAAGTTAAATTTCCGGGAAGGTCCTATAAGAGCGTGCGTAACTCTGATAAAAGGCTGCACAGCCCACAATACCGAATCGTGTTTGTGTGACGCTTACGGTAATAAATAAAGGATATCGCGTTGATGGATGAGATTTAAAACTGCTTTTTCAAATTACCTAGCTATGACTATGCAACAAGAGTCATCGATAAATCTTTGAAAATAGTTTATTACAACCAAGACTAAAAACAAGTTTGACTATAGTGACTGTAGATAAAAAAAGTGGAGAAGGTAGATCCTACTCTATATTTAAAGATGTCGTCCAAACTTCAGCATTGACGTGCTCACAATAAAACAACAGCCATAATTCAGAAAGTGGGAAACAAGTTGGATTGTTTTCTACACATCATATCGGCAAATAAATCTTTCGGCCGCTTATCTGCCGTCAAACTTAATTCTCATGCATAATTCATTGCGTCGATTCCGCGTGAAGAGGGAAAGTTTCCAAGTGGCGGCCGGCGACTGACAGCGGAATCCTCTGATACCTGCATACTTCACGTACTATACGCAACTACATCCGGTGTTGTTTTATTGATAACTGCTGGTATGTACACTACTGGGTTTTAATTTGTGACTATGATTATTTTCCTTCTTCTCATCGTGTTATTAATTATTTCGAACCAGTGCGGGTTTAAATGCAGTTCAATAATATTTATGAACTGAGAAGGAGACAAAAGGAGAACATCGTGAGGAAACCGGTATGTGGCAGAATCTAAAAAGTTATAAAACATGCCTCAAGTACACGAAAGAAGCCTCACTGAGGCACACTCTTTTTCAGAGTACATAAATATTATTGAACTGGATTTAAACCCATAACCTTAGGATTGGAAGGCTACCACTTTGTGCACTGCTTTTGATTAATATAGTTTTAGAGACAAGCTATTTTTTCTTGGAACTATTCCAAGAAAAATTAGCTTGTAAAAAAATACTGTCAGTTTTATAAATATTATCTCTTGGTATCGATAAAATACTTTAGGAGCGATATTTTTCTCTAATACGTAATAACATAAAAAAAGTTCGTGTTCAAAAATATGATATTCGGTAAAAAAATATTTCAATAACCCATTAATTTTTATTGAAATTCGTAGAGCTTATGAAATCCGGTTGCAGAGTTCATGTCGCGTTTCGCACTCAGTCAAAGGAAGTCAGAGGAATCCAATATTTCATACTTACAGTAAACAAGTCTTGGCACTGCAGAACGAGACAGTGTGGTACTAAAAGATAAAGAAATTTCGTCAGCATGAAATAGTTTTGTGAAAGACTTAGCACTGTACCTACTAAAAAAATAATCACTAGTACTGAGTAGATTATTATGCCGAGTCTAATATCAAAGAGCACTACGCTCTTTGTGAAGGGTTCGTCCGGGGAAGTATTTACTACCACCTTACCTATTTCTGTCTAGAAGCATCATCGCTGTGTATCGGTTTGAAGGGTGTGGGTGACGGTGAAATGACTTGCACGTGAGGCTACATCTGCATGTATGCCTCAATTCCTTGGACGCAAGGCAGTGCATTTCAGGGTTTTTTTTTAATTAATTTATCTTATAAAAAATACATAAGTAATCTAATTATTATAAATATCACTAAAGAAACCACTGAGGTTTGTAGAGATAATGTTTCTAGAGATTCACTAACAAGTCTTTTACTTATAAAGTACCTACAGAATATTTCTAATAAACTGAAACTAGGTAAGTGCATGTTAGTAGTATTTAGTTATTGGTAGCTTTCTATATTAGTAGTGGTGCGTGCGTGATTTACGAGACAGCGCTTTGATTTAGGCGATGGTTACCAGTTAACATCAGGTCGGACATAATATGCTTGTTCCGTCAGCAAGTTGCATAAAAGAAATTGCCATTTAACATATTGCATACACAGATATATGGTAAATGCAGCTGACAGGCATTCGTTCCACAACGCATCGTTATGAACTGAAGAGCGCGGCAGATTGACGTGTTGCAAACCAATTTGTTACTTGTAGGGACCGCAGTAACTCAGTTGCTATCACTACCGGTAGAATATTTTGCCTGAAAATTGCGATTAAATAGTAATTATGGTTATGAATATATTCTATTCTAAAGACCAGCCAGGTGATTGAGTAACACTGTTGCAATCAGAAGTTTGATAACAAATGCAGCAATCACCTTGAGATATCACGTATTTTGTAGCCATCAGTTTTCAATCGCTATTTATTTGTTGGTTTACAAAACAAAGTTCCTATTCGCTATCTCATGTTTTGACTTCAACATTACATCTTGTTGCAATTTTTCCTTTTCACAGATGGGTTTTGTTTCAATCCGTATTTTACTGTAATCGAAGTTCAAAATCAAGTAAAAATTTACGGATGCGACAAGGTTTTGCGATTGCAAGAAAAGATACCACAGATTATGCATGGGACAGGTAAACCAGACAGGTAAATCTGTTTATTCTTCTATTTCTCACTATTTTTAAAACCATATTGGAAAAAACTACAGTTTAACAAGATAAACAAGGAATATATAATTAAAACATTTACTGCTAAAAATATGATTGATGTTATGTTTGCCCGGGTTTTACTGTTAGGGATTCAGAACAGCAAGTGGCAGAAAAGACTTAGTATTTGTCCTGTGCCGCTAAACTTTAACACAGAATTGTAAATTTATTCGCCGAGGTCATCGAACTATGTCTCGTGAATTACTTACCTCATAATATATCTATAGATTCTTTTACAAATTGCTGTTTTTCCATACCCTTTTTTATCATCTTACAAAAGGGCCAAATACTTTACTTTCACAAAATATGTAAGAAAGTTATTCTTTTTGACGAAAACTAAGCAAGAATAGTTTGTGTATGGAATTTCAAAAACTATGTTTTCCGTTCAGTCATTCTTTGTGTTATTGCTTTGAAACACGGCATAAGAAGGTGTTGCTTATAATTTTGCCGGTGTAAGATTGTGCCGTAATGTAGGGTAAGGGCTGTTTGAATTGCTGTATTTCCTTAATAGTCTGCATTTACCCTCGCCGACAATTTGTGACAAGAGCGTGAGCTAAATTGTCGCCAAGAGGAAATAAACTAATTTACTTATATTATATTATGATATCCATAAACCCAAAGCGTTTGTTGAAATACAAATTACAGAGTTACAACCATAGAAAAAATGGAATCGAGAGGTATATTTGTCGAAAGTAAAATACTATTCATACGGTCATAAAAACAGTGTCATGGTCGCGTTTGTACTAAAGAGAAGATCAGGGGTTCAAATCCCGCTCGGCTCTTAACTTTTAGGACATGATAAAAATCAGTCATAAAAAAGTTTAGAAAATGAATTCCTCGAAAAAAAAATACCTACTTAAAATACAGCCTCAACTTATGTAGGTACATTGCTGTGCCCTTACAGGGTACATGTCCACTTTATAGCTCAATAATACCTAAGCTAATATAAAAGTAACATGTATGCAATAAATAAATGAAATGACAGTAAAACATAAAACAATTAACTAACAGTTAGCCCGTAGTCTCATGTTGTAGTGTGCTTGGTCTACGATCGTAGACCATCCGTAGCACTTTTTGTAGATGCAACATAATTTCGATTCGTATTATTTTAACTATGGGTTCTTCCTGTTTTTCTAAAATCAGCCATTAGGTAACTAAAGAACATTACAATGAAAGTATTTTGAGTCGTATTTTCAATTTCTTTCAAGCACGTATTTGGCCATAACTCTTAGCGCACATTAACTAAGGTAACAGTCTCACAGGTATTTTAATAATGAATTCTGTGAGTTTGCACGTAGTTAATATCAGTGTAGCCACTCGAAAGTGTCATAAAATAAAACGTGTCATTGTAGCGAATTGTCGAAGGAGTGTGAAAGTTGAGAGTTTAATACCCAGGTTAGTACTATCGCCCGCGCAGACGGATTACTCCAACTACTCTTGATATTTTGCATAGAGCGGACGAGAATCTACATTTATATGAATAAAGTAGCTCCTCTATAAAGTAGTTAGATAATCATTGAAGATACCTACAGTTGTATCTTTTACTGAGTAGTTAATTCTCAAGCAATTATATACTACGTAGTAGATGACGGTGTTGATGAAACAAAGTTGAAAATATGATGATAAATTACTTCAAATATTGGTGTGCTAGAGCATTCTAAATTGATGACAATATTTCAATACAGTGCCATACGTATCTTATTCGTCATCTTCAATTATATATGAGCCGTAATGAGAAGCCGTATATACCTAGGCATGGAAGTTACAGAGCTCCTTGCGAATGAGTTCGTCTGGAGAAGTACTACCATCCATACCTTTCTGCCACTAAACAGTGACATTACTGTGTTCTGATTTGAAGGGATGTTGTATATGCCGGCCGGTGCAGTTACAGGCACATAACCTTTACGTCTCAGATGGATAGAGTGCAAAATTGTATACTTAGGGTACAGTACATCCTTGGTAGGTAATCGCTGATAACTAGGAGACCTATTTGCTTGTTGGATTACTTCCTCAAATAAAAATAGCACTGCAGCTTGAAATGAGTTTTATTACCACATGTCATCGGAGGGATGACAGGGGCACGTGGCGGTGGCTTACCGCCTTTAAACGTCAGATTAAGTGAGCCACTTGCTAGCAAATTAATTATGAACGGCACCTCCGAATATTAATTGGGGGCTGTTACGTTGTCCCTATTATGGCTGAAATGTAAATTAGTGCAGCTTTACTATGGCAGCTAGGCAGCAATGATGATAACTGCTGATGGTCAAAAATCCTAGTGTTGGTCAGTTATATTATAGTGTTGGTCAGCTAATATGTTTGTTGCTTATCATATTTTATCCTTATATTATCAAACCACCGGTTTTAGTGTGTCCTCAGAACTAGACGCAGCAATGTAGTACCTCCGATATACTACGTAAATACATCAGATATCTCCGAAGCTCGTAGCCCGAATGCTTGCTTGGAATCCGGCCGGGGGCGCCCATTGCTCTGCGTCCATCGGTTTGCAGCATTACCTACATTAGATTAGACAACGCTTGCATTCCTCATGGCTTGGATTCATTTAATTGTTAGGTACAAGAGCATTAATGGTTTGGAAATTCAAATAACTCAACAATTGGACTAGTGTTGGTGTCATAACTGCATTTTGCATCGCAAAATGTTCCCACAGTATTAAAACCATAATATACTTACTATATACTTACTTCAAAACGTAGGCAGGTGCTTAGATAGATAACATTTTATTGTACACAAGGATATTATATCATAGTAACTAAGAGGTACTAAATAAAGTACAATGGGCAGCCTTATCACTGAAAGCGATTTATTCCCGGCAACCTTACGAAGCGTGGTAAAACATAAATAATTATTCAAAACGTAAACAATCCTAATAATTACCTATGCACATTGTTTTAAAACTCGTACAACCCAAAAGCATTTTCTAAGCAAAGGTTGATTTTATAATTTAGCACTATAAAGCCAACCGTCCACATGTCCGATACGACACGATGCGTCCGATACTTACGATGAGATTACATGGACGGTCGGCATAAATAACTCTGTGTGGCATTTCTCTAATGGCTAGGCTACAGCTGTTATTTGAACGATGACGGTTCACTCACGATACAGCTTGACAGAGGTCAGAATAAGGTCTGCAGTGGCGCCGGCGTACTAAATTGAATCATAAAGGAACACGTGACCTGGACCCAGCCCTTTCCATTCAACCCAATACAGCTCTATTTTATCTAATGCCGAGGACGTGATGCTCCGATCGAAGTATTGCCAATTGTCTTGATGGATGCCCACTTGAATTCGGATTACCTATTTGAATACGTAGAAGATATAAAGCTATAAATTACAGCCTGAGGTATATCAGAAGTAGCATTGCTTTCAGTTAAAATGAACTATACTTTGCGAATATCGATTGCTATTGAATACTCCAATTACTAAAACTAACTCACCAGTAGAGAATGAGCCTTAATTTGCCTGACTAAGTCTAATTGGTACACACAGCTTTAAATTTTTGGTACAATATCATAGTAGATGTGTGTTCTCTGTCTGGGTGTTATATTGTATTCCAAGTATATATTTACACAAAAAAAAATAAGTATTTTATATAAGCTAAGAACTAGATAGCTGTACAGGCTCTGCCTAGTTTGGGGCTAGATAGTGTTGTGTGGATTGTCTACAATATATTTATTTATTTCATAATTAATCTCATCGCGATTTGCACTCAGGGTGAAATTGCATATTTTTGTTAACTCGCTTATGAATGCAAAAAATTCACTAAAAACCACACTGAAACTAGAAAATTGGTTTTTCTAAGTGAGAAATTCGTTCAAAGCAGCAGTAAGATTCCTCAGCTATACTAATCCCTAGTAGAATCAAATTGTTCTGGTTAAATCCTGTGTCTGAGCGACCCCTAATCGAGGCAGACCACACTCCCAACCTCCGTCAAATCGGGTAAGGAACACGAGCTGGGTGTCATGCAGCCTGATAACGCATACATAATATACTCTCATATACCTACGCCACTCAACCTAACTTGCAATAACGATCAATGTGAGAAACAAGTACTAACACTTTTTTGAAACTAAATAAAATATAAATTAGCACAATTTATTCATAATTTATTCTTACTTTGGTCCTTTTTTATTTTAGTTTTCGGTTACCAGAACTTCTCACAATGCTGCCGTACCTACTATCATTTATTAACTGCGAGATATGTGTGTGTGCAATAGACCTCTTTTATCTTTGGACTTTAAGCTATATACGAATTTTTGCTGACCAACACTTATGTAAAGTACTACACATTTGGCATTTGTAATTGACAGTAGATGTTCAGGCAGTGGTCTTACCACCGCCTGAGCATCTACTAAATAAGATACCTACCGAAAAATAAGTTACCGTACCAAATGCTTGGGTTGTTTAATACATACATAGCAGTTGGTAACCGAGCTTCGCTCGGAATCTTTTTCGTTGATTTGTAATTTTAAGAAATTTTAGGAGTCATATCTTTACTGGTTTTTTTTTTTTTTTATTTATTTATTTGGGTAAACAAACAGTATCACAATACATATTGCTAAAGTAAATGTTATATCTAAGTTTTATTAAATGTGGTACCAACACCGTTTACCACAGATTATTTCAAAAGTGTTACCTAAGTTATTCTTACTGAACAACGCCATCTGCTGGACATGCTTGCAGTTAGTTGCTCACAATCGTCAATAGATGGCAGGAGCAGTCACATATTCAGTTTATGTTTAAATAATGAACTCGGAAAGAAATAATCATTTTCTTAAAATGAATCCTAGCTAGATCAATTTATCGCCCCCAAAAACCCCTGTATACTAAATATCGTGAAAATTATTGGTGCAGTTTCCGAGATCCTAAATATATATATATATATTTATATATATATATATATATTTATATATATATATATATATATATACTAGTTGGTAACCGAGCTTCGGTCGGAATTTTTTTCGTTAATTTGTATTTTTAAGAAATCATAAGAAGCATAATTATTATCTTTACTGGTTTATTCTTACTGAACAACGCCATCTTCTGGACATGCTTGCAGTTAGTTGCTCACAATCGTCAATTGATGGCAGGAGCAGTCACATATTCAGTTTATGTTTTTAGTTTTTTTTTAACGAACAGACTCATTTTCTGAAAATGAATCCTAGCTAGATCGTTTTATCGTCCCCGAAAACCCCTGTATACTTAATTTCATGAAAATTGTTGGCTCAGTTTCCGAGATCCTAATATATATATATATATATATATATATACAAGATTTTCTCGTTTAAAGGTATCAGATACATACATACATAAAATCACGCCTTATTCCCATGGGGGTAGGCAGAGATCACGGGTTGTATGACCAGTTTTAAAATCCGATAAACTTTTGATATCTCATAAATACAAATAATTTGTAACATTATGTAAACGATTGTCTTGTTTCAAAACAAATTTATTCTGTCACCGGCAGGAGGCGTAGCGCGTCGGCAGTCGGTTCGGTACTCACAGAGCGTTGGCCCATTGCCTGCAACATATTTCACTACATAAATCATAACTTTATTTCCTCTCGCTCGAGACCGGCTTGAGGAGGTGTCTTTGAAATGGCTTTAAGAGTTCCTGCACGGCTATACCGCAACAAAGAACCCTGTAATTCAATTAGATGTAGAGAGAACCGTGGGGCTCATATTATTTTCTATTTTCAATTCAATGCTGAGATTGTGGGACGGAATAAAAATATACTTACTTTCTTGGCTTTTTTGACATAATCTAGATTATGTTTCTAATTAATGGGTATTAACGGTCTTGAACTTTGAAAACAATTTATGAGTGGATGTATCAATATTATTAATTTAGAGCGTTAAATTCGCAAGTCACTGTGTTTATTTCAGAGGCATGTTAGCCAATTAGGGCTCTAAAGCACAGTAAGGGCTGTAAGGCCCAACAAAAGGAGTAAGCTTATGAATTTATTGTGCTAGTTAAGTGTTCAAAAACGGTTATTCACGTGCGAGATGCCGCGCCGCGTTGAATGCAGCTTCCTGAGACAATTTATCATGAATCTTTAATTAAAGTTTACCAGTGACTTGACTTCACAGACTCATTGTGTTTCGGAACGCTGCTATATCGACTGTTTTGTAATTTGTATTTACTGCTTTTGTTATTGGAAACATTAATTATCCGTTACGTTTTAGGTACCTATAGGTACCTAAAAATACTAAGCCCTATTTCAACGTGTTTTTTTTTCAATAAAATAAATCTTAGTATAATTTTATGAAAATGTACACAAATTATACTATTTTTATCAACGCAATTACTCACTCATGTTCAAAAAGTATTGTTAAATTATATACCTACTACCTGACACCCACTTTTTATGTCAAGTCAAGTCAAGTCAATAATTTTTTATTCAGTACGATGCAAGAATCACTTAGCTAGGTGCCAGTTCCACGCGACCAAGCGTAGAAGAACAGGCAACAAACTACGTCTCGGTTCTCTCGGTTATGAAATGCAAAGCTACTGAAGTCCTTGAAATAATAATTCCTATTTATAATGTTATATAGGAATTAATTATTATTCAGCGGTAATATTTGGATAGCTTGTTTTGCTCATTTGGTAAAGATATTATAATTTTGTGGCTAGCTTAGTAATTATAGAACACATACAATGCACAAAGAACAAACGGACTAGATAAATAGGACAGTTCACAAAGAGCCGTATTAGAGTGGTGTCTGGGTGAATACGCATGCAGTAGCCCAGGGCAGCCTAAATAGAGAATAATAATCATGGAAACGAGAAGTCTTGATTCTTCTGACGACCGTTAGCAAATGGCCGTCATGTTGCTAATAAGGCTGGTATTACGAGCCCGGAGACCGTCGGCAAGGTAACACGTCGTCAATGCATGAATTAAAATTATATACGTTCAATTTCATAAGAAAATAGTCATTTTCTGAAAAACTTTAGTAACATCATCTACGTAACCAGCGGCGTACTTGTCAAAAAAAGGTTTTATTGATCTCCTTCATTGGAAAAGAGTACTTAGTAGCTGGGGAGATAGTGGCCGTTCACTGGCTGCCGTTTTTTGACGGCTCTGAGTTTTACAAGAATAACAGAATATATTAATGTTTTTGTACTATACTAGGTAAGATTTTTTTACTTTATAATTTCAGCTAGGTTTGAAATTATAACACTTTTGTATAATATTTCAGAATGATGTGACTGACAAAATAGGAAGAAAACTTCATGGTTTAGTACAGTGTCTAGTAATTTTATACACACATGTTTACGGTATATTTACAACAATATCAACAAATAATAAAGATAAACGTCTTAAATTTAGCGCAACGAGAAAATAGCTATACATTTTTAACTTGAGGGAGTCTACTATAATATAATCATAACCGTTGCCTTTTGAGTTTGGTTTGTAAAACTATACTGATCCACACGACCATGCACTGTTTTTGATGATTTGAATGAATTACTCTTTACAGCCCAATTTTTATCAAAAGCTTCTTTCTTTTTTTTTCTTCTCATATTTTTACTGAGCTTCAGGTAAATATTTTATCAAGTGCTAGTCTTTTAAGGTCTTATTTATACGCACTCCCTGTATGTAAAATATATCCTAATCTATTATCGTTAGTATTATGAATAAAAAATATTTAGCCTTAATTCTAATAAACTTCAAGTTAAATGCATATTGGGAGATGCTAAAACCATATTTTACTAATTGACATAAATCATTCTATTTGATTTTAAACATTTCACAACATCAATTTAGAAACACGAGCACTAATATATTTTGTTTCATTTACTAACACAGCACACCAATGCCAAACATGTTATAATTCCAAAACAATTTGGACCTTTAAGTTACTATTAATAAGTTACCGAAGCTTTTGTCTATGCCACTGACTTTTGCCACTGACTGTTGTACTATTTTGCTTTGAAAAAAGTTATTTATATCGTGATTATCGGCAGATGAGGCTTTCTTCTCTAGCTGCACAGATGCCGTGCGGAGGTGCAAGGAAGAGTTTCCCATTTGCGCAAGCGCATAACTGATAGATGTTCTGATGGTGAGGGTCGTGGGCGTGCGCCGAAGCAGGCGGCAGTGGCAGCGCTGACTTCAGTTTTGGCATGAATATACTGGGCGCGTCTAGGCGTATCTGAAACAAAAAAAAACTAATTATCTGGCATGATGACATCACGATTTAATTAAATAAAGTTGTTTTGGCTTCGTCATGAAATAGCTTTTCAACTGACCATGAGCTGCGGTGTTTAAACGCAACAATAGCGTCAATATTATATAACCTGGAAGAAGCTAAACTGGTATCGGATGGCTAAAATATAATCATAGCACCAACAAACAAACAAGTACACAATCAGCGGGGTTTTGCCGCGTGACACGAGGCCTTCTGGGTCAGAAAAATGCCAACGTATACCTCAACGACAATCGGCATTGTGTGTGTGTAAGAGACATCAAGTGCTAGTTCGTAAAACAGATGTTACTTACCGCTCCAGCAACAGATTTAAGTTGGAAGGTGGTAAGACAACTGGCACTGATGTCACCGGCGCGGGACTCAAGAGCTATGTTCTGTCCCGCATACACTTGTAGCGAACGAGTAGGCGATTCCAACCTGTGTGAACATTTATTATATTTTAATATCGTGACTGAAATCACACAATCTTACCGACACGGTATGTAGGTGTAATTAAATAATTAATAATAATAGTATTTATTTATCAAGCTAAACAGCTTAATAAATAAATTAAGCTTTTTGTTTATACAGGGTGTCCCAAAATTCAACAATAAGCCGGCACCAGAGGATGGACCTACGAATGACTATTCGAGAAAAAAAAAGAAGAAAAAAAATACCTCTACTTTTTTTAAAACATTTTCCAAGAACAAAAATCTATTTTGGGCACATAGTAGAAGTGATTACTATTAACAACAACTTATGAAATTTGGTTCTTGATTAGAAAAAGTGTCATTATTTTTTTTTTGTGGCTAGTTTTCCTAAAGTATTATACCATTTTAAAATCTAGGTTAGTTGCGCTAATTTTTTAAAAAACTTGCCATAGTAGTGTCCATATTTTTTTTTTACACTACGATGAGTTAAAGTTTACTGAACGTTAAAACCTTTCAAAATTTTAGGGAAATAATTTTTTTTGGTTGTTTTTTTGTATAAAACTACGAAAATTCTGTAATTTTCAAAGATAATGGTGAATAGTAGTACTACTTAGGTTGCCGATACAAACAAAAAAACTGAAATATTTGAAAAATTGTGGTCATGGTAGTTAAAAGTGTCATAAGGGGTATACATTTTCGAAGAATTTCCATTTTTATTAAGTTATTTAAAAAAAAGTAGAGGTATTTTTTTTTCTTTTTTTTTCTCGAGTAGTCATTAGTAGGTCCATCCTCTGGTGCCGGCTTATCGTTGAATTTTGGGACATGTTGTAGATGAGAAACATTTTACATAATAATAATGCAGTTTTTTTTTACCAAAGTATGGTGCATGTATGTATATAATTCATCAGTAGTCGTGAAGCATTGCTTACTGGCCTCACAAAGCAAGGTGATACTCACATCAGCTGTTTAGAAGGCGGTGCTTTAACAAGTGGCGTCTGCGCTGAAGTCTGTAGAGTGACGCCAGCTGGGCTGGCTATGGTGAGGGACTCGGCACCCACCGTCACGGCTCCGTCGCCGGCTCCCAACAGAAGCACTCCTCGTGAGTCTCGCACTTCTAGTCTGGCAGCATTCACTTCTAAGCGATCGTGCCCTGAATTAAAAAATATGGATATACAGAGTTCAATAAAAAGTCACTCATTAGTTATTGATAAAAGTCTTCCACAAGTAAACGAAACTCACTGTGTTAAAACGAAGGGTGCAGAATTAAAAACGCAAACCTTACTAATACATCCTCCATAAAAGAAAATTAATATTTTTTAAATCAGTATGAACTCACCTAAAAATAGTCTACTCTGCAATATTCCATGTTCATCCCTGGTTGAAACTGAAAAATTCCGACTGGACTCTATTGATATTGGCTGACCCCGACGTGATTTGATACTTGACGAAAATAGTGAGTCCAGCACAAGAGCTTGACCTAACAGCTGGAGACCTCCTGGCACTATGCGCAGCTGACCCATGCCGTCCTGAAGCAAAAAATGTCTCATGGTAAAACAACAATAACAAGAACAAAACAAAGTTTTACAAAGCTCAGCGTCTGAATCGTCTGCTAGCAAATGGGAAAAAACTTACAGAATTGAAATCCAAGACTTTCAATACCCAAAGTGTCAGAGCCAGGTTGATAATCATCATAAACATTAGCGCCATAACGAGAATGTACAGACATTTCTTCCGCCAGCCATAAATCCCGACTTTGAATTGGCTGTTGTAACTGTTCCTGATCGAGTCTGCTTTTGTGTCTCTGGCATTACTGTGCAGTATTGGTTCCGGTGTGATTTTGTCAGCATATGGAATTCTGTAACAAAAAATAATTAAAAACACTCGTAAGTTTTTTTAAGAAGACGGCTATAATTGATGAACGTGATCAGTAATACTATATTACTATTTTAATAGATTTATTCTATGTAATAAAATTAAGACACCATCAAATAAACTCCCAAAAAAATACTCAAATTGTTTGTATAGTGATAGAAAATATTTTTCATGACAATAATGCACCAGAAAAGTAGAGCTAGCTTTGTAATAGGTCCCATGACGAACATTGACATGATCAAAAAAATTGTAATCGGATTACGTGGCAGGTTCCTTTTGTTACAAAGGTACTACTACCGGCTAAAATGAATTTTTGCTATACCTGATAGTAAATATAGAATAGAATATTCATTTCACATAGAAACAATGAGTCCACAGTTTCGAATATAAATATTTAAACTATGGATTACTACCTAAAATCCACCAGCCTCCACCCTTCACCCACTATGAGTGAAGAGTAATAATAGCATATAAAGTTGTAGGCTGAATTTTTTTCATCACGCACATGTTCATACAACAGACTTCTTTGCTTGGTCCAACACGCACTTGGGTTTATTGACCGAGCGAGCGAAGCGTCTCAGTGTCGAGATTCGCCAAAAATGCCTTTGTTTGTCTGTCCAGCAGCTGTCTGCCTGTTCACGCCTAGGTACCTACTGGTCGCATTTTTCAAGCGATCTGGACGAAACTTGGTGCACAGGTTATATGCATTTATATTTTTTTTTTGTGTTAGTGGGTGTTTTTAACTGACTTCAAATAAAAAGGAAGGAGGTTCTCAATTTGGTTGTTTTTTTTTATCTGAAACGTACTTCCTTATTTGTCTCATATAAATTTAATCAAAATCGGTTTAGCCATTTTGTTTTAAATATCTTATTAATTTCATCATTTATGAGCCGATTTGAAAAAATATTTTTTTTATGTAAAAATCAAATTGGTCCCATAGAAAATACATCAAAATCGGTTCAGCCGTTTGGCCATGAAATCGGTTTCACAAGTTTTTTTTAAATTGTATACAAAACGGCAAAAATGGGGATACTGGATATCTCCACCGCATAAGATCCGATTTATTTGAAATTAAATTATACAAATTTGGTAAAAATCTGATGAGAATCCTCGGCATGAAGAGGTTTCTATTTTAAAAGCAATCGGTAAATATCACTCAGTATAGTATCTACGAACTATTATTAAGCGTAATGCAAGTACGATTTCCCCATTCACTTTTGTGATTGGAAGATATATTTCCAGTCCATATTTTTGCTTTTCCCCATGAGTCACATGCAGAGTTATTTTGCGTGGTCTCTAATTAGACTATAAGGAAAGTTAAAACAGCATTGTGTTACTTTTTGAAAAACCCTATGTCATTATACGAACCTCCAGGGAATGGAAATCATTGCCGTCGGCTGTTTTTCCTGACCACTTTAATCTGAGCCTCTTCAAGACAAGAGTGAATAGGTGTCTTCTAGACATCCTGCTCCATCGTCGGCTACATTGTCACTTACCATCAGTTGAGATTGTAGGCAAAGGATGGTCTATTTCATGTTAATAAAAACTCCTAATCCTAATTAGAATATTATCCATAATTAGGTAATTGTCCGTAATAAATAAAAAATAAAACCAAAATAAAACACACAAGTCGTGTAGCATAATGTTTTACACATGCTGTATTCAAGTTCAAAGGTTTTATTATTTCCATCGACATTTTGCATTCATATGATGGTATGTTAACATGCATCGGGTTTTGTTTATTTCGGGTTTTAATTTCCAATTTGCGATGTAGGGGCCATACATCGGGTATGGTCGCGTATTGTTGCCATTAAAGCCCCTCTTTTTTACTTACTTTGGCGACGTATAAATGTAGTTTTTAGGGTTCCATAGCCAAATGACAAAAACGGAACCCTTATAGATTCATCATGTCTGTCTGTGTATGTCCGTCCGTATGTCACAGCCATTTTCTCCGAAACTGTAAGAGCTAGACTGATGAAACTTGGCGAATAGATGTATTCTGTGAACCGCATTAAGATTTTTACTCAAAAATAGAAAAAAACTAAATTTTGGGGGTACTTTATACTTTATACTTGAAACTGAAACTTTTTTCATCAAACCCATACGTGTAGGGTATTTACGAATAGGTCTTTAAAAATGAAGAAAAATATTTCTAATATAGTTTTTTTCTAAACTGAATAGTTTGCGCGCGAGACACTTCCAAAGTGGTAAAATGTGTCCCCCCCCCCCCTGTAACTTCTACAATAAGCGAATGGTAAAACTAAGAAAAATATATGATGTAGGTACATTATTATGCAAACTTCCAACGATATTTGGTTTGAACGAGATCTAGACAGCAGTTTTTTTATGTCTTAAATCGTAACGCAATTTACCTTTCGACGAACCACAAGAACTTTTATATTATGTTACTTGTTGCTACGGAACCCTTCATGGGCGAATCCGACTCGCACTTAGCTGGTTTTTATATTCACGAATTCACTTTATTGTTTTGTTAAAACAAGCATTTTACAGCTTCAAAATTATAATAAAAGCATGTCCATGTTCCATATGCAAAACGTGAACTTAATTTGCCGATCGTAAATATTTTATTGTTTGTGCTTCCATACAGATTTCATGTTGGTACCTTTGTCAATTATTGTTTCGAAAGCCACGTGTTTATATCAATTGGAATCAAAAGGTATGTTTTAGTTTTACAATGACAATTCACAGTGACGTTCCAATAGATAGATAGATAGATAACACTATATGTACACGACAAGAATAGGACATTACACATAGCGAAAAACTAAAACTATAGCCAACCAATCCAATTAAAGAAAGTCATAACTCTATTTACTCATGTTTTACTTGCTTCTTGGCCAAAATATTTATTAACACAGCGTTTCACTGATCGCCACCGTCGTTGCCTTCATGTGAACAGGTCTTTAATCATTGGATTTAGACTTACAAATATTTAGAAAAATAACTGATATTTTGAAGCAGAACGAAGCAAATAGCAAGGCTTAAAAATCTATTCGAAATCCGCACGCTGATGGAACGTATGACTGAGCGTTTGCATCTATTGCAAACATAAATTAAACGTCATCTGAATTTACTAGCATTTGAGCGCATATCTCGGGCTCGAGACGTGTACAAAAGCATCGTACTAGTATTCGTAAAACTGGCCACCGTCAGCTGACCAGGGTCATAAATTTCCGAGGATTCGAGCGCGACAGGGCATTGCAAACTGAAAAATTTGTACAGCCATCCTAACAGCAGGATGTGGAATACACCACGGCGCCATCTATAATAAAAACTACACGGTATCTGTAAAAAGATTGCGGAAGTCACTTGTCAACTTTGGTTGCTACCTTTTTGTTTTATTCGGTGGTAATAATCGTCATTTAAAAGGCTGAGATCAAGTTGGGTTGTAGTAATAGAATTCAGAATATCAAAAAGTTATATAGAAGTAAATGTACCACAAGCATCTCAAAAACAAGGAATAATAAAATGTATGTCCACATTTAACCACTCACAAATGTCCGCTATCCTTCAATTTAAAAATAAAAATGTAGAAAAACCTGTGTGAGTGCTCGCGCTCTTTATCTCTGGGTCCACTCTTCCAACACGTTTGGGGGGTTTACGTGGCATTAGAAACCAATTACACGAATAATACCTCTTACATTCCACTGCCATCGCCTCCGCTGCCGTACTCTTTCGTAGAGCCAGTTTAATCGATAATCGTAGAAAATATTACTAAAACGCTGCTACAATTTTTGCCAATAGGAAAGAAAAAAATATAAATTGAATTAATACCGCATACATCAATTAAACATTGCATAAATTATGACAGAACATAGTTAATTATGATAAATGATATACTTCGGTTACGATTAGTTCGTGTTGCGATATGATAGCCGCTTTATATTGTTGCATTAAATACATAATAGAGATAAAAGGTAGAAATGGGGTGGAATCTAATAAATTCTCTCAACGGAAGCGTAAACGATGTACGTAGAGACGGGCACGTAGCATCGTTCGTAGCTCGTAGCCCGTAGCCTCGCGTAGCCAACCTCCGTAGCCGCACCGCAAATGAGCCATATTAATCATCTCCATCACGGCAGCTTGACTTCTGAGCTTCCTCTGTTCCCAGATTTTCTTTAATGAGACAAACCTTTTCGTCTTCGAAGAGGAAAACGACTTTGTGAGAAGGAGAAGTATCGTACAAAAGTTGTGCATTTAGTAAGAAACAATTTTGATATTTTGCGACTTTCATATTTCTTGTTAATTTAATGCACATGATTGGTATACGAGTTTAAAACACCTATTGTTTTAACGTTAGATATAATTTCCAAAGCTTTGTGGTGCATAATTATATTTATTATTAGAGCGCAATTATTAACTTCCCAGCAACATAAACTAACCCAAACCGTCGCGGAACGTTATCATAATTTTGTAGCGTTCGGGTTCATGAATCTTCCAGCCACTATTATAGCTTGGTGTAACATTGTTTGCATCGCATGACAAATTAAGTGTTATTTTGTGCGAATGCCAGTTATTTTATATAAATTGGGATATTTCAGCTGTGTGTGCTAATTGAGCGTTTCACCATGCGTCGACATTACATCTACACTATGCAGTGCATGGTTTGTGTTTGAGTGGGAGTTTGAGGTCAAAATTTCACAGCCTCGCTTGATAGCTCAATGGTTGGATTTTTGTGCACAGGAAAAACAGTCGTTCTTGAGGCGGCCTGGCAGCCGTGTTAGGTCAATAAAAACTGACTGTGATTGCAAACTGTGTATTTTTATAGCATCAAAGTGTAGTGAAACCTGTAATGAAATTAACGCCAATTACTTTTTGCAATGAAAAAAATGTGTAAAATGCGATTGGTGTTTATTTCATTTGAGATAAGTAATTTAAAATAAAAACTGTTCGGGAACCTAGATAAATACTATACAAATACAGTTATTACAATAATATAGTGAAAATCTGCCTAAACTAGTAATCATTTTGGTATTACGTTTGTATGAAAATTCGCCCTCCGCCGGCCTCTTAAGCGGGTAGCTATAAGACCTGCACAAAATCGTACTTCAAGCAAAATAAATCATTTCATTTCAAAGCCTTGTAACCGGTATAAGTACAACATGTCGCAATGTGATAATTTGTCAAGTTACACGCATTCTTGTGTGGCACGACGGTCGAGCCGCGCCGTTTCTGCCTTGCCGCGCATACCACGCAGTGGAATGCACACCCAGCCACACATTCGTTAGCAATATTCCACTAACGAACCAAACTAATGGCTATTAAGTTGAATAACGTAGCACTTTGCGCCGCGAACGCGGCAGTACTCGCGAATGATACGCGTAAATACGGCTTACAGATTTTTTATATAAAAATCATCGAACGGTTAGAGCATTTGCTTGCAAAATATTTTTTTGTGAGTTTTGGTTTTATTCAGTTTTGTTTTTATTTCAGCAACGTCAAATTGTTTCGTTGGGATTGTTTTATCAAATAGATACAACTCATCAGCCATTTCATCCATTGAAATCGTCAAAAGCCTTTTGGATTTCTATGTCCCTACTAACCAGAAGTTATGGTGTCTTATGGTATCATAATCATTAGCCTGAAGTAGTCCACTGCTGGACATAGCCTCTCCTATATACATTTCCAGGAAGAACAATTCTGCGCCCTACCATCCACGACTTTCCGCGAAAAAAATGTGTAAAATGCGATTGGTGTTTATTTCATTTGAGATAAGTAATTTAAAATAAAAACTGTTCGGGAACCTAGATAAATACTATACAAATACAGTTATTACAATAATATAGTGAAAATCTGCCTAAACTAGTAATCATTTTGGTATTACGTTTGTATGAAAATTCGCCCTCCGCCGGCCTCTTAAGCGGGTAGCTATAAGACCTGCACAAAATCGTACTTCAAGCAAAATAAATCATTTCATTTCAAAGCCTTGTAACCGGTATAAGTACAACATGTCGCAATGTGATAATTTGTCAAGTTACACGCATTCTTGTGTGGCACGACGGTCGAGCCGCGCCGTTTCTGCCTTGCCGCGCATACCACGCAGTGGAATGCACACCCAGCCACACATTCGTTAGCAATATTCCACTAACGAACCAAACTAATGGCTATTAAGTTGAATAACGTAGCACTTTGCGCCGCGAACGCGGCAGTACTCGCGAATGATACGCGTAAATACGGCTTACAGATTTTTTATATAAAAATCATCGAACGGTTAGAGCATTTGCTTGCAAAATATTTTTTTGTGAGTTTTGGTTTTATTCAGTTTTGTTTTTATTTCAGCAACGTCAAATTGTTTCGTTGGGATTGTTTTATCAAATAGATACAACTCATCAGCCATTTCATCCATTGAAATCGTCAAAAGCCTTTTGGATTTCTATGTCCCTACTAACCAGAAGTTATGGTGTCTTATGGTATCATAATCATTAGCCTGAAGTAGTCCACTGCTGGACATAGCCTCTCCTATATACATTTCCAGGAAGAACAATTCTGCGCCCTACCATCCACGACTTTCCGCGAAAAAAATGTGTAAAATGCGATTGGTGTTTATTTCATTTGAGATAAGTAATTTAAAATAAAAACTGTTCGGGAACCTAGATAAATACTATACAAATACAGTTATTACAATAATATAGTGAAAATCTGCCTAAACTAGTAATAATTTTGGTATTACGTTTGTATGAAAATTCGCCCTCCGCCGGCCTCTTAAGCGGGTAGCTATAAGACCTGCACAAAATCGTACTTCAAGCAAAATAAATCATTTCATTTCAAAGCCTTGTAACCGGTATAAGTACAACATGTCGCAATGTGATAATTTGTCAAGTTACACGCATTCTTGTGTGGCACGACGGTCGAGCCGCGCCGTGTCTGCCTTGCCGCGCATACCACGCAGTGGAATGCACACCCAGCCACACATTCGTTAGCAATATTCCACTAACGAACCAAACTAATGGCTATTAAGTTGAATAACGTAGCACTTTGCGCCGCGAACGCGGCAGTACTCGCGAATGATACGCGTAAATACGGCTTACAGATTTTTTATATAAAAATCATCGAACGGTTAGAGCATTTGCTTGCAAAATATTTTTTTGTGAGTTTTGGTTTTATTCAGTTTTGTTTTTATTTCAGCAACGTCAAATTGTTTCGTTGGGATTATTTTATCAAATAGATACAACTCATCAGCCATTTCATCCATTGAAATCGTCAAAAGCCTTTTGGATTTCTATGTCCCTACTAACCAGAAGTTATGGTGTCTTATGGTATCATAATCATTAGCCTGAAGTAGTCCACTGCTGGACATAGCCTCTCCTATATACATTTCCAGGAAGAACAATTCTGCGCCCTACCATCGACGACTTTCCGTGATCTTAACAATATCGTTGGTTCATCAGTGCCTGAAGTGTTAGTAGGTAATTAGCAAAGTAAGCCCCCCGGAAATCCTTAGCAAAACAATTACCATGTTAGCATGATTGAGACTTAATGTACCTCTTGAAGCAATATGCAAATTGCTTTTGGCACAGAATTATTATGGCTACTATGGGAATAAAGTTTTTGATTTTTTACTATTATCCTACATGTATATTATCAACATGAATATACATATTTATACGTTGGTTGCGAGACTCACCCCAATTCGCAAGTAAAGTCGTTTCAAATAAGAAAATCCCCAGTACTGGTTGTCGCCTAAAGTAAGCTACATAAGCCGACACGATGGGAGAGCAATAAATTAAGTTTTCAATTTGCCAATGACGTATCGCTAAGGCTGCTGGAAAAGCAGTATACGCTGGGTGACTAATATTTGCATTTGCCTACAGGAACTTTGCTCTTAAAAGTATCCTTCGGTTACATTTTGCACAAAAAAAAAAAAACGTACCCGGCTCAGTTTTATGCAACTTATGCTGTTCCTTCAAAATCTTAACCAAATGTACTCAGTCTAAAATTTATAGATTTTATAATGTTTTCAAATAGCGGTGCAACATTTCCATACACACAAAGGATGTTTAGGCTATAGGGTCGAACGGTTAGTTGCATGCAGCAAAATGCAGGGTAGAGCTCCATTATGTGGGCCATAAATCAAGTGCATTGAAATCTCCTTCCTCCTTCGTGTCGGTGAGCCATCGCCGAGCGACGGATATTTGAACCAATGCACCTCGGGCCGCAGCCGAATGCGCTATAATGTGTTTGTAGCCGTTTGTAGCTACAACGCGCTGATCCGAGATCAAACTCAAATGTTGATTTGTGGCGCTGAAATGCGATCCATATAACGTGTTTAAAAATTTTGGTTTACCTTCTAAAACATCTCAGGAATAGTAAAGTTGTCTTGAAAAAAGCTGGGGGAAAAACTCATGTAGAAACATGGCAAATGCGTTAGTAATTTTGTTCGTAGAATGTTCTAAATTCAAACTAGACTCCATTTAAATATGTGAGTCCAATAGGTACCTAGTAAAGTGAGGGTAAGAATGTTACATTCATGTTCACACAATGCTAGCACCCGGCGGCGTTCGCAAGGACATCCATTCACGGCTGTTCCTCAATGGCTTTTGCATGTTGCATGGTGTGTTCGGCTGCATTAGTATTGGACCACACTGGTGCTATTCGAAATTCGAAATTCCTTATACGAGAGTACATGTTCTCTCAACCAATAAACGGTCGTTAGTCATGGAATAACTATTAGTGTGCTCGGTTTATTTCTATTCAATTCGAATGCACATACCATGAGGGCTTGAACGCTTATAAGCTTGACGCGGATCGATTAGTCTGATATTCCCAATCGGCTAGCATACACATAATACAAAACAACAGCCAGAACTTTTGCCCTCTTTTTTTCCTTTTATCTTATACAATTTTACAGATTGCATGCAGGTCCGATGTCAATGCATTTTTATGGCAAGCATGACCAATGGGATTTGAGGAGTAGCTTAACATAAAGGAACTATTCAACGGTTGACAGCATAGACACGAAATTCTGTGTACCTACATATTGTATTAGGATAGCTAGTTTTGACAAGGTAAGCTCCTAAGGGAACTCCTCAACGCTTAGCAGACACGTTATAAGCCCGTATATAAGATAGATAGTATCCAAACTTTTTTTTTTAAATAACCTTTTTCTAGTGAAAAATATCTTAAAACAGAACAAACAAAACAAAAAAGCTTTTAAAAGTATCTAAATATCGGTAGAGTTCATTGGAACATTGCCGTATCGTAAGCTTATAGCTATGAATATTTATTGGGTGGTCTGGCAGCGTTCTTCTGCCGATTAATATTTAGTTCTCTTGCCATCCACTTGCATTCAGTTTCGGTGTCGTTCCAAAATAACCGTTTGTGCATCAAAAGTATTTATTAATGCTAAATGCTTACATTTTCTTTTAAATAGGACTAACATTTTTTTGTGTCTAAAACTGAATGAGTTCAGTTCACCGATATAATCTGTTATATTATATGTTTAGTCAACTTTTGACATTTAATTTCGTGGTGTGACTACATAATATTAGCAATTAATTTATAAATTAATAGTTATATATGGAAATAATGCATCGGTTTCTTTTAAGGTCGTTGGATTCCCATACAAATTGATTTATACAACTATGGGCGTGAGAGTACAGTTGTAGACTAAAAGTACAGTGGTTGGCTTTTATATGGGTATTTATAAACGGGACAACATATTTGGTTGAAGAAAACTGTTGACTTACAGTGAAAATAACATCAAAATTTAGTTAATTTTTGTCAAAAGGCTTTTGTAATAAATATTAACTTAAATACAAATTAAATTAGGCATTTTAAGATGATACCAAATCTTACTTACTTACTTCAAGCAAAACAAAGCGAGATTTGGATTTGATTTGATTTTAATTTGTTACTAACCTCCGGCATAGCAATCTTGACATCTTCAGTATTCCCAAAAAGACAATAGTTTATCACAGACTCGGTTACGTGTTCATATTAAAGCGTCATAGGTGAAATATAACTGACTAGTGGCTGCGTTCAGGACGTCACAGTATGAAGCTAATACCTTCCCTGAGAGACATGTCGGTCGGCTCAGCAAAACGTCAAAGCGAAATTGAAAATTAATTTATGCCCCAGATTATGTTCAGGGTTCCAAAGCTTGTAGGACTTCCCTGCAAGAACATGTGATGCGTTGCCATTCAGGAGTCAAAATAATTTGATATCTATATATTGATCGTGGGTTTATGGATAGAATTTATTATTGGCAAGGCTTAAAAACAGTGTCTGGTCTTCGGATTAGACAAATATAAGCCTCGGCCTTGCCTTTTCAATAAGCAAGCATTTTTATTAGACAGTTTATACCACAATCGTCATATAATTCAACTTTTTTGTTTTTTTATTTATTTATTTCTTTCAAATCAATGTCTAGACTAACTGAAATTTTATGACACATCTGAAATTATAACCACTGGACATAGAAGTCAACAGTAAACTTTAAATACAATTCCTGATAATCCTAAAATATTGCTTCACTACTTTTATCCCCAGACGCGTTAAATATCCTCTCGGATCTTTAAGTAACCCACTCAAGATTCTTAGAGTACTCTAAAAAAAGGTAACCTACAGTCAAATTATACATTTGGCTCATTCCCACCTCATTCCGTAGGTTATCAGTATTACATACTTTTTCCTCATAGAATCACAATGTTTGCAATATGGAAACGCAAACAAAATTCTACAAATGAACACATGGGAGAAGTCATGTCAGTTTTAGAATTTCTAAAAATTCAGAAAAACTTACATAACTCTTAATACCTATGCATGCTAAGCGAGCTGAATCCCGTTGAACGCACTCATGGGACACGGGAGTGCCAGAAAGAGTCGTAAATACTCCCGACGCCGTTCACTTATAAATTAAGATCATAAAGCAGTTACCGAAGTTTGCTGGCACACGACGACCGTAAAACAACGCGCGTTCTGCGCGCTACGGGGGGGCTTGTCTCTTGCAACACGCATCTTTCAATTCCGGCAGATTGTTTCAATGGCTCTTATTAGAAGTGTATGATATTACTTATTTTTGTATGATTCATATTCGTTTTAAGTTATTTATTGCATTCATGATGCATTTAGGTATATTAGCTAAGGTCTTATTGAGCTTCAAGGTGGCTTTAAGGTGGTTATTTATAATAATAAGTATTCAAGTTGAAATTTCAATATAAAATTCTTAATAGTACAGTCATTATAAGCAAGTTGTGACACGGGTAAGAATAAACAAATAATCAAATAGTAATACAGTAAAACAAATGTCATAAATAATGTTCACATAATCTAGCTACCTAATGCGAGTACCTGCATGGTCATGGTAATATTTCAGAACCAGCGAACCGTAGAGTAAACGAAAATGATCACGAGTATAATGCGTAGTACATGGTAAGACTAGATGATGACTGCCACGACTGATTCTAATCACTCCTTTCTGTTCAAGATCTACATCTTGAAGAGAAAGGTATGATTAGAGGCAAGCCCAAGCATATTCACAAACTCAAAATAAAGCTAGCTTCAAAGCCAAGGCAATCTTAAAGAAACAGATAAACGTAAAAATGCTTCAAGTTTGAATAATGGTTTGTTCAGGTTATATTGTAAAAGCAATGAAGAAGTTGTCGAATAAAATAACAATAAATGTGTCCCTCAGGGCATCAAGCGATATCAGAGTCGAGTGACTACTACACTACTGTCTGGATAGTATTTGGTGTCTTGTCTAAATATATAAGCGGTATTCAACTTGGAGAAGATTATTCAATCTACGGAATAAGACTATTCGTCGAATATAAAATCGCAAGCTTAAAAAATATATATATTTTATCACACTGATTATCTGTAGATTGAAAAATTTGCGATTAGTTTTCTTTTTAATTTGTATCTTGGTGAAATATATTGTGATAATATTTTCTAACTAGCAAATATTAGTAAAATGTCTAATCTAAAAGTAACATTCTTTGGACCTCAAAACCGATTTCAACAAAAAATATTAAATATTTTTTGTTGAAATCCATCCTTACTTTGGCCACTGCTAAAACTGTTCATTATTTTTGTCCAATAAATAAAAAGTATTACGATCAAAGATTGAAAAAAGATAAAGGTGCTAGAGAGCATAAAACATGGAAATATTTGCACAACTAACAACAGGCCGACGCGTTGAGAGAAATAGATTTATCGTGCACAATCACAGATCAGATGTTGGTATTCGTATTCCATCCGAAGCCCCGGAGAGCAAGCTTCCTATCGACTGAATTATTTACACCCACGTTACTCTTAGCCCGCGTACACGTATTTGCCCGTAGAACCTTCTTATCAGAAGTAGCTTAGCAAACCAAGGGTCTGAGTGTTAAGTCCTCTAAATTAACATACCTAACCCAAGAATAGAAACGGTATTACAGATGCACAGTCCACACAGTCCAATGCATTCATTTTTGCTAGTAGCCACTGTGTTGAGAGTTTGTTTTAGTAAATGATACAAATCTCTCTCGCACTAGCATCAAAAATTTTGATAAAAAACTAAAATTACGAATGAACGAACTTCGATGCGTTCTACAAATCTTTGAATGCCATAATTTGTTTTGTTTTGATATCTAAAGATTCTAAAGATTCTTTAAGATATCTAAAAATAAATGGGAATAACAGTTCTCGAATGACCACCAAGCACTGAGAAAAACGTGGGACAATTCCCACCCGATAGACTGATGACATTGGGAACATTTTGTAAAAGTTGTGGATTAGATAGTTTAAAACGTTAATTCGGGAGGTCCAGCAGTGATCTTTTCACGTATTAAGATAACGAATGTTAAAAAAGTAGTAACACAGGCTTCCAATTATGCAATTTACCGTCCTCAGTTCTGTTGGTTAGTAGATCTGCCTTCCGCGTCGTAGGTTGTGGGGTTGATCTCCAGCGAGAACAAATCTTTGTGTGGGGAACACTGATGATGTTTGTTCTCTGTCGGGGTGTTTTGTATTTTAAGTATGTATTTACAAAAAACAGGAATCAGCTATTTATTAATCGTAAAAGCTTAATTTGGGGCTAGATAGTTTTGTGTTCACAATATTTATTTATTTTATTCAAGGTATAATTTAACTGGAGTTTTCACTGGTTCGAAATAAAATAAAAAATGTATTAATTCAGTTGTATCACAAGGAACTTTCGTAACGTCTCAAAGCCAGGTGAGTCTAGGTGCCAGTTCCACGCTACCAAACCTAGAAGAACAACAAACTGCGGTTTAGTTCCTACCGTTTTGTTATATTATCCTTTCGCAAAACAACATTGAACTAATAGGTACATCGTATAGCAAGATACCGTCGGCGCGTCACAGAGAAGCAAACAGTAGCCAACAGTTTATTAGTATCGGATGCACCGCAACTAAGCGATGCTATCAAAACCTCAATACGGTTGTACAGTTGTTAGCAGAAGTAGCTTAACAACTACAGTTCTTTTTTTTGCTGCATCACTAGTTTTCATGTTTAAACGAGTATACGTAGGTAGGTACACTGAATAGGTCTTCGGAGTACTTAAATTAATCTCTCTTTGATTATAATATGGAAAAGGTGACCGCTGGTAGCATTTACATCTGAGCAGTCTGAGTCTCTAGTGGTCATTAAGGAGGCCTAAGATGACTGTAAAAGTCATACGTAGGTACCTTTTGTACCCTATGTTGATCACCAGCTCATACGTTCTTTTACTTCATTCAGCTCTATCTCATAAGTAGATAAGAAAATAAGTCAGTTTACTGGACCATCAAGTTAAATCTTAAGAGTTTTTCCACGGTATGCCTACGGAATTTAAATTCTGTACAAAAACGATGCTGGCTTGCTCAAAGTAATTCAAATGCTCCATATACATACGTTGAAAGCTGAGCAAGTTGTCGTTACAGAATGTTTGAGTACGCGGAGTTAAGCAACTCTATTCGAAACTAACTTCAAGTGCAGCAAGAAATAGTCTGAACTCGACTTTGCGATTCGCCCACGTCAAGAGTTATTAGACGATCGTGCAATGATAATGTTAAAGCAAACTAAAACTTCCTATATAAAGAGTTTCCCAAAAGTAAAGACCGAGTGGAATTAACTATTGGGACATTTAAAAAAATATTTCCAATAAAATCAATAAAAAGTTCGTATACCTACGAGAACTATTTGCAAACCAGCTATGCATTAAAAAATAGCGCTTGAAACAGAACTCTTTGAAACAATCAATAAAAGCTCTTATTGAAAAAGCAAGCTATGAAAGGAGTCCGCAATAAGTATAATGAACTTTACCGGTGGAGTCATCGATTCCTGGGCAAAAACTTTAGTTGAACTAGTGCCAGCGCTTAAACGAAACACTTTTTTGTCCAAAGCTCTCATCGTTTCATTAGTTTACTCATAAATGCACTTACAACATTATATTCCCATTATTTCCATGAAAAAAAAAACTAAAATAAATAGCATGCTGCAGTATTTTTCGAGTTTGCCAGGGAATTAATTAAACTGCTACCGAAATGATTTCTGAATCCAAATATTTAAACTGACAAACAGAAATACCCGGAAAATAGCGCTTAAATTTTGTCTGCATTTGCAGGAAGTTAATTCAATGAATAAACATCATGCCAGAAAAACATTGAAATCCACTATCCACTTGATCGAGCAATTGGACACACTAAAAAAGTTTTAACTTTTATGTTACGTTCTCTTACCCGTTTACATGTATTTTTGCTTGACTACCATAACAGCTTCACTCATGTGAATACGTACTTACCTAGGAAGAGATTAGGCTTCCATAAAAAACAACAGAATTTTAATGTAGAAACAGACACAAACTTGTCACTATCATCATTAACCTTTGAAGAAAGTTCAGTGTGAACTAAACTAACAAACCTTTGCGTGACTTTATATAATTATCACGAAAATTACTCAGATACCTCTATTCAGATTTCATAGAGCAAATTGTTGGTTTTAACAAAAACTTTCCATCAATAGTATTAGTTGAAAATTGATCACTAATGTTGTTTGAACTTTTGATCGTTAACCTAATTTTGTATGAATCCAGAACCCACAGGTATCAAAACAACGGATAACAAAAAGCTTGTTGTAGATAAATAGAATGTTTATTCGTCGAAACATAAAATTTGCAAGTGTTATTTGCGACGGAGGTGCGTCGCCTCGTAAATCTCGCGACAAGGGGATTTCTGTTAGTGAAGTTTCTTTTTTATTTCCACTTTATCTGTGTAAAGCAAAGAAGTGCGAATACTCAGGCGCAACTCAGGAACACGCTCAACTTCAATAAATCAATTTGTTCTTTACCTACTCGCTGCTACTTATAATGTTCGTACAAAGCACGGAATAGACGTACGGGACTCGGTTCGGAACGTGTCACGACCCTCTCGGAATATGTTAAAATGAAATCACAATCGGTCCATAATATAAGTCTGTTAGATATTTTGAGTCCCAATTTCTTTGAAGTAACGTTAATGTTGCTTGTGGTATGAAATAAAACTTAAAAAACGATTTTATCGCGTTTGATTTGTTTTTCGATTCTGATATTTGCAAATCATTCCTGGAGTGCTAGTCTGTTTTCGATCTGTTAGTTCTAGAAGACCTTATTTATAAAAGTCTAAATAAGGATGCATTAGGCATTAAACTATTTCCATCCCTAAAAGGTACGAATCAAGAATTAGATTATTTGCATAGCAATTTTTAGAGTTCCGTTTTGTTTTAAGTAATTTAGCTAATTTTGACAGAAATGGACACTAAATAAAACAGTTGCCATCACAAACTCCAGTCTTTTTACGTCTACAAAGTTTCAATAAAAATAAAGAAAATGGTTTTGCACAGCTCTAACCATGTCCATTTTGCATCACAAAGTTAGATGTGTTTGTCGTTCTATTTTAAACGCGATAACGCCAACTTTCCAGTCCTCGAAATGTGAATACCTTGTTGCGAAAATGTGACTAGCGGAAACTGCGCACAAGTAACTCGACTGTCCTGCCGACACACATTCACCAGGCTCTTAGCGCTCCCCGTCGACTGCCAGCCGTCCCACTACCGCCCTGCTAGACTCTACTCGGCTTTTTAGTATACTATTTGGATTTTGCTGATTCCAATGAAGGACTGATAATCAAATTTTATGTTTTATACAACAGTAACCTGTTGTTTGTGTTGATTTACTGCCAAATCAATTTAAAAAAATATATGTTTTCTGGTCGTAAGAAACAAGAAACGTGCAGGACAGAGTGGCGGAAGATGAAGGAAGCCTTTACCCAGCAGTGGGTGATACAGGCTGAGATGATGTTTTATTTATTTCATTTTAACTTTATGTTTTATTCACTTTGTAAAATTCAGAACTTTGGTCACGCTTTGCCGGATTTTAGTTTTTATCATAATGTTCACTTTATATTGCATTCAATTCAATTATAGTGTATTCAAATTATAGCGTATTCACTTTATATTTATTACTTATACCTACCCATACTTTTTATACTTTACTAATATTTTGTAGTATTTTGTCACGCGGTATTTCCAACTGCAAATCATAGGTAGGTATAATTATTATGATCCTTAAGTACTGTAACCGAGTTTAACCAGCTACGTAGAAGGATGTTTTTGACGTGACTACGTCTATCGATAATTCGATGGAGCCGGCTACACGCATGAAAAAACATGACTCATGCGGCGTTACCTCACTCTGAGTCGTTCCATTTAGGGCTTGAAGTGCAAACGAGAGCGTGGAACGAGCGACAAAGAGGCACAATTCGACCTCCGCGTTCGGCAGCGTTCGACATAATCTGTCTCTCTCCTACTTGAGTGAGCGATGCGTCCGCGTGGACAGCTGTAATACATTTAGATGTTTTCGTCAAATATGAAGTGCAGTGAACAGTGAATGTGGTGTCAACTGTTTATAAAGGCAATGATTCTTTCGATTTCTTTCGATTCGGCGATAAAGGTAATGATTCTTTCGATATCTTCTTCTTCTTCTAAATATTATGACTCAAAGGTGACTGACTGGCATAGTGATCTATCAAAGCAAAGCCCAAACTACTGGACGGATCGGGCTGAAATTTGGCATGCAGGTAGATGTTATGACGGAGGCATCCGTTAAGAAAAGATTTTGATTAATTCAATCCCCAAAGGGATAAAATAGGGGATGAAAGTTTGTCAATTTTAAACCGATCAGGCTGAGACTTTGCATGCTTATAGCTACTGTGACGTAGGCATCCCCTAAAAAAGAATTTTTCATTACTCATACTCTGAAAGTAGGTCTGAAGTTGCCTGAGGGGCCTAATAGAAAGTAAAACTTTCAGCCCTAGGGAGAATCGTTGCACTGCAAGGAGGTCGTTGAACCAAATTCCAACTTTTTATTCAGCAAGTAGGTTGGAAACCCATTACAACGGTAAGAAGTTTAAAAAGTCTAATTAGAGCGCAATGTAAAATTTAAATTTAAATAACATAAAGATAGTATTCAATAAATAATAATTATCTTCTAAATTACTTGATTAATATAAAGTTTCATCTATTTATTTAAAATAACATAGATTTGAGCAAACAATTTACTTTTTTTTTTTTAATTATGAAAATGAAAATAATAGCTGAATAATGCTGGCGAGCCGTAGCCGAAGGCCCGCCAGAGAAAAAGAAAAAAAAAACCAGGAAGGCGGCAATTCAATCTTCATTTTCACAAATTTTTCTTTCATGTTTTTATTTTTACTTTCCTTGTATTCGTAATGAAAAGCACAGTGTTTACCTCGGATGAAAGTCTTTTAAGTCCCTCAAGCTCCATTGGCGCCCTCGCTACGCTCTGGCGCCAAACCCGTCTCGGGACTCAAAAAACGTGACTTTCAACACTCAGGTAACAATGTACTATCGAGTTGCAGGCGATAGAAGGTTAGTAACATTTCAGTTTAAAATATACGAATTTCTGTATGCTATTAGCGCCATCTACATTGAGTTATTTTGGAGAGAACTTTGAATTAACCATTACAACAAATAAAATTAAAATTTTCTTTTGAAAAATGCAACCAATTTTTTTTTCTTAGTTCGCAACTGGGTTACGAACTAAAGTAGCAAGTAGCCGAGCAATTAAAGTGAATTTTCTTTTAAAAACCAAAAAGTGAGCCAATAAGCTGATTACCGACCTGATGTTGAGCAAATAGGTCTTTTTACAACGATTGCATCAAAAACACTTCAGGGCCAACTCTTAAAAAAAAAAGGGATTTTTTTAAATGCACCCCAATAATCCAATTTGAAACATAGTTGCTGGCTATGATAAAATCGTTTGTTCTAGGACACGATTCTAACTGAAAATTCAAGTAAGTGCAATTTTCATAAATTGAGTAAGAAACTTACTTGAGCTCAGGATTAAATAGGTAATACTGGTTATTCAAATGAGTTAACACGAACCAGTCTGCAGGCTCGAAGAACCTAAATTAAAATCTCGAGAAATTCTCATAATAGCGAACTGGAGCAAGTAACAACAGAAACGTTATGAAGGCGCCAGTAGTGAATTTAAATGTTCCCACTCAAGTTTAGTCGGTCGGTTTTTCTTACTGCAGTAGTTACAAACTTTTTACGATTAATTTATATGAAGATTTCTTTTAGTTTCTTGGACGCATCACATGATTCATTTCCATCATCTTAATAGACGGATCCTGGTTTTCATCAGTACTTTATTATTTATTACCTATATTCGTTTAAAATACTTGAGAAACCGACACCATAGCTGAACCAATTTTGATGACATCTCTATGGGACCCATTTGGAAAATATTACCTTTCAGAATTTACATTACGAATACATAATTACATAAGTATCACGTTATGCAAGTATTTTATTTTATAAAATTACTAAACTAAGCGCAACCCCAAATTAAACAAATCTGGTATTATGAAAACCAGATGACTTATACGATACTTATAATTTTATATTTGAAGTGTATTTGTGTAAATTTTATCTTAAATAACACCCGGACGTGATCAATGGGAGGGAATAAAATTTGTCCAAGGTGGGAATCAAACCCAAAACTTATAGCGCAGGAAGCACAGCTCCAGCAAGAGCCGGTTTCAAACCCGCTAATCTGTTATCACTTTAATAATCGTTGTGTTTTTCAGCTCAAGGCTAAAAATACTATTTTATTTTTTTGTGACGAACGCTATTTCATTTAGCCGTTTTGATGTACGAAAACCTTTTGGGATAATTGTATCAGATGATCAATAACGGAATGAAAACCCATGTAGAATAAAAGCAATTTAATTTATATTTTGAAGTGCAATATGTGGGACACAATGGAAATAAAATAACAAAATACGAAATGTCAGAAAGCGACTAAGTCAACAGAATCAATAATATAAATTATTGAAAATTGGTTGGTTAGGAGATTATATTCGTCAGCTTTTTTTCGCATTTTCCGCCATCATGTGCGGGCTCTGTTTTCATGAGTAAGGTATTGGTAGGTGCTCTTTTCTTATAATGTCACTAGTTCTTTCGAATCAGTATGGTGAAAGAATTGGTTTTCACTACTTTACTTTTACATGCAAACTGTGCATATATTATGAACTTCCATATTTAACAGAAACAGAAGAAGGAAGAGCGAAAGTTAACTTTCAGATGTAATTAATGAAGATTACTTAATTCACGGCCATTGAGTTCCTCGCTCCAACGAACCTTTGACTCTAAGTTGCTTGTTAGACTAAATTGAGAGAAATAATAGGAGCCATTTGTTTGGTTTAAACGACTCGCCAACCCTTCCGCCAGATATTACTTAACCGCAATCGAAATGCCACAATTAGTATTCATTTTCATTTCCAAACCCACAACATCTCAAAATATAAATAATATCTATGGTGCACCTCATTTTTCTAACCCAGAACATTAGATATCTACATAAAAATGGTGAACGTATAATTTGTTTTCATTTATTCTGAGGGAAGTTAAAAATGTGCAGCTTAAACGAAACGGTTCAAGAAGAGGTACCTAAGTACTTACTTTCTTCCTTTGTGGTCGGTGTAGACAATATGATTCCTCGCGGCGGGCGGCTGCCTCCGTCCAAGTGAATGCGTCTCCATCATTAGCGGTGCATGCCCTTTGTTTGAGCGCTTTCCGTGCGAACACAAATTTGCGAGTGCAGTGAGCGTCGAGACGTTGGCGAGCTTCGGCCGAACACTTCCAAACTGTCTGTTCTCCTCTGGCAGTGACCGCTCTCACAGAATTATTCTCCACTGCCTGCCCTGTTTAACAACTTCGGATGGCCGGCTTGTTAGAGCTCACTGCTTTTCTCGACATTGTATACACAGTTTCGACTTCTTAGCTACGAAAGTTTCACCCGCTTTGTTGATTTTGTTTGTTAACATTGTCCTGTTACTAAAGGATAGTATTTCAGATGAACCTCAGTTTGTAATTGTTCCGTTGTTTATTCCCTCAATGTAGGTAATCTATATTTAATTCAAACTTCTTTTTATTTGTTTCCCTTATTTTTTAATACTATTTTAGTCTGTTTGAATATCATTAAGTTGTAGGTCTGAAAACGAAAATTTGTTTCTAAAATTAAATATGAAACAAATTGTTGGTTAAAAAGTTTTAAACCAATAACCTTATCGTATTAGTTTATTTGAGTACTCATAAGAATACTGTGTTTGAGCTAACCGTGTTTTCCTGGTACCTGAACGCTTGATGTAATATATAAGATGTATGAGATGTTTCTATGTAACAAAAGCTTATGTACCAAATTTAATAAAATAATGTTTACATAGAGTGGGCTTATTTACTTTCTTGTAGGCGGAGCTTCAGATTGAGGCGGGTTTATTTGGAATTGACAAGGAGGTGGAGGCCGCCGGGCTTGTCAATATCCGAGCGTTACGTAAAAGATCTATTATACCATTTCCATAATATAAAATATCCCATTAGTACTTGTGTTTAAGACTAACAATTATGAAGCTAATGAGTTTTAATTAGCTCTTGATTGATTGAAATCTTCGAAATCAGTATTGTCAATTTGCCACAATTTATAGTTTAAAGACACACGCACACACACACATTAGTTTGGCCCCAGAACTAAAAAGACCACTCACTAAAACATACAAACCAAAAAGTTTATGCTTAGTGTGCCTCTAATTAAAACTGCAAAAGAAATAAGTAAATCAGGTGCCGGATACTACTGGAGAGAAATATTTATTTAGTAAACCCTGAAACATTTTCTCATTTCATAAATTATATTCTACAAGACAGTGTACAAATGGGCTTTAATTAACTGTGGAATGTCGGCAAAGCGGCAAATATGCCGACTCCTGGCAAGATCGGACGTTACCGATGTTTCCAACAATTATTATTAATTTAGTGACAATTACCACAAGCATGGGTTTTTATAAGCTCCACTCCGTAAAAGTAATAAATAAATGACTGTAATTTATTTTAAATATCATTATAGCAACATTATTAAAAAAAATCCTTCTTTAAATCATTGTCTGAGAAGTTATAAGAAATAATTTTACCAAGAGTTTAAAATCTTGCTGGATCTAGCTGAGAGGGCTTTGAGCTGGAAACAACAGACGCTGGCCTCGCTGCCGACGGCGCGGTGCTAACTACGATTTACATCCACTCTTATTTATTTACACGAAACAGTTACAGCTAAATTTATTTGCCGTTAACGACTGCTATAACGTCACTACGTGCGTGTTTTTTTTAGCAAATAATTATTATTTAATAAGTTTTGCGTTTGTGAAAGTATTTGAATTAATACAATAACCCAACAAAACAAAATATATATGTGTCATAATACACAATAAATAACAAAACTAGTCTTATAATTAAATTTACCTAATCAGCATTTTAAAATCTTCAATCTCAATTTTTAAAGTCAATTTTAAAAATGACATGTAAACTATTTCACATTAAAGAAGCGTCAAAAAATATGTGTATTACATTTTATTTTTCACGGTACGCTGTAAAACTCTCTTTTGCTAAACGTTCAAGTTTATTACGACGAAGTAAGTTGAGGACGCGAACTAACTCGAGACAGAGGCACGTGCACTCACCCTCAAGGCTCGCAGCCGACTGAATATTCTAGCCAGTGCTCTATAATGAAATCCTATGAGCCAATAGTAGTCATAGGAATTTTTACTCTAATGCTCACTGCAAAAGTTTTATTATACCTTGCAAGCTCGTCTCCAAACTTCATACTAATAATTATGAAAATTTGGGAGTCTTCGTCACGAAATTCAAATTCCTTCTCCACCAAAATAATGACGTATTTAGAACTGAAGATGATAGAAACCTTAAAATGATCATGACATAACGAGATGCGGAGCTACAACTCTTATTGGCAATGAAATAAGGTTCAATTTGCAGGCATGATCAGTTAGGGAGGCGGTCGTAAGGCTTCAAGGGGTGGCGCGTAAAGCACGCGCTTGCGTACATCACTTGCGTGGAATTTTCAAAACTTTTCCGAACCAACTATCTTTGTAACAACTAATTTGTTAAAACTATTTGATGTGAGTAAAATTCATTCAATTGTCTATTAGGATTGGGGGCATAATCCTTGTATTTATAAGAATTGAAATATATTCCCTGTGTCGATTTACTTTGTTCTTGTTTCAAAAACAACGTATTAAATAAAATACTAATAAGAGTTGAACAAAATCCTTTTTTTTTTATTTACACTGTATATTAAAATAACAAAACACTTCGCACAGGGATTACAAGATTTAAGTGTGTACAACTTGGTACAATATTGCACTAAAAGCTCGAAAATGATTCACATCACCGGTTACTTCGTTAGCATGTTAATTTGGCGAATGTGTCAACTCGGCGATCGTTAATTGATCGTAACAAGGGAAATCATCGAACGAAATGACCATTGAGGGAAAAGCTCAAGCACAAAATAAGTTTAATTTGCCATTAAAACTGCAAAAACACTTAATTTGCATTTTTTTCAAAACAATCTTACATAATTGTAATTTTAATACTATTCGGTAAAAAACCAAGGACTTTTGCAGTACCAACTGACAAATAAAACTTATTTGAGGCCTATACCCAGCAGTGGGTGCATACAGGCTGAATAGATAGATAGATAGATAGAGTATTGTTTGAGTATTTGCCGAAAAATAATGTGAAATTTAGTTCACTAATTATCTTAGTAAATACGTACGTTTTAGCGATTTCCAATAACATGGGGTGCGAATATTAAAAAAATCGTTTCAGTACATACCTACTATGAAGAGTGTAGTAGGTATCTACTAAATTTCACACCTTTATAAATGAAGATTAAAAAAAATACTTTTAGGCTGTGTCTTAGTATGTGTCTGCGTAAAGTAACCTCCAAAGTCTTTAGAACCAATTAAATGTTTAGTAAGACCATGCATTGCTGTCTTCAAAATATAGTCCTATGGGGAGTATATTTTAATTGACATTAAGATTAGGTAATAGAACACATTATTTTGTGATAAAAATGACGAAGGTATTGCGGTACTACGGTATTTTGTAGAACTGCTACGATATTCTGTAGAACTACTACGATATTCTGTAGAACTGCTACGATATTTTTTAGAACTGCTACGATATTTCGTAAAAGTACATAATACAATATTAAAACTATGACAGTGTTCATTTTTGTGACAGATACTAGAGTGGGTTATGGTGATCTGTCTTTTTTCAATTAAAACATGTAAGAATCAATCAAGAAATTACAACATGTAGTTTACATACATTCACTTACCAAACCAAAAAAGTAAAGCTACAAAATAAACGATGAGATAGAATAGTTATAATTGGTTACCATACGCGTGAACTCGTGTAACTATAGTTTCGATAGAACACAGACAACATTTTGCCACAATGATGTAACTTTCAATATGAGCTTTGTTACCGCTTTGTGTCGCCATTTCTTGTGTCACTGCATTGAATATATCGGGCACTTTCCTTTGTGCACGGAATATTGCGCGTCTTTCGTCGAAATGAACGTTAGTCCCGAGTTGTTTCAGCGAAGAATTCCCCGATTGAAAAGTTATATTTTTACCTAAGAATTCCGATGTGTTTCTTTCATGTCGAAGATGACTTTACTTTGGATTATATTGTGTCGGGAAATGTTATTCTAACTTTGGTTTCCAATATCTCCGGTTCTTTGTAAAGTTTTGTCGAATTTTCTGTTGCGGTATCAATCATTTTTCATATATTTTTTTTTGAGACCAACCTTTAAACTTCTCGTTGTTTTGAAAAATAATTTATTCTACGGTGAGATTGATTCATCTGTTTTATTTACGTGTTAGTAATTGCTTTTTAAAGTTTTTTACTCTTACCTACGCTACGTTGTCGTAGAGAAAATCCCTTATCTCGGGTAATTGCATTGGCTTAGCCGTTTCAAGTCCAATAGTCTTCTGACTGCCAATTACAGGGGGATTAGCGGTGTGGAAGTAGATACCCAGGTTGCTCTCACAATGCAACTGAATTATTAAATAACAGCTTATTTTTAACAAGATTGCTAGATTAAACTATTCTTTTGAAATTACACCTGAATTAGTATTATTTTATTTTATTAACAGTAGAGTTCTTTGTGAAGGGCTCGTCCAGGGGAGTACCACCACCATGCCACTACTACCTAACATAAGGTGGGTCATATGCTTGTTCCATCAACTTAGTTGTGCAAAAAAAATGTGTTGGGCCTGAAGTAAGTATAATATTAATGACCTAATGCCCTTTTACTTTCATTATTGTTTAACACTTTATAAGTACCCATGTGATTTTTGTAACTAAACCACCCGCACGCATAAGGAAATCCACGAAGAATCGGCCAGATGATCGTCTACACCCTCGTTGTGAGATAAGTAACCCTGGAACTTTTAGAGTCAGAGAATGTTAAGGAACACAAACTAAGATGTATTTTTTTTTTGTTTGAGAAGAGAAGAGCAGGCTCCAACCTCGCCCACTCCTGTGAGTGCCATCCACAGTATGCACCCCCCGGGGATTAGGTAAGGGTAGGACAGATGAGTTATGTTTTATATGTATCAAAACAAATAACCACTCAGTCCCGTGTGATTGATATTCTCCCCTTTACCCTTCCCCGTTTACTTCTTACTTCTTTTTTTTTTTAAATGTTATTCATCATAAGTTTGACCATACAAGGTTCTTTCATTGTTTGTAATGATCGGCTATGCCGTATTTAGTAATCGTGTTGATCACCATAAGTTGACCATATAAGGTTCTTTGTAATATTGGATTTTCCCAACTATATGATTCCATCAAGCGATCAATGGTCAAGACCCCGATCCATCCATAATACTAGACAGCGCCAGAAGGTACACCCAGGGGTCCCACGAATGTAATCCCAGCACATTCGTGATTATCCAGGAGTGCTGGATGCCCAGCTACAGATTAGACTGAAGCCCCATATGTTTCACCTTTAGAAACCAGATTGTCAAGTAGAATTTATTGTATATCAGTATTTACAACATTATTCATGTTATGAATAAATACTAACTTTGATTGTAATAGTTATTACTTTATTATCACACCAATCACATCGAAGCTGAATAGTTTTAGTTAATTTCAATTCAATTACTTTAATCCTTTATAAGGATATAGGAACGAGTGGGAGGGATAATAAATGATTGATAGGAGGAACACTAGTTGAAGTCCGGACTCCAACATCTAACCAAACTTACTGGTTTGACAATAGTCTACTGTACCTATGTTTTGGTTGGTTATAGTGTCGAAGGTTGAATTAATAAGCGATGAACTGTCGGCCTAACAGAACATACACTCATTAACTCTATGTAAAGTGTGGGGAATATTTATCAGCTGCGTGTATAGTATTTGTGCGTGCAATGAGCTGTAATCACTAATATCAAACTCAGTAGAATAATTCCGCTCGTCAAGGTTTGTGAGGTCTTGACGCCACAACAATTCCACACAGTCTCATACTAGTTATGAAAACACCCATAGTGAGTAAAATGTAGTAGACCATTGCAACCCAGCAATTAATAACCTTGAATGGTTAATTATTATTAGTCTAACCGAGAGGAATTTTACCTGGTCAAAGCCTTTACCTGATACCTTTACCTCCGTTTACCTTTTACCACAGTTTATTGAATACAATTGAATTTAGACAATCCCACCATTGTCTCTAATTATGTAATTAGCGAGATGGGACTGCCTGTACCTCGCACAGCAAGTAAATCTAGTAACTTAAAATTATTATTATAACTACTTATTCATTTAGGTAAGAACTTAATAACTACGTCATATTTTGATAAGGTTATATCATATTTCCACCTACTGGCTTAATGACTATAATGCAGATTCTGTAAGAAATAATTTACGCCTTAAGACTCGATAGGATTAAATAATAAATTTCAAAGATTCAAGTTGGAAGAAACAGTTGCAAGTTCAATGTGAACCTATTGATGAAGAGTATCATGGTAATAGCATGGTTATAAAAGTAAATTATTAACATCTGTAAGTTCAAAGCTGAAATAAACACGTGGTGATCTAGTTGTATCGTAAACAATGGAAGTATTAGATTTCTTTTAAGCTGTACATAAAGGGTAAAATGGAAAAGGCAAGTAAATTTAAAAGCTGAAACAAATGCTGAAAATTATAGAATATATAAATTACAATTCCCAAATGACTCGTAGATAACATATTAAATAATGAACACAACAAAATAAAAGCTGGAAGGCACACAGTATTTGATACTAGTTCTTCAGAAGTACAATAAGTGATTTATGTATTAATTTACTCAAAACTGTGAAAACTTATCACTCATTATAACAACTGGTATTGCCAAATTGGATCATCACACACAGATAAAACTTAAGGATTCTCGATATTAATCTGTTCTTTGCGAATATTTGAATAAGATAAGTTAGGTTTTACTTAAGTTATTATTATGTCAAGGAAATTCAATTCTAAGGAAAACAACAAACCGGTTTTCTATTACTGCATGATCTGATCCAAAATGGCCTATTATAAAATAATAAAACCAACCTCCAGTAGTCTTCTTTTACCTTAGAACCACCATGCAAAACTGAAATAAAATTAGCCTACATAAAGTGCTAGGTATCATTAATTGTCCATTTATAAATTCAGAAATCACTCGAAGATTTCACATAATATACAGAAGTTGATAGAAGACTTTGCTTCGCTAACCAGTCATCATCATCATCATCATTTCAGCCCAGTATCATCCACTGCTGGATATACACCTCCTTCACCTCTTGTTCCTCCTCTGTCCCGTGTCCTCCTCTGTCCTCTGTCGCTCGCCAGTAAGTACAACTTAATTTAACCACATAATAATGCAGAGCCAATTGAAGGCCCTCTTTTGCTAGCTTGTATGTACATTTCAGATAACTCTCGTAAATCATAGAAGTCAATCGAAAACTTCATTTCAGTAGACTGTATGTACAATTTAGTTTAGTATCTGGAAGAAATTGTATAATTAATCGGAGTACATGGTGGTTCATAAGGTCTCCTCCGGCACCTCAGAAGTCCCTGGATCTATAAGGAACTTGATTAGTACTCTACGGATTTTATTACGAGGTTTGAATTTTTAAGACCTAACATCTATTTCTAGACAGGTCATGTAAAACTTTGGAAGGATTTTAATCGCGAGAAACAAGGAAGCGATTTCTCACTTGCCCATCACTAGCGTCACATATTTTATAACTAAGATAGAATTTCCTTAATACTACACGTAGAGGCTGGAATAAATTTATTAGACTAACTAATATGTGACTTTCCGGCGCACGATAATGAGAACTCGCAATTTTGATTGTGTTTTGTCGCCTTGTTTCTATAAATACACTAACTCAGAGAGTTCCCAATCCACTTTTGGGCTTTGAGGCCCTCCGAGACAATGTTTCGAACAAGTGATTTTAATAAGTTACTAATTAATATGATGTCCGCGACTGTGCCCATTTTCCAAGAATAGTATTTACCAAGTTAAAAGAGCCGCCAACACACGAGGCATCCAACGGAATTGCTACACCTCCTTTGCAATGAGATTGTCCTGCCGACAGCCAAGACAGCCTAGAAGTATATTCTAGACTACGGAGTCCGTTCGGCAGTACTATATCATTGTTGGCTCACAACAAATTGCATTATAAAGAATGCAAATAGCAAATAGTTTACTAATATGTAGCACAGTATCAAAAGTCCCTACTCCCTACTTAAAACTAGCTGAAAAGTTTGTTGCTTCACTCAATTTAAAACTTTTGTTATTTAAAATATTTACGGAAATAGATTTCCAGCCTTGGTTCCATTCGTGCTATCACTTAAAACTAGGACGGGAGACTTCTACTGTTAGTCTCAAAACTAACGAATTGAACCAGTGCTTTTACAAATGTGTTATGTAAATAGTGTATATTAATATATAAATAAATCATCATCTAAATAAAAATAAGATGGATGTTCTTTCTCCAGGTTCGATTACTGCTTGGTGTGTAATTTGTTGTTCTATATTTCTTAAATCTAATGAATACTTAAAATCTAAATTATAATCTAAAGCTGTATCTAACTTCGATTTCGTGAATTATTATTTTCCCTTACGGATAATAATTCAGTACTGGATTACATGTAAAGCATTTCCCTAAGATCCATTAATTTAACTGACGATTCAGTCTCTGTCAATGGATCAATTCCCGGATGATGTTGTACTATTTACTGAGTGAGGCAACAAAAAACACAGAAAACACAAAAACGAAAATGAAAATCAGAGAGACTCGAATAATGAAATATTCACATTTATTTTAAAAATATGTAATTATTTATCTATGTGAACATTACAATAATCGGAAATAGCTAAATGTCAGCTGGAAGAGTCTCGATCCCCTGCATGGAACAATCTAGGCAATCAAGATTCCCTAGATAAAGCACACATTACAAAGTGATTATAAATTAGAAACTTACAGACTCAGCCGAAGAAAACTTCACTATTCACTAATCAAAACTCTAAAATATAAATGAACCACTTATTTATTTATTATTTATCTATTTATTAATATTTTTATTTATTTATTTGTTATTCTGAAATATAATTTAATAACCTAGGTAACTATTCAAATTTAAGAAACCAAAAGACTAATTTTTAACCGGACAATCACAATTAAGCTAATGAGCTATTTTAAACCACTGCCGTGACGTCTCAACGATAATAAAAGATGCTATCCGATTCCTAACTCGAAACACTAATTTTTAACACTTCTGCGATAACTGCTAAAAACCCAAGCTATCATCCCCCTATCTATTAAAAATTAACGCTCTCGTTCGCACAACTAGCTCCATTCGAGAGCCCCGATCCGACCTACTTGACCCGCGTCCAAAGCTAACTAAACATTATTCTTCACCTTATCACTACGCGCGCACGACCATTCAGTTCCGTGATTCCGAGCCGACTATCCCTTCCCCCTTGCTCCTGCGCCGCTTGCGTTGATACGCTCGAGAGTCCACCTTTTTCTACCTGCTCGAGTTGGCCGTGTGCATTCTTCGCCGCATCTCTCTCCAACTCTCCATGAGCCATACTATGCGTCTCCCTCATCAAACCCGTCTTGTTGTACCGAGGGCGGGGCTCACACACACAGCACACTTGTGAGTCAACGATTTCCAATATTGAATCTTATTCACATTATAGGTAGGTACATTCACCCCCAAAAATTTTAAAAGGTTCATCCGGTTAAAATTTTTCTTCAGAATGAAACGTACTGTTATAATATATTATTCATTTATTTATTTTTAAGTGTAAGCTTTCTATAACGAAACGCAAGGATCGAGCATTTTCTTTTTCGTCATTGAGAGCTATATGAAGTGAAGAAAGAAAATAACCAAATATTAGTCGCAATAATTTTTATTATTACTTGTCTATGATATGTCTTGTCTATGCTATACGCATTTAAGCTAGTTTACTACTTACTAATACGAGATGTGCATAGTGCTTTTATTACCTGGAGTCAACCTTCCTAAAGACAATGCAATTTTAACAATAACAAAACAAAGCGGCTGTTTACGACTGCTGCAGGTGTCCTTTTGTTTCTTGAAATTTCGGCCCTTGAGATATTTATTCAGCGACTTTTATAAAATAGTAATAACAAACATTAGTGCTGAGAAAATATATTTAGTCTAGATCAGTACTTAGGCCCTAAGATAAGTCAATTAAATTAACCTAACTTCTTCTGGCCACAGTCAGAAGACGAAAGGAAAAACATAGAAGTTATTTCAGTAAAATTTTCATCAGACCACCAGATGATCTGGGCTACTTATGAATTTAACCTTAATACTAAAAGAAAGAGAACAAAATTTGGACAAAGAACAGCAATTTTGCGCCAATGGAAGTAGAATATCTTCACAATAATGAAACAACAATTCCCTAATATCACATCAGGAGATGTTAACTTATGCTAGGTACCTAGATACAGTTTCAGCCATCAAAGTTACCTGCAAAACAAAATAAAAAGTTAATATTGTAACTGAAGAAGTAAAAGCAATGATAGAAGAACGAGAAAGCCTGAAAAAACATATCCAAGAACTTAACAAAAACGGAGACTAAAAACACTGCAAAAAAACAACATGATATCAAACAAGAAAACTAAGTTACAAGCACTGGAAATTGGACTAGACAAAAGAAGCTCTACTAAACAAACAAGGAGAATTTAACAGTTTCAAATTATGTTTATGACTGATAATACAATAGGTACCCTACCCAGTATGCTTGATCGAAGACCATCACTTCTGAGAAACAATGCGTCATACTGCACGTGTCCAAGGCAATTAAGGATAACAAAAGCTAGGCCGACCTCGAATGTTTCGGAGCTTCAAAGTCTTTTGTTACCTGTTAACATAACTTAACAATAATACCGATAATAAATATTTACTCTCTAAAAATATGAACACATTTCTTCGTAATAGCGAATGGCGTATCGCTATAACGCAAACCAAGTTGGACTCACTTCAACTTTACAGTTAGTTTATTGTTATAAAGGATAACATTATAAAGAGTTTACACTGCACTAACATCTCCGAGCATATTAACACCAGAACAGACGATTCCACCGTTCCTTCCAATAGAATTTAAACGCGACATACTGCAAATGAAAAAAAGACAACTCTCCAGGTGAAGACGGTGTAACTAAAGATGCTGTTATCGCAATGATAGAACCCTTATCACCACATCTAACTGTCTTATTCAATAAAACTCTACAAGAAGAGATAATCCCTGATGACTGGGGAAACCCGATTATTACCCTACTCTATAAAAAGAAGACCCTAAATTTATAGATAATAATTACAGACCTATGAGCCTACTACCAATACTGTATAAACCTTTTTCGTCTATTCTTCTATTCAGAATAACGAAAACCTTAGACGAACAGCAGGCGCGGGAACAGGCCGGATTCTGAAATGGAAATTCTACCACTGTCCATATAATTACATTAACACAGCTCATAGGAAAATGCAACGAATATAATAAGGAAATATACCTAGCATTTGTAGACTACACCAAAGCATTTGACTCCTTTTCACATAATCACCCTGGGGAGAACTTGAAAGAGCAGGGAATTGAAGAAAAATATATCAATATACTCTAAAGAATATATTCACAATCTTATGCTAAAATAAAATTGGAAACGATTGGAAAACCATTTGCAATAAACAGAGAAGTAAGACAAGGTGACCCAATATAGCCAAAACTGTTTGCAACAATACTATAGTCAATGTTCAGAAAACTGGAATGGTCAAACTACGGTATCAATATAAATGGGGAGTATCTAACACACCTTTGCTCTACAGACGATATCGTCATTCTTGCGGAAAAACATGAACACCTACACTACATGTTGGAGACTCTAAGCACGGAAAGCTGTAAAATAGGCTTAGGTTAAAATAGGTTGAATATAAACCTAAGCAAGACTAAAGCGATGACAAACAGTATCCCTAGAACTATACAACTAGAAACCGGTAACGTTGAATATGTAAGCGAATATGTATACCTAGGCCAATGCATATCATTCCGGGAAACTACGCTAAAAGAGGTAAATAATCGAATCGCCATCTCATAGACAAAGTATTGGTCACACAAAAACATATTCAAGAGCAAACCCACGATTCACTTAAAGAATAAGCTTATAGACAAAACCATACTTTCTACATTACTCTACGGATGTCAAAGCTGGCCTCTTACGAAAGACATCATCGCCAAAATTAACACTTTCCAGAGAGCAACAAAACGATCAATGCTCGGACTGAGACTTAGTGATAAAATCAGATGCGACAAAATTCGAAGCATCACTAAAGTAACGAACGCAGTGAGTATGCTCTGCAAACTGAAGTCAAGGTGGGTCACGTATCTAGAATTGAAGATGGGCGATGGAGCGAACGTATCCTACACTGGTACCTAAGAAACATGACACACTCACGTGGACGACCGAGGAGAAGATGGACCGACGATATTGTAGAGGTGGCTGGAAGGCATGGACTCGACTAGCGCAAGATCGCCGACAGTGGAATCGCTTGAAGGAGGCCTACACCCTATTCTGGCCAAATAAAACTAATATCATTTAAACCTAATACTAATAATATTATCACAAAATACTACAATGCATAATAATATACCTACTTAATCATAATAATATAATCCTAATAATTTACTATATAAATTGAAATTGAATAGATTAAGTAAATTAATGCAAACTATTTTGGAAATAAAAGCTTTATTTATTTATTTATTTAACTTCTACGTTACGAAACGTCCTACATTCTATCAAACGAAACTAAAATAATTTATACCGTATCTACGTTTTCGTGCCTAAGAACTAATTTTATTCTTACTAACACCCCCATGGACTTTGGGTCCTAGGTAATTCAAATTTAAGCACACCCCCACAGACTTAAGGTCTTAGATTATTTAAATTTAAGCACCCCCACAGACTTAAGGTCTTAGGTAACTCAAATTTAAACAACCGCATAGACTAAAATAAAATCCTAGGTATTTTAAGGTTATTTGGACGCTTATAATCACGTTTGTGTCTTTTCCAAAAACAGCCTCTGGAACTCTTTCCATTTCACGAACATCAATTGTAGGCTATAAAGCCCACTTTAAGTTAAAGAATACTCCAATTATCCTGGTCCGAGGCATCAATTGTAACTAAACCACCCGCACGCATAAGGAAATCCACGAAGAATCGGCCAGATGATCGTCTACACCCTCGTTGTGAGATAAGTAACCCTGGAACTTTTAGAGTCAGAGAATGTTAAGGAACACAAACTAAGATATATTTTTTTTTTGTTTGAGAAGAGAAGAGCAGGCTCCAACCTCGCCCACTCCTGTGAGTGCCATCCACAGTATGCACCCCCCGGGGATTAGGTAAGGGTAGGACAGATGAGTTATGTTTTATATGTATCAAAGCAAATAACCACTCAGTCCCGTGTGATTGATATTCTCCCCTTTACCCTTCCCCGTTTACTTCTTACTTCTTTTTTTTTTTAAATGTTATTCATCATAAGTTTGACCATACAAGGTTCTTTCATTGTTTGTAATGATCGGCTATGCCGTATTTAGTAATCGTGTTGATCACCATAAGTTGACCATATAAGGTTCTTTGTAATATTGGATTTTCCCAACTATATGATTCCATCAAGCGATCAATGGTCAAGACCCCGATCCATCCATAATACTAGACAGCGCCAGAAGGTACACCCAGGGGTCCCACGAATGTAATCCCAGCACATTCGTGATTATCCAGGAGTGCTGGATGCCCAGCTACAGATTAGACTGAAGCCCCATATGTTTCACCTTTAGAAACCAGATTGTCAAGTAGAATTTATTGTATATCAGTATTTACAACATTATTCATGTTATGAATAAATACTAACTTTGATTGTAATAGTTATTACTTTATTATCACACCAATCACATCGAAGCTGAATAGTTTTAGTTAATTTCAATTCAATTACTTTAATCCTTTATAAGGATATAGGAACGAGTGGGAGGGATAATAAATGATTGATAGGAGGAACACTAGTTGAAGTCCGGACTCCAACATCTAACCAAACTTACTGGTTTGACAATAGTCTACTGTACCTATGTTTTGGTTGGTTATAGTGTCGAAGGTTGAATTAATAAGCGATGAACTGTCGGCCTAACAGAACATACACTCATTAACTCTATGTAAAGTGTGGGGAATATTTATCAGCTGCGTGTATAGTATTTGTGCGTGCAATGAGCTGTAATCACTAATATCAAACTCAGTAGAATAATTCCGCTCGTCAAGGTTTGTGAGGTCTTGACGCCACAACAATTCCACACAGTCTCATACTAGTTATGAAAACACCCATAGTGAGTAAAATGTAGTAGACCATTGCAACCCAGCAATTAATAACCTTGAATGGTTAATTATTATTAGTCTAACCGAGAGGAATTTTACCTGGTCAAAGCCTTTACCTGATACCTTTACCTCCGTTTACCTTTTACCACAGTTTATTGAATACAATTGAATTTAGACAATCCCACCATTGTCTCTAATTATGTAATTAGCGAGATGGGACTGCCTGTACCTCGCACAGCAAGTAAATCTAGTAACTTAAAATTATTATTATAACTACTTATTCATTTAGGTAAGAACTTAATAACTACGTCATATTTTGATAAGGTTATATCATATTTCCACCTACTGGCTTAATGACTATAATGCAGATTCTGTAAGAAATAATTTACGCCTTAAGACTCGATAGGATTAAATAATAAATTTCAAAGATTCAAGTTGGAAGAAACAGTTGCAAGTTCAATGTGAACCTATTGATGAAGAGTATCATGGTAATAGCATGGTTATAAAAGTAAATTATTAACATCTGTAAGTTCAAAGCTGAAATAAACACGTGGTGATCTAGTTGTATCGTAAACAATGGAAGTATTAGATTTCTTTTAAGCTGTACATAAAGGGTAAAATGGAAAAGGCAAGTAAATTTAAAAGCTGAAACAAATGCTGAAAATTATAGAATATATAAATTACAATTCCCAAATGACTCGTAGATAACATATTAAATAATGAACACAACAAAATAAAAGCTGGAAGGCACACAGTATTTGATACTAGTTCTTCAGAAGTACAATAAGTGATTTATGTATTAATTTACTCAAAACTGTGAAAACTTATCACTCATTATAACAACTGGTATTGCCAAATTGGATCATCACACACAGATAAAACTTAAGGATTCTCGATATTAATCTGTTCTTTGCGAATATTTGAATAAGATAAGTTAGGTTTTACTTAAGTTATTATTATGTCAAGGAAATTCAATTCTAAGGAAAACAACAAACCGGTTTTCTATTACTGCATGATCTGATCCAAAATGGCCTATTATAAAATAATAAAACCAACCTCCAGTAGTCTTCTTTTACCTTAGAACCACCATGCAAAACTGAAATAAAATTAGCCTACATAAAGTGCTAGGTATCATTAATTGTCCATTTATAAATTCAGAAATCACTCGAAGATTTCACATAATATACAGAAGTTGATAGAAGACTTTGCTTCGCTAACCAGTCATCATCATCATCATCATTTCAGCCCAGTATCATCCACTGCTGGATATACACCTCCTTCACCTCTTGTTCCTCCTCTGTCCCGTGTCCTCCTCTGTCCTCTGTCGCTCGCCAGTAAGTACAACTTAATTTAACCACATAATAATGCAGAGCCAATTGAAGGCCCTCTTTTGCTAGCTTGTATGTACATTTCAGATAACTCTCGTAAATCATAGAAGTCGATCGAAAACTTCATTTCAGTAGACTGTATGTACAATTTAGTTTAGTATCTGGAAGAAATTGTATAATTAATCGGAGTACATGGTGGTTCATAAGGTCTCCTCCGGCACCTCAGAAGTCCCTGGATCTATAAGGAACTTGATTAGTACTCTACGGATTTTATTACGAGGTTTGAATTTTTAAGACCTAACATCTATTTCTAGACAGGTCATGTAAAACTTTGGAAGGATTTTAATCGCGAGAAACAAGGAAGCGATTTCTCACTTGCCCATCACTAGCGTCACATATTTTATAACTAAGATAGAATTTCCTTAATACTACACGTAGAGGCTGGAATAAATTTATTAGACTAACTAATATGTGACTTTCCGGCGCACGATAATGAGAACTCGCAATTTTGATTGTGTTTTGTCGCCTTGTTTCTATAAATACACTAACTCAGAGAGTTCCCAATCCACTTTTGGGCTTTGAGGCCCTCCGAGACAATGTTTCGAACAAGTGATTTTAATAAGTTACTAATTAATATGATGTCCGCGACTGTGCCCATTTTCCAAGAATAGTATTTACCAAGTTAAAAGAGCCGCCAACACACGAGGCATCCAACGGAATTGCTACACCTCCTTTGCAATGAGATTGTCCTGCCGACAGCCAAGACAGCCTAGAAGTATATTCTAGACTACGGAGTCCGTTCGGCAGTACTATATCATTGTTGGCTCACAACAAATTGCATTATAAAGAATGCAAATAGCAAATAGTTTACTAATATGTAGCACAGTATCAAAAGTCCCTACTCCCTACTTAAAACTAGCTGAAAAGTTTGTTGCTTCACTCAATTTAAAACTTTTGTTATTTAAAATATTTACGGAAATAGATTTCCAGCCTTGGTTCCATTCGTGCTATCACTTAAAACTAGGACGGGAGACTTCTACTGTTAGTCTCAAAACTAACGAATTGAACCAGTGCTTTTACAAATGTGTTATGTAAATAGTGTATATTAATATATAAATAAATAATCATCTAAATAAAAATAAGATGGATGTTCTTTCTCCAGGTTCGATTACTGCTTGGTGTGTAATTTGTTGTTCTATATTTCTTAAATCTAATGAATACTTAAAATCTAAATTATAATCTAAAGCTGTATCTAACTTCGATTTCGTGAATTATTATTTTCCCTTACGGATAATAATTCAGTACTGGATTACATGTAAAGCATTTCCCTAAGATCCATTAATTTAACTGACGATTCAGTCTCTGTCAATGGATCAATTCCCGGATGATGTTGTACTATTTACTGAGTGAGGCAACAAAAAACACAGAAAACACAAAAACGAAAATGAAAATCAGAGAGACTCGAATAATGAAATATTCACATTTATTTTAAAAATATGTAATTATTTATCTATGTGAACATTACAATAATCGGAAATAGCTAAATGTCAGCTGGAAGAGTCTCGATCCCCTGCATGGAACAATCTAGGCAATCAAGATTCCCTAGATAAAGCACACATTACAAAGTGATTATAAATTAGAAACTTACAGACTCAGCCGAAGAAAACTTCACTATTCACTAATCAAAACTCTAAAATATAAATGAACCACTTATTTATTTATTATTTATCTATTTATTAATATTTTTATTTATTTATTTGTTATTCTGAAATATAATTTAATAACCTAGGTAACTATTCAAATTTAAGAAACCAAAAGACTAATTTTTAACCGGACAATCACAATTAAGCTAATGAGCTATTTTAAACCACTGCCGTGACGTCTCAACGATAATAAAAGATGCTATCCGATTCCTAACTCGAAACACTAATTTTTAACACTTCTGCGATAACTGCTAAAAACCCAAGCTATCATCCCCCTATCTATTAAAAATTAACGCTCTCGTTCGCACAACTAGCTCCATTCGAGAGCCCCGATCCGACCTACTTGACCCGCGTCCAAAGCTAACTAAACATTATTCTTCACCTTATCACTACGCGCGCACGACCATTCAGTTCCGTGATTCCGAGCCGACTATCCCTTCCCCCTTGCTCCTGCGCCGCTTGCGTTGATACGCTCGAGAGTCCACCTTTTTCTACCTGCTCGAGTTGGCCGTGTGCATTCTTCGCCGCATCTCTCTCCAACTCTCCATGAGCCATACTATGCGTCTCCCTCATCAAACCCGTCTTGTTGTACCGAGGGCGGGGCTCACACACACAGCACACTTGTGAGTCAACGATTTCCAATATTGAATCTTATTCACATTATAGGTAGGTACATTTTCCTTATTGATTACTTAAGAAATAAAAAAGTTATATGTCTATCTTTGTTCGACGTAGCTAGTAGTTTTTCCTTTCAAAACAGTTTAGCCATAATGGAAACGAAATAATTGTTTATTATCGTGCAAATTATGTACTACAAAGTTATTTAATATTAAATACTACGAACCAGACCAAAAGCACAGTTTGCCAATAACTAAATACACACAAACAAATAGTTCAGCAGGTGATTCCACATTCGCACTACACACCGGCCCACAGCGTTGCAAAACATACATTATTCTATACACGTCCCTTGGTCGCATTATAAACGGACACAAAAGGCAACCGACAAAATGTTCGACAAACACACAGAGATCGTTAGATGGCTCTCTCACTTTGAAGTTGTAAAACGAATGCGTTCTTGTTTTTAAAATAATGTAGAGTAACCAAACTGGCCTCTCAGCTCAGTTGATAGTAGCTCGGTCTTCTGCGCCTTAGGTTGTGGGTTTGATCCCCACTAAAAACAACAAATTTGACCATTAAACAATTTTCGCATAGTGAGACTATTGGAACTTATTAATTTGAAAAAGATGATCAATGAGATATTTTGTAAGGAGAGATTAAGGTAATTATGTGTTATGCACTGAATTATCTCAAAAACGTCATTATATTTGTATCTGTAATGTTTCTCGTTTAATATGACCGTGTGTCTCAGCCGACCACGCCAGCGTCGAACCAACTGCTAATTAAGGGTGGATTACCGAACGGACCGACTACGACTACTTACTGTTTACAACTGAATTCGAAGACAATCCCAATAATGTGCTGAACAATACCTCTAATTAGTCCCACAATATTTCGATACAACTTTGTTTTGGTTTAATTAGTGGTCAGTTTGGGTGTTTGGGGTCGACATTTAGTTGGGTTAGTGTAACGCGTAAGATAATTGGCTGGTTATATGTTTAGAAATTAGTTCAATTATAATGCATAAGTACCTACATAATATTTGATATAAATCCTACCAATAACAAATGTGAAGTTACGGCTCAATCACGCCCTAACTACATGCCCAATTTTGATGAAATTTCAGTATGTAACAGAATACAGCCTCTCTCGAAAAAAATACAGGAATTAAGGGTAAAATCTTCCAAGCGGATGAAAACAGCTGCTAGTATTTAAAAAACTGAACTAAAATGCGAATCCAATTCAGTTTTCTAAGTGTATGTTTGTTACAAGGAAACAAAATACCATATTAATCAAATACACAATAAATAATGAATTGTTGTATGTATTGAAAATAATGAAATGGCTTACAAGAAATATTTATGAAAAGGAAAACATCGACAATATTTTATAACCATAAAAAAACAGAGAGTCATAAAACAATTTCAAAAGGTTACTCGACTTGGACAAAGTTGGATCTCGTTGTGTATTCCATTCGCAGCGACTGCGGTATCTAGCCGCAAATAAGAGAAAGAGCAAGTCCTGAGGGCATCGCTTTAGCTTTTCAATTTCCCTTTCGGAATTATTCGCGCTAATCGAATACGACCACGACGGGCCGGGACGATCACGATGATTCATTCATGAGACTAATGTCCTACCCAGAAACTAGCTGTTATTGTGCACGACTCTACATAATGGATTCCATTATTATTGGCACCGAAGGTCCCCAAGACATAACGTGTAATAAGTGTTTCGTGGTTAGCACTAGGAAATGGAAATGTTGCTTTAATGGTGCCAGCCTTCGCTCTGGTCGGTATTAACTCTAAATTTATAAAGGAATCTGTAAATGCACATAAATACCGGTAGACGAAACGTAAAACTCCTACCTCGCCGATGGACCGATGACATTGTTTCGATCGTGGGAATTTGGTGGATGGAGAAGGTATGTCCAGCAGTGTATTACTCAGACTGATGATGATGATGAACAAAATTAGGTAAAGTGCAAATATCGCTATCATATTTGACAGCGTTTCACTGATTGCCATCGCCATCGCGCTAGATGTGCGCACGGCTTAAACTGTCCTATATCTTGAAACTCTATCAGCATTTATAATTAAGTAAGTTGAATGAACTGAAAAATATTATTTCTTATTCCCTCCATTTAGCCGTACAATAGCTAGAAACTTATTGTTTCGCTATATGACGGGCCGTCCCAGGGCGGCAGTGTGGCAGTGCGAGCCGCGTTGCAAATGATGGGGCGCGAGGTATTGTCGCGTGGTAATGAGCGCGGCCCGGCGCGACTCTCGCGCGCGGAACAGGAAAATTAAACTCCTGAGCCCGCGCCACAGAGCATAGAATATTACTACGCATAGAACGGACCGGTGCCACTATCGTTCCCCCCCCCTCCTTCCCCCCTGTTCCTTTATTTCAGATAAGGTACAAAAAAATTGTACGCGAAAACACTGTATTCAATTTGACTCCGCTGTAAATCCATTTTTTCCTGAAATAACCCTTTATAAAACTGATTCGATCTACATAATATAACATATGTTGTTTATCAATATCACTAGTTTAATTTTAACAACTCGCACTTGGTCAAAAAATTTACTTAAAAAAAATTGGTGTCAATAAAATGACACAAAAAACACACTAAAAAGGTTTCTCTGTATATTCCATGGTTTTAGATTTCCACAAAGGTTTGTGGAAATCTAAAACCATGGAAGATACAGACTTTTCTAATTAAAAAAAAACACTGTACCTCTGTCCTTTATCTACCTAGAGGCTAATAAAAAATTCACAGTTACACCTCTATTCATGGAGCAGTGTACATACTCTGTGCAACCACAGCCTCTCTTCATTACTCCACACCCGATTACTTCTCTTCACGACTTTAAATGCAACTGGAAGAGGTCGAACGGCTACCCTCATACAGTATGTTTTAAAATTAGAAACTGGCATTTTGAACGAAAATACTGTTGCATAACTTAATAACAGCTATGTAAACTCAAGATAAACTACATAAAATCAAATTAAAAGCACCTAAGAGACTACTACAATTTTGTAATAAAACAACACTTTTTAGGGTTTCGAAGTCCAACTAGGAATCTTTATAGTTTCGCTTTGTCTTTCTGCCTGTCTGTCCTTGCTCAGAGCCGTTTTACTCGTAGAAGCTTTAAAATTTGTTTTAAATACTATACCTACGTGCTCCTAAATGAAATATGTTTGCGTCTCACAGTCCTACAGAGTAATCTCCCCATTTCTACAATGCAAAGAGATTCTTCACTGTTTGTTTTTCATTTTATTCAGACACAGTAGAAACATAAAGTCCATAGGGCATTGCTTTAAGATTTCAATTTCCTTTCCGGAATTACTCGTACTTCAATCGAACACGCGTCGGGGGAGCGGGCGCGGGCGGCGTCACAACCGCAAATTACTCCGATACTCTACGTGCCATGTTTAAAACACATTTGATCGAGAATCAGGCGTCTTACCTGTGGTGAATATGTGAGACGCATTATTTATTGATAATCGAACGTTCTTATATTTAACGCGACGTACAAACTTAATCAAAAAACGGTGTCGAAGAAATAGTTCAACATAACTCCTTAGTTATGTTTAAAATAGATTTTTATGCATGGGAAGGTCGGTAAGTTATAGCGGGTGTGGGTGTGGGTACCGCCCGTCGTACGACAGCGGCTGCTGATTGTAAAGCGCTCACAGACGGAGCCTATTCGATTTCACGGCTCGCCGCGTCCGATATTTATTGTCATCGGTGCAGTTGTACGACACGGCGCCTACTGAACCGCGTTAAAAAATCTCCATTCCCGAAATCAGACGCAAACATTCCGCCGATGGCCCAACCGAAACGTCACGTTTTGTAAAAAAATGTTCGCTATACCTACATAGATCCTACAAAAACGTGTTATCGTTTTGCGTCGACGCGCGAAGAGGTGTTAACAATCGTTACTTGAATATGTTTGCAAGCAGGCTCGCGACACCTTGTCTTGTTAGGAAAAAGTGATGACACTGTGCTATTTATCACTTGCACGCGACACGTAGGCCCCAAGACGAGCTTTTGTTGACACTATTAATAGGGACCCCAGTACAAACTACGTTATTCAAAGCAGCATACTTGTATTTTAAAACATGAACTAACCCAAAACAAGTAAGCTTTTTTATTACGTTTTTAAATATATTTAGCACGAATGCTGCAGTTAACAGGTCTCAGAGAAGACATTCAAACTTTGACCTTTGACCCCAATATTGAGGTGAAGAGTTCAACCGGCCAGTAGTACACTTCGCTACGGGTTTGGTCTATTAGCTGAATATGATATTATATAAAGTCATTTTCAGTGAGCGTATATTGCACCGCGGTAACTCAATAGCTTTGTAGATAGCTAATTGGTACAATGCCAACTTGGTGGATATCGTTGTTTTAATTCAATTGTCTTGAAGCTAATGCACTCTCCGCGAGAGGGTTCTCGAAAAGTAAATTACACCAATCTTATGTTTATTACCGTTGTCTTATTATGTCTACCTGGTTTTATATCCCACGGCAGATAGTATTATTGTACATCATACATGCTTAGTAAGAAGAATTTACTTATGAGCAAAGAGGCTGTGTAAGTAGGCATTTGCTGCTCAATGCATTGTAAATGCGTTCCATTTTCAAATCACTTTACGATCACACTATGGTTGATATTATTATTTATGTTATGTTCATTACAGTTCAAGCTATGCAACACTCCTTGGTGAAACAATCTCTTTTCTTACAAATAGATAAAAGTTAGCTTTTTCTAAAAAAAAATAGAAGATACACACAGTGTGCATTAATGCGCGTCTGCGGCAATTTTAAGGCCTGCGCACCAACTAGCTGCTTGCAGATAGCAGAGCAAATATTGACTATTAATATTAATAAATAATGGGTTTTCTATAATAAACTTTTCATATATTTCATGTATTTCATACCTATTAATTTTTTTTATTTACCTCGCATGAATGATGTAAAGTAGAATGCTTACCTCGGTTGTAAGTATCTATTGAACCCTCCAACTGCGCCCTATGCGAGCCAAGCAGGATCTTGTTCACAATAGCTAACTTACTGCCCTTGTGTAACAATCTACTATTTATATTGTATTATTTGCTTTTATATTGCTTTTTATCTCTTCTGTGGTCCTACCAGTCACGCGCTACTCGTAAAACATGTAATAATATGATAAATAAGTAGTATATGATAGATAGTAGGTACAGTTGTTTAGTAATGCTGATGGATCCGCGTTAGCTTACCAGTAATGGTTGAGCGAGTAGGACAGAGCTTGTGTATTCAGCTCGTCAAACGTACGACAGTTGCGCTGCGTGCCGCCGAATGCAATCCTCGTCTCTATGCAACTCTGTACGCTGTTGACACTTCCACAGGTACAGTACAAGGCGTTTCCTAGGGCACATGTGATGCTCACCTGATTTTGATTTAGTTTTTTTTATGTTAAGTGGTAACCATCGCCTATGCAGAGCATTGTCTCGTAAGTCAAGCACGTCAGGGACGGGCCCTACGTGGCACTGTCATGCGCCCATCAACTTGGGGCATACATGTGTTGAGTCTCACATGCCAGTAATTTCACTTGCACCCACACCCTTCAAATTGAAACACAGCGATGCTGCTTCTCGGCAGAAATAGGCATGCTACAGTTAACCCTTAAATTAAATTTTATGAATCCATGCCTGAGCTATGTGCTTGACTATGATTCGGCAGAGATTATTATTTATTTATTTATTTACGAACTTTGGCCAGCTTCCACTCAAAATATTGCTATGCCCTAAGCTTAAGGGTCTATTATGTATTCACCATTTTTTAACGTCAACCACACTTAGGAGCTTGATTATGTAAAAAATTTTAGGGTTCCTTAGGATTTTGATTGGAGTTTCAACTACACTTAGGACCTTGATTATGTAAACAACTTTAGGGTTCCTTAGGACTTTGATTGTGGTTGACGTCACCATGTAACTTGATAATTGCAATAAATAATATGACCATACCAGGACCGGACCCAGGGAACTTATTAAGTCTTGTCCTTCCACATCCACATTTGTGCTACCATCCGGTTCACTGCAACATTGTTGCCATCAACCTAAAGTCCTACTCCGCTATTTTAAGGAGTTGGGCTGGCTGGAGTGAGGTTAGCAGGTGGACGATGCACAATACACCCCATCGCGGGACGTCAGTGCAGATCTTACTCCCCCAACTCATTAAAATTAGAATATTACTATGAACATGATTGCATTAAAAAAAACAGGCGATGTTTGAAATAGATTCAACACTGCAGTATTGAAAGTTGACTTACCAAAAATACAATCATACCTTGCTAATCTCGCTGTTTGAATCGCCGCGTACTGTACTGTTTAGGCTCTCGTGATTACTGGTTGGCTAAGCTTAATCATTCCCTTTATAGTCCCGTTCTCAAATACACAATACTAACTGCAGTGTCTAATTCGTGGCTGCCACCATGATGCCAAGCCTACGGTGAAATCCACAGCACTGTGCAACAAACATGCACTCCATTTAGTTAATAAATAAATAAATAATTTAGACAATCTACTCAACACTATCCAGCCCCAAACTAAGTAGAGTACTATGGGAACCAGATATAACGTATACATTTTTTACATACTTAGAAAACAGTGTAACGCCCAGACAGAGAAAACACGTCTAGTCTAGTCTAAGTTCATGTCACAAATATTTGTTCTCGGTGGGGATCGAACCCACGACCTCCTACGGCGCAGAAGGCAGCGTTAGCAAATGAGCTGACAGGCCAGTCGTTAATAATTTCAGTTCTTCTTCTTCTTCTTCTTCTTCTTTCTGCCCATATCCCACCTTATTATGTGGCCTGTGTAAGCTGGTTCCCATTGTTATGTAGACTGTCCACTATATTTATTTATTTATTTTATTAAGCAATGTTCAATGAAGAATTACACATCCATAAGTTAAACTTCGGTTCAAAGAATAATTTAAAAAAGGTTTTTTTTTCTCATTTCTATCTAGGAAGATAATCTAGTAAACTAGTTAAAATAATTAAATGATGTCTATTTATTATTATTATAAAGCACTATTGCCCCCCTGACATCAAAAGAAATACACATGTAAAGAGCATCTTCTTTTTAAATCTGGAAATCATCATCATCATCATCAGCCGGCAGAAATCCACTGCTGGACATAGGCCTCCCCTACACATTTCCAGGAAGAACGATTCTGACCCCTTTCCATCCGACTTTTTTTTCTGTAAAAGACAGACAAACGAGCTTACGGCCCACCTGATGGTAGACGGTCACCGTTGCCTACAGACACCAACAACACCATGGGTGCTGTCATTGCGTTGCATACCCTGATGGAGGAATTTTTTTACGTAACTTCCCGCGATCTTAACTATGTCGTCGATCCCTCTGGTTGTGGTAATCTGGTTATCAAATAATAATTTTATTAAAACCAATTTATTTGTAACTTGAATAATTTTAACTCGACCGTAAATATTTGTTAATTTACTTGAAAATGGGTGTCATAAAACAGTCTTTATGCTGTACAATCAAACATTTTACTGCCATTTCAAGATAATAAGCGTCGTCTCTTCACTTACATCGTGATTAAATTATCATTGCAAAGTCAGACTGCCTGCTAGAGTTATTTCTCGCTCATCGCTTCCACAAGATTAGTCCAGACGCTCTAAGAACCTGTTTAAAATATATATTCAAGTTTTTCACCGGCTTTTACAAAGTTACAGAGATGAAGAATGCAAATAGTATGACTTGATCTATGTTATAGTAAAAACTACTGTAAAACATAAGGATTTATAGCCGAATGGTCATGATTGAGTATTTTATATACTTTTACTAATTGGCGGAATAATGTTAACTAACTATACATATGTATAGTTAGTTATTATGTTTATTTAACTATACATAAATTGATATTTTGGTAAAGGAATAATTGTAAATACATTCATTTTGGTAACTTTAAACTTTATATTAATTGATTATTGCAAGTATCGACTTAATCGTGGCTATCGTTTCGAACTATTCAGCTCGGCACCCTCATAACGTAAACACACCACACCGCGATATAAAATTATCGAATTAGTTTCATCTGCCGCCACTTTTCGCCCCCGAATTCTAAAAGTGGCGTCAGATGACACTACCTATGTCCATTCACCCCCACGTCTCAGAAATGGGGGCAGATGGTACTATTTTAGTACCAACTGCCACCGATTTTATCATAGCCTTTTAAATAATAATGAATTAGATGTAAGCAACTTTATAAAAATAAAACACGAATGACTACAGATTAAATAATATGTATTTGCCACAACTTATACAACAAAATATCATTTTTTTTATTAAGCTCAATAAGTCAAAATACATTAATTTAAAACAAAAGAATAACTTAAACAGTAAATACGGTGATATCAGCAAGAGTAATTCTACACACACAATTTACTGGACTGGCATCTCAGCTCAGTTCGTAGTAACCCTGCCTTCTGCACCGTAAGCCGTAAGTTTGATCCCCACCGAGAACAAATATTTGTGTGGTGAACGTAGATGTTTGTTCTCCGTCTGGGTGTTATATTGTATTCTTAATATGTATAATGCATGTATCTATGTAATATTATATATCAGCTATCTGGTTCCCATAGTACAAGCTCTGCTTAGTTTGGGGCTACATAGTGTTGTGTGAATAGTCCACAATATTTATTTTATTTATTAATATGCAACGAGTATACACACATACTTCTACAGATGCACAAATACCTAGAAATATAGGTTTATTGAACCTTAATTATTTGCCTAGAACAACCACACGAACTAATTATAATAATAGCTTTAAATAAAGCTCCTCGCACTGATAGTAAATTGGTTCAATATTTAACCAGCACAAAATTAATGTTGTTTGCTTTTCCGGCGAGATTACTGACTAATAACATTACAAAACAAGCTGTTTGTGGGTAAATTATGCATGCACTCTCGGATCATTACCGCGCGCCGTTGGCCTCTGCTCAAAATCTTACGATTGCTTCGTTTACTGTACTAACACTTTAGTATGCTCAAATAATTGAATCGTATTTTTCTGTTACAATTGGAGCTTGTGCAATGTACATTATAACAAGTTTATTTAATACTGTTTATATACTGTATCAACTGTATTATATTTTATATACAACACTCTATGGGAGAAATCTGGAATATTCTATGGGACAAATCTGAAAGTGTCCTTTCATTTTTTTATTCTAAATCAGCTCATAAATTACAAAGTTGTTTTTAAAAATACTTAATAAAATTAAATTACTTTTGAATTGAAAAAAATACAAATTAATTGAGAAATTTGCCTATATTTTTGAAGTCTGTTAAAAATTAATCAGGGGTATTTATTGTACCTATAGGCCTACCCAAGTTCTGTCTGGCTCTGTCTCAGGTTCTGGTTTTGAGTCTGTGTGAGTTCTCACCAGTGTATTACTCGTATACTGTGTGGTGTGACGTGTCGACTTAGGATTTATTTAGTCAACACTCACAAAGACTCAAAACCCAGCCGGAGATAGAGCCAGACAGAGCTTGTGGTAGGCTTACTGATCCATTTCTGTTGAATATGAATCATATTTCGTTTATAACATTCCATGAGTTTGGTACTTCCACCGGATAGTGAAGCTTTAGATTGATTAATAATTATTTAGACATTAATAGGTAACGTAAGCATGATAACAAAGTCTAATCAACACAAGCCTATACGAGTAAGTAGGTAGGTACCCGAGGGCTAGGGAAAGGATAACATATTAGAAGAGCACGTCCTCTGGGAGAGCTGGATTAGCCAGATCTTTTCGAATTGAGGGTAAACATCCGACCGGTCTGCTCCCAAGAGCCGCGCCGAGGTGAGCGGCGTTTGTTACATTGAAATTGCATTTGTATTCGATGGAAGGGTCACGTTTTGATATGTAACCATTTATTCTCACTTAGCGATCATTTTGATTTTGATAAACTGACGGCTCTCATAGCTCAGTTGGTAGTCTCTTCCTTTTGCGCTGGAGGGCGTGGGTTCGATTTCCACCGAGTACGAATATTTGTGTGGTGAATGTAGAGGTTTGTTCTCGGTCTGGGTGTTATATTATTTTATTTTTATTACATCAGCCATCTGGTTCCGGCTCTGCTTAATTTGGGGCTAGATATAGTATTGTGTGAATTTTGCACAATATTTACATTTATTGAAATACTAAATATTATGAAGCTTTGCACACATCAAAGTGTTCTGCTATGGCGATCAGTGAAACACTGTCAAATATCGCTGTCATAATTTGCCAGCTTTTCAGTAATCGCCACCGCAGAACGCTTAGATGTGCGTTAGGTTTAAGTGCAAACAATCTTGCCTGGACTATGTAGTTGTTGAAACGTTCTCAAATGCGCCCCTTTCATATTTGATGACCCCACTCTTAATATTTAATGTTTATTTTTTACCCCTCTTTAAAATTGAATACCTTAACACACCTACCATTATTACTATTACTACCATTATTCACCTTTTGGCTGATTCGACTTATGACCAAAAAAAAAAAAAATACAACCGAATTGAGAACCTCCTCCTTTTTGATTGGAAGTCGGTTAAAAAATAGGCAAATCTTGATAGAACAACCTACTAAATTACGTTATGCTCGAACTGTCATAATAGTACATTATGATTTATGTGCGGTAGCTTGAAAATTACATCCGAGGCGTTATTGCAAGCCCGAGCCGAAGGCGAGGGCTACAAGAAAGCAGAGGCTGTAATTATCAAAGCGCACGTATGTCATACGACGTTTTATAACATATTTGCGAGGAAATAAATAAAAAAGCGGCCAAGTGCGAGTCGGACTCGCCCATGAAGGGTTCCGTAGCATCAAGTAACATAATAATTAAAGGTTTTTGTAGTTCGTCGAAAGGTAAATTGCGGTTTACGATTTATGACGTATAAAAAAAAACTACTGACTAAATCTCGTTCAAACCAAATATCGTTGAAAGTTTGCATAGTAATGTACAACATATATTTTTTTAAGTTTTATCATTCTCTTATTTTAGAAGTTAGAGGGGGGGGACCAACTTTTTTCTCGCGCAAACTATTCAGTTTAGAAAAAAACGATATAAGATACCTCACAACATCATTTTTGAAGACCTATTCATAGATACCCCACACGTATGGGTACAATGAAAAATTTTTTTTGAGTTTCAGTTTGAAGTATGGGGACCCCTAAAATTTATAGTTTTTTTTTCTATTTTTGTGTCAAAATCTTAATGCGGTTCACAGAATACATCTACTCGCCAAGTTTCATCAGTCTAGCTCTTATGGTTTCGGAGAAAAATGGCTGTGACATACGGACGGACAGACAGACAGACAGACAGACAGACAGACATGACGAATCTATAAGGGTTCCGTTTTTGCCATTTGGCTGCGGAACCCTAAAAATTAAACGAATAAATCTTTAATCACTTGTTAAAGCAGTTAGAAAATTTGAAATGTAAATGTCTATATAATTTAATTTCATTACAATTCATCCCGTTTTAATCAGTTTCATTCAGTCTCATTCAGTGTCACTCAGTCTCATTCAGTCTCATTGAGTCTCATTCAGTCTCATTCAGTCTCATTCAGTCTTATTCAGTCTCATTCAGTTTCATTCAGTCTCATTAAGTCTCATTCAGTCTCATTCATTTACATTCAGTTTCATTTCATAAATTTAGCATCTTGATAAACCGTACGTTTTACCTTATTAAAAAGCAACCCGTGCGTTTTACATTACATTACCGCACTAGTACGTAATGACATACATAACGATACTGAAATTAGTAAAATAAGAGACCCTTTACGAGCAAATGTGTTATAAAATTAATTAAAATCTTCGCTCGCTTGATTAATTTAAATAACAATTTGTAATAGGTATTTCAACCGGGTATTTTTAGAGAATCATTAACTGGGTGAAACATTGATGCTCATGTATTTAATTTGACAGTCTTTCAACTTTAAACAAACAATTTACATTGATATCGTTTACAATTACCACTGAGGACTGCTCTAAGATAAAAGCCAGGAAAATCCTCGTGAGCGCTCAAATTCTTCGAGCGCGGTGGCGAACCGTCTTTGCCCGACGGGCGGTAATAAAAACGGCTTAAATAGGATTTTAACCGCGAGTTCCTCGCCTTAATTAAATTGGATTTGCGACTGAAAGAAATATACGTGAAAAATTCGTGTCGATTATGTCAGGGAAACGAGTTTCGAAATCCCTTTTAGTAAGCGGATTACTACATCTCTCAAAGATTAAATATATGCGGTCGCGCTCACCTTTTGCTTTCGCTTATTTATTTGCTTAAATTATTTGTTGTTGGCGCCATAAGTCGCGTTTAGCAAAAAGGCCAGGCACGAGGCGACGAGGCGCGTTGCAGGAAGTAGCAGCCGGCGGGTGCTGCCTCGCGAGACATGACGCGTGGCGCGACTCGGACGTGCTACGAATGTGCTACAAATACGCTACGATATACACCTACAATCAACTTGCGTCCTCCTCACTCATAATATGCATATATTCATACTTCAATGCACAAACCTAAATATTTACTTTGCAACTGTAACTCGGAGCAATAGTCTATGATATTTCAATGTAAAACAATACGAGTATTTTATAATACTCATTGGAATTTCACGGTAATATTAAAATTCTAAAATAACGTCAGGAACAGCTGCAGTAACTGGGTTTTAATTATCAGTTACGCCTTTCAGCCGCGGAAAATTACTCCCATAAAACATTAAGAACAGAGGATATTTAAACAGTTTAGATACCAGTTATTAAAATATTAGACGGTCGGATGTGATAAGGAAATTACGTTAATTTAAATGAATTGAAAAGATTGACGTTTTTAAGGGATGTTTTATTAAATCAGCGGCCGGGTATTGAATAATATTATCCCCCAATTAACATTCGAGGGTCGATTTTTAAAACGGCTACAAACGCGAGCCGGTGTCGGCAATAAAATGGCTCGTCCCTTATCCGTCATTCAGCCCTTGGAGATTTCTTCTGGGGGAATAATTTACGTTGATCGCCCGGAAGGGGAGTGTAACTGCCTCACTGAAACTTTAAGCTTTCACTCAGAACGGATGCGATTCGCGGTGCTTCAACTTTGAGCAATAAACGACTTCGATCGAATAACGACGAACCGATTGTCTGGCTTCATTTTGACTTTTAATATACTGCAATTAATAAATCTAACTCCATGATCATTCATGATTTTGTACAAGAAGGTAGAAATATAAAAGTCATGTGACTATAGGAGAGTGATGACTATGAATGAGGATGAACAGTGCGAAAGATGACATGGAGAAGAAAAAAGTGAATACAGATGACTGCTGATAGAGGAGAATAGAAGAGAAGAACATGTTATGCCAAACCCACTATAAGTGGGATAAGGGCAGGAAGAAGAAGGTAGAAATATAAGGTCATCGTTCTTTAGTCTGGCTGTCTAAATTATATAGATAGTTTAGCTTAGCTCTAGAAGCAAGTGTCAGTAATAGTAATAATATTAGTAATAGTGTTAGTAGTAGTGTTAGTAGTGTTAATATTGTAAATCATATTTTTCCCCGTTTTTTCTGAGCTTAATCCGTGGTGTGGCTCATGATTATGACTTTACGCAGGGAGTGCGAGTTCCTTTGACGTCATACGCAGCTTGCATTTTACGCGGCACTTCAAATTCTAGTTTACGTTCAGTAAAGATTTTTTCGTTTGGGAAAATGAACAAGTTTTCAAACACGACGACGTTATTTTACTAAGGGAACCTTCAAACAACACCACATTTCAATGGTTCCACGCCGTGCGCTGGTGAATTAATTAATGTACTAAGAGGTTGGTATCACCTGAGTGCATTCAGTACACCACATTAAGCCAGTATTTTAATTCTAATTGGAATAGGATTTCATAAACAACTAGGTATTTAAAAAAATATCCATTATAAAAAAATATCCATTACTGGTATAAAAGAACCAGTGACACGGTGAGAAGAAGATGGGTCACTGATTTTGAAATATTAGGATAAATTGTTGCTGGTTTACCAACTTATCACGCCTGTTTCTCAAAATTAAAACAAATATAGGTAAACGCCAAAAGTCAGGTATAACGAGAAAGGTATTTAACATTCCAAAACAGACGGGCGAGCCCCGGGCGTCCGTCTTGTTAGAAAAAATTAACTCCCGACGTAAAATACGATACATTTTCTAGGCCTTTATTAACCAGTGATAAATAATGTATCTTTCATGAATACCACTTCTATTATAATAGTATATTCATGATATTTAAATCCATTATTGTTCTAGTAGCACTGCTGACAAAATTTTATCGTATAAAGTTAAGATTAGGGAAGAAGTTCGGATTTATGTTTAATTTTACACTTGTATTTAACATAATACTTATAAGCACCCTAATATTATGAATACACCAGAATGGAACTAAAGGGATAAAAAAGTTTAAAAGTCTATGACATCACAGTTCTATAGAGCAAATGGGTGTTACCGGAGTTTTTTTATGAAAACATATGGTAAATAGTGTAAGATGGTCGTTTGTACAACCCACTACCTCTTAACCTTATATACCAAAAACATTAAACCACTGATATTGTTATCGCTAAATCGTAAAGAGTGGGTTGCGAACACTGCTGCTAATTCCTCTTTACGAGCTTCGATGGGTCGACTCGATACAGCTATGAGTAGGATATCTGAGTTTTTATTCACCGAAGCCTATTGGTTGGTTAGTATAAACAAATGTATTTCTTGGTTTCGACGTTATTACATTGTATTGTCTTAAAAGTTATTTTGGACTGCCAGTAATAATACTTAGGTACTAGTTGTTAATGCGAATGCTAACAAATCAATTTTTGAAAGTCAACCTACGAAAAGATCTAAAATTGTTTGATCTTTACTCTGGTTGACAACCAAACCAGTGTCATTAAAGTTCAGATCAAACGGGTCCAAAATATTATATTCAATTCGTGTGCAAAATTGGCTTATTCCACTATCAAGAGAGATTGAAACCAAACTCGTTCTTCATAAACCGTTAACCGTATTAATCATTCGTGCGTTAACCATTATCTATTACTAGCTCATAATACTAAGATTAACCTGAGCTTAACTATTACTTAGATTAAATCGCTGCTGCCACTTCTGTATCAAAAGGCGGCATAACGTGCGTTAGCTTTCAAAACGGAACGCTTTTATCATGTCACCATAAAGGAGAGTGCAGTGGTCGATGCAGGTTTGGCGTTAATTCTTGTTTACGGCGATTCGCTTTTAGTGGCCCTGTTCAAAGCGCCGCTCCGTCACCTCGACGGCCAAGCCAGGTCAAGCTGCGCGCGTGAGCTCACCTAGATTGAATTCACACGTAAGTTCATCCCTCCATGCCACTAGCATCTACAACAATAACACGATAAAACAAAAACGAGATCTAAATTAATGGTTTCCATGAAATTTACTAGAACACATACCAACGCCAAACGGGTAACTACAAGCATCAGTCAAACACAAAGTAATAACACACCGGCTCATGTTTAATACTCTTTATAAACTGAAAATAATATTTTTGGTAAGAAAATATTATGCTGCCTAATCCGTAATTTAATATTAATTTATTGTTGAAAAGCACCGTCTTGTCGTCATCGAGTCGGAAAATAACGGAAGTCTTTAGGAATAAGACGGTGTTTTGAAGAGGTCGAAAAAATAATTAATCATTCGGTTCTTTTATAGAGGAAAAAGGTTAGAGGACATGATTGTTCTATAATGTTGGGGTTGTTCTTTTGTTATCATGAAACCGAACACAGGTGCCTTTGAAAAGACTTTTTGATAGACATAATAAATAGTCCCACACGGCAGGCGCGCGAGCTCGACTCTTTGAAACGTTTGCTCATTTCTGAAACACTTGTAAACAAAGCCGATATTCCTTCTGTATTTAGATGATACCTCCAAATAATGGACGCCGCGATGCGAATTAATATTGAGGTAAATCTTATTAGGACCGCTTAAACGCTGCGATAATATCATATTGTTTTGAAACTCACCATCCACGTTTCCTCTCTTATGCTCGAAAGGGTTCCATCCTCAGGGACAACCAAAGCCGTTGAATATTCATAGTATTATCACAAACCGACTTACAGAGCTGAGCAGCCTCGTAAATACGTAATATCTATCGTACCGAGATAAGTAGTCGTCTTTCGCTATATAATAGTGGTCCGTTTGTTACGCGAGTAATGGAAAGGACTTGTATCGAAGTCGTTTTTAAAGCTTTGTCGAGTGTTATTGGAAGTAGATTTCGAGATGTAATTGTTGTGCTGATTTCCCCCGGGAAGGCTGGTTTCTCAGATTGGCTGCTACTCGCTACCTGTAGTTGTGCCCACGTGTAATTCCGTAAACAAACAAAATATAAGAAAGTAAAATGGAATACAATTTATACTACATTATTTCTCATGGGATTTAAATTAATTCACACAAAATATAATCAAAACTCTAGATTCTTGTCTACCATTCAAATAGAATAAAAGTAAATACCTGTAATAAAGTTCCATAGGAACAACATTGTTATGACTGTTGTGTTGGATCGAGTATCAAGGGAGAGCTAATCCACTTGGTATAATTGTCTGGTTGTCTACGTTACGTACGCGAGTGTCCAACCGAAACATGAAACACCTCTAATAAATGCTTTGTCCATGTATGTCCCTGTCAGCATTGAGTGATTTCACACATTATTCCGCGTCAAAAGTATCACAAACTGTTGTTAATTCCGGCTAATATCCATAACAACCTTTACGCGGCTGTCACAGTGGGGTCCGATAGAAAGATGATGGATATCCCTCATGTTACATGGAATAGCCGGGTGTTTACTGACATCATTTGAAGAATCTACTCATTTTATTATTTTGGAAGAATTACGTGAAAAAACTAAAAGTGATGATTTTTTACTCACAAAAAGACAAGTAGGTAGAAAGCTAAGCAATATTAGGATATTGCTTAGAATGGATGCCAGCGCAATTGATCTATAGGAATTAAATACGCTTGCATCCAGAACGAAGATAACTTTCAATAATATACATAGTTTTAACTATAATTCGACTTCATATGACCAACATCAGTTCCATCAACAGGGAAGGAAGAAATCTATTCAATAAACTTGTGTAACTGATGAAAATATTAAAAAATAACGTTTGTCGGTCTGGTATCAGCGCCATCCATCACACGTATTAATAGCCACGTCCCCCTAACACACGTACTTAAATAATTTGTCAAAAGTCGCACTCGCTGCCTATACTGTGAACAAGTTCTTAAATCCATTTTTCTTCACACTTCTGCAGACGACTTTTGGAACTTTTTTTGTTTAAATGACACAAACAAGATGTTTTGGTTGGTTACATGCCTAAAAGTATTAACTTAGACTAGATAAATGAGTATCAAAATATATTAACAAACAACGAACGAGTAAGAACGGGTTATCCATGCATACCCTTAGTCAACTAACAAAAAATTATAAAATTGCTGACTAGATCTTCTCATATCTTAATTATATGTAATCTTATAATTAACTCAATAAATGTTTTGTAGGACCTTCATCTAATGAGGGCCATCTCTTATAATTTACATGAAGGTTGGATGAAGGCAAGAATATTTTATATGGCCGTTACGTACTGTCAGGGAGTATAAAAAGACGGTAGACGTTTAAAGAAATCGACGAACAATAGCAAGATTCAATTAACACGCCAGCTAGTCGTAGATCTAATGGCATTGATCGATGTTCCTGGGCTGGCCTGTACAAAGTGGAACGTTCCAAGTGGAAAATTGAAAGTTAGGTCAGATCCACACAAAAACGAGTTTCTCCACATCAACATTGTATTTTTTGCCATATTTTATTTTTGAATCAGCTTAGGTAAGACTCCAAAACTATATTTAGTGTTCCTTGTAGATTGGGCTTAAAAACTTATATTGTGGGACTGAACCATAAATAAATAATAAATATTGTGGACAATCCACACAATACTATCTGGCTCCAAACTAAGCAGATCTTGTACTATGGGAAACAGATAGCTGATATAATGCTTATAATGCATTAAATTTTGTAAATACATACAATATAAAACCTAGACAGAGCCCGAAGTCCCAGTGCATTTACAACATTTCGTTACCAAATGTTGTTTTCGATTTGCCAATTTGTCTCTGTCTAAATCAAAGCACTTGCTGCCAGACTAAGTTCGGCTGCATATGCAGTTCGGACTATAAGATGGCTCACTGATGAAGCTACAGCTAGGCTAGTTTACTTCAGCTACTTCCATAGTGTTATGTCTTACGGTATCCTTCTCTGGGGGAAAGCAGCTGATATTCAAACTATATTCGTTTTACAAAAAAGGGCCATACGTGCTGTTACGGAGAGGTGCGTGGAGTGGCGAGATGCCGTGGGGATTAAAAACACTTTTTATAGGAAGATAGAAGAAAACCGGCCGAGTGCGCGCGGACAAGCTAGTTGTCAGTACCGAGGTTAAAATCCAACTGTTTTGTAGCTGTCCGCGCGCAAGCGGAGGGTAGTCTTCGGTTTATTTCAACGAACAACAGTAAGTACATTTATATTTTTTCAAATCTACCTACACTTATAATTTAATAATTTTTTATGTTTGGTTTCAGGTTCGCGAGGTGCGTCGTTTACACTCTCCGCCCAGTGTCACGTTAGGGACACTAATTAGCAACGGGAAGCAGCGCCAAGCGAGTAACTGGTCGGACCAACACTCCAGACTTCGTCTTTATTTCTACAGTGCGTATACGGTCGTCCGATCCAGGCAACACTCTCTCTACGATACCCTTCGGCCAAGTGTTTCTCGGGAGGTTAGGGTCGACTATAAGCACTAGGTCTCCTGGCTTCAAGTTAACTCTTTCTTCGTACCATTTCTGTCTAGGCAAAAGGTCCGGTAGCACCTCCTTGATCCAGCGTTGCCAAAATAGGTACGGCGTCAGTTTGCGTATTCGGCTGTCAGGTTGTACCTGTTCACTATTTTTCAATAAATGGATTTCCGTAGAAAATGATTGCATCTGCGCGTAGCGAGTTAATAACCTTTCTGCTCGCTGTAATAACTCTGTGTCAATTTCTTTTTTACAGGTTTTCTTGCATTTTTCTAGGAACAGTAGAACGGTAGCAGTACTTCTCATAAGACGAAGCCACGACGAAAACTTCTTGGGGTCCGGAACAGGTAAAGTAGCGCTCTCAGTAGTGTATACATGGTGTATCATTTCTAAAGTTTCTTCATTAATTTTTATTTCTTCTTTTTCAGATGCGGTCGTTTTCCAGGAGCTGTCTCTTTCATAAAGGAAACCAGGGCCTTGGAACCATTCACAATCATTGTGTAATTTTAAATTCATATTTTTTGTAGCTACATCTGCAATATTTTTATCAGATCGTATGTAGTGCCATTCATTAATTTTGCTCAACTCGTCGATTTCACCCAGTCTATTTGCTACAAATGTTTTGTAATTGCGAGTGTCATTTTTAATCCAGTGTAATACGGTCATAGAATCCGTCCAAAAAAATCTTCTACTCGGTTGTATTCTGTGTTCTTTTTGTATAACATCGGCGAGGCGGCATGCGAGTACAGCGCCCTGTAGTTCTAGCCGAGGAATTGAATTAGGTTTTATCGGTGCAACACGGCTTTTACTAGCGATGAAGGATACGCACACATTCATGTTATCTGTGTGTACGCGCCAGTAGGCTACAGCGGCGTACGCGGCGGGCGATGCGTCACAGAATATGTGAAGTTCTATTGTTTCGCTTGAACTCGCTTGATTGTTGAATTCGTCAGCTGGAACTTGTTTTGTAGCAGAACGAAAATACCATCTTGGTATGCGAATATCTTTTATTTCTTGTAATTGACAAATCCACTTACGAAAAATTTCAAACTGTTTTGTAGGTATTTGTTCGTCCCATTTTATTGTAGACTTCCAGGTATCTTGAATAATGATTTTTGCCTTTATAGTGAACGGTGTCAGTAGGCCATAAATGTCGAATATAGACATAACAATGCGTAGAAGTTCCCGCTTTGTAGGTTTTTGTTCGCATGTCAATATTTTCTCTGGAATCTTTTGCAGTGAGAGGTTGAAACCAAATGTGTCGGTTCTCGGGTACCATAATAATCCTAGGGTGCGTTCGCACAGATTATCTTCTTCTGTTTTGAAGTTCACGACGGATTCGCTTAAGGCTTCTTTAGATATATTTTGACATACTTCAGGTTCGTTGGACGTCCAATTTCGTATCTCGAAGTTGCCTTGTTTGTGTATGTATGTGACATCTCTCATCGTTTTTACGGCCATGTCTACATTATCGAAGGAGTCTATATAGTCATCCATATAATGGCTATGTACAATAGCATGCACGGCTTCGGGCATCTCCTCGGTAAATCGTTGCGCATTTAAATTCTTTACATGTTGTGCTATGAAAGGTGAACAGTTGGCGCCAAAAATAAGTGACGTCATTTTGTACTTTTGTATGGGTTCGTTTTCGTTCTGGTTGTCTCGCCAAAGAAATCTCAAGGCATCTTGGTCGCTTTCTTTTATTTTTGTTCTAAGAAACATATCTTTTATGTCACCTGTAAGTCCGATTGTTCGTTCTCGGAACCGTAACATGATGCCCAGTAGGGATTCTAATAGGTCTGGACCTTGAAGTAAGTAGTCATTCAAGCACTGACCAGCAGAAGTAGCAGCGGCGTCGAATACAAGACGCAATTTTTTCTTATTCGGATTGTCAACTCCGAAGTGGGGGAGATACCACTCTTTTGTAGCTCTATGGTTATTTTCATTAGACTCGATTTTACAGGCATAGTCATTGACGAGCAAATGTTGCACTCTTTCTTGATATCTTATGGCAAATCCTGGATCTGTTGACATTTTCCTTTCTATGGTTTTCAATCGACGATAAGCATTTGAAAATGAATTTTCCATCTTAGAATTTTCATCTTTCCACGGTAAGCCGACTTCCCATTTTCCATCAATTAATTTTGCAGATTTTTCTACGATTTCTATGGCTTTCATTTCGTCTTTATTTTGTCTCGGCTTATTGTGAACACCAATGCTTTCGAACATAAAAGATTTTCGAACCATTTCATGTAAGCGCTCGTCATTCTCAGAGTCCGTGTGTATCAAACCGTATTGGCGATAACAATAACTGCATTCATTCGTATTTACATTTTCGAGTGTGTGGTCCGATGAGGTGTCAGCTGTGATCCCACAGGCGCCTGTGTGCGTGTCCACCAGTGGGGAAGTGTTGGCGGCAGCGCAGGTGCAGGCGTGGCGGGGTAGGCAGCTGGAGACTGAGGCAAGGGCGCGCCTCGGTTGATTCACCGTTATCATTGCACACTCTGATACTGAACTTGAACTTTTACGTTTTAATGGGCACACACCGTGCACACACCAACCTAGTGGTGTTAGTGTGGCACAAGGTTCATTTTTGCTTCGCATTATTGTCTTTATTGGTGCGATAAGATGATAATTGTCCTGACCAATTAATAATTTTGGCTTCACATTCACACTACATGACATGTTAAAGTTCACGTTATTTAAATAGGCATAGTCTTTTATTTTTATGTTGGATAATTTTTGTAGCGGTAAATTTAGTTCATTTATTTTTCTGGCACTGAGGTCGAATGAGTCATTGTTTATGTTTGTTATTTTAAACTTTATTTTTTCACTTTCACACATAAGTTCCGAGTCCCACGCGCCACGAACACAAAGGGTTTGTTTTTGTCCATGTAAATCGACACTATTGGCGATATCAGCTGATATCAAGGATACCGTGGCGCCATCGTCCAGCAATGCATGAGTACGGATCACACCTTTCGGTCCGTGGATGTTTACGGGTACCACTTTCAAAAACACACACGATGTTGAGTCGTCCTTAGCATGAGTCACAGTCTCGTTATTCACTAAGCAGTCACTATTTAATTGTTCTACTTTTTTATCACTGGTTATCGCACTATTGTCATTATTGGTAAGTACTTTTTCACTTTCAGTTTTTTCACTATTTACACTTTCACTTTTCAGGGCTTTGCGCTTCCAGTGTAAAAGACGGTGATGCGGTAGTCCACATTCCTCGATGGGGCAGGAAGCTGCAGAGCAGGTGTCTCTGTTGTGATTAGTAAGTAGGCATTTATGACACAAGTTGTTGACTCGTATGAAGCGCCATCGATCCTTTGTCAAAGCTCGTTTGAATCGTGCACACTCAGGCAGCTTGTGTCGGCTAGTCTTACAGAACTTACAGCTGATCGTTTCGTCGCGCTTAGCGCCGAGTAGAACTGAGTGCGATTTTCGCTCTTCGGGCTTCTTACGGTAATCTGATAGACTTTGTAAGTGCGTCAAACCGGCGGCTGATATTTTATTCGCTTCGCTGTATAAGAATTCGGCTAGCATTTCTAACTTAGCTTTTTCTATGTTGCAGTTCAAGCTGTAATAGTCGGCCCACTTGTTGACGAGTGGACTAGGACACTTGGCGAGCACCGAAGATACCAGCTCAGGACTTCTTAGGTAATCAGTTTGTTTCACTGCTTTTACTGCGGCCACGAAATTTTTGATTTTTATTGAAAATGACACAATTTCGTGGTGGTAGTTTTGCGATAGTGGTGGTATTTTTTTCAGTTGAAATGTAATTTTGTGTATTATTGTTTCAGGTCTGCCGTAGCGGAGTTCGAGCGCTTCAATGATGGTTTGCGGAGCCGTGGTCCCGATGAGGAGTGAAGAAACTGTTTCTTTTGCTTCTCCCTTTAAGGACTTGCGTAATCTCCACACATTTTCAGCATCACTGTACTTACATATTTTTGTAGATTCATCGTAAGCAAGTTTGTACGCCAGCCACTCGAGAGGATCTCCGTAGAACTGAGGTAAGTCTTTTGAACCAGCAAATCTTGATATTATTTGTTTATTTTGCAGGTTAGACTGGTGGATAGCACTAACGAGGTTTTGTATCTCGGCTCCGCCGCCAACACCGCCGCCCGCGCCGCCGCCGCTGGCGCCGGCCCGCGCGCCGTCGCGGTCAGCGTCCGCGCCACTGTTTTTTAAATTCTCAGCTAAGTGACTTTTATCGAGCCACTGTTGCACTTTTCCGATTGAGTCTATTTCAGTAGGCTGGTACAGAGAACTTCGACGACTTTTGGACGCGCTTTCTAAGGCCGCTATATCCGCGGCTAACTTATGTTCGATTAAAGATTTTTCGATGTCAGCCCTCGCTTTGGCGGCTTCAAACTCAAGTAATCTCATTCGTGCTTCTATTGACTTAGATGTCGAGTTGGAGTGCGGCTTGGAAGAAACGGGTTGCAAACTGTGGGCGCTTTTTAGGCAATCGCCTTCAGTTTTAGGTCGCGTGATGACACTAAATGCCGTTTCAGGGTTTCCCTTTTTCACTATTTCCGACTGGACATCGCGCTTCGGGTCTTCCTTCATTTTCAGTTCTTCCTTTTTCCACGCACTACGTGTCCGCACCGTTGTAAGATGGCGGCTGCGTTGCGGTGGGGTTTTATACATTTAAGCGACTTCTACACAATGTTCCACGTATAATCCGGCTCGTAAGGACTTTGTTACGGAGAGGTGCGTGGAGTGGCGAGATGCCGTGGGGATTAAAAACACTTTTTATAGGAAGATAGAAGAAAACCGGCCGAGTGCGCGCGGACAAGCTAGTTGTCAGTACCGAGGTTAAAATCCAACTATTTTGTAGCTGTCCGCGCGCAAGCGGGGGGTAGTCTTCGGTTTATTTCAACGAACAACAGTAAGTACATTTATATTTTTTCAAATCTACCTACACTTATAATTTAATAATTTTTTATGTTTGGTTTCAGGTTCGCGAGGTGCGTCGTTTACACGTGCCATCTATAAAATGAAATCACGAGACTCATTGAGGGAGCGATTTAAGGAAATTAATATCCTCACAGTAATTTCACAATATATATATGAAAACTTACTGTACACTCACAAACACATCTGTAGCTTTCAGAAAAATTGTGATTCACATAATATTAACACTAGAAATAAAAATAAACTTTATATTCCCAAATTTCGTTTACAGAAGGTAAATGGGTCTTTTATGGGGAACACTGTACGCTTCTACAATAAACTTCCGGAAAATGCAACTAAGCTTCCAATTCGGAAGTTTAAAGCCTATATTAAGAGTAATTTGATAAAGAAAGCGTACTATACTCTAGATAGCTATATGAATGATAAAACTGCGTGGCCCGATGTCCCGGTCACTCTACCCATAGGAAGCTAGCATGTCAATTTGCAATGTCTGTACCTACTATTTAATATCTTATTTTTATATCTGTGTAGATACTTTATTATAACTTTGAAGCGTAGCGTGTGCTGTCTTTGAAACTTTTGCTTTTGTATAATTACATTGCATACGTCTGACTAAGTGAAGTGGCACCACACTGGAACTTCACTGCTATTATTTTAGACTATTTTTGATTTGTAAAAGGATCATATAAAAAAACGGTAGGAACCGAGACGTAGTTTGTTGCCTGTTCTTCTACGCTTGGTCGCGTGGAACTGGCACCTAGACTCACCTAGCTTTAAGACGTTTCAAAGTGATTCTTGTATCGTATTGAATAAACGCTTATTGAATCTTGAATCTTGAATCTATGTATGGAGAAAAGATGAGACAACAACTCTAACTACGTAACGTATTTTTGCCGTCTCATATTTTCTCCATACAATAGAGAGAGACAAATAGGCGAAACGAAAACAACATTTGGTAACGAAATGTGGTAGCAAAACTCCGACTTCGGGTACAGATAACAAATATATGCGTTCACCACACAAACATTTGTTCTCACCGAACGAACGAAACGAAACCACGACCTACGGCGCAAAAGGCATAGCTACTACCAACTGAGCTGAGCAGCCAGTCGATGGAGGACTATGTGATCTTTGCATTTTATTTTTAACAAATAGTGCAGATACCGTTGTAAAGAATAACACGAATCCAATCAAAATAGAGTACACACGTGCTGGCTGCGTGGTTTAAAACTCGATGCAGCAATCTCGACTAGGCTTGGTATTATTTTCAATTTGAAATCGGTCCCGATTCTAACTCATAGAACAAGCGAGCGCTAGCACGAAACCATTACACTTTGTTGACATCAACGAATGCCCTTTTACATATTCACCCCAAGCACACAAAGATTGAGCCGTGAAATTGAAAATGGTTTCTATACAAGGTGTATCTAAATATGTGTACTATGCGAAGGTGGGGGGTTTCAGACCACAATGGTGATCAGTTGTGGGGGGGAGAAAATTAAAAATTCCTATTTTCAGTTTCCCATACAAAAATATTTAATTTCATAATGCCTAAATAAATTGACAACCCTATCCTTGTAACCCCTTGACCCCTTGACCTACTACCTCTGTAGGTCTACTACTACTACCTACTACCTCTGTAGCTGAGTTTAGGGTTGTCACTTTGTATAAAGTCAGCTGTTCATGTTGAAACTTCGTTGCAGTTTTTTTCAGAGATACCAATCGAAGTTCGAAAAGTCGTTGAACAAAAGTTGTTCCCCGGGGGGTGGAAATTCACCCCCCTTCGGGATAGTACACATATTTTGATACACGTTGTATACAAAAATTTATTCAACGCACGTTCCCGAAATATTGTCACCTCAAAACAGAGTCATCTCGTCCTATTGTGGATGGTATTTAGTTAGGTTCACTCAAACATATTTTTGACACATTTTTTTTTGAAATAGTCAATGTCGTTTACTCCTATAATTGAGGTGACATTTAGCATACCGGATATTGCTTTTAGACCGGTGTGAACACCGGTGAAAGTGAACTTTGTTGGTGCGACTAAAAAAAACATTTGATTTAACAATGCCGGCTCGTTAAATAAAATGAATACTGGAATGAATTCCGCCAAGTTCAAAGCAGTATTCAAAACGGACAACAGGTAGGTACAACATTATCTGTGTACTTAGACCAATACAGAGAACACTACTCAACTCTAAAAAACTGGGTCCAAGCCAGTCTTGTCCCGTGCTGAATAGCATAAAGATTACATTATGTCAAATAGGCCCCAACTCAGCTTTTTATTGTCTGATATGGCTGTAGCTACCATGCCAAACAGGGTTGGTTTTCCTGCCTTGAAAAAGGGTGACATCACACAGATTTTGTAAATATATAAATAAAAATAAAATCAAAACCGAATATTTAATACTTTTTTTCCATTAGTAGTTTATTTAATACTAGCGACCGCCTTCTGTGGCTTTGCTCGCGCCGTTCCTTTTACCTATCCACCCATTTTCAGCCAAATACTAACTACTACTAACTAACACGGCTTTCTTTTATATATACAGAAAATAAGATGTAAGTTGACGGGTGTAAGTAGTAGTCGTGTTTGTAAAATCCGCTAGTTCTCGTAGCGCAAAGTTTTTAAGACAGACAACTCTCGGTAGAAATAACTGGCTTTCTATAATTTATGTTTTGTAAATCCAGTCTCCGAAGTCTCTCAAGGAAAACAATAAATAAATAAATATTCAGGACATTCCACATAACACTAGCTCCAAACTAAGCTTGTATGATGGGAGCCAGATAGCTGAATACGAAATACTAAATTTTTTTGGAAATACACAATCACGAGTGGAATAGAATATTACACCCAGACAGAGAACTATGTTCAACTCACAAATATTTGTGCAAGGTGGGGATTGAACCCACGCCCTCCAGCGCACAAGGCAGAGCTACTACAAACTGTCAAACATTGTTTTAACAATCCATTTATTTAACAACGAACGTAAATTATATTTCCTTACTTTTACGTAAAATAACTTGGCGGTCGATAGTTCTGGCCCGCTAAAGATATTTTACCCTATAAGTATTGCGAAAAGATCGAACCTAATCCCAATGGGTTCGAGCCTTCGCAGCGCTGGATGTGATAGATACTGAAAATTGCATAAAATCCATCAACACTGCCGTATTGTGCCCGTAGCTAAGTTGCTTTGATATTTTCTGAAGCGAGCGTCTTTAAACTCGTACATTATAAAAGCTAGCTTCTTTTATAAGCTAGCAAGTTCTTGTTACTTCAAATAATAAACAAAAAAAAAGCAGCCAAGTGCGAGTCGGACTCGCCCATGAAGTGTTCCGTAGCATCAAGTAACATAAAATAAAGGTTCTTGTGGTTCGTCGAAAGGTAAATTGCGGTTTACGATTTATGACGTATAAAAAAAAACTACTGACCCCTAAAATTTATTGTTTGTGAGAAAATCTTAATGCGGTTCACAAAATACATCTACTTACCAAGTTTCATCAGTGTAGCTCTTATACATAGTTTCGGAGAAAAGTGGCTATGACACGGACGGACAGACAGACAGACATACAGACAGACAGACAGACAGACATGACGATTCCATAAGGGTTCCGTTTTTGCCATTTGGCTACGGAACCCTAAAAATGGGACTGCCCAAAAAAATTTTTGATTTGAGGTTGTTAAAGCCACGACTTTTTGGTATGTAAGCGATTACTGGATAATCTATATGACACACCTAATTCGAATAAAACGCGAAGGCGTGTACAACACAATCTAGTTAAATAAATATTATAGACAATCCACACAACACTATCTAGCCCCAAACTAAGCAGAGCTTGTACTTTGGGAACCAGTTAGGAAGCTAATATAATACTTATATATATTTTTTTGTAAATACTTAGAATACAATATTATTATAACACCCAGACAGAAAACCAACATCTGTGTTCACCGCACAAAGATTTTTTCTGGGTGGGGAAACCGACGACCTACGGCTCAGAAGGCAGAGCAACTACCAATTGAGCTGAGAGGCCAGTGTTCAGATCGAGATCAATAATAGAGATAATATTTCAAATAAAAGGACTGGGTATCTCACTCAGAGAAAAACATATTTTTCCGTTGGGGCGAGCTAAATAGAAACGTCAGCGTTCGACTGAGGCCGGCCGACCATATGTGCCCGTGTTGTGGCCTTGCGACATCCATACATTATGGAACTACGAGTGGAGCTATAATGGGGGATGATAAATCATTTTTATTCAGTTCTATTTTATTGAATGTAAGATATTTCTGCCAGAATAGAAAGATAAATAATAGGCAAATGAGAAATTACTAAATGACTTGATAGGCTCACGCTGTCTGTATAATTTGCAAAAACTAAGTAATGTTTTATATTAAAAAGTTATAATTTCAGATTTGTTCTTGCATGCAAGGTATAGTTTTGAATTTAAAAAGTTTGAGCTTAAAGTTTGAAACAAAAGTTCGGTTCAAGAAAAATAAGTTCAAGAAAAGTTTTCAGTTTGTATCAATTTAACCTAGAAGAAATAAAGGAAGATTTTTGAAGTTGAAGGCTGGCGTTTCAATTGGACTCTAGAAGAAAATACAGTCACAGAACAGCCAGAGACCCTCTTCTGTTTTGCGAGAGGCACGTGGAACCACCGCGCGCACCACCTCCATCAGGCTTGACGTCTTAATTGGTGATGGCTACTGCTCCCCAGTGCCACCACTCAGGTCTATTCTGGAGGAAGAATATCATGGAGGCTCTGCCTACAGCACAGGTTCTCCTAGGGTGGGAGTTAGCATACTTACGCGTTAAATTTTGTACAGCTTATTATATTCAGTATGTACCTGTTAGTATATTGTAGTAAAACTTTTGCATCATTGATGTTTGTTGCCAAATAAATATTTTTAAAACTTTTAAAGCTTAAATATGATAATTAAAAATAACGCAAGAGTAATAACGTGTACGCTCGATAGAAATATAAAACAAACATCGACACATCTCGTCATTCCTACCCAAATGCATTAAAACAATAACATAATCCAAGGATTGAAAGTGCATCGACAATTATTCCCAGGCGGCCAAAGAGCGCCATTATAACTAAAACAAGCAGCAACACAAAGTTTGACAAAGCTAAACTCAGGATTAAACTCAACTTGAAAGCACAGGCTATACAAATGTCTACCCAGCTAGTATAGATGGACCTAGCGAATGTTTGCATTATCAAAAATGCTACAAATTGCCTTGCCAACAAGCTTTGACAGAAATAGTACATTGTTACCTGAGTGTTGAAAGTCACGTTTTTTGAGTCCCGAGACGAGTTTGGCGCCAGAGCGTTAGCGAGGGCGCCAATGGAGCTTGAGGGACTCAAAAGACTTTCACCCGAGGTAAACACTGTGCTTTTCATTACGAATACAAGGAAAGTAAAAATAAAAACATGAAAGAAAAATTAGTGAAAATGAAGATTGAATTGCCGCCTTCCCGGTTTTTTTTTTCTTTTTCTCTGGCGGGCCTTCGGCTTCGGCTCGCCAGCATTATTCAGCCATTATTTTCATTTTCATAATTTAAATCTATGTTATTTTAAATAAATAGTTGAAGCTATACACTAATCAAGTAATTTAGAAGATATATTATTTATTTAATACTATATTTATGTTATTTAAATTTAAATATTACATTGCGCTCTAATTACACTTTTTAAACTTCTTACCGTTGTAATGGGTTTCCAACCTACTTGCTGAATAAAAAGTTGGAATTTGGTTGAACAACCTCCTTGCAGTTAGAAAGACTTTAGAAAGTTGGAACATGGTTGAATAAAATAGAACTTGTTTTTTTTTATAATTTGACAGCTGTCAGTAGAAAGCGATTCTCCCTAGGGCTGAAAGTTTTACTTTCAATTAGGCCCCTCAGGCAACTTCAGACCTACTTTCAGAGTATGAGTAATGAAAACTATATTATAATTTGGTTAAAATGACTGATAGCCCCAAACTTTTACACTGGTGCTTGATACACTGAACAATATTGACATCGGACTTGATGGATAGGCTTTGGGAACTGTATTTTAAACTCCATAAATAATACCTTTCGAAAACAGTTAATAGACGACCAACATTAAACATTCGTTCGAACATTTGAAGGTATTATAAATCATTGGTCTGATTACATACTGTTTTTTTACCTCATGTTTCTATTCCTTAGGCTGTTTATAACAGCCATTACGTATGTACTTATTTTTAAATTGAAGCATAGATCTCATGGTCTAAAATTATAGTGAGCATTCTGTAATATTTAATCCAAATAACAATGTGATATTTAAAGCGATCTCTAGATTGTTTGTAACGGTCAGAAAATAGCTCAACTGTTTTGTGTGTAATTTAGCATATTTTGTAAATATTTGTCAAGTTGTAAGTTTCTTTGTGTAAATAAATCTCTATCCAAATGAATATTTTAACCCAATAAAGAACAAATAAGGAACAGATAAAGAAAAAAATTGTGCTAAATCATGTAGGTAGTTGTATATTATTTTCAAATCTCTAGATGCTCGCGTGTGCCGAGATTGATGAGTGACGTGCCATACTGCTTACAAGGTTGCGAGCGGCGACAATTCATTTCCACAATCCCTTACATCTGAATTCTTAATGAAACAAAAATTGCAAATGTCATGCCCCATCTCCAACAGCCCCATGAATACTAAGGACGCTATTTGGAGATCGCGTTCGTGAAATTGAGTCGCGTGCTCATAACACAAATGATATAGATAATTCATGCCACTTTACGAATAAAACAGCCGCGCAATTTCTTAAATTAAACTCAACGACATGAATGTGGTCATTTTGTACGAGATTTAGTCTCAAATTGTTTGTTGAGTATTTTTTTGGCTGATTCGTTATAAACCGCAGTTTTTAGTTTCAAAGTACGAGGACCTTTAAACCCCATCTCTGTCTGTCTATTCTTTTAAAATAAATTTCAACCTCTGCTTTTAACAATAACTATGAGTACTGTAGACGACGCACCTAGAGAATCTGAAAATATAACGTGGAACGATGACATAGTGAAAAGAAACAAACAATTATTTAACTTTATACAGTGTAGGTAGATTTAAATAGTAGTGATCTATTTTTGTGTGGGGAAGAATAAAGAGTTATCTATATCTAACGTACTTACCTTTTATGTTTAATCCAATTTATTTTTTATTTTTTACTGTGTGTACTGCAATGTCTGTAGGTAACTCAACTTCACGATATAATTTGTAGTCCAGTACATACTCTTAGGATTCATAGAAAAATAAATTATATTTATTTGTCATTAGAAAGAAACACAAATTACGTTGTCTACAAGTACCCTACAGAAGAAGTGCACACATAACTAAAGCTGCAAAACCAAAGTATTTGCAGGAATAAAACTAGCAAAATTAACATAATTTAAGCTTTAAATATAATGTGTAAAAGATATCTGGTTTGACATGAGTAATGATATCTGATCTATAACAATGATACACGTTTTCTGAAAACAATTGGAAAGACGTGATCCGAGGTTCGATCCTGCCGGGCGCTCGCACACGTCGTCGCTCCAATGCATACTAAGTAATGACGCCAGTTTCAATTTAAACTCCCCTTCTCGTCATAACATGCTTCAAATAAATCTGTCTATTCTACAAGATTTTTTAGCTGCTTGGTTTTACTATTATAGCACACACCTACATAAGTACATGCTAATTTTAGTTTAAATAAGTAGCCAAATTAGTGTAGAAACCCTTATGTACATCCAAAGGTTGTCTGGAAGAGGAGGTCATTGTACTTCGCTTTATTTTTATTATTTTCGTTAAATGTTTAATGTCCTATTCTTGTGGTGTAAAATAAAGTGTTATCTATCTATCTATATGAGTATGTATATTTTGTATACCCCGTAAATCTTAAATATCGATACGAATATTTCAGTAAATATTATTAATGTTTCGTCCTTATACTTTGATTCTTATGATACGCTGATAGAATTTATATTTCTTGATTATGTAACAATTATGAATATAGTATTTAATAACTGAAATGTTTTATATGAAACTTATGGGATGATTTTTTATAGTAACAATGTAGGTACTTGATCCCAAAAAACATGTTTGATGTATGTACCTTTAATTAACCTAAATCTGCACAATAGTGCAGAATAAAGAACTAAAATAAGCCTGAGATTACACTCAAAGAGTGTCCCCAGTCACACCCTAACATAATCCCTAAACCACATTTCGTAGCATCTCGTAGCACGTACGTAGACGAGCTACGAGATCCGCGCTTGCAGTCGACTTCTTATAAATAACTTATTACGTATCGTACGTATCTTGGAGATTAAGTTAACCTTACTACAGCTCAGCCAACTTAAGATTCTGACACCCTGTATTATAATAATAAAGCCAATCCTTTAAAACTGTCTACTGCTTTTTTTAGTTCTGTTTTAAAGCCTGCGCACATCTAGGTCGCTGGCGTCGACGATCAGTGAAACGCTGTCAAACTTGACAGCGATATTTGACAGCATTTCATTGATCGCTATCACCAGCGACCTAGGTGTGCGCAGGTCTTTATTTGATTTGATTTAAATTGAAACCTACTTATTTAAACTTCAGTTTTTTGACGTTACAAAAAAAATAACTAACGCACCTACAGTGAAGCCACATACGTAGTAGGTACTTACTTCTATTCTATGGTAGAGATCAACCAATATCACACACCGGTGGGAAGGGGCTATAATAGCCCCTTCCCACCGGTGTGTGATATCGCGCACGGAGGCGGATCAGATTGCACGATACACCATGGGAACGATCTCGTGCGCCAAGGTGCGCGGTAGCACAGGAGCCCTTTCTGTGTGCGTTGCCGTGCGTCGTCGTCAGCTGTGCGTGATGATCTGCAGAACCACGTACCGTAGGAAGGCAACATAAAACTGCACGTCCCGCTACGTCAGTCAGTCAAAGTAAATTGTTCTTTATCACTTATATCACAAGGAACCTTTTTTAACTACTTTGCTGTGAGTCAACGTCAAGAAAACGCACGGAGGGGCGTGCATTTCTAGACTGGTTTATCTATACTGCAGTGAAATAACCACTTGCATTTTTGTAAAGGAGTCCTAGGTAGGTACTATATTTTGGTTGCGCATACTGTGTTTTATTGCTTTGGTTAAAAAATCAACGATTATAACTATGGCCTAAGCGATTCACAACCCATGTGGGTTGAACCTAAATAATACTAGACTTGCTGATGAGTAATCATGAATTTTTTTAATAAAAAAAAACAATAAATAGACCTATGACACTAAAAATCAATAACTGTTGCGGCGTTGAATGCGGGCACTTATAATGCAATTTGATCACATACGAATGCTTCTTATAATTGTTCGAGTGAGCGAAGCGAACGAAGATCTTACAAACAACTTGGGCGATTGGCATTTTATGTGCGTATGTACGTATGTATGTTTGTCCGACGATAACTTTAGAACCTTTAGAACCGTTGCGTTGAAATTTCAACTTCTGCATCTGTCTCTCTCCTACTTGAGTGAGCGATGCGTCCGCGTGGACAGCTGTATGACGTTTTCACGTTTAACTATCGCCAGTAAACCGACTTTACAGACAACCAAATTTTTGAATTTGTATTTGTTAACTTGTTTCAATTAAACAGCATTAAATTCAATAGTGAAATGAGAGGGGCTAATGAGCTTAAATTGAACAAATCAATTAAAGTGGCTCCAAACCATGAAGCCGGTACTTAGTATTCAAACGTATGCAAATTACAGACGTGCTATGCAATAAATGCCGAAACACGGATCACAGTTCGACAATTACCATTTGTGCAATCGTGTTTTATATGTACGTTGCATTATTACTGAATTATATTGTTTTATATCCATTTCTATGCCCATTCTTTATTTTTGTTTTGTACTATATACATTTTAAATTCTAATCACCGAATTCTGAATACAATCAATTTTACAGACGCAGTGCACTATAGAGCACTTCATAACATGCGTCACCTATGAGGTCGTTCTTTGTCATGGTCATAAGAGGTCATAGGTTATACTGGCAAATTAGTCTCATCAAAACTTTTTCAGCAGTTTGGCCACGAAGTCTGTTGTGTTGAGTATCCACTAAAGTAAAGTAAGTTTAAATAGTTTTTTAAACTTTTTCAAGGTTAACTCATCCAATCTAATACACTAATTGATGACCAAGATTTTAAAAATGGACACGATAAAACAATTTGTATGGTGTATTCGTAGTTTCAAGTCGGATGCTTGCAAAGAGTATAGAGAGGAGAGGAGTAAAATAGAATGTCACTCAAGTACCAAATTGGTTAAAACAGTGGAATAGTATGGGCGTGTTCGGCAGTGATAGAGAGGATCTTGCAAATCGCATTCTCGTACAACAGCCACCACACGCTCGAACGATGTGATGGTGGGGCCATTACAAGAGCGTATTTATCATTAAGGTGCTAACTACCGTCGATTCACTCGCACATCATAACATTTTGAAAGTTAGGAATCACTGAAATAAACTAACGAGTATTCATGAAAAATTGCAAGCAAAGTTCACAAAATAAAATACACGTTTTCATTTAAAACAATCGGTTGTCTGTAAAGTCGGTTTACTGACGATAGTTGAACGTGATAACGTCATAAGAAAATACTCGCGGACTCGCGGACTCGGACTCGGACTCGGACTCGGACTCGAACTCTCGGACCCCCTCCGGACCCTCATTTACCCTTACCCTCATTTACCCTTACCCATTACCCGACCTGGGCTCGGGCTCAGGTAAATGGAACGACGAAACGACGTAACGACGCATGAGTCATGTTTTTTCGTGCGTGCAGCCGGCTCCATCGATTTATAAGACGTTATCACGTCAAAAAAAATTATAGTTTAAAAAACTAAAAAAAAACGCTTTTATAACTAATTGAACTAAAAAGTTAAAAATAAAACTAATAATCAATTGAAAAATTTATATTATTGTACAAAAAAGCGTGGGGTGCTATTTATAATAACTTCAGATATTATATTGATAAAATATTTACAACAATCAAAATCAAGCACCCCACGCTTTTTGTACATTAATATAAACTTTTCAATTGATTATTAGTTTTATTTTTAACTTTTTAGTTCAATTAGTTATAAAAGCGTTTTTTTTTTCGTTTTTTAAACTATATATTTTTTTTTCATTTTTTTTTATTTTTTTTTTCATATTATTGCATTGTCATCGACCTTTGACAGGTGTGCAAAGTTTGAAACAAATCTGATCGTTCAAAGTAGGACAAAATCGAGCTCAAAGAGGTCGGTTACATACATACATACATACATACATTCATACAGGTGAAGCTAATAAAAGCGTTATAATAATTAAAATGATGAAATTAGAACATCTACGCCATCTCTTGACACTGATGCGCCTAGCGGACCACGAGGCACCACCTTAATTCCAAACAAGATTTCATACCAAACAGTTTGCAAAAGTACAAAATCTTTAGTTAAAAAAAATTGAAGTAGGTATATCGTCGTTGTGGTGCGAGAAGTTACTAAGTGCAAAAAGCTAATCTCGAGATAATCGCGTTTTAAAGTTTTTTTGTTCTTAAAATGAGTGTAACTTATCAACACTTAAAGTTACAAAAAAGGTTTCTTCATATAAAATATAGATAATTTTACCTTACACGCTAACTTTCAACAAATTAATGTAAGTAATTATATGGTTACTGAGATACATAACAAAAAGTAAGTTAATTAATTCTGGCATACACATTAACGTAATACCTTGATTAAATATTACTTAATTATGATCTGTTGATGACTTTTACCGACGACAGAATTTCATTTCATTCAATAGCTTTTTATCTGCAAGAAATCACTAAGTGACTTTAGTGAGCAGTGCAACCCCAAGACTTGAAGAATATTGTGAGTAAAGTGATTGAATTAAACTACTTAAGAACCCTTAGGTGATTTTTGTAGACAGATTTTTGCCTCTACGGGTAGTTATGCACTTCTGACATTCTTGTATTATCTAAAATTGTAGTAAAATCTACTCTTTTACATTCTGAGAAGGTACATAATGGGTTTCAAAACACTTTGGCATCAATAACTCATTTTGGCAAAAAATGTCACTTAGTGACTTCTCGCACCACAACGACGATATGTTTTTCTCATATTCATCAAAAATAATTTACTGGCATAACTTTTATTCTTGACCTTACGAATGAAAAAACAGTCTAAAACGTAAGAAATTATTATGTTATTTACCATCTCATACAAGAAGGAAATTAAACCAAGAAATGTGAAGTATGGGGTGAATCTACAGTGTTGTGGCCCCACGGTGGCCGAGTCCTGATCCTTAAGCCGGCTCTTATGGGGCCTCGTAGACCAGCCGCTCATGCACCCACATCGCGACGGTCTACACACGAGTGAAACCATGCCTCCGACTGAGTTACTACTTACCTATATAGTGCTGTAGTTTTAACATCAAATAAATCCGTCATTTTGAAATATTTCCATCTTCGTTTTTAACAATTTTAATGATGATTTATTATTCATTGATATTTTAACAGTTCTTTATTGAAATGTGTTAGAAAATAAGGCTTGAGGCTTGACTTAGAATCAAGCATTGTTTCTGCATACGGCTCTAAAGCCTTGCGCGCATCTAAGCGTTCTGCGGTGGCGATCAGTGAAACGCTGTCATATAATAACGCTATCAATCGCTGGCATATTTGACAGCGTTTCACTGAACGCCACCGCAGAACGCTTAAATATGCTTAAGAGCGGTGTAAAGAAACAATGTTGGAGTCTCGAGCAAAGGTGAAATAAAAATGCAAGCTAAACAAAGCGTTAGAGATATATTGGAAACGTTATCAAATCAAATTTTCAGCTACGTCACAGCCGTTCTCGCATTACACAGCTATCTTATTAATTGGGGTAGACCCGCATTGCTTACCTTGGCTATTATAATCATTATAATAGTTATTACTACCCGAAAAGTTAATGAGCCACTGGAATTAACCACACAAATACGCTCTGAAAAGGCTTAACTACAGCCCTGGATTAGCCACACTTACGTTGCGAACATAATTTTAAGTCAGTAGAAGAACTATTTGGTATACCTTTCTAAATTATAGTGTTGGTTTTTACCTAATAGGTACCAATATTTTATAGTTCTGTCATCTTTTTATTTTTAAGGCCTGCGCACATCTAGCGCTATCGCATCTATGGCGATGACAATAAGGCCGAGATTCATACACCGAACTTTGACTTTACTTTGATGGAAAGTTCAACTTTCAACCAAAATTATATTTCATAGTTCTGTCAAGCTCTTCTTTATTCAAAATATTGATAGGAAACTTCGATAAACAAAGCTTACTTTGCGAAGACTGCTTTGCTGTAAAGCAAAGTGCGGTCTATGAATCTCAGCCTAAAGGCCTGCGCACACCTAGTTCGCTGGCGGTAGCGATCAGTGAAACGCTGTCAAATATTCGCTGTCAAATCTCAAATCTGACAGCGATATTTGACAGCGTTTCACTGATCGCTACCGCCAGCGAACTATTAGGTGTGTTTGAGCCTTAAGTGAAACGCTGTCAAATATCGCTGTCACATTTGACAGCGTTTCACTGATTATTACTAGAGATGGGCAGAGGGTTTAAACCCAGTTGGGCAAAAAGGCCATAAACTGGACAAATAGGGCAAAAACGAATTAACGTCCTTTTAAATGTCCAAAATCAGGGCGGAAACTCTAATTAGTCAAAATCAGACTTTTTCATTGAGTATTCGTAAGATGTACCTGTTTAAACCATTTTAATATTAGAACAAATAGCAATAAAAAAAAAACCTTTTTAGTCATTTGAACTTAGCATTGTGTAATAATTTGTGAATTTTGCGATATTTTACAATAAAAATAATATCCGCCCTGTTTTGGGACGTTTACTGGGCGTAAATGGAAGTTTACTCGGCATTTACTCAATACGTCCATAAATGTCCAGGCAAAAACCCATCTCTAATTATTACTTATTTTTTTCTGGATGGATAAATTTATTAGTAGATTGAATAATTACTGAGAGGATTAGAGCACCGGTGGTTTAGTGGTAACGGGCCCGTTTTCCGATCCTAAGGACGTGGGTTCAAATCCAGTCGTGTACCAATGAGTTTTTCTGTAGAAAAAATGATGTGCACTATGTAAGTACTCCCAAACGGTGAAGAAAAACGTCGTGAGGAAACCAGCGTGTCGTAGAGTAGACCTAAAAAAGTTCGAACAACACGTGTCAAGCGTCACGCAAAAAGGGCCTGCCAGCGTCCTACTTGCGGAAAACCAGTCCACACACCAAGTACGAATGATGATTTTGCCAATTTACCAAGAGGATTAGAATTTTATTTTGTAGTAGTAGTTGCGCGTAGTATTATGATCTGTACGATGAATTGAGATATCGTGCAGGATAGTGGTCAAAATCCGTGCCGACGCCGTTAAAATGGATACACAGTACTTACCCGTAAGTATCTACAAGAAAAATAAAGCGTAAATGCACATTCATAACTGAGTAGGTAGTACTTTATTTTTAAAATGAAATTGAACTCAAAAGCATATTGGAAACAAGGTCGTAATCGGCTTTGCGTCGATTAATATGACCAAGCCCGCGGCAGTCGCAGTCTGCTCGATATTGCCGGTACAAAGAACCAAATTATTTCCTCAGTATCTTAAAGAACTCTTTGTTTTAGTCTCAAGTTCCTTTGAAACGATAGAAAATAATATCGGCCGACTCTCGGACCATGCTCCAGTGTCCTTCTGAAGTCAGTAACCTCCATGAATAGCAAGTATGGTTATAGGCAATAAATATTGCACATCGGCTTTTCAGCTTTCGTAGAGCGCTATCTCTTTCTGACGCACACTACGCTCTATGAAGCCGAAATTAGTCGAATGTGCAATATTTGTTGCCTACTACTTTAGATGGGTATTCAAAAAACCTTTACACAAAAAATTGCAGAAAAAGTTCGTAAAGTAGATACAATCGTCAAGTAGATCTGAGGAGATTATTTACTCACTCACACAGATACATCATCTGTGTGTGTCATAGTTTCTTTTAATTGTTGATTGGATGACTTTAAAATTATGTTCACGTTCATCATCATCCCGAAGCCTGAAGTCACAATTACAATGCACAAAACAGTACCACGTTAAAATGCAAAAATAAACTTGCAAATAAAAACTTTTGGATGACCAACTCACCTACATTATAACGATAAACTTCTTAATCCTCATTACTTCCCTACCTAAGATAATGTCAAGGAGAAAATAATTTTTCTCAAGGATTACTTTGAAACTTTCAATATATAGTAAAGATGCTTTAGGTGCTAGTTAACGAGACCAAGCCGAAAAGAACGGGCAACAAACAAGAAGCAAACCATGAACAATCAATTTTCACAAATAAGAACATTATTATTTATTGGTGAGAGCGATTACTCGTTTACTTGAGAGAGTAAACCGAAAAATAGTTCCAATTCAAATATTTCCGTGTAAATACTGGTGATATCGATTTGGTGCTTTCTCGTTCCATAAACTGCTGTTTACATACAATAACAGCTGAAATAGTCGGGCGTGTTCAACGAGTGCTCGTCGACGTTGGTGCCGTGCCAAGCTATGCATGGGGTTTGGAGTAATGTAATTGTTTGCAACGCGTTGCTTCTACTCCGCTGGCCATTCCAAACAACTAGTACACAAAATTTAAGTGGAACGAGGAGTCAGTCGTCAACTCAGTTTTACCAGCTATCTTAGAATAATGAATATATATATCGTAGACAATTCACACAACACTATGTAGCCCCAAACTAAGCATAGCTTGAACTATGGGAACCAGATAGCTGAAATAATACTTATATATATATAAATTTATATTTGTAAATATTTACATACTTAGAATAAAATATAACACTCAGACAAAGTACATACATCTGTGTTCACCACATAAGATCCAAGATTTGTTCTCGGTGGGGATCGAACCCACAACCTACGGCGCAGAAGACAGAGCTACTACCAACTGAGCTGAGAAACCAGTCAGAATAGCTAGCCAATTGAAGATACAAGTACCTTTAAAAAAGAAAAACAACAGTGGGCTCACCCAATCCATAACTCATAACAATGTATACCACGAATCCAAATATTTGCTCTAAGTTCAAACAAACTTGCCAATAGGTAAGTTCACTACATTATGATTCGTAGACACAACGTAGTGAATGAAGGTACTTTCTACCTACTGCGTATTGAATTGCATAGCCTCAACGAGTATAAAAGACAAACATACTAATACCTACATCTTTTTATTTTAACAAAGTAACTGCATATGAACATTAATTACGTAAATTCACAGTCTTTTAAATATTATTTAATTATAAAACAGGAATTTAAACTCGATGTTGCATGGCAAAAAATAAGTCTTTGACTAAAATATTTTTCACTAAAAAATGTCTTCTACAAGCCTATTAACTCTGTGCTCATTTTGAGTTTAAAGTAAAAATTTATTTAATTTAGACAGGCAGGCGGGTTGTTCTTCAAAAGCATCAAACTGACATCGTGGCATTTTCATTAGGTTCGTTGCAGTAACTAAAAACTTAATAAAGTTTGACTGAAGAATTTCTAATTAGAAATTTTAGCTTTTCACGACATAGCAATATTTCAGGTTCGTGAAGGTATTTCCAATAAAGGACTTTGCCAAGTCATAATTCTTCAAAGTAACGTGTAATGAGATGTGGATATTACCTTCCAGAAGCATTCTTATGAGATTTAGATGGCCCGCTTCAAAGAGCAAAGAAAACTTGCCCGACAACTTAAAGCTTTATAGTTGTTAATATGTGAAGAAACCCGCTCATATTCTTTGCATTCTTACGTGCGGTTACATTCTTTTAAATTCAAAGGTCCTATTTTGCAAGTTTTATATAGGTACTTCTGGAGTTCAAATATCATTACTTATTTATATAACATGATTTAGGAAAGTATTTATAATATTACATTTGTGCTAGGTAGGTAATACCAATTCTAAGACTATGTAAAGGAAAGTGACTTTAAAAAAAACCTAAATGCAATTTTATATTTACTTTGATTTGATTTGAATTAATAAAAGCCTTCACTCATGCAACTCCACCTTATTTCAATACACACGGATCTTTAAAATATTCTTGTCAATATAAATTGTTGCCAATCTCTATTTGCCGTCAAATAGAGAAAGAGATCGGTAACAGACGTGGCCAACTAAGCTAGTTGAGTGGACCAATATGAAATTTTGTATAGGTACACTAACCGATAAGGAACATCACAATCATAAAAATCCAAGCTAACTATTTATAATTTAATCGAATGTACCTACTTACCTTAAAACCTCGGCCTGCCTCCATGTTTGCTATACCCTATGCATGGGTCCATGTGATACTAACTTACACTTAAAAACTATGTATGTACAAATTAAACCATGTGTAAAGCAATAAATGTATTGAGTATTGAGTACCGATTCACAGGAAATTTAGCCTATTTTGCTAATGCAGCTTTTTTGAAATTTGATTTATAGAATGGCGGTCCTCTGCTGTGTATTTTTAATTCACCGCTCGAATTAAAATTCAAAACTTCTACGAGTATATTTCAAACATTTATATTCAGTTGTATCACTTTGAAACGTCTTATAGCTAAGTAAATCAAGGTGCCAGTTCCACACAACCAAGCCTAGAAGATCAGGCAAGAAACTACGGATTGGTTCCTAACATTTTTTTGTGTGATTCTATAAAAAAAATTCGGTACTATTTTCCATTCCCATAATGGCCTATAACTCTTCGTATTAGATGTCATTATGTAGCAAAAATATGTTAAATACAGTTGAAGTTGGTACGTAATTCAAGCATACAACAGAACGGTGCGGTAAATGGGGCATAAATTTTACCTCGAGAAATATAGATTAGGTACATGAGCGCACAGCAGTTAAAGTATTTTACATCGGTTCCTGTGGATTTATAACGATGAAAATAAAGTTACTTAATCGTAAGTAGCTTTGAACTTAAAACTGTTCAAATATTTATATATTCAATATTTTCAAGTATATTACATATTTTATTACTTAGGTACATGTCCGTAGACATATATATGTTACATAATTTACATCTTAAGTTGTAAATAAGTTGTTGTAATTAAGACAGTGTAGTGCGATCACCTAGAAGATACCTATTCATTATTTTCTTGAAAACATCATAATTATAGGTATTCGGATAAACAGATACCGACGCATTATAAAGGTTGACGCAAAGCGCTTGGGGCGGGAAGGTGTATCAACCATGAACGTGTCTCGTACGTCTAGTGGTCCAATGAAATGTTTCTAAATGTTTGAAACTGATAAAAGTTGTAAAAAAAAATCGTAGGATCACCATTTTTCAGTCGAGAGGATGCATAGTGATACCATAAACCTTCGCGTACATTTTTACAAAAGCACATATATTTTCTAGTTCATATTAGCAAGGTGAACATTATCGTGACGCACGGTGCCATTGAACTAAGAATACCATTGACGCAGTATAGCATTTCGCTCAGAGAAACTTGTAGATACAAAATCATTTGATACAGGGAATTTACGTAGTATATAAGAAAGAGAGTTGGTAATACAGTGCCATTCAGAAAATCAGAGGTGCTTGATATCATATGAACTTTCGATGCGAAATCTTTTCCTCGAGCGATCTATTGCATTTTGATTATTGTTAAACTGAATTCTCGAATATATATAATTTTATATTTTGAAATGGTTTTGTCATTTTGATTTGAAAATTGAATTCGACTGTTTCCGTTTTATGTGGTCGAGACGTTACGTTAGTGGGTGAGTATCTCTATTGCGAGCTTTGCTGGATTTACATAATTCGCCTGCGCGTAGTGAGCGATCAAAGCACCGAGGACGATATTCAAGTATGCAATCGCGTCACGAAAGTCGACATTTTGAAAGTGGTCACGTAAAATTTTACGTTTGAGCCGGCATCAGTGCACCGACAGCGCTTTGAACCTAATCCAATCAGAACCAACGGCGCTGGACTTGGGTGTCAATTTCACACATCGCGTCGACGACATTCACGTTTTTGAACGCAGTGTTTTATAATCGAGCTTTAAAAAAGGGAGCAAAAACATAACTTTGTTTCTGTGTTCTTCATGAATAGGTATGCAACTCGGGTAGTGCACACGAAATGTGAATAGGATCAACTCAAAAATTAAACGAGCGGTTATAAACATGTAATGGGTATCTTACGCGCAGTAACTGCGGTGAAAAGTGGTCAACTGGAAATAAATATTGTGTATAAAATTAGGTGCGAGTTCATAGTTACTTTCAGATTTTAACCCCACCAGGGTAAGTCGCACGTAGTGTCTGTAAATAAAACAGGGCAAGGCTTTTAATACTTATTATTTACGGTCCTTATTAACCAGAAGCTGCACCGGCTACCTGAGGAAGCCTGCTGGACTCGTCTGGAATATTTAAGGCTTGTTTGCTAATATATTATCCCCATAAACCCCCAACTTGAGGAATGCAATTAGCGATGCTCATATCTCACCTCATTAGGACAAATAGTATGGCTGAACGAGTTAATATTATGTTTTGGAAGTTTGGGCTTTTGACTACGGTCAACATTTCGTAAATACTTGAACAGCAGAGTATCGAAACGCCAATTATCTATTAGCATCCGAAATAGCATTAGCATAAAATAATTCAAACGGATGGAAGCAAGCGGCATTTAAACGATTTGTCGGCGTATTAATAAAACGATTAAACGAAGCTCTCCATGGTAATCTGAGAGCGTCACAGCGCGCGGCAGATGGCCACAATTCCCAAACTTTGATGACGAACACCGCCATCTCTCAGCCCGAATCAACCGACGATTTGTACACTTTTGTGACTACTTTTACTAAGGATAAGTTGGGAAATTCTTCAAAGTTTCTGTAATTGAGCATCCAACTAGACGTCCGTTACATTAAAGATCTTGGGAGACAGAGCTTTTTACTTAGAGGCAGAATTGGGACACTGTGTCTCGATAAATGTTGTCCGAGTCGACATCAAGTCAGATTATCTACTATACTAACGAATACGTAATCCTAACAAGGTGACAAAAAATAATTATTTTAATAAGTTTTTAAGGATTCGGATTAGTAAGGTACGTATGTATTAGTAAAATTTATAACGATTATATTTATAAACAAAACATCAGGTAGTATATATTCAAAGTGACACAAAATTAATTAGCTTTATAATAAGTTTACAAGGATTAGGATTAGTAGGTACGGATATATTAGTTAAATTTATAAAGATTATAATTATATATAATAAACAGAACATAACGTAGTATAAATTCGTATTAGCAAGTGACTGGCGACGGAGTGTCCTTTAAAACACGGTAGCGCTATTTACTATGTTTAGGTATGTAGGTACTATATGTGCCGCTAGCGGTCACCCACCCAAAAACAAGACCGCGCAGAACGGTGCCTATCAGTTAGAAATGAATATAAATGTTTAATATGAAGTTCTTCTAATGTAGAAGAAACACTTGTGGTGTAATAAAAAAATATAGGTACTTACCTAAAAATATAAATTAAATATCCTAAACAATTTTCTTAAATTTATGTAAACAACAGATTTTGTTTTTACTATGTACATAATCAAAAGCTTAATAATCACCTACGAATTATTAATATGTATACAACGTGTATCAAAATATGTGTACTATCCTGAAGGGGGGTGAATTTCCACCCCCCGGGGAACAACTTTTGTTCAACGACTTTTCGAACTTCGATTGGTATCTCTGAAAAAAACTGCAACGAAGTTTCAACATTAACAGCTGACTTTATACAAAGTGACAACCCTAAACTCAGCTACAGAGGTAATAGGTAGTAGTAGTAGACCTACAGAGGTAGTAGGTCAAGGGGTCTAGGGGTTACAAGGATAGGGTTGTCAATTTATTTAGGCATTATGAAATTAAATATTTTTGTATGGGAAACTGAAAATAGGAATTTTTAATTATCTCCCCTCCACAACTGATCACCATTGTGGTCTGAAACCCCCCACCTTCGCATAGTACACATATTTAGATACACCTTGTATAACCTTCCTACTGAAAGCATAATATCAAGACACGGTCTGAATGAGTAAAAGGCCATTAAAATTGTCCCGGAAGGCGACTAATGATAGACATGAAGCTAACATTCGATGTCAATCGGAGGCTGTCGTTAGATGACTCGTCAAAATTGCTTCCTGTGTTATTAAGTGCAGGAAATTGTGACTGCTTCATCGGCACACCTACCGAATGTTGACTGCATAACAAGGTTGTTGCTTTTCAGTTGCCTATAGCGTGCAATCACACTTGTGATGATAGCTTTCATTTATTTATGCTGAACACTTGAATTGTTAGTGTGAAAGGGTAGGGTAGGTGTAGGGTAGGTTGTAAAACTAAGCACAATAATAACTGTTTGTACTTAAAATAGAGCCTAAATTAATAGGTAATTTTATCCATTACAACGTTATCAGCACCGGACCTGACCGCTACTTTTATTCGGAATATATGTAAAAGTGTCCCTCAGAGTGTAGCGGGATAAATCCACGCCACAGCGGTAAATGGTGCTTGAGGCAATATCTCGCCAACAGCAGCTGTGAAGTAATGGCGCCGACACTTTACGCGATGCGATTACGACCACCTAAACATTCATTACAAATAATGTCCGTCATTTATCTGTCCTAATCACTATACATGAGCCTTCAAAGCGCTTGCTGCGTCCGTCATGATTTAAAAACGAAAATACACGTCTACAAATACATAGCTCTATAAAATAACGGTTAGGAATAATCACTTACCGTGCCGGAAACACTAAAGCCTGCCGAGCCTAGCAGGTTAACTGCGCTAAATGTTTCACGGTTTAATCAAGCCGAGCTATCGGGTAAGACAAATAGTTAGCTCATCTGCATCTATACGAGTCGGAGCCGCAGCCAACAAGGCGTCGATATTTTACCTTAACCTCCTCGAGAGTAATGTATTGAATCCACACAATCTTACTTAAGGTTATTTGCGAAGAGGAATTAAGTGTTAATACTGAAAAATAAAAGCTTAGATCTAAGTAGATCGGTCCAGGTTAGCGCCCCGGCGGCATCGAGGCCGTGACCAGTGCTCAATCGTTCTAATGGCAAGAACCACAAGCGCAGTCCCCGGGGACATACTAACTAAATATATAATGGTTATTCGGAGCTTCTCGCTTCACTTAGACTCCCGTTTCCATTGACCGAATAAAATTACGTGCAATGCAGGAAACTTTATTGAGAAATCAAAATCAAAATGTTTATTTTGGAAGTAAATGCATGGCACAAATAAGGTAGAAATACGATAACATTCGCAGAAGTTATAAACTGTGTCGCGATCATTAACGACCTCCGGAATTCCATACATAAATGAAATAGTAAAGTGTGTGCCTACATAGTTCAGGAAATTAGATAATAGCAGTGCGAAAGGTTTAGATATTGTGGGATGGTTCTCCTGGTACGCCAGTCCCATGAGAGCCTGGTTATATGTAGATAAGAACCTCCGTTAGAGAAGAACATCCCGAGCATCAAAAGGTCAAAGTGTGCGAGTAAGAAGAAAATCGACGGTTTTCTCCGCCTTAAGCAACTCAATTTCTCACTTATAAATACCAATAACGTGCAGTCTACGATTTCTTTATAAGTTTGTATCCGCGTACAGAGTATAGAGCGTGGTCAAATACCTACATCTATTTATCCTTTTCATAAAAAAAATTGGGAGAGATGATCATTTTGTAGTTAACGCGAGTCCGAAATGGTTCTCGGGGATGTGCAAATGCATTATAAACCTATGGAGCCTTATTTTCTCGTTTCAAAATTGCAGTGGGTTTAAGCGAGATTTCATTTGTATAGAAGCGGGAATAATCTGGAATAATACCGCGAGTGCGACTGGGCCTTCAAAGACGCCACTCGTCCGCGCGCCGGTTGCCGCCTGTAATGAGTTTTTTAAATACGAAACACATTCACCCACTGTATGAACATTCAGAGCATTAAATATGGTGCATATTGCAGTTTTTAAACACCACGTTCTTTCAGGAGATTTAAAAAATGTTAAGGTTTATTTTCGAATGGGATAATTCTAATTTAAATAGACATTATAACTAGACTAAGGGCTGGTTCAGTAGTATAGTAACAGCCAATTTAAACATCTGTCATGTTGCCAACAATAGGCTCACATATTATGAACCAGTAAATAAGTTAGTTTCAGGTTAAAAATCTAAGGCATAAACGACATCGTAAGGGTCACAGGATACACCGGGACAAGAAACGCGCAGGACAGAGGAGGCTGGCAGAAGATGAAGGTGGCCTATACCCAACAGTGGGTGATACCGGGCTGAGATGATGATGATGAATAAAGGTTAACCCCTCAATTTTAACATTTATTTTGTCGAGTGAAATGAAATGAAATGAAATGAAATGAAATGAAATGAAATGAAATGAAATGAAATGAAATGAAATGAAATGAAAATTTATTGCTTAAAATGTGGTAAGGGATTAGATGTCAGTAATTAAATAATTGATTCAGCACATTTTGCTTGAACTCAGCATGCAATTATAAGAGTGGTGCCCTGGTTTTGGATGGTTTGTAAGTTTGGCTACTCAAATAATTGAAAAAACACTCATATAGCTCTCATCAACTTTGTGGAGTGAAATCCAGTGAAGCCGCCTTGATTACTGCGACGCGATGCCTGGCTTAGAATTGGACGGATTATGGAGGACTTAGGGGAACGATGACAATTTGAATATTAACATAAAATGTATTTAAAAAAAGAGCATTTTGGTAATTGAATAATGAGGTAGTCAGGTATAATTCAGGCTACACTACGACACATTAAACCAAAGAGGTGATTTATAATATTTTTTATTTTATTTTAATTTCAGTAAAGGCAATCTTAAAAATAAACATACTCGTATGTACCACTGAGTAAGATCGCGTTTTCCATAAACTTTCCAAAAGGCATAGAATAAAGAGCGTAGAGGTTCGGCGGAGCTTGCTACGAGTAGATAGCGGAAAGAGCGGAAGGAAAGCGCTGCTAATTACTCCACGCCCGGAGCGTAGGCGCTCGTTCCACTGAACCCTGAAAGTAAAGGCACTATACTAACACATAAGTCATACATGCGTCATAATTATGTTCAGGATTAACATCAGGCTTATCACCATTAAAAATCCTTTAGCTGGAAGGGCAATTAGACGATTTTGTTACTACAATTATGTTTTTTCTTCTGGTGTTGTTTTTGTTTGATTTCCTTTTTTTTTATACAACTAACTGATGAAACAAGCATATGGCCTATCTGATGTTGAGTGGTAGCCATTGCCTTGTAGGTCACGCACGTCAGGAACGTACCCTAAGATGCACCTGCGTCCATCAATTTGAAGCATGCAGATGTTCAGCCTCATGTGCCAGTAATAACTATTTTTTTCCAATTAATAAATAAAAAAAGTACAAGGCTTACCCTGTTTTTATATTTCCTGTTTATTATTTGACGATGAAAATTTAAAATCCATTTCATACAATGATGATTTAACTATTTAGCAGTGTATACAAATTATCCAGGCACATACAGTTTATACAATGTGGTGACTCACTCAGCCCACACATAACAATACACTCCTAAATTGGTGTTAAATCGCTTTTTGTTTACCCATCCAATCCCGAAGTAATTTGTCTGTTAGGAAAACCATTTTATGCTGTCTTTTTTATTCACAAGGGAAGTTATTTTAAATTACTCGTACGCCCAGGCTGCTTACAAAGAGACATTTTGAAGAGTTGTTGATGCGAAAGCGTAGACTAAGTTTTAACTGGTGACCTTGGAACTCGTCAGTACCTATATTCAAGTAGAAATTAAACAAAATTGATTTGCCTAACAGTCTTCCATGGCATGCTTCAGTTTAGTACCATCTATAGTACTGAGTCCATTTTTTTGTCGTCAAACCATTAATAATCCACTGATATAAATAACTTAAAAAAATAATTACTTAGATAAAGCTATATTTGAAAGCTCACAGTACAATTATCAGATTTTAATAAAAGAGTTTTCATAACTGCTTCCCCATTTCAATAAAACAATTGGATCGTAATTTGCTAGATTAGAACTCGCGATACCCGAGGAGCTATACGAAAGCCGCAGCGGGAACTCCGTGGAAACCCATTCATAATATTGTAATAACGGCTTCCAGCAGCAGTTATTTCGTGCTTAAACGTTTTACTGCGGTCATTATCTACCCGCTGAAAGGATATGCAGGCGATAAATCGTATAGTGTAACCTACACACCTATTATCACACCTATACTTACCTATAACGCACCTTATCTTGGATCTAAACGCGTCGTCTCCCTATCGCGGAAGTCATTCGTTGCTCCGTAATTTGTTACATTAATTGTAGAGAACTACCATAAGCTTTCCATGTTAACTAAACGCTTTTAGTGGCAATAATGTTAAAATAAATTCAAATTCATAACAATTAATACTTAGTACCTACTAACGAAATCAGTCCAGCCGTTCACGCCTGATAGCGTGACTAAGGGAAATAGGGATAGATAATTAGATATATAGATTTTTAATCTTTAAATGCTTCGATTTGTTCTTCACAACTAAATAAAGTCTTAATAAGTTTTCAGAAGTATTCGATGTCTAGTGAAAAGCTAAAAAACCTTTTCTAAATATCCACATCTAAACTTTTGTATTTTTCGGATAATGCACCCATTCAAATGCTATACTATTTTTAGACCCAAGCTATTTGTAAGCTAGACACAATCACAGCAATATTATTTGCTTTTGGAGTGGTTTATCTCTGTAATAGGTATCTCTATGTTCCCATAAAGAGGGCTCGCCTTTCCTTTTGCAATAAAGAGACCATTTAATCGAAGCTTATCTGCCCGGAAGCATTCATTAGATGATTGCGCCATTACTGGTGGACTCTTTCGAGGGCATTTATATGATTCTGATATGATAACCCTTTTAGCTCAATTAATATTTAGAAAAGAAGAAAATTAAATTAAATTTAAATAAGTGCATCGTACCAATAAATATTGAAATAAAACTAAATAGAATCACTACTTTCTCCAGACACGGTAGACATCCCCTTAGATCCTTTTCTCAAATGTGCTTGGAAGTTCGAGCTTTTTAGGGTTCCGTAGCCAAATGGCAAAAACGGAACCCTTATAGATTCGTCATGTCTGTCTATCTGTCTGTCTGTCTGTCTGTCTGTCTGTCCGTCCTTATGTCACAGCCATTTTTCTCCGAAACCGTAAGAGCTAAACTGATGAAACTTGGCTAGTAGATGTATTCTGTAAACCGCATTAAGATTTTACATAAAAATAAAAAATAAACTATAAATTTCGGGGGTCCCCAAACTTGGAACTGAAACTCAAAAAAATTTTTTTTATCGAACCCATACGTGTGGGGTATCTATGAATAGGTCTTCAAAAATTATGTTGAGGTTTCTAATATTGTTTTTTTCTAAACTGAATAGTTTGCGCGACACTTCCAAAGTTGAAAAAAGTTTGTCCCCCCCCCCCCTCTAACTTCTAAAGTAAGATAAAGATAATACTAAAAAAAATATATGTTGTACATTACTATACAAACTTTCAACGATATTTGGTTTGAACGAGATCTAGTCAGTAGTTTTTTTTTATACGTCATAAACCGTAAACCGCAATTTACCTTTCGACGAACTACAAGAATCTTATTATGTTACATCAAGTAACATAATATAAAGGTTCTTGTAGTTTGTCGTGCTACGGAACCCTTCATGGGCGAGTCCGACTCGCACTTGGCTGCTTTTTTTCTTTCTCATCTTTTTCTTCGAGATCAATTGAATTAGAAAATACTGGACAATTATACCTACATGCGAGTAGCGGCGATAAAAGTGGTATGAAAATCCATTACTGTTGTGTTTAGCGGTCGGATAAATACCTAACATAGTAAACTTATTAATGTCATAGCTATCGTGTAATTTAAAAATGGAACGATCTTACTACAAAACATGGCAACCAAGGAATTAACTTATTAAAGGATTCATTTAAATTTCGAATTTACCTAATGAAAAAAAAACAAATGAGCACTACAACGTGAGAATGAGAACGTGTCGTATTAGTATTTGTCAGAGTGAGATCATGTAGTAGTGTTAACTAATACTTAGTTTTGATTTCCTGAACTATACAAGCCTTGGCCTTGGGACATACGTGTGTGGTATTTATACGATCTTCTGTCAATGCCTATTTCGCTGGCCGCTGCAGGTAACACTAAAAGCCTACGCACACCTAGGCCGCTGGCGAACGCGATCAGTGAAACGCTGTCAAATTTGACAGCGATATTTATCAGCGTTTCATTGATCGCGGTCGCCAGCGGCCTAATAGGTGTGCGCAGGATTCACTCACGAGTTCTTGGGGTGGGGATGTCTTCGGGCAGTCAGAACCGTATTTTGCATCTTTGAGTTCTTTTCTTCATCTTCAAATGAAAGAGAATTACATCGTAGGTTGTCTTCGCCTTAAACATTTTCAACATAATTTGTTCAAACATTGAAATCAAAGTTTAAAAACAAACTTGCAGAAACTTACGCCAGAATATTGTAAGAATGCAGTAGCCGTAAAGACCCCATATATAAACAGCAGAGAATAAAGACGTGCTAGACAGCCAGGTAACGAACGTTTGCGTAATAATAACGGTCCTAAATCAACACTTGAATCGAGATACAACGGTGTAAATGTTCTTGTAAATACGGAAGAGGGCAAATAAATTTATCGGAGGAGGGTATCAGAAATAAAACAAATACGAGTGTCTTTCAATTGGTCTTTACAAATAGAGCATGTGCCTTCTAAAGACTTGCGCACATCTATTATTTCAAGTTGATGGACGCAGGGAAATGCATTGTAGGGCACGTTCCTGACGTGCGTGACCTACGCGTTTAATTTTTAGACACCATCGCCACTCTTGTGTCTACTGTCGATGGTCCGAATCTAACTTCTTATATTTGAAAAAAAATGTCTGTCTATGCCAAATAAGTGTCAATGTCAAAATAAAACCATGCCAATAATCAAACATGAGATCACAGATTTCCACTTGCTACGATCCTGACATACCTCTTTCGCTTCTTTTACTCGTACAACATTCTTCAATGCTCGTTGGTTTGGGGTTCTCCTGACCTGGCATTTCTCTAAAACGTCTGCTATCTGATCGACAAACTATAGGTAAAATGCCATAAAAATAAATTAAAATTGCTAATAAATTATATCGATGCATGCAAAAAATAGCAACAACATTAATTCACAGCATAAGGTGAGCAGTTCAAAAGTGGTGCATAGCGAACGGCGCGAGTGGCCGCCGCCGGCAGGTGGCTTGAATTACCGCATTTGTTACACGTTTACACGAAACTGTATCAATATTTCATGTGGATTTGCACGACCTATCGTGAATGTTTGCATTTTCCTATCTTTAAATTACCTACGCAGTTGAACACCCATCGAGGGTTATACTATTCTAAATTTAAATGTTGCAATGGAACGCTACATCTCTACATTTTTTTAGGAGTAAATACTCAAAAATAGATGAACTTATCATCCGGTTGCATGATCCCCGCCGTTTTCTCGCGGTCCCACTCTTTTGTTTTACTGGTAGGACCACAAGGGAGTTTCTCTTCGTGCTATTATAAAAAATGTATATAATACTACCACCTGTAGATAGATAGACTCTATCTGAACGTAAACTTCTTTCTAAATGGTGTGTCAATCAACCATATCATATTTTATCTTTCAAATGCATAAGCACATTTTAATTTACTGGGACTTCTTCGAGCTTTTGCCCTTCGAATGAGTGAATTCATATAGTGGTCAAATAATACAAGAGGCCTATTTTTCTTCAGGCTGCTTTTCTTTTTTTAATGGTACAATAGTTTGTAGTGTTTATTATCATCTAGCAGCCTGTATAGTATGTAATTACTTTTACAAGTGAACTGAATACTGAACTACAGGCGGCACATAACATTACCACAAATTATAGCCACTCAATAAATACAACGTGTTTTTTTTGACATCCCATAGCTCTAGGGTATGATTGAGGCCATATCAAAGAATCAACTGGCATATGAGTTATGTTCCAATCCTTCGTTATTTTTTTTTTCATTTTTCATACAAAATAATTCGGCAAAGACACGATTATTAATGTAAAACTCCCTTACGTGAAATATGACAACGTCGCATTTTCTTAGCTTTAAATATGAATGATTGGTTTGAATACAAATGAATTACTTGTATTTATCAATGAAACTTAGATACCTAGACACATCGAGGGTCTATTTTTGGCAACCTCGCAAAAGTAAAGATTCGTCATATAAAATAAAATAAATAAAAAATATAAATAAAATTTGTTTATTGCAGGTACAGTACTGTAGGTAAACATATACACACCCATATCACACAAAAAAAAAAAAAATACTGGTGACAATTTTTGACCTAATTTAATTATGATTGATGATATCTCCGAAACGATGCCTTTTTGGACCACCTATTCTAGGAGTTTTAGTATTATTTTTACCTACAGAATATAACCCTAGAGTTATGGGATATAAAAAAAACAGGTTGTATATAACCTTACCCTAAAACACACAGTACATGTATAGGTATCAAATAGCGAGAGCACTGGAGACCTAGTGGTAGCGGCCTCGCCTTCCGATCCTAAGCTCGTGGATTTAAGTCCAGTCGGCACGATATAGAAGAAGGTATTCAATAGGTAATCTGTTTTGGTACCAATTACAAACTGCCCCGAGACGAAACCACACAAAACAGGGAAGACTATTATTTCAATAAAAAAGCTTCGCTGAATCCTTACAATGACAACTCACTCAAATGTAAACGCAAACTATTTCCATAAGAAAGGCATTGCGAAAGTTTTTCAATTTTCAAGTGACGCAGGTATGATGGAGAACTTTGGCTTCGGACGCAGCCGAGCGGGGTGCACCGCGCATCCGCGGTTTGTTCGCAACCTATCATTGCGACTGTAAACATTGTTTTACTTGTGCTCGCATTTGCAAACTTCCTACACTTTATACTATATGAAATCGGCATACCTACTATGCCATCACACTACTTTTTTCTCTTGAGACTAATAAAGACTAGATTAAAAACTATCTAAAAGACTGTAAAAAGACTGGCCTCTCAGCTCAGTTGGTAGTAGCTCTGCCTTCTGCGCAGTAGGTCGTGGGTTCGATCCCCACCGAGAACAAATATTTGTGTGGTGAACGCAGATGTTTGTTCTCTGTCTGGGTGTTATATTGTACTCTATGTATGTATTTACAAAATAATATATATAAATAGTATATCAGCTATCTAGTTCCCATAGTCCAAGCTCTGCTTAGTTTGGGGCTAGATAGTGTTGAGTGGTTTGTCTAGAATATTTATTTATTGTTATAATTTATTATAATCTGCTACTTCGATACAGATTTCGACTTCTCCTCCACCAGCTCAATGCTAGTCCTTAACTCATTATAAATACACATTATACCCAACAATTATATTGACTTATAGTTTAATAGTATTACGTACACCTACATAAGTCTAGCATTAAGCTCTCCTATTGTCACGTATTTTTGGTGCAATAAAGAATTAAATAAATAAATAAATAAATAAGTGCGTCTATCTATGCCTAGTTTTGGCCAAGGCTTGTTACTTTTCTCAAAGAATGCACGGAAACTAAAACTAAGTTACTACTTAGCAGAAACTTACCTAGTTCTGCCTAGGTACTAAAGCTAGTACCAGGCAGAACTTCTTGTTTGAAAATAAAACCTTTGCCTTTCAAAGGCCTTTCTTTGCCTACATCATTGGTGACCGTGGTTGGGATTTACTCCCAACCGGATCGTTTCATTTGTAATTTGCATGACAGATATGAGTTTACTTTTTAATTTAATTTGCACTTGACTATTTTTGAGAAAAACTGCAAGTTCTGGGTAAAACCTATATTTGCACCTGAATATTTTTAAACAAAACTGGTCAATAAAAAAATCGAAGAAGAATTGCAAAGATCAGCTATATTTATTAATGTATATGAAACCACGAGCTTATGATAAGTCTATAATAGTTATAGTCTACTAGTGAGCTAATTGTAGGTACAAGACATTCTAGAAAAAGTAACTGTGAACGCCGTAAGTCGACATAATATTACAGTGATGTATGCGCGTTTTATACGCTACCAAAGAACTTTGCTACGTTACCTAACTATACCCTATCAAAATAACAAGGGGGTTGAAATAAGCCCAGAGGAAGACCTTTTTAGGTATTTATCTAAAATTGTTCTGGACGAATTTTGTTTCATCGTAAGTAAAACGAATACGGAGACAGCTGTCACAATATTGAATATTCCTCTCTGTTGATCAAGACGAATCCAATGACGCCATATTTACCAAATTCTATCATACCTTGACCCACAAAGGATCTTACAGCAACGTCACTGGTAGGTACACCCAAAAATCCTAAACATTATTGAGCAGCTCATTTACGACGACTACTGGGATCAAAAGTTTGATGGCGCTATATCGAGATTAGCCAGGAAGAGATATCCTATTAAGCATTGTGCTACAAAGATGCGTATCGATCGGGTTCTTTTAGGAACATATATAAGAGTCTTTGGCAATGAAGTAAAATTAAAAAGATTCATAAGGTGGTGAGTCTAAAATACATTCAGTACTAAAAGATTTTTATTTAAATTGTTAATAGCGATGTCTGGGGCGAGCGAGAGACATTATGCAGCATCACGCCGGGATCACGAGAGATTGTTTCCTAAAACAGGATTGGGAGGCTCTATCCATCCCGTACTGCTGGTTAACAATTTGATACTTTATAAAAATTACTGAAAATGTTGTGTTGCAAAAATTTTAAAACAATAAATTCTACTGCCGTAACTTCTTATCATCGTATCTTTATAATGTTACCTACCGCAACGTGCCTGACGCCTGAAGGCCTGCGCACACGTAGGCCGGTGGCGTCGGCGATCAGTGAAACGCTGTCAAATTTGACAGCGATATTTGACAGCGTTTCACTGATCGCTACCGCCAGCGAACTAGGTGTGCGCAGGCCTTGACGCCTGACGCCTGACGCCACGTCATATACTGTTGTCACCAATCCGTCTGCCAGTGTGGTGTTTATCGGCGAACCCCCATAAATATGGGATAGGTTTATAATGAGTTGATTATGTTACTCAAGTTCAATTTTTATTTTATTTTATACCAAGTGCCATTTTGGTTGATAAACTGCATTTAATTTAAACTTCAACGTATAGTATACCAACATACTTTTCATCGTGTAGCTACGCAAAGGCCTTTTTTCTTTTACTTATCTAAAAATTGCGGGCGTAGTAGTCCCCGAGGGTTCACATTTATCAGCTCAATAAAACTTCCATGAAAACATTCGGTGACATCCAATATGATTTCATCGCCGTTTCAACAAGGCCCGAAAGTAACATGTAATATTCTGTATTATTATCTGCTCGCTACTTTGTTATGGACACGTAAACTTTTATGTAGAACCTGAACGTCTTCGTGTATGTATTTTCCTTTTAAGAAATGGCACGCAAACGACAAAACGTTTCAATTTCATGGGTAATCGTAAAACAACGAACAATCCCATCGTACACATAAAAAGCTCGAACATCGGCAGTCCTAGTACAAATCTAAATATATTCATGACGTATGGAAATTCATTCATATCGCAAAATACCTACTGAAAACACCACAACAAAGCGAACTTTGCCAGTACATACTGTAATAATAATTGAGGCGCATAACTGTGGACGGGGTCGCGTTCACTTAAAATATTAACAACTTTATATGAACGTGTCAGCTAATGACACGTTAACGTTAACTAGAATTTGTAATAGAGGCGAGCACAGCTGAACCGTAGCTTTCCCGAGTTATGTCCCGCGCGAGACAGTCGCGCGATTAAAAATGCACCGTTTGAAACGAGGTGGGTTCGGCAGCGGCGGCGTCGCGAGCGCAGACCGACCAGTGCTTCCTTGCCGCTGGAGCCGCCTGCTCCTATTCGACACACAGGTTCCTCTTTAGTGCTAAAAATGTGATAAAAGTGCAAAGTTATAAATGACGGAGTTTATGAAATACCAAAATGGAATTGTTCTACTAAAAAGCTAATTCTGTAAGGTACGCTTTAGATTCATTCATTAACCGCCGTTAGTGCTGCATAGAGCGATTTATTTTTAGCAATCGGCATCAGATCGATGCTATAACAGGCTCCAACTGGAATATTGATAAAGCAAGCGGCCAGCAAGAGAGAGATGCGCTGCAAACGTCGGTATTTCGTTTTGCAGCGATAGCGAGCGGCGGTGATACATACTCGTTCGGGTTCTATTTTCGCACTATATCGTTTATTATGAGGGCATGGACACACAACGGGCGGGCGGCGAGGCACGGCGCGTCGCGCAAGCCACTCCATCGCCTGATATTATATTCTGGAGCACGCCGGCTCACCTCGCTTCGCGCTAGATATCTCGAGTGTTGCTTCCACCACCTATGAATTTTCCTAGTCTCAGTTACTGAACACGCCCGGTGCAGCCGCCCGCATTGTGTTATTAAGTCCAACCTGTAAAAATAAGTACATAAAGTTAAAAAAAATATATTATTATTCACTAAGTACGCGATACGTTTCAAACAGTCAAACATTTTCAGTGGTGGAGTAGGTAATTGTTGCTTCAACAAATGTAGTAATTTTCACAGTTTTAAACGTTTATAAGCACTCAATAAGCTTAATGCATAAATGCACGCACATACGTACCTAGCTAGAACGTTATTGAGCACAATGATTCCTTTTAGCAAACACATTAGCTACCCTAAAACTTTAGTATAGCGATGTCCAACTTAGTAAGTATATATCTATATAAGCATTCTGTCTCGAAAAGGCCTATTGTGCTGAGCGGAAAAGCTACCACAAAGACTTTTGTACGTTGTATAATCACACTTATCTTACCTTCATACAGTACTGGTATAAGAATAGGTTAACAATTGTCTGTGTAGGATTGTAGGATGTTTTGAAAGTATGAAATATTTATGGGTAGTTATGGTACTCTTGCACTGAACGAATGCCTTTTTACTGCGCCCTGGAACATAAAGTGGTTTACGTAATATTTAACGAAGATTTCAGCACATCACGTTTTTCAACGCCGCTTCTGGCGTATTTATGTATGGTGCTTTTCGCATTATATTCATTAGTAAGCATCCTCCACGCCGTTCATTAGTGCACTCCGCTGCACACTATCCCCAAGTTTTGTCTGTTTTATTTGCGGTTTTCATTCAATCACGCACTAATTGAGAAATCACGTAAGTTTTAAAAGAGCCATCCAATTATAAAAAATAATTTGCTTGTTTGTTTTTATTTTATAATTGGATTTTTGTGTCATAGCAAAAAGACGCTAAATTGAAAATTATTTGCTAAAAGCATGAGAGGCTATTGGTGACCATCACTCTCAAACACAAGACTACTTATGACTTTCATATTGCTATTGACCTACAAGATTTATAATAGGTTGCCGGTTTTAATCAATATCGCCCTCGAAATAGCAGCCTGCAATAAAACATCAAGTAGCACTCCCGGAAGTAACAAAACACGAAGCCAGGTGTTTATTTAAGGCTTGCGGGCAGTCCACCTGTACCCGTCCTAAACCTGAGCTATCGGTTTTACATAAGTTCCGCTTTGTAGTTTAAGCCGCTACAGCACGATAAAACGTTAACAATATGTACACACTGGTATCTTCCGAACTACTTTTAGCCCCCGTATATTTTAACATGCAAATATCAGATTATCATTCGCGCCGCTATTTTGATTGCAGATCAATGACAGTATTGAATGCGTTTGGATAATGCCATGACTTACAAGCGACCCATTAGATTCTAATTGAGATCGGTCGTAATGCTCGTAATCCGTTGTTGCAGGATAGTTCGATTTCCTAGGTAAGGTAGAGTTCACAGTGATGAGCCTCCAAGGCAGCAGCGTGAGCGTGATCCGCGGCTGGGGTTGCACGCCGACTGGAGACCCGCCGCCGGCGGCCGTGCCCACAGAGCAGCGCTCCAACAAAGCATGTTTACACACTCTTTTTCAAAGAGGCTGGCGGAGAAATGCTCTCTATGGAATAATTCTGTTCCTTATGCTGTTGGTGTTTTTGAATATCGCGTTGACTTTATGGATCATAAGCGCCCTTCAACTTACCATGGTAAGATATATGTACGAGTAGCTTAATTTTAATTAATAGATTGATGTCACAGAAAATATTTACCTATTGTTTGACTTTGTATTTCAGAACGGTATTGGGCCTGTAAAAATTGTAAGGGGTGGCATCCAGTTAGACGGCCAAGCATGGGTGCTGAACAGCCTCGTGGCGTCCACAATAACTTCGCAAATCGGTCAGCCCGTGACATTGCACTCGCACCGAAACTTCTCAGTGCTCGTGTCAGAGCCCGACCGATTGGAACAATCCAAGTTCGTAATGAGTAAGTGGAAACTTGGAACTCTAAAAACTCATTCGAGAATTTATTAGGCTTGACTTGAAGTCTTTTTAAACTTGGAAGGTGTGGCACGATCGTCTTCTTTTGTATTTTTTTATCAGCTTTATCTACCTCCTTCTTAGTTAATAAATTAAGGTGGTAAGAGGAGAGATGTTCTTGTATATATAACTTGTGAATGTATTTTTATACGTTGAAGTTTGGCCGATATTTTTTTTTCAGAACGGGACAACATACAGTTTGCTGGTAAAGTATTCGATGTGCGGGATTCTCGAGGAGGCAACGTCTTCCGAGCCTCTCGCGATGAAGTCCGGGTGTATGCCGAGACATTCGCAATAGAAGGCGTCGGGGGACTTACTGTGAAGAGTGCGATCCAAGCACCACTGATTCGAGCCCCGCCAGCTTCAAACCTACAGTAAGTTGGTGGTGTCTATCAATATATTTTTGCATATTTATTAGGATTTCTCTAAACCTTTTTAGTATTTCTGAAAGACTAATAGCATCATTCATTTATTATTTTTATTTTTATTTAAGGCTGGAATCTTTGACAAGAAAGTTAGAATTGAGGGCACCAAAATCAATATATTTGGAAAGTAGAGCCGGGAACATCGATGTGACTGCACATGGAAACATTAATCTGGACTCTACTGTTGGAGCTGTAAGTATTGAAAAATTATAGCATACCAAAACATTATTATTATTACTTACTATTTTTATGAACAACGGGATATTTACCATGATTTATTTTATTTTCACAGTGCCGAAATATCGGGAGTCAAAACTCACAAAATTATATCATGATAATTATCTCGTTCGTCATAAAAGTTGTGTAAAAAACCATGACAGTTTCTAAAATTATTAAAATTACGGGAAGTCGGTGAAATGGAAAGGCCACAGAATCGTTCTGCCTGGAAATGTATAGGAGAGGCTTATGTTCAGCAGTGGAGCTCTTCAGAATGATGATGATGATGACGATGATAGACGCTATCTAGAGTATAGCCAATAATAACATAAATAATAATCATAAATACTCTCCTAAATTCCGTGAACCTTGCGTGCCTAATTATTAAAAAAACTATTTCAGATAAAAATTGACGCATCTAACTTGATAATCAGCAATCTAAAAGAAGCGTCGACCACAACACATCCAGACAGAACACAAAACAACCTTAAAAGTAAAACAAAAGTGTACCAACTGTGTGTCTGTGCATCAGGTAAGCTGTTCCTGGCTTCTCCTGAGGCGCCGTGTGTTGCGTCTGATGATGATGTGGAATTATGTCGATGATAATGTGATACTGGAATACACAGCCAAACCCTCAGTTGATGTTTTTTTGTTGCTATGTGCTACATGCTCCTCTACAATTCAGAGCAGTGAAATAACGAAAAATAGTGCCAAATAGAAAAATAATGTGATGTCAAAGTATTTCATAGTTTTAAGAAGATTTATAAAAATCACGTTATAGTGACTAAATATGTAAAGAGTTGCATTGCTCGACTGCCTAAAATACTTACCCAAGCAAAATTGTGTCAAGTTTCAAATTTTACACTATGCACCAAAATTGTTACATAATAGATTGCTAGAATAAATATAATGATGTATTAAATCACTTGTTGAACTAAATACTAAGTATTTTATCATTAAGCTGTAAAATAATTACATTTTAGGGCCCAGAAAAACAAAACTTCATGTTATTTTAAAACCTAAGAACCAGAACGTAAGCCTGAATAGGCTCAGTTTACAGAAAGAAACCCCATATTTATTGTCTAGTCCTCACGCTGTTTGCTTCACTTAGCATTCTTCCCAGTAGCACTGGCAATCACAACAGACTCGCCACACAGTACGGAACCCGGTAATTAGAACTACCTACACTAGCTACCCTAATTGAAACCGCTACGACGTTTTGCTGCAATAGTTTTTTTTCTAGGTTAACGAGGGGCAAGCATTGAAGCTTCTACTTAGATCAGTCTGTTCATGAATTGCTATGCAATTTTTGCGTTTACCTTCCGATTATTTTTTTATAATTGAAAAAAAGCAGGTAATCAAATGAGGATGTGAAATTCAAATTTAAGTAGACGAAATCCAATTTGCCATGAAAACACATTTTATTTCTTTGAGTTATATTTCGTCGTGTAACATAAAAGTAAACGTTCAAAGTGTTACATTTATCTTGAAGAGCTTTTTTGTAGTAACGACTCTATAAACAAAAGACAATCGAGCGCAAATATTTGAACACACTGATTTTGGGGGTGGTGAGACGTAAAAATAAAAATAAACTCACTTGGCCAGATTTTATTTTCTTTTCGTGGTAGACAGGACTGTCTGGCATTTAAAAGCAGTTTTTGTACACTAAACTGGCCTAAGCTAGCTTTAGCTGACGTTAAGTGAGTAATACACGTAATTTTTACTCGCAAAAAAAAACTTATATATAACTTCAGAAATTAGATACACCACACAAGTATGCGTTACATAAAAACAATTACAGAGCTTCCGAACGAGACAAATATTATCCTCACAATAGTTCGTTGACTACACCCTCACAAAATGACTGAACTGGATCATTAATCACCAGCCAAAATACAGATTGCATTATTCATACATTCCATTTTGTAAGTAAATCTATTCAAATCCACAGTTGTAATTGTTTGATTTTGGCAAATGCTAAATCAAATTTGCAATATATCTAAATTAAGCTAGTAAGATAATGAGGTAGCTAACATTGAATTTAAATCTATCCCGAATGTTTCAGAAATAGAACTCATTTGAAACACCTTTATTTTAATGTAAATAGGTAATGAATTATATAATTTTAAGGCCTGATATCTACAGCAATGCTTCAAGATACTGAGCATTGGACAGAAAGGCATCTTAATATTTTTCTTCAATTCATTCTTCAATATTTTTTTTTACGAGGGGGAACAAAATTGAAATGGGATTAACTTATTAGTTATTAGGTACCATTTTAATTTGACCATCAAACCACCAACGCTGCATTTGTACTAAGATGCAAAGCTCAGCGATAGCAACAAAGGCTGTCGCGGCTTTCCCCAAACTGTCCAGCGGGTTCAATGACCTGTCCACATTATGTAGATGAGGACGCAGGTGCTCGTTATGCCCCCGCGGCACACAGTATAAAAACTTTCAGGAACAAAACGACCCTTACTATTTCTAGGTGATACTTTTGCCGGAATCTGTAAAATAAATTCTTCGATTGAAAACAACAACAATGTTGCACGGTTTCATAACATTTTAATTTAATTGAATGCCGTTGAGACAATGAACCTTTCAGGTTCAGTGGCTCTTAGCTCAATTATGAATAAATATACACCTTTAAAAATTCTAAAAACAAAATAATATTTTAACCGACGTAAATACAGAGGAGGTTCTCAAGTCAACGCATATGTTTTTTTAGGGTTCCGTAGCCAAATGGCAAAAACGGAACCCTTATAGATTCGTCATGTCTGTCTGTCTGTCCGTCCGTATGTCACAGCCATTTTTCTCCGAAAACAAAGTTTTCATAGCAATGTACATCATATATTTTTTTTAGTTTTATCATTCTCTTATTTTAGAAGTTAGAGGTCCCCCTCTCAAGTGGTAAAGTGTTGGTCTCCCGACCAACATTTACCACTTTGGAAGTGTCTCTCGCGCAAACTATCAGGTTAGAAAAAAATGATATTAGAAACCTCAACATCAGTTTTAAAGACCTATTCATAGATACGTATGGGTTTGATGAAAAATATTTTTTTTTGAGTTTCAGTTTCGTTTCAAGTATCTCAGTAGTAGTTCGTTTTTTGTTTTTTTGTCTACTTTTGTGTAAAAATCTTAATGCGGTTCACAGAATACATCTACTCGCCAAGTTTCATCAGTCTAGCTCTTATAGTTTCGGAGAAAAATGGCTGTGACATACGGACGGACAGACAGACAGACAGACAAACATACAGACAGACATGACGAATCTATAAGGGTTCCGTTTTTGCCATTTGGCTACGGAACCCTAAAAAATAAGTGTGTTTATTAGTATAAACACACATAATTTTATCTAGTGATAAAATTATGTTTCGATAATTAATTATGAAAATGATTAGTTATTGCGTTTTTATTTTTAATTCATATTAATGAAAGCTGTAACCGATTTTTTTCACAGTCAGCATTTTTACACATTTTGGATCTTGGCAGTAAGCACAGCCAGAACGCATGTGCTAATGTAGCAGCCGAACACCCTAACGCTTTATTCTTCTTCTTCTTGTCGTGTCACTAGTTCTTTCGAAGCAGTCCAGTCAGTGTGGCGAAAGGATTTTAAGTGCGCCTCAAAGAGGCTTATGTGCATTTGACACTTGTTTTCGACCTTTTTAGATTCCTCCCGCTTTATTTATTAAAGTATCCATTTCACAATTGACCACGAAAATACCAGAGTGACTGCTGCTTAGGCTATAAATTAATACTTAATATTACCTGCTAGTAATAAAACAGAAAATAAATAAGTGCTAAAACGGTAAAATCGTACACAATATTCACTAATAACCGATTTCATCATATTTACAAAAAAGCGTCATGAATAGTGGATAAATATCAATGTTTGTGATAAATTGGAACATTTTGGTGAAGGTAGTCGAATGACAAATACGGCTGTAAAAGCCACCTGGCTGCTTTTGTACCTGTCTGCTGCCAGTGTTTACGTAATAGATACTACTCTCTACTCGGTGGCTGTAAAAAGACCAATCTCAAAACTTAAACTACGTAAAACGCGAATACCAAACAAATAAGCAAATAATTAAAATGAACGCTTATCAAAACGGGTAAATAAAGAAGTTTTAAGACTTTATAGTTTTGGTCGCGTGGAACTGGTATCTAGATTTAAGTTTCGCACCTCAATGTGGTGAAAAAAGTGGCCAAGTGCGAGTCGGACTCGCCCATGAAGGGTTCCGTAGCAGTAAGTAATATAATATAGAAGTTCTAGTAGTTCGTCGAAATGTACATTGCGGTTTATGATTAATGACGTATTAAAAAAAAAAAAATACGGGTTGCACTCCGGGAGTGCCGGCAGAAGTGAAAACTTGATTATTAACGTTGAGCATGTTTGATATTTTGGAATGGTTAGGGGGGGCTTGTTTGTTATTTGGCACGCTGTAACATACACGAACATTCGCGCAAGCGCCCTGCGCTGCCTAAACGAAACAGTAGGCCCAGGCATACATTTTCGCCGCGCCGTAGAGAGGGGATAGCTGTCTACTCTCCATCCGTCTTACGCTTTTTCGATCAGGTCATGTGTCCTGACGCGCTGACGCGCTGACGCGAGTTTAAGATTTTATACCCATTACAGAAAAGTGCTCAACGCCGCTAAAGAAGTTTTCACTTCAAAATACGGGTTGCACTCCGGGAGTGCCGGCAGAAGTGAAAACTTGATTATTAACGTTGAGCATGTTTGATATTTTGGAATGGTTAGGGGGGGCTTGTTTGTTATTTGGCACGCTGTAACATACACGAACATTCGCGCAAGCGCCCTGCGCTGCCTAAACGAAACAGTAGGCCCAGGCATACATTTTCGCCGCGCCGTAGAGAGGGGATAGCTGTCTACTCTCCATCCGTCTTACGCTTTTTCGATCAGGTCACGTGTCCTGACGCGCTGACGCGAGTTTAAGATTTTATACCCATCACAGAAAAAGTGCTCAACGCCGCTAAAGAAGTTTTCACTTCAAAAACTACTAGCTAGATTTCGTTCAAACCAAATCTCGTTAGAAGTTTACATAATAATGTACATCATATATATTTTTTTGTTTTATCATTCTCTTATTTAAGAAGTTAGAGGGAGTGGGGGACCAACATTTTACCACTTTGGAAGTGTCTCTCGCAAAAACTATTAGCTTAGAAAAAAACGATATTATAAACCTCAACATCATTTTTGAAGACCTATTCATAGATACCCACACGTATGGGTTTGATGAAAAAAAGTTTTTTGAATTTCAGATCTAAGTATGGGGACCCCCAAAATTTATTGTTTTTATCTATGTTTGTAAGAAAATCTTAAGGTTCACAGAATACATCGACTTTCATTTTTCGAAGTTTCATCAGTGTAGCTCCTATAGTTTTGGTGAAAAGTGGCTGTGACATACGGACGGACAGACATACAGACAGACAGCCAGACATGACGAATCTATAAGGGTTCCGTTTTTGCCATTTGGCTACGGAACCCTGAAAAACAACCAACTTGAGAACCTCTTTTTAGGGTTCCGTAGCCAAATGACAAAAACGGAACCCTTATAGATTCGTCATGTCTGTCTGTCTGTCCGTCCGTATGTCAAAGCCATTTTTCTCCGAAACTGTAAGAGCTAGACTGATGAAACTTGGCGAGTAGATGTATTCTGTGAAACGCATTAAGATTTTAACAAAATGTAGAAAAAAAACAAAAAAATTGGGGGGTCCCCATACTTTAAACTGAAACTCAAAAATTTTTTTTTCATCGAAAAATAGAAATAGAATAGAAGAAACAAATAGAACTACTATATAGAGCGATAAGGTCAATCAAGTCAAAAAAGGCGCGCACCGGATCTTTATCCCTTTTAGTTAGATACTAGAAACTGTATGTTTAACCACTATTGACCTTACTTACAAGCGATACCTACTTAGGTATCAGACATTGTTTAGAATTTGGCCTGTTACTGTTTGTCATATACCTTGTCCTATTAGATGGTATGGTAAGAGATAGCAGTTGCTTACACACTAATTATCTTTTATGAAACCCTTGTAAGTAAGGAGGTAAATGTTTGTATGACAAGAAAATAAGTGGAATGCCATTTGATTCGCCACCTGTTTCTACCCAGAGTAGCATTATTTATCTGTAATGTTGGCACAGTATGTATGTATGTTGGCCCTAATGCGCATCGAATTTGTATTGCTCAGGATGGTCCCGTTTTCTTCTTTCTGTACGAAGTTTATAAAAATAAAAATAATTCCTATTCCTCATTTTTATTTTGCATTAAACCATGCGCACATTCTAAGTACCTCTAAAGATATGATATAGATAATTATGTTGTATTGCGTTGCGCAATATGCGCATGGTGTGCTTTTAGGGCCTCATCTCACCAAAACACCATGGTTGCGCCACCAACGGGTAATTCGGATGCCGCCACCACCATAAGCTGCGCAACTATAACATTTTTAGACAGAAAAACTCATTGGGTAGCCGATCGGATTTAAACCCCTGACCTTATATAGAATGGAAGGGTCACTACCACCAGGCGAATAAAATAAGTTGATCTTATGATTAAATTATAAAATGGCAATTGCTTATGTAGTGCTTTTGTTAAAATGCAATTTCACCAGAGTAAACACACAACCTTTGCATTTTTCACCGATGGCATCTTGATTAAATTATTCAATTTTTTTTTCAATGAATGGTATCCTAAGAACTCTAAATAAAAACTCAATTTTCGATCGCATTTTACAAGGTTAGGCAAATTCATCATCATCTTCTTCTTCTTAATTATGGTATCTGTCAATTTAGGATCAATTTTGCCAGTGTCGAGTTAGGATATTACATAAATAAAATAGTTTAAAGTCAAATCAAGTCAGTCAATAGACAAGTCGGCCCTAATTGGCTTTGAACACAAATGGTGGCCGTTTTTGTTCCAAAACAATTAGAAACATTTTTGATCAAATCAGAATATCCTATACTTATTCACTTTCATTCCAACTGTTAACACTTTGAGCTAAGACCTCAAGTAATGTTGGTTAAAATACCACCAAAATTTCACAACAGAACTCAAAATAACACCATAAAAACAATTAAAATGAAAAACCTATGTAATTTCCCGAAATGACAGAAAACGAATATCGTTAAACATCAACCAAAGTAAAGCATAAAAATGTCTATCAATTTTACTTACCCAACTTTACAAATTACTCCAAAAACAAGGCAGGTGACATTGTGACGTTGATAAACGCGATGCCAAACCCATTTTATGTCAATTACCAATAAGTTTTTAGTCGTAAAATTATGGACATTATTTCAGGGACTTATTGTTATAGTAAGTCGGTTCAATTCTTTTACAATGTAACTAAGTTATTGAAATACAAGTTACCTAGTTTCTAAGAATATAAACTACACTACATGGCTTAGTAACCGATACCTAAGTTTTTACTAACCCAGTTGAAATGCAACACACATTAAAAATAATTCCTAAAACCGTATTCGAAATGTCTCAAAAACTTTCTAAGCCGTTTCATTGTTTAACATATCGAAACCGTTACTTCTAACGACAGTTTGATTCCTATTCAAATGGTTCGACAGGGGCATATTGCGCGGCACTGCAAAGACAACTCGCAACTCGTAAGGAACGCAACAATTCCTTTCAATGCCAATCCGAGTTACTCGAAGGCCGAAAACGCCTGTTATTGCGCCGTGTTTCACCTGCAACTACCGACACTGTAATAACATTTACACAGGGGAAATACAAACGTCGAACTATTTGGAACATTTGCCTCAAAATAGAATTTCTTTGTTACGAACGATGACATATTTATCACGAATCGCATCAACGATGTGACAAAGAAGTCAAACGAAAGCGTTTTATGCGAGCATCAAATATTAAATTCGTATCGAAACTTCGTTGCTATTGGTATAATGGGAATGTGGGATTTTAAGTTCTGGCGTAGGTTATAAGCTTCTTAAGTCATAGTATAAAATAAAATAAACTAAGTATAAAATAACTTTGGTACTGGGCGGAAACTAAATGATTGCTATAGAGCAAAAACGGAAACGATAAATGTTTTAAATTAACTAACGCAAGTACAATCGGTTCATTTACATTTATACGAGTTACTCACGCCCGTGTTCGAGCAAAGCACAGCGATATCTAAGTCATTTTATATGAAATCATCTAGTTTTATAGTTTTTATAACTGTTTATTGAAGTCCAGTAATGCCAAGTGTATATAACAGTATTTGCTTATTGCTGAAATGGGCGCAGGCAGACACAAATAATATGTACACAAACCCGATATTCCTCCAATTACGACGTTCAAATCTAGCTTCAGTAAACTTAGTACATAAGATACAACTACTTAAGCCATATCTGCCTATTATGGTTCATGTAATGAGTTAATCTCTTAAAAGCCTTCCCACACCCATTTCATGCCAATAAAAAATGTGAAATGAAATCCTAATAATAAAAAGTTTATTATCAAAGGTTTTTTTTGTATGCTTTATCTACCAAAAAACAAAAATAGTGACCATGTGCCTTCGATCCCCTGCAATATCGTTAGACACGGCCTTGTAGAGCCGAACACTTATTGAAACTGTTCTTAAGTGTTGTCCTTTTATGTAGCTACTCCATAAATTTTTGATAGGGCCATCTCGGGAAATCTCTATCTCCATTCGCAGAGGGTCTGCAGTCAAATGAAACTGGAATCCCAAATAATATTCGGAGACGTTTTCCCTGTTCCTTCGATGTGAACTTTTATTTTTATGCTCTTACGTATTCTTATCAGAGGAGAGACACACTCCGGGAGAGCTTCTGACATACTGACTTAAATCCTTTACCCTAGTATATACATGTAAGTTTGTCTCGGATTACAGTTTCCTCGCGTTTCTTTATACATATAATCATTGGATTTTTTTGGAATTTAGTGGTTTGGGATCGCCGTCGTATAATCCTAGCAAGGGACAAAAGATGTTGTAAAAGTAGCTGATAAACTATTTTACAGTAGGACATAGAAGATTTCTTACCAAAGGGAAGTGGGATAAGTACTAGTATAATCCATTTAGTTTATAGAGTGTATACAAGGATCTACTCGCAGGGTCCACTACATCATGAAGTCGACGGGCGGCACAAATGTAATTTAGTTCTTGGCCAGGCAGTCGGATTAGTCTCGATGCATTTACAACTATCCAACTTGTATATAGGTAGGTACTTAATGATACATTTTTTCTCTGGGTTAATATTTTTTGGACCAAATGACATATGCTGTAAAACCCCATGGGATGTAGGCACGCGTTTTTAGCTTCACCTTACCTGAATGTAGGTTTTCTTGTGCGAGACCTGATATGTTCGCAGAGTGGGCCCTGGTGACCTGTAATACAGGTTCTTAAGAACTTACATCAGGAACCATTTCTTCAGATTTTTTTGTAGCCTTAAGTCATATATTAAGTGATGATATTATAATGGAGGATAATATATTTTTTACTTTTACCGTTTTTACTTACCTGGATGTACACTGTACTGGAAAACTATAAAATAAACAATGGGTAGGTGTACCTTCTACGTTATGATTGTAAAGTACAAGGGAGTTGCTCTATAATGTTGACTTAAGGTAAGTCGGTTTGTGTGTTTTCCTTCACATATTTCAGCAGCGTCACCTACCTCATATTAGTATGCCATGCCACAATAACCGAAGTAGAATCACAAAAGATTTCCGGAGCGCGACTTGCACAAGGGATGAAAGCCAACATTGTGTAATCAGAAGGGTCGCAATCTCACCTCTCTCCGCGCCCCTGTGTCGAACACAGCTTCATCAACAAGGGATCTTTCTACTCATTGTGACAGTTCGTTCTACCGCCCAACATCCACATGGCCGTTGGTTAAAGATAAACGTTTGAATTAGGGCAGGACGTGCGGCTACTTCCGCAAGTGTATCCTGAACTACAACAATGTGAATACCCACTCGAACGCACAACAAAAATGTAAGGATGTTGGCTAGGTGTAGTAGTGCAATATAAAATGAGATCATAGACCTAAACGAACAACTGTATTATGTAGTAGGGTTTTATAATTCAACCAATACCAAACTGTCGACTATTATTGAGTGTGTGTGCATCTATATTACTAACAAGCGGTCGCAAGCGTTCCCATTACTTTTTCGGGACTAAAAGTATTCTATGTCCGTCTTCTAGTTCTAACCTACGAGTACCTCCCCACCATTTTTCTGCCAAATCGGTTCAGCTGTTCGTGTTTTATAAATACTTAGTAGGTAAGTATAACTACCACGACTTTATCAGAATATAAAGCCGGTAAAAATCAAAACGTTTTCTTTGTGCCTACTTCTGCTTACTGTACCTTTGCTTTTTCGTAGCGAATTTTCGTGCAAATACCCTTGATAAGTAAAAGAAGCGCGGCACCAATATTGTGGCGACATGACGCTCTACCCCACATCGCGACTTTTCATACGGCGGCGGCGGCGGCGGTGTCGCAATAGTTCCCCGTTTGAATTTCTTGAACAAACGTTATTACGCTTCAATAGTGGAACGTTCCCCTGAAACAATTCACAATAGCAGGAACTTCAATGTCAAAGGCAAAGAAGATTCGTTGGCGTTCAACGTCGCAAATTTAAGCAAATATAAGAACGTTCAATACCTGGCTAAACGTTTGCTGAACTTCGCAAGTTTCTCGCAAAAACGTAGGTGAGTATTCTTTATTGATCTTCATTGTTATGTTGTGGATTGTACAAACAAATCCGGCTAGTGTTTGATTTGATTTCATATTTTGATAGTGGGACGGCGGAAAACAGCGGGACGTCACTCACCACTGTACGTCGTAACTGAGGGTCAGTCTCGAGCGACAACCCTATTCCCAGAACTCGTTATTGTTTCATATCAACGACGTAATGATTTCACCATTTAATTTAATTGAGTGAAGGTTTTGGTCACTATTATTTTGTTCTTCTAATATTTAAGCACAAGCTGTAAAGAGATTATAACCACTAAATAATTGCATACAGCAGCATTACCTATTTTTTTATTTAAATGATTTGACACGAAAACGCAAAAAAAACAGTACTCAAGCTAGATAAGAGTTAAAAAGGAAGCTGAACTAGCTTTTGGCTGGTCAAATAACAGATTTTGTAAAAATATACAACTCTAAAGCCCCGGCCACATTATGGCGATGGTGCAGCGAAGGATAATTGTCATGCTAGCGCGGTTTTATTGCAGATCGCTGCATGCACCTTGATGTGTTCGGGCCTTAACAAAACCAAATAAAGAGGTTCTTGTACAGGACTCTTGTTTCCACAACTATACGCCAAAACGGTCCATTTTGCATAAAGGGGTTAAAAAATTAAAATATTCTTATTCATGTAAAAGCAAAACTTAATACCCAACAATATTTATACCTATCTACGATTAGACTTCTGAACTGTAGGTATGCATATTGTTATGGATGGCAACCATTGTAAGGTAGGCAAAAGGGAAACCTATCACACATTAGAGACCCTTTTACTAAGTTCCTAAGTACTACAGTTGAAGTCTTTTGAGTAACATACAAACCGCCGCAACCTCTAATGAAAGCACGTTATGTGAGGCAAGCCAGACTGTAGAGCCTGGCTGTAGAGCCTCGTTCTAAGAAGTGACGTTCTGACATTATAACAACCGTTATATTACAGTGGTCGATATACCATACAGAACCCTAATTTAAATATTACAAGTGAAGTTTAAAAAATTAGGTCAACCTCATAGCTAAACCGATTTTGATAAAATTTCTATGAGACCAATCTGGAAGTATTTACTTTCATATAAAAAAAGTATTCAAATCGATTCATCGATAATAAAAAAAAGTATTCAAATCGATTCATCGATTTGAATACTTTTTTTAATATTTCGAAATGACGAAGTTATGCGATAGCAAACATATAAAAAATACAATCGAATTGAGAGCTTCCTTTTTTTTATTTGAAGTTGGTTTAAAACAAAGGGCGACATGATAATAAACAATGGAAATATAATTTGATGTCTGTTTATAATGTTTGCGCTAAGTGGAAAACTGTTAAGCCTTGCGCACATCTAAGCGTTCTGCAATGGCGATCAGTGAAACGCTGACAAATATAGCTGTCATGTTTGACAGCGTTCCACTGATCGCTGCCGCAGAACGCTTAAGGTAGCAGTTCGCGCAAGGACCGAGACCAGAGGCAGAGGCAGGAGACCGTGTCAAGTATCTCGGTCTCTTCTGCATATACAATACAGTCTCGTTATCCGGTCTCGGTCGCATGCGTGAACTGGCGCGCCACAAACCCCAAATGACTATAGTACCGGTCTTGGTCTTCAGTCTCTGTCTCTGACATCGGTCTCCAATCTCGGTCTCCTCGCGAACCGCTACTTTTAAATGTGCGCAAGGCTTTACCGAGAATTCGAAGAAACGATTCGCGTTGCATTTACCCGCCGGCGTTAATTAAGAATTCAAAATGTTCTTTGTGATAGAGTTAAGTCGTAATCAGCGACAAAATTTAGCTCACTTTATTAAGTTACCTTAGTTGTGGAGTTTACTGAGGGAAGAGTTATTTTACCTAGCTCTATAAATTAGTTGGCGGGTGCGTGAGTGTAATCCGAGAAGTTTGTAGACGTTGGTTTCAGATACCTACTGACTGGTGTATTATTTGTGTTATAGGTATTAGGTTCGTAATGTTTCACTCGCACTTTATAGAAATACTTTTGATTTTATTTTTATTTATTATATAATTATTTATTGGACCAAAACAGCATTTTCTACTAGGCTACATTGACAGGTGGGAAAACAAAGAGGTGGCGTTGAATGGAGAACATCCCTATTCATGTTTCATTTCACCTGTTCTTCATTCAAGAACAAAGTTTTTGGCCCTAGAATGAAAGGCATCACAATGAAATTACTCATTTGATACACATACCTACATCTTGTTTTCAGAACATTTCACTGTAAAATAATGAGGAGCCGGTAATCGTATGCGGATGGTAAGGCAGATAAAGCAATCCGCAAGCACGTAGCTAATGCGAAAGGGGCTCATTACACTGTGTTGACACCGACAAATGCCCCTTTACATATTCTCACTGAGATCCCGAAGATTGAGCCATGAAATTGAAAACGATCCCTTTGAAGAAATTTATTCCAAGCACGAACTGCTCTCCCACTCCGACGACGAGAAGATTTGCTCGTTTATTTTTATGAAATTATTAAAGAAACACTTCATTTTTGTCTGAGAATTGCAACAATGGTTAAGTTTCATCGGTTATGTTCTCAACGCGCCCATGTGCGGTGGTGTTTGCATAAGTAGATTAAATTTAACAAAAACATTTAAACTGATTGAAGTGTTTATTAAATATGCAGTAGGCTTAACTACCAGAAGTTCAGACTGGCTCTGTCTCTGGCTCTGGTTTTGAGTCTGTGTGAGTGCTCCCGAGAGTATTATACTGTGTGTGTGACGTTTTGACGTAGGATTTATTTAGTCAACGCTCACACAGACTCAAAACCTGCTTGTGGTAGTCTCGTTGTGAACCGTGGACTGGTACGTACGTATATGGCTTTAGTGCAAAAGACAAAAAATTTAGACCATGTATAAAATAGATACAATTTATCATCAGCCTGAAGAAACACAATACTGCTTGACTAAATGCTTTCTGTATATTATTTTTATTCTCATTTTTGGGAAGAACAAATCTGAACCCGCTTCATCGACCAACTTATCGCGATCTTTACAATGTCGTCAAATGTTAAATTACATGGATAACGATATATTTTCTATTTTCTTTTAAACTTTATTAAATAATATTCAAACTAGCTAATATGAGTTAAGTATGTCCGTCTCGAAGATAATACACAAATAGAGAACTTAATAGAAACAAATATAGCATTGGTTAAATTGTAAAATAAAGTTAAGTATTAGCGATAATTTACAAATTAATTACTCAACCGAAAGTTTGAGAAATGTCTCAACTTCACAACAATAAAAATCGTAGGAAAGTGCTCACTACTATTTTAAGCTTTTAACTCGCATTTAAGTTCTGAAGAAAATTATGAATTGGAATTGAAAGGAAGTAAAACTTGAAGTGGGAAAGAAGAATTTTAAGATTGAAATGTAACAAACTTCATAACTAAAGCTTTTGATGGTGGGTATGTAGTACCTATAAGAATATTTTAAGACACGGTAGTACATATTTCGTGTTTAATTGCTAATTAATATACATACGTTTAAGTATCTGGATCCACTCAAGCATAACCTCTATCTGCACTTAAAGTACTTTTTTTTTTTCGTTGCACGAACTATGGGAACATAACGTCCAACAATTTTCTGAACTATGTTTCTTACCTGTAATACCTACAACTGGAAAATATAGTTCATTATTCGTATTTTTAACCATTGTTCTTTTAAAATGTACTTTTCGTTTTATTCACATGATGGTTCATAATAATAATTTTCACATTCAAGGCTCGAACACACCTAGTTCGCTGGCGGTAGCGATCAGTGAAACGCTGTCAAATATCGCTGTCAGATTTGAGATTTGACAGCGATATTTGACAGCGTTTCACTGTTCGCTACCGCCAGCGAACTAGGTGTGCGCAGGCCTTTATAATATGATACGAAGGGGAATTCTAGTGCTGAATAACTTCTGCTACCAACGACAGTTATTCATTGGGCCATCATCCAATCATATTGCGTCCACAAAATGAACAATGAAAACCGCAGCATAGAAGTTCAAATTGATATATCACTGGAATTTAATGCAGTACACAACTCAATTTATGCGGAGGCAGTGCGAACAACTTTTGTACTTTTTCACCCCGGCAGAGCTTGCCAAACACACGTCCCCTATTACTCGAAACTCGCGCTCTCCATTATCTCAACCGCTAAATTTGTTCAAAATTTTTAAACCAACTTAAAAACATGTGCCTAGTATTTAGCGTACACAAAAGTTTCGTAACCAACGCGCATTTTCATTTAACCAACACACTCTGAAGTTCACTGCAAAGCAATGTGCAATTTTCAATTTATTTTTTATTTCACGATATTCTCGTGAGCGCAATTTTCTCCCCTTTAACGTCATAACTGGCCCATAATGACCCTATCGCATAAAGAAGCAAAAATATCGCGAACGCAATTCGTCATGTCATTATGCAAGGAAAGGGCGAACTTTACGAGTATAATAACGTGAGATGTCTGACTCGGTATGCCTCGTGAATGGTGAAATGTTCTTTATTGTACCGTGTTTTATGCGAACGATTAACCTTTTAGTGTAAGCCGACCGTTCAAAATGAAACACCTATCAGCAAAAGTTGACCTACTCGTAGTACCTAGTCAAGAACTATTTCGTCATCAAAATACCCAATTGTTTTGTTTTAATTTCATCATATTTTATAAACTGATTGGTTTATAGTTTAAATTAAAACTATAAAACAATGGCTGATTGGTGTTATGCAAGTCATCTATCTCATTAATGTGTAGAATGTTCACAAATATTTATTTATTGCTATCCTAATCTCAGTGTTTTTAATTGATCGTGCTCAAAGGTTGTTGGTAAACATGTTTTTTATCAATGATCACATAAATATCAATCCGTCATCACTTGACGTACATAAAACCGGCCTAGAGCTGGCGTAGCGCTGTCGTAGAGCTAACGTAGAGCCCGCGTAGTAACGGTTCCCACGTAATACTTCTACGCCGCTACTAATACGCGAGCTCTACGTTAGCCGGGTAGCTAATAAGCTTTTAAGGACACCTTTTATTTTTTCATTATCACCGTAACTACCGACTACGTCATTAAATTATAATTTAGACGCTGCTGTACCGATTAATTTCAATTTATGCACGTAAACTGTCATTATTTTGCTGTCTCGAAAATTGTCCCGAAAATAACATTCCAGTACTTACTTCTAATCTAAATTGTATTGTAAATTCTTTGATGAGGTTAGAGGTCTATTCTGAACATAATTGTTTTTTGATGAATACAGGCTGATCATGTTTTCTTGTCAAATCATGCGGTTAATGAAGTTTACCTCTGTTGACTGCTTTTACTCCCTCTAAATTGGATTTTTGTACGGCGTCCTTTGTTTTAAAAAGTGCCTTCTTCAAATATTTTTTTAATCAAAGTAGTGAGTAACATCCAGGTTTTATTTTGTATGAAGTAAATTGTAAGATGTTATGCGAAAAGCGTACCTGGAGGTTGCACGGAAATCCTCATCAAATGTGTTATTGTCGTAGCACAATGCTCGCAATCGCGCTGTTTCTTCAGACGTAGCAGAACGAAGGCGACGGGACGTTGCACCATACATCTTAATGAACACATATCGTCACACTATTTGTGTTGCCGCTCTACCGATTTGAACAAATTTATTGGAATTTATTTGTGAATTAATAATTTTTTTAGGCACCCATGCGTGTGATCGTAAACTTATGAAATAGGATTCCAACTTTATCCCCATGGCAGACATGTTCACCAATCTGCCATCCGTTAGAGATCATCAAATAAATTTCATGATCTCAAACAGTAGATACAGTGACCTTATAACTTATTCTACGGGCATGCGATGTGCAAAAGCCTTATTTATTCGCTAGTGGATAAAGTAAAATTAAATGTAGAACATCGTGTGCACTCAAGACCTGCGCACACCTAGTTCGCTGGCGGTAGCAATCAGTGAAACGCTGTCAAATATCGCTGTCAGATTTGAGATTTGACAGCGATATTTGACAGCATTTCACTGATCGCTACCGCCATCGAACTAGGTGTGCGCAGGCCTTAAGTTTGTAAATTAAAAACTTCATAAAACATATTTACGTATACCTCCATGGTGCCGAATTAACATACATACAACCTTTTTTAACTTGTCAAAAACTCAGACTCGGAACCTTCTTGCGAGTGTTACTTTTTTTTTAAATTTGCTTTACGCGTGCCCTTTTCTTTTTTGCATTGGTGTCACTTAGTGTTTCCTTGCCAAAGTGGGATGAAAATTTACGTGTTGCACTCGATTGCAATGATTTTAACACCTCATGCTCTTTTGATTCTATTTTTTGAACCACTCACTGTACTCGTGATTTAATTTTAGAATCCTTCGTTAGCTCGGTCATCAAAAATTTAACACGCGGTTATAAAGCAACTTTGCACTCTTGTAGGTATAACAAATAACTATTATGACTACTATGGATATTGATAGCCACAATCGTAGGTAATTGTTGGAATAACATACCGAACTTAAAATACTTAAAAGCTTGATTTTATAGTACTACTAGGTCTACACACTCAAACTATAGGTACATTGCGTAACAACTTGGTTATCTCCAATATACCTCTAGTTTGAGCCGGCTTGTTATGTCAACGCATCACGATTCACGACATGTCTATATTGTCCATCATAGCCGACGAGAAAATTTAATTACGTAGGACATGTTCAATTACTGAACGCAATAGATAGGCAATGTTATTGGCTATAAGCCTGTGAAGGCGATCGGCTCATGTTGCAGGCTCTACGAGAAATTCGTAGCAGCTACGAAGCTACGATGGCCGTTTACACCCTTTATACTCTCTTGTTAATCTGTTCTTGTATAGACAAAACCTTTAAAAAGTACACCGCTTGAAAGAACATAGCAATATTATCATAGATTACAAAAAAAAGATACTTGAACTTCGTGATTTTACCAGATATTTCTAATTTTCTCTGCATCTATTATCTCAAGTACAAGCACTATTCAAGCATAGTTACTAGCTAAGCGCTTTCAAATTGGAATTCAATATCGATGGTTAGCCACCTAGTCCAAAATTCAACCTGTTAAAAGTCCAAAGGTTTCCAAAGTTGTGCTACCAACTACTAAAGTTGTGGACTCCTAACGAAACTTTAGAGAAAAAGAATTATTTTTTAAACGAGAAACTTACTAAGTACTCAACGAGTTAGGTTTTTATTTGGCTGGCATCTAATCCACGGGAAGATAGAGATTAAAAAAATATATACAGTTTTTTTTTTTTATTAATTTTATAGTGTTTACTACACTATAAAATTACTTAAGGAAATCACAAAGATTTTTATAATGTCCCAAAGAGTTATTCATCGAGTGTGATTAGGATCCGATGGCGCAGTGGTCAGCGCAGCCCCGTACCGAGGGGAAGGTCGCGGGTTCAAATCCCGCTCGGCTCTTAACTTTTGGGACATTATAAAAATCTTTGTGATATATACAGAGGTTAATAATTACAGTATAAAACCTCCGTTGTGGAACCATAGCAGCGTAACCACATCAGGAGCCTAATTCTCGGCTCATCTCGGAGCATTTTGCTAATTTATTTTATTGCTTCTTTTCGAATCGCAGATTTCCTTGAGTAATTCATCAACTACCTCATCGTAGAAGCCTCGACAGCTACGATATACGGAAAACGTAGAAAAAAATCGGGGTTGTGCAATGGCAATGTGAATATAAGGGACATTGAAAATTTCGGTCGGCCCGAGAATTAGGCTCCAGACTGGACTATAGGTGGCGATTTTGCGGCAAAGGTGCTGCCCTGTACTGCCCTGTCCGTCATCAAGTCAGTCTGTCAGGTTTCGCTGTTTTGCAGATAAAGTATACTCAACTTAATATTTTTTTTATACAACTAGCTGATGGAACTAACATATGGCTCGCCTGATGATGTCAGGAACGTGTCCTATGATGCACTGCCTGGCGTACATCAACTGAGGCATACAGATGTTCAGTCTCAAGTGCCAGTAATTCACGACAGAAATAAGCATGTTGGTAGTACTTCCCCGGACGAGCCACACACATAGAGCTCTACTACTACTAGACTACACGCTCTACTAGATTGCACACACCTATTGCTTGGGAAGAAAAAAACACTGGCAGGTAATGTAATAAAATATAAGTATAAAATTTTTTCTAAAAAGTAAACATTTAAGACTGGTGTACCTAGAGGGACTAAGTCGCGTTATATGACTAATTGTCATATTATGGAAGCTCTATGTGCTTTATTAAGCAGATTGCTTTTTGCCCGAGAACTTAGTGCGAAGTGTCTTCTTTTCAGCTTGGGCAAAAACACTTTTGTATGTATGTCTTTTACTGATGGCATTTCTCAACCGGGAAACGGTTAAGAAATGCCATCAGATTTTGTGAGCAACTTGACGATTGTGTATTTCGGTTGCAATCAAAAATTTGATTAACAAGGAATAGCGATCACATAATCTTGTTTCCATTATTTTTTGATCACTATCCATGATATGGACGACCACAATATGTAGATTGAAAACGTAATCATAATATCTTGAGTTTCGCGTGGCTCATACATACTAGGAGATAAGTGTTTGTGTTATACATTTTGTTTACTGTACGTAATTCCGATAGGTACAAAGATTATTATATCTATAAAGAAAAGCTGAGATCACATTGCAAGGGTATCTACTTCTAATATCACTTAACCCGATTACCCTTTTCGAGATAACGTTGAGTTCAAAGTGAACGTATCAGACTGGAATTTTCCACGTCAGAGGTAAAAGCAAGTATCCATGTTTAATTTCACCCAACTTGAGGGAAAACTCTTTTATCTGGACCCAAATTCTGTAGAACAAAGCTCTTTCTTCAGTTTTTCTAATCAAAATTCGAAGGGTACCTATACCATGAAATAGGCATGTGACGTTGTTTTGTCTGGCCTCTCAACTCAACTGGTAGCTCTGCCTTCTGCGCCGTAGATCGTGGGTTCGGTTTCCATCATGAACAAATTTTTGTCTGGTGAACGCTGATATTTTTTCTCTGTCTGGGTGTTACATATTATTATATTATATTCTAAGCATGTATTTACAAAAAAGTTGTAGGTATTATAGTATCAGCTGTCTGGTTCCCATAATACAAGCTCTGCTTAATTTGGGGCTAGTTAACGTTGTGTAAGTTGTCCACAACATTTATTTGAAAAAAAAATGGGACTAATTACTAAATAATATATATGTGAGTATACATATATCGTCGAAATAAATAATGATCAGTTTGATTTTAGAAATAATTTATTGTAACAATTTCAAATAAAAACAGTCATTCCGAGAGTATTATAGTCGTAGTTCTAATTACCATCACACAGTATATTCACTAACCAATATCAATATTGCACTCAAACCGAGAAAATTTGACAATCCCTTCCTCAGACATTATTTCGCTATTAGAATCAGGGTAGGTTTTTTTTTATACAACTAGCTGATGGAACAAAGCCTATGACTCGCCTGATGCTATGTGGTAATTGTCCTAAAACGTTTTCTGGCTTCCGCGGCACGCTCGCTCTGCTCGCTCGCCTTGCGCGTAGTTTTTGTGTACATTCTGGCAGCACTGAGTGACGCGTGTAGGTAATCAGATGTTGGTAGGGTGGGGATATGACTACGCGTAGGCGGCAGGGATGCCATCCTTGCTCCAGTCGAGTTCGACAGTCTTGCCGGAGCGCGCGCTCTCTTCGGCCGCGGTCGCGATCTTACTGACGGCGAGGGTCTGCCAATCGGTCACCAGCATGGGAGCACCGTCTGGAAATACATTATGTCATTAATCTATGTGTATCTAAAGGTATTACGATAATATAAGTTTATTGTACACCTTACAAACTAACAAGTATGGAAGATTAGCTGGGCGCGCTTAAAATAAAATTTCAGAAAATGTAGCTACCAGGACAATAATACCTACCTATATATAAAGCATGTATTTAGCATGGAATGATAGGAAGTTGAATGGGAGTGGCTGTTAAAAAGGGATGATGGTTAATAGTTATGCCTTTTTATCAGAACTTCCAGACCAACCCATAGAAATTTCATTAAATTTAGCAGTCTGGCTATGAAATCGGTTTTTCAAGTTTTTAAAACTTCATTTGTTTGAAGTCTGTTAAAAAAGTTGGCTAAGAAAAGAACTTGCTCGTTTGCTACTACGGTAAACGTACGGGCCGCGTTTGTTTCTACGAGTATCGGAGTAACGCTCTACTTTTGAGGGGCTGACAACCGTCAAATAACTTCTTGCATATTTCAATATATCTGAAGATATCGAAGAAATATCACGATCATCACAGTTGGATGCAATATTGCACTTATTAGTGGTGAAAGGATTATTAGTACACAAGAGGCTTCCTTCGTGCACTTGACACATATTTTTATCACACGTTTTGGATATAAAAACTCATTAGTGGGTTCTAATCTAGTCCTGCAAGATTAGAACCCACGACCTTAAGGATCGGAAGGCAGGACCGCTACTACTAGGTGTCCAGTACTTTCACTGTGTCTCAATTAATTTAACTTTACTCTTTGATAGTAAATTTCCCCTTTGTTAGTGTCAGCCGGTTTTGGGAATAGGAAATCTCTACTGAGACCGTGACGAGACACATCACTAGTTGGGAGATAGAAAGATGGCGTCGTGATGGGTAGATGATTGTATGCCGTGTTTTAAAGTTAAACAGAGTTCCAGCTATATTTAGTGGATAGTTTTCGCCGTAATAGTAGGTAGATAATTTGCTAAAATGACTTACTTTTGGGAGAGCGCTGGTGGGCTAGTGGTAGCGGCTCCGCCTTCCGATCCTTAGGTCACGGGTTCAAATCCAGTCGTGTACCAATGAATTTTTCTGCCCAAAATATATTGTACACTATGCCAGTGCTCTCAAACGGGGAAGAAAAACATCGTGAGGAAACCGGCATGTCGTATAGAACCTAAATAGTTCGAAAATATGTGTCAAGTGCACGAGCCTCTTTGAAGAGCACTTAAAATCCTTTCACCACACTTGGTTCGAAAGAACCAGTGGAAGAAGAAACTTACTTTGTACAACATCTAAGAAATGTTCCAACTCGTTCTTATAGGCGAGCTTGTACCGCGACGGGAAGGAGTAGTAGATGGGAGTCTGCTGGATGCCTTCCTGTCCGAGAACCACTTCGGTGGAGTGGCAAGGACGCTCGTTCTCAACCTTGATCATACCTAGAGAAAAAAATATTGTAAATAATCCACACAACCCTATCTAGCCCCAAACTAAGCAGAGCTTGTGCTATGGGAACCAGATAGCTGATATAATATTTAAATACATATTTTTTTATAAATACATACTTAAAATATAATATAACACCCAGAAAGAGAACAAACATCTGTGTTCACCACAAAATATTTGTTCTCGGTGAGAATCGAACCCATGATCTACGGCGTAGAAAGCAGAGCTGACCACTGATCTGAGAGGCCAGATATGGCCTACCAGTCAATTCGGACCAGCAGTTCCCGAGATAAGCGCGTTCAACCAAACAAACTCTTCATTAATAGCATAGGTAGACTGGTTGGGAAAGCGTGGAAATGCTTTTTTAAAAACAAGAAAATTAATTAAAGTCGAATTATTTTAATACTTAGATACAAGCAGTGGTTTAGTACAGAATGAATAATACTCGATCAACATCCGTTGGGCTTGCGTAAGCAGAATCTGGGTGGTCATTTGGTTCATTCAGGTGTTTAATGCTAACCACCGATTAAAGCGCTTAGCTTGCAGTAAAGATTTAACGGTTAGTTGGTGCAGGCAACGTCACTAAATAAGAAAGAGTGCACAACATGTTTGGGCAAGCCAGCGCCGGCGGTAACTTACCCTTGTTACCGAAGACCTCGAGCCTCTGGTCGTAACCGTAGGCGGAGTAACGGCTGTTGTCTCCGAGCGCCACGGCGCCCGACGGGAATGTCAGGAGGAAGGCGATTGTGTCGAAGTCGTCGATAGCCTACAAACGAATTGCAGGGTTTCATTGGCAGACTTTTTGTACCCAAAGGGTAAAACGGGACACGGGAAACGGGTATTTATCGCGATTACCTTTTATATTTCCCGACGATTCGACCATGTTATAACAGTCTGAATCCGCAGCTGTTGTAGCACGGTCAAAACGTCAGGAAATGAAAAAGGCGATCGCAATAAATATATATAATGATAGTGAAGATGAATTAATTTCTATGATAAATATCTATTACAAATCTTCTTTAAAGCCGTTTTGAGAAAAAAAAATGTACTTTGAGATTCTACTCAATTAGATTGACCCGGAAGTATATAATATAAAAAAAAACACTCAAAGTAGAATCTCAAAGTACATTTTTTTTTCTCAAAACGGCTTTAAACGACCAAGTTGTGCTAGCACAAACATATATAAAAACTACCGAATTGAGAACCTCCTCCTGAAAGTCGATTAAAAATAAGCTAGCTACCTTAATTTCTGGGATGAGTGCAGTAGCGGTGGCTTGCACACGAGTTGGCAGCTCCCCGAGCACCCAGCACGCCATGTCGATGTCATGCACCAAACAGTCATGGAACACACCACCTGTGTTCAATAAAGCAGTGCTGTGTAAGATTACTGACTCAATGTCGTTCATTGAAGGGCTTTCAAGAAATGGACGCAAGATGTGCTGCAGAGCAAAACAACCTGTCCCTCCAAGTTTATTGCTCCAGCAGAACATCTCCTTTACGGCCCCGCAATCAAATCGAGTCTATTTACCAGAGTAAGTAGCCTCGCTCATCATAATCAGGTTATCAGGTGGGCCATATGCTTGTTCCATCAACTAGTCGTATAAAAAAAAACTCAGCAACCCCTTAATATTTCCTAGGCAAAAATGTTTGACCCATCCCCATCCACTTCCCCGATCTGAGTAATCTGGCAAAGAACATTTTAACCTAAGAGTATCATGAAACTGACATTATCATTTTTGTTATAATCATCATCATGTTTTTTTTGTACAACACCCATATGGCCCACCTGATGTTAAGTGATTACCATCGCCTATTACAAAGCATTGTCTCGTAGGTCACACACGTCAGTAACGTGCCCTACGATGCACTGCCCTGCGTCCACCAACTTGAGGCATACAGATATTCAGCCTCACGTGCCAGTAATTTCACCGGCACCCACACCCTTCACACCGAAATACAGGAAGCCATTAGGCTTCTTTTTTATTCTAAACTGGGCCCACATACAATACATACCTGAAATCACGCCCCTCTCCCATGGGGGTAGGCAGAGATCACGGACTTCCACTTGCTAAGGTCCTGACATACCTCTCTCGCTTCATTCACTCTTTTAAAATGGGCCCACACATCTAAATAATAGACTGCAAAGGTATCTTTTTTTTACGAGAAGCTTAAAATGAATTAGTATGAATTTATTTTATTTTTATGACCGATAGTCCTATTATAGTTAGATAAGAAGTTATCATGACAAGTTATCAGGAGTAAGGCCAGACCTTGAGTAATTATAAAATTGTTTGGCTAATAAAAAAACAAACATTATGGGGGGTTAATAAGTTATCTCTTTGATAATGGTATCATGAACTATTGATAAACAACTTATTGGTTCAACCAACTGGAGTAGGTACTCAGAGACTATTTCTACTATTATTATACTTCAGACTATTATTTTTACTGAAGCGTGAGTGAAGTGAAAGTGGGCGACTAAACTGAACTCTTTATTTATTTGATAACCTTTCAGAGATCTGGCTGTTAGTTAGGTACTCACACTTTTGGGAAACGATAATGTACATGCAGTTATTATTCACGTTATTAAAATAAATTAATTACGCACAAAACGAGCGAGCAAAGCGAGCGTGCCGCGGGTGCCGTAGGGCCAGAAGATGTTTTTATAAATACTTCAAAGAGATAATATAAAAAAGTAGTGATGAAAATATGAAAGTACTACAGTGTACATTTGCCTCAACAATTTCACAGTGGAAAAAAGTGGATTCGTTTTAAATGGGTGTACAATAACTGGTTGTACATTAACCGGGCCCTATAGTGAAACTGATAATTAAAATGAATGCGCGTTCGACAATAAAAGAAACCATTTCGTAAGGTAATACTATCTTATAGTCTCCTTTCCAGCATCCTAGTTTTAAAAATATTAAGTTATTTTTCAGTAAAAGTAATGTTATTCAAAATGAAAGTATGTATGTTGCATCATTTCTATTTTATTTTATTTTTTTTATTTTATTTATTTAGGGCATCCAACAGAGAAATCACATAGTATAAATGAACAATCTTAAATGTATAGTAATCAGTGCGTTGTGTCTCTCTAATTACAGGACGCCACAGCGCGCGCAAAATATACAACTAGACAAAGCAAAATAATTAGTGTAAGGTAGTAGGTATGTAATAAATACCTATAGAAAATACAAAAATAAAATAGTAACAAAGTTAAACACAAAATAAACAAATGAAAATACGAAATACTTTGTTTCGTATTTAATATTGATCAAATATTTCCAAAATATTTGATCAATACAGGTATTTTAACAACTTCTGTGCTTTTACGAGTGAAAGCTTATATACTTATAATTGGTAACCATCGCTTATAATACAGCATTGCCTCGTAGGTCACGCACATTAGGAACGTGCCCTACGATGCACTGCTTTGCGTCCATTAACTTAAGGCATACAGATGTTTAGCCTCACGTGCCAGTAACTTCACCGGCACCCACACCCTTCAAACCGAAACAGCAAGGCTTCATGGCAGAAATAGGCATAGTGCTTCCCCGGACGATCCACATAGAGCCTCAGTCATCATCATCAGCCTGAAGAAGTCCAGTGCTGGACATAAGGCCTCTCCTATACACATTTCCAGGAAAAACGATTCTGAGCCCTTTCCATCCACCGACTTCCCGCGATCTTAATACTACCATAGACTAAGGAAAATACTACTCAGTAGAACCGAGAAACCGAGGCCTCGCGGGTCTTCAAAATTTTGTCTAGGCGACTGATCGAGGCGACGCGTGACCCAAGGGCTAGTGGGTATCTGGCGCAGCGTATAAGCATTGCTATTCAGCGTGGCAATGCCGCCAGCGTCTTGGGGACGCTTCCGTCTGGCACTGATTTGGATCAGTTGAGCTATCTCTAGATCGTTTGTAACGATCTGCAGATAGCTCAACTGTTTCTTGTGTATTTTGTACATTTTGTAAATATTTGTTTAATTGTAAGTTTCTCTCAGTAGATGGTGCCTTATTATATTTACCTGAGGTCTTCAAGTAAGGGATGGAGGGCAGAGGAGAGTCTCTGGCGGTGACCTTGAGGATCTGTACGTGTCCTACATCTCCGTTTCTAACGCGCTTCCATAGGCCGCTGTAGGCGGGGTCGAAGCGCCGGTTGAAACAGGCAAACAGGGTACGGCCCTACAAATTACATAAAGGCCACTCTTGTAAACCAATTATTATGATGACTAAAGACTTACGCTCAAACATGACACTGATATTTGACAGAGTTTCACTGATCGCCTCCGCAAAACGCTTATTTGTGTGCAAGGCTTAATAAATGAGCAGGTGCGATAGCATATTGTTTTCCAAAATTTTACTATTATATATAATAGTAGAACAAAAGCGCACAAAGTAGTAGCGTGATGTTATACATATAATCTATAGCTTTCTTCGATAAATGGACAACATAAAAATAATTTTTCAATTCGGACCTACAGTTCCTGAAATTAGCGCGTTCAACCAAACAAACTCTTCAGCTTCATAATAGACCTCAAAAACCATAGTTCAGTAAAAACTTTATACTAAACCATAGTTATATAACCATAGTTGTAAGTAAAAAAGTACCTAGAGGACAGTTTAGAAAAGAAATTATTTTTTTCTGAAAAAAATGCATTTCTATGATGAGTAAGTGTACCTTGGCTTTGGCAGCCTCGTAACACTTCTTGGTGTCTTCGATGTTCTCAGCGATGGGCTTCTCGCAGTACACGTGTTTGTTGGTGTTGATAGAGTTGACCACTATGGTCTCGTGGGTCCAGGTAGGAGAGCCGATGAACACAACGTTTACTCTGTACAATTAAACGAGACATGAGTATAATTATATGGAAAAAACGGGTATTTATCGCGATTACCTTTATCGACACCATCGAAACGTCAGGAAATAATAAAGGTAATCGCGATAAATACCCGTTTGTTCCATATAATTATGCATAACGATCGCGTTAATTTAAAAAGAGACAAGAATTGAGTAACCCTATGTCCAGCTTATGAAGATAAATATGCCCAGTAGCCAATATTTTTATTTACTAGATACCTATATGAAATAAATGAATGATGTAAGCCGTAGGTTCGTTCCCTACCGAAAACAAATATTTGTGTGGTGAACAAGGAGTTTGTTCTCTGTCTGAGTATTATATTGAATTGTAAGTAGTATTTAGAAAAAAATATATATTCGAGTATCAATTATCAACTATTTGGTTGTCATATAAGCTCTGCTTAGTTGGGGCTAGATAGTGCTGTGGGAGTTGTCCACAATACTTATTTAATAGTTTTGATGAATCGAAATCAGATTTCTCATTTTTCCATTTCTAATCTTTATGTAACCTAAATTTACCTACACTTTAGTATAATCATTGGCATCGTATCAAATCATCTCATCGCTGGTATCGTATCAAATCCTCCTACAAGCAATCAACTGTGGCAATTGTAGCAATTGATTCAATAGGCATGGAGGCCAAGTATCAAGTATACACCGATTTTATTGCACTTACGTTTTGTCTTTGTAGACCTTGTCAGAGTCTTTGGACGTTAAAAAGGTGACACTGTCATCCAGATTCCAGTATTTTTTGAGTTCAGCAAACCGTTCAGAGCGATCGTCGACGATGTATTTCAGAATGATGCGGGGGTTGCCGACGATGCTGCTGAGATGGATGGAACCAGCGCGGCCGAGGCCGAAGATAGCTCCAACCACAGGGGGACCCTGTACTTTAGTCGCCTTGTTGGCAGTCACGTTGTTAACGTACCTGAACAAAGATAATAAAATAAAATGTTTTATTTAGATTTAGATGTCAAGGTTCCAATTTTAAAGCTAGCACATACAGTAATAAAATTAACAGAGAACATTACCAATACTTAGGTGCACAGAGTTCTAGGAGTTCAGAGTTCACACAACTAGGTTAGGAAGACAGCTGATTACCGGCAGTTAAAAAGTATGTACTTACTTTTTAAGGACGCCTTAAAAAGTGATATTTACAGAGGAGATAGCACTAGGATGCACTGAAAACATGCTCAAGGAGCGAGTTAGCTCTATAAAACCCCTTAATCAGTGCATCGTAGGTCACGTTAGTGACGTTCGTCACCTACGAGACATTGCTTTTGTTAAAGTCGATAGTTATCAGTTAGCATCAGATGGACCATTATGCTTCTCCCACCATAGACCGCCCATTGTATTCCACTTGGATGTTTTTGTGTATTCCCTTGTTAATTTTATGTGGTGTACAATAAAGTATTTTCAATCTATCTATCTATCTTGTTCGACCAGCTATTATAGCTTAGCTTGTATTTTTTATACTATTTTCTGTTAGGTATAATACCTAGTAGTACAAAAAATACAAACCAATATGCAGTTACTTACCTAGGTAATATTAATGTCTATAAATAACTTATATTATACCAAACTCACTCAGTATGTAAATAGTCATCCTTGGGATAAGTGTCGGGGAAGGTGTAAGGGGAAGGTCCTGCAAACTTTTTGGTTGCCATTTCGTTTTTTTATCCTGAAAAAGAGTATTATTACAGAGGGCAGAAAAGTGATAACGACTTATCTACTTACGTAAGAACTCGCCTAGTAGGTAGTAGTCAGCTATATTATATTGACAATGAATATAGCTGACTGCCTGTAGGTAGGCATATTTAGGTAGGTTGCTTGTTATGTATTAAATCTAAATTAAATTCAAAATCTCTTTTTAGTTGTATCGCGAGAATCACTTTGAAACGTCTTAAAGCTACGTAAGTCTAGATGCCGGTTCCACGCGGTACAGGTACAGTCAGCGTCAAAATTATTGGCATTTCTTGTTTATAAAGTTCGAATATTTATTTAGCCCACCAGTATTAACCTCTTAAATTCTAGTTTTAAACTTTATTTAAAGATCCGCTTTGAGCCACAAGTATTTGTAAACCGAAGTTGCCATACCTTTATCAAGTCCAGCGAAAAAGGGGCATTTAATAACTGAAATTTCCAATCTACTTTTGATGCTGACTGTACTTATAACCCCACCGAGCTAAGCTTGCACCTCGCTTTTTGTGTATATTTTAATGTACTGCATAATATAATGTTAAAAACAATAAATGCGAAGTAAAATCTATCATTTATATTTCATTTAATTTTTCAATATCATAGCAAATCCATTTTTGCAGGCCGATTATTTTTTGTAATCGACGCGAGGTGCAAACTTAGCTTGGTCGGGCTATAAGTTCTTTAATTTGAGAATAAATTAAAACACAAAACACAGGGTAGGTACCTACCAACCTAAATAAAAATAATAAGTAAAAAATTTGCTCTTGCTCACCCAAGAATGCTCCGGCGCTTCAGGAGTCCAACTGGCACTTTTAAATCCGTCGCGAGTATTTAAAGGTTGCCTTGCATGGCTTATAGCCCCATAATACTGATAAACAGTAGGCATATTACGTGATATTGCTTTATAATCAACAAAGTAGGTAGGTACCTACGTACGTAAATAAAGATAGCGATAACTTTTGGCCATAAACATTATGCCATACAGAAAAATAAACTATTGATAATGCCCAAATACCTACCATACAACGTCAGCCAGTTCATGTAACAGTTAGGTATCTACAAAATATTCCATGAGCTATGGGGTCAGAGGGTTCACTTACTTCATCAAACATCTTATCAATATTTACCCCGAGAGCGCTTTGTTCACCGTTAATCAGTGACATTGGAATAGTACCTACATTACTGCGGCCAGCAAAAGAGGCATTGATGGACGAACGTGTAAATGTGGGCCGAGTCGAAGCCGAGGCTAGTTGCCATAAGCTTGTGCAGTACTTTTCTCAAACAATGTGAGGAAAGGAAAGCGAAATAGTACCACTCAATTTTGTCAAATACAATTACGACGAAACGAAGAATAGCACAATTTTCGTGTTATTGTGTTCATTTGTTTTTTTCTTCACGCATTTACTGTACAAACCAGTTCGAAATTTAAAAAATAATCTTTGATTTGACCTCCTAATTTGCCATGTTTCGGAGTAAAGACTGGCCTCTCAGCTCAGTTGGCAGTAGCTCTGCCTTCTGCGCAATAGGTCGTGGGTTCAATTCCTACCGAGAACAAAAATATTTGTGTTGTGAACGCAGACGCTTGTTCTCTGTCTGGGTGTTATATTGTATTCTATGTGTGTATTTAGGAAAAAATAGTTATTTTTCTTTTAGTACAAGCTCTGCTTAGTTTGGGGCTCAATTAGTGTTGTGTGGACTGTCCGCATTATTTTATTTATTATTTATCAAGTTTATGTGTTATGTTTGGTCAGAGGGCTTATTCTGAGTTTTCAACATCATATTTGCTGTTGCGAGATTAGGTATTTTTACGTAGCGCGTTGTAAGTACTAACATTAGTTCTTTCTGTACAACTTTGACCTTCTTCGAGACGATTTCGATTTATCTCGAAGATAATATATAAAATATATCAAAATAATACTTAGGTAGATACTTTTCCGAGTGCGTTTAAGAAAAATGTGTAAGTGCCTGCCTATAGCCGTCATTCAAATAACTGCCGGAGTTTTTAACTTTGCCTATGTAATTTAAAGATACCTACATAATTTTAGTCCTGAAAAAACTATCAAAAAACTTGAACAACCCTTAGACTTATTACTACTCAGACTCTCTCACTCAACGTAAAAAGGAATATAGTGCTTATGCAGCCACCTTAATTTTTTTTATTTAGCCGTTGGTCTTGTAACTGCAAGTGGTCGTGCACAAAAAGCCAGGTGTGGCGTTTAGACTAGGCTGTCTATGTTATGTGGTACTTAACATAGCCCTAAAAGTTGGGTACATCGAGTTATTTTATTATTTTGGTAGCTATGTACGTACTAAGATAGTGCAGGGGTACCCAGAATCACACCACCCTCTCGACCTCGCCGAATGAACCCCAGGAATGACGAGCCATTACTACGTATGGAGTTGGTTCAGTTGCAGGTGCTTAACGGTTGGCTCCGGACCAGCCGGTCTACTCTTGAACGCGATTCCGATCTCTGTCAAAATTCCGATCTCGCAGTAGCCAAAAAAGAAGAAGTGAAGTGAAGATTGGGATAGGAATCGCGTTCAAGAGTAGACCGGCAGGATTGTTTTAAGTTTTCTTTGTCTGCGGCTAGCTCTTCCGTCTGTCAGCAGGAGAACCGCGGGCAGGCGAATCTAGCTAGGGTAGAGATGGTAACCGTGTGACAGAACCCTTCGTGCGCGAGTCTGACTCTCACTTGGCTGGTTTTTTTTTGTATATTTTCTGTTCTATTCTGTGTTATCTATGTTTCAATTTATCGTTTACAGATTTAGACAGATTTTTAAGCAGCCTCTACACATTTGCCCATGCTGGGCCAGGCTCCGCCAATGCACAATTATTGTAGACCACGATCACTTGGTGTTCACACACTGGCGCATGGCTCATTGCTGCCTGGCAAACCAATTGCGACGGACGTCGAAGTAATTACAGCTGCGGCTATTTACTTTGAAAGATCAGATTTGATTCAAACTTTGCACACCTGTCAAAGGTCGATGACAATGCAATAATATGAAAAAAAAATATATGAAAAAAAAAAATATATTTTGATTGTTGTAAATATTTTATCAATAGTTTATTATATCTGAAGTTATTATAAAAGCACCCTACGCTTTTTTGTACAATAATATAAATTTTTCAATTGATTATTACAGTTTTATTTTTAACTTTTAAGTTCAATTAGTTATAAAAGCGTTTTTTTTTAGTTTTTAAACTATAATTTATTGTATACTGTTTACAAGTATTACAGAACGCAACACAAAAGTGTTCTATCCCGGTCAGCGGCCGATGACGAACTGAACATTGGCCGATTGTGTAAACACCACAGGCCAGGCTACGCCACGATTCCTTTGAAGTGTGCCCAAAAAACCGACAACTCCCCGATTGCGCGCCATGCTTGCCGCCAACATACACCAATACCCGCCAATGTCCGCCAACATACACCAATACCCCCTGTACACATTGGCGTTGGCCTGTAGTGGGCCAGCATGGACAAATGTGTAGAGGCTACTTTAGACTTTGAAACCTAGATATTTTGGTTTGGCACGTGGCAACACTGGGACCCGAATCGATCGAGCGAAAATCAGCGAAATCGCTTGAAATTTGAGTTTCATTTTTCCAGAATTCTGACTCCGACTGAGTAATTAAACAATCACCTGGCCGAATAATGTGTCGATTCATAGCGCTTATTTCTCTCTCATGCTATCTTCTGTTCCTGCAACATGGGGTCTGTCTGTGCAATGTACCTCAAATTACCTACCTAACCAGATTTATCCTACTCGCTAATGAAGATCATGATAATTACAGGCTTGTATAGATTATGATGGATGGTTGAACATTGAAATCCAGCACACTCTCAACTGCAACAACGAAAAGTATTGTAACAGAGGCAGTGTTTCCTTGAAAAGTATTAGAGCTGGAACTTCAGTTGTTGACCAAATCCAATTCAACAAGAACCACATTGAAGCACTCAAAGTAATAATACCTTTTAGCTTTATTTTTATTCTGTAGCAAAACCATAACATAGGGACCTTTTTCCACATTTTTTCAGAAACTGGCTGACGATGATGGATTCTATACTATTAGAACATTAGTAACATCAGCAGAGAATAGCAAGGGCTCAGAGTTCCTGTCGTCTGTGAAAGCCAGATCCTTCCTAGACAGTGGACTCTCAGACTCAATCAATGCTTGGATTTTGCCTACTGGTGATGTAATTTCGGTGAATTTGCAAGTGACTAACGCCTCTCAGCCTTTAAGTGAAAAGGCATCTGGATATAAAATAAATTCTAATTTCTACCTTCGCTACATAGATCAAGCACCTGTGTAAGTATGGTTTATTACACAGAATACAGAAAAGATGTTAGAAAAGCTTGATCATTCACTGTTTGTATGGTAACTGCTGCCACCGGTCCATATTTTCACTGTTATCAAAATTTAGAATATTAATGAAAGGAAGCTTGGACTTAGTTATGTAAAGTCTTTGTTCTTAATTGACTTCTAACATAGGAAGTAATTATTATGCAAGATTTTATTTATTTTACAATGAACAAAATATTTGTATACAAGCATGTGCATATGCTCCAGTTGTAAACAACACTTCTCCAGCCACATTGCCATTCTGATACCAATTCTGTTTTCTTGATTTATAATGTCTGCACTAGGAACATTTCTAATTTGTTATTAAAGCCTGTGCGAGATAACTGACAGATGGATGAAGCGTAAAATGTAATACTCAAATTAATCTGCCAATCACAAATAATTGAACATGTAACAAATGCAATACAAGTTCGATTTCCCCATATTTGTGATATTTCCAGTCCATTTTTTTGTGTAGAATCACATGTAGTTATCACATGTTATCTAGCCCGGACTCTACCTAATAGAAATTAGCAAGCAGCTTTTCACTGTAATGTACCCCTCTGTTTTACAGACCCGATACTGCATCATACATTCAAAAACTTGATAGAGAAAGAGAAGCCAGAGAAAAAGGAGATGTGAAAGATAACAGATCTTTTTTGTCAAAATATGTAAGTACATTCTTATCTATTTATTTATATAAAAAAGTATTTAACATAATCAGTTGACTGGTTCATATTGTACAAGGTTTGCTTAGCCCCTGGTTACTTTTTCCTACAACCATATGTAGACAAATCCAATCACATTTCTGTAAGTACAAATTGGTTATTGGTACCTGTTGGTAGCAAACTGTTTGGTTGTTTGGACTGGCCTCTCAGCTCAGTTGTTAGTAGTTTAGTTCTGCCTTCTGTGGCGTAGGTCGTGGGTTCGATCACCACCGAGAATAAATATATTTGTGTGGTGAACATAGACAGCCTGGGTGTTTTATTGTATTCTTAGTATGTATTTACAAAAAAATTTACATTTATTATATTAGCTATCTGGTTCCCAAAGTACAAGCTTTGCTTAGTTTGGGGCTAGATAGTGTTGTGTGGATTGTCTACAATATTTATTATTTATATTTAGTATTGAACTAGAATTAAGTAAAAATGGAGCCAATCACTGGATGTATGTAAAATTGTGCACTTTTTATTTTGCAGTGGATGTACATTGTGCCTGTCGCAATCTTTGTCATGATATCAGGAGCTACCAATCCTGATGCTGGAGGTCAACCAGCACGTCAGTAGAACATTTTGAAGTCTCAGAAGATTTTCAAGTAGTATTTATGTGAGAGTGATACACTATTTAATACCTAACTTATGAATTAAATAAAAGATTTTGGTACGTAAGAAAAATTAGGAAGTATTATTATAATCTTAAATCAACAGTAACAGTTGTAATCTTTAACAAGGTAGAATTAATAACGTTACATTATATTCATGCTCCATTTTTTTTCAATCTTGTACTAATAAACACATTACATGATATTCATGCTCCAATTTTCTCAATCTCCTCGGCATCTTCAATGTCAAGCAACATAATTTTCTTTCCAAAGTGAGCTTCAACATCTAAGCAAATATCCATTGCAAGAGAGGAATCCACTAAGTTGATGGCTATACCTGCCTTGCCAAATCTTCCTGTCCTCCCAATTCTATGCAAATATGTTTCACAGTCTGCTTTTCTGTTCATATCCATTGGCATATCAAAGTTAACCACTAGAGTTACTTGTTCTACATCAATGCCTCTTGACAGAACATTGGTAGTAATCAATACTTTTTCCAATCCAGCTCTAAAACGATCGAGAACAGCTATTCTTTGTTCTACTGTAAGTTCTCCTGAGAGCACTGCCACTGAGTGTCCATCCTTTGACATTTTTTCTGACAACCAGCCTGCAGTCTTCCTTGTGTGGCAGAATATAATGGCTTGTCCAATTGTTATAACACCATAAATGTTGCAAATTGCTCTGTATTTGTCTTCAGCATTTTTACATTTCACATAATATTGCTTTATGTTATCCAATGATTCCTCTTCTCTCAACAATCTTATTATAATAGGATTTGGTACTATTATTTCAGCAAATTCCATGACAGCAGTACCATAAGTTGCAGAAAAAAACATCATCTGGCAAGTTGCGGGCAAACATTTATGAATGCGTATGCACTGGTCTTGATGTCCCTGACGATCAATCATGACATCAGCTTCATCCAAAACAAACACTCTTATTTTGCTCAAATCAAACATAGCAAATTTCACTCCCCAGTCAAGCATCTTTCCTGGAGTTCCAATAATGATGTGGTCAGAGATCTTAGAACCCCTGGGTACTTCTTCACCTCGTACAGCATATTTCAGTTTTATTTCAGGACAGAACTTTGCCATTTTGGCAGCAACCTCTCCAGTCTGAATTGCAAGTTCATATGTTGGACTCAGACATAGTACTTGCGGATAGTTTTTAGAAGTGTCAACTCTACTCAACATTGCCAGTACAAAAGCTGCAGTTTTTCCAGTTCCTGACTGAGATTGTGCAATCATATTTTGAGGAGGGTCAGCTAGTAATGTTGGCAAGGCAGTTTCTTGAATTTTAGATGGAGCATTGAAACCCATTGCATATACCCCCTTCAACAAGTTTGGTTTTAAATGGAGAGCCTCAAAGGTCTTTACTGAATACAATGGAGAATTGGGATCTTTTCTCTGAATTTCTATGTCCAATTTAGATTCAACCAAACCTTGTCTTATGATTTTCATCAAGAGTGAAGTATCTGCTGAATTGACAGGATCTGGTTCATCGGTATCTGTTGTTTGACTAAGAGTCTTCTTATTCAATCCAAGACCAGCTACTTTATTTGAAATTTCTAATTCTTCTGCTTTTTGGCCCCAAAGGTTTGCCATGTTTGCCTGAAATAGGTACAAAATATGTATTAGATCTAAGGAAAAGTACTTCAAATGAATGCGCGTGTAAGTATGTATACCAGCGCCTCGAGTATTTAAATTTATTAAAATTCTATAATGTACACCTTAGAAACTAACAAAACGAGATTATAAAATACCTATAATAATTATTATTATAGGTAGGTACATCTCATTGAATTCAGTCAGTCTTTCAAACAGGCTTTCAAAGGTAGGTATAACTTTCTTACAATGCATTTACCTATTCACTATTTTGGTACCAAGCTATAAAGTTTGCGCATTACAATGTTAGGTTATTGGAAAGTTTTATACAAAAACGCAACTAATCATGCACTATGCTAACTTACAATATTTTGTGTCTGACGGAGGCACTTGGGAGGAACAACAAAAACTTGAACAAACAAAATGCTCAAAGAGAATAAAAATAAGAAAATGCTGAAATAATGAATGATTAATTAATTCTAGCCCCAAAACAACAAATCAGAATCAACGTTTGATGTTGTACATTCTGTGGGGTTATTCAAAGAGTTTATTGGGTTATTGAGTATTGTATGAATGAACCAGGGAACAGGAATCACAGAATGAACGATACGAACGTAGGCTTGTTGAAAAAATATCGATATATAGATATTATTTTTTCAATATATCGATATTTTTGAGCGATATTTAATAGTTCGATATATCGATGTATCGATATAAAATTCTAAGTATCGAAAAGGTATAAAAACCGATATTTTTTTCAGACCAATAAACATTTATAAGTTTTAAGATTAAAAAATCGCAAAAAGAAAATACTTTTTTCATACTAACATCTTTGAACAAATTATACTTTATGTATTTTTTGTTTTTGTCGACTTGATTTGCTGTTTTATAGTTTGGTTTTTAAGTTGGCAACTCTGTTAGTCAATTTCAATTTCAACAGCACGAATAATCTCTGTCAAGTCAAATCATACCGATATATCGATATTTTTTAATAAAAATATCAATATCGATATTGATATTTTCAACATCGATACGATATATATCGATACTTTATTGCATTTCCGACATCCCTATACGAATGAATTACTTTTGGTTGGATGGAGGGAGGCACAGGCAGCAGGCATGGGCGAACTGTAAAAAGGCCAGATTTTAGACACGGTTTCAAGCCGCAGTTTCTACCAAGGTTTCTTGAGAATGCATAAATAAATATTGTAGACAATCCACCTGTTTGCGCCGTTTAGTGGGGTTCCTCTCGTGGCGTAGATAATAACGAAGACTTGGATTCTTGATATATTGCGTATAATATTGAATTAAAAAGTACAAATTACAGAGTTTGATGATGCGGTTAGCTTAGCGGTGAAAAGTTGTAGGCGAAGTGACAGACTGGGTGCGCTGTCAAAAATATTTGAATTTTGGGTTTGACGTTTAGTGTCCGTTCGGAAACGGGACACTCGTATGGCGCCGTAACATGCCCCCGGCCTTGGAAGCACCAGCTTCAAAGAGTGTTGCGCTTTGTCCTCTTCATGCTGCGTAGCTTCTTCCCGGAACAGGGCACTTTCATCAGAAAGCTGCGTCTGGATGTCTACTCCGTGCGATATGACATCGTAGCCGCTGATGATGTTGATGATTTCTTTGGGGTCCACTGTAATGGAGAATGCTTTTCGTCCTTGATGCTAGTCAGTAGGTATTGTTTTTGAATGTGGAATAAATATTCATCCTCTTCCCATTTACATCTGGTCGGCAGCTCGCAATCATATTCCTTCGCCCAGTACATCCAGTTGTGGTATCGAATCGGCTCCGTTTGCTGGTGCTGGTCGAGTGGTTGTTTAGGTTCGCCTCGCATGTCCTGATACTCCAGCGGCGCTGTAAGCGGACGACCAACCAGGATATTACTGGGACTGAGGGGAAGGAAGTCGTGAGGTGATGATGATGATGGGGATAGAGGACTAGAATTTAGGATGGTGGAATCTTGTGTCAAAACCGTGGCAAGCTGAGCATGGTAGATTGTACGTGTGAAGTACAACTTGCACGGTTTTACTCCAGCCTTCCCAAGACCTCCAAAATGAGCATCGCATGACGGGATAAATATAAACCTTATAGCTTGGCTACGAGCGTATTTATTTGTATCAATAAAAGAATTACTTAATTTATTACTGGCACCGATGGAATTTGAAATTATTTCGTCGGGCTTTCTACTACTTGAAAGAATTCGTTTGAATCTTAATTCTAGAATGTATAACTTAGTAGATAGATTACTGGCCAGTTCCATGAATATAGCGCGCGTAATGAAATATATACATAAACAGATTATGTATGAATCCGTTTTAGAACCGCTACCTTTACGATTCAAGGTAAGTATCGGCCTTGCGTTATATACCTTGTAGTGTAAAAAGTTAAAAGTTGTACCTTTCAATCGCTTGCACCCAACGCACTCGTTCACTATCTCCCGCGGGAGATTCCTCCCCCCAACCAGCCACCATTGCCGGCAGACTTCGTACAGCAGCGCTTGAGGAGCATGGTCAAGTATACGTTGGTGATTGAAACGCATGAGCACAACTGGAAACCGATGTTTTGAGCACAATGAGATTTGATGGTTTGTGTCGCATTTATAAATTTTATTTGTATTATTGAGATTAAATTTAGCTTCGGATAATTCGTCCCGCATTATGGATGGACTAGAATCCGAAGTTATGTTGGTGAACTTGGTTGCAATATCTAATGACGATAAAAACACTTCACTACGTTCGAATTTAGGTATACTAACGTTTGTCAGCGAAGCGACCTTGGCCTTGAACCATAACAAGCGGACTGATGCACTGGCCGTCTTATCGCTGACCGTGCGAAAATACGAGCAAAAGTCATTACCTGCAACAGCTGTTGCCGATGCATTGGTGTGTTTGCGTAATACACCGATATGCGGTAGAAACAACTGAGGTGCTACTCGCGTCATGTGACCTAAAGATGCATACTCGTGAATAAAGTTTATGTTTAAGCTTTTGTATTTTAGATCGCATTGTGATCGCTTTTGTATCGGTAAAAATCGGTTGAGAGCTTGAGGACACATTTCTCCTAGGCTTTGTGGTGAGGATTTGAGCGAAGTGTCATAGCAAAACCTTTCGTCACTATTATTGCGCGTTGTAGTTATGACGAAAGGTTCGCACTCCTTCTCCTCCTCCGTACGCGTATCACAAAGCCTAGGAAGTTGTTCCTCAAGCTCACAAAACTTGTGTGGATGAATTTCCACCGTATGGAAGAAGTTACACCGTATTATATTTTTATTTCGCTTTATATTTAATGGACCCGATATGATCCATCCTAATTGCGTATTATGTAGGAATGGACCACTAGGTAAACGCATTTTTCCCTCGCTTAACAAATCCCAAAATTTATCTGCGCCTATTAGGATATCTATTTTTTGAGACTCATGGAAATAGGGATCAGCTAACTGTAAATTACCAGGGATCCCAAACTGCGCGTGTTGCTTGGGTATCTCTGGTAACGTAGATGTAATGTCTGGTAAAACAATACATTGCATTCGCTAATAAATGGGTTGGTTCGCGATTTAATTTCTATGTCACAGATTTGCGTAGACTGTGACACAGAATTGCCAACCCCGCGTACTTCGTGAGTGGACTGTATGAATGGCGTGCCTAGTTTATCGCATAGTGATCGCGTTACAATGCACCGCTCGCTTCCTGAATCAAGGAGCGCGCGCGCTATTTGATAATTATTGTGAATATCTTTTACCTCCACTAATGCCGTCGATAACAGGACAGGTTGCACACACGGGTAATTAGCGCATAGAATATTAGTGTGCGTGCATAATGTAAACTTGTCACTGCTAGGGTCCGAAGGCGGCGGTGGTGCGGCGAGGGACGGTTGCATCGCCGAAACCGGTTCACTATTCTCGCCTGACGTGTAAGAAGCTACATCGCGTCTAACTTCACTATCTTTGTGAATTAATGAGTTATGCCTTTGCTCGCATTTCCTACACGGACCGAACCTGCATTCATTCACGGAGTGCCCTGCGCGCAAACAGTTCTCGCATAGACTGTTATCTTTGACGAATGTTAACCTATCTTCTAAACTATAACTAAGAAATCTTTGACATGCGTATAGTTGATGGTTATGTTGTTTGCAAATTAGACATGTCTTTTTCTCTTGACAGTGCGGATTATCGGTGGAGACATTGCAGTGAATTTTGTGAATGCTATGCGTATTTGTGGATTGTTTAATGTTACTTGTGCTCGCGTGTGATACTTGCAATGTTTCCAACATATCCGCCCTGTCTTTGAGGAACGTCAGCAAAACATCTACCTTCAGGATCGACTTGGAGTCACCAGATTGTTTTAGTGTTGTGTTTTTATATTGTTCCCACTCGCGTTCTGTGATTTTATCTAGTTTTGTGACAACAATATAAATTATTAAAGTGTCCCAGCTATCTACTGGTTCACCTAACAATTTTAAAGCGCGTAAATTCTTCAAAATTGTGTCGATTAAGTGACGTAACAGATCTGGTGCCTCTTTTGTCAACGCCTGAATGTTAAACAATGATTTTACGTGATTGTGAACGAGTAACCTGCTATTGTCGTACCTATTGAGAAGCAGTTCCCATGCTACAGCGTAGTTTGCAGCAGAAAACTCTAGCGAATCAATCACCAACGCTGCACTGCCTTTTAGTGATGATTTGAGGTAGTGGAATTTTTGGATGCTAGTGATTTGATCTGAATTGTGAATAAGCGACTGAAAGGTGTCCCTAAATTCCAACCAATGCTCGTATGAACCATCAAAGGTAGGAATCGATATCGTAGGTAACTTTACTGACTTTATATCACTAGGCGCTTTCTTGGAACTTGAATCAGCTTCTCCACTACCAAGCATACATTCTGCCCTAGCCAAAGTGCTGTAGTAACAATCTTCAAATAAATCTCGTTGACTGAGTTGTTCTTCGAGATCTACTTCTAAAACAGATTCTTCTAATTGCGTTTGAAGGCTGTGGAACTCGGTAAATAAGCTAGAAGCTCCCTGAACGCGTAGTTTGAGATCTACACGTTTTTGTGTGGGCAAACTTAAACCTGATTCTAGCGTATCTAGATAACTAGAAAAGCGAGTAAGGCGACTCTTGACAATGCCTCGCTTTTTAACTAGGTTACTTATTAATTTATTCGTTTGGTCATCTTCTGTAACCGACAATTTGTACGGAGATTTAGACCTAGCTCTAGGTTCTGTGCTCATCTTGGAAGTCCAGTAAAAGGTGGAGTACTCACGTTTGGCAAGTGGCAGCTATGCTGGCTGCGGCACACACTGCTAGACACTTTGCAAACTGATGGTCACACTGCGGCTCAAATACTGAAACAGTTTACCACGAAATGAACACAAGTAAGGACTGGCGGTTTGGAAAGGATGGATGGCTGGCCGTACCGTTTCTTCGTAATCTTTGGTATGCGTGCTTCTGGACAGCGATCCTGATGAATCCTCTGAAGAATCCGTGGAAAATCTTCGGTAAAATCCGTTGACGCCGTGCGTCTGAGAGGTCGTGCGAAGGTCGTGCGTGCTTGAGTCCGTTGTAGATTCGGCTCCGAAGGTCCAATTTATGTTTGCGCCGTTTAGTGGGGTTCCTCTCGTGGCGTAGATAATAACGAAGACTTGGATTCTTGATATATTGCGTATAATATTGAATTAAAAAGTACAAATTACAGAGTTTGATGATGCGGTTAGCTTAGCGGTGAAAAGTTGTAGGCGAAGTGACAGACTGGGTGCGCTGTCAAAAATATTTGAATTTTGGGTTTGACGTTTAGTGTCCGTTCGGAAACGGGACACTCGTATGGCGCCGTAACACCACCCGACACTACTTAGAATAGAGATACCAGATAGTAGCTAGTAGTTAAATCATATAATTTTTGTTAGTAAATTCATACCTACTTAAAATACAATATACCACCCAGACAAAGAACAAACCTCTGTTTTCACCACATAAACATTTGTTCTCGGTGGGGATCGAACCCACGACCTGTGGTGTAGAAGGTAGTAGAAAATAAGGACTGCGAGCACCAACGTGCGCACACGCAAACGTCTGCGCTCGGTGCATGCGGCGACGGGCGACCGACGACGCGACGACACTGTAGTACTGTGATGAATTTCAATAATAGTTCTAATTTTAATGGTTTAATAGAAATTACTATTATGATATTTGATGACACTTGTCATATTTGTTTGTGAAATTGTCTGTCAACTTCAAAGAAATGCCGTTGGCAACACTGACTGACTCCCTCCCTCCTTGACGTTGGTTGGTAAAGTAGTGGGGATAGACGGTTGGCGATGGCAGGGAGCGAAGGATTGGGGGCAGTCGGTCGTTGGTACGAGTTCGGAATACAACTTAAAAGTGTAGTCTTTATGTATAGTTTGAGAAATATTAAAGTGTAACGTGGAGTAATTATTACAGCCTATTTTACGAAAAGAAGTGAGTTTTATTAAATCTCAGAAGTGACAAGAACTTACGGTATGTAAAATATTTCTTACGGATTTTAATATGATTCCCCCCGCCAAGTAATTATTTTTCTTGGGTTGAGTAGAAAATTATTTAATTTGACTAAAAGTTCAAGGGTACGAAAGATTTTGCGAGCATGAATCGGTCGAGATTGCCTCGAGATTATCCGTTTGTGCTAGCTTTTTCGATCGAACTTATGAACAATAACGGGTACTTACCTAAATGTTATAATTTAATGATTTTATTTTTACTTAAGTGGGTGAAATCATTCGAGTTTTAATCTGATCGTTCGCATCCTAACGTTGTAGGGTAGGTATAGAAACCAAGTTTGAATTAGTATGTTGATTCGTTGTTCATGCGCACTGGTCTGTATTGCACAGAGACTATCCGGTAATGCTGACACCTTTCAACAAGTTTTAATTTTGATTGTCTGAAATGCCTGATATTATGCCTACCCTAAAATGTGTGTGGTTTCATATGAAATTTGATATTAGCCGCTCATCCGAACATGAAATGGCCTGAACCTAATATTTAACGACTTTGACTGCTTAGTTAAGCTGTTCCATTTCAAACAATTGACATTCCCTTAATTTTTGGAATATACGCTAAGTTTACCGAAAGATATTTTAAAAATATTAACGAACTTAATAACAGCAAATAGTTTTACATTATTATGCATTACGATGATCATTTTATTGGTTACCCTCTGAAAGCACATGACTCGTGTTACCGTGTATGAAATTAAGCGAAGATACTTGAGTGTAAAAAACAAGCTTTAGTTTGAGCTTGAGTGTTAAAAGCAAGTCAGTCCTCTGTAGCATTCTTGTTACTTTTTGATATGCAGAACTGTAGGGTACTTAGAGTCGCCATTGTGCCGATGTAGCATAATGTACAAAATTAAATAAATACCCTTAAATAAATTAGAATATCTGTTGGCATAAGCAGAGTGTTATTGGCTGGGTTATGTTGAAATGATTATTTGTAAAGTTATATTTATTTCTTATAATTTACTTAACATCAAAAATGAGTGATCGAATAAAGTTTCATAATAAAGTGGCCGTAAATAGCAAAGACCGAGCACAATCTTGAATTTCATAAAAGCCGGTACGGTCTTTGTCGTGCACCGGGCCTAACCATAAAGTTGATACAGGGGCTATCCGATAGTGCTAAAACTGTTCATGTACTGCTAATACCATAGCAGCTCAGTATAGTTTGAGTAGCCTCTAACCGCAAATGTCTAACCATGCTGGATTTAAAATAAGTAAGTTAATGATCGTGATCAAGCCTACCCTCTAAAGCGAGTTTTTGAAGTAAAGTGAGCTAAACTTATCAAAATTGTAGACTATTTATTTATTATAATTTCTTAGGTAAACAATCAGTAGATACTTATATTCTAATTGATAATTTAAAACGACAACTGTTACTAGGGTCCAATAAACAGGTTTCACATAGTGAGACTATTGGAGACAATTTTTTTTTAACAAATTACAATTAAAACAGAAAAACAAAAAGTACAATAAAAAAAAAAAAAACACCTAGGGAACCTGGGGAGTCTCCTCGAAACAGCATTTTGACAAAATGTAAGTAGCAATTCTTGGTGGTTTTGAGCAAACAGATCTAGTTTGGGGACGTTAACCAGGCCATTGAACGTTATTAATGCTCGTCTAAAGAAAGTGTTTTGGGATCTGTGTTTGGCTAAGTACGCCATAGAAGTAAAGATTAATAAAATTTTAGAACAAAGTGAGTACAGTTTGGCTATTTTCGCCTTATAAGATGAAATTGATTTTGGAACCAAGTGAGTTCATTTTGGCAATGTACGCCTTAGAAGATGAAATTGATTTTGGAACCAAGTGAGTTCATTTTGGCAATGTACGCCTTAGAAGATGAAATTGATTTTGAAACCAAGTGAGTTCAGTTTGATTATGTACGCCATAAAAATTGAAATTGATTTTGAAACCAAGTGAGTTCAGTTTGACTATGTTCGCCATAAAAGTCGAAATTGATTTTGAAACCAAGTGAGTTCAGTTTGACTATGTACGCCTAGAAGTTGAAATTAATTAACCATGCGAGATCTGTTTGGTCAAAGTAAAAAAGTTCAAAAAGTTCAAAAAGTTCAAAAAGTTCAAAAAGTTCAAAAAGTTCAAAAAGTTCAAAAAGTTCAAAAAGTTCAAAAAGTTCAAAAAGTCAAAACGTTCAAAACGTTCAAAACGTTCAAAATGTTCAAAAAGTTCAAAATGTTCTAAAAGTCTCAAAAGGCGCAAATGTTTCAAAAATTTTAAGTTAAGTAATTTAAAGTCATGTAGAGTTGTTATAAGTTAAAGATCGGTTTTTGGATTTGGATTATAAGTAAAGATTTTGGGTTTATATAAGTTTTTCGAGTTTTAATGAAAGGACGATGAATTAATTATGAATTAAAAATGAATTTATGATGAATTAAAGATGAATTTAAGATGAATTTAAGATGAATTTAAGATGAATTTAAGATGAATTAAATATGAATTAAATATGAATTAAATATGAATTAAATATGAATTAAATATGAATTAAATATGAATTAAATATGAATTAAATATGAATTAAATATGAATTAAATATGAATTAAATATGAATTAAATATGAATTAAATATGAATTTAATATGAATTAAATATGAATTAAATATGAATTTAAGATAAAATAAATGTGAATTATTTATAAATTAAAGATTAGCGATGTATAAAAGACTTACTACTTACTAAAAAGATGAATTACAGTTTTAGGTGTTCAATTACAGTTTAACAGTTCAGTTTTACAACTGAATCACAGTTTTAAATAAAAATTGGACAAAGATTCTAATTGAAGTTAGTGCGTCGTAAACCTGAACCACTAGATTGTTTACTTACCGAAACAGTCACTGTCGAGAAGATGTTTGCATTTCAGCAAGAACAATGAGGAGATGACATTACTAGTACATGCCTGCAGTGCCATGGCAGGGCATGGCATGGAGAAATTCAAGTTGATAAGTTCTTCGCTGTCAGATTTAATGATGGCGTTTCCATGCATTTACTGAGCTAAGTTAAACGTATCTTTTGTAGTATTTAAAGCGCAAGACCAAGTACAGAGAACTCGTCTAAATGCCGTGGATAGTGCACATTTAGTGTTTTATATTTTTGGAATATATTGTTACTTTTTAATTATTTCATAATTGGAAATCCTATTCATTTCAACTAGATATAAAGCAGATGAATGATAATAGATTTATTCACAGTGTGCTTGCAGATCTGTAAATTTTATGACGAGTTTCAGATCCTTAAAACTCCAGGCAAAGTTAGTAGCGATGCACCGCAGAAGGTGCCACAGGACACAGCCGTGATGCACTGCACCAGCGGCCTGAGCCATGATGCGCCATGGAAGGCGCCGCACCAGTGGCCTGAGCCGTGATGCGCCATGGAGGGCGCCGCACCAGCGGCCTGAGTCGTGATGCGCCACGGAAGGCGCCGCATCAGTGGTCTGAACCGTGATGCGCCACGGAAGGCACCACATCAGCAGCTTGAGCCATGACGTGCCTCTGAAGGTGCCGTAGTAACAGGCTGAGCCGCGAGTTACGTAGCAAGGAGAAGAATTATGTAGTTTATTACCAAGTCAGTCAGTAACGAAAGAGTTTTATATATTTAGATGAGCTAGACAGTACCCCAAAACATGCGTACACAGAATGCATAGAACAGGAAAGTTAGTAAATAGCGTGTAACCAGGCTTAACTAGTAGTAGGTGATTAAAGTTAACATTTACTTGGAACTTAGGTGTACTCATACAATTATTTTATTACAGTAAGTGCACACAATTCGAGTTAAGACTCGAAGAGAGTGCAGAATTAATTAAATAACTAATTTGAGTTTTCGGCACACTCTAATGAAAGAGTGGCCAAAGATGCATTCTTGAATTTATTTAGATTATTGTTAAAGATATGAATTTTATCACTGTATTTAATCAATAAATCGTTAAATAGGCGACACATTCTGACAACGGGGTTATAATAAGAGGCGTTGTTTGAATGGACTTGTAAGGCGAAAGTGTTCTGAAAGAGTTGCCGAGGTCTAGGCTTTATATTTAGATTAATAAGATAAAGTAAGCAAGGAGAGTCGATATGCGAGTGGGTAATTTTAAAATGATACAGTAGATCATGATATTTGCGACGATATTTTCTAATAACATTAAATGAAAATGATGGAGCTTTGCAGTATAGTTAGGCAATTTCCTATTAAGACCACATCTGTAACTTAAAATATTCAGAAACTTTTTCTGGACCCTCTCAATCCGGTCAACGTGAATATTGTAGTAGGGAGACCAAATTACTATTTGACTTTTAAAAACAATTAACTGTTTGACTGTATTTTTAACCATGGAGATGTCTTCCTATCACAATCGGAGTATAATTTATGCTATAGGAGTATTTAATTTAAATAACATTTTACCCGAATGCATTGTTTATGGCTGGGATGCGAAGACTTTTCTGATACAAAACTGTTATATTATCTTAGAAATTTCATTTAGTTAATTTTTTTTTGCATACAGGCTTTGAATATGGTAAACGGGATATCTAACTGTAATTATTTTTAGATAGAATTATATTTTTAATATCTGTTTATTCTTAGAAATGACTAAGATTTATTTGGGTGTCTTCGTATCTTCTACTTAATAATTTCATTTTGTTTACAAGTTTTATATTTTAATTTTGGATTTGTTTTAATTTGTTCTTATTAGTTGTCTGAATTTTGGTAGTCATTCAAGTTTCAAGTTTTGTTTAGTCATACATATACATAGTTATCATGTTATCATTATGCTCTTAGCATGTGCTTCCAGAGTAAGCACACTGTCGGATGGCCGAATTTGATAGACATTAGATTTTTTTTAGATTGTATTTGTATGGTCATCCTTTCTCATTAAGTATTTGTGTTTTAATTCAAGTTTTGTTGTTACACATTCAATTTTTTTTTTTAGATTGTATTTGAATGGTCATCTTTTCTTATTAAGTATTTGTTTTAAATTCAAGTTTTGTTTTTAGACATTCAATTTTTTTTTTGGATAGTGTTTGAATGGTCATCTTTTCTCATTATTTGTTTTGAATTCAGGCTTTGTTTATTAAGTTTTCATATTATTATATTGTGCACTTAGCATGTGCTTCCAGAGTAAGCACAGTGTCGGATGGCCGAATGTGATGAATTTCAATAATAGTTCTAATTTTAATGGTTTAATAGAAATTACTATTATGATATTTGATGACACTTGTCATATTTGTTTGTGAAATTGTCTGTCAACTTCAAAGAAATGCCGTTGGCAACACTGACTGACTCCCTCCCTCCTTGACGTTGGTTGGTAAAGTAGTGGGGATAGACGGTTGGCGATGGCAGGGAGCGAAGGATTGGGGGCAGTCGGTCGTTGGTACGAGTTCGGAATACAACTTAAAAGTGTAGTCTTATAGTTTGAGAAATATTAAAGTGTAACGTGGAGTAATTATTACAGCCTATTTTACGAAAAGAAGTGAGTTTTATTAAAGTACTTATGCTTGGTTTAAAATAAGCGGCTAGATGGTTTCAAGCCACCGTTTCCGCCAGCGGTTTGCCGAGCGCGTCTTTCTACCAAGGGCGTTTAGAGGTCATGAAATTTGCTTAACCCTCTGCAACTGAGGTGGTAGTATGTCAGACACCGTCAATCATAAAATTCGTTGTCATTTCGCAATATCGCGTGATGTAGCTCTGTCTCGCTCGGTACCTTCCTGTATTGGTCTGCGGCATCGGGCAGTATGGCGAGAGTGGTCGCGTGATCTACACTTTTGGTGCTACGAGCATTTGGTGTCTCTCAGACGTAAGTACAGCAATAAGATCTGATTCTGATAGACGTTACCTCATAAAGATTGACTGTAGTTCCATAGTGTCCAACATTCGTAACCTCAGTAAAAATATGTAAACTGCCATAGTGTGTCTCCTACGTAACCTCATTTTATAATTTTTCTTGCAATTATATTTATTCTTCAAGTATGTTTTTACTTTTAGATGTCAAATCCAGGGAATATAGATCACAGACCCTCCAAACGAAGTTTTAATGGAAGGCCAAGAAATATAGATAACTACATTGAACTTAAATTGAACTTGAAAAATAACTTCAGTGATGTTGACGACTCTGTTGAAGACTCTGACTTTTTAGCTGACGAAAGAGAAGGAAATTTTGAGAATGAAGGAAACAGAGAATTTCAAGAAGATATTACAAGGGAACCAAATGAAAGTGATGAGAGCGAAGGTAACGACAGCGAAGATAAGGAAGAGCGGCCACTAAGCTCATTTTCTACCCAAGAACGAGGACGAGCTGTTCGAATGTTGGACGAGTGCTCTAATTCGAACTCCTGTACCCGAAGTCGGAGTCTTGCTACAACATTTATTTACCAAATGTTGTTTTCGTTTCGCCTATTTGTCTTTATCTATTGTATGGAGAAAATATGAGACAGCAAAAATACGTTACGTAGTTAGAGTTGTTTTCTCATCTTTTCTAAATACAATAGACCGAGACAAATTGGAGAAACGAAAACAACATTTGGTAACGAAATGTTGTAAATGCACTGGGACTTGGGGTACTGCTCACAACATCCTACACGTTTCTCGACCGACTGAACAACTGATCTTTCAAACTTTTATGGGTTTTTAGTCAAAACTGTTTGATTCCGACATGATTCAGCTGCTGTGTTTGCAAAAAAGCTATTTGCTTGCAATGCTCGGCTCAAATTTGTAAAGACTGTAAGTTTTGATAATAAAATTAGGGTTGACTTTGAGACCGATTTGTGCCTAAACCTATCATAGGATATTGTTGATTTTATTTTTCATAGATTTTGATTGTAATGTTAAAAACAATTATGTTTGCTCAAAGATAAAATAAGCACTAAGTTTTTTTATAAACAATATTTTGTACCTGTATGTCACCAAATGTGTAAAATGTTGATCTTATTAAAAATGATTCGTATTGGTCAATGCATTGTTTTATTAATATTGATATTTATTTAAATTGATAGTATGAGAACAACTACTATATTTAAAATATGCATATATATAATAAATCGCCAAAATATATGCAATTAAGGCTAGTATAGTTGACGTCTGATAGACAACACGTCAGTCAAATGTTAACAAAAAAGTCACCTCAGTTGCAGAGGGTTAAAACTGCCGGCTACATGGATTCAAGCCACAGTTTCTACAAAGGTCACCTTGGTAGAAACCCTGTATTTGCCACTCTACTACAGCTGCCTCTGGCAGCACTGGTACAGAATGACATTGACATGATGTCATGCATGACACATTTTTCTGAAGCTGCTCATCGCATCGTAGACAAGAGACAGACACGACACGCTCGAAGACATCTCGAAGTTAAGTTAATTTATTGTTCCGTGCTTGCAAGCGTAAACTTTATTAATTAATATTACCCATTGCTCACTTGGTTGGGGATAGATACGATGCCGATGAATACTGCTTGAAAACAATCTAATCGTGTGGGCTAGAATTAAATGAATTTGGCTAAGTGTGTTGGTGGAAGCTAAGCTCATCAGAATCACTGAGCTTACTCAGTCGAGCAACTGTAAGAGCAAGAGACTAGACCAGTCCAGACGTAGTCGCGAGCAGAGCTCGCAGTAAGAAAGAACAAGATTTGGAAAATGTTACGGCTTATCGGCAAAGTTTACCAGAAAAGCAATAAAGTTCCGGTAGTTATCTCCAGGAACTTTATTACTAACGATTATAAGTGCACAGAATCATGGGACACTATAAACTCTTCCCCGATTATAAACAAAATCAACCTCAATGATTTCTATAACCAATTAGACATCAACTTCTCTTCAAAAGGCACAATAAGTGCAATAGATGTAGATATTTTTGCCCACGCTGTAAAAGAAACTGATCACTTGGATGAACTCAAGGATTTGCTGCATAAACTAAGACTGTCAGCTGAAACTGGTAGCATGTTAGAATCTACCCATCATGCAACAATTAGGAACTTCATAAAATTTGGATATACTCAAGAAATAGTTGATATATTGAAGGACCCTCTCAATTTTGGTGTATTTCTTGACAACTTCACTGCAAACTTTCTTTTGAATGAATTACTGAAATCTGAGAAATATGAGTTAGCTGCCAATGTGTCTTCTTTAGTGATGCTTCAAGAGGACTTCACAAATGAACTCACTTGTTGCTTGTGTCAATATGCTTGTTATAAGTATATCACAAACTACATCCCACCAGATATAGCTCCTGTAGAAGACCCAAAGAAAAAAAAAATTGACGAAGTTAAAATCAGAGTAAAGTTTTTACGTAACCCATACTTTGATGATCATTTTGATATAAAAGATACAGTCACTTTGGCGGGTAAAACATTGGCATGGGTTTCAGATCAAAAAACAGATAATCTGAATAACAATTTGCAAATAATTGGATGGATTTTTTATAAGAAATACGAAAAACTGCTAGCTTTCTGTAATGATGTATCCAACCTGCCAACAACTAAAGTTTACCCAGAAGTGCTACATCTCCTGGAAAAGGAAAAACATGATGATTTGAAAAATACTGATTCCTTAGAAAAATGTATTAACATTTTGACCAAAATAGAAAAAAATACAGCAGAAATTAACTTTGAAGAATCCCTCAAAATCATGATTGAAAATGCTATCAACAAAGTGCAAAATCAAGATATTGAAATGCAGGAAAAGGTAAGTTTCCTTACATTATAGCTATAGCATAATTAAGCTATACCTACTAGTTTTGTTGTAAATGGCCATGCAGCCATTATTCACTTAGCATTCACTTCACATTATTTGCCTCAATTTGCCAACTGAATCATCACACACCCAATGGGAAACCCATGTCTTGTGGACTTCTTTAGGCTTTAAAGAAGTCCACAAGACATGGGTTTCCCTATTACTAGTAGTATGGTTTAAAAAGTGTTATTCACTTTTATTATTGTTTTAAATAACAAAATGTTCTATTTTCTTTCAGTTATTTAAGTCTTGGGTCTCAATTCGAGAAGAAAGACTTGAAGAACAAACCAAGAGGTTAGACCGAGCAAAGCGTATGCAGCTTATCCAACAAAAACAATTACTAATGAAGGAAAAAGAACAGAAATTGTGGTTCTTTGAACATGAAGAAAAAATAGATCTTCAAATTGAAGAAAAAGAGCAACTGGTTGAGATTACAAATACCAAAAAGGCTACAAACACAACTGATGAAAATTACATACCTCCAGAAATTCTACCAAAGCGTAAATAATTCAAATGACTTTACCATCAGGAAAGCCTGATGGTAAAAATGAAGTCCAAAACAAAACTCTTTTATTAATTAATGATTTTGTAATAGCAAATTATGTTGTTTAATTATTGCCGTTGCAGTAAATAAACTGTTAAGAGCTATCACTCTTGTTGCATTTTTGCTAGATCCTGCTGTATTTTCCTCAGTGTGTCTTCAGTTCTCTTAGCAGTTTCAGTTTTAATATTCTCTTCCAAATCAACAACTTCTCTTGAAATGAGACCCATGTCATTGACAAGAGCAACTATTGTATTGCATTCTGAATGCAGTAGGGCTAGCAATTTGTATGCTTTTTTAGCTTGGTCATCCTTCTTGGCGTCCTGAAATGTTGTATTGTAGTTTAATTACAAATAACAGTAGACCTTGATTTAGTATAATTAAAAGTATTGACCACCCGATGGACGGATAACATTGATAAGATGGAGGGCAGTTGGTAGATGGAAAAAACTCTGAACCATTCTGACATTCGGACTTCTAAGGCTAATGATGATTATGAAAATATTCATAAGATCTCATAGACCTTGGTACCTTGAATAAAGTCTCATCAGCAATTGAGAAACATCTATCCAGTTGCCCTTCAAGTGAATTAATTTCTTTTTGAATTTCTCTTGTGTCCTCCAATATCTTCCTTATTTCCATGTTTTGTTTGTCAACATTGCTTATTATTTCTAAAATGCGTTTTGTGTATACAGTCCTGAAATTCATAAAAACCGGATCATTTATACATCATAATTATTACAACTCAAAAGTAAACCAAGGCATTTTTTTGTTTAAAATGTTCAGGTATATTATTATTATAATGAAAAAACCTTTTATTTCCTCTTCTCAAATTTTCATAATTCTCCCTCATCTGATTTCTTAAAACTTCTTTTTTATCATATTCTTCTTTTAGTGACTTTGCATTGTCTTTTAGAGTAGCCAGAACATGCTTACATTTGGCTCTTTCTGACTGAAAAAAAAAATTAAATAAAGCTGGGCTTGAAACTCAATCAAGCATATAATTTTATATAAAACCTACTTCTGGTGAATTCACAGAATTTTTCAGCTTATCCATCTCCACTTTAAGGATTAAATTATTTGATGTCAGTTCTTCACTCTTCCTGTGCAGAGAATGTATATTGTTTTGGACTCTATCAAAGAGTGGATAGTCTCTTAAGGTTTCAGACTCAACATCTGATATCCCAATGCTATCCAAAATTTGTTCCACATTTCTCAAATCCGCCTCTGCTTTTTCACATGACTTAAGTGCCTGAAATCACAAATAATATTAAAATCTCAACAGATGGAAGACAATGTAACTTTAAAGTATGCATGAGCACTTTTATTTTATTTCTGATCGATTTAGGACTTAATCAACTAGAAAATAATGATGATTATATTATATGCATTACAAGAAGATATTTTACCTGAGAATATTCAACTTGCATCATATTTTTTTCGCTCTCAAGTGTATCTAGTTTTTGTCTTAAAATAATAGCCATTTCTTTGAGTTCCTTAAGGCTTTTATCCATTTCATATTCAATTTCAATTTTCTCTTCAATTTCTTGTAAACTTTTGTTGTTTGCTCTTACAGATCCTGTTTCTTTGGACTCTTTAATTTTAAGAAGTTTTGACGTGATAACGTCTTATAAATCGATGGAGCCGGCTGCACGCACGAAAAAACATGACTCATGCGTCGTTACGTCGTTTCGTCGTTCCATTTACCTGAGCCCGAGCCCGGGTCGGGTAATGGGTAAGGGTAAATGAGGGTAAGGGTAAGGGTTCGGTCGGGTTCTGGGTCCGGGTCCGAGAGTTCCGAGTCCGAGTCCGAGTCCGAGTCCAAATCCGAGTCCGAGTCCGAGTCCGAGTCCGAGTCCGAGTCCGAGTCCGAGTCCGAGTCCGAGTCCGAGTCCGAGTCCGAGTCCGAGTCCGAGTCCGAGTCCGAGTCCGAGTCCGAGTCCGAGTCCGAGTCCGAGTCCGAGTCCGAGTCCGAGTCCGAGTCCGAGTCCGAGTCCGAGTCCGAGTCCGAGTCCGAGTCCGAGTCCGAGTCCGCGAGTCCGCGAGTCCGCGAGTATTTTCTTATGACGTTATCACGTTCAACTATCGTCAGTAAACTGACTTTACAGACAACCGATTTTTTTTCAATCAATTGTTTCTTATCCAACAAAAAGTGTTTTGAAGAATTGGTGTCATCAAAATCACCAATTTTCTCCCTTGAATATGTGCAACAAGGAGGAATCCATATGGATTTTAATTCTTCACCAATTTTATTGCTGATATCTTGCATCAGCAAAGATTTGTTCTTAATTGCTGTTGAAACTGTAGAAGTATTTTTGCCCTCTGTTGGAAGTGTCTCTATTAGGAACATAAAAACTTGTCTAAGTTCAGTTTCATTGTAGTACAGGAATGTTTGGTAGCCAACATCATTTTTGTATCCCAAGTCCTACATTAGAAAAACAAAGAGAAATATTATTTAGAATTCAAGTAGCATGTAAGAAAGATTATTATGCAATGTCTGGCCACATAGTTATGAGGTTCATACAGACTTATATTCCTCACCTTACAAACAGTTGCTATGAGAGCGGCAACTTCTATTCTATGAGAAATACCTGATGGCAACTTGGCAGGGACTTTCAGAGATGGATCTATTGCTTTAAGGCAAGTGGAAGCAGATTCAATGATAGTTTCTACCGTTAAATCACATATGCTCTTGACACTTTCTTCAATGTTTCTAGAATGACGAAATAATTTTATAATATTAAAATAAATTGAGTTGAGGCTCAATATAGATTTTTTGACAGCCATTTAAAAAATATATGCTCAAGGCAAACTCAGACTCACACACTGTTTCTGAATACAGGTAGCTGGATAATCACCATTAATATTACGTGTTATCTCACGCTAAAATGTTTGCATAAATAGAGAATAATTGAACTACTTTTATTATGCATGGAATGTGACAACACATTACAAATAGGCTGCCGAGTAGTCAGCCCAGCAGCAAAATAAAACGCTTTAACACTGTGGATGCTGTGGATAAGTAGGTAAAGCTCTTGGCTATGAAATTAATGAAAACATACACATTTAGCTGGCGCAAAAAGTGAAGAATTATCGAATCCACCTCCTCCATTTTCAGGATAATCTGATTTTCTGGAATAATCACAACCAAGCGCATCACGCCATGCCGTCAATCATAATTATTGTAAGGTATTTGGATGGAGAGAAAAGATTTGCTAAAATAGTATTTGTAAATAGACCACATCGACCCCTGACATCGACCACATGTCCACATCAATCAACATCAAATCAAGGACACAAGGACCTACTTCTTTTTTTTCTTCTTCTCCATGAATGGCATCTGTCCATTTCGCCTCAATTTTGCCAGTGTCGAGTTAAGTGAGTTGTATCCCCTCGTCTGCGCACCACGATTTGCGAAAAATGGCGGATATGCGCACTACCTTCGTTAGAGGTCAACGCGCGCATGCCGCTTTGTAAATGAATGATGATTCTCTTTTATTTTTCTACTATCACCCTGTAGTAATTATACCTCTTTGAAATCAACTTGAAATATTCTAACTAATTGAATATTAGTTATTACTTGTTTACAAATGTACACTTCGCTACTCGAAGTCAAAGTTTTAGAAAACGGATGGAAATACACACTTGGAATTTATGTGATGTAGTACAAAGTAGGTTCAATGAGTTAGACAAAAACATTGATATCCAAAAACATGAATATATTTACAAAAGATTCATGATAAAAAAATAACCTATTACCATACAAAAACATTTAGAAATTCAACAATCAAAAACTTGCAATTTTCTATGATAACAGTGCCATGTTATCATAGTGGATTTCTCGGACTGCGCAACGTCCCACTCTTGGATCATGTATGGAATGCTAGTATTTATTTCACTATTTTGAAGAAACCTAATTACATTCTAACAATATAACACTTAAATAACATAAAAATATGTATTGTTGACCTATTCCACTGGTTTTTTTGTAAGGACAGTTAGATTTTAAGTCTAAACAAAGAGATTTTCTATGATAACAGTGCCAAGGATTTCTCGGACTGCGCAACGTCCCACTCTTGGATCATGTATGGAATGCTAGTATTTATTTCACTATTTTGAAGAAACCTAATTACATTCTAACAATATAACACTTAAATAACATAAAAATATGTATTGTTGACCTATTCCACTGGTTTTTTAGTAAGGACAGTTAGATTTTAAGTCTAAACAAAGAGATTTTGTTGGAGAACTTCGCAGAAAAAAAATAGGTGGCTGATGAAATTAGCAAGGTTTTGAATGAAAACTTATCAAAACCGAAACCAATTGAATGTAAAAACATTAAAAACTTACCTGTTCATCGTTACAATAGCACCAACAACAAAATAATTCACTTTTTACCCTGTAAACCAGCAACAAAACACAAACTTGTTACACGATGACCGGCCGCGAAAGTGCGCGTAAATAAAATGAACTTTGGAACTTTGTCGCCGTTGGCCGTATTTTTATGAACATTTGCTACCTGTCTCTATTCTTCAACGAAGCCAGTGACTAGGTTAGAGAAGTGCAGCTATAGGTTAATGCCGTTAATTTCGTACAAATACTGAGAACGGTGGAGGACGGTGTGATCGTCCAAGAATCGGATTTTGCGCAGATGTGATGATTTTGAAGAAATCCACCAGATCGACAGTTGCCAGTCCAAGGGAATATTGAGTTTTTAATGATGATACATTACATAGCTAAAATACTTTTTCGTCAAGTCGTCAGTCACAAGTCAGCCCTACCCTAATTGACTTTGGAAAAAAGATGGCCGTTTTTTCCAAAACCATCTGAAACATTTTCGATCATAACAGATTTACACATTAATTCCAACTGCTAACACTTTGAGCTAAGACCTCAAGTAATGTTTTTTTTAAATAACACCGAAATTACACAACAGAACTCAAAATAACACCAGAAAAACAATTAAAATCAAAAAGCTATGTGACTTCCCAAAATGACAGAAAACGCATCTCAACCACAGTTATACCAGAGTCACATGACATGACAGTTGACATTGACATCAACAAAACAAAGAAATCATCAAAGAATGGACTTGACAGTTGACATTGGCATAAGCAAAACAAAGAATGACTTGACAGTTGACACAAGAAAAACAAAAAAAACCATCAAAGAATGACTTGACAGTTGACACTGGCATAAGCAAAACAAAACAATCAAAAAATGACTGAGATTCGTTTTCTGTCATTTTGGGAAGTCTTTTTCATTTTAATTGTTTTTCTGCTAATAGTCTGAGTTTTGTTGTGTAATTTCGGTGGTATTAACCAACATTACCTAAAGTCTTAGCTCAAAGTGTTAGCAGTTGGAATAAAAGTGTACTCTTGGAGGAATTAGAAATGGAGATGTCAAAACAGGGCTTTCCCCTCTGCCGGTCATCTACCGATCTCGATCATATCCTTTTAATAAAACTGTTTCACTCGCAACAGCAGCCCAAAGAGTATAGTTATGCAGCAGCCATTGTGTGTCGTTTCATGTCGCGAAGTGGAGCTCCGTGAAAATGGTGAATTGCATGGTAGTTTCTTGTAAAAGACGATCAGAGACATCAAACTTCCGGGAACATGGTATTTCCTACCACAAATGAGTATTATTTTGTCAATTGTGTTTGTAATTTTGTAGAATTTTAGTTCAAAAGAAATACCGGTTGCGACAGATTAGCGACAGTATTACGACAAAGATTACACCTTGGTAGAAGGCATAGTGTTGGGAAAAGTTGAATGAAATTGATGAATGAATGAATGATAAAATAAACGTTCAATTATTATCACATAATGTGTTGTCCAATTACATATTTAGTGCTTTTTAACCCCCGACGTAAAAACGACGGGATGTTATGAGTTTGCGGTGTCTGTCTGTCTCATCGTAGTTCCCGAACGAATCAACCGATTTTAATTTAGTTTTTTGTTTGTTTGAAAGGTTAATAGTCGGGAGTGTTCTTAGCTATTTTTGATGAAAATCGGTCCAAGATGGCTGCCGCCACGAAATATCGGATTAAATTTATTCACAAATCCCACAATATGGGTATCCTAGGTACCAGTCATCAAACCCTCTACTCATCAATGTATAAAATAGGACATGACATACTCAAAAATAAAGTCGTGGGCGTAGTAAAACATTTTTTTGCCTATTTTATATTTCTTTTACGTCCTGTGCAGGTTTCCAAAAAACCCTGTTGCTTGAAGAGTGGACAAAATTTTTTGGCCAAAAAACAACTTGGCATGCAACAAGAACGAGTGTGATTTGCTCGGAACATTTTGCAGAAAGTTCTCAAACTCGGGCAAACAAACATCTGCGTTCACCACACAAATATTTCGCTCATTAAATTCAAAAGTGCCACATTCCAAAAACTTTATTTTTTTCAGGAGAGCGTTTTGAAGTTTTGGGCGTCGTTTTTTCGTATTATTTTGTAAATCATATTTCGTATATACATGTGGGATATATCATTCAATGCGTATTTTAAACCGTTATTTACCTATAGTATAATTTTTACTGTAACTTTCACCCAGAAACGTACAGAGTCAAATAAGTCCCTATTGTATATAAAAATGTTCAAAATATTATATGAATTTATTAAATGAAAGGCCACAAATCATACAAAAAATAAGTTTAATTTCAAATTTTACGTCGCAGTTTTGTTAAATGCTTAAAAAAAACTAAAATAAAGAATCACGCACTTGTGTTAGAACCAAAAAACATAAAAACTTGCAAAATTAATTACAAAAAATGGTTTAATTGAAAAAAACAACGTAGATGAAGATTCATCTGAGTCGCTATCTGATTTACATTCTGTCAAATTCAATAAACGTCTTAAAGCTAGGTGAGTCTAGGTGCCAGTTCCACGCGACCAAGCCTAGAAGAACAGGCAACAAACTACGGCTCGGTTCCTACCGTTTTTTTATAATGATCCGTTTACAAATCAAAGATAGTCTAAAATAATAGCAGTGAAGTTCCAGTGTGGTGCCACTCCACTTAGTCAGACGTATGCAATGCAATAATACAAAAGCAAAAGTTTCAAAGATAGCACACGCTACGCTTCAAAGTTATAATAAAGTATCTACACAGATATAAAAATAAGATAAAATAATAATAAATAGATAGGTTAATAGTAGGTACAGACATTGCAAATTGACATGCTAGCTTCCTATGGGTAGAGTGACCGGGACATCGGGCCACGCAGTTTTATCATTCATATAGCTATCTAGAGTATAGTACGCTTTCTTTATTAAATTACTCTTAACATAGGCTTTAAACTTCCGAATAGGAAGCTTAGTTGCATTTTCCGGAAGTTTATTATAGAAAAAAAGAGCTGATTTCGTTGTTGAGGAAAGTACAGAACACTGTATTTTCTGAACTTTCCTCAACAACGAAATCAGCTCTTTTTTTCTGGAGTTCTCACATCAGATGCAGTACTTTCATCAAGTATTGACAGATGAAGGTTATTTTGGCTGCCTGCTATTGAATTTTTATCACAAGAACTATCAGACAAGAATGACGGGGACAGCAATCTTTGATCGGCGAAGTTGGAAGTTGAGTCAAAGTTTGTGTTATTGTGTGTTGATGTTTGAAGATCTTCATTTTTTGTTCTGACCATGTTCAAAATCCGATGTGCGCGACTGAGCATTCTATGAACAAAAAAAAAGATGTGAGTCGCAGTAGGTACTTGAACCCTAAAAGTAACTTCAGCAAGTTACCTAAATAGCACCACAAATCGGCAAATACCATTTAATAGATCTTATATTCATATTGTCATAATTTCATGTTGAGGTACATCATCATTCGAAATTTTCATATTACAGTGCAGGCCAACAAAATGATATATTAACAGGACGTCTGTCGGATCAACTAGCAGTAAAGAAATCGTTTAATAAAAATACTGTTATATCTCACGAACATCAAAACAGCCATGAAACAAAAAGCTCAAATAATTCTAATCAAAATCAAGGTAATTTTATACGCAAAACAGACATATTCCATGTACTGCACTTTTGTTTCAATAAATTATTATCAAACTTGCAGTATTTAAACATAAAAGAAACGCATTCTGAAATATGGCATGCTTCCTTATTAAATAATATTGTACTCACGTGTTTTCTTTAATTAAAGACGGTCACATTTCAAAATATGGCACTTTTCACTATGTAATAACACTTCAACACCAGTTACTTTCCGGAATATGGCCCTTTTTAATAAAATTGACGTGCGCTTACGCAGACTGCCGGGTCGCAATTAACAATATGGCCGTTTTGCTCTGAAGTTAGTCGTCAACATGACAAAATGGACCACGGGCAGTTGTGTGATTGGACCATTTTAAACTCTAAAGCAATGGGTGTCTCTTTCGAATATAAAAATTTGGACAATTTTTATATGTTTTATGCAATAAAAACGATTTTGATTTTTTTCGGAATGTGGCCCTTTTGAATTTAATGAGCGATTTGTTCTCGGTGGGAATCGAACCAACGCCTCCAGCGCAGAAGGCAGAACTACAAATTTCGCTGTGATGTGAAGGCTGACGATGTAATGTGATTTCACTTTATACATTTTTTTCAATTATTCAGTAAAAGGCTTAACTTATGTGTACTATGCTATAACATGTTAAGAACTATTGATTCAAACTTATAACCATTAATAAAACATAACAACTAAATTCAGCTCTTTTATTTTCTGACTGTTACAAAATGTGAAACCTGTTGTGCATAACTTATTTAAATTACCTGTACCTAAAAACCCATTTCATTCATTATTTTATTCATCGTTCAATTTACCGGTCTTACTGAATGCCCATCACTAGAGATTATCCTAATGTGAGTCTTGACATTGCGTAACTACGTTATATTTTTTATCTGTGTGCAAATTTTAAGATCGTGTGCGGGATTGTCAATGGGTGTGTTTACATGAATAGGATTTTACTATGCGCGTGTGCCATGCGTGTTTACCTCGTCCCCCGTCAATTTTGGCAGAAAATATTGTTCGTGGATTAAAACGTTGACGCCTCCATTTCTAATTCCTCCAAGAAGTGTACTATGTGATATTCTGATTTGATCGAAAAGGTTTCTGATGGTTTTCAAAAAAAAAGACCATCATTTTGTTTTGAAAGCCAAGTATTTTATCTATGTAATATCATTCTCACAAAACTACTCGACACTGGCAAAATTTATCCGAAAGGACAGATGCCATATAATAAGAAGAAAGAATGACTAACAGTTGACACTGGCATATTACTATGCAAAACAAAGAAACCATCAAAGAATGACTTGACAGATGACGCTGCGCTGGCATGCATGTCTTGCTTGCTTGCATTCCTCTTCCCTGGCTTGCTGTCTGTCGAAATTGCAGTAGCCAAAAAAGAAGAAGAAGAGATTCGTTTTCTGTCATTTCGGGAAGGAACATAGCTTTTGATTTTATAGTTTTTCTGGTGTTATTTTGAGTTCTGTTGTGTAATTTTGGTGGTATTTTAACCAACATTACTTGAGGTCTTAGCTCAAAGTGTTAGCAATTAGTATTAAAGTGTATTGTGATATTCTGATTTGATCGAAAATGTTTCAGATGGTTTTGGGAAGAAACGGCCATCTTTCTTCCTATGCCAAGTTGGGCCGACTATGATAGAAGACTGACGAATTGACGGAAAAGTATTTTATCTAAGTAATTTATTATCATTCTCATCTCAATAAACTACTCGACACTGGCAAAATTGATCCGAAAAGGACAGATGCCATTCATTAAGAAGAAGAAGAAAAAGTGAAGTGAAGTCTGTCGAAATTATTCCGGCGCTCTTAGATTTACGCATTATTCACCACGGCATGTTTATCAAAACTTTTTTTTAATTTTTGATTGTACTTTCTGGGTTAAAGTTTTCTGTAATATTCCACTATCTTTCTTTATTCTTTCTTTGTAAGCTTAATTACGTTTAATCTCACTGCATTTTTCTATCATCGAATTTTAATTAAAGCTTTCATCATTTTATAATAATAAGTTTTTGGGGTGTAAGTAGCTCGCATAGTATCTTTGTAGCTAAAGTCAACCTCACCTGCTCGTGGTACACCCTGCTGAACAACGAACGAGGCTCTGGCGCACATTGGTTCCCTAGTGGTTACTGTGGTCTGACTCCGCCCAGTGTAATCCTTATGGAATCTGCTGGTGGTAGAATCTCTTAGATTCGTCTGGCTTGCTACCACCCCCGGGTCGTAATCCGCCGCAAAACACTCTAGGGTGTGTTCCGGCTGACGAGCCCGGGTGCCAGTCCCCTCCCCACCCCTGAATTGTTTGTTCCTGGTGACCTTGGGAGCCGTTGGGTTGTAATGGCCTAGTCTGCGCGTGTCCAGGCGTGATGGCTTGGCTCGGGGGCCAGGGAGACCCGATGAAACGGTTGTCCGCTGGCCGCCCGTTGGTTCGTAGGAGACCCGAACCTGGGTGATCCTGACCTGGGAGGCTGTCTCGCCGCCAATGTTAAAAGCCCTATAGTGTCCATCGTACCGGGGTAGGAGACCGGAGTGGAATCCGGTGGATTCTCATAGGGTTGGATCGGGGGCCCTTCCGTCCCCCGAGCCAGGCCACTCACACGACCTGGATGCGCGACCTAGCATCACATGACCCTCCTTTGCTCTTTGGATCACCAGTAACCTACTATTCTTTCCTTAACCCGTCTTCAAATAATATGGCTAATAAAACTAAAAGAAATAAGCGTTGCTCAGCGGCTCTTCAATCCACATTTAAAGTAGACTTCTGTAATATTAGAGGCCTACATTCCAACCTAAACGCCGTTCATTTCCATCTTGAATCGGCAAAGCCGGCCATCTTGTTTCTCACCGAGACACAGATATCGTCTCCGGCAGACATATCATACCTTAATTATCCTGGCTACAAATTGGAGCATTGTTTTGTACCCCGTGCCGGAGTATGTATGTTTGTTAGGGAGGAAATCTGTTGTCGGCGGCTGAATAGCCTTGAAGGCAGAGATCTATCCGTTCTCTGGACACGTGTTGATTACGGGGGTCAAACCCGTATCTACGCGTGTCTATATAGATCTCATAGCGGTAACACCGAAACTGACCGACTCCTCGAGCACGTCCAAGACGCTACTGACCAAGTGCTCCAACAGTTTCCTACGGCTGAGGTGGTGATCCTAGGTGATTTTAATGCTCATCATGTTGAGTGGCTAGGATCACGAATCACCGATCATGCCGGAAGAGCTGTTCACGATTTTGCCCTGGCTTACGGCCTTACCCAATTGATATCTTCACCAACAAGGATACCAGATATTGATGACCACAATGCCTCACTTTTGGATCTTTTGCTGACTTCTACCCCGAACGGTTACCAGATATCCGTCGAAGCCCCTTTAGGGTCCTCCGACCATTGTCTGGTACGTTCGGAAGTGCCGATCACGCGCCCCGTGCGACCACGCCCCCTCGGAAGGCGTCGGGTCTGGCACTATAAGTCAGCGGACTGGGATGGATTGCGGGAGTTCTATGCATCCTACCCATGGAGGCAGCTATGTTTTTCTTTGGATGACTCTTGTTCTTGTGCCGAGTCAGTCGCCGATGTGGTTCTTCAGGGCATGGAATGTTTTATTCCTAGTTCTGTGGTTCCACTCGGTGGAAAGACCCAACCCTGGTTTGGTGCGCATTGTTTTGGGGTTTCCGACCTCAAGCAATGCGCTTACCGTGCCTGGGTTGTTGCACGAGATAACAACGAGTCCAATACCTCCGAATTGAAAAAACTGTACAACGCTGCCTCCAGATCCTTCAAGAAGAGGATTGCTAGGGCAAAGTGCGTGCATATCGGCAGCATTGGTGAGAGACTGGCTAGCTACCCTTCTGGGAGTCGAGCTTTTTGGTCTCTTGCCAAAGCTGTTCAGGGCAATTTTTGTCAGACGTCTTTACCACCATTGCGCAAACCGGATGACTTGTTGGCCCACACAGCCAAAGAGAAAGCAAATCTTCTAAGCACACTCTTTGCTTCTAATTCGACACTGGTTGACGGGGGAATTGCACCGCCTACCATCACACGGTGTGAGAGCTTGATGCATGAAATCCGTTTCACACAAAGTGCGGTGCGTCGAGCTCTCTTTTCCCTTGACATCCGTAAGTCGAGTGGGCCAGACGGGATCCCTGCAATTGTGCTAAAGACGTGCGCTCCAGAGTTGGCACCGGTACTAACGCGCCTCTTCAGGCACTCCTACCTCTCAGGAACTGTTCCATCTTCATGGAAGATAGCCTTGGTTCACCCGATACCTAAAAAGGGTGACCGGTCAGACCCATCCAACTACAGGCCTATTGCCATTACCTCCCTGTTTTCCAAGGTGATGGAGAGAGTGATCAATGACCAACTCCTTGGGTACTTAGAAGAGCACCAGCTGATTAGTGACAAACAATATGGCTTTCGCCATGGTCGCTCAGCTGGTGATCTTCTTGTGTACCTCACTCACCGCTGGGCAGAAGCCATTGAAAGCAAGGGAGAGGCTCTAGCGGTTAGTCTGGACATCGCAAAGGCCTTTGATCGGGTCTGGCACAAGGCACTTCTGTCGAAACTTCCTGCATACGGACTACCCGAGAAACTGTGCAACTGGACAGCCAGCTTTTTATCAGAGCGCAGCATTAAAGTCGTAGTAGATGGAGCCTGCTCTGATTTAAAGCCCATAAATGCTGGCGTCCCACAAGGCTCTGTGCTGTCACCTACCCTGTTCATCCTGCATATCAATGATATGTTACATGTTAGTAACATGCATTGCTATGCGGACGACAGTACTGGTGACGCCCAATATACAGGCCGAGCAAACATTTCTCGGGAACGAATAGAAGAGTGCCGAAACTCGCTTGTGTCGGAACTTGAGACCTCTCTAGAGCGGGTCTCAGACTGGGGTGAACAAAATCTTGTTCGCTTCAACCCCACGAAGACACAAGTGTGCGCGTTTACCGCTAAAAAAACCCCATTTCTCGTGGCTCCCAGTTTCCAGAACACTCCTCTTAACATCTCTGAGAGCATTGGAATCCTCGGTGTTGACATTTCGAGTGACGTCCAATTCCGCTGTCACTTGGAAGGAAAGGCCAAACTGGCCTCTAAAAAGCTCGGCGTCCTCAACAGAGCGAGTCGGTATTTCACGTCGGTTCAAAAGCTTATGCTTTACAAAGCACAAGTCCGACCGCACGTGGAATACTGCTCTCATCTCTGGGCCGGGGCGCCCCAATATCAGCTCCTTCCTCTTGACCGGATCCAACGTCGGGCAGCTCGTATTGTCGACGATTCCAAGCTCACTGATGACATAGAGCCCTTAGGTCTACGGAGAGACGTTGGTTCTCTGTGTGTGCTCTATCGTCTTTACAATGGGGAGTGTTCTGAGGAACTATTCGATCTGGTGCCCGTGGCTGATTTTTATCATCGCACCACACGCCGCAGAACCAGATTCCATCCCCACCACCTGGATGGCTGGTTTTCCACAACTGCTCGTTTTTCGCGGTCCTTTTTGCCACGCACGAGCAAGTTGTGGAATGAACTGCCTTCTGCAGTTTTCCCTCGGAGCTTCGACATGGGGTCCTTCAAAAGGCGGGTCTTTCAGTTCCTTAAAGGCCGGCAGCGCATCAGCACCACCTCTGGTGTTGCAGGTGTCTATGGGCGACGGTGACTACTTTCCATCAGGTGGCCCGTCTGCTCGTCTGCCAGCTATGGCATAAAAAAAAAAAAAAAAAAAAAAAAGTTGATGATACACACTAGCAAACATTTAGCAAACATTTTTTTTACGGAACTCAAATCATCTCCTACCTTGGCTTCTACCGGATGCAATTATGTAAAAAAATAAAAAATGGGTGGTTCTTATGACAGGGATAGGGTGATGATGATGTTAGATTTCGTGACTCTAAAGTGGGTGACAGACGTACGAGCAAGTACGCGTACTTATGGCTCGCCGACCTTTTTCGCTTGTGTGTCACCGTAAGTACGCGTACTTTAAAACCGCCGAGCAAAATCGTCGGCGATCCAACCGGTCTGAAATCTTGCTCGTAGCTCGTCATGGCTCGAACGTGTGGCAGCATTGCGAGCCGCGAGCCGCGATTTTGTTTTGCCAGTTCGTGGATGCGCACGCTTGTCGTGTTAATTTTTGCAAATTTTGTTAATTTTAATTCAGACATTTCAAAATGAGTGATTTCTGAACATATTCGCATGAACTGCAAACCGAATTCATAGAAGCTTTCCGAAATTACCCTTGTCTTTAAAAATTAGAAGCAACGATTACAAAGACAAAAATATGAAGCTTCAAGCATAATTTCAATAATTTATTAGAAATTATACGTAAGGTGGAAAGAGATGCTACGATTGAGAACGTCAAGAAAAAAAAAACATTAAGAGCTGGGTACCGCAAAGAACATAAAAAAGCAGCCAAGTGCGAGTCGGACTCGCCCATGAAGGGTTCCGTAGCACGACGAACTACAAAAACCTTTATATTATGTTACTTGATGTAACATAATAAGGTTCTTGTAGTTCGTCGAAAGGTAAATTGCGGTTTACGGTTTATGACGTATAAAAAAAAACTACTGCCTAGATTTCGTTCAAACCAAATATCGTTGGAAGTTTGCATAGTAATTTACAACATATATTTTTTGAGTTTCAGTTTCAAGTATGGGGACCCCCGAAATTTATAGTTTTTTTTTTATTTTTATTTAAAAAACTTAATGCGGTTTACAGAATACATCTACTCGCCAAGTTTCATCAGTTTAGCTCTTACGGTTTCGGAGAAAAATAGCTGTGACATACGGACGGACAGACAGACAGACAGACAGACAGACAGACAGACATGACGAATCTATAAGGGTTCCGTTTTTGCCATTTGGCTACGGAACCCTAAAAAGTGCAAGATAGCAAGTTTTTAAAATGTAATACGATATTATTCCTAAATAACACAGAGCTTCTTTAGTCGACGACATCGCAATACAGAGTGAGTAAGCTTCACGTGTGTCACCAACGTCGAGCCGAGTAAGTTCGCGATCTTAAAAACCGCGTACTTTAAGTACGTACGTCTATCACCCACTTAAGATATTTTCGAATTACAGATACGCTAGTAGTTACTATGATGACACGGTAACGTCACAGAATAGATAATAGTTAGTATCAAGCATCTTACGGCGTTTTTCGTGACTGTATTATACTTATGTACCTATTATAGATTTTATGAACTAGCGGCCGCCCGCGGCAGGCTTTGCCCGCTTAGTAGTGGTCATTGCTAACATCCATCCTGTGGAATGTTTGTTTTATTTACCTGCATGATTTTGTAGATCTACTGCATTTAGTAAGGTATTATGAATAAGGTAGGCAAGGCACTGAGGGCTGGTTTCCGCAAGGCTTCTAGTTGGCCCTTTTTGCGTGGCGCTTGACACCAACGTGTTGCTCGAACTGTCACGCCGGTTTCCTCACGATGTTTTACTGGCATAGTGCACACACATTTTTCTACAGAAAAACTACTTGGTACACGACTGGATTTGAACCCACGACCCTAAGCGGATCGGACGGCGGGTCCGCTACGTCTAGACCACTAGTGCTCTCTGCCAACGAGCTTACCTGATGGTGGATTCAGAGGAGCTGGTACCTAATCATTATAATCATATATGTAGGTAGGCGTTCTGTGGGAAAATGTGACTTCTCAGCAAATAGGTAGGTATGTACTTATAGGTACTTAGGTAGGTAACTTATCATCATCATTATTATTATTATTATTAAAAGCCTGTTGTGTCCCACTGCAGATCAAGGCCTCCCTTCCTTCTCTCCATTCATCTCTTGTTTGGGCTACTGTGGATCATCATCATTATTATAAATTGTACAGATTTGTATTTTTGTAACGAATAAACTCAAAAACTACTGGACTGATAAACTTCTTTTGCCACTATAATGCTGAATTATCCCCGAATAACATAGTTACATTATACCTAGTTCGAGCAAATGAAACCTAAAGGAAATGAGTCTCTTTCACCAATAACTCTGCATTTGCAGTTCAGTAGCTACTGAGTAGTTTGACTGGTGGGTGGTACAAGACAAAGGAAATGAAATATATTTATTTGCAAGAAGTATGGTACAACTATTAGATCATAGGGTATGTAAAAAAGCGGCTCACATACTTTGTCGGAGAACAATATACAAAATTCAAACAAAAAGTAGAAAATATAAGCTAAATTAAAATGAATCAGTGTGTCAGAATAATAACAATAATCAATTCAGAATAATAATTCTTAAAGAAAATAGAAAATAATTTATATGAAATCTTTAACGCTATGAAAACATTGATACAACATTGAAGATATCTTTAGTAGGTAGTTACTTCATCACGCACATCTACCTAATTATACTTCATTCACAATCTGACTTCACACACTTTTAGCAGGGTTTTAAACACACATCACAAACCCACTAAAGTCTGGTCTACCACTTTCTAGCGCTAAGTTTGACACACATCTTCAGCCCACTGAAGATTAAAGCCCACGAGGTGTCTGGCATGTGGCAGAAGTGTCCAGCCCTGAAGAATTAAAAGTTCTTCTCATTAGTGATGACTGCCCAGTTCTATTGCGAAGGAGTTGCTTAGGAGCGGTTGGTTCCCAACGCTGCTGGAGGCATTGGAGTCGTCTGTGCTGTAGGAAATGGTAAATACTCTTCAGATGATAATAATAAGACAGATCATTAATTACCGATGCTGTTGCAGCCATCGCATTTCTGTCCTATTTATTATTCCGGTGGATTTTATTTCGGCGCTCTTATATTTACGCAATATTCACCACGGCATGTTTATCAAAACTTTTTTTTAATTTTAATTTGAGCTTTCTGGGTTAAAGTTTTCTGTAATATTCCACTATCTTTCTTCATCTTCTTTCTTTATTCTTTCTCTGGAAGCTTATTTATGTTAAATCTTACTGCATTCATCTATCATCGATTTTTAATTAAAGCTTTCATAACCCCTGCTCTGTCAAGCGCGCGCGTTTTTTCAACGCCGGCTCTGTCACGTGTTTAGCGCGCGCGGCGGCATTTTACGAGCGGGTAGCAAAACATAAATTTCTCATGTTTTTTCTATGAAACTACCCTGGACTAATCGTGTATTTCGATTGCAGTTGAACTTTACTATGTAGTATAGTATTTAAAAGTTAAATCTAGTGTCTAAATATTATCCTATGGTCGTTGTAGTTCAAAAAACTGTACATTTTTACTAGTTTGTGAAATAAAACCATTTTTAAAGGGTACTTGTATTTTTTATTTCATATTTACACATCCCATAGACATATTTACACAAATGGGCATCACAATACTTACTACCTACTAGTATTTCGTAGAAATTTTACGAAACATGAGGCACTCAAAAACAACCTACAAAAAATGGGGTCAGCCGCTGTGTGCAGACGGCAAAAGTATGGATACGACATGGCGACAGCGGTGTTGGAAAAATTTACAGCAGGCAGGTACAAGGAATAAAGGTCTAAGTAAATGCATTTCGTATGTAAGTAATCATCATCATTTTACAAGTACAAAAATATAGATACGTTAATCTGAGTAAATCGATTTCGTACGTAAGTAATCATCATCATTTTACAAGTACAAAAATAAAATTACGTTAATCTGAGTAAATGCATTTCGTACGTAAGTAATCATCATCATTTTACAAGTACAAAAATAAAATTACGTTAATCTGAGTAAATGCATTTCGTACGTAAGTAATCATCATCATTTTACAAGTACAAAAATAAAATTACGTTAATCTGAGTAAATGCATTTCGTACGTAAGTAATCATCATCATTTTACAAGGACAAAAATAAAATTACGTTAATCTGAGTAAATGCATTTCGTACGTAAGTAATCATCATCATTTTACAAGTTCAAAAATAAAATTATGTTAATCTGAGTAAATGCATTTCGTACGTAAGTAATCATCATCATTTTACAAGTACAAAAATAAAATTACGTTAATCTGAGTAAATGCATTTCGTACGTAAGTAATCATCATCATTTTACAAGTACAAAAATATAGATACGTTAATCTGAGTAAATGCATTTTGTACGTAAGTAATCATCATCATTTTACAAGTACAAAAATATCTGCTAATAACAGACAAAAACAAATTTTGATGAAAACAAGATAAATTTGATGATGCATCATCATCATTAACCTATGTTAGTCCACTGATGGACGTAGGTCTTTCCCAAGACGTGCCACTGTCACGTAAGGATAGGACACTCTCAAACGGTGAAACGGTGTGAAAAACTGATGTCGGACGAATGGAATAAATAAATATATAAATAAATATATAAATATATAAATAAATATATAAATAAATAAATAAATGGAATAAAACTAGTTTAAAACGGTGAAAGATAACATTGTGAGCCGATTTGATAAAATATCACTGGACTAAAACGGTAAAGGAAAAGATTACGCGATAAACTGGCATGACGGAAGAACAACTAGAACTAAACGAAGAACAACTAGAACTAAACGGGTAAGGAAATACATAGGTAAGATTATTGACGCACGTAAAAACAACTAAAACTAAACGGGTAAGGAAAAACACCGTGAGGAAAGGATGGTGACACACAAAGTGCATGTCCTAAACCTGAGGGGCATAATTGTGCACCAGTGCGAAGCAAGGCCCGCACAGGGCTTTCTCACAGGTAGCACATTGGAATGTTGTCAGTTTTCTGCACCTTCCACATTTTCTCCTCAAGTGCCGCTTGTGTGGACCAGGCCGGTTAATCTCGGGCAGCACTTGATAAACATGGCGGGCACCTGTATCAAAAACTCGCTCCGGAACAACATGTATACGACAATGAGATTGTATTGTACTCTTCTGATGAATCTGCAGGAGCTTGCGGGTCAGATTCATCCTAAACATTCGATGGCTCAGATGTGGTGCCTCTGGTGTGGTGGTATGATTATACATAATCATCGCGTTTAACACGCTCACATTTAAGAGGCGCCTAAAAAATTTCTTATACCAAACCTTTGTCCTCTTTCTTTCAATTGGATACATTGCGAGCATTTGGTCCTTTTTGTCTACCCCCCCCATGCACACATTGTAGTCGTGTATGACCGTAGGCTTGCTGACCCACTGTTGTTGTGTGGCCGACGGTTGTGTGGTGACGGTGACTCCATGGTATGTCGAGATAAGAGCCACACGGTTATTATCTCGCCATACCATCAGATCCACATCTCCAGAGGTGCAACCTGACACCTGGCCTACGGTCATATCTCGCTTGGACAATCGCGTCATCTCGTCTGGAACGAACTGACGGTTCGTTCGCAGGGTTCCCACACAGTCAAGACCAAATGATTTGAGAGTCCGCGCGAGAGCTGGAGAGTTGTAGAAATTGTCCATCCACAGTGTTCTCCCAGAAAATTTAAGGTCTTCCACGAGCCCCAACACGAGGCGTGGAATTATCCCACCAACGGGACTTGCGTCACCGTCGGCTTCGGGTTCGCGGCCCGCGTGGACCTTGAACCTCCACAAATACCCCGATTGGGACTCGCAGACCTCGTAGGTTTTTATACCTATTGAAGCTGCCTTATTTCTAATGAACTGGTTGATTTCCAACCAGCCCTTCCACTGCGTCAGTGACTCGTCTAACGCCACGTTCTGGTTCATGACGTAAAGACTTGAAAATTTGGCGTTGAGGTGGTCAATAATTGGTTTTATCTTATGCAGCTTGACTTCTGCATAAGAGGCCGTGGGTGCCAATGCGAGGTTGTCGTTGAAATGCAGGCATCGGCTAAGCCTCAAAAAGGTGTTGATGGGCATCTCCACGGCAAACCCAGGCGTCGAAAAAATGTCACGAGTACTATTCCAGTACTCGTCAAACCTACTCCTAACTACGATACCGGTTGCCAGTATTATCGCAAAATACCTGTTTAATTCGTCCGCATTAGTATTTTCCCACCGGTTCATTCGGCTGTTCTGGCCTAGCCTGTCTGCTGCCCTAAGCGCATCCTTGTACTGCTGGGCGTACCTATTCGTTTCCTCAGCGATTTGTTCCATTATACGGCGATCCCATATGGCGCAAAACGCATCATATGGGTCGCTGTATGTAGTGGTCGGCCCACTTTGAATTGAGAAGATTTCCCTTCTCTCCGCAGGTGGTATCGGAGAGTCGGAAAATCTTCGCCAGTCAAAGTGGAACAAATCGTGAGGAAATTCAGTGGCGGCAGCGGCAGCGTCAACAGCAGCGACAACTTCAACAGCAGCGGGAGGAGGCTGGAGGACGGGTGCTGGTGCAGGTGTTGGCGCTGGCTGGGGAGGCCACTGCAGCACCACATTTGCCACCGCGTTGGTCACCTGGTCCTCTTCAGGCTCTAGCCCGACGCGGGACACGCGCGGTATATACATCGGCACGGTCTCTTCTTCGGAGTCGTCGTCACTACTTCCTACAAAAACAAATGGTCTGCTATAAATATCCGTCTAAAGATAATCAGTACCTGTACCATCTAACTGAAGTCGTTTACGGTGATATTCTGTTAAAAAGCACACATACCCTTGTTGAGGAAATCCTCAATTTCATCTTCTGTCATCATGTAGCTCCGCCGTTCTACAACCGAGGGCGGGGGCGGCAACGGCACAGGGCTGCTCCCTCCACACTCCACGTATCTGAGAAAAACATTTCTTTTTAATTGATTGTTACAGGATTGACCTTCACGTCGTGGAGTAGATATAAAAATAATACATACAAACTCGGAGATGGTGGGTCCACTATCTGCAATGTGGGTGGCTCTGGGCTGTGTATTGGGCCCTGGATGGTGGGTGGCTCTGGTGGCGGAGCCTGGTAGGCCTCACGCCTCAGCCTCTGGTCTTCCATCCGCCCTTGGATCACCAACATGCGCCTAAGAAATTATGATTTTGATTAAAATACGAAGTAAAAAATTGCAAATTCAAGATTGTAATCTTTACTTACGCGCTTGTCCCCTGCCACGTGCGCTTGCGCGTCTCCAGGGGCACGCCTGGTGCTAGTCCAGCAACATTGCCCAAGTCGATGCTAAAAAAAAATGGTCAAAGATTAAGAAAAATAAGGATAAAAAAAGAAATTGTATATGAGAACAACAAACAGCCCAAGCAATACCTGGCGCCAACGCTCGGGCGAGCCTGCCCTCGCCCTCGCCCCACAGTGGAGGTCGAGGTTTCAGCGTCGCCCTCCGCCCCCACCCGCCCTCGCCCTCGCCCTCGCCCTCGCCCTCGCCCTCCTCGCCCCCCAGAGGTCGAGGCTCCAGCGTCGCCCTCCACCTCCACCTCCACCACCTCCACCTCCACCTCCACCTCCACCTGCCCTCGCCCTCGCCCTCCAGAGGAGGTCGAGGCTCCAGCATCGCCCTCCACTCCCGCCTGTCCTCGGCCTCGTCCGCCTCGTCCTCGTCCGCCGCGCCCACGTCCGCCTCGCCCACGAGCAGATGTTAAATTACCACGTCCAGTCCTACAGCAAACATGCGACATGCTTTCTCTTTAAACCATGCAGCCAGAAAAAATACAAAAGGAATAAATAAAAACCCCCCCCTCAAAAACCAGTGATGATGATGTTGATTTACAACACCATTTGGGCCATCAGCTTAATCTTATTTCATCATAAAAAAAAGATGCTACAAAAAGTTGCTAAATAAATAAAGCCCCCCTCTCCCTCCCCCTCTCCCCAGCATCCCTCCCCGAATACGGGGTTTTTAAAAGAAACCAGAGCCACAATAGTCCCTATAAAAAATGTGATGATGATGATGGTGGTGATTTACAACACCATCAGGTGGGTCATCTAATTATTCCAATTATTCAAAACGTTATTCCAATGCATAAAAATAATGTTTTGAAAAACAATAAAAATGATCGTCCTCAGGCAGATGATTGTCTTATCCACTTTCGGCTTACGTCGCCGGTCTGTCAAAAAAACCCATGGGTCTTTTACGTATTTTTCTCTGTTCTGAGCTCAAGAACAGAGAAAACATATACGTATAAACGAAATATTGAAGTAAATCGATGTTCTGGACTAATGAACAGAGAAATAAATACGTATTTAGCCAAAAAAACGTCGAGATTTGACTAGATTCTAACGGTCAAGGCCGGCATAGTAGCGTCATTTCATAAAAACAACTAAAAACAGCCTAAAACTTGGTCAATACGACGTAAATAATGTAATCACTCATAGATAGATAAATTGTACTTACATTTTAGCAAAAATCCGACTCTTGTCCTATTTATTTCCTATTTTTAGCAATTATCAAACCACACACAAACTCGCTCCGCAATGAAAGAAGTCAGTTCGATGACGCGCCGTATGACAAGCGAATTTCATCAAAATTCCGATAACCTTTTAATTTGAACCTAAAACAATATATCTGTCTCTGTTTGTCATCTGCGTTTTGTTATTATCCATCTCACCCAACACTTCAACCACATGCTTAAAATCAGACGAAAACTCGGGTGAACAAAAAAAGACCCCTGGGTCTTTTTGACAGATGTCGCTCGACAACCCTTGGGTCTTCTTGACAGACCAAAGGATAATTTTTTAATAATAAGTTGATGATACACACTAGCAAACATTTAGCAAACATTTTTTTTAAGGAAGTCAAATCTTCTCCTGCCTTGGCTGTTACCGAATGCAACTAGAATGTAAAAAAAAAAGCGGTGTTTCTCACGACATGGAATAAAGGATAGTTAGTATGGGATAAGGTTCGGGATAGGGTGATGATGATGTTAGATTTCGTGAATCTAAGATATTTCCGAATTACAGATACGCTAGTAGTTACTATGACACGGGGTGCTTGCTACTAACTATTATCTATTCTGTGACGGTTCACAGAATAGATAATAGTTAGTAGCAAGCATCCCAAGGCGTTTTTCGTGAATGTAGATTTTATGAACTAGCGGCCGCCCGCGGCAGGCTTTGCCCGCGTAGTAGGTCATTGCTAACATCCATCCTGTGGAATGTTTGTTTTATTTACCTACATGATTTTGTAGATCTACTGCATTTAGTTAGGTATTATGAGTAAGGTGGGCACTGATGCCAACGAGCTTACCTGATGGTGGATTCAGAAGCTGAATACCTATGTTTAAAATGATTACCAGCTCTTAGGTAGGTAGGAGTTCTGTGTGTAAAATGGGACTTCTCAGCAAATAGGTAGATAGACTTGTCTACCTACATAGAGGTACCTTTTCATCATCATCATTAGGCCTACCTTATTTAGGTACCTACCTATTATGAATAAGGTAGACAAGGCACTGATGCCAACGAGCTCTGGCAAATTCATCATCCACACTTGATGTGCGGGCTGGTTTCCGCAAGGCCTCTAGTGGGCCCTTATTGCGTGGCGCTTGACACGAACGAGTTGCTCGAACTTTTGTGGGTTCTACAACACGCCGGTTTCCTCACGATGTTTTACTGGCATAGTTTTTCTACAGAAAAACTCATTGGTACACGACTGGATTTGAACCCACGACTTAGGATCGGAAGGCGGGTCCGCTACCACTAGACCACCAGTGCTCTCTGCCAACGAGCTTACCTGATGGTGGATTCAGAGGAGCGTGTAATCATAATACTTAATCATATGTATGTATAGTATAGGTAGGCGTTCTGTGTGATAATGAGACTTCTCAGCAAATAGGTAGGTATCATTGTCATCATCATTATTATACAGATTTGTATTTTGTAACGAATAAACTCAAAAACTACTGGACTGATAAATTTCTTTCGCCTCTTTAATGCTGAATTATCCCCGAGTAGCATAGTTACATTATATCTAGTTCAAGCAAATGAAACCTACAGGAAATGAGTCTCTTTCACCAATAACTCTGCATCTGTAGTTTAGTAACTACTGAGTAGTTTGACAGTTGGTACAAATAAAATGAAATGAAATATATTTGCAAGAAGTATGGTACAATTATTTATAAGATCATAGGGTATGTAAAAAAGTGGCTCACATACTTCATCGGCGACCAATATACAAAATTCAAACAAAAAGTAGAAAATATAAGTTAAATTAAAATAAATCAGTGTGAGAATAATAACAATAATCAATTCAGAATAATAATTCTTAAAGAAAATATAAAATAATTTAAATGAAATCTTTAACGCTATAAAAACATTTATACAACATTGTAGATATCTTTAGTAGGTAGTTACTCCATCACACACATATAGCAAGTTTCTTCATTCACAATCTGACCTATCACACTTTTGGCAGGGTTATAAACACACATCACACACCCACTAAAGTCGGGTCTACCACCTTCTAGCGCTAAGTTTGACACACATCTTCAGCCCACTGAAGATGAAAGCCCACGAGGTGTCTGGCATGCGGCAGAGGTGTCCAGCCCTGAAGAATTAAACGTTCTTCTCATTATTGATGACTGCCCAGTTGTAACTATGCGTAGGAGTTGACTATGAGCGGTTGGTTCCCATTTCCCAACGCTGCTGGAGGTATTGGAGTCGTCTGTGCTGTAGGAAATGGTAAATACTCTTCAGATGATAATAATAAGACAGATGATTAATTACCGATGCTGTTGCAGCCATCGCATTTCTGTCTTATATAATATTCCGGTGGATTTTATTTCGTAAATATTAGTTCGTATCTCGAAATAGCCTAGCAAGAAATATAGAACAGTAGCAAGCAGAAGCAAGCATGACATTGACCTCTTGATATTTGACAGTTTGAGATGTCAGTTTTGACAGTTTAAATATAAGATTTACGCACACAAATGTAGATATACATACGTATACGCACACATACACCATAGAAATCTGCTTCTTCTTTTTTCGTGAAAATAAGATCGGCCATTTTATTTCGTAAATAGTAGCTCGCACGCATCTCGAAATAGCCTAGCAAGAATTATAGAACAGTAGCAAGCAGAAGCAAGCATGACATTGACCTCTTGACATTTGACAGTTGAGATGTCAGTTTTGACAGTTGAAATATAAGATTTACGCACACAAATGTAGATATACATACGTATACGCACACATAAACCATAGAAATCTGTTTCTTCTTTTTTCGTGAAAATAAGATCGGCCAAATTTTCGACAGTAGCCAAAAAAGAAAAAGTGAAGTGAAGTGACAAGTGAAGCGAAGTAGCGAAGGAAAAGCTCAGAAATTATATTACATAATTCGTCAAACCCCTTTGTGGTTAAAGGCAAAATGGGAAAGCATTTCGGAGAATTAGCTAAAATCCGTGGGCTGATAACGTACAAGCTCTCTCCTCATGAGCAGCGTGCCTACGCTGGAGCAATTTCCAATGGAATTCCCAATATTTTTCGCAGATTCCGTGAAAGTGTATTCAGGGTAGCTCCTGGTAAGTACCTTACTGTCAGAATCTGCTAAGGCTATAAAATGGGTGACAGACACCTATAAAACCGCGGTTCTAAAGGTGCTCCATTGGCGGTTTATACCTTTGGCTCGTAGGCTCGACGGTTTTAGCTCGCCAATGGATCGCCCACCTAAGCATCGTATTGTTTTACTAGCATCCGCTCGCGGTTTTTACCTGGAATAAGAAGTAGCCTTTGTCAGGTCACGAATAATGTAGGTAAGTTTCATCCAAATCCATTCAGTGGGAACGAACACAACACAATGGATCACACTTTTCTGAAACAAAATGGTCTAACCAAGAGCACTGGTGGTCTAGTGGTAGTGGCCCCGCCTTCCGATCCGCAGGTCGTGGGTTCAAATCCACTCGTGTACCAATGAGTTTTTCTATCAAAAAATTTATGTGCACTATGCCAGAACTCTCAAAACGGTGAAGGAAAACATCGTGAGGAAACCGGTGTGTTGTAGAACCTAAAAAAGTTCGAGCAACATGTGTCAAGGGTCACGCCAAAAGGGCCCAACAGCTTCAACAGCCCAAATCAAGTGCGCATGATAAACTTGCCGAACTTGGTCGAACCAATAAGATCTCTAAATTTTTACCAAATTGAGAAGTCCTCATCAATTCTTATCAATATTCCAGAATCTAGTATTATTATTAATTTAAAATGTTGTTCCAGCTTTCATCATTGGCTATCTCGTCTATGAAGGCGTGGAAAGGGAACATCACCGACTCTCTCGCAAGAATCCTGCTGACTTTGAAAATGATTCATAAATTTGTTTTTAGTAGTAGTAAGCTATCTATTTATAGTCAATGAAAAGTCCCCCAGTAGTCATAATATGCAAAAAAAAGTTTTTGTTACATCCTACCTACCAATACTAGGTTAGGCATATAAAAATGTGACTCAAAGATAATTATTGTTTTGTTTTAAATTGTTTTATTTTGCTTGCCCTCTTTGTTGTTTTTAGTCTCATTATATAAATTAGCTTCTCGCTGTTCTGTTACATAGGCATTTAATTAATGCAACATGCAAGTATTACCCTGATATTTTATACAACTTGCTGATGGTACAAGCTTAGATGGCCCACCTGATGTTAAGTGGTAACCATCGCCTATAATAGAGCATTGCCTCGTAGGCCACGCACGTCAAGAACACGCCCTAGGATGCGCTGCCCTGCGTCCATTTACTTGAGAGGAATCACACCCTTCAAACCAAATAACCCACTGGTTAGCTTAGTAGTGGTCTCTTTAGTTACGCGAAACTATAATTTATGTTGGAAGTTGAAGAAAACATTAGCTAAGCAGTAAATATTTGAAAAATAATGCATTTATTAAGATTAGTTACATACCGGACTCCGAATATGAGTTCGGAACCCATAAGACCTGCGCAAATTTAGGCGATGGCGATCAGCTGAAACGCTGTTAAATATTACAGCTGATCGCCATCGCCTAGATGTGCGCAGGCATGTGTACACAGACTAGCTAGAGATACTACGCATCATGTGTAAGTTGTGAGCTGCATCCTTGAATCGGCGTTTTCTTTAAACCTGGCAACCCTAAAAAATATGTGAATGTGCAATAGGACTTGGCGGAAGGATTTTGTACAATATGCTAGCCCAAAATTAAAAAAAGGGTCCGGTTAATGTACACCCAGTTCTCTTTTTTTCCATTGTTATATTGTAAACGCCGAATGTATGTACAGTCGCGGTATGAAAATGTTCGTCACCTTAGAGTCGGTTTTCGCATGCACCAGTGCCTTGATCATGAACACATTTTGACATAATTTGTGACGTTAACTTATCGGTGTATTCTGTCTATTCAGTTTCAAAAGGTGGTATGTGATCGTGATACGTTGAACAAATCAAGTTGAAAATCGACGAACATTTTCATTCCGCCACTATACACTGTCACAGATAAATATTTTGATTATTACTTTTTTCATCTAGCGATGGACAATAATTATCCTAAACGGTACAGCCCTTTGACGGTATTGAAAAAAACAATTTCTTGCACTGCCAAGATTGGCCAAGATGGATCCTTAAAAGTATCAATGACAAGGTAAGTTAAGTAAGGTAAGTTTCCAGGGCCAGAACAAAAAAGCAAAAATCCATGTTTCAATTGCTCCAGTGTACTTATGGCTTGACTGGCATCGTAATAACGGGGTTTACAATAACGTACTGTACATTATCGGCTGCATATTACCTATTCGGGAGGCGATAATTTACATCATGATATTGTACACACTGTTATTACGATGCCAGTTAAGCCACATGTACACTGTAGCAATTCAAACATGAATTTTTACTATTTTGTTCTGGCACTAGATACTTTAACTTGTACTTGATACTTTAAAGGGTGGATCCGACTAGGATTGGTTAAGTTTAGCAAGCGTGCCGCGGCAGTGGCCGCCACAGTGCCTGGAAATGTTTTTTGACGTGACAACGCCTTATAATTCGATGGAGCCGGCTGCACACACGAAAAAACATGACTCATGCACCGTTACCTCGCTCTGGGGCTCTGAGGATTTAAGGCTTGAAGTGCAAGCGAGAGCGTGGAACGAGCGACAAAGAGGCACAATCGGCTTCCGCGTTCGGCAGCGTTCGACATCTGTGTATTTTCTTATGACGTTGTCACATTCAACTATCGTCAGTAATCTGACTTTACAGACATCTGATGTTTTTTTCAATGAAATCAAAGGCGTTATCCTCTTTAGAGCAATTATTCATCGCTAGATAAACTAAAATTAATAATCGAAATATTTATCTGCTCCAATGTACACGGGCCTTAACAATTTCCCAGTAGAAAAAAGTGGCATCGTTTTAACAATGTGTACATTAACTGGCCGTACATTAACCGGACCCACTTTTAATCCCAATGTGATGGATGATGCGTGTTTTGCCGACGTCAACAGAAATCTTGTCTTTTGTTAGTTTTGTTGTTGTACATAAATTGTTATTTTCTGTTCATGAATTCAATATATTTAGATTCTGTCCTATTTATATAGGTACCATAATTGCTAACAATTAATTGTTAATTACTTAGTCGTGTTATTGTGTGAGCTTTAGTGCAGCGATTTGATGCTAACCGAGGTTTACTATCACCATAAAATCGGGTCATTGTACTTCCTATGAAGGCCGAAGTTGATGAGTCTGGCATTAGCAGAGAACCAGTTGTCTATCTGAACCCAGAACCTGAAGAGTTTACTGCTGCCACACAGCTCAACGTGGAGAACATGGACGAAGACTCGAAAAAAACCCCGACCTATGCAGCCAGTCGACGGACAGGATACCGTAAGTTGTTTTCCAGTATGTCTGGTCAGGTACTGGTGGTGTGGCCCATATGTGCATAACTACCTTTGTTAGCTAAACCATCACTTTTTACCTAGAGAAAAATGTGTTGCCTACATCCATCATGTAAGTTATTGATTGCAATAAACCATTATTGACTATGCAATGTATGCAGACTGTTACAAAATATCAAATATTATTATTTTGCAGGTTACATAAAATATGTAAGTTTGGTGGTTCTCACTGTACAAAATGCAGCATTGGGACTCAGCATGCGCTATGCAAGGACTAGAGATGTAGAAATGTTTTCTTCAGCAGCCGGTTAGTATCCGTCCAAATCTTATCTCGTTGGTTGACTGTACAGCTCAGTTTTTTCATCATTAAAACTATGCTAGGGTTTGGATTCCCATTTTTGTGATGAACATTTATAAAGTGCCTGATAAAACATAGACTGGAATTAAACATTCATTCAAGGCCCTATAGTACTAGTTTATTTTGAAGCCAGTAGTTGCTCAGTTTGTTTTTTCCAGAATGCACTGTGTGAAAATCAATCAGCGCATGTTGATATTAGACACTTACACAGGAGATGTTTGTTAATTTTGTATTTTTATATTTCAGCTGTTCTGATGGCAGAGTTTTTCAAATTAATTATATGCATTGGCCTTGTAATGCAAGAATCGGGAGGTATAGAGAAAGGTGCTAAGTCAATGTTTGACATAGTAATATTAAATGTGAAGGACACATTACGTGTTTGTGTGCCATCATTCCTCTATATTGTTCAAAATAATTTACTTTATGTTTCGGCATCTAACTTAGATGCAGCTACTTATCAGGCAAGTTTATTTTCTTATTAGATATGTACTAATGTTAAATATACCAGTTGTTGTCTCCCTTTTTATACAAAAGGTGTACAATGTGTATTTTTGTTGTACAGGTTACATATCAATTGAAAATTTTAACTACTGCCTTTTTTGCTGTTGTTGTATTGAAGAGGCATCTTAAGAAATGGCAGTGGTGTGCACTAGCGATACTGGCGTCAGGAGTAGCATTGGTTCAATTATCATCAACAGAGAAAAAACATACAGAACAGAGTTCCAATTTGCCAGAACAATCAAAATTAATAGGATTTAGTGCAGCATTAGCAGCATGCTTCATATCTGGATTTGCTGGGATATACTTTGAAAAAGTACTTAAGGAATCGGATATATCTGTCAGTTTAGTTTTTTTGAATTAATTCACACTATTTGTATAATCAGTAAATACAATTATTTTAGAGGTGCTTATTTCTTTTCCAGGTTTGGATGAGGAATGTACAACTGAGTTTACTATCACTACCATTTGGTACAGTAACATATCTTGTAAAGGAAGGGACAAGCAACAACTTACTGAAAGGCTTTGATGGTTTTGTTTGGTACTTGGTGATACTGCAAGCAGCCGGTGGACTGATTGTTGCTGTAGTGGTTAAGTATGCAGATAATATACTGAAGGGGTTTGCAACATCTGTTGCAATTGTAATATCATGTGTTGTGTCGATGTATATTTTCGACTTTGTATTAACTTTTCAGTTTTCTATTGGAACATTGTTGGTAATCGGATCCATATTTTTATATAGTTATGTTCCAAAGAAACCAGATGCACGAAATTCATTAAGTGTCTAATTTATTGTAGATAGTTCATATTATTATTCATACTACATAGGTAAATATGTATGTATTATTATATTTCTTTAGACCAAGGAAAAAATAGGTACCTACTACCTCCATATGAACCTATACCTTAGTCAGTTTATTTAGAATAAGGACTAATAGGTAACCCTGACAAATCACAGAGCTTCCTAAAGGTAGTCCCATATTGAGCAATCAAATTAATTAAATACTATAATCGCTCACACAATTTACGTAATTATTTAAGGGTTTATCTAAATAGCATAGCATTACATAAAATAGGTTATTGCCATGCCATGCATAATAAAAGTATTAGTTACATTTAAAAACAAAGAGTGAAAGTGCAACGGGGTGGTAATTGTTCATGATTTCACTTATGTCAGCATTCCAGGTCTCAAGTTTTATTCTGTAAGACTGAATCACATTGTAGGTACAACAAATGTAAGTACATATTAGGTAAAAATTCTTAGGTACACATATTGATAATAAAGCCCTAGACATTCATTTAGAAATAAGTGTAAATGTATCATTGCTATTATATGTGACATTTTTTCTGTCATACTTTTTGTTTATTAAATGAGAAATTTGTTATTTTACTGAAAACCTAGGTATCCAATGCAGGGTATTCAAATTCTAAAGATTTAAATATTAATTTTATTAAATCTACATTACTTTTATTAAAAATTGAAATCTAGCAGGTTGAAATCTACAATTAAAAGTTTAGTACGAGTTTATGATCTTTCTTTTCCTCATCTGCTCAAGCCACTTGTCCAGCTGTTCCTCCGGTGCCAATGCATCATGTTTATAGTAGTCTTTAGGTGGTTTCCCTTCTTCAAGTCTTACAAAGTAATGACAATACTGGTATCGTACTCGTCCCATTCTACCTCTAGCATGTCTTCTCATACCTTTCATGCACATACCTTTGCCGGAAAAGGATTCAGCTGGAAAAAAAACATTGAATTATTTTTTTCGTCTATGGCTTGATTTTATTTTTTACTCCTACTGCACATTAGCTGCCACAAAGTGTTCTAGCTAAATAGTGATTATTTGAATTAATCAGACCAGAGTTTAGTCATTTTTGATGTCTTTGTAGAATGTTCAAATTAAATACATAATATACACATATTATAGACAATCCACACAACACTATCTAAAGCGTCAAACTAAGCAGAGCTTGTACTATGGGAACCAGATAGCTGATATAATACTTATTTTTCATTTTTTTTGTTAATATATTCTTAGAATACAATATAACACCCAGACAGAGAACAAACATCTGTGTTCACCACACAAATATTTATTCCCGGTGAGGATCGAACCCACCACCTTCGGCTCGGAGTCAGAGGGCAGAGGTACTACCAACTGAGCTGAGAGGCCAGACAAATAAATCAGTATTCCAGCATAGCATAGACTTGTTGTATTAGAATGGAATATGAACTACACCAAAGTAAGCATAATCTGAAAGACAAGATAGATAAGACTCCTACCACCACCCTTTGAGTCTCAAGGATTGTTCTATAGTATACTAACAGTTAATGTATTTTTGTTGTCTTTGCTGGATTTTTTATCTGAAAATTTAGTTTCATAACACCATGCATATGGCTTTGGGGTTGGCATAAATTGGGCTCGGAAAGAACTTTTCTTTTATTTATTAGGAATGCCTAATTGATTTATGTTGAGAAAAAATTGTTATTAAACATATTTTTATTTTAAGAGGTTTTTGTTGCCTTAAATGTGTTTAACGTTAAATATTTATAACTATTACATACCGACCCACAAGTTGCTTTTGAATTCAACATTATGGTCTTTCACTGCTTGTTCCTGTGCTTCTAATATTGCTTCTTTTACAAAACCTGCTCCTTTTTTGTGAATAAAACTCAATTGTTTCACAGCCTCATCCACAGTCATGCCTCTCACAAATGAGGCTATATACCACAGCTTTTCAGGACTGTACTTGAAATTGGTTTTTTGGTGACAAACAAACTGTAAGAAGAAAAAAGAATAGAAGAAACTTGAGCAGAGTGTTTAAAGCCACACAAGATTCAAATCTCCCATCCAGGAGCTAAAATGGTTTAGGAATATGTGAGTACCTGCTGAGATGGACGATTCTGAGGAGAGGTAAAATAAGAAAAATTACTTTGTGCCAAGTTCAATAAGTGGCGTGAATACTATTCAAAATCACCTGCTGGTATATAGTGATTTTTGTATTGTAAAGTAAGGGTCTAAGGCCCGTATTCCGAAACAATGCTCAAGTCTGAGTCGAGCCTCAAGCATAGATTTTATGACAGTTCTCCATTGAAAAGTGTCAAAAATCTGTGCTTGAGGCTCGACTCAGACTCAAGCACTGTTTCGGAATACGGGCCTAGGTACCGTTAGGTTGAGAAAAAGATTCTTTGCAGTGAGACCTGTTTTACGGTTAATGTTTGTATGTACAGCAAACCAAGAACTTACGGCAGGTCGGGGTTTTTCGTCAATTTCTTGAGGTGGGTAAACTTTCTTGTTATGCAGCAGAAAAGACTTTGGTTGATTTTGTTTGGACCATGCTAGGTTAGCAGAACATGTATGGAAACTTTGTTGTAGTCGTAAACTATTTGCGATACCACGGAAAAGCGAATTCATTTTCAACTCGGACGAAAGTTAATGTAGGTAGCATGCACTAGTTCTCGGTTCTTACAAAACTAAATCGAAATAATAAACTATAGGGTTGGTTCCGTTGGTTCTACTCGTCACGCTAAAAAGGCTCGCCAGCCAGAGCGGTCGCCAGCGCAAGTAATTTACTTATGTTTAATCAAGTCCGTGCGGGAGTCAGTGCTGCCACCTTGGTATTTGAAAAGGGGCAGTCGTCGGCTCGTCGGACAGGCAGGCTAGATTTAGCCAATTTTGAGGTATCAAAACATAAATACAAAATGCGAAGGATTAGAAATGGTTTACATGGTATTAAAAGAAAGTGCAAAACTATGACTAATAGACCAGGGTAGAAGCCTTTAAAAATAATAAAAAGTGAAACAAAATAGAAGTAAGATGAAACCCATTAGAAAAGGATGGGAATATTATAAAAATGAATGGAAAAATAATTTACGGGTGATCTGAGGTCGAGAAGGGGATGGGGGTGAGTTTTTAAGGGTAGAAAACGGTTTTTCTCGATTGCCGGCAAAACTAAAAGTCCTATCGAAAAAAGTCAAATAGCAAAGTTGTTGGTAATAAAAAGATGTAAAACTTTTGTATATACACTTTTTTCACGTAACCTCAAAATTTATGTGAAAAATTCAAAAAACCAAGCTCTTGGTTTTTTATTTTTATCTTTTAACAAAAATTATTTTTTCTTAACGAAATTTGGTTAAAAGTTCCCTTTTTAGAACGCTTTTATTAGCTTCACCTGTATGTATGTATGTATGTATGTAACCGTCCCCTTTGAGCTCGATTTTGTCCTACTTTGAACGATCAGATTTGATTCAAACTTTGCACACCTGTCAAAGGTCGATGACAATGCAATAATATGAAAAAAAAAATAAAAAAAATGAAAAGAAATAAAAAAAAAACCTACTTTGATCGATCAGATTTGATTCAAACTTTGCACACCTGTCAAAGGTTGATGACAATGCAATAATATGAAAAAAAATAACAAAAAATGAAAAGAAATAAAAAAAATAAAAGAAATCCTACTTTGAACGATCAGATTTGATTCAAACTTTGCACACCTGCCAAAGGTCGATGACAATGCAATAATATGAAAAAAAAAAACTAAAAAGTATAAAATAAATTATAGTTTAAAAAACTAAAAAAAAACGCTTTTATAACTAATTGAACTAAAAAGTTAAAAATAAAACTGATCAATTAAAAATTTATATTATTGTACAAAAAGCGTGGGGGGCTTGATTTTGATTGTTGTAAATATTTTATCAATAGTTTATTATATCTGAAGTTATTATAAAAAGCACCCCACGCTCTTTTGTACAATAATATAAATTTTCAATTGATTATTACAGTTTTATTTTTAACTTTTTTATGTCCCAAATACGCTGTAATTTATTTGATTAAAAATATTTATTTTTTCACCTTATTTTGAATTAATATCGAATAAAACACCCTAATTTTCAATCGAAAAATCACCCGTATAAATATCAGCTTTTTTCTAAAAGTTGTGTTTTCTGTTCGTTGAAATCTCTACTTTCCGATGGTGAAAAAATATATATATATGTTACTGTAATAAATCTTCTCAGAAAATGCAAAATACGAAAACAAAAAACTCGAATTCGATTTTTTTTAATTATTATAAATATTAAAAAAAAAAATTAAAGCAACGAGATAGATACAGTTGGAAGGATTTGGGGGAGACCTTTGCCCAGCAGTGGGACGATATAGGTTAGAAAAAAAAATATATATAAATAATTTCATCTAAAAAATGTGATTGCTGCAATTTGTTTCAATTCAAAAGCTTTATTTAATGCTAATTACATTTATGTCATAGAAAATCTCATTACAATATATAAATATAATGTAAATTGTACAAATACTACTACTATTTTGTTTGGTTTTAAAAATTATCGACCCTGGTCTATAACTATAATTAAAAATCGTCCAAAGTTTGTTACCTACTATTACAAAACATGCACATGTCGTATCTAGTAGATAATAGGTGCTAAAATTTATTCAAAACAATAGATTTATTTTATTTTAATAATACCTACAGTTACAGTTACAGAAATGACTATTTAATAATCTTTATAACACATTTGCTCGTAAAGGGTCTCTTATTTCACTAATTTCAGTATCGTTATGTATGTCATTACGCACTAGTGTGGTAATGTAATGTAAAACGCACGGGTTGCTTTTTAATAAGGTAAAACGTACGGTTTATCAAGATGCTAAATTTATGAAATGAAACTGAATGAGACTAAATGAGACTGAATGAGACTGGATGAGACTGAATGAGACTGAATGAGACTGAATGAGACTGAAAGATACTGAATGAGACTGAATGAGACTGAATGAGGCTGAATGAGACTGAATAAGACTGAATGAAACTAAATGAGAATGAATGAGACTCATTGAAACCGAATGAGACTGAGTGAGACTGAATGAAATTGAATGAAACTAATTAAAACGGGATGAATTGGAATGAAAATAATTAAATTAAATTAAAAAGACTTTTACATTTCAAATTTTCTATATGCTTTAACATTTTTATTTATTTCCTCGCAAATATGTTATAAAACGTCGTATGACATACGTGCGCTTTGATAATTACAGCATCTGCTTCCTTGTAATAACGCCTCGGCTGTAATTTTCAACCTACCGCACTTATATCCTAGTGTAGGTACTATTATAAGTTTTGAAATGATTGATGAGAAATTGATTTTTATGTAGTTTCATTATGATATTATATTTTATTATTATTTATTCGAAATTAATAACAATTTATTATATCAATAAACTGTTATTGGTAGTCTGAAGCTACGAAGAACGCATGACGATTTTGCCGATAGGGGGCGCTGTCTATCAACTGTCATGTTGGTCGCCTGACTGAGGCTAGGCGGGGCGGTGGATTATTCTGGGCTTGGGACTTGAAGGAGGAGGTTATCGTTTCGTTCTGTGTACTGTCGATGCGATTCGCTCTGAGTACTCCCCATAATTTGTTAAGATAAGTAGGTACCTAGTTCGCTATAATGTCTTTGTGTAGTTGGTATATTTTTGTTGTAAGGTTAAGGTTTTGTGTTGAATAACGTGACGAAAGCTATAATTTAGTAAAATAAAGTGTAAATTGTAAAGACATTGATGTAATTAAATTATTTACTTACTATTCTATATTTTCTTTTTAAAATAAAGTTACCCTGATCACACCCCACACACACACCGTTTGTATCAAAACTTAAGACGCAGCAGACTATACAATACCCAATTATTATTGATCAGATCATCATAAAAAGTGTGAACTAATGAAATCTACACAACATGGAGCGCATTGTTTTATAACTGGGTGTTCGCGGCGCAGTTTTCGTATCGCTTCGAGTAAAAAGTGCTAGATCTAGCCCAAAAAAGGCTAATGTGGCAGCACTGGCGCTAGGCGAACATGAGGCGAACAATATTTTGTTGTCATGTCATCAGACTGTCAACAAGTACTTTTTTAATTTTTGTACTGGCCTTGGAGACGACGTCTTTTTGCCAATTTTTTTTTAGTTATTAGAATAATTTCACTTTCGCATTCTCTCGTATGCTTTGATGGTTCCAGAAGAGCAAGTCGCAGTTTTACGAGTGAGACACGTAAGCGAAACGAATTATTCAAACTGACCTCTTAACAATTCCTAATTTTGTTGCTAATTTAATATTCTTCTATCGACTATTCACTTTTTCACGCAACACAAGTCAATGTTTTGCTCCTAGCAGAGAGCTTTGATTAAAAAGTAAAAACTATTTCACTCGACACAGACTGTTTGTTTTCCGAAGTGACAGTGACAGACAGAAGCCTCAAACTGAAAGAAAAAGAAGGTTGGCAATAATGTACGACCCGTATTGTACAGCAGGTTAATGTACACACCGTTATTACGATACCAGAGTTTGGATTAACGGGGCGTACAATAAAAGGTCGTGAAATAACATGCTGTACATACAATGTCGTCACGTGTTGTTATTGTATGCCCCATTATTACGATGCTAGTTAAGCCTCGTGCACACTGGCGCAATTCAATATTGATTTTTGCTGTTTTGTTATGACAGCGGATACTTGTACTTGTCATTGAGACTTTACAGGGCGGATCTGACTTAGATAGGTTAGGTTATGTTAGAACATATAAATAACGCACAAGGCGAGCGAGCAAAGCGAGCGTGCTGCGGCAGCGGTCGCCGCAGATTCACATTTACCCCAAAAGGGGCTAATCTCTTAAGGAGCAGTATCCATTGCCTACAAAAAATAAGAAATAATTGAATTGCCTCAGTGTGCACGGGCCTTAATGGCATCCAATTAACATGCTGTACAATAACATCAAGTGACCATTTTGTGCACCCAGTTAATTCGCAGCCAGTTATTGTACGGCAGGTTAAAATGAATCCAAAAAACGAAAAAAGGTTTCGTTTTAACATGGTGTACAATAGCATGCTGTACAATAACTGGACGTACATTAACCGGACCCCTCGCAAAGCGCTGATGGCTGAAACGTGTCCAATTACTATTATGTTGATTTATTTCTACTGAATTCGGAAAATTCTGTCCAAACCAAACTGCTCAAGATACATTTTGAAGAAAATCTATCGCATCAAGAAGAAGGAATAATCTATTCGGAATAGAAGCAAAATACAACCAAAGATAATCTAAATACTACGCGAATACAACGATCATCGTATTAAACTGTTGTCTGCCAAGAACTAAAGTAATAATTATTTATCTACTTACCTATTTTTCCCACTATCAGCCCGTAACAAATGACAAGCTACAAGCAAGAAGACTGAAGTTTAATGATAACACTTGCTTAGCACAGTAGAAATTACTTCGTTAAAAATGGGTGACCTCTACGTATCAGTTGTCTGTTCTTCTAATATGAATCGCAGTATGGAAGCTCATGCGTTTCTAGTGAAAAAAGGATTTCGAGTAAAATCTTTTGGAACAGGAGAAAAGGTTAAATTACCGGGATCCTCTGCTGATCGTCCAAATTGCTATGAGTTTGGCTACCCATATGATGATATATATAATGATTTGTTAGAGAAAGATAAAACCTATTACACACAGAATGGGATCTTACACATGTTGGATAGAAATCGAAGAATAAAACCATCTCCAGAAAGGTTCCAGGCTTGTGACGAACGTTTTGATGTCATAGTTACATGTGAAGAAAGAGTTTATGATCAAGTAATTGAATGGTTTGGTTCTCGAAGATCTATTTATAACCAGCCAGTGCATGTTGTGAACATTGACATTCAAGATAATCACGAAGAGGCCACAATTGGTGCATTTCTGATCAGTGACATGATAACTAAGATGGCCCAAAGTAAAGACTTGGATAATGATATTGATGAATTGTTACACGAATTTGAAGCAGAGTGTCATAGAAGTATCTTGAACTGTATTATGTTTTATTGACAAACCCTCGAAAGACTTGAGATTCCTTTTCAAACATGTTACCATAACATGTTTTAGAAAGGATTTGCCAATAGTTTCCAATGTGTCATTACTTTAGCTCAAGGTGTAAAGGGGGTCCATTACACCCCAAACCTAAATAAATGTATGTAGGCTCTGCAATAGCTCAAAAAAATTGTTTCCACAATATGCCTTTTGATATTTAGACTGCTTGTAAAAAGAAACAAGCCAGACTAAGCTTCTGACACGAATTGGAAACTTGAGTATTTTATATTTTTAAATGTTATATTTACTCCTGGTATAATGAATTCAGCATAACAAGTGAAATTAAATAAATGTTATAATAAAAATTAATGTAAAGGATATAAAAAATCTTAGAAAACTGGTTCCTGACTACTTTCAAGAGTTTTCTTGAATAATTTTACTGATATGTATATTCTGTTTGTCAATTATTTTGGGTAAAACTACTGCCGATTGACATACTTTTAACTTTTGTGTAGCAATTGTATTGTTTATTTCAGATAACTTTCTATAGGGACAGGTGACTCTTTAGATGCAACATTTGGCTAAACAATTGAGCTCTTTATAAATATATATTTTAAACAGATCCTACATAAACCTGTCCATGTGATTGTGGCTGCCTTAGTGATCTACTGACAAGACCACTCCATTGTAAATAAAATATGAAATGCACCCTCATAGATCTTACACTATCATGACCAGAACTTTGAGTTTCATAGATAATAAGGTGAGTACTTAGCCTATAATGTTATTTTTAGATCAACTAAGCCTGTTAGTAAAAGCTCAAAATAGATTGGCACATTTAAGGTAATTGAGTTTTTGGTGTACCTCATCATCATAATCATCAGCATTCAGCTTCGTTTCAATACGATTTCCATCTGTCGATGGTCATGGTCTGAAGGGACGTCCCACGCTTCGTATTCCGGTTTGTGGAAACCATTCGATTCAAACCTCTTTCCCCCCAAAGATTGTCAATTCTTTCTTTGTGCTATTGACACTTTCCACTCACTTCAACTTGCAGATTCTGTGAGTTAGGTGGGTAATGGGTATCTACGTCTCGTCGTCGGTGAACTGGGTTCTTGTATGGATTTCCTCACTTCTCTTTACTTACCTACTTGTAACTATGCACTGATCACGGCACTGATAATAACATTCCCTGTACATTATGTAGGCCTGCCTATCCTTAACCCAAGATCGTACAAATGTACCTACTTAAGTACTGGACATGGGCCTTCCCCAATGGATTTCAACCCGTCCGATCGGGAGCCCTAATAGCCAAGTGGTAAGTTCACCGAGCATAGACTAGACAGACAACTCCTGATTCCAAATAATCTGCTGCAAACTGCAAATGAAAACTTCGGAGTCAGCGATCATTTCCAATATAACAGGGCATGGCATGGCAACATTTAGGTTCCTACAGAAACTAGCGGCACATAACTCTATGGGTGAGCGATACGCGCTGCGCATGCGTCGTAGTGTGCCATGCCATGTCGCGCACACTGGATGTGTGAATGTGTGTGGAGTGTCCTATTGGTACAGCGAGCGGAGTGCGACAATAGAGCCAATCAGCGCCCGCTCTTCATTCCGCTAGCCCCCCTCAGGTATCTTATTTTTGACTTCTGCGCAATAACGGTCAGCGTTAAAGTTATGTGCCGCTACCTATACGTAATAGATTAGGTGGGTAGTCTTATTTTTATCGTGTCACTGGTTCTTTCAAACCAAGTGTGGTGAAATAGTTATTTTAAGTGCGCCTCAAAGAGGTTAGTAGGTTAATCAAAACCAAGGTGCTTTCATGGATTAACCACCGAAGTTCGGCTACGGAAAACGTTCATTTGCGGTCTTCCAGTCTTCCATACCTAGTTGTGTGCGAGCGAGACGCACAACTATACCTACACATCGACGGTTGTCTTTAGTACCGTAGAGCATGCGTAGAGCTATCCTCCAAGGTCAGAGCTTTACAGAATCAAGATTTGGAGATTTTATAAACGGCATCTTCAGATTTAATTGGATTTAATTACCTGTGGATTGGCGCGCAATTCGAAATTAAAATATTTTTTATTCGAAACCTGTGTTATTCTAATTTCTAATTCAGTAATTTGTTTTTGAGAAAATATTTGGTATAATCTACTTATTTTAATTTAATTTGACAAGACGCGATTTTTTTAAATCCTTATTTCATAGAAAAGGATAGACGTCTAAAAGTCCCTACGTGTTAGAAAAGATAGACATAAGTATATTTCGAAACCTTGGCCTCTCACAATTTTATTAACCCACTTATTGGGGTCGGCACAACACAACATGTCTTCCTACTCCATTGCAAGGGCGGATCCAGGGGGGGGGTCATGGGGGTCATGACCCCCCCCTGGGCTGGTTCCAGGACTTAGGTGGACCACTAATTGTACATAATGATTTTGTATTATAGTATGTATATTTTGTCACCATACAGATTTTATGTAACTACAAACCTTCAATATTTAATTATTTTAATCTAAATATATGAAACTCTTAGGCTACTCACTGACTGACAATCAACGCACAGCCTAGGCCGTTAGTCCTAGAAGCATGAAACTTGGAGGGTGTGTTCCTTTTATAGTTTAGAGGTTCAATAAGAAAGGAAATTGGAAAATTATTTGGCTAAAAGGAGAAAAATGGTTTTAAGAAAAATGATGATTGTAAAAATCAAAGCAATGTTAGAAGCATGAAACCTGGACAATAATACATAATTATATGTAGGAGCACAGTGTGAAAAAAAATCAGGAAATTCTTACAGTTGGTCATGTCAAACTAAACAAACCAGATTCGATTATACACCAACGACCAACGCATACACAAACCCAACTTAGCCACTAAGACAAAATCACGACAAAAGGATTTAAAAATACACAATAAAAACAGTCATAAAAAAATCGGTTGTCTGTAAAGTCGGTTTACTGACGATAGTTGAACGTGATAACGTCATAAGAAAATACTCGCGGACTCGTGGACTCGCGGACTCGGACTCGGACTCGGACTCGAACTCTCGGACCCGGACCCGGAACCCGACCGAACCCTTACCCTTACCCTCATTTACCCTTACCCTCATTTACCCTTACCCATTACCCGACCCGGGCTCGGGCTCAGGTAAATGGAACGACGAAACGACGTAACGACGCATGAGTCATGTTTTTTCGTGCGTGCAGCCGGCTCCATCGATTTATAAGACGTTATCACGTCAAAATTTTGCTACCGCAGCACCTGTTACCAAATTTGAATACACACAAAGGTTTACAAAATTGGCTACTACAGCACTTGCTTTTATATTCGAACGCACTCTTAAGTTTTGAATACAAGCTCAAAACTATGGTAACCAGCAGTTAGTAATGCCAACTTAAACAACCAGATTCAATTATAATACACCAACGCATACAAAACCCAACTTAGCCACTATGACAAAATCACGAAAAATAGCTTTACAAAATACCTACCTACGCAAAAAAACTGTAAAAAAAAATCTGCTACCGCAGCATCTGCCACCAGATTTAAATACATACAAAGGTTTAAAATAACCTATGTAAACCACTAAGACGGTTAAATCTTAAATCGCGGTTTTTAGGGTTCCGTAGCCAAATAGCAAAAACGGAACCCTTATAGATTCGTCATGTCTGTCTGTCTGTCCGTCCGTCCGTATGTCACAGCCATTTTTCTCCGAAACCGTAAGAGCTAGACTGATGAAACTTGGCTAGTAGATGTATTCTGTGAACCGCATTAAGATTTTTACACAAAAATAGAAAAAAAAACTACCCTCTACTCTACTGACTGGCCTCTAGCTCAGTTGGTAGTAGCTCTGCCTTCTGCGCCGTAGGTCGTGGGTTCGATCCCCACCGAGAACAAATATTTGTGTGGTGAACATAAATGTTTGTTCTCTGTCTGGGTGTTATATTGTATTCTAAGTATGTATTTACAAAAAAAAATGTATTCAAGTATTATATCAGCTATCTGGTTCCCATATTACAAGCTCTGCTTAGTTTGGGGCTACGTAGTGTTGTGTGAATTGTCCACAATATTTATTTATTTATTTATTTATATATTTTGGGGGTCACACTTGAAACTGAAACTCAAAAAAAAATTTTCATCGAATCCATACGTGTGGGGGGGTATCTATGAATAGGTCTTAAAAATGATGTTGAGATGTCTAATATAGTTTTTTTCTAAACTGAATAGTTTGCGCGAGAGACACTTCCAAGGTGGTAAAAAGTTGGTCCCCCCCCCCCCCCCTCTAACTTCTAAAATAAGAGAATGATAAAACTAAAAAAAATATATGTTGTACATTACTATGCAAACTTCCAACGATATTTGGTTTGAACGAGATCTAGTCAGTAGTTTTTTTTTATACGTCATAAATCGTAAACCGCAATTTACCTTTCGACGAACTACAAGAACCTATAGATCATGTTACTTGTTGCTACGGAACCCTTTTCGTGGGCGAGTCCGACTCGCACTTGGCTGCTTTTTTGTATGCGTTGGTGTACAATCGAATCTGTTTTTTTGGTTTGATATGACCAACTGCTAGTTACCTTGAACACACCCTTCAAATTTCATGCTTCTGGACTAACGGCTTCTGCTGTGCGTTGATTGTCAGTCAGTCAGTCGACAGTGAGTAACGTAAGAGTTTTAAATAATACTAGCGGACGCCCGCAGCTTCGCTCGCCCCTTTGCCGTTACGCCCCGTTGATTTTTTTTTAAGTTTTTCCTCTTTTTCTCCGCTTAAGGAAATCATTTTCCAATTTCCTTTCTTAGTGCCCCTATGCTATAAAAGAAACGTACCCTCCAAGTTTCATCCTTCTAGGACTTACGGTTTAGGCTGAGCGTTGATTGTCAGTCAGTCAGTAACGTAAGAGTTTTATATATTTAGAAGATTTAGACTAGTTATACAGGGTGGCCGGAACACGTCTTTCAATCGTCAAATTGTTTAAATCAAATTAGCCTTTCATAAGAATGTTCCATCTTGCTGTGTTTGAAGCCCGATTTTAGCAAAAGTAGCCAATTAAGTACTGTTTTTTTTTAATGATTATGAAAGTTGAAAGTATGGCGCATTTTTTAAAGCTACTTAGGAATCATGAAATTACCTGTTTAGATTTTTAATTTAAAGTTGAAAATTTGTATCTTAATTCACCAAAAGTAAATTGTTTAGTTTGGGTCATCATTTTCATAACTTTCTTTAAAGTAACAAAACTTATTGTTTTATGCATAAAAGTACAACTTATGAGAATACAGTTGCAAAAAAAAATTACCAAAATGTCTTCTCCTTTTTTTTTGAAATTTTTAAGTTGGTCAATTCGAAATTTCTCATAAATTCAGAAAAAAAATTCATAACTCGAAAACTATACACAATTGCGGAACAGACATGGGGATGATTCGGATACCCCACGATACGAGGGACCAAAATTTTTATTTTGGTCGTCAATGTTCTGGCCACCACAATTTAGATAAAATATAGGCTGCCTCATTCCGTGCGTGATAGTGCTTCTCTGGATGTCTCTATTGTTATCAAAATTAAATTATAAGTTCTTGACTTGACCACGTCTATGTGACCCCCTCCTGGCGCCAAAGCTGGATCCGCCCTTGCTCCATTGCCCTCTGTCAGACGTGTCTGCATTCACTCCTCTCTACCCACTACTAAGGTAAAGCTATACCGACCTAAAAAAAGGTCGTCGCAAAGCTGCAATCGTATTTATAATTGTATAGTTATTAAAACGTCCATTAACTGCCTTCGTCGTGACATGCCTCCTTCAAGCATAGTATAATCTCTGTTCGAAGGTGGCATGCTGCATGCACATAATGAACAACTAAAACAAGACTGACTTTCGGCGTCTATTTTCCTTGAAGTGTTCACGTTATGTGATGGGTGTGTCTCCATGTTTTATCCTCGTTCGCTGTATGAGTTGGAAAAAGACGACCTGGAAGGACACAGGTCCTTCCAGGTAGGTACAGACCTACCTGGAAGTGGTAGGAACATACTATTAGTGTACCATCTACCCTCATTATCATTAGTTCACTGATTAGGTAGGTATTCTTATCTTTTGTGTTTGTTTAATTAAAAGATAAATCATTATTTTTAATTGTGACTCAAATATTATTCTGTGTAAAGGAATTTAACATAAAAGTTTGAGTAAAAAAAATTTTTTTTTTCTAATATTAGGGACAATTAATCCACATAATTATCACTTACGGATACTTCCTCGTCGTTTCATCGTATCCTAAATTATTCAAGAAAATAAATTATTGTATTATTTTGTACTAAATTGTTTTATTTTCTTCTAGTGCTTGCTTTGACAAGCAAGTTGAAAAATAATGTTAATTTAGTAGGGGAAGGGGAGGCCAAGATGCTAGATGGGTAGTTTATTAAGTATCTCTCTAATAAACGCTTTCTAGCTCGAGCAAGTATTGAATAAAGATAATGGAGGAAAGAAAGAAATATTATTGATATTTTTTAAAGTTATAATGTCCTCGTATATATAGTTATATGTACCTTTAACAGTAAAAGTAGATACTAAATAAATATTAAAAATAATATCTCAATATTCAATGAAATAACCTGCCCAAACCTTGATAGTTTTAAAAATAGAAAAAAGATATGCAAAAAATCCAATCAACTGAAGTTCTTTATAACCTTATCCTTTATTTCGTAGTATCTGTTTAACCTCACTTCTGCGTACCTGAAAATAAAAACAACAATAAATCGTACCTAAGTAAGTAGGTATATGTACAGACTCGGACCGATGCACTAGATTAGAATGTATACCATTCGTTAATTAACCAGCCTGATATTAAGGTTCAGGGTACTCAAAGTATCAACTCTTTTTAAACTCTTTAATCGTAAAAGATTTGGCTCTGTAATTAAATTATATAACTGGTCAGTGCCATCAATGTTGCGACACTTATAAGAAAGTTACCTACAACGTATTGTATTGGCACATTCCAGTGCATCAGAGCGTACTTCATTTTTTTTATGAGCTGGTTTTTAAAGGTTTCACAATCCGTTAAAATCTTAGTAAGTACATACTTTTTTCTAATAATGGCTCTGCTACTCAGTTTTTAGGTTTCCGTAGCCAAATGGCAAAAACGGAACCCTTATAGATTCGTCATGTCTGTCTGTCTGTCCGTCCGTGTCACAGCCTTTTTTCTCCGAAACCGTAAGAGCAAGACTGATGAAACTTTGCGAGTAGATGTATTCTGTGAACCGCATTAAGATTTTTTCACAAACATAGAAAAAAAACAATAAATTTTGGGGGTCCCCATACTTGAAACTGAAACTTAAATTTTTTTTTTCATCGAACCCATACGTGTGGGGTATCTATGAATAGGTCTTCAAAAATAATGTTGTGGTTTCTCATATCGTTTTTTATTCTAAACTGAATAGTTTGCCCGAGAGCCACTTCCAAAGTGGTAAAAAGTTGGTCCCCCCCCCCCTCTAACTTCTAAAATAAGAGAATGATAAAACTAAAAAAAATATATGTTGTACATTACTATGTAAACTTCCAACTATATTTGGTTTGAACGAGATCTGGTCAGTAGTTTTTTTTTTATACGTCATAAATCGTAAACCGCAATTTACCTTTCGACGAACTACAAGAACCTTTATATTATGTTACTTGTTGCTACGGAACCATGGGCGAGTCCAACTCGCACTTGGCTGCTTTTTTTTTTTTTACTTTTGCAGTGTCATCGTTTTATCCATTCTAAAACCCTTGTTTTTGCTCCAGTTGCATACCTACCTACCTACATTTGATTTGAATTTGTCAACAGAGATTTATCTAAAAAAATCAATATGCATCATAGCGGTAGGTTAGTAGTAGGTAATATTAGCAGGGATTCAAACAGAAAATTCGTTTTAAGTATTAATTAAACGAAAGAAAACTTTAGTTTCCGCCGGAAACTTTCCGGTAGGTACCTAATGTTCACAGATTATCAATAAGTTGAACAAAAGTTTGAATTTTACCTCCCAAAATCAAAGTCAATATCAGAATGTTCAAACTGGACGAGTGACCAAACTCCCCAGAGAAAATGTGAAGCCAGGGAATGCAGCTGCACTTCGCCGTACACCCTCTCGATACTTTGTTCTGACGGCTCTGAGTCTGTGTGCTCTCGTAGATAGACTTTTATCCAAGACATTTGGAAGTCTTTGCTTGGGTATTTACTGTAGTCAATATCATCGATCGTTATACCTGGAATAACATTATCATAAAATTAGGTTAGGTACTACATACTTTTTCTGGTAAATTGCATAAAACTTTTAAATTCCTGAACTATACAGGGTGTCCCATAAGTCAACGTCCAACCGAAAACGGGTGATGCGCCAAGTCATGACAGTTATCAGAAAAATATAAAAAAAAATATTTGGTAACTTTCGAGTTATGAGTATTTTCAAAAAAACAGGAAAAACTGACACCCTGTGATGATCTTTTAAGTCCTGTGACTACAAATATTAACTTTTCATAAAACTTTTTTCTGCAACGTAAGCATGAATAACCCTTCTGTAAATTACAATTCAAAATTAAGCCATAACTGCCTCAGTTTTCAATGAAATCGTGGAGTTTTGGCCAACATTTCATTTCAGATAATTACATCACCCAACTTTAACCGTCTGTACCGCAAAAAAAATGTACTACACTATCATGGCAAGTAACTTTAAAAAATGGCGCATTTATCCAGGATTCCAAAATGATATAATACTTGCTAGAGTACTCCTTAGTTTTGGAAATAAAAAATGTTTTTTCAACTAAACCGGATTTCCAATCAATTTTATTTCATGAGATAAAATGTTTGTACCCTTTAAATTATGGATTTAAAATGCCTACGCTGCGTTTTTAAGTCGCTCACAATTTATAAGTACAAGTAAATACCATTTCGACATTGCAAGTAAACAGATAGAGCCACCATCTTGTCGAAAGAGTAATAACCATGGGCGTTCAAGTAGTTTGTTAGTTTTAGGTGAAAGTTTGAAATAAAATTCAATAGGATTATTAGATTCATATAGGACTGCACTTCAAGTATTAAATGGAACGCCTCAGAGCGAGGTAACGCCACATGAGTCATGTTTTTTCGTACGTGCAGCCGGCTACATCGGATTATAAGACGTTGTCACGTCAATAACCATGTAATAAGACCGGCGACGGGCGATGGCAAACTTTAGATTAAAATCACGATTGAAGTAATCCTATGATTGAATTTTATTTCAAACTTTCACCTAAAACTAACAAATTACTTGAAAACTTTATTTACACTAAGAAACTTACAATTAAACAAATATTTACAAAATGTACAAAATACACAAGAAACAGTTGAGCTCTCTGCAGATCGTTACAAACGATCTAGAGATAGCTCAACTGATCCAACTTGAAAACCCATGGTTATTACTCTTTCGACAAGATGGTGGCTCTAACTGTTTATTTACATCGTCGAAATGATATTTACTTGTACCTGTGAATTGTGAGTCACTTAAAAACGCAGCGTAGGCATTTTAAACCCATGATTTAAAGGGTACAAACATTTTATCTAATGAAATAAAATTGATTGGAAATCCGGTTTAGTTGAAAAAACATTTTTTATTTCCAAAACTAAGGAGTACTCTAGCAAGTATTATACCATTTTGGAATCCTGGATAAATGCGCCATTTTTAAAAGTTACATGCCATGATAGTGTGGTACATTTTTTTTGCGGTACAGACGGTTAAAGTTGGGTGATGTAATTATCTGAAATGAAATGTTGGCCAAATCTCCACGATTTCATTGAAAACTGAGGCAGTTATGGCTTAATTTTGAATTGTAATTTACAGAAGGGTTATTCATGCTTACGTTGCAAAAAAAAGTTTCATGAAAAGTTAATATTTGTAGTCACAGGACTTAAAAGATCATCACAGGGTGTCAGTTTTTCTTGTTTTTTTAAAATACTCATAACTCGAAAATTACATGACAAATATTTTTTTTATATTTTTTAGATAGCTGTCATGACTTGGCTTATCGTCCGTTTTCGGTTGGACGTTGACTTATGGGACACCCTGTATAATAAGTATTCACTATTATGAAGAAGTGTCATATTTTTTTAGGGCATAGAAGACGCCAGGTGTGCAGGTTCGATTCCCGCAAGATCATTTGAGTCTGGTTGTTGAGGTAGGCTAGGACCTTACTAGGTACCTACGTAATTTCAGATATCCACGACACAAGGACTTGCAGCAGGTATAAAATAATAAAATACATATTGTGAACAACTCCCACAACGCTATCTAGCCCCAAATTAAGCAAAGCATGTACAATGTGAACCAAATAGCTGATATAATACATATACACTTAATTGTAAATATGTACTTAGAATACAATACGCAGACAGAAAACAAAATCAGTGATCACCACACAAATATTTGTTCTCGGTGGGGACCGAACCCATCCACGGCCTTCGGTGCAAGGCAGGACTAACTGTGCTGAGAGGGCAGTCATGTGCCGGTTCTATTATTATAATAAATGACAGTTCAATGACCGTTGGGCGTGATAAAACAGTTGGTAAATAAGCTAAGTGGGGCAGTAATAATATAATCACGAGTTGTGCGCTGAGCGTACTTAATTTTCTGTTCAGAGGGGGAGGCAATAATGATAAGCGTACCATAGGGTACCGTGAGAGAATATACAAAAAGGTCCACCTACTTTCTAGGATTTCAAGGAAATGATCTAAAGCAAAATCGCCAACGACATGCCCTGGTGTCTACAGAAAAGCGAAAAATAAAAAAACGCAAGCGTAAATGCTTCCGTTTTTTTATTTTTACTTCAAGCAACTATTAACTGTCAACATAGACGCAAAAGTTGTATTAAGCCGTAGCCTTTTTTTTCGTCACATATATTTTTTTTTTTGCTTGTTGTTATAGGTATTTTTGTGTGCACCATGTTTTGTGACGTTAAATAAACAATTTCTATTTCTACTCACCAACGAATTCATTGAAATGGTTTGCGATATCAAACGCTTGATAGTTATACGTGGCGTATTCATAATCAATGAAAGATATCGTCCTTTCATCTTTGTTGTAGATTACGTTTCCTAGAAGCAAATCATTGTGAGCAAATACGATCGGGCTCATTGTGTTTGTTAGATGCGATTTTAGGCGTTCAAACTCTATCCTTAGTTTTGTTACGGACCCAAAGCTATTCACAAATCTACAACAGAGACGTAAAATAAGTATTTCGTTAAATAAAAACAAACACATTGTTAAATATTAAAGTTGGTAAGGTACCTAGGGATAACAGTAGCATGTACTTAGGTATTGGCAGACACAATAGGCAAGGCACAGTTATCTAATTCACTAGCCCTTTTTAAGGTTCCGTAGCCAAATGGTAAAAGCGGAACCCTTATAGATTCGTCATGTCTGTCTGTCTGTCTGTCCGTTCGTATGTCACAGCCATTTTTCTCCGAAACCGTAAGAGCTAGACTGATGAAACTTGGCGAGTAGATATATTCTGTGAACCGCATTAAGATTTTTACACAAAAATAGAAAAAAAAACTATAAATTTTGGGGGTCTCCATACTTGTAACTGAAACTCAAAAAAATTTTTTCATCGAACCCATACGTGTATCTATGAATAGGTCTTCAAAAATAATGTTGAGGTTTCTAATATTGTTTTTTTCTAAACTGAATAGTTTGCGCGAGAGACACTTCCAAAGTGGTAAAAAGTTGGTCCCCCCTCTAACTTCTAAAATAAGAGAATAATAAAACTAAAAAAAATATGCGTTGTAGGTACATTACTATGCAAACTTCCAACGATATTTGGTTTGAACGAGATCTAGTCAGTAGTTTTTTTTTTATACGTCATAAATCGTAAACCGCAATTTTCCTTGGTACCTTTCGACGAACTACAAGAAATTTTAGATTATGTTACTTGTTGCTGCGGAACCCTTCATGGGCGAGTCCGACTCGCACTTGGCCGTTTTTTTTATCTGTCTTGTGTCTACCGAACAGTGAAAGCAAATGAAACATGGCATGGAAGTATTCCTACCTTTGCGATTGGGGTATTCAGCGATCTTTCCAAAGATTTTGACTATGTAAATCATGCTACATTAATATCTTAACTCAAACATTACAGCATTTTAAATCGCTCTAATGACCTAATACAATCATACTTGACTGATAGAGTCCTTAAAGTTGATGTGGGCGGTGAGAGAACTTCTGGGTCGGTTATTGACATGAGGGTGCCGCAAGGTTCGATAATAGGTCTTTTCTTGTTTCTAGTGTACGCAAATGACCTCCCTTTTTTGGTTAAAAAGCTATGTGATATAGTCTATTTGCTGACTATACCTCATTTTCATTTATTTTTAAAGTCGATAGATTGAAGGCTAATTACGATGACGTTAACGCATCTCTGCCGCAAATACTTAACTGGTATAACGTTAATAATCTTTTACTTAATGCTAAGAAAACCAAGTGTATTAAATTTATCTTACCAATTTGATACAAACGCAGGAAGTTTAGCAGGCGCACCGATTATTATACGTAACATAAATCCAACGTGTGCTTATGCTTACACATCCTAATTTATGAGTACCAATGACGCATGTTTTTGTAGTCTACGTAATGCGTAGAAATAATAATTTAAACTAACGGGAAGAAATGCTTCCATGTTATATTATATCCGTTCACTGTAACCGAAGATTTATAAATGTAAATCTATGGTCGGTTAGAAATTAAAGTGAAATTTTTGTGAATACGGTACGTTGTTCGGCACATAAAACATAAAAAAAGCAGCCAAGTGCGAGTCGGACTCGCCCATGAAGGGTTCCGTAGCATCAAGTAACATAATATAAAGGTTCTTGTAGTTCGTCGAAAGGTAAATTGCAGTTTACGATTTGTGACGTATAAAAAAAAAACTACTGACTAGATCTCGTTCAAACCAAATATCGTTGAAACTTTGCATAGTAATGTACAACATATATTTTTTTTAGTTTTATCATTCTCTTATTTTAGAAGTTAGAGGGGGGGGGACCAACTTTTTTCCACTTTGGAAGTGTCTCTCGCGCAAACTATTCAGTTTAGAAAAAAACGATATTAGAAACCTCAACATCATTTTTGAAGACCTATTCATAGATACCCCAAACGTATGGGTTCGATGAAAAAAAAATTTTTGAGTTTCAGTTTCAAGTATGGGGACCCCCAAAATTTATAGTTTGTTTTCTATTTTGGTGTAAAAATCTTAATGCGGTTCACAGAATACATCTACTCGCCAAGTTTCATCAGTCTAGCTCTTACGGTTTCGGAGAAAAATGGCTGTGACATACGGACGGACAGACAGACAGACAGACATGACGAATCTATAAGGGTTCCGTTTTTGCCATTTGGCTACGGAACCCTAAAAACAACTTGAAGCATCCATTTGCTTGGAGTGACCTACTTACGTGAGCCGCACGGAAAAATATATTTCTTTGCCGAGGCGTTTAGGGAAGAGGGGGCAGTTTTAATCATTCCCACGTGGGGTTCGTCGGGAAGAGGCTAATAGCAGGTTAGGTAATTTTATTTTAGGAGGGTCACCATTTTACTGCAGGTGTCTGTACCGAGGTATAGTTCGCAACTGAAGCAAAATCTTCATACTCTGACAAACCAGTGACGAATCGCACAGAATTGTGTACTAGTGTGTGGTTCGTCATACAGCAGAGAGCTTTGTCAACTATAATTTGTAATTAGTCTATTAAAACAATAAATAAACAGCCAACCTGCTTTGCTTGGTTTCTGTGCTAAATGGCTCTGGTAGTAAACACAAAAATTGCTCTATTTTGTCCCAAACAAAAGGTTCTTTTGGTACCTGTAATACAATTAGAATTTATTTCAATACAACAAAATGATTATTCATTTAAAAAAATCTAATATCTACTTTACAAATAAAATAGGTGAAAACCGTGACCTCGAGTGATAAGATAATGAGTGATCTTGTAAGATATGGTAAATATTTATACACATTTCAAGAAACATGAATAACAACTGTCTTGAGTAGTACTGAGTTTTTTACTACTAATCTAAGAAAAAAAAAAGATAAAAATTAGAACCTAACACTTAGGCTCTACATTAAGACCTGGTTCTTACTTTTAAACAGAAATAACTTAACAGGCCTATTGATATGAGCGGATATAATTTAAAAAAAAATTCTTCATAATTCTTTAACTATTTGCTTAGAAAGTATGGTAGCTGATAGATACTCACATTTATCCCAAGATCCACTTTATGCATTTTTGCCATATTGGTAGCTATTAATGGCCATATTTTGTCATCTAAAACAGTATCAACATTGAGAGTAACTCCAGGGTAGTACTGGTATGCTAGGCCATTTTCAAAGATTCCATAAATTTTTGGTGCCAGTCCTAACACGTTCAAAGTTTTTATATTCCTGAAAAATAAGGTAAAGTAGTTCTGGCAACTTAAAGCAGAAGATGGTAGTGACTGGCGAAAATGGGTGGAGGCCTTTTCCCAACAGTTGGACACAACAGGTTAGTATAGTAGTAATAGTATTAAAACAAACTCTATTTGCTAAATGCCAATGAGAAAATATTTCAGACTATACCTGATTTCAGCATGTCTATCAATGAGCAAATCAGTTTTGTTTCCATAAATTCGAACCAACACAATCTCATCTTCAGTCCCATCGGGATTGTTATGCTGGCATGCTACTAATTTATTTGTTATGCCATCAGTAAATATCTGTGAAAAATGATTTATCAAAATACTTGAAAAATAAAATAGGTAAACCAAAATAGGAAAAAAATAAATATTTAATTCACAAAAATAGTTACTTCTTCTTAGCCTTTGCCAGTATTATATAACACTGGATGGAGTTTTTTTTTTAGCTTTTTCATAGTCAAACTAAATATGGACTTACTTTGAATGTTATAGTTTCTGCAGGCCATGAAGGTCTTAGAACTTCTAACAGTTTTTTGACGCCAGTAAATAAATCATTTTCTTCAATTTTAACTGGAACAAATTTATCTCCAGCCGAGAGGCGAGCCGCAGACATTATCAAACAAACCTTAGCTTAGGTAAGTGTAGGAGACACAGCGAGGGGCACCACCAAAGAGTATACCACGAACTGCACGGGCAGCCTTACTTATTACTCAAACTCAGCCAATCAAAGTTACATACTCATGTAGGTATAAAAAAAATATAATTAACGATCCTCGGCGTCGTTACCCACTACAGTGTAGTGTAGCTGTTGACGTGGTGTAGTCTGTTTGCTGTCGGAATCAGTTATGATTCTCAGTCACTTCTTCACTACTTCTCAAGTTCTCACGTTAACAATCCCGTCCCGTAATAGGCAAATAACTCAGCTGCACTGACGACTTTTGGATTTCCAATTTACAAAGTAAGTACATAGCAAAGAATTAATTAAAACTCTATAGCGAGGTAAATACAACTATTGAATTTAACTATTTATTTTACTAGAGTCTAGAGTAGAGTAAGAGGTGGCTCGTGCATGAGACTCGACTCGACTCGACATATTGATGTGATGGATGACATGACAGTGACCACCACAGCACAGTGACAGGTGACAGGTTTCAGGTATTTTTTTTTAATTTAGCTTGGAATTCCCACCACGCTGAAAATCGGTAAGATTGTTTGAAATATCATTAAACAAAATTTGAAAGTTCCCCATCTTTCCCCTGTAAGGAAAATAAAATATTCAAGGTAAAAGGTAAAAAAAATGTGTTTTTCGCGATTTTCAGCAAAACGGTAAGTTTTATCATGGACTAATATATAATTAGTCCATGGTTTTATCATAAAAATATTTCAAACAAAAATTGTAGATCATAAAATTATCATCAAAAAATTAATTAATACTTTTTTTTTTACAAGCCACTGTTTTTGAGATATAACGATTCAAAAATTTTTGTAAAAGTTCTAATCGTCTTATTATGCATGAGTACGCCACGTATATATACACATCCTGTATTGTGCTCTAATATTGAATCACCAACAGTAGAGGATCCGTTTGATTCCAACGAGGCAACATGCGATACATCGCTATTAGCGGGGTACCCACCTAGCGCACAGGCTCGCGCGGCAGCCTCGGTGTACAGATCGCGCGAGGCAGCCTCAGTAGTTTTAATTTACACGAGGCTGCCTCGCGAGGCAGGCTGAGACATCAAGTTGGCACTTGATGTGCGGGCAGGTTTTTTCCGCAAGTGGGCCGCTGGTGGGCCCTTTTTGCGTGACCCTTGACACGTGTTGCTCGAACTTTTTTAGGTTCTACAAGGTTCTACAACACGCCGCGCGCCGGCGCCGGTTTCCTCACGATGTTTTCCTTCATCGTTTTGAGAGTACTGGCATAGTGCACATACATTTTTCGACAGAAACACTCATTGGTACACGAGTGGATTTGAACCCACGACCTTCGGATCGGAAGGCGGGGCCACTACCACTAGACCACCAGTGCTCTCAGGCGAGCCATCATAAGTCCGCGAGTATTCGAAATGGACAGTCGTGTATATTCAGCTGCAGCTATTTGAAGTAGCTTCGCGCGCGAGTCAAAACATAACCGTTCCCACCTAACACACAGCGCTCAATGGCGCTCACTGAGGCACCTTTGAGCGTGTCAAGTTTACCGACAACTCGGGGCCGAGCCGTGCTCAGCCGAGCAAACGCGCGCCCGGAAGATCAAGAAGAAGAACAAGAAGATTTTGAAAGTTACGACTCGGACGATTAAATTTCACTTCTTTTATTGCTTTTATCTTTTCAATCTCTGCTAATATTCATTATTGTTTTATAGTTTCAGATTAAACAGGATCAAAAAGTTTAATCTGAAACTATAGAAAAATAATGATATTTTTATGATAAGACTTACCGTTTTGCTGAAAATCGCGAAAAACTATTTTTTTTATACCTTTGACCTTGAATAATTTTTTTTCTTTACAGGGGAAGATGGGGAACTTTCAAATTTTGTTTTTAATGATATTTTAAACAAGCTTACCGATTTTCAGCTTGGTGGGCATATAAGTAACTTCGAATGTCTAATGGCCTGCGCACACCTATTAGTTCGCTGGCGATAGCGAACAGTGAAACGCTGTCAAATATTGCTGTCAGATTTGAGATTTGACAGCGATATTTGACAGCGTTTCACTGTTCGCTACCGCCAGCGAACTAGGTGTGCGCAGGCCTTTAATTGACCGGGCTATACTTTTGGTTTCATAGAAATAAAAGAGGTATTATGGTTTAGTAATTCATTTACTAAGCTTTAACATCAAATGCATATAAGAAGAAATTGTGGTCAACATTTCATTAGCGAAATGTGCAACAAGGCTTACGTAGATCCTCAATACCTTTTCTATTGCTTAAAGAATTCGTAAACACTAAAGATTAACCATCCGCGGTTGCATTTCAGTAAAATGTTTAAAATACAGGTGAAGAAATAAACAAACAGAAAAACATTTCTTGTAAAAAAAAATGGAAGAGATTATCCTGGGGCCTAATACTCGGGCCGATCTCGATCATTTAGCAATTTTATTTTATTGCTTCTTTTCGAAGAGAGAATGGCAGATTTCCTTAAGTAATTCATCAACGACCTCATCGTAGTAGTCTCGACAGCTACGATATACGGAAAACGTAGAAAAAGTAAGGGGTTGTGCATTGCCAATGTGTATTTAGGGGACATTGAAAATCTCGGTCGGTCGGTCATAGGTCGGTCAAAAAGTCGTGACAACCATCTTGGCGTATTCTCACGATTTCTTCCTTCAATTTTCTCGGTCGAAGTTCATGCGAGACGCAACGTCTAGTCCGGACTAGCCGAGACAGAACGCAGTATTCGAGATCTCTTGAATTTGATAGTGGTTTGACAAAACACAATATTATTTTCAGCAAAATTTTATTTTATTGCTTCTTTTCGAAGAGAGAATGGATTAAATCCTTGAGCAATTTATAGACGACCTCATTGTAGAAGCCTCGACAGCTATACGATATTTGGAAAACGCAGAAAAAGTGCGGGGTTGTGCAATGCCTTTGAGCTCTCCGTTTATGCTTATAAAAATCACTATAAGCTAAGTAAAGCATTGGCCTGGGAACTCATCGAAGATATTGTGCGGTCCCTACTTGCAGCAGAGAAAGATTTCCACTAAATCAAAGGTATAATGTGGTAACCTAACCTCTTACCAACCAAATATAATTCAATGGTGAGGAACCTTTGGTGGATATGATATGCCTCATAACAGCATAATAAGACAAGTCCCTACCTATAAGGCCTTACCGAAAATAATAAGTTAAATTAGTACACTGTTCTGCCATTGTGGATTGCAAACTAAGTATTATTTTATGTCAATTACATTATTTTTCTAGGTCTTCATCACATTATACTTCTTGGCACAGGGAGCTAGTCGGTACCGGCTATGGCTGAGCATCCTAATGGATCTGTCATATCTTCAGTATCAAGAGAATTCAAAAAATGGGTACACTTCCCAACGACCCCCGTTGAGGCAGTATCTAAAGATTGGGGAAGGTTTTTCAAGAGTTACCGGCACAACAGTCAACTCATAATATGATGAATCAAAGTGCAGTAATATATTAAATCAATGCTCTGATAAAAGCTTGTCTTTTTAATCATTATCATTTAAATACAAGAGATTTCATTACAATTCTTACCATACTGTTACCATAATTGGACTAGAGAACTTACATACAATCAAAATCAAAAATTACCTACATTATTAGAAAAACATCATAAGACTGATGGTTTCCAAACAGTCTCTACCTAAAAGAGAAATAAATAATATTTGTATACCTACTAAACTTTATATACCTACTATAGGAAAAAAATTAATAGACTGAATAAAAACCACATCTTTATTTACAAACATATAATTACAAAATTCACATGAAACCGTTGGGCTATTCGCAGACTGATTGCAAATAATGCTTCAAGCTCGATGGTTTGTACAGATAGACGAAGCAAAGTAAGTAAATAAGTCCTGCGTGCAGTGGTAGACGGTCAATATTGTTGCCTGATAGTACTTATATAATTTCCAGCACTATTTTTAGTCAACCATAACAGTGCTTTGCAGTAAATTCTCTTTTGGCTTCGCCAACCTTTCCATAATCAGATGTTCCTGCAACAAAATAAATAAATACAAATATGAATAAAAGCATTTATATATAGGCCTTTGCATCTATTGTAGATGATATAAATAGGCGTCAGGGGCAACTGATGATTACTCAAGCCCTACTCGAGGAACACTATAGTGCCTGGAACAGGATTTCAAAGTGATTCTTGCAATTTAACTGAATAAAGACAATTTTGATTTGATTTTAGATGGAATAGGCTTGCCCAGCACCTATACCAAGTAAATAGGTCTGTAATGCATCAAAACATCAAAACTAAAGATTTGGACAATTAAATAATAGTATTCAATGAGACAATGAATAATTATTATGATTGACAGGGATTTACACGAGTCTTTTAGTAAAATTTAACAGTGTACGTCTACTGCTGTTTGTTTATACTAGTCTCATCTGCTGTTTGAGTAGGAAAACCTCTATTCAGTTTTATTCGGTAATTTTCCAGCTTGGTAGGTAGGTACAGTTCCAAACATCTCATTAACACTTTGTAAATAACCCATTGAGCCCTACTGCTTATAGTTTTGTCCTTAATGCTAATATTTAGGGGATAAAATCATTTATTTACTTTACAAAAAACACAAACAAATTTTTCTTCTTCTTCTGAGATTCTGGTTTGAGTGTTGCCCGCTAGTGAAATGTATTTCAGTTAGTTCAATCAAAAAAATAGAAAATTATTAACCGCGTTTGTTTTTTCTGTTCTGTAAAAGCTGTTGTAAGTTTATCAGTAGACAAATAGATATAAAATAGTTGCTACACATATTATTTTTCATTGGGTGGATGAAAATTTATCATCATGATTTTCTTGTCCTTGTCCCATTATTATGGCCAAGGTTTTAAAAAAAAACAAAAAGACTAGCTTTTTGACCCTTAAGTCTTTGCAGCTCATTTTTGTGTTTGGCATTGAATATTATATCGATCTTTCTTCTCTTATTTCCTTCAAATAACATATTATTGAATAAAGCTTTTTTTTACACAAAGAAACTTACAAATAAACAAATATTTACAAAATGTACAAAATACACAAGAAACAGTTGAGCTATCTGCAGATCGTTACAAACGATCTAGAGAACATATTATTGTATTTGTGATATGATGATTTATTACGCTTTATGTACATAGACCGAAGAGTATAGTATGTGCACGTCTGTATAATAATGCCGTGTCCGTTTCCCTTCCGATGCAAAGTGTGTTGAATTTTGCGCCTGAGTATACAGACATTTTGAGAACCTGACGTTTTGCTACCTAGACGTTCTGCTATACAGACCATCTGATAGTTGGACGTTTTGCTACTTGGTCATTTTGCTAATTAGTCTTACTGCTCATTAGACCTTTTGCTCTGTTGGACATTTTGCTACTTGGACCTTTTGATCAGGAGGCAAAAAATACACCACTACTTACCACTTTGGAAGTGTCTCTCGCACAAACTATTCTGTTTAGAAAAAATGATATTACAAACCTCAACATAATTTTTGAAGACCTATTCACCCTTAAATGCCACACATATGGGGACGATAACGAACACTATTTTCTATTCTACACTTCGACTGAAAAAAATTGTCGGTGAGAGTAAGTAATCCAACCGCTAGATCTAACGCCAAGACATAAGAATCAAATGCAAACACTACTACGTTGAAATGCCCGCTTACGTTCCGTTATTGGTCAGTTTGATACAATAAACTTGAATTTTGACATAAAAACTCAATTTTTCCCAACATTTTAGCTTTACTTATACGTAATTCACTTGAAGTAACAAATTGAAATATCATTTGATAGATAATTGAACAAAACACTAGAATAGTAGTAAATAATCGATCGATTAATCGTTCGATTATTGGATAAGCGTGTAACGTAACGCATCTCGGTTGAAAAATATGCCATCAACCGGGATAAAATGTCCTATTTCAGTGAGAATTGGCTTTTTGAGTATAGACAGACATTTTTCACTCGGGATAGCTTATGTTTGTCAGAGATCAATAGGCCGAGATCTTTTAGGGACATTGAAAATCCCGGTCGGCCCGAGAATCATGCCCCTGGTCTAATTACAAAATACAATGGTCCGGAATAGCAATAATAAAATTTTCTATCTAATTATCGCCTGTATTCTTCGACATTTAGATGCAACCTCGCTGACAAACGATTATTTTCAGAGCAGATTTCCATAGAGTGCAGTGCTTTCACCAAACAATTTAATTTAAAAGTGATCCTCCACAATTTGAGAACTACACATCTAGCAGTAGAAGTTAAAAGAAAACTATTATCTAAATACTCTTTATTTTAATGTTGTAAATGCACAGCATACGCGTTAATATTTTATAATAAGCATTAGATTATTCCCTGACTACTTTATGAAATCACCTCATTACATAAATCAGTAAATTACTGCAATAAGTAACAAAAATGCAAACGTTATCAAAATCTAATTTTTTAGCTAATTTTATACTTTTCTGATAATTCAAAATGCGTTTTGCGAGGACACAAATACTGTTTCTGTGACTGAGCGGAATAAAGTAAATTTACTAGATCATCAGTTGAATAAAAATAAATATCACTATAATTTTATCAAGTGTTCCTATAGATACCCTACAATAAGAATGCACGGTTTAACGTATTACTAAATAATAACCACTTGGTTAGATAGATGGTTGTTTCGAGTAATAAAAACAGTGAATAATTTTGGTTGTTTGCTGTCAACATAATTTAACCTTGGAACTACGATCATGGTTGTATGAACGCATAAGCGGGAAATAAAACACGCGTGGTTATTATTGAGTGATACGAGAGCGGGTGCGTTATACGGCAGTTTCAGTCGACGTCCATTTGGTTGGTGTTTTGCGAGTCAGGCGCGCCTGCGCCGTCGGCTGGCTGGCCGTCGCCAGCAGTGTTGTTCGCGGGCGGAGGCGTTTTCTCTTTAGGCTTGGGTTTGTTCAAGATGGGAGACACTGTGCTCTCGAAGCTCTGAAAGAGTACATGGGTAATTCAATGTTGGTTCTTTTATTCAATGGTGTTAAATTTCACAACATAGTAGGGAACAGAACAGAGGTTAGAAACATGATCTTGCGCTCTTATGGGAATCGCTAGTCCACATTTTGACTGTTCTATTTAAAATATCATCATGGTTGAAAGAGTCTTTCTTTGGTACAACTTTTCGCTCGACTTCTTGTAGGGTAAGTAATTATTGCGCAAGACGGGATGTATTTTCATGTAACGACTACCGAATATTCATATGCAGGCGGTAGCACATTACACATCCTTATTTTGGCGACACTTTTACGTCCACAAATGCTCATTCTACTACATTCAGTGTATGTGACTATTGGTAGGTGTGGGTTGGGTACTGAGATTCACCGGACACACAACCAAATTCAATAAAAAAAGCCGCGTAACTACCTATTACACAGGCATCACTAACGTTATATCTACCTATTACAAATGAAGTTTTGTACACGCGCGTCTGCATGCGGTTCTTACACATCTACACAAATGTAGTTTTGTGTAGATATGCGCGTGTGTTGCGTGTGACGTGTTTCGTACTAAAGTCCCGATTTGGGGGGCACTAATATGATATGTTCAGTGGTAGTTACCTGGCGCTCCTGGCGGATCTGGTGCGTGGTGTGCGGCGGCGGCTGGTGGCGCGGCGTGTGCGCCAGCGCCTGGCGTGCGCTCTCCAGCCAGGACAGAGCGCTCTTGGTGGCGTCCACTACTTTCTGCATGTCCGCATCCGACAGATGCTCGTATTTCGCGTCACCGGACCTGTGGAACACCTCAATTTGCAATGTGTGCTTTTTCTTGTTGAGTCAAGGCGATATCTTGAGCAATAGTATGTAACCACCTTGCACCACCTGTAAGCACGATTCAACTTTTTTTTACGACATTGCATAAGTGTAAGTAAGTGATGGTACACAATGACTGAGAGAATGAATATGTAGTTAAACTCCGTTTGAGTCGACATAAAATAAAGCGACACCAATTTGTACAAATCATATGGTTTGCCGGTGGTGGTAGCGACTAGCGACACTTACTTGTACAAATCGAGTGCTTTGTTGGTGCGCTGGATGGCTAGTGCATAGTCATTCAACGCGCCGGGGCGCAGCTCGAACTCAAGACGACGCTGCTTGATCGGCTCGCCTTCAGTCCGTAGCTCCGTTAGCTTGTCGCTGTAAACCTGAACATGATAATAATAAACATTTACATCTTTCATGTTCGGTAAGTAGGTTTTTATTACCTCCAAATGGGGCTTGTAGGTGACTAATTAGCGCTTTAGGGTAATAATGTAGCTAGAAAAGCCTAGGGCGGTAAGGAATTTAAAAACACTTCTTTCAAAAAGTCCGCGTACATCTAACCATCATACTGGCAATAGACATCATGCATTCAGCCTAATGACCAAAGAGGTTGCTTTGCTATTCAGCCTTGTCTCCGTGTGAGTATAATAGTCATCAATTTTAAATATCTCGGGCTGCAATTGATGCCTTACAGCCCTTGGCTACTAATCTACTATTACGTTTTCGGTGAGTTTTATTGCGACAATAAGATAATTATAATATACGGTATGGTAGTGTGTTGCAGTGAGTGACGTCACTGTCGGGTTGTAAGTCGCTACCCACACTTTATGTACCTTCTAGTAGGTGAGCGTGACACGATTCTCATGTTTATCTGTGTTGTTACTCATGCGCACGCATTTAATTATGGGTATCAGCAGCACGTCTCGGATGGAGAGCGAGACGAAAATTGTAGGGCGTTCTTATCACCCTCACCTGTCGGTTCTGGTCCTCGCCCTCGTCGTAGAGCCACTCCTCGAGCGCGTCGAGCTGCGCAACGAGCCGCGCGCGCTGCTCCTCGCCCACGAAGTCGTGCAGCGCCTCGCCCGGCGACAGCTTGCCGCGTAATTCGTACACGTACTCCTCGAGAGCGTTGCGGGCGTCAGCGCGCTCCTTTTCTTGTCGGTCTTGAGCTTGCATTTTACCCTGGAACATAATCAGTCGACATAATTTTTTTATGTAATGGATGTTGTGTCACACCAGCGAACGGGGATCGATAGAAATCCCCGACGCCGATGGACTCCTGCATCACCAGAGGCGATAATGATTCGCTGCACCCCTTATTTTCTATCGGAAACGGAATCCTCACGAGAGCTAGAGTTTTACTTAAAACCCCAACGAAAAGTATTAGACTGATGTTATACATTTGCGGGAGAAATACTTAATAAATAGAGTTTAAGTACAAACCTCCTGTTCCTGATAGGAGTTGAGCTCAGCCTGGGGATATCCATGAGTCTGAGCCTCAACAGGCAATTCAATCGTTTTCACCACCACTTTCTTTTTTTCTTTCGACTTATCCTTTTTGTCGTCAGGGTTCTCCTGAAATAAGAGCAAACAGTTTATCACTTTTGAAAAAAGCAAGTCCCCACCATCGCAAGGCTTGGAACACAGTATTATATTGCTACTTTGTAATAAGGGTTCCAAGCAATGCGATGTCCCATTTGCACCTAACACAAAATATATTCATAGATCTAGTTGGTATACAATCATACCCAAAATACAAACAAAAATAAAATAGCAGTAAAATATTTCAATCCAAGTGTGATTATCATGCGTGGACACAGAGACAGGCACAAAACACAAAGAAAAACTTCAATGCGGCAATACTAGCCTTTTGCGAAGCTGTGCAAATGGGGCCTCATTGTGAGGATGGGGAGATGCATATAAGTGATGTTTGTTGCCTCTACAGCAGGTAAATTATAAATTATCTGTGTTTAGATAATGCAATAGTGTGAGTTGTATTGACACGGTCGGCAACAAACATCACAGGATGGTTGGACAGACGCGCTAGGCACACGTACCCCGAAAAACAAGTGGCCTACTCTCTGTGTCCACGATTGCCTCTGTTGCGGCTCTCCATTCACATCGTCGTCTCTCACCTCTTGGTTTTCGGGCCCATTCGGTTGCTCTTGCGAGGCACCGTTCGTTTCCATGGACGCCTCAGGAGGGACCTGATTCTCATTAGAATTCTCCATCTCGACATTCTCCACTTGAGAACCGTCTTGTTTCTTTTCTACGAGCGACGCAGAGGCCACCGATACAATGCCGTGGAGGTTCACTCTGACTTTCAATTTAACTTTTTGGGACTCGCCTTCCGGCGTTTGTTGAACGTCTTTGATGTTCCACTGACCTAAAGTTGTGAGTTTAAGTTAGTAAAATGGCTGACTGAAAATGCGTGTACATTGATGCCGGCATTGTCTTAAAGGCCGTCATTTCGCTGTTACAATGAATAGTTTCGAAGGTTAATGTTGCAGCCAAGAATAATATTGATTTAATTAATAAGATTAATTAAACTCCACTTACCAATATAAGTATTAGGGTAAGGCACCTGGTCTGAATAGTACATTCTTACTGAGAATGGTTCCTTCCTGTAGAAAGTAAGCATCTTTGAGAACGGCGCTGCATGGAAAGATGGGAAGACCTGAAATAGAAAAGTAAAAGTAAATTAATGATCATTTATTTCAGAAAACAAGAAACATGCCTATTACAAGAAAGAAACATCTTCAAGTCCATATTCATAAATATTATACATTACCTTGCGAGACTAAACTACATCAAAATAAAAGAGAATTTTCCCCAGCAGTCATGCGTGTGCGTAAGGCATTTCAATTGATATTGTTAATGCATATGGTACGGGTTACCTCCATATCTCCCACTTCGTCCTTGGTAGCGTCCCAGGCGAGACGCACGGCGTAGGGCTGTACGTCGGTGATGCTAAACTCGCGCACGCGCATTGTCGGACTCAGCATGGCGCACTGCAAGGCGCAGCCGCGGGATACCGCCTCATCCTATACACCAACAATCAAACAGCCCCTTGCGTTGAAAAAGTGTCGCAGCCAAATGTTTTACTCCAATAACTGTCTAGCCTATTAATTATATAAGTTTAAAAAACTTGAAAACCCTTCCTGGCCAAACTGCTGAACCGATTTTGATGTAATTTCTATGGGACCAATCTGGAAGACCTTTCACCTTAACCTTTCAGACCCTACAGATAAAAAGGAATTATTCAAATCAGCTCATAAATGCCGGAGTTATAAAGTAACAAAAAAAATACAACCAAATTTAGAATGTCCTACTTTTCAATTTGAAGTCTGCTAATAAAACGGCGCAGTTCAATTAACGGCCTGAGTGATATTCACCAGAATGTTAAAAACCACCCTGTTTATTAGTTACCAGCTTATTGCTTCTGCCATTAGTTTTTTTTTACCCAAGTGAGTTTTACCATACCAAATATAGGAGTTTTTACTTATAATGACATTCAAAAGAAATGTTAGTTTCTTATGAACTAGTTTGTGACGCACCTGGTTCAGGGTGGTGGATGCTGTCTTGTTAAACACTTGTTCAATCAATGCCTTCACCGCTGGAATCCTAGTGGACCCGCCAACAATCTCAACGGAGTGGATATCTTCCGGTCTCAGCTCTGCAATTGTAAATTAAGTAAGTCAGCAAAATAGTTCTTCTACTCGTGTCAAAATTAAAAGATTTTTGAGATCAACAACAATGAAAATCCTTATTGAAATCTCATCAGCTCCATTTTAACTGATCTCAGATAAAACTAATCTTTTATTTTTTTCAAATTGACTCGTGTTATTTAACTCATGCCCACCACTTGCAGTAGCTATTATTCCATGTTACAAAAGCTCATCATCCCCTACTACAATGCTAACTGGTTTCTTCACTGTTTTCCTTTACATTTGAGAGCTCTAGCATAGAGCGGACTATTACATGAACTTAATAGGGCTCAAATACAATACATACTAGCATTAGGGAGAACAGTTTTCAGAGTTCTCTCAAGCTGGTTGAAGGTCTCTGCACAGATTTCCTCCATCTCCGAGCGCTGCATGTCGCTGGTTACGTCACGCTCCTCCATGAAGCATTCGATGTTGAGAGGCAGACGGGTACTGTTCGCTGACATCTGCTTCTTTATCTTCTCTACCTCTTGCAGCAGACGGAGGAATGCTCTGAAATATATTAATATTTCCTTCTTGGTTGCTGTGCTATCCTTATTACCCTAAAAATCATTTATTTTGTACACTTGCAAGCAATATGACAAAATTTATTATGATTAAAAAACATACTTTTATGATGTCGTATGATGAAGTATAGTCCACCAAACGTGAAAGTAATTTTGAAAATGATCACGCAGGTATTAGCAACCGTGCCCGCGAATAAATGATTTCCCGTTCCTGTTATTTTTTCGGGCTTCTTCTTCTTATCGTGTCACTGATTCTTTCGAACCAAGTGTGGTGAAAGGATTTTAAGTGCGCCTCGAAGAGGCTCCTTTCGTGCACTTGACACATATTTTCGAACTTATTATTCGGCGCCAGAGCGTTAGCGAGGGCGCCAATGGAGCTTGAGGGACTCAAAAGACTTTCACCCGAGGTAAACACTGTGCTTTTCATTACGAATACAAGGAAAGTAAAAATAAAAACATGAAAGAAAAATTTGTGAAAATGAAGATTGAATTGCCGCCTTCCCGGTTTTTTTTTCTTTTTCTCTGGCGGGCCTTCGGCTTCGGCTCGCCAGCATTATTCAGCCATTATTTTCATTTTCATAATTTAAATCTATGTTATTTTAAATAAATAGATGAAGCTATACACTAATCAAGTAATTTAGAAGATATATTATTTATTTAATACTATCTTTATGTTATTTAAATTTAAATATTACATTGCGCTCTAATTAGACTTTTTAAACTTCTTACCGTTGTAATGGGTTTCCAAACTACTTGCTGAATAAAAAGTTGGAATTTGGTTGAACAACCTCCTTGCAGTTAGAAAGACTTTAGAAAGTTGGAACATGGTTGAATAAAATAGAACTTGTTTTTTTTTATAATTTGACAGCTGTCAGTAGAAAGCGATTCTCCCTAGGGCTGAAAGTTTTACTTTCAATTAGGCCCTTCAGGCAACTTCAGACCTACTTTCAGAGTATGAGTAATGAAAATGTATATTTTGCTATGATTAAGCCGCAAACATCGTAACTTTCGCATTAATTGACAGACATAGGCGCAAAAATGCTTTTGTATGTCCGTCCAGCAGATGTCGGCTATTTTATTTTTTGGCTATTTGGCTTGTCGATTCTAAAGACACAAATCACTCAAGCGATCGCGTAAATCGATGTGAGTTGTCAATTTTTGTTTGAAAAATTTGAAAATGGAACGCGGATTCAGCGATCACTCGACGATCACTCAATCGAACCGTGTTGCTGGAATTGACGCCCAGGTTGCATTTCTCAATTCTAGTGAAATTTGTGACCAGGTTCCATAACTATAATATGAATTTTATGTAGATTCCGCTTTTAGGGTTCCGTAGCCAAATGGCAAAAGCGGAACCCTTATACAACGTGTATCAAAATATGTGTACTATCCCGAAGGGGGGAGAATTTCCACCCCCCGGGGAACAACTTTTGTTCAACGACTTTTCGAACTTCGATTGGTATCTCTGAAAAAAACTGCAACGAAGTTTCAACATGAACAGCTGACTTTATACAAAGTGACAACCCTAAACTCAGCTACAGAGGTAGTAGGTAGTAGTAGTAGACCTACAGAGGAAGTAGGTCAAGGGGTCAAGGGGTTACAAGGATAGGGTTGTCAATTTATTTAGGCATTATGAAATTAAATATTTTTGTATGGGAAACTGAAAATAGGAATTTTTAATTTTCTCCCCCCCACAACTGATCACCATTGTGGTCTGAAACCCCCCACTTTCGCATAGTACACATATTTAGATACACCTTGTAGATTCGTCATGTCTGTCTGTCCGTCCGTATGTCATAGCCATTTTTCTCTGAAACAACAAGAGCTAGACTGTTGAAACTTGGCGAGTAGATGTATTCTGTGAACAGCATTAAGGTTTTTACACAAAAGTAGAAAAAAAAACAAAAATTTGGGGACCATACTTGAAACTGAAACTCAATTTTTGAAGTGAAAACTTCTTTAGCGGCGTTGAGCACTTTTTCTGTAATGGGTATAAAATCTTAAACTCGCGTCAGCGCGTCAGGACACGTGACCTGATCGAAAAAGCGTAAGACGGATGGAGAGTAGACAGCTATCCCTCTCTACGGCGCGGCGAAAATGTATGCCTGGGCCTACTGTTTCGTTTAGGCAGCGCAGGGCGCTTGCGCGAATGTTCGTGTATGTTACAGCGTGCCAAATAACAAACAAGCCCCCCCTAACCATTCCAAAATATCAAACATGCTCAACGTTAATAATCAAGTTTTCACTTCTGCCGGCACTCCCGGAGTGCAACCCGTCTTTTTTTTTTTCATCAAATCCATACGTGTGGAGTATCTATGAATAGGTTTTCAAATATGATGTCGAGGTTTCTCATATTGTTTTTTTCTAAACTTGATAGTTTTTGCGAGAGACACTTCCAAAGTGGTCCGTTGGTCCCCCCCCTGTAACTTCTAAAATAAGAGAATGATAAAACTAAAAAATATATATGATGTAGGTACAGTGGGATACAGCTCAAGTTACTTAAAAACAAAGAAAAAAGCAGCCAAGTGCGAGTCGGACTCGCCCATGAAGGGTTCCGTAGCATCAAGTAACATAATATACAGAAAATAAACAGGAAACAGGTTCTTGTAGTTCGTCGAAAGGTAAATTGCGGTTTACGATTTATGACGTATAAAAAAAAACTACTGGCTAGATCTCGTTCAAACCAAATATCGTTGAAAGTTTGCATAGTAATGTACAACATATATTTTTTTTAGTTTTATCATTCCCTTATTTTAGAAGTTAGAGGGGGGGGGACCAACTTTTTTCAACTTTGGAAGTGTCTCTCGCGCAAACTATTCAGTTTAGAAAAAAACTATATTAGAAACCTCAACATCATTTTTGAAGACCTATTCATAGATACCCCACATGCATGGGTTCGACGAAAAATTTTTTTTTGAGTTGCAGTTTGAAGTATGGGGACCTCCAAAATTTATAGTTTTTTTTTCTATTTTTGTGTAAAAATCTTAATGCGGTTTACAGAATACATCTACTCGCCAAGTTTCATCAGTGTAGCTCTTATGGTTTCGGAGAAAAATGGCTGTGACACGGTCGGACAGACAGACAGACAGACATGACGAATCTATAATGCCACGTTTCCACGCGTGCGTTCAACTCGACATTCAACGTGCACATTCACATTCACGCGCGTGGAAACGGTACGCCCGAGCCCGTAAACGCGCCCGTGAACGTGAATGCCGCGAACCGGGCGAGTGTCGGTTTTTTGATGAATGTGCGGGCGCCCGGTGACTGTTTACACGCGCGCGGGCCAAATTGGTGTTGCCAATTATACAGATTTATCTGTATTTATACAGAATTTAGGGTAGTATTACAGATAACAGATTTTACCCTACTTTTATACAGATTTTTGGAATCTGATTTAGTCTATGATAAGATGAACATCTTAAAACATAATAAAGGCAAAAAATATTCATTTAGATCCACTTTTGATTATACTATTAGTATAGTTAATATAGTTACTAAGACTTCACTGTCTGTCCGTCTGACTGTCTGTCTGTCTATCTGTCCGTCTGTCCCCAGATATTTTATTATTAGATATCAGATATTTTTTTGGCAGGGCAAAGGGCATACTTTTACATTTAGACGTATTTTGATGATCGGGGAATACCTACTTCGTAATTATTTACATATTGACTGTCAAGGTAATTCATAATTAAAAATACCGTAGAAAATGACACGGTAGTGAAACATTACCGTATACCGTGTTTAAGCCAAAAATACCGTGCATCTACGGTAATTACCGTGTACCTGGTAACACTGGTTGCATGCCGCGCAGCTCGCCGGGCTGCACGGCATGCATGTAAACAGCTTGAATGTTCGCCGGCCCGGGACGGGCTGCATGCCACGCAGCCTGCCAGGCAGCCTGCCGGGCTGCACGGCACGCATGGAAACATAGCATAAGGGTTCCGTTTTTGCCATTTGGCTACGGAACCCTAAAAATGACGCTTATTGCAAGGACATAAGAGCTAGCAGTGTATAGTCTGATGCATAGCCTTGTGTACATTACTATGTAAACTTCCAACGATATTTGGTATGAACGAAATCTAGCTAGTAGTTTTTTTTAATACGTCATTAATCGTAAACCGCAATGTACCTTTCGACGAACTACGGAACTACTAGTACGGAACCCTTCATGGGCGAGTCCGTCCTCGTCGTATTTTTAATGTCGTCATGTCACAGTCATGGGGTTTAAAACGTCAAAAAGCTCACAGGGCCACAAGTAATATTAGTAGGTTTCCATGACTTCACAGTTGTTTTAATCTTACCTTTGATTCTTATTAGCATCTAACTTGAGCCTAGTTATAAAGTCTTGGCAAAAGTGTCTAGCCAGCGCCATGTCAATGTCTCTGCCACCACACTGTGAATCAGTTGCAGTAGCCAAGATGCGCAATTTGCCTTTGTTGAAGGCACATGCTGAAACCTGAAAATAATGGGAAAATTATGTCAGTTCAATACATTTCTTTGAGTTTCTGTAATGCGTTTTTAGTTAACTATAAAGCCACTGTAGGAAAATTGAATTGGTATTATTTGCTAAATCATTACCTGCAGCGAGCTGTGTCCAAAGTCAACAAATACAATGTTCCTAGGCTTATCGTCCGGGGCTGGCAGGTCCTGCTTGTAAATGCCATAAGCTAGAGCCGTGGCAGTGGTTTCATTCATAAGACGCAGTATATTCAGCCCTGAAAAAGTATATCCTTAAATAGAAGCATTGCTTTAGGAAAATTAAATCTAAATCTATACTTATAAAAGAAAGTCGTGTTAATTACACTATTTATAACTCAAGAACGGCGGAACCAATTTGGCAGAAAATTAGTGGGGAGGTAGCTTAGAACCGGGAGAAGGACATAGGATACTTTTTATCCCGAAAAAGCAACGGGAACGGGGTATAACGGGAACGGGCGAGCGAAGCCACGGGCGGCCACCAGTCTTTAAATACAAAAGAAAGTCGTGTTAGTTACACTATTTATAACTCAAGAATGGCTGAACCGATTTGGCTGAAAATTGGTGCGGAGGTATCTTAGAACCAGGAGAAGGACATAGGATACTTTGTATCCCGAAACAGTAACGGGAACGGGCCGAGCGAAGCCGCGGGCGGCCGCTGGTAATATATATAAAAGAAAGTCTTGTTAGTTACACTATTTATTACTTAAGAGCGGCTGAACCCATTTGGCTGAAAATTAGTGGAGATGTAGCATAGAACCAGGATATGGACATAGAATACTTTTTAAACAAAACCACAATCTACTGATAAGTATGACAGAAAAACTGTGTTTATTATATTAGCTATCTGGTTCCCTTGCACAAGCTTTGCATAGTTTAGGGCTAGATAGTGTGGAGTGACAACAAATATTTATTATTGCCAACATAAACAGGCATTTGTGTGAACATTGATTTTTGTTCTTTATCTTTATCTCTAAATAATGAGTAGGTATTAAGTAGTTCTTAGAGTGTGATCAAATGTTGTTATATTAACCACAAAAAGTATTCTATGTAAAAGGAGTCATATGGTTTCCGCAGTAAAAAATTAGCTTAGTTTGGGGCTAGACAATACTATGTGAAGAAGGACCCAAACTATTATTTTTGGAGTTCTATTTGTCAAATTTGTGTGACAAAAGGAGGACTCTATTTTTAAAGCTGATGGAACATTGTCTTACCAGCAATAGCAGCAGCATCGAGTAAAGCTTTACGCTCAGCATTTGTGAAATAACTAGGAACTGATATAACACAATCATTAATGGGAATCTGCAGAGCATTTACAGCTGTTTCCTTTAGTTTTGTGAACAGCATGGCTGTTATCTGCAAAAAAATATCAACTTTATGAGAATTCACCAATATCATAGTACTAATAGTGCTTAGTCACTGCTATAACCTCTAAACTGTAACAATTCAAGACACCAGATTTGAATAGTGCTTATTGCACTCTGTGTCAATGCAAACAAGAGGATAATTATCAAGCAACTTGTAAACAAGTATTTAGATAGTCCAGTTTACCTGTTCAGGGCTGTAGACATTATCTTCACCGAGGTAGTTGACCCTAATGCCAATTTTATCATTTGGTCTGGCTTCCACTTTGAATGGGTAATGTTTCAACTCTTTCTGTACATAAGGGTCCGAGAAATTTCTACCTAACAGTCTCTTGAATCCAAACACAGTATTCTTCATGTTTGTTACCATTTGGTTGTTGGCAGCCACACCGAGTATTCTGTTCTTTTGTGAGAATGCCACACATGATCTGAAAATGTACCAAATCTGATAAGTGTCATTTTACCATCCATGGGACAGTTTTTCAGAAGTTCCCACATCTCAAACCGTAATAGACAGGTACACTAGACCAGTCCCGATAAGCTGTAGTACTTCATGCTTGATGTAGAGAATAAATACGCCACAGAACCTACCAAGCAATTCGTCAAAAGTAAGGTCAATATGAATAAATGCGGTATTATACCTAGCTGAAGGGGTTAACTTCAGAGAACTTGAATTACCTGTCTTCTCAAGAGACACTTCATGTATTTGGTTGTTTTTCAAACAGAAAGTAAGGTATAATTTATACTTACGGTGTACCACGGAGACTGTAGTCATTGGCTATAGTTTCGATGCCACCTGCTTTAGCAACGGCAATATAGCATGATTCATTGCCGAAATCAATACCAATGACAGACATAGCAGCCATTGTGAAAGAATAACTTTTTCAAAACGACTGGAATTAACTCAAATCAGTTCCTGAAATCACAAGAAACACGTTGTTTCAAACTGACAATCACTCAAATCTCTGCTTCTGTGAGTTTCCGCTATAATAGCCGTAGGTCGCTCATTCGCGTCACAAAATACGTGCGTGCAGTGCGTGCTCTTCAAAACGCTAAGTATTTCTACTTTTTGCCGCAGCGCGCTACTAGCGAATCCCCGAATTTTCTAGAAGTGTACTCAAATTGTTGCCAGTTTCAGCCTTGCTTTCAAGCATGACATTGCCTTCTTGACATTTGACAGTTCGAGATGTCAGTTTGACATCTCAAACTGTCAAATGTCTAAAGTGGGTGACAGACGTACGAGTAAGTACGCGTACTTATGGCTCGCCGACCTTTTTCGCTTGTGTGTCACCGTAAGTACGCGTACTTTAAAACCGCCGAGCAAAATCGTCGGCGATTCAACCGGTCTGAAATCTTGCTCGTAGCTCGTCATGGCTCGAACGTGTGGCAGCATTGCGAGCCGCGAGCCGCCAGTTTGTTTCGCCAGTTCGTGGATGCGCACGCTTGTCGTGTTAATTTTTGGAATTTTTGTATTTTAAAATGAGTGATTTCCGAACATATTCGCATGAACTGCTAACCGAATTCATAGAAGCTTTCCGAAATTACCCTTGTCTTTGGAAAATTAGAAGCAACGATTACAAAGACAAAAATATGAAGCTTCAAGCATACAATAATTTATTAGAAATTATACGTAAGGTGGAAAGAGATGCTACGATTGAGAACGTCAAGAAAAAAATTAATTCATTAAGAGCTGGGTACCGTAAAGAACATAAAAAAGTGCAAGATAGCAAGGGGACTGGTTCAGGAACTGACCAGGTATACGTGCCAAAATTATGGTACTACAGTCAGCTGGAATTTCTGAATGATCAAGGCCAAGGTAAATTTAATTTTATTTATTAAATAGTTTCTCTATACACTAAAAGACGTGCGTATCCTTTGTTAGGCCTGTGTCTTAATAAGTAGGTAGGTACCTAAAATAGAGTAGGTACGTTACCAGTGTTGTTTCATCACAGTAATGACATTGTGATGTTGTAGGTACATTAAAACAAAAAGTGAATTTAGTGTTTTTATTGACTTCAGGTGAACAATCGACTGACAATTTGGACAGCAGCGAACATGAAAATGAATATACATTTGATGCTGAGCATAGTGAAAATGATTCTCAGGTAAAAATATTATTATTATAACATTCTTTGTTGCCATGGCACTGCACCACTAGTATTAAAGTAAGTTTCATACTTTTCTCTGATAATTTTTGCATTTTGAGTGGGGTTACGACCATGTGTTTGTTGTAGTGACTGTAATTCTCCATTTTGTGGTCTCAGTCCCAATTCAATAGTTCCATTTTCATGATTTTCACTATCAAAGTGCTGATGTGGACTGTTAGTTTGTCTTGTGTTTTTCCTTAAAAAATTGTGCAATACACAACATGCTAAAACTATTTTGTTAACGTTGTGCACACTGGTATTTATAGGCGATCGAAAAATGTGGAATCTTCCCGCCAAAATTCCAAATACATTTTCTATAATTCTTCTAGCCCTGCATACTCTATAATTGTATATCCTCTTACTTGAGCTAGCCTGTGATTGCCTTTGTGGGTATGGTTTCATAAAATCTGTCCTCAAAGCAAAAGCCTCGTCACCAATAAATACATAAGGCAACTCTTCTGAATGTCCACTTGGTTTTCTGGGGCTAGGAAGATTTAAACTCTTTGAATTCAATCTTTGAAAGAATTTAGTTTTTTGTAATACACCTCCATCAGAAATACGTCCATTTGTTCCAATATCTACATAAATAAATTCATAATTTGCATTTGCAATTCCCATAAGTACAATACTGTGATACCCTTTATAATTAAAAAAATGTGAGCCTGCTCCGGCTGGAGGGACTATAGCAACATGTTTCCCATCGACGGCTCCTAAGCAATTTGGAAACTGCCATCTATGCTCAAACTCTTCTGCAATTGCTATCCATTCTTCTTCTGAACTCGGGAACTGTAACAAAAAAAAACTTATAAGTCAGTATAATGATATCATTTTTATTTACAGAGTACCAACTTCAACGTGGCTTCACCTGCGACACCTCCAACATATGTTGCTTCATCTACACGTCGTAAACGACAAGGCAATGACAGCATTGAAGATACAATATCGTTAATAGGTAGAAGATTACAAAACCCTGATGATGAATATGATGCTATTGGAAAAAATGTTGCAATTAAACTCCGCAACATGACTGCTATTCAACAAGGCATAGCTGAAAAGCTCATCAATGAAGTAATATTTTTGGGACGGTTTGAAAGATTAACTTTTAATACAACTATACATAATCCAGTTCCAGTCCAGGTACCCCAAAGACCATTGATACACATGCCAGCTGTTCCAGTCCAGATGCAAGAAACACAAGCATTTAACTTGACACAAGACTCGCAAACTATTAGTATCCCGGACTCCCTGGTTGAATATTTAAACTTTAATAATAATAATTATAAATAGTACGTGGTATCATTTGTATAATGTTCAAGAGTAAATTTATTTGTTAAGCATTAGTGTCAATGTGCCATTGCAAAATAAAGTCTGATTATTTGTACTAAGTTATTTTATTTATAAAGTAGTAGTGAATGATAGGTACATACCTTCAAATATTTTTTCAGCGCAGAGTAGATTGCCTCACATGTCTCAGGAATTATGTACCCCAATGACTGTCTTGAAATCGCTGACGAATACATTAAATCTGTGTATGTTCCACCAGTTATCAAAAATCGTAATGTTGCACTCAAACGTTCATGCGGTGAAATAGCTTCTCTCATGCAAGTATCCTGTTTAGCTATAATTGGTGTAACTAAGCGCAAAACTTCTTTATACACCTGCTCAGGCATTCTGAAATAATTATGGAAATCTTCCTCCTCTTCATGTAACTCTCTTACTAAATTCACATGTGATAAACGCTCTCTTTTCGTAAGCCAGTTCTTTACCCACACTTTTCGACTTCGTTTCTTTTTTTTAGTTTTTAAAATGTAATACGATATTATTCCTAAATAACACAAAGCTTCTTCAGTCGACGACATCGCAATACAGAGTGAGTAAGCTTCACGTGTGTCACCAACGTCGAGCCGAGTAAGTTCGCGAACTTAAAAACCGCGTACTTTAAGTACGTACGTCTATCACCCACTTTAGATAGATTGAATGATAGAATTATAGATTTTTTTTCGTTTCGTTTTCTGTCATTTCGGGAAGGAACATAGCTTTTTGATTTTAATTGTTTTCCTGGTGTTATTTTGAGTTCTGTTGTGTAATTTCGGTGGTATTCTAACCAACATTACTTGAGGTCTTAGCTCAGTATTGGCAGTTGGAATTCATGTGCTATTCTGATTTGATCGAAAATGTTTCAGATGGATTTGGAAAAAAATGGCCATATTTTTTCCATAGACCTGACAGACAATTGACGATTTGACGGAAAGGTATTTTATCTATATAAAGCCCCCAGTACACAATTGCCTGTGATGGGCCACGCTTTGCAATGCACAATTGTAGGCTACGATCACTTGTTGTTCACACAATGGCGCATGGCTCATTGCTGCCTGGCAAACCACTTGCGATGGACGTCGAAGTAATTATGACTGCGGCTATTTATTTGTATACTGTGTAAAAGTATTACAGAAGCGTGTACCGTCACAAAGTTATTTTAGGTGGCCGAACGAATGTCTGTTTGAAATTGGCGGTCGTTTCGTTTGCCCAACTTTTAAAACAGTTCTTTATAATAAAATATATCATGTTTTTTGACTGGCCTCTCAGCTCATTTTGTAGTAGCTCTGCCTTCTGCGCCGTAGGTCGTGGGTTCGATCCCCACTGAGAACAAATATTTGTGTGGTGAACACAGGTGTTTGTTCTCTGTCTGGGTGTTATATTGTATTATGTGTATGTATTTACAAAAAAAAAATGTATTCAAGTATTGTATCAGCTATCTGGTTCCCATATGACAATCTTTGCTTAGTTTGGGGCTAGATAGTGTTGTGTGAATTGTCTGCATTAATTATTAATTTATGTTTCTATTAATTGGAAAATAAAGGAAATTATCTAGTTCTAGCACGCAACACAAAATTGTTCTATCCCGGTCAGCGGCCGGTGACGAACTAAACAATGGGTGCTCTTATAATTTGCCGTTTCACGGCACGGCACGATATTACCGTGGACGAGATAGAAGTTTTGTGGCAGTGGACGGCATGCCGTGCCGTAGGGTGATTTTATAATTCGCCGTGAAATTATTATGCTTTGCGCATCTTCAAAGTGCAGACCTCTTGGCTACGCACGCACACATACAAATTTCTTGTACGCACACACTACACTCTCAACAATGCCGCGACGATTGGATAGGGAGCGCAGTATGCTACGGCAACGGCACGGTAGATCGTTGCTGTTCACGGCGTGCCGTTGCCGTGGACGGTAAATTAAAAGCGTTTGCATACAAATGCATACATTTTGCTTTCCTACTTTACCGTGACGATAAAAACGTGCCGTACCGTGCCGTACCACGGTAAATTATAAAAGCACCCAATGGCCGACTGTGTAAACACCACAGGCCACGATTCCTTTGAAGTGTGCTCAAAAAACCGATTGCGCGCCACGGTCGTCAATTGTCCGCCATCATATACCATTACCCCCTGTACACAATGGCGATGGCCTGTAGTGGGCACGCATGGGCCATTGTGTACTGAACGCTTAATATATTATCATCATTCTCATTGAACTACTCGACACTGGCAAAAATGATCTGAAAAGGACAGATGCCATTCATTGAGAAGAAGAAGAAAAACGGCGCTCCTAAATTTACGCAATATTCACCACGGCATGTTTATCAAAACTTTTTTTTAATTTTAATTTGAGCTTTCTGGGTTAAAGTTTTCTGTAATATTCCACTATCTTTCTTCATCTTCTTTCTTTATTCTTAATCTGTAAGCTTATTTAAGTTAAATCTTACTGCATTCTTATAACATCGATTTTTAATTAAAGCTTTCATCATTTTTTAATAATAAGTTGATGATACACACTAGCAAACATTTAGCAAACATTTTTTTTAAGGAAGTCAAATCTTCTCCTGCCTTGGCTTTTACCGAATGCAACTAGAATGTAAAAAAAAAAGCGGTGTTTCTCACGACATGGAATAAAGGATAGTTAGTATGGGATAAGGTTCGGGATAGGGTGATGATGATGTTAGATTTCGTGAATCTAAGATATTTCCGAATTACAGATACGCTAGTAGTTACTATGACACGGGGTGCTTGCTACTAACTATTATCTATTCTGTGACGGTTCACAGAATAGATAATAGTTAGTAGCAAGCATCCCAAGGCGTTTTTCGTGACTGTAGATTTTATGAACTAGCGGTCGCCCGCGGCAGGCTTTGCCCGCGTAGTAGGCCATTGCTAACATCCATCCTGTGGAATGTTTGTTTTATTTACCTACATGATTTTGTAGATCTACTGCATTTAGTTAGGTATTATGAGTAAGGTGGGCACTGATGCAAACGAGCTTACCTGATGGTGGATTCAGAAGCTGAATACCTATGTTTAAAATGATTACCAGCTCTTAGGTAGGTAGGAGTTCTGTGTGTAAAATGGGACTTCTCAGCAAATAGGTAGATAGACTTGTCTACCTACATAGAGGTACCTTTTCATCATCATCATCATCATTAGGCCTACCTTATTTAGGTACCTACCTATTATGAATAAGGTAGACAAGGCACTGATGCCAACGAGCTGCGGCAAATTCATCATCCACACTTGATGTGCGGGCTGGTTTCCGCAAGGCCTCTAGTGGGCCCTTATTGCGTGGCGCTTGACACGAACGAGTTGCTCGAACTTTTGTAGGTTCTACAACACCCCGGTTTCCTCACGATGTTTTACTGGCATAGTGCACATACATTTTTCTACAGAAAAACTCATTGGTACACGACTGGATTTGAACCCACGACTAAGGATCGGAAGGCGGGTCCGCTACCACTAGACCACCAGTGCTCTCTGCCAACGAGCTTACCTGATGGTGGATTCAGAGGAGCGTGTAATCATAATACTTAATCATATGTATGTATAGGTAGGCGTTCTGTGTGATAATGGGATTTCTCAGCAAATAGGTAGGTATGTACTTATAGGTACTTAGGTAGGTAACATTGTCATCATCATTATTATACAGATTTGTATTTTGTAACAAATAAACTCAAAAACTACTGGACTGATACTGGACTATCTTTCGCCTCTTTAATGCTGAATTATCCCCGAGTAGCATAGTTACATTATATCTAGTTTGAGCAAATGAAACCTACAGGAAATGAGTCTCTTTCACCAATAACTCTGCATCTGTAGTTTAGTAACTACTGAGTAGTTCGACAGTTGGTACAAATAAAATGAAATGAAATATATTTATTTGCAAGAAGTATGGTACAATTATAAGATCATAGGGTATGTAAAAAAGTGGCTCACATACTTCATCGGCGACCAATATACAAAATTCAAACAAAAAGTAGAAAATATAAGTTAAATTAAAATAAATCAGTGTGAGAATAATAACAATAATCAATTCAGAATAATAATTCTTAAAGAAAATATAAAATAATTTAAATGAAATCTTTAACGCTATAAAAACATTTATACAACATTGTAGATTATCTTTAGTAGGTAGTTACTCCATCACACACTTAAAGCAAGTTTCTTCATTCACAATCTGACCTATCACACTTTTGGCAGGGTTATAAACACACATCACACACCCACTAAAGTCGGGTCTACCACCTTCTAGCGCTAAGTTTGACACACATCTTCAGCCCACTGAAGATGAAAGCCCACGAGGTGGTCTGGCATGCGGCAGAGGTGTCCAGCCCTGAAGAATTAAATGTTCTTCTCATTATTGATGACTGCCCAGTTGTAACTATGCGTAGGAGTTGACTATGAGCGGTTGGTTCCCAACTCTGCTGGAGGTATTGGAGTCGTCTGTGCTGTAGGAAATGGTAAATACTCTTCAGATGATAATAATAACACAGATGATTAATTACCGATGCTGTTGCAGCCATCGCATTTCTGTCTTATTTAATATTCCGGTGGATTTTATTTCGTAAATATTAGCTCGTATCTCGAAATAGCCTAGCAAGAAATATAGAACAGTAGCAAGCAGAAGCAAGCATGACATTGACCTCTTGATATTTGACAGTTTGAGATGTCAGTTTTGACAGTTTAAATATAAGATTTACGCACACAAATGTAGATATACATACGTATACGCACACATACACCATAGAAATCTGCTTCTTCTTTTTTCGTGAAAATAAGATCGGCCGAAGAAAAAGTAGATTTCTTTCGTGAATGTGAAAATAAGATCGGCCGTAATATTGCGTTAGTTTCTTACAGGTTTGTTTTGTTTGTTTTATTTCTATGAAACCCAATAACTGTGTATTATTGTGTAGTTAATCAACACAATTAAATACCTAATGCTATGGTCAGCCAGCACAGCAGGCTGATGATGATTATGTAGTGATAAAAAATAATACAGTAACTTATCGCTTTTGAGGTTATCTTGACTTACACCTACAAAATTGAAGAAGGTCACCTTCAGCCGTGTCTTGCGGTTCTTGATTATTCACGCTCTACTTGTTAACGAGCAGTGATTTGAATAGTACATACCTACTTGTTGCAGGACTTGCATGCAGCATAGTCAGTATGAGTGGAGAACCTCAAGTGAAAAGATCTAAAATGAGTGCCTTGGAACAGCTGAAACAATATTCCACTGTGGTGGCTGACACCGGGGATTTTGAAGGTCAGGTTTTGTAAGATGTAAGAACTAGGTAGTTGATATAGATATGTTTTTTCGTTTGTTTCATGCTATGTATGCCATTTAAAGTAAAGTTTACCTTAATGTGTTTTGACACTTGACCTCAGAATGTAATTATTGCTCTGATGGCTATGCATCAGCAATTATTTTACCTACCTATCTGAAATTATTATAACTTTTACTTTGGTGTTGAACTTAAGCCTTGCTTACATCAAACCATTTAATATGGCAGTGTTTCACTGATTGCCACCGCAGAACGCATAAATGTGCGTAAGGTTGTACTAATATTGTAACTACAGCTTCTTAACCTTGACCTTAGTATTGTCAGGCGGTCACTATTCTATATTTTATTTAATGATAACTTACCTAAAAAAAAAAACTAATATTATAAAGAGGAAATATTTGTATTTTTCTAGTAAAAATAAACTCAAAAACTTCTGAAAATTCTTTCACCATTAGAAAGCTTCAATATCCCTAGGTAACAAAAACAAATTTTTTAACTAGCAACCCACCCTGGGTTTTTGCACAGGTGTAATTTTGAAAAATATTGAGATAAAAACAGTTTAAACCAAGCTGTAGTTTGTTGCCTGTTCTTCTAGGCTGGGTCGTGTGGAACTGGCACCTTAATTTTTGATTTAATTTGTCAAACATGCATCACTTTGACAAAATGTAACTGCACTTTGTATTTTGTCCTACCAAGTTGTTGAACATTCCATAGGTATGCGATAGGTGTATCTTTAGGCATCCTCAAAAGATCTTATGTATACCTACTATGCATATAGATTGAGAGCAGTGATGTTATTTATTAAAGTCAATAAGATAAGATAATTTAGGTATGAAAGTCTTGATTTGAAATTATGCAGTGTAATTATGGTATTTGTACATATAAAATCAACAATCACAAATTACCTAATAATATTTTATCATTTTTGTTTTTGTTTCAGCTATGAAAGAATACAAGCCCACGGATGCAACCACCAACCCTAGTCTGATCCTGCTTGCTGCAGGAATGGAGCAGTACCAGCACATTCTAGATAAAGCCATCAAATATGGAAAAGACAATGGCAGGTAAGACAGTAAACTTATTCTCTATTTATCAATATTTAAAAAGTATATTATATATTTTTCCCCTAGCCTAAAGAGCACTGGTGGTCTGGTAGTTCCGATTGTGGGCTCAAATCCAGAAGTGCACTGATGAGTTTTTCTGCTCTAAAATGTATGTTCACTAGACCTTGAGGCAGACCAACAGCCCGTTGGTTGAACGACATTGTTGCAAGTGCTGGGATTGAGTGGATGAGGCTCGCGAGGGACCGGAAAAGACTGGCGCAATAAAGAGGAGGCCTATACTCAGCAGTGGCTGCAAACGGGCTAATGATGATGCCAGTATTCTCAAACGGCAACGGAAAACATCGCAAGTAGGTTTCCTTTAGCATGTCGTAGAACCTAAAAAGTTCGTAAACATGCGTTGAGCGTCACGTAAAAGCCAGCGGCCATCTTGCGGATACCAATCCGCTCACTAATTAATTGCGCATCAAAGAATTTGGGGAATTTCTTCTAGCCTATATTGTCTCACCCCCAAAGAACTCCAGTTCTCTCTGTTCTGAGCTTCCTCCCACCTTCTTCTTTCGAATGTTGTGTCCCAATCGTCCCAACGCTATCTGCCAACCACGAGGCCACTGCAATTAGCAAGTATTATAGTGTAGTGCTATAACAATGCTATTTCTTTAATTCCAGCAATATCGAAGAACAGTTATCTGAGACTCTGGATATGCTTAGTGTGCTGTTTGGTTGTGAAATACTCAAAATCATCCCTGGAAGAGTCTCGGTAGAAGTTGATGCAAGGTATGTGGTTATCCTTTGAATGCACTATTTTCTCAAACTTTAGACGTCGGCGCGGCGGGCGCCGCGACGGTCCTAGCCGCCATTGGCTGGCTATAGCTATAGGCTACCACCAGAGGTATTCCCTCTTAATAACAACATGAATAGCTTCAAGAAAAACGTTTAAAAATTCCTCCAGGGTAGGCAACGCAACGACAGCACCCTTGGTGTTGTTGGTGTCTATGGGCGACGGTGACCGCTTATCATCAGGAGCTAACAAAAATCTACTCTCAATATTTCAAGGCTATGATTAGCCTGCGGCTTAGACTATCTTTTCAGCATTATCTTTTTGTCTATCTAACATGTCCAATTATGTTTTGATGAAAATCTTAGATTTGGAAATTATCTTATTAAGAGCGGGTCGTGCGAAAATTTGTGATTTTTAAAAAAAAATTCATAACTAAATAACTAAGTGACATTTTAAAAAACGCTAATGAAAATCGTATGTCAGCGTTAAATAGAATGTCATGTTAAATAGTATATTTTTTTAACACACTTAAATTCGAATTAATGTCAAATGTATAGTCTACAATTAGTCCTTTTGCGATTTTTAAAATGTCACTTAGTTATTTAGTTATGAATTTTTTTTTTTTAAATCTCACATTTTCGCACGACCCGCTCTTAAGGAAACAAGAACTAAAATAAAATGCTACAGTATAACCAAACCATAGGTAGTACGTAGTAGGTGGTTGCCTAACGTGCTGTTTAGCTTCTTCATTTTATCTGAGAAAGCTTTAATTTTTTCAGATTATCATTCAACAAAGATGCAAGCATATCCAAGGCCATCAAGCTTATCAGCATGTTTGCGGAGTTTGGAATCAAGAAGGAGCGTATTCTGATCAAGTTGGCTTCTACTTGGGAAGGAATCCAAGCTGCCAAGTAAGGAAATCTATTATTTTATCAATGACAACAAACAGTTCATTGTTTGTATTCCACAAAATATATATTATGGAACTACAAAATTAATTGCACAAAAAACTTAGGTACAAATAATACAAGTATTTACTAAATGTAAAAAGTACACGAGAAACAGTTGAGCTATCTCCAGACCGTTACAAACTCGACTGGCCTCTAGCTCAGTTGGTATTAGCTCTGCCTTCTGCGCCGTAGGTCGTGGGTTCGATCCCCACCGAGAACAAATATTTGTGTGGTTAACATAAATGTTTGTTCTCTGTCTGGGTGTTATACATATTGTATTCTAAGTATGTATTTACAAAAAAAAATGTATTCAAGTATTATATCAGCTATCCGGTTCCCATATTACAAGCTCTGCTTAGTTTGGGGCTGGGTAGTGTTGTGTGAATTGTCCCAAAAAAAAAAAAAACGATCTAGAGATAGCTAAACTGATCCAAATATAAACTACAAACTAACACACTACAGGGTGGTTTTTTTAACCGACTTCCAATCAAAAAGGAGGAGGTTCTCAATTTGGTTGTATTTTTTTTTTTTTTTTTTTAAATGTTTGTTACCGCATAACTTCGTCATTTGTGAGCCGATTTGAAAAATTATTTTTTTATCTGAAAGGTACTGCTTCCAGATTGGTCCCATTTTAATGTTATTAAAATCGGTGTTGCCATTTTTTTTAAAATAATTTTTTTAATGTTTGTAACTGCATGCCTCCGTCATTTATGAACCGATTTAGAAAATTATTTTTTTATTTGGAAGGTTATTCTTACGTCCAGATTGTCCTAAACAAATTTGATTGAAATCGGTTTAGCCGTTTGACAATGAAGTCGGTTTCTCAAGTTTTTTAAACTTATAATTATTTGAGAAAGACTGATGGCCAAGTCCGAAACCTCGACAGTTAGGGAAAAGTCGTGAAAGGAGTCATGCCCTCGATTTATAAGAAAACAATAACGGCACGGCCACGCGGCGCAGATTACTTGCGAGTATTAATTTGCTTGACAACGTGGGTCACTGCAATACACGGACGGACTGCACTGTGATAAGCGAGCTGTATACATATTCGTGTATTTCAGTGGAAACTTAGACCCACGTCGACAGTGTTGAGCTATGTAATCGTCTATTTGAGCAAAGTCACGTGTCTGTCAATTCGTGCGTAGCCTCTTCATGAAAACAACTATGAGAAGAAAATGTATGTATACATTTTCTTACAAAGCGAAGCACACGTGCGTAGCCTCTTCGCGCGCAGCGGTGGGCCCGCGCCTTTACTGCATAATATGATATTATTATTTTTTTACTTTTGACGGCAATTTTTAAAGTTTTCTTCCATGTATAAATTGACTTTGTTTCCAGGGAGCTAGAAAAGAAACATGGCATCCACTGCAACCTGACCCTACTCTTCTCAATGTATCAAGCTATTGCTTGTGCAGAGGCGAATGTCACACTTATTTCACCATTTGTGGGAAGAATCTTGGATTGGTGAGTATAGAAAAAACATTAATAATTTTAATAACGAATTCTACTTAGGTATATCATGAAGAGTTTGTTTGTGAGTGTGCAAGATGATTTAAAACAAACTTATTGGCTCACAAACTTTCCTCTATATAATTTTAGTGGGAATAGCAGGATAGTAACCTAATAACCTCTCAGTTCTGTAGTAGCTCTGTCATGTGCGCCGTAGGCCGTGGGTTTGATCTCTACCGAGACACATATTTGTGTTTTTGGAAATTAAATAATGCTTATAACTAAAGATAAGCATATCTAAAATTAAGTAAAGCAAACAAAACAAAACAAGTGTATAATGCACTATGAAGTTAGTGAACATACCTCCCGTGCTAGGCTGTGTTAGGGCGAAGCAGCTCTTCCTTCTACAAGCAGTGACATGAACTTATGATGTAGTTGACGTTAGCGTCGTAAGAATTAAATAAGGCTAAGCTAAAATATAATTATTTACTTAAGATAAAATGTTAACAATAAAATTTCACACAAGTGGTTACAAACAAGTAAACTACTTCATTATGGCTAATAGATTTTCCGTTGAGACATAGTCAAATGGGCGTAAAAAGAGTTCTAATGATCTTTTACATAACTGTCGGGCTTGTAGGTGTATATATTTCAGGCTCGGACTCGAACTCGGACTGCATTTAATAATCCATTGATTTCAGGTACGTCGAACATACCAAGAAGACGTACGAAGCTAAGGAGGACCCTGGCGTGATATCCGTCACGCGCGTGTACAACTACTACAAGAAGTTCGGATACAAAACGCAGGTTATGGGCGCGTCTTTCCGAAACACGGGCGAGATTCGCGAGCTGGCGGGGAGTGATCTACTCACTATCAGTCCCAAGTTACTGCAGGAGCTCGCTGATAGCGACCAGCCATTAAAAAGGGTCCGTACTATTCTCTGTTTTACTAATATATCTAGCGACTAAAAAGTTTTATTCACATCTATCAAATTGTTAGGGCGTCTAATTCTAATTTAAGTTGTGGAAATAAGGTCTGCACTGACAGTTCGCGATGGGAGTGTATTGTGCATTGTCCCCCTGCTAATCACCCCAGCCAGCCCAACTCCTTAAAATAGCGGAGTAGGACCTTGGGTTGATGGCAACGGGGGGCGATAATGTACATCATGATATTGTACACCCCGTTATTACGATGCCAGTTAAGCCACATGCACACTGGAGCGATTCAAACAAGGATTTTAGTTTTTTGTTCTCGCACTAATTACTTATACTTGTCCTTGATATTTTATAAGGCAGATCGACTAGGATTGGTTAGGTTATGTTAGAACATAAAAATAACGCGAAAGGCGAGCGTGCCGCGGCAGCGGCCGCCGCAGTGCCAGAAAATGTTTTTATTTTACAATAAAATAAAGGCGTTATTGGTCATACTACCTCGTTTTTCGCTATATTTGTTTCAGTAGTTACCTTCCTGATCTAGCGTTCCGTTTAGGTGTTTTTGATATTCTCCTAATGCAAGGATGGCGTTTAAACATTATTAAAAATACATCAGTCGTTTTTACCAACGTTTTATTCTACCAAACAAGCGCGAAATACTGTAGAAGCTTATTTTTCACACAACAACAATAAGGGAGCGAAACTAGCAATTAAGAGCACTGGTGGTCTAGTGGTAGTGGCCCCGCCTTCCGATCTGAAGGTCGTGAGTTCAAATCCACTCGTGTACCAATGAGTTTTTCTGTCGAAAAATTTATGTGCACTATGCCAGTACTCTCAAAACGGTGAAGGAAAACATCGTGAGGAAACCGACGTGTTGTAGAACCTAAAAAAGTTCGAGCAACACGTGTCAAGGGTCACGCAAAAAGGGCCCACCAGCGGCCTACTTGCGGAAAAACCTGCCCGCACATCAAGTGCGCATGATAAAACTTGCCAAGGGAGCGAAAATCCATAAAAATGTTCTTTGTTCTGAAACTGCTCCAATCACCGTAGGAAAATTAGCAATGCCCTGGAACTTCCTTAGAGTCTCCTCTTGCTGGCTCCTTTATTGTGGCAGGCACTTTGATGTATGTCTGGGTCTGGGGCATTCTAGCCAAAACTTCAGCTACTTTCTTTCAAGTTATACTGATGAGTGGCTGTGAGACACCGTACAAACCAGCAGTATCATCTGGAATCTAAAAATTTTATAATAACTTTTAGTAACCTAGTTCAAGGTTGGAGATATATTATGAGAGCATGACTTTGCTTGTTTTTATATCTTACAAACTTAACATTTGCTGCACCCTTTCAGCAGTAATTAGGAATTCTGTTTTACAAGAACAAAACATTTTGTAATATGGATTGCCATCATATTCCGGCAAATCAACTACCTAGAAGGAGATTTAGTGAAACAACACCACGCATAAAAGTACTTCAAAATGACCATACGAATGAAATAGCGCGAACATAGCAGTGCCAGAAAATGATTTTTTTAATACCCTCTAAGTGGCTGTCCCCTTTAGGACAACTACCCACCGCTAGATCAAAAAGTAATAATCGAAATATTTATCGGATAGTGGAAAAAAGTGGATTTGTTTTAACTGGGTGTACATTAACTGACAGTATATTAATCGGCCCTGTGTCATTATCCTTAATTATGAAAAGTGTTAGTGGACACATGATTAGTTTACCTTTGAAACTTAGGTCAATGACAGATTACCTATTAGCCTGAATTATGGCTAGATTGTAATATTATTAGAGTAGGATAGAACATGTTTTGTGTTAAAGCGTACACTATTACTTAAAAAAAACTCATTAATTTTCAAAATGCTATTATGTCAACAGGTACTAGATCCAAAAGTGGCCGCTCAGGCTGAAATCGAGAAGATCTCTTTATCAGAAGCGCAGTTCCGTTGGCATTTCAACGAGGATCAGATGGCGACCGACAAACTCTCGGAAGGCATCAGGAAGTTTGCAGCCGACACAAGGAAATTGGAATCGCTAATTAAAACGCTTCTCGTTACCAAGTGATTGCAAACCGAGCAAATACGTAAGGGCACAAACGGAACATAATCGGTTTATTACTTCTTTGTTTACATAAACTATGACTAAAACTACATAAGAGAAAATGTTCCTGCGAATTCTACGTCTTCCAATATTAGTAACCAATTAAATACATTCCTATTCCATAACAAAATCCATTGAGAAAATAATATTAAGTAAGTATGTATATTTACTTTGTCTTATAAGACTTTTTTATTGTGAATCTTATGTACGTGACTGTTTTTACTGTTTTTGTGCCTCTGTATTGTGGGACCATGTTTTTTGATTCTGTTGTTGATTTTTTGAAGAAATCGCTTTGGTTTTTTATTAAACTTTAGTATGTATTTGTATTTTTTTTAGTTTTTGGGTAAAGGTATAAATAAAGAATGTTATTGTATAAACAACTTCTTTACATTCTAAAATTATCGTAAACCTTGTTATTAGCACGTCGTCTCTTAATCTATACTCCAGACAAATTCGGTATAAAATGTTTGCAAACAAACCTGTAGTAACATTAACAGGTTAGCTGTCCCGAAGCAAGTTTCGATCTTCTTTGTACACGTCCTCGTAGTAAATAATGACATATCTACATCATTGGCCATGAGGCACATATGCCTCATGGACGTACCAGTGCAATCACCCATGAGGCACATGTGCCTCATCGGACAGCTAACCTGTTAAAATAACCTGTCACTCATTATTTAAGGCCTGCGCACACCTAGGTCGCTGGCGATAGCGAAAGCGATCAGTGAAATGCTGTCAAATTTGACAGCGATATTTGACAGCCCCTTAACAGGTGTTCGAATATAATAGTTAAAACAAGGAATTTGATAAAAATACGAAAATAGAACGCAGATGTTTTAGAGAAAAGAAAAAGCACGGACGGGCTTTTACAAATCGGACAGACAGACGGACAAACCGAGACTAGATTTCAATAGGATAATAAAAGCAGATGTCAATTTATATTTGAAAAGTATTTGAAACTCATACCACAGATAAGATAATACTATACTAGTACTCATACATAGCCTACTCATATCGTCTGGCTTCATTACGATCAAGTAGGTATGTAGCTCAGACTAGTTCTAAATACCTATGCACTTCTGATGTTTGCTCATTTCAGTTTATCAGTAAAGTTATTTGAAAAGTACCATCGAAGTAGAGAGATCCCAAGGCTATTTATTATATTACGCAACGCAATATAATATTCAGACCACTCGCTACGTTGAGCAAATGAAGACTCCGTCCGTCAACTAGAGCGGCTTGAAATTGTATTGTGTTTGCATTTGTCTATTTTCTATGTAACTTGGTTATTATTTTATTTAACTATAAAGATAGGTACCTATTTATTACTTACCTACTACCCATGGCTGGGCATTAACTCGTTAATTCGTTAATCGTTAGTTAACGGAAGTTAACATTTTGATTAACGGATTAACTTTTAAGTTAACTTTGAAAATTGTTAACAGACACATTAACTCCCGTTTATATGCAAGAAGTCCGTTAATCGTTAATCCAATGCCTAATAGCTATTGGCCAGCCTGGCGGCGCGTGGCAGTGAGTGAAACAATAACAATTAAAACTAGATACCTTTTGCCGGCGCGGGCGAGTGAGTTTGTTTGTTGTTAATATAAATTACTGTTAGTGATCATTTGCGTGTTGATAATTGATAAAGAAGAGTGCAGTGTAATTTAGTTAGATAGAAAAAGTGTACTGTGCAGTGTACTATGTAGTAATTAAAATAAAACCATATCATGTATGTTGGAATCGGATCGGATTGGAATCGGATCGGATTCCAGCTGTCCTGGTGAGAATCCATGGGCACTCTTCCAAAAAAGAGAATTCATCCTGACAATGACGATATTAATGCTGATGATAGGACGCAAACGCAACGATATAAAGATGCAATTTCACACATATTAACGGATTAACGATTAACTTTAACTTGCGTTAATTCTCTCGAAATGTAACTTTATTTATTTTTTTATTTTATTTTATTTAATAATTTTATATAAATTTAGCTTCGTTTAACGCTTTAACGTTTAACGAAGCTAAATTTATTTGTAACGGATTAACGATTAACTTTTATTTTATTAACGGTGCCCAGCTATGTTACTACCTAACTCTAATTATTTGGCTTTATCTAGTTGTAGGTACATTTTGCGCGCGCTGTGGCGTCCTGTAATTAGAGAGACACAACGGCAACGTTCTGATTATACTTTACATTTCTCTGTTGGATACCCTAAATAAATAAAAAAATAAAATGTATGTATGGGTGCATGTAAGGGTGTGTACCTAATATACTTATATAGGTAGGTACATTTTTGAGGTTAGGTACATACTTAGAATACAATATAACACCCAGACAGAGAAAACATCTGTGTTCACCACACAAATATTTGTTCTCGGTAGGGATCGAACCTAAGGCTAACGGCGCAGAAGGCAGACCTACTACTATGTGAGCTAAGAGGCCAGTCGAAGAAGAAGATACGGAGTGACCAAGAGAACAAATACAATATTTACGCAAATATATTAAACCAGGGATTCCCAAAGTGGTCGATATCGACCCCTTGGGGTCGATTTTGGTTTCCTAGGGGTCGACATAAACGAAAACTGATTTTGGGGGTCGACGAGGTCAAAAAATCGACCCCTATTAAATGAACACAAGATCTTATTTCAAAGTTTTAATATAGGTACTGTATTGTTTATGTTGTGTTACGTGTACTAAGAATAATTCATATTTTTGTAGGAAATAGCATTGTTGTAGTTATGTAAAGTCTCTACGTTTATTTTGTCAAATTTTGATGAGAAAATGAAGTCAACTTTACTCACTTAACGAAGTGCAAAGTTTTCCAATTGGTTACCTTAGTACCTAGCTATTTTGTATCATTAGGAAAAAACTAAAGATAAGCCCCCTTATTCATAATAGCCTGCTAAATTAAAGCATTGCTAATTTTCACTCTGTCTTTTTCTTTTGACCTAAGTCGAGAGAGACCTATGCACACACTGTAGCAGCTGTTTTAAGTTAGCGGACCATTGTCAATAAGGGGGTTGATCTTAAAAGTAGGTAATTTAGCCATGGGGGTCTGAGGTAACCGTTCATTTTGGAAAAGGGGTCACTTGTCCAAAATAGTTTGGGAATCCCTGTATTAAACCCACGACTTCGCCGCCAAAGCCTCATAACTTTATCCCCCTACTTAGCCCCCTCTAGGGATAATTACCAAAAATATTGAAATACGTATTTCTTACCAAAAGTCTAAGGCCCGTATTCTGAAACAGTGCTTAGGTCTGAGTCGAGCCTCAAGCACAGATTTTTGACACTTTTCAATGGAGAACTGTCATAAAATCTATGCTTGAGGCTCGACTCAGACTCAAGCGCTGTTTCGGAATACGGGCCTAAATATACATTTTCAGATTCCTAACTTGAAAATTAAGCCCATGCAAATTTATCGCCCATTGCAAAATTTCAACCCCTATTAGTTAATTTCCTAAAAAAATAGAGCCTTTGCCCTCCCCCATAATATGTATAAAGGGATAGCCTTTATCTATCTCGCTTGCAATATTAATTTAGTCGCTATAAGGTTACAAACAAAGCACTTAATTTATAATAAGTATTAGCTTATTTGAGCTAAAATTTGGTTATTAAATTCAAGTTAGTAGTAGGGCGTAGTCAGAGGCAAGTCCAAACGTTGAGCTTTTCGTAAATAGAAGGTCTCATAGTTCACGGTGAACCAATTCCATAACTCGTCAGTAGGTATAGTAATTAGTAAGTAAGTAAACATGCATGTGAACACAAAATATGAGACAAATCAACAATGTATGCAACCTTGATACTCGTCGGTACGTTAATGGCATGTTTTATTGGTTGAAAGGATTTCCTTGCTGTTTGTGCTCAGGAACTACATTTCCCGAGGGTGCGAGGGGTGCAAGGGCGAGGGGGTGCGGAGCGGAGCAGAGGCGGGAGGCTTGATATTGACCTAGATGTTCATTCCGAGTTCGGTCGATGCGAAACTTGACATCTGCGCGCTCCTGCGTTTTATATTTTTCGATTTATTGTAGACTCATCTCGTTTCTCTTGTAATTTATTGGTTTTACTCCACTATCGCTTCAAATTACTGGGGTTGGTTGAGCAAGCTTGTTGTGTTTTCTCGGTTCGCGTAGATTCGGGATGTTAGTGTTGATGTAGCGATGAAGTGTATTGTGAGAAGTGCCTGCTGCGAGGAGGCTGTGCTGACCGCGACCAGATCAAATGTTGAAACGGAAGATTGAGCTAATGTAGTTTATTTTCTAACGCGATTATGATGGAAAATAATAATAAAGCTTAAATTTCCGCGGTGACGAAAATTATTCCCACAATGGACGTAAAATTTTCTGATGTGAGTATTTTTTTATCAATAGGCAATGTGTCATTTTTAGATTATGTCTACCTTAGTACGTAATTTAAATATTTTCAAAACAGTAACAGTAGTTAGGTACTGGGGTTTACGGAGCAACATACGTTGGGGAAATAGGTCAGATGTTCGTTACCTACATCACGGATCTATCGATTGAGGTAAGGACAACATGGACATGTTGTGATCTTCAGCTGTTTCTGTTTCTTTAACAAGAAGGCTAACTTTTATTGAATTTAAAATCTGTTCAGCGTAAAAATATTATATTATTATTCAGCCAAAGCATTTTTTGATCATTATATTCTTTCTACATAACTTCTTCTTGTTATTTGCTTGAAAAATGGGTCACTTTCGCAAAGAACAGACCTGCACCTCATATTATAACCGGAAAGTTGGGAAGGAATATAAAATGTAGGTTGGGTGGTTTCTAGGCACTTATTTAGGTTAGGTGCCTACTTACTGCCTCTGTAGCAGCCAATCAACCTAGACCCATTTCTATAGAGTTCTTGGCGGTTCTTAGAGGTACCTATGCAAGAAATTGTTTTTTATCATAAATATATTTGTCTATTGGTGATTGGCGCGCGCTGTGGCGTCCTGTAATTAGAGAGACACAACGCACTGATTACTATACATTTAAGATTGTTCATTTATACTATGTGATTTCTCTGTTGGATGCCCTAAATAAATAAAATAAAATAAAATAAAAATAGGTTCACTTCGTCTACACTAATATTTAAAGAGGAATGGTTTTATGTAACGATTTCAAAAATTCTTTAAACATTAGAAAGCAACATTATCCTTGCTTGCGTAACATAGGCTATTTACTAGAGACCCGCCCCGGCTTCGAACGGGTCTAATTTTTAAATTGAAGTGGATCGCTAATAGGTTATAGGTACATACCTATGTACTTTATAATATCAATTGCCGTCAGTGCGTATTACTTATTATCTATTTGAATTCTATTTTAATATCGAGAATATGTAATGATCCTAAATTGATTATCATCAAATTAGAACATCTATTAGCACTGAGGTGTCTATAGCGGACCACAACCAATCACCTATTTCTAGAAGTCGAGAAAGTCGTTGCGACTAGAACACATCCAGACTTAGGTGTTTCCGACATTTATAAACAAAGACGTTTAGAAATTCCTTAATTTTGGTCAAGGGGGGAAAATATCAGTATCTAAGACCGAAAGCTTTAGGTATTTCTCCTTGACGCTGGTGTCCGTTGTGTGTGTGTAGGGTGAAGAGGAGGAGGTGAAGGGAACTGGCCCTGAGGAAGAAGAGCCCGCTCGTGGCAACTGGACAGGGAGATTCGACTTCCTTCTGTCCCTTCTTGGCTACAGCGTCGGCCTGGGTAACGTGTGGAGGTTTCCCTACCTCTGCTACAACAATGGAGGAGGTTTGTATTTTACAGAACACCCAGCATCAGTCGACAATTAATTGGTTATCGTAAGCTACAGGGCCTACAGGTAACTTCTCATCATATCTCAGTAACACTTTTCTGAGTCTTTGCCCAGTAGGTACCTATAAAAACAAAACTTATTTGACCTCCTGATTCTTTTATCGCAAATATTATTACAATAAAGCAGTAGGAATAGCGGATGAGATTGACCTATTGTTATTTTATATTGTCTGGTTTTATTTTCTCAAAGCACTTCAGGCCATGTTCAACCCCCCATAACTTCGGTGTGCGTAAAACTAGAAGCCTGATTAGTAATCAAACAGGTATTGTATAATAAACACGGTATTTTTTTTCAATTATAACCTGTAGTTTATGAATTATGATATATAGGTACTTAATTAGTCAGTTTCTTAATTTTGTCACTCACTCACTGATTGACCGACCCACCAAAACTATAAAGCCTTGCGCATCTAAGCGATCTCCGATGGCGATCAGTAAAAAGCTGCCAACGTAATATGACAGCTATATTTGACAGCGATAATTTGACAGCGTTTCACTCAGATGTGCGCAGGCACAAGCTTCTATGTCTGCTGCTCCTAGCAGACATAGAAGCTTCAAATTTATAATAATATTCATAATGGTCCTTTATGTATTAAGTCATTTAGCTTTGCAGACAGATCGCCATTTTTAGGGTTCCGTAGCCAAATGGCAAAAACGGAACCCTTATAGATTCGTCATGTCTGTCTGTCTGTCTGTCTGTCCGTCCGTATGTCACAGCCATTTTTCTCCGAAACCGTAAGAGCTAGACTGATGAAACTTGGCGAGTAGATGTATTCTGTGAACCGCATTAAGATTTTAACATAAAAATAAAAAATAAACTATAAATTTCGGGGGTCCCCATACTTGAAACTGAAACACAAAAATTTTTTTTTCATCGGACCCATATGTGTATCGGGTATCTATGAATAGGTCTTCAAAAATGATGTTGAGGTTTCTAATATCGTTTTTTTCTAAACTGAATAGTTTGCGCGAGAGACACTTCCAAAGTGGAAAAAAGTTGGTCCCCCCCCCTCTAACTTCTAAAGTAAGAGAATGTTAAATCCAAAAAAAATATATGTTGTACATTACTATGCAAACTTCCAACGATATTTGGTTTGAACGAGATCTAGTCAGTAGTTTTTTTTGACGTGATAACGTCTTATAAATCGATGGAGCCGGCTGCATGCACGAAAAAACATGACTCATGCGTCGTTACGTCGTTTCGTCGTTCCATTTACCTGAGCCCGAGCCCGGTCGGGTAATGGGTAAGGGTAAATGAGGGTAAGGGTAAATGAGGGTAAGGGTAAGGTTCAGTCTGGTCTAGATCTAGTCAGTAGTTTTTTTTTATACGTCATAAACCGTAAACCGCAATTTACCTTTCGAAGAAACTACAAGAACCTTATTATGTTACATCAAGTAACATAATATGCAGGTTTTTGTAGTTCGTCGTGCTACGGAACCCTTCATGGGCGAGTCCGACTCGCACTTGGCTGCTTTTTTTATTTATTTTTTATTTTGTTGACATGAATGTGACAGTGACAAGAGACTTAGCGAGCCGTTAAAACACCCGCATGAAAACGCGTAAGTTTAATTTGGTTTGATTACTAAGGATATAATTTTGTAAGAGATCAACCAATCTTAAACTGCACGTCCCACTACTTCAGTCAGTCAAAGTAAATTCTTTTTTATCACTTATATTACAAGGATCACTTTTAACTACTTTGCTGTGAGACAACTTCAAGAAAACGTAGTGGCCCCTCCACTACGTTTTCTTGAAGTTGTCTGTGTCGTGCATTTTTAGACTGGTTTATCTATTACCTAGGTTTACCTTTAGGTTAGGTTTACCTAATTGAATTGTATTTAGCCGTAAGGCCATTGTTATTCCCCAGCGGGGCTCATGTTCTGGACCTTATTACCCCCTAAAACCTTTAAAAAAGCAGCCAAGTGCGAGTCGGACTCGCCCATGAAGGGTTCCGTAGCATCAATTAACATAATATAAAGGTTTTTGTAGTTCGTCGAAAGGTAAATTGTGGTTTACGATTTATGACGTATAAAAAATCGGTTGTCTGTAAAGTCGGTTTACTGACGATAGTTGAACGTGATAACGTTATAAGAAAATACTGATGGAATGGTTGCATTTTTCAAAAGAAAATTTTAGTTTTACTGAATTGAATTGAATGTGAATGAAACTGAATAATACTGAATGAAACTGAATGAAACTGAATGAAACTGAATGAAACTGAATGAAACTGAATGAAACTGAATGAAACTGAATGAAACTGAATGAAACTGAATGAAACTGAATGAAACTGAATGAAACTGAATGAAACTGAATGAAACTGAATGAAACTGAATGAAACTGAATGAAACTGAATGAAACTGAATGAAACTGAATGAAACTGAATGAAACTGAATGGAACTAAATGAAACTGAATGAAAATCCGGACCCGGACCCGGACCCGGACCCAGACTGAACCTTACCCTTACCCTCATTTACCCTTACCCTCATTTACCCTTACCCATTACCCGACCGGGCTCGGGCTCAGGTAAATGGAACGACGAAACGACGTAACGACGCATGAGTCATGTTTTTTCGTGCATGCAGCCGGCTCCATCGATTTATAAGACGTTATCACGTCAAAAAAAACTACTGACTAGATCTCGTTCAAACCAAATATCGTTGGAAGTTTGCATAGTAATGTACAACATATATTTTTTTGGATTTAACATTCTCTTATTTTAGAAGTTAGAGGGGAAGGACCAACTTTTTTCCACTTTGGAAGTGTCTCTCGCGCAAACTATTCAGTTTAGAAAAAAACGATATTAGAAACCTCAACATCATTTTTGAAGACCTATCCATCGATACCCCACACGTATGGGTTCAATGAAAAAAAAAATTTTGAGTTTCAGTTTCAAGTATGGGGACCCCCAAAATTGATAGTTTTTTTTCTATTTTTGTGTAAAAACCTTAATGCGGTTCACAGAATACATCTACTCACCAAGTTTCATCAGTCTAGCTCTTATGGTTTCGGAGAAAAATGGCTGTGACACGGCCGGACAGACAGACAGACAGACAGACAGACAGACAGACAGACATGACTAATCTATAAGGGTTCCGTTTTTGCCATTTGGCTACGGAACCCTAAAAACACGAAGCAGTGAATAAATGAATATTAATTAATAATGAATAAACTCGTGGGTACACTAAGTATCTAATTCTACACCATCAACATGAATCAATCGGTAGGATGGACTGGACCCGTAAATAGGGCTTCCTTGAGCAACTTCCGTCCCTTGAAATTTAATAGAAATAACACTATTTGAATAATAGGTACCTACTAAATATTAATTTATTTTAATGGTGTAGATACTAGCACTATTTATTTTGTTTTTTGAATGGAATTAAATGGAACTTCAAAGGACAGAGTCTGAAATAATATTAATATACCCTGTTTTTAGGGTTCCGTAGCCATAGGTCTTCAAAAATTATGTTGAGGTTTCTAATATCGTTTGTTTCTAAACTGAATAGTTTGCGCGAGAGAGACTTCCAAAGTGGTAAAATGTTGATCCCCCCTCTAACTTCTAAAATAAGAAAATGATAAATCTAAAAAAAATATATGATGTAACATTACTATAAAAACTTCCAACGAAATTTGGTTTGAACGAGATCTAGTGAGTAGTTTTTTTTATACGTCTTAAATCGTAAACCACAATTTACCTTGCGACGAACTACAAGAACTTTTATATTATGTTACTTGTTGCTACGGAACCCTTCATGGGCGAGTCTGACTCGCACTTGGCCGCTTTTTTGAGAAGGGTGGTGATGGCCAATTCCGAAACCACGAGAGTTAGGGAAAAGTTGGGACAGGAGTCATGCCCTCGATTTATACGAAAACAATAACTTCATATTTATTTTTTTCATAAATCTTCAACATTTAGCAGAAACGGACCCGAATATTTAAAAAAAAATACCCTGCATTAATGCACCAATGGATTCTGTTGCTGTTATGGATCAATATTTGAAAATACCTAAATGTTTTACTTAAAATGTCTTACACCAGGGGTCGGCTTTAAGCCCTTATCTGTTTCTCCTGGTAATGGAAGCTTTTGTGGCAAATAAATAATTTTATATGCCACAAAAGCTGCTGTTTTGTCCAAGTGCCGCTTATTGACTCGTTCAGGATGTGAGCCCCCCATCCTGTGTTCGAGGCATCCGTTGGAAGAAATATCTCTGCCGGTTTGATGAACATATCCAATTCTTGACTTAACCACCACTCCAGGTCTTGAACGGCCCTGTCTGGAATCTGAAACTTTCGCTTCGGAAAAACTTCTGGGAGAACCTTGCTGGCGATCTGAACTCGACGACAATGCATTCGACCCAGAGGAACCACAAATGCTAAGAATAGATTTCGCTAGCTGCCAGTCCCATGTTCTTGTATTGACTAGTTCCAGTAGGCCTTTTTTTAACACGTCTACCTTCTTGCTGGGAACATACTTTTTGCCCGAATATGTCTTCCATCCAATGCCCAGAAACTCGATGTCTTGAACCGGATCCAGAACCGATTTTTCGAAGTTTATTTTCCTAGCTCTTATAGTTTCGGAGAAAAATTGCTGTGACATACGGACGGACAGACAGACAGACAGACATGACGAATCTATAAGTGTTCCGTTTTTGCCACTTGGCTACAGAACCCTAAAAAACACGTCACGTCCTTGTTTACCAACGCTGTTAATTTTCACACCGCATCATGGTGCTCATTTCCGTTAACGTGTTGGTACATCCACGGCAAGAACACAACACAGATAATTTTCCACTGCATGCGTTCTGATGTTTCCGTCATAGGCACATCCCTCATTGAGGGTGCTCCTAAAACGGAAACGTTCAGTCGGTAATATAGTTACCGTTTGTATTTCCTACGAAGTGATGTTTATTTCTCTGTTCTAGAATCAGATGAGGTTGACCTAGATTATGTTTTAAATCTCATGGTTTGTGTGTTATAATAAACAAAGTTGCATAATGATCGATAGTTGAGAATAAATCACGACTTCCGCTTTTCGAAAAGATCGTATTGATATTGAATTTATAGGGTTTATCAAAAATTTTATGTAACTCTAACCTAATAACCCTGAGAAAACATTTTAACATACCTTAGAAGGTACCTATACCTTTAAGGTATGTTAAAATGAAAAATAATGTGTTAAGTATATCTAGGCAGGTAGGTTCTAAGAGGTTCTTAATTTGATTTTCTGTGAAAACTAAGATCAAATAAATTATACTAGATATATCCAATATGTTACTGGCTAGTGTGGCAACCTTTATGTGAGGGATCACCCATTCATTATATAGTTGTTTGATACAAACTTTTCTTTTAGCTAAGCGTGAAAGCTCTCAGCTAGAGTGTGCTCTTGGAAACTTAGAAAATAATGTTTGTCTGTCGTACATAAGGTTGAATTAGACCTATTCGTATAGGTATTGACCTAATGTAATGACACAGGTATTGATAAAACACTCAATTTCTAACGAAGAAATAATATAACATGACCATTTGTTTTCGTTAGAAATAAAAATACATGTTGACTAATTATATTACGTATCGCAGGTGCATAATAGGCACGTAGGTGCCTAATAATTATACACCACGATTTTGTAACTACCAAAAAAAATAGGGTAATGTAGTAGGGGTAGAACATTATGAATGTGCAATCGGAATTTTTAGTTTCGATAAAATTACAAAGTTATTAAGGGCCTACATCAGGTGAAACCGAAAATGTAAAGTAGCATTTTTTTTCGTTGTATGGACGAATCCATTTAATTTTTTTGTAAAATATAACAATTAAATGGTGTAAAAAAATTATGTTTCGGCTAGAAATTCTCTTAAACTCACTGGGTTCGATAAAATTGAACGCAAAGTTTGCCAAAAACTCTCAATTTTTTTTGGATTTGAAATGGTTTTTTTCCGTTGCTGTTAGAGCCATTGCAATGAAAGTTTTGTTCCCGTATACCTAAATAAATACGTAAAAACCTGATGTTATTGCACTTTTCTTAGTTGCCGTAGTTTTTATAAAAAAATAAAATTTTCAAAAATATATATAGGTAGGATTTCCTAGCTACTTCTCTCAGTACAGCCCGCGCGGCCGACGAGGTGAGGTCTATGTCAAATTTCGCGACATGACATTTCATCTCTGACTACGTAAAATATACCCTAGATTAAATCATAGCTACTACTGGTACTATAAATTTGCCACAGTGTAACATAAAACAAATTGTCACAGTATAACGAAATGACATAATACCATCTTCATCATACATTATGATCGATAACCTGTATTCACATCATCATCAGCCTGTAGAAGTATATATTTTATGTAGCATATAACTTATCTAGTACATTCTAGGGCACGTTCCTATCGTGCGTGACCAGCGAAGCGCAATGCTTTTGTTAAATACCTCCATTTTTGTAGTTGCATAAGTAGCTATCTTCCTATCTACCCAGTGCTTTCCGTCATCATCATCAGTAAGTAGAAGTCCACTGCTAGATATAGACCTCCTTTATACATTTCCATGAAAAAACAATTTGCCGATTTCCCACGATCTTTAGAATGTCATCGGTCCATTAGGTGGAGGGGCGCTCTGGTTGCTTAGCACCGGTTATATTGTCGTAGCGACCCGCTTTTTGATTCTAAAGGTGTGTGTTCAAACCCCGTCATGCACAAATTAGTTTATCTGCCAAAAAACCTATGTGCACTATGTCAGTACACTCTAACGGTGAAGGAAAACAATAAATGAAACCAACGTGAAGTAGCAAAACTTTTGAGGCACATTCATAATCCACCACACCAGCTTTAATTTTCTATTGACATGACAAGAAGAAGACTCAAAAACTAGTAGCCGATTTTAGGCCTTTATAAAAATAGTGTCGATTTTGCAAAGAGTTTGGGAGCCCATTACAATGAAAAGGAAGTATATATAATATATATTATGGACAATCTACACTACACTATCTAGCCCTAAACTAAGCAGAGTTAGTATTATGGGAACCAGATAGCTGATGTAATACTTAAGTACATTTTGTTTGTAAATACATAGGTACTTGGAAAACAATATAACATCCAGATGGAGAACAAATATCTATGATCACCACACAAATATTTGTTCTCGGTGGGGATCGAACCCACGACCTATGGCGCAGAAGGCAGAGCTACTAATAAATGAGCTGAGAGCCCAGTCATAACAATAATATCATGGGTTTTGAGTATTTTTGATTGCCGTCTTTTAAATCTGGAGGTGTCTGTAATGTCCCGAATTCTGGAACTTTCTGTCAAAGGCTTCATGCACGGTGCGCTCAAATACCCAAATACCAAAATACATGTGCCTATTTCTATACACGCAGCAAGGAGTTTCCCAAGATTTTGCGTTTGACAGAACTTTGAAGAGTCAGTTGGGGTTGTCGAAACTCTTTGGTATACCTAATATTTTTAAATGCCGATAAAATACAATAATATAAGTCGAATAGACAGTGTTATTTCACAATGCTTCACTGATCTCCACCGCAATGAGCACCGAAGGCCTAAATGAGTGCAAAGCTTAAAGCCACCCATAAATAATTTCCTATGCATGCATTTTCCTATTCATATGCATTTAATTATCTATGCATGTAATGTATTGTATTATGTACATCAGTTATCTAGCACCCATAACACAAGCTTTGCTTAGCTTGGGGCTAGATAATGTTGTGTGAATTGTCCAGCATTATTATTATTATTATTTATTTCCATAGGCATGAATTCTATGCACTTAGTTATACTTACTAGATTTACATACAGATCTGGAAGCATAACCTTTTAGATAAAAGAAAAATTTACTAAATTGGATCATAAAATTAAATGACGAAGGTATGCAGTAACAAACAATAAAACAAAACGGCTTAGCCGATTTTGATGAAATATTACTTTTCAGAAAAAAAAAGATTAAAAGGGAGAAGACGAAAGAGAAGAAAAAAGATAAGAATGTTATTGTACAAAAAAAATTGCCCCCCTTGCCCCCCAGGACCCCCCCTTTTGTGAGTGCTACCGGATGCCGTCGAGATAGGGGGTTTTCGATTGGGGTTTCGTATAGAGGGTTTCTTCCTGAATTGAAAAAACAAAAAAAACACCCCCCTCCAGCCCCTTTTTTCACCCCCCCCTTTCGTATCTTCCAAGCGGAGTGACTTGCAAGACTTTTTTTTTTGGGTCATGTAGGGAAGGTGAGATTATTTTGAAAGCAAAATAAATTTTGCCCCTCTCCCCCCTCTAGACCCCTTTATTATTTTTGACCCTTTTTTTCGAGTGGAGCATTGCGGCGAGCGAAGCGAGCCACTATGCAACCATGGGGAACAGTGCGGCGAGCAAAGCGAGCCTGCTGTGACCCCCCCCCCCCCCCCTAAGCCCCCCAGAACCCCCTCCTCCTGAAACCGGGGGGAGGGTCGCGGCGAGCGAAGCGAGCCGTGCTGTGACCCCCCCCCTCAAGCCCCCAGAACCCCCTCCTCCTGAACCCGGGGGGAACGTTGCGGCGAGCGAAGCGAGCCGCCACGCGACCACGCCCACCCTACTGAAATTTAGGGAAATTTAGAACCCCCTCCTACTGAAATTTAGGGTGTCTTAGGGGTGTGAAAAAATGTTCACTAGACTGACAGTTCAAAATTCAAAATGGCGGCTGTGCCACTTCCGGTTTTGCAAAAATCGTCCGATTAAGGTCGTTCAAACGGTTCATTCGACTGAGGACTATGATTGGAGATTGAATTTTAGGTTTTTTAAGGTGTTTGATTGGATCTTCACTTGGTTTAGGGTTCCGCCCCTGTGGGAACGCATTGAGGACGCGAGTTGCTTGCAGCTCGCGATGCACGCAACCCGGTAGTCAACGTTTGGGTTCCTTCCAGCGGTTTCGACCCGTTAAGGGTTTTGGCTTGACGTACAATTTAGGGTTCCGTATAAGGTTTTGATTGGGGTTTTACTACATTGAGCAATTTGATTAAGTGTTCGACTTTTAGGGTTCCTTAGGACTTTGATTGGAGTTTCAACTACACTTAGGAGCTTGATAATGTTAACATTTTTAGGGTTCCTTAGGACTTTGATTGGGGTTTTACTACATTGAGGAACTTGATAAAATAAACAACTTTTAGGGTTCCTTAGGCCTTTAATTGGAATTTTACTTCACTTAGGACCTTGATTATGTAAACAATTTTAGGGTTCTTTAGGACTTTGATTGGGGTTTTACTACACTGAGAAACTTGATTCACTGATCGACTTTTAGGGTTACTTAGGACTTTCTTTACTACTTTTTGGGGTTTTACAAGTGCAAGTGTAATGTAAAACTGGGAGTAGCACACCGACACGCGAGCTGCTTGCAGCTCGCGCACACGAAAAAACTAGTTAAGGGGCTGACGTATGGAAAATTTTCATACAAACGGAATACCAAAATGATTTCTTATTTAGACAGATTTACACTATATTATTGTAATAATTGTATTTGCATAGTATTTATCTAGGTTCCTCAACAGTTTTTATTTCAAATTACTTACCTAAAATGAAATAAACACCAATCGCATTTTGCACATTTTTATGCCAAACTTATCAAGTTTTCTACCTATTGGTTTCGTACTAAAAACAACAATATCTTACGTGTTTTTTGTTAAGGAACCTAGTTTATATTGTCTAGTTACAGAATAACAATACTATGTGAAGAATACAAAAAGTTTTCAGTCATCATTTTTGGTATTACGGAACACGATCAAATTCATGGCATTTTCGAACGGCTACTATTGCTATCGCGCACGCACGGTGCGGGTGGCGGGGTGCAGGGGGAGGAAACGCTTGAAGCACACGGGACACTTTGGTTGTGTGTGTGAATCGCTCGGACTTCGGACTAGTTAAATACCTACACTGGCATAAAACATAATGCTTAGATATTTGATAATTGTTAGCTTAGGAAGGGTACTAAGTGAAGATGGGAAATACTAAGTACCTAGGTAGGTTGTAGGTTGGGTAAACGAAATCAAGGTGCAGCACTAGGTCAAAAAGTCTGACGAAATTTCGAAAAAAGCCAACATTTCGACTAAAACAAATTATGAACCATTAATTTCTAAACAGGGTGGAATTTTGTAATGCCACCTGGAGGGAAAGTACTCTTAATACTGCAGATAGAAAATTTTACTCAAAGGAAACATTCCTTTATTTTTGGATAGAAAGCAATTTCTAAAATTAAAAATATAATAATTTTTAAATTAATTTTTTTTTTTGAAAGGAATAAATTTATTCTTTTAAAGAAATGAATTCGTTAAAAGAATAAATTTGTGTATCCAAGAGAATGGAGCCCATTTCAAGCAACTAATTTCAAGTAACTAGTTAGTTAACCATTTTTTGTAAATAATTAAATTAATTTAAGATTTCCTGGTTTTTCTTTCATTTAATTTATCATGTTTGTTAGAGAGATTTCATCCTTATAATTGACTAACGATCGATGCAATAAAAGTACAAGGTATAATTTTTCTGATTTTAGCCGGTTCAATTCCCGGGTGTGAGAGAATTTTCGAAAAACTTTGAATGCAGTTTGCTTTCTATTCAAAAATAAAGGAATGTTTCCTGTGAGTAAAATTTTCTATCTGCAGTATTAAGAGTACTTTCCCTCCAGGTGGCATTACAAAATTCCACCCTGTATATGAAGTATTGTTATAAGGTCTAAGAAAAATTACAACAAATTATTTTTTTTCTTTATTTATTTGTAGTTCAAAAAACTGCTACCACTCAACGTCCGGTGGAAATATTGATAAAAGGACTGAGAAATACTTGAACAAAATAGTTTTTTTTTTATATAACTGGAGCTCAATAAACAGAGTACCGCTCAACGTCTGGTGGAAATATTGATAAAAAGACTTGGAAAAATTTCAGCAAAATATTTTTTTTCTTTATTTATCTGGATCTCAAAAAACCGACTACCGCTCAACGTCAGGTGGAAAGATTGATGAAAGGACTAAGAAAAATTGCCACAAAATATTTTTAGTCTTTATTTATCTGGGGCTTAAAAAAACTGCTACCACTCAACGTCAGGTGGAAATATTGATAAAAAGACTTGGAAAAATTTCAGCAAAATATTTTTTTTTCTTTATTTATCTGAATCTCAAACAACCGACTACCGCTCAACGTCAGGTTATAATATTGAAAAAAGGACTAAGAAAAATGGCTACAAAATATTTTTATTCTTTATTTATCTGGGGCTTAAAAAAACTGATACCACTCAACGTCAGGTAGAAATATTGATAAAAAGACTTGTAAAAATTTGAACAACATATTTCTGTTTTATTTTTCTGGAGCTCAAGAAATAAACTACAGCTCAACGTCAGGTGGAAATATTGATAAAACGACTAAGAAATTAAAAAAAAAACTTTATTTATTTGGAGCTCAAAAAACTGCTACCACTCAACGTCCGGTGGAAATATTGATAAAAAGACTGAGAAATACTTCAACAAAATAGTTTTTCTTTATATAACTGGAGCTCAATAAACAGAGTACTGCTCAACGTCTGGTGGAAATATTGATAAAAAGACTTGGAAAAATTTCTGTAACGTTCACTAGAAGTTGCTTCATGCAATCAAAATTGAGTTCTATATAGTAATTGTGATAAGACATAAATAATTTTTTTTTCAGTTTGTTTATAATCATTATATAAGTATCCACCTATAGTAGGTTAGCTTGGTACACTTTTTTCGCGAGTTTTGTGCGAAATCCGAGGTCCATGTAATTGTAGGTCGATGTTCGCAATCGTTGGTTTTGCGAATGTAAATAAGCAGAATAAAAGCAACCTAATTGCTCAACGAATAAAGTATATTTTTAAATGCAGTCACATTATTAGACTTTCTGTACTTTGGTAAGTGAGCCGCTTTGCGTGTTTTTTATTGCTGTGTGTGTGTGATCGATGAGGTCTGGCGAACCACACCCCACCTGATGTTGAGCGGACCTCCACCCATGATCTTCAACTGTAACGTCATGACTGGTTTTGAACCCACGCCCCCCAACCGCTAGGCCGATGAGGTCTGGCGAACCACACCCCACCTGACGTAGAGCGGACCCCACCCATCATCTATTACTGTAACGTTATCACTGATTTTGAACCCGCACCCTCCAACCACTAGGCCAATGAGGTCAAGCAAACCACACCACACCTGATGTTGAGCGGACTCCCACCCATCATCCTCTACTGGAACGTCATCAACCACAACTCCATCGCTCCGCGCCGGGGTCAATGGCTCTCTCAACTCAACTCGGAGTCAATGGTTCTCTTTACTCTTCTTCAATTTGGTTCAGAACCCGCACAAACCCTACCTGATGAATAAACTCACTCGTATCATGTTAGAGAATTTCCTGGTGTCTTTTCTAAGTGCGTAAATAGCTACTCTGAAGGTTCTTTATCGGTTCAGGAATGTTGTTTTTTTTTTCACTTTATTCTTGCATTCAGAGCATGACCAATCCTTGCTTATTGAATACTAGAAAAGCGAAACAAGCAAGCAATAAGCTTAGAGGGTTAGTCAGGTAATGCAGCCACAAAAAAAAAAAACATAAAATTGTAGGGTGCAAAAAGTCAACTCTCTTTGACCAGATTTGAACTCCCGCCCACCTCGTCCTCTCAGTGTGAATCCGCACGCCCTAGCCACTAGCCTATCTGACGCTTAGTAACGTTGACGAAATTAGGCAATGCATAAAAATCGTTATCAGTGGCTGACGCACACGCACAAGCGCGGCACTATGGTTGGATTCACGTATAGAAGTAGCGCGTCACACGAGCGCCTGTGTGTGTATACTACTATTATATATTCCGTGGCGCCCGCATCAAATGAATAGAGATAGCTATATTCGGAGCAATTTTTGCCCGCGCCTCGAATTGAAGTTGCGAGCTGCGTCCGTCACCCTCTTAATATCTAAACTTAAACATTACGGTATTCTAAATCGCTCCATTGACTTATTACAATCGTACTTGACTGATAGAATCCTTAAAGTTGATGTGGGCGGTGAGAGATCTTTTGGGTCAGTTATTGACATAGGGGTGCCACAAGGTTCGATATTAGGTCCTTTCTTGTTTCTAGTGTACGTAAATGACCTTCCTTTTTTGGTTAAAAAACTATGTGAAACAGTACTATTTGCTGACGATACCTCATTAATTTTTAAAGTCGATAGATAGAAGGCTAATTACGATGACGTTAACGCATCTCTGTCGTAAATACTTAACTGGTTTAATAATCTTTTACTTAATGTTAAGAAAACTCATAAGTTTTATGAAAAAATATTTTTTTGAGTGTCAGTTCTAAGTATAAAAATCTTAATGCGGTTTACAGAATACATCTATTTACCAAGTTTCATCAGTACATATAGCTTTTACAGTTTTGTAAGTACCATACTTCAAGCAAATAAATTATTTCTTTTCATTTCATTTCATTTTTTTGAAAAAAAGTGACTGTGACATACGGATGGACAGACAGACAGACATGACGAATTTGTAAGGGTTCCGTTTTTTACCTTTAAAAAATACAAGTGTTCATTCACCGACTACCGACATTTATGAACTTGCAACTCACTCTGGTTTTGCATAATATGAGGAAAATCTCTTCTTGGTGGAAGGTTTCTTTTATTAAATCTGGGGCTATTTGCTTGTTATACTATATAAATTAGACTACTACTACTACACTACTATATAAGTTAGATTTAAAATGTAGCGTTCGTGGTAGTTCAAAAAATACCGCACAGCTTGCCATTGTTATCACCAATCCTGGATGAAAAATATGCAATGGAAACTCTGCGACGGGAATCAGCTAACATAACAATTGGGTTATATTTATTTACTGAATATCTGTCTGTGTTTTTGTCTAACGAAGCGTATTCTAGTCAACACATTGTAATGTCGTGACAAATGTCAGACCCAAGCACAGAATAAGTAATAGTTGGTATCAAATACATGAATTCACAGCTCAGGTCAGGCAACGCCATCTTTATTTTAAATTTTTCCAACTTTCCGGTCGTGTTTTGTTTTTAGACCAGGATATAGCGGAGGCCTGTGGACATATTAGTTACGTAGTACTAGAGAGAAAAAAAATTAAGCTGTTCGGTTCCGCTTGGTATATAGCGTTTATGAATGAAATGATTTTTGCTTGTTGAATCATTTCTCAATATTTGACTAAAAATTGATTTTTTTTTATGTTTTTTTTTTTCCTGGATATTTTTAGTAGGTATCAGCAGCCAATATCGGCAATTACAATTTTTTTTTGGTAATTACAAAATAGTGGAGTATTAGGCACCTACGTACTGATACGAGAATATATATCTATTACATACCCATTATGTACCGTTGGTACTTCTTGTGCAAGTATTTTGTAGTTTGCAATTAGTAATTGTTGTAAGTATTCAATTCAGGCAGCAATTCTTATTTTCAGGGGCATTTCTTATTCCATTCACGGTAATGCTTATCATAGCGGGCCTGCCGCTTATGTTTATGGAGCTATCGTTCGGGCAGTACGCCGCATTGGGCCCTGTCGCAGTTTACAACAAGTTCTGCCCTCTCTTCCGAGGCCTGGGATATGGAATGGTCATAGTGTCTAGCATTGTGATGCTGTACTACAATCTAATCATTGCTTGGACTATTTACTACATGGCGGTCTCTTTCAAGAGCATCTTCTACCAACTGCCTTGGCAGAACTGTGATGCGGATTGGAGCACCAAAAGTAAGTTTAAACAGTTAAAACTGATCTTTGTCAGGACTAGTATTGGTACGTAGTATGGCGTATTATAGTAGTTGATGTTTATGTTTTCTCTCAAACGATGAAGGAAAACATCGTGAAGAAACCCATGGCTTAGTCAGCTCTGCCGTATTGGCCACGCCTTTCCTGTGAATTAAGCTGGCTAAGCTGGCAGGATGGTATAGGTGCGTTGCAAGCCTATTCCATTTAAAATCCTGTCCCAGGCACTATAGCGTCCCGCAAGTAGGTAGGCCTTGAGTAATCCCTTTGTCCAGTTGCTGTTGCTCATGACGTAAAAGACATAAATTATCTACAATAGACGCCAACGCCTGTTTTCTTTTTTATGGTAGTTTTCAGCAATAAATTAAAATAAATAAATAAATATTGTGGACAATTCACACAACACTACCCAGCCCCAAACTAAGCAGAGCTTGTAATATGGGAACCGGATAGCTGATATAATACTTGAATACATTTTTTTTTTTGTAAATACGTACTTAGAATACAATATAACACCCAGACAGAGAACAAACATTTATGTTAACCACACAAATATTTGTTTTCGGTGGGGATCGAACCCACGACCTACGGCGCAGAAGGCAGAGCTACTACCAACTGAGCTAGAGGCCAGTCAAACAAAAAATCTTCTGTTTCAGATTGCTACTCGTACGAGGAGGCTGATGCTTGTGAATCGATTAACGGAACCTACTACTTGAGACAATGCTTCAACCAGAGCTATACTCTGTCTCACAACTTGACTGCCCTCGCGGAAACCGTCCTCAGGCGCCCCCCTGCAGAGGAATATTTTACGTAAGCCTCCACTTTCCCAAGCCCAAACCACTAACAACTTATAAATTATTTATTTTCCTAACAAATTGTTTGTGAATAATTTCGTATAGGTAATTATTCTCTATGTAAATGAATAATGTTTTGACTTTGAATTGCAAATTGCAGTAACCAAGTACTGGGACTTTCTTCTGGGATTGAAGAAACGGGACAGATAAGGCTCGGCATGGCCATCTGTTTGCTAGCCGCTTGGATAATCGTATTCCTTTGCCTATGCAAGGGAGTTCAGTCTTCGGGAAAGGTGAGCTGATAATATCTTCTAGCGAATTCATTCGTGCTATCTATTGAAATATTTATACTTCGTTTTTTTGTACAGGTTGTCTACTTCACAGCACTCTTTCCGTACGTTGTGCTTGTGATATTATTTTTTCGAGGTGTGACTTTGCCTGGAGCATCTACTGGAATCCTCTTCTATCTGACGCCAGACTTTAGTCAGCTTCTAAATGCTCAGGTAGACAAACCTACTATATTTATGAAGTCTAGCTTAGTATGGATATAGCTCGATATGATTTTTCTGACGTCTTTATTGTTTAACAGGTGTGGGGCGATGCCGCTGTGCAAATATTTTTTGCTCTAAGCCCAGCTTGGGGTGGTCTGATAACACTGTCTTCGTACAATAAATTCACCAACAACTGTTACATGTAAGTCATAATAACTAAACTAACTATTGATATTATGTATGATTTCGAAATATTGATCATTTTATGTAAGTACTTAATTACCTACTCATCATAAATGTTTGTTCTCTGTCTGGGTGTTATATTGCATTCTAAGTACGTATTTACAAAAAAAATGTATTATATCAGCCGTCCGGTTCCCATATTACAAGCTCTGCTTAGTTTGGGGCTGGGTAGTGTTGTGTGAATTGTCCACAATATTTATTTATTTATTTTATTTATGTTACTTGATGCTACGGAACCTTTAATGGGCGAGTCCGACTCGCACTTAGTTGCTTTTTTTTTATACTCCAACAAGTACTAAGTAACAATCAAAGAAAGAAAGAAAATACTATTATTTTACATAGGACGTACACGTAAGACAAATAGATTAAAACACAGTAAGGACAGCTGCAGACAGGGAGAAAATCTGTCTACTTAGACCAATACCGACAATAATAACAACAGAAACTCTAAGAAACTGGTTTCCCAGCCAGTTCCGTCCCGTGCTGAATGGTCTAAAGATAAATTATGTCAAATAGGCCCCGGCTCATCTTTTTCTCGTGTCTCGTTGCCCGTTCGCAGTAATGATGTCCTATTCTATTTCCCAAAACTGGCTAACACACCTACTTTAAAAGACTATAATATTTTACATAATGAGTTAAGCACACAAGCAGACATACTATTAGGTTAGATTGGTTGCTCTAGAAATCAGTGGCCTATGTTTATCTGAGGACGTCTTTACAGCTGAAAAATGACGATAGTAACCTTTGGTAAATAAATCATGTATTTTTTACAGAGACTCCTTGATAGTTGCCGCTTCAAACATAGCAACATCTTTCTTTGCTGGCCTGGTAATATTCTCCGTGATTGGCTTTCTGGCCCATGAGCTAGACGTGAGCGTAGACCGAGTGGTTGACCAGGGAGCAGGACTTGCCTTCATCGTGTACCCTGAAGTGGTCACTAGATTACCAGTTTCACCACTCTGGTCTATACTATTTTTCGTGATGCTGTTGACTCTTGGGCTTGATTCGCAGGTACAGTATGAATTATTTCGTTCGAAAGTAATATTTCAAAATTCAAATTATTGTAGGTAAGTACCTACTTCCCTACCTAACTTTAACATAATCTTTGTAATTCATTTCAGTTTGCACTGATGGAGACTGTTACCACGGCTATACTGGACAGATTTCCTAATTTCCGACACAAGAAAGTGTGGGTCGTTTTTACCGTTGCTGTTTTTGGCTACTTGGGTGGGCTTATCTTCACCACTAACGTGAGTATTTTTGAAAGCGACATTTTTAATTGAAATTGCATAAAAATATGCAAGTTACGTACGCAATCATCCTAGGGCCATCTTTATATAATCTCAGAAGTATTTACAACGAATTAAAACACCCCGTGATAGCAAATTGGCAAAACTATCTGGATAATTTTGAAAAGAGAAGGGCGGTAGTTACATCATAAGATATTACCCTCCTACGAGGCCTACTTACTATTTATGTTTTTATGAATATCAAATGTTGGTTTCCACTTAGTTCATAAATATGTATACTACGAATTGATTATTATGTTTCTAGCTCAGAATATACATTTAAATCATGCGAATGAGAGATTTAAATCAGTTCAGAGTAGTTAAAAAAAATGTATGCTCGTGTTAGTGATGATTTCCTGTTCCTATTATTATTTAGAACAAGCATAAGAAAAATCACCAATCTTAAAACTAGATTTCGAAAGCTGTTGGTAGGAAAAACTATTTTACAACTATTTAGTTCCATGAGAAAAGATTAAGTAAGTACTTATTGCTGCAAAATACTGGCTCAAATCACTTCAATTATAATAATATCGCAATGTCCGAATACTGTAAGTTGGGTCACATTCCACTCAGCCCTTGTGGTATTTCTTTTATCTCCAGAGTGGAATGTACTGGCTGCAACTAATGGATAAGTATGCCGCGAACTGGTCTGTGCTGATCATCGCCATTGGGGAGTGTATCCTGATCGCCTGGATCTACGGCGCCGAGAAGTTCTGTCAGGACATTCAGAGCATGATCGGAAAACAGTCCAAACTTTGGGTCTTCTTTTGGAGCGCTATGTGGCGCGTGATTACGCCTTCTGCTTTGGTGGTAAGCCTCTAATCTATACGTCTAAGTATACTAATTTGTATTTTTGTAAGTTTGTAATGAATAAACTTAAAAACTAGGTACTGTGCCCATTTCAAACATTTTTTCACAATAGGAAAGCTACATTCACCCTGAGTAACATAGTTTATAAGTATATTTTTTGTGTTTAAAAAATAAATGTCTGCCCGTGCGAAGCCGGGACAGGCCGCTAGTACTCAATAAGTTTCCTCGCATAGTTCGATATTGTTTCATGTTAGATAACGTGCAATCAATATGTGCCCATAGAGGCACGCTAGATAAAACAAAAATTACTATAGTAATTCCCATGCAGTAGTAGTGGATAAGTATATTTTCCAGTGGAACATTGTTGTCCAAGTAAAATTAAACTTTATTTTTTTAGTAGGTATATAAAGAAAAACGTTCAAAATATGTAGATAAAGGTTTTCAGGTACATACCTACTTGTTCTGACTCTTTAATTTGTATAAAAAAAGGGTGCACGTTTATGTTTTTTATATGTGTGACTGTGTACCATCATAACAAAAAAATCCCTTCTAAATCTATATAGCTAACAATTTCTTTCTCCAAGGACTTTGTAAGTAGGTCGGACCTCGAGTGCAGAAATAACTGGTTTGTTATTTTATTGATACGACAGAAAGAAGAGGCGTTGATTACGTAGGTAGGAGTTTTGTTTTTGCTGCTGAATAATAAATATTTTCATGGCCTGAAAATATCTGTTTCACAAACATGCTCGGAAATTTGAGCATTGTTTTGACTACCTTCTTCGAGATTAATATAAATTGCTTTTCTGGCCACAAACACACAATATAATTATACAGGGCGTCCCACGGATATGCCACATGGAGGGAAAGTAGGTACCTTGAATATTGTATATGGAACATTTTACTGAAAAATACATTATTTTATTAAATGTTGGCTTCAGTTTATCCTCGTGTTCAACTGGATCGAATACAAGCCTGCGTCATACGGGCACTATGTGTACCCGATGTGGGCAGACGCTGTGGGGTGGACCCTTGGCGTGCTGCCCGTCGTGGTGGTGGTACTGATGGCAGTCAACCAGATCTGTAGCGGCCCACACGAACTCACCATCATGGAGGTCAGTTGGCAAAGTTACTGTTACTACTTACCAAAAGGCGAAGACATGCGTCGATTTACTTCTCGCTCGCACATTTTGACCCTTCGGCAACTTTATCATGCACATTTGATGTGCGGGCAGGTTTTTCCGCAAGTAGGCCGCTGGTGGGCCCTTTTTGCGTGACCCTTGACACGTGTTGCTCGAACTATTTTAGGTTCTACAACACGCCGGTTTCCTCACGATGTTTTCCTTCACCGTTTTGAGAGTACCGGCATAGTGCACATACATTTTTCGACAGAACAACTCATTGGTACACAAGTGGATTTGATCCCACGACCTTCGGATCGGAAGGCGGGGCCACTACCACTAGACCCGTCCACCCACCAGTCCCACCAGTGCTCTTATTTTGACCCTTTAAAATCACTGAACTTATTTTTGTCATAAATTTTCTCTGCCCTGACGTCCCGCGATGGGGTTTATTGTCCCTTGCTAACCCCACCCCATTGAAAACATTGATGTGAATTTGAATTGTGTGTGACACCTGCGGGGTGATCACGTATTTTCTGTTGCAATGAAATCCTTGTTTCAATCGTCAGTTTTTACTTGTTTTTGAGCTTCGATTGCATTAAAAAACTAATATGAATTGCAATCCTTGCTTGTCAGACACAAGGCTTTGTTTGTATTCGTTTTTATTGCAATCGAAGCTCACAATCATGTAAAAACTTGAGGATTGCAACAAGCATTTGATTGCAACAAAGGTACGTGATCACCCCACAGAAAGCGCGTGTGTTGGCGCGTCCGACGGAGGAGTGGGGCCAGCACGGCTTGTCGAGCGCGGCGCCGGCGCGGCTGGAGCCGGCGCTGTCTCCACCCGTGCTGCTCCTCCACGGCCGGCCCGTGCTGCGCGAGCGCGGCGCATGACCCCCGTGCTCGCATCCACTCGTCCTCATGCGGAAGGTAACTAGAGCCATAGTTATATCTCACAAGGTCTATTAGCTTGCGGTCTTGACAGAATATCAGCGCATAGCTTCCTCACAGTATAGCTATAGGCAATAGGCTGAGTCAAGACCGTTTTGCTGCTGTAGTACATAGAAACACGAGGCACTTCTCCAGTATCGATGTATCTATTTGTATCTTTCTTCTTTTAATGTCCTTGTTCATTACTGATTTTTGTGTGCTTATCAAGTAAATAAATTAATGTCTATGTCTTAACAGCCCTTTTGGCCTTTAGCGACTCGCCCTGGCTTCGCACGGTTGTCATAATATAAGTGCTATATCAGCTATCTGGTTCCTATAGTACAAGATCTGCTTGATTTAGGGCTAGATAGTGTTATGTGGATTGTCGCAACATTCATCTATTCGTAGACGCTATCAAGAGAGCACCAGTGCTTTCCGCCATCAGCGCCGTGTTGCTGCACGTGCAACAGTTTGTTCTTGTGTTGGTAGTGTGTATAGTATTATCTTATCTGTGGTAGTGTATTAGAATTAAGTCGGCCTGAGACATTATAATTTAACATGTTATCTTTACAGACGTCTCAAGATGGAGACTCAACTTCTGCTGCAAGTGGATACGAAAATGAAATTAAGAAACCAAAAGCGGGATTCAAGTTGAAGATAATAAGCAAAAGAACGGCACCAAATCTCTCAGAGGAATCTGATCAAGCAGTAATTGAACCACTTTTACAGGATGCAATGAACAAACAAATTCTAACTGCTGAATATTTAGCAAGAGTAAACCCTGATACCCTTAATCAAATCAGAAAACGATTGAATGATGAAAAATTGCAGTCTGGCTTTAACATAAATGAAGCATTGTTGACCAAGAAAGATCAGGCTATCTCAAAAACGAATCAATCTAATTCAAATAATAATGCGCCTCTTTGTAACTATATGAATACGAATGTATTCCACAGCCACGGTAGTTCTATAGCAAGTAATACAACAAAAAGCCAGCTTCTTGTTGAAATAGGTGGGTGTAAGCAGAGCGGAGACAACCCTAATCCTTTAATATTTACAACAGCCAAAATTCATACAGACGGCAAAAACATGGAACCAGTTCATATTACGCCTGCCCCTATTGTATCAACAGTTGAGGTCAACGTTTCTAAGGGTGGTAATATTACAACAACAAAAGAGACCAAAGTGAGTAATGGTACTTCAGACATGAATACTTTATACTCTCAACCACCTGTGAATGATAAAGCAAAAGACAACGTGGTTAATATTTCAAATTCAAACGTTATTCCAGTAACACAAATAAACGATAATATTTTAATAAAAACAACTACAAATCCGAACAAGACTATTACAAAGGCAAACAGTCCCTTAGACATACATGACAGTACGTCAAAAAGTTCAAGATCAAATATAACGTCTTCAGTTGTTCAAAAGAAAGCTATGAATGATAAAGCTAACCTAAGTAAACCCTCCATTCAATCTACGCTCTTTAATAAAGCGACGGAAATATATTCATTGCCTGAAGCATCAAAGGCAGTGAATGTAAAAGATGATCCAGCTTTGGCCAAAGATACTAAAGATGATAAAAAGCTTGTTGATGAAACTCGTAAAGTAATGAACGAAACAAATATAAAATTTACCGTTTCTGACAAAGCTTCAATAAATACTACAAAATCACCTGTAGAATCAACTAAAGTCTCTGAATCATCAACACAACTACAAATCAATCAACTAAGTGAAAAAGGCAAGTCTGCAAAAGAAAGCTTGAACTTTGATAGCGATCCAAATTTAAGGAAAGTGGACATAGATTTAGAACCCATTCAAAATAAAACTAAGCAATCACCAATAATTCCTAAAGAATTTGCCGGCAAATCGGATATAAATGCCACAAAATTTCCAAACGTTGGTAAAAATATACAACCAGATTATGCTTTAAAAATTGAGAAAAAAAAAATGAACTTGTCCCCTCAAAACTCCCAACGTTCAACTGAACCGATTGCTAACGCGTTTTCTTCATCTACTAAAACTACTAAAAAGTCAAATGTCATGGATACTAAAGATAAGGATAAGTCACCAAGTGCCAATGAAATTTCAAAATCAACCTCTAAAATGTCCGGAAATAACAATGACATGTTATCTACTAATAAGTCGCCTACTCCTCGATCAATAGTGAAACCTGCTCATGATGTTAGTTCGCCAAACGTGCTAAGTTGTGCTACTACTGATACAAAAACCGTAAGCAGTTCGTTGGTTAGTAATTTGAAGGCAGTAACTTCAACAACTCCTACAAATGTTAATACTAATACTATGCCGTCAAGTGCAATAAAAACTCAGTCTACAAGCACAAAAACAGCGACTTCAACTGGGAACACGAAAGGTACCTCAGTAACTTCCACTAAATCTTCTTCAAAACCGTATTCAGCTTCATCTATAAAGTCGCCAACCGGTTCCAATACAATAACAAAACAGCCAAGCACATCTACTGCTAAAACTGCATCAGGTAAGCGTCCACCACTTGCATTCACAAAGACACCACAAGTGAACATAAGCAGCCCGACTGCGATTACGCCGCCATCAAAGCCGACAGTAAGCAAAATAGTACAAGTAGGCACTAGTAATCCAGCTGGCCACAAAGGAAGGTCTGTGGTGGCATCTTCAACTAAGACTTCAGACGCTAAGACTTCTGACGCATCAAACAAAACAAAAGCACCTGAACCAGATAAAAAAGGTGGGTCGAAACTTAGTGATCTAACAAAAGTTTCAAAAGGTTAAAATTAGAGATTTGTTGATTGAATATATATAATTATTGTAATACATTAAACATTTCGATTTTTAACCCCAAGCTCAATCCAGTGATAGATTTTTTGGAACTGGGGGCTAATTCTCGGGCCAATCTCGATCACTTTGCAATTTTATTTTATTGCTTCTTTTCACAACCCCGCACTCTTTCTACGTTTTCCGTATATCGTAGCTGTCGTGGCTTTTACGAAGAGGTTGTTGATGAATTACTCAAGGAAATCATCCATTCTCTCTTCGAAAAGAAGCAATAAAATAAAATTGCAAAATGATCGAGATCGACCCGAGAATTAGCCCCCTGATTTGCTGTGCGCTACGATTAGGTAGAATCAAATGTGCACAGGTTCTTTTTTTCTCATTGGTCCCTTACAATAGTAATTATTATTGAGGATTAGAGGTAGACCTATTTATTTAATCATTTGACTAACAATTTCAGTCTGTTGATTAAATAAGCTGGTCGAATTTCTTAGTAGGTTATAAGTAAGCATAGGTACTGTTTATAATGATAGAAAAAAATATACCAACAAATATTTGAATAAATAAATTCGAGCATGCCAAAATAATAAATAAATAATATAAATATTGTGGACAATTCACACAACACTACCCAGCCCCAAACTAAGCAGAGCTTGTAATATGGGAACCGGATAGCTGATATAATACTTGAATACTTTTTTTTTTTTTTTTTGTAAATACATACTTAGAATACAATATAACACCCAGACAGAGAACAAACATTTATGTTCACCACACAAATATTTGTTCCCGGTGGGGATCGAACCCACGACCTACGGCGCAGAAGGCAGAGCTACTACCAACTGAGCTAGAGGCCAGTCAAAGAAAAAAATCTATCAATGTCTATCATAAAATATAATAATATCTTTCATAATCTATCAGCAACTAATGCTCGCATAGATAATTCAACTACCTTCTAGAATTGAATCTAAGTCGAAGCGAAAGCTGATCGATTCAACGGCTGATATGTTGGTCTGCCCAAAAGTGCCCCAGGAATCTATGACAGTGCATTTCTTAATACTTAATACCTTTAAGGAATTGAACTTAGCTGGTAAGCATTTCTTCTAATTATGCCTATCTGAACACTGGTTTTACACCGATAAAATACTAATGATTATTGTGCACTAAAGTATCCGTACACGAATTGGGTATTGCTCAAATTTTTATTAATACACTTTATCTGGTTTTAAATCTGACCGTTTATCAGGCGCAGTTTGTTTTAACAAACTTTCAACAATCTTCAGTGGTAATGCATAACATTTTGATTTAAATCGATAATATTACAATTTATATTCATCATGTGCTTATTCTATTTCTTTTAGTGATGACAGTATTATTATTATAACCCTTTGATCAAGAAACCGTTAGGTTACTATGTAATATTTACTTGATGTACTTACCTATATTTATTATTATTTAGACCATAATAATGGCTGTTTTGATAAAAAAAATATATATATTTATAAATGGCAATATAATGTGTCAATGTTTTGGTAGATAGGGTAGCGGTGCTAACATAATAATATATACGTTTTCCTATATTTTTCATAGACAATGTATTTTCCGAACTAAATACTACTCTAAGTACTTATTATCTTCTATTTTCGATGTAATTTGGATAAAAGATCTAGATATAGAAAAGACTTACATCATCTCAATATTGTCAATTTAAATGTCGTTTTATTGTACCGAAATATCTTAGAATATTAGTTTGTACTTTGTACTGATTGGTGTCCAGAGTTAAATATTAAGGACACAGGGTAGAATCAGATTAATCAATTTATAGAATATAGGTAACAACTAAAGCATGTATTTTTATTTAGTTCGAAAACATAATATTGACAAATTCACGAAAAGAGAAACAACACGATAAGAAAAAGAATTTAACGCTTATTTTATTATGAATATTCTGTCTTCTTTAAATTATTATGTCTGATTTCACAAAAACTTTGAGCACATAACGGAATTACAAAATACAAAGTGTTTTATCATCAATGTTATTTTGGAAACCGTTACGGCTGATCATCTTCTTGTATAAGACAATGTTACCATTATGCTGAAGCGGATTTAATTATGAATTGTTAAATTTTAGATGAGTATCTACCTACCTACTTTTATCTTACACACGAGTAGGTGCCTAAGTATACGAACGTACTTTTAAACTTCCTAAGCACTTCTGTTTTTAAGCAAAGAGGTAGATAGGTACGTTTTTTGTCGATTGGTCCTATTTGTAGCGTAATGAGTGCATTATAACCGAGTTGTATAAAGAAGTGTGAAAATATAATTCGAGTATCTACCTAGCTACGTCCAATGCATTTACCTACACGATTTATCCGTCGTTACCTAAGCTCAAAAGGTGTCGGTATATTCTCCGCGCTCAAAAATAATGCATTCGACTGGATAAAACTATGTATCTATTTAGTGTTGTAATAACTTCTTGTCCGATTGGGAATTAATTATGTAGCCTTACCTACTAAAAGTGAAAGCGTGGAAGTTTTATTTAATTCTTTCGTGAAATGCAATCGTCCCTCATATGGAATTGCTAATATATTTTTAGGACACCCTGTCCTTAATATAGTCTGAATATACAAATATTTAACTGTAGGTTTGCCTTTATGACTGCCGAATTCTACCTGCCTAGAAATATACATTTAGGCCTTGGAGGTTTAGGCAGGTAGAAAATAACTATACGCTATGAAAAAGCATGTACCTAACCGGCGCGGCGGCGCGGCGGTTTAAATGGAATGCTAATTTACAGCCAAACTCTGTCCAAACTCAGTTTGCACCTCACGTCGATTACAAAAAAACTACAAAAAACCGTCGGCCTGCAAAAATGGATTTGCTATAACTTTAAAAAATTAAACGAAATATGATTGTACGATTTTACTTCGCATTTATTGTTTTTAACATAATAATATACACAAAAAGCGAGGTGGAAACTTAGCTCGGTGGAGTTATACTTACTTTAACACTATTTGGCTCTAAATGTTAAAAATAACTCAAGCAAATACTTTTATTATGAAATTTTGTGAAAATTCCCTGGTATTGGACGTTGCGCTGCGCTGACTCTGTTTGAACAAGCAATTCCACATTACAGGTACCCACTTCCATCATCCTGCATGTTAGATAGGTAGTCCCTAAAATTGTGCCAATATAAAACCTACCGTCAAACTCCATTAAATGTAGGTATTGTATGTAGGTACGTGCTATTAGTCGTGCTCTTGATTTAGAGAGTCAACTTATTATAACTTGACATTATAGGTTAGATTGTAGTTTGGGTACCTATGTATCTCCAATCAGTTCAAGCTCGTATAGCATAACTAATTTTGATGAACCTACTTTATGTATAACTGCAAATAAAAAAAAAACTTTATTCTTATTGTACCGTGAAAATGTAAGAAGCATAGAGTCATTTAGAAAGGTAGCCTTAAGAGGGCATCACACAGGCGACTCTCCATACAAACGTAGTCCCCTATTTCCTCCCTGGATAATGCCTCTAGACTAGAGTAACCATTTTTTCTCATAAAATCTAGATCTGCTATATACGTGCTCGTATGTTTTCCTTTTTTTCAGAAACCTATTGATAAAGAAAATATCACCTCCAATCCATATTTCATATAAATCATATTAGGGTCATATTTTCTTTATGACCCTATATAGATAGCAGATCTGGATTTTATGAGAAAAATGGTTACTCTAGAGGCATTATCCAGGGAGGAAATAGGGGACTACGTTTGTATGGAGAGTCGCCGGTGTGATTCCCTCTTAATTGTGGTTTAAGATTCAATGTTTATAAACTTACCTTTTACTTACTAATGCCATGATTCATAGAAGTTAATGTTATTATTTTTTTAGATAAACTTATTTTGATAACTATCCATTTTATCCCGTTGTTAATGATTTTGTAAATGAACTTATACCCACGTTCCTATATGTTTATACTTTGAAAGCGTCCTACCCATTGTATGTTATTTTTATAGAAATGTGTAATAAACCCGTAAGTGTTGTTCTATGACTATAATTAGAAAACGTTTTAGACATTTTGAATGGTTATTGTTAAAACTAAAAGTATGTAGTGTTTTGAGTGGATGATGCTGTTGATGGGATAAATACGAGCACTATTTATAATAGGTATTTCCCCTTGCGTATCTGTAGCTTAACCTATATTATATAGGCATGCTAAGTCAGTATGGAACATGGAAAGTAAACCTAAAATCGACATTGTAGAACATTATACTTAACAAACTATGTACCTTACCTACCTATCTAAATAAGCCTGGTAAACATGATTATTAGACTCTTCATACATTGTACGTCTGTGGATGCCAACAATAACCAAAGTTTAAAAAGAAATATCAGCTAGTGAGAATTTCACACTATGCCAGATTTTGTGCTACTTACTAAAATATGCTGCGCTCTACGTAAAGCGTCGCGACTACAGCAGCTAAATGGGGTGGGTCTAACGGGCTTACTAAGATGTGCACAGCGCACTAACCATTAGGTAGTAGTAGTACCCTGATATCTCTTGTACGCCGCGTCCATCACACCACACATAGTGCATACGTAATTATCCCAACAACATGCGCCGTACAAAAGCACAACACAGCCATCACAGGACAATGGGTCTCGTGTTTTCATCGTGCACAACAAAACCTAGATATTGTTCGTAAGTGACAATTAAATTTGCCTAATGGTAGGTATAATATAGGTTGTTGTTAAATCGATGTATTTTAGAAAATTATTGATCAAATCGATGTTACATAGATGTTTATTGTATATAAATTATTTGGCTTTACCAAAGTCGATGATGTGTGTAATGTAGTGGTTTAGAAGGCTGTATTTTTGTGTGATATATTAGGAAGAACGGAAGACATCATATCTTTGATAATATTGTTTAAAGACTCGGGAACGGAAATACAGGCCAATAGGAATCGGCAAAGATGTGATACTCGCGAAATGAAAGGTTTAGTTTTAGTGTTGTTGTGCTATTATATTAAAATAAATGTTCAAATGTGCCAAATTGTTTTATTTATGGAATCAACCCCTCTCTATATACCTACCTACCTGCATGACCAACTGGAGTAAAGCCTAACCTTACCCTGTCATCTGATCCGTACAGAATTCGTAGAAGTATTAGAGCCTTGAAAGTAATGATGCTGATAAAACAGACAATTCAATAAATGTCTCCTCATTAACTTTTTGCATGGGATTGCTTAAACTTAGGTTTAATGTTACAGATTCTAAACTTTTTTCTTTCTGTTAATCAATTTTGAAGGCTTTGAACAGGTACCTAGTCCGCCACGCGAAGGCTTTTATCGCGATGACGCATGACGTAGAATCGAACTTTCTTCCACCGTTTTAATTTCTACCAGCATTCGCGTCGGCCCTCAGTCGTGAGCGCACGCCAGCTATAGCGCGCACACCCATTCTTTAAAGCAGTTGCACTAAGTTGACTTTAATTTCTAAACAGCCCAGTGAGTGACCAACACTAACTCAATCCAACCGTGAATTCAAACTGTAAATTACCTACTCTTGCTACCATTTTTGTATAAAACAGGAACTTGAGTGTGCAGGTTACAAGTGAAATGAATTCGCCAGTTTCGTGCATTCCAGTGAAATAAGGCGTTGATCAACAGACGATGTTTTGTTTTAGTTCTAGACACAGTGATTAGTTTTTTCTTCTTTGTTAAGTTTGGTAAGTTTCCCTAAAAAAATACCTACTATATAATATGGTCCGTGCTTAGGTATTTCCTAGAACAATACGTGTAGTAGGTTGTTAGTCGTTAGGAGAAGGTGAGATATAAATTGATCTTAGAGATAAAAATGTCAATACAATCTCAATAATATAAGCATACCTACGGCTATTGAATTATATTTATTATATTCTCATTCTTCCAAATATACAAAACTCTTTCATTCCATTACTTACTGGCTGGCCGGCAACGAAAACACAGCCTCCATAGTCATAGAAGTACGAAATTTGGAGGGTAGATTTCTGCTTATAGGTATTTATGTTTCTGGCGCATTACGAAAGAGATTCCCGAAACTAAGTCTTTGATATCGGGATCAAAGTCTAAGACAAAAATCATTTGCATCGCAGGATCACTTTGAATCGCCTAAACTCGTAGCTAGGTGAGTCGGTGGGTGCCAGTTCCACATGCAGCGGGATGTAGCGGGGTGTAAAGCTTTTTGCTAAAGTGTGTGTAATTAGATTGCACAAAAGAGATGCTCGTGATTCTCGATAAATAAGTTCAGTCATTTCACATCTTGCAAAAAGTTAAAGAGTGTGCAAGCAAGAAGTTGTTTCACGGAGTTCAGCGTCTTAATATACCAATTATTATTATTGTAAGTGTGTAACAGGCTTAATTACTACATTTAGGTAGGTTTCTTATGCCATGTTTGAGAACTTTTGTGTTTCTAAAAACAGATACTTACCTAGTAAAATGTTAGCATGCTGATTGCTGTTAGTTACCTTCTCTTAGAAAAAGTACCTACCTATGCCACTTTTTTGGGCATAGCTGTTTTAAAATCGATTAAATACCGACTGAACGAATCTATCGCCACGAAACGATCGATGCCAAATCATCTACAGCTTCATGTTTCTGCGATGAAAGATATTGATTGAGAGTTCAGTATCACGCGTAATTAACAATGTGTTAGTTAGTGTTTAGCTAGAAAATAAAATGTACCTAAGCAGCCGTATGGAGCGTGCGAACAGAAACTGAGGCTCCGCCGGCGTCGTCGTCGTCTCGTCAGTCGGCTCACTTTCCACCCATTCATGGGGCTTCCAACTTTTTTCCAACGATTTCTTTCGTCCATTTCTATCTTCTATTTCCAACTTTCTTTGTTTTCTACCGCATCGACCACTGCAACTTATCTGTGATGGGTTTATATTATTGCATGTTGAGCTTTGATTCGTTTGGGACTATTACGTAAGAATAAATAAATATTGTGAATAGTCCACTATGGGAACCAGGTAGCTGATATTATACTTATAATATTTTTTTAATACATACTATGAATACAATATAACACACAGACAGAAAACAAACTCTGTGTTTACCAAACAAATATTTGTTCTCGGTGGGGATCAAGCCCACAAACCACAGTGCAGAAGACAAAGCTGCCAAATGAGCTGAGAGGCCAGCATGTGTGAACATTCGTTGAGGTTGCATATGATTGTTTAGTGACTTTGTAATTTGAGAGTGCTAGGTATATAAGTAGGTATCTAATATACTTCACCTATATATCTAAGAGCAATCAAACTGCTTGGGCGTTAGGTTTGCATAAAAAAAAAAAAAAAAACTATAAATGTTTCCACCTTTCGAAAGAGTTAGTTGGAGGAAGCAGAGGGAAAACATAACATAACTGATTTCCCAAACTGAGGTACGAAAATAACGTTGCATATAGATAATTACGTATAAGACTGGTGTTATCGCAATGTTGCTGTCAATACTAAACTTGTAACGGCTTTGAGAATGAGCTGTCTTTGTTATTTTAGCTTTTTAGAGAGTGACGGCAACATTTTATGGCGGAAAATTAATTATCAAAATGATTATTGATTCGATCCATAATTATTAGAATTCGGGTAGGTACGAAAATAATGTCAAAAAACAACGCTTTGTATGATTCTATTTCCATGGCCCTATCTTGCAAATTTATACAATCCATTACTTCCAAACCATAAGCTACCACAAGCTCTGTCTGGCTCTGGTTTTGAGTCTGTGTGAGTGCTCACCAGTATACTATTCTGTGTGTGACGTTTCGACGTAGGATTTATTTAGTGAACACTCACACAGACTCAAAACCAGAGCCAAAGACAGAGCCAGACAGAGCTTGTGGTAGGCCTACTCGTATAGTTTACTTACCCAGGTACCAACTACTACCTACATGTGGTTCGAAATGATTACATACGGTAAATGTAGAAAATTGCAGTGCAGGTGCGAGTGCAATAGGCTATATGGGTAAACCAAGATGCGCTTGATGACGCAACCGACCGCTGGCGCTGGCTGTGCCGATTGCTTGCTATCCCATTACAAATAAACATACCTAGTTCACCTTATGTACACCAGACCTTTTATACAATCAGATCATTGATGGAATAAAACTTTAGTCAGGATGTGATTTTGCTAATATTGGGTGTTATAATGAATTCATTTTATACACCCCTATTTAAACCACCAGAAAAAAATTAAGGACTGTTTTTACGGAGGCTACTTTCAATATAGCAGCATCCGATTTTTTTTCTTGTATTAACAAAATACCGGTTAGGATTTTAATAAATATGGCATTGAGAAAATTGTATTAGTTGGTCACAATAGATAAAAAAAACTATAGTTTATTCTCAAAAAATAGGACATACAGAGCAACAGACAGAATAACATGAACGGAAAAAAGACAAAGACAATTTGTTTTATTTTATTTATTTTAGAACAAAATCCACAGCTCTTAATATACATGTTTGTACATAAAGAAATATGCAGAGCCTACACTAAAATTAATAACCTTGTGTCGTAGGTCCTGCGAATAAAAAAAGCAGCCAAGTGCGAGTCGGACTCGCCCATGAAGGGTTCCGTAGCATCAATTAACATAGTATAAAGGTTTTTGTAGTTCGTCGAAAGGTAAATTGCGGTTTACGATTTATGACGTATAAAAAAAAACTACTGATTAGATCTCGTTCAAACCAAATATCGTTGGAAGTTTACATAGTAATGTACAACATATATTTTTTTTGGATTTATCATTCTCTTATTTTAGAAGTTAGAGGGGGGGGGACCAACTTTTTTCTACTTTGGAAGTGTCTCTCGCGCAAACTATTCAGTTTAGAAAAAAATGATATTAAAAACCTCAACATCATTTTTGAAGACCTATCCATAGATACCCCACACGTATGGGTTCGATGAAAAAAAAAATTTTGAGTTTCAGTTTCAAGTATGGGGACCCCCAAAATTTATAGTTTTAGAAAAAAACGATATTAGAAACCTCAACATAATTTTTGAAGACCTATCCATAGATACCCCACACGTATGGGTTCGATGAAAAAAGATTTTTTGAGTTTCAGTTTCAAGTATGGGGACCCCCAAAATTTATAGTTTTTTTTCTATTTTTGTGTAAAAACCTTAATGCGGTTTACAGAATACATCTACTCACCAAGTTTCATCAGTCTAGCTCTTATGGTTTCGGAGAAAAATGGCTGTGACACGGCCGGACAGACAGACAGACAGACATGACGAATCTATAAGGGTTCCGTTTTTGCCATTTGGCTACGGAACCCTAAAAAACACCAACCTGAAGTGTAATAGTAAATTGTTATACAAGGGCAGTAAGTGAGCTTTTGCAGAAAAATATCCTATTTGGCACCCGTGCAAGCGCAGCTCGCAAAGGGCGATAATGGATCGAGTGTATCCGAATTATTTAGATGCCCGAGCGAGCAATAACTACTTACATCCGATCCGATAGTTTTATCAGAAAAGAGATTGTTTCAACAAGGAGGTTTGCATAGCTTGAGCTGTAATGAACCATAGCCTTAGACAATTTAGGTTAAATTGTCTAAGACCATAGCGTATCAAGCATAGTGTGACGGTAAAGTGATTTGAAAATGGAACGAATTACAATGCACTGAGCGGCATACGCGTACTACACAGCCTCTTTGCACAAAAGTAAATCCTATTTATTGAGCATGTATGATGTAAAAAAGATTAACTTGCATAGCAATGGATAAGTACACATTGTTACCTTTTTACTATTAGCTTTCTCTTAGCACCAAAGGTTTGCTGGAAGAAAACTCTGCTCGCCTATGTACATGTCCTTTGTTATTACTTATTTGTAAATATTTCTGTGTGCATTAAAGAATTAAAAATAAGCTCAAACGTGCATTCTACTAAGGCGTGCTATAGTGAACTTATTGCCTATGCTATGGTAAAGCGTTCATTTGCATACCTACTCTATCGGCAGCATGTCTTGCAGAGTACCTATCAAACGGAATAATCGACCAACCAAGCGGCCTAGAGGTCGGGCCGTTTAATTGGCGAAGAGTCGCTCTAGCCGGTTTCCTGCGCTGTTTTACGACATTCCTTCCTCTCTATGTTCTAACTGCGCTACTCCTTACAAATAGCTCAGTGGCACTTCCACATAGACGTTCTAAGAAAGACTATCCTGTATTTGAACCCGAGTAACTCAATCCCCAATAATGCGTGTTGTTATCGGGCTTCCCCTGTTTAGCCGGAAACAAGAATCCCCTCAGTCATGCACCGGCACCGTCTCCCTAAGAGTTTTTGTTGTGTATCCTAGCAATATCGATTCAAGTTTGAATCGTATGGAAATACTAAACTTTGTAGCGTTGTTCGGTTAAAATGTAACAATACCTGCGACGAAGTAAAATAACTAACAATAGAAGTAAAGCCTTATCTGTCACGTCGATCAAAAAAAGCTTCGTGGAAGTGAATCAGGTTTTCGGCAGTCTTGATTGAGAGGTTTACTAACTTTTATGCATCAAGGTATCTAAAGAGATTTTAGTTTGTGATTTGGCTGAGGGCATTGCTCTGTATCTTGACGAGAAAAAACGGGGAACAGTTGTCGAGCGGCGCGAGGATTCACGGTCGAGCGAACCCGCGCCACCTGCGCCAGCGCCACTGATACTCGCCTGCCATTAGCACTCTGATATCGCACCACCATTCCCTGCGTATTTTACTATTAGATAAAGACTCTAAGTTTGGAGAACAGAGACGAAAAGTTGCTTTTTTGTGTGAGCATTTAGTTTATAATAGGCCTATGTATCACAAAGTTTTAACACAGTTTGGCACCTTATGAGTTTGTGACTGATGAAGTTTTTAAAGACTTTTATGTAATAAACTTTCACTTCCTTCAATCTACTATCATTCGTTCAATTGTCAATGCGTATAGTAAGTTAGTATTTACTTTCATATTTCGTAATTAAGAAGTGGGTGCTTATATACTTTGATAATAGAAAGGCAGATGAAGTATGAGCATAATCTATTAATCAAAGATTCTATTGATAAATTTGGATTGCAACAAAATCAAGAATTTTCCATTGAGGCTAATGACGTTTTCTGTATATGTACATATACATAGACAACATCATTTTCACCTACATGGGCAGTTATGTTGGCAAATCAATTTAGATGGAGCAAGGTAATTAAGGTTGATCTCGTATAGCACACTTAGTGCCACTAAGCTCTGCAGCCTTTGACTAGAGAAATTAGACGTCATGTTGACAACCTGTCATCGACACAATGACATGACATTCATAAAATATAGTATTTTAATTTAGTTTTCTGATATTTTCGGAAGTTATATAGCTTTTTCATTTTAATTATTTATTTTGTATTATTTGATGCTGTGTAATTTCAGTGGCATTACTTGAGGTCTTAGCAGAAAGTGTGAACAGTTGGAATGAAAGTTCGTACTATACACATTATGTGATATCCTGATTTTTTACCGATGGTTTTGAAGAAAACTGCCATCATTTACTTTAAAACCAATGACAGCCGACTTGTCTATTGACTAAAAACTATGTTATTGAAGTAAAATATCGTCACTTGACATTGGCAAAATTATCCCAATGCATGGATGCCATCTAATTATGAAGAAGAAAATGTAGGTATAGTCTAAGATCCCGCTATAGAAGGACCTTCACCGAGCTGGTTATTTAATGAAACGTATTTTATATATAATTAAACATGCCAATAAATATATTCTATATGGGTTGCCTATCAAATTTCACTCCAGGATAATTATGATTAATTAATAATTATAAAAAAAAAAATTAAACTTTCCACTGGTTTGTTTATTAAACAAATTATATACCAATCGAAAGTATAGACCCCAGTATTTTTATTCAATAAACATACCGGTGCAAAATGCTAGTATCGATTTACCTGTTTATACCTGGCTACCCGAGAGTTTGTGACCGGAAAAAAATAGGCAACCTAACGTTTGCATATTCTATGGGGTCTATACTTTCGATGGGTATAGAATTTGTCTAATAAATAAACCGGTGGAAAGTTAAAAAAACCATTTAGTTTTTTAATTATTAATTAATCATATCCTGGACTGAAATTTGATAGGCAACCCATATAGAATATATTTATTGGCATGTTTAATTAAATATAAAATACGTTTCATTAAATAACCATCTCGGTGAAGGTCCTTCTATAGCGGGATCCTATATACCTATACCCACCTTTTTCCCTAGCTATTACCTTAAAGCCAGCGCACATCTAGGCGATGGCGATGGCAATCAACTGAAACGCTGTCATGTTTGACTAACATCAGCTGAAACGTCAAGTCAAATCATATTTGATAGCGTTTCACGTGATCGCCATCGCCATCGCCTAGATGAGCGCAGGCCTTTCGTGTCTGAATCGCTCTCACTCACTCTTTCGCTCTGTCACTTTAAAATAACAGAGTAACTAATTACTTTGAAATATTATAGGTAGGTTTGTTCTGTACTGCTGCGTCCAAATACCATGAAACTGGCTCCTGTTAAGTACCCGCACATTTGTGGAATATTTACCTCGCCCACTCACTTAGTTATACTATTGTAGAGATAAAATAGGTTAGTGTTTGTAATCCGTTTGCATCGAACGAAGCTAGTTGTAGGAGGCTGCGCCGGCGCATTGCAGACGAGGTCGTTGCACCGCCCTGAGAAGGCTGCACTCTAGCCCTTACCACAGACAATATAATAGGAATACCTACAAACTTTTCACTTTAGTGCTAATGGGAATGGAAATTCTACCTCATGAACGCATTGTATTATTGATCTTTCTGGAAACTTAGGAGAGATTTAAAATCAGCAGCGGACTTTTTCAGGCATACTATGGTTATATAATTATGATAAAAACGCGAGAGGTTAATTTAAATTTAAAGAATTTTTAATGAATCGCTATAACGCGATTGGCCCGACCGGAAGAGATAAATATTTATAGGTAAGCTGTAAGTCTAAGGGGTGTCTAAGGTGACCAATATAATGAAATTGCATTGCAGGTGCAAATGTTTAAATTTATTTCAGTCAAGCAATATTGAATCATGACATGAAAGACATAGAGCCTATTTTAGAATATATTGCATGTAAAGGTGAGATATTTGCCCACCTAACCTCGAGTCAACCCGTATCCTCTGCATCTTCTACGAGTAATGAGGGCAATGACTACAGATTTTATTATCCGCTCGGTATGACATGTAGCCTGACTTTGCGGACTACTAGAGTGTCTTTATACACTATCTTTCTATATATACAGTATCACAGTACATAGTACCTGGTCTATTGTATACGCGCACTTATCAAGCTCAGAAATCGGAAATGAGGATATCCGAAGAAAAACCAAGGTCACCGACATAGCTCGTAGAGTAAGTTGAAGTATATACCAATGGGCAGGTCATATAGCTCGAAGAACCGACGTCGAAGAATCGTTGGTTGGAGAATAAAGATTCTCGAATATGGCAACCACGAACCATAAGACGAGACGTTAGGGCGCCCCGCCCACCCACCAAATGGACCGACGATATTGTTAAGATCGCGGGAAGGTGATGGATGGAAAGGGCTCAGAATCGTACTTCCTGAAAATGTGTAGGGGAGGCCTAGTATGTCCAACAGTGAACTTCTTCAGGCTGATGATGACTACAAGCTGCAAGATTTATTAAAGTTTCAAGATTCGAATTCATTCAATAGGTAAGCCTAGAAATTCTCGGAAAATAATTGTTCTCAGCAACCAATAATAATTTGGGGAGAACCGTGGTAATCAAAGGCGGTGGGAATGAGCGCGGGCCATTCAGTTAATTATATAGTTTGAAACAGCAATGTTTGTGTTAGCAACGCTATAGTGTAGGCACTGGTTTTAGAAAGAAACTATGCTTACCATGACGAAATAAACCCTTGAATACGAAACAACTCCATAACCTTTACTTTTCCAAGACGTTATACAATTATCCGATAATGTCAAGGGAAGTACGAATAACTATTACAGTAAATAAGTATACAATGCACTGGTGAGCACTCACACAGACTCAAAACCAGAACCAGTGACAGAGCCAGACAGTTCTGTCCAGAAAGGTAGTAGCATATTATTTTATTTTCAAAATCGAGAATTTGTAGAAAAAGTCTGGTGTGATAGAAAGAGATAGACATAGAAAGGTGTAAGTGTTAGAAAAGGATAGACATACCTATATGTATAAGGTGATACGTTAGGTAACACCATTAGTAAATTAATTCTCAAATTTTGTTCATTTTATGTGAAAAGTCCTTAGCTTATTTTTGTTCACACCCATTTAAATCCTACTAACTACATAATATTATAAATTATGTCAATTGTCAAGTTATGTCGATATTTGGATGTTTGTGGGTTAAAACCTAGGCTAGCATGAAGGTCACATTTTATCCTAAAACTTTAGAAAAAAAACACGGGGCAAAAAGGCCATTCCGTGGGCAAAGCCACAGGCGCCAGCTAGTTTATCATAAAGTTAGATTTCGTTTTTAATGCTGACTTTCCGCTATATCCAGCTCTGTTTTGAGAACTTAGCCTCAGTCTGTAATTTAATCAGTTTGTAATTTTGTCATACAAAAAACATCAACGCGCGCCTAGCTACGAGCTACGATGGGTCTACGGCTTACGTGTTACGGTTCATATTGTATTCGGACTATTGTTTTATGACAACTGGGCAAATACACGTTCTAATTACAGATAACGGTTCAGTTTGCTACACATTAGACTGCAGGAAAGTAAACATCGTACGTAAACCGCAGTAGTATGTCTTTTGAATGAAGAATGTCAAAATGGCATATTTGGCCTAAAGGTCACCTTATACGAACCCTTCACCAGATTAAAAAAGTTGAACATCTCTGTCTCTGGTTTTGTGTATGTGTGAGTGTTGAGTAAATCAATCCTACGTCGAAACGTCACACACACAGTATAATACAATGGTAAGCACGCACACATAGACTCTAAACCAAACCAAAGCCAGAGACAGAGCCAGACAGGGCTTGTGGTAGGCCTACTGGCCTTAGACAGTCGTCAGTAGCATGCTCCACTGTAAATTTTAGTGTGTAGAATCAATTCGTTGCAATTTCAGTACGAGTTTTGACAAACAACCGATTCGTTCCATTTCTCCGCTTGGGCATTATCACCGGAACCATTGAGATAAAACCACTGACCGGAACTAAGACCGTATCGGCGTCCGTATTTCGAAGCTCATGTCTATTGCCCCATATGCCTCATTTAATCAAGCACAAGTAATGGTGAAGAGTGGCACGTCGGTCAAAAAAGCCGCAGCCAGGTTTATGGACAGGACAGTTTAGTTAGAGTTTTTCTTTGCAGGTGAGCAATGTACGCTACTTCAACGGCGTCGACGACGACGTCGGGCTCCGGGCGAGCGCTCAGCGGCCCGACCGAAGACCGCCGCGTGCGGGCTATCCGCTTGTTGCGGCCTCGACGCGCCGCACCCGCCTTCGGCTTCTCACTGCGCGGGGGCAAGGAGTACGGAGCCGGATTCTTCATATCGAAAGTGGAATTCAACTCGGAAGCTCATCTACAGGGTCTGAAAGTAAGTCAGATAGCACTTATTGACTTTTTGTAGTAGGTGTATGAAACTTATCATGTATTCCACTCAAGGTCCTGGCTAAATTAGATGGAGTGTTTACTTTATCCGAACTAAATATTTGTTTAGGTACTTATTAATTGTTTATTATTGTATATTGTATTGCATAATGTTGGTATTATTTTTATTAACTGCTAATAACTACTTACGAATTGTGCACTAAGAATGATTAGTAATAAATAACTAATTTAATAATGTAGCAGCCAGCAAAAGCTTTGTTTGTGTTTTTTATCATTTTTTTTTCAATAATCAGCGTTTGATTTTGCAAGCCTGTTCGAAATTGAAATAAAACCTTTGATAAGTTACCTTATGTTTCGGAGTTAAATATCGACTGAAATTATAACTAATAAACACGACAGTATTTTCATTCAATTTTTGTCGGCCGCTCCTCGATTGTATTTGACTATAATACAGGCAGCAATTTCGATTTATCTCTAACAAGACGGCGCGGGCGTACCACAAGCTCTGTCTGGCACTGTTTCTGGCTTTGGTTTTGTGTCTGCGTGAGTGTTGACTAGATAAATCATACGTCACTCACACAGTATAATACACTGGTGAGCACTCACACAGACTCAAAACCAGAGCCAGACACAGAGCCAGACAGAGCTTGTGGTTGGCCTACTGGTTGTCAAAATAATACTCACCGAGCATGTTTGAGAAAAAATAATTTCTGAACTGTGAAAAATACGCACAAAATGTATTGTGTTGATGGCGTAGTTTTTGCGTGTCCGTTGAGCAATGCGCATTATCTCTTTGTTTAGTTTAGGTGTTTGAGTCGTTCTTACATGCCCAAAGGAAGGTAATCTTGTCTACTTGACACTTTTTATCATGGTTTGTCATTTGTTGCGAGAAGTTCCCACGATCCCCGCGTTGGTATCCCACAGCTGGGCGCGTGCGAATAATTCTGATAATAATTAACTCACTGGTTGCTTCTATCCTCTGGCTTCTGTACAATTATGTATTGCCGAGGTTGAATGACTGATGCAAGACCATTCTATTCTTTTGGAGCGCTCACGTAACTCGTCGACTGCTCTGCTATCTCGACAGGTTAAAACGATTATTACGATCATAAACAACTCATCTAGAACGATAAAAAATATTAAAAGTTGCTCCGATACTCGTTTGAGAGTTGCTTATTAGTCGTTTGATACATTTAACTGTGGCTGTTTCTCCTGAGTGTACTACATTATGTTTAGGAAAATGCAGGAAGTTGGAAATCCGTATATTTTTAAGAATCTGTAGAGCTGTATATGTGTGAACCTGTGAGGGTTAAACTCTCACCCTGTTGAATTGGGGATCTGAAATAGAAATCTATACAATTGGGAATGAACCTTAGAAATTTTAGACATACCCTAAATGGCTGAGCATGAATAAAAAGTACTAGACCATTTTGTAAACTCTATTGCAATTCAATTCAGTCTCCAACTTTTTTATACTAGATCATTTATTTTACGAAAAATTCGGAGCAGGGTCCTTGAAAGGTTTCAGTTCTACCTTATATTTTCTTTGAACCTATTTCATCGATCAGTATAAAATTCATCTATATAGTTAGCACGTTACCTGAAGGGGTAAATAGTGTGTATAAAACATCCAAGATGTGTGACTGCAGCTGATTGAAGTTTTTAATAGCTTTGTAGAATTCACACGATTACTTCCTTAACAAAGATGTTACGAAAAATTCACGGGTATACATCCGCTCCTATTCAACGAAGCACAATGTAGTGTTTTGAGAAATCACATAATTCTGGGAAGAACGAGCTTAAACCAACTCAAACTAATCTCCAACTGGCAAAAAGCTTCTAATCAAATCGAGCCTTTATGGTCTACATCTTATCTCTTCATCTCTAGCAAACATTTTTTTCTTGTCAAAACGTGTTGATGTACGTTTAATATTAAATGCCAGCGCATATCCAAATGTTATTTGGATAGTCATACGCTGGAATTTAACGACAAACAATTTAGCATAACAATCAAAGACGTATGGGTAATAAACTTATCGCAGATTTTATCCGCCAGATTTCGTGACTTCATACTCAATATACATATGTATTGCATACGCATGGTTTAATTTCATACATAGTTCTTATGTGTCTTCTTACTATAGTAAGTAGGTATATAAGTATTTATAGATTGAGAATTTCATGATCTCGATGTTTCCGAGAAAACTAAGTAGAGAAAACCCAAACCCCGTTGAGCAATTAACGTTGCATTACCTATAGCTGCAGAAAGCTTGACGGAAGTGAAATTAAAAAATTACAGATATTTAAAAAGCCTTTGACGCAGACACCCTATATTCAGCTGCCTTAGCTTGCTAACTGCAGGAAGGTGGTAAGCGGTGCAATTATACGACAATTTTGAAATACTTACTGTGCTTCTAAGAGCCGGTCCCTAAGAGCATGTCCGGCGAGTGAGTCACTCAACTCACGGAGACTTTCTACGACGCAGTCGCGTGCGCATCTCTTCAAAAAAACCTTGTGTAACACTCGCTAAAATAGAAAATAGTTAATACGGTCCCTCCAACACCGCAGCATGGTTGCGTGCGTTTACATGATTGTTCTCTTATCTCGAGAGATTACATAAATATCTTGTAATCTCGTGTGCAATAACTAGTATGCCTATATGTGAACGTTGCCCGAGGCTTGGATTAAGTTAGACTCTACAACGTGTTACAAAGTATAATTCAATAAGATGTGGGCGTTTGTGAAGTAATTTCAGCGACTGTCTCTGTAACATATAAAACAGGATTTTCCTGCTTTCCTTATAAAGGTTCTATAACTAAAAGTGTCATCGAGACCCATTTACTAAGCCCTGCTGTCCGTCTATTTTTATCACATCAATAACCAATTTCACCTGAAGTGCTCATGGGAAGTGCAACGACATGGCAGCCCACGTTATGTGGGTCTACTTTACTATTTTCTTTGTCTCACTTTGCCGGATATTTTCGGGTTATTTTGCTTTGTTAATTTCATTTTTTCCAAAAACTAAGGTTGATAATATAAAGTGCACTTCACTACCTGATAAGAAGTATAAACAAATATGAGTCACAGCGAAACTAATATCACCTTCATTTAAACTGCAGCCGTGTGTTATGTATAAGTGCATACAGTTTCTATAGGTAAGTGTTACTTATACATGAAACTGTTGGTACAGGTGTTTTTCCTGAATGGTTTCAGCTGATAACCGTAGTCCAATCAACTGATATTTAAGTGTTTATGAGTCATAGTAAACGCTCGTGCAACGGGCATTTCAACTAAACTCTTTCATATAAATAAAATCACAAGCATCACATAAAGTGATAAACTAGGTCAGATAAGGTACATCTAGAGATGGGCAGAGGGTTTAAACCCAGTTGGGCGAAAAGGCCATAAACTGAACAAATAGGGCAAAAACGAATTAACGTCCTTTTAAATGTCCAAAATCAGGGCGGAAACTCTAATTAGTCAAAATCTGACTTTTTCATTGAGTATTCGTAAGATGTACCTGTTTAAACCATTTTAATATTAGAACAAATAGCAATTGACCAAAAAGGATGATCTCACCGAAAATAAAAAATGTATTTGTTGCCAAATTACAGAATTATCAGCAGAATCACAGTCGGTCGGTATTATTTAAATCAACATTTTACCGCACATGGTATTCGTAATTCGTGCCTGCTAATCGCTGTCACTATCGTAATCATCATCAACCTTTTGAAGTCCACTGCTGGACATGGTCACTCCCATGGCGCGCCACTGAGCCCAGGGTTCGGTTTGGCTCTTTACAAGTTGCTGCCTGCCACTCTGCATAAGTCGTCGCTCCATCTAATCTGAGGCATCCTACACTACGTTTTCCTGAACGTGGTCTTCACATTATCGGTTCTTCGAATCATGACCAGCCCACTGCCACTTGAGCTTGCTAGTTCTTTGGGCTATGTTGACAACTTTGGTCCTCTATCGAATGACCTCGCAAAGTCGCTCAACAAGCTATGGTTAAGGCTATGCTCGGAGTCTCTCTCAGAGACAGGATCTGGATCGCGATTCAGATCCTGTCTCTGAGAGAGACTTATAAATAGCTTGTTGGGCGACTTTTAATTTATGGACCCGTCAGTGTCCACGTGTTATTATAACTGGCAGGACGCACTGGCTTTCGTTTTTGAGCACTGTGGGATGGGTTACTAGAAGACCTGACGAAGTTTCCCAAATACCACCCAATTCTGGATGAAGAAGTTGATGCTTTTCCATTAGGTTCATATTTGGATTACGCAAATATGAACATGTTTCCGATTTTTGTAATAAGCTTAAGTGGTTGCTTATTCGTTTTTGCAGGAATACTCGTCTTCTTTCCCTCTTGTACAGTGTCATGTTTACCCTTCCACCCCCCTTATCTAAAAGCTAAACTAATCTCAACGCTTTGAATACCTAAATCTTTCTAACTCTCGTACCTTACGGTCTTCTGAAACTCTACAACTTCCTGTCCACTCTTATTCTTTCTTTAAGCACTTATTCACTGTACAAGCTATCCGTATTTGGAACTCTCTTCCTATTGATATCAGAAAAGTGATATCTCTTCCCATCTTCAAAAGCTTTTGCACAGCCGCTATTCAGTTGAATTAGGAGGTCGCTACTTTCGTCAGCCTATACGAGATCCGAACGGCTCTCAAGCTGCTTAAGAGTAACAAGGCACCGGGGGAAGACGGAATAACGACAGATCTTCTGAAAGCGGGCGGAACGCCGATACTTGAGGTTCTTCAGAAGCTTTTTAATTCTGTCATCCTCGAGGGTACGACGCCTGAAGCGAGGGGCAGAAGCGTAGTGGTGCTCTTCTCCAAGAAGAGTAATAACATCCTCTTAAAGAACTATAGGTCTATACTATAGGGTATCTCTCTGCTTAGCCACGTCTATAAGCTGTTTTCGAGAGTAGTTACCAATCGTCTCGCTCGATGGTTCGACGACTTTCAGCCTCCCGAACAAGCCGGGTTCCGGAAACGCTTTAGCACCATAGACCACATCCACACGCTACGCCAGATTATACAGAAGATTGAGGACTATAATCGGCCACCTTGCTTAGCGTTTGTGGACTATGAGAAAGCCTTCGATTCAGTCGAAACCTGGGCAGTGCTACAGTCGCTCCAGCCAGCAGGGTCAAATTGACTATCGGTATATCGAAGTGTTGAAATGTATCTACAGGAATGCCACAATGTCTATCCAACTTCAGGACCAGAGTACAAATCCAATCCACATGCAAAAAGGGGTGAGACAGGGAGATGTCACATCTCCGAAACTGTTCACCTCGGCACTGCAGGATATTTTCAAGCTCGTGTCCTGGACAAGGTATGGCATTAACACCAATGGTGAATTCATCACTCACCTTCGATTTGCCGTCGCCTTCCAGTCTTCAAGAAGAAGAAGCAGAAGATTTAGGCACAATGCTCAGAGACCTCAATATTATTTCCCAACAGTTGGGTCTAAAAATGAACATGAGCAAGACAAAAATTATGTCTAATGCTCATGTTAATTTGAGTCAGACGATCCAATTAGGTAGAGCCAACTTCGACAAAGAGGTCAGCCGACGAATCCAACTTAGATGGGCAGCGTCGGGCAATTGCGCCACATCTTCTCGTCGCAGGTACCGCAAAGCCTCAAGACAAAAGTCTTTAATCAGTGCTTGTTGCCAGTGATGACTTACGGAACTGAGACGTGGTCGCTAACTATTGGCCTCGTACACAAGCTCAAAGTCGCGCAACGAGCTATAGAGAGAGCTATGCTGGGAGTTTCACTACGTGATAGAATCAGAAATGAGGATATCCGTAGAAGAACCAAGGTCACCTACATAGCTCTTAGAATTAGTAAATTGAAGTGGCAATAGGCAGGTCATATAGCTCGAAGAACCGACAACCGTTGGGGAATAAAGGTTCTTGAATGGCGACTACGAACCGGAAGACGAAAAGTATGGTGCCCACCCACCAGATGGCCTGACGACATTGTTAAGATCGCAGGAAGTCTTCCTGGAAATGTGTAGGGGAGGCCTATGTCCAGCAGTGGACTTCTTCAGTCTGATGTTGATTATAGATTAACTTAAAAAAACCTTTTTAGTCATTTGAACTTAGCATTGTGTAATAATTTATGAATTTTGCGATATTTTACAATAAAAATAATATCCGCCCTGTTTTGGGACGTTTACTGGGCGTAAATGGACGTTTACTCGGCATTTACTCAATACGTCCTTATATGTCTAGGCAAAAACCCATCTCTAGGTACATCGCGTATAAAATGATAATAGGTATGAGCACTTGACACACACAAGGATAGCTAGAGAAATATGTCGAAATCACCGAATTATAATACAGTTGGTCTGTGCGTCCAAACAATACATTTAAAACGGCCATATTTCATATTAGTAGAAGTCATTAGGTTTTGCGTGACTGGTTCTCCGCCTGCATAAAATGCTGACTGTTGTCTTCGCCGTTTCCTCAGAAAAGATCAAGTTATCAAAATGTCTCCGCATAGTTATGTATAGGCACTTCAACAGGCTTGTAGCATGCAGTTGAGTTGCGATAAGTAACAAACACAATCAGTGATGTGATCAGGCCCTGTACTGCCAATATCATTTTCTAATTTATACAGGTAGTTTGGTCATTGCTCAGTTTGTAAGTATTTACTAACAATCGTAGAAAGTATTGTCTAAAACTATATACATACATTATATACCGCCATTTTGACTGCCATTTCAACTGAACTGTACTGAACTAAACCTGCCTCTGTAAAAGACTGAATTGATTCATGTGTTCCTCGTCATTTTGATTATAGGTAGAAAATGCCTTGAAGAATGCCTAACTATAAATAACCGGAACCGATCTTTAAGTAAAATTAATAATTGCAAATACAGTAGGTAGCACAAAATAGTAACAGTAAATAACCACAACATTATGGCATGAGCCCGTCAATCACAGCATCTCATACATGAAAGTGAATTCAGATAGGGCCCGGCGACTTGTAGTCTGGTAGCGTCACTGGCGAAAACGACGAGTTTTTAGTCGTAACGAAAGTGTTATCGAAAGTTGCCAGATATGTGGGCCGCGACTGATCGACGGCTTGCACCGGACATTGTAACCAATGACTTATCACCCCACCAATCACTACTCTTCTACGCTACTCCTTATAAACTAGTACCCCAAGTTTACTACTACTGTGTGTGATGTATAAGCCTTTGCTAAATAGATACAAGCTTTATTTTCAGGTAGAAACTTTCTAATAAATTGTATAGTTAGTTAAAATATATTTAGATGTCGTAAATAAACATTACAACTTTATTATAATTCGTCCATGCTACTACTTATAAATTAGTAACCCAAGCTTACTACTACTATGATGTTTATGCCTTTGCTAAATAGGTACAAGCTTTATTTTCAGGTTATTTATAAGGTAGGAACTTTCTAATAAATTGTATAGCTAGTTAAAATATAATTAGATGTCGTAAATAAACATTACAACTAGTGGTTGACCCTGACCTGAGATCTCGTGTCAATTGAACTATTTGTAGAAAAGTTTAGTTGAACAGATCTTAGCTCCATCATGCCACCAGTTATGCAAAAAATAAGCAAAGGATCGAGGCGGAAGGTCACGGATCAAGCTTTAATCGAATCTTAAAAACCTTAGAATAAAAATAATAATTGCTTTGGAATGTACAAGCAAAGCGCTCCTTTTTTATTTTGACATCTCATTCGATATTATTTTTGTTGTACCCTTGGGAAACCCCATCATGCTAATTTGCACCCCAATGCCCATCGGTCAAAAGTATCAATGTGGCTTGTTAGTTCCAAATTATCAAAGATATTCGATCGGCTTTTTCCATCATCTCGTGCGATACCGGCTCACTAATGGCCGGCAGTTGCGCGCTGGCACTAAGGATTATGTTTTTGAGACTAGCATGGCGATGGTGGAACGGAGACAGGAAAGATCATTCGTAGGAAATAATATTCCTAGACGCTTTACATGGCATTTGTGAGAGTTGATCCCTTATGACGGCCAACAGAGCTACCATCACAGTCCACTGTGATAGTAGTTCTTAGTGGCTGTAACCTAACTGATTGGTAATAGATCAGCTACCATATATGTTATGTAAGTGATTAACTTTATTTAACTTACGTAACAAATTTCTCTACATATGTAGATTAGGCTATAAATATGTTTCATAAAATATTGTCATCACCTAAGGGTCTCCGATTAATAATCAATTTATTCAATGTCCTACATACACAAAGTGAAGATGAATGGATGGTTATGCAAGATAAAACGTCTAGCGTAATTTCATAATTTATAGTTTTGAAGTCAATTAAAACGACGCGACAGGCTTTTATAAAAATAAGATGCAACATTAAATATCTAATAATCGATCGGCGATCTATGAATGTAAATCATTTCCGTTTCCGAAGTTCTATAATTCACTCAGAGAAAATCAGCATAGGCTATTCTTACTCAGGTTAGATAAAAAAATATCTGCCTCGTGTCAATCCACGCACGGAAACGCTCTTCTGTCATATCTTTAGGGATTGATTTACTGATAACTGATAATAGTATTGAAAATATCCAAACTTCATGCAATTTTTTATTGGGTATGTAGGTACTATGTAGGTAGTCCATCAATAGTCTAATATAAATAATTTTGTTTACAGGTCGGTGACCAGCTGGTGACTGTGAACGGGTACAGAGTGGATGATGCTGTACATTCAGAACTTGTCCACTACCTGACATCTCAGTCCAGACTAAAGATCAAAGTTAGACGTAAGTGGCCTTCTCATTAATAGTAAGGAACCCCTTTGAGGTGCACTGTAACCATCGATTTCTTCAGCGTTTCCTTCCTATGGACATGGATCTTTTATCATACTCACTATTAGTAGTGAATCAAAAACCTACCTGTCTTAGCCCACTCAATTGACTACCTACTCAGGCATCTGCAAGCAAAGGCGTCTCTTGAGCCATCACTAATAGCAATAAATGCTATGCTAATTAATTAAAACATCCCAGAGGTTATTACAACACAATGATGGCCCAAATGGTGGCAAGTGGTAACCGTTTGTTTGTTCGTTGTGAAAGCGAGCTATGTGGTTCAATATTTATCATTATCACGTTGCGCAAAGCGAATTGTGACAAATGTAATACCAAGATTCGGACCAGCTCGACCACTGCGATTTGCAATTGAAGGTTGAATTTTCGCCACCAATTGAAATGTCTCACTAACTAGTTTAGCAAAGGGTTAGTAAAATAGCTGCATTAATTTATGGCTTGCCTACTTTGGATATTTCGGTTACTTTTTCGGTAAATATTCCTAGCAGCGTGGCAGAAAATACCGTTAAAATTTTACGATCGGGAAAACTGGATTCTCTAACCAGATTCCATTAATTTGGACATTATTTTGTTACAGATGTTGGCATGCTTCCTGTTAAAGAGTGAGTTATTCATTTGATTTGAACCTAACCTACCTAGGCACTTTTATAAAGTCTGATACGGTTACAATTATACTTGTCTCAATTAAGTTGGTGGATGTACAGTGCTCAGATCAGAACTGGTGAAGAAACTGAAGACGATGAGAGAACTGGATGCTGGTGGTTGGAAAGAGTACTTCCTGGAAATACATATATATGGAAGGCAATGGACCAGCAATGGACTTCGTCAGAGGACGATGATATAATTATTGAAAACGAGATCAACAGAGTTATACATTAATAGTATTCTTTCTGTTTTCTAGAAAAGGGCACGAACCAATGTCATGGCAGTTTATTTCGGAGAGGGCGTCTCTCTGCTCCGATGTGTCCTCGTCGCCAACATTATGCCACGAGGCTGACAGGATGGCAGACTTGCGTCTCTCAATCCTGGTACCACTGAGTGCTAAACTTGGATGCGGGTGAGTTGATCCCTTCACCTTTTGTCTAAATCGCGATGAAAAAGTAGAATCACTGTATTCCTGGTGCATGGTAATAGACAAGACATCCTTTCAAATATCTACTTGGTTTTTCAAATCCAAACTGCGGGTATATTTGGCACATGCCCCAATTTTTACAAAGCAATTATTTATTACTGAAGACTACTCGAGCAGTAATTACAGTGGGTAGGTAAGTACACAATCGTTAGTGAAGTTGGGGCATTATATCTATCTCACTCTACACAAAGTAGTAGCATAAGAACTTCTAAAATGTTCTCTTCTCTCTTTGTTTTGTGGGCATGACCTTGTCGTTCGACGGATCTGTAACTTAAACAATAGGTTGGTGAAACATGCATTATTGACTATACTGCTACTGCTACTGTGGAACAACCTACTGGCACTCAACAAATCATTTCACAAACGCCACTGGTCCATATTGAATAGATGTAGCGCAACTAATTATCTCCGTGTACCTCTAGTGGCATGCTGTGGCATGGCATAACACAAAAAATAAGTGATTGTCTCGTGGCATTACCGGGCTTTGTGTAGGTTTATAGCGATCATTGATGGCTGTCGGTATTTTATGATTCCTGTCAATTGACGCAGTATAATGTTTCTGCGATATAAATTGCTTGCTGCTCTATGCTAAATGTGTGATCAATGAAATAATTATATTTATGAATTACAATGTTTGTTCCAGGATATGCAAAGGCCCAGAATGGAAGCCAGGTATTTTCGTGCAGTTTGTCCGTGAAGGTGGTATCGCGAGGGAAGCCGGTTTGAGACCTGGGGACCAGATCCTATCCTGCAATGGACTGGATTTCACCAATGTTATGTTTAACGAGGTGATTACACTTAAACCGGTGCTAAAATGTATCTACCGGGACTTGAAGCAAAATAAACGTTTTTTCTTAGGCTAACTGTGATAAAAATAAAGTACCTAGTGTCTTACCGGATAAAGCTCTTGGCTACCATTGCTTTATTAAGACTGGTTAATTGGCAAGTAAAAAAAATGTTACACAATTGCGTTGTTCACAGGCTATATCAGCTATGAAGGCTACCGGCCGACTGGAGCTGATCATCCGCGAAGGCGCCGGGACCGAGCTGGTGTCTCCCGAGAGCTCCGGGTACAACAGCTCCGCGTCATCAGCGGCGGGCGAGAGGAGCCCTGCAGCCGCCACGCCGCTCGTGCCGCTGGCCCCGCCAGCTGCACTGCGCAGGCGGCTGGCCAGCGTGGCAGAGGAGGCTGCTGACCGCGCTGATAGGTCGCTGTTCTATTCTGTTTGATTTGTGTGTGTGGCCCGAGAACTCCGGGTACAACAGCTCCGTGTCATCGGCTACGGGCGAGAGGAGCTCTGCAGCCGCCACGCCGCTCGTGCCGCTGGCCCCGCCAGCTGCACTGCGCAGGCGGCTGGCCAGCGTGGCGGAGGAGGCTGCTGACCGCGCTGATAGGTCGCTGTTCTATTCTGTTTGATTTGTGTGTGTGGCCCGAGATCCGGGTACAACAGCTCCACGTCATCAACTACGGGCGATTGGAGCCCTGCAGCCACGACACTGCTTCTGCCGCTAGCGCCGCCAGCTGCACTGCGCAGGCGGCTGGCCAGCGTGGCGGAGGAGGCTGCTGACCGCGCTGATAGGTCGCTGTTCTATTCTGTTTGACTTGTATGTGTGTCCCGAGAGCATACATGTAATAAAAAAAAAAAAAATGCGGACAATCCACACATTTTAAAATTTTATTTAAACAATATTTAGCCCCGAACTAAGCAGAGCTTGTACTATGGGAACCAGATAGCTGATATAATATGTACTTAAAAATACTTAAATACTTTTTTGTTTTTTTTAATACATAAGTACATTGAATACAATATGACACCCAGACAGAGAACAAACATCTATGAAATAAATAAATATAGTGACTATCACTATTATGCACTATGTTGATTCGATTCATTTTTGCTTGGTGCATAAACTTAGTTTACTCTGGTCTGGTATCATCAAGCTGTAGCAACTTTTTATTGGAGACCTTCGCTATTTATGATTTTTTTTCCAGATAAATGTAGATTGCTCAAACATAGCGCAATTAGTTTTTGATTTTGTTACAGATTGACGATGAGTAAATTGAAACGGAGAACTTGGGATAGCTTAGACTTCGATTGGAAAAACAGTGACATCCACAACTTCGACGTGCCCTCCGATATAGAGCCTGACTACGATAGCCCCAGCATACCAAACAACCCCCACACGTTCGAAAACAAAAACAATATAAGAAACAAGAACATAATACAAAACAAAAGAGAGTTTATTACGACCCCGTCAAATAGGACTATCATCAATTTGACGGAAGACGGAGCAACGATTCAGTGCAGCTACGATAACCAAACGTCTAGGAATAACACTTTTACCACAAATAGGTGAGTTCGTTAATTATGTAATGCCTACTTATGTAACTTCTTTACCGTACCTATAACTTATGCGTAACAATGAGCTGAACTTGTACCTACATTACTGCAGCGGCCAGCAAAAGAGGCATTGGTGGATGAACGTTTTTATTGCGAGGAAATCTTCTTATCGTGTCACTGATTTTTTTAAGCCAAGTGTGGTGAAATGATTTTAAGTGCGCCTCAAAGAGGCTCTTTTCATGCACTAGAAACATAATATTTTAAATTTTATTAGGTTCTACGATATGCCGGTTTCCTTACGATGTTTGTCTACACACCGTTTGGGAGCACTGGCATAGTGTACATCAATTGTTGGGCAGAAAAACTCATTAGTACCCGACTGGATTTGAACCCACGACCTTAGGATCGGAAGGCGGGGCCGCCACCAGCCTAGGCCACTAGCGCTCACAAGCTTATAGTTTGAGCACTGTTATAAATACAAAACAAAAACGAAGTTATTTAAAAAAATTGTACAGAGTTCAAAGAATAATACGATTCCAGAAAGGTAACGTATTACTCTCTGAACTCTTCTTTGTTCTTTGAGAAAGTAAATAGCTTTACCCCTTAACAGGAGCAACGCTAAGAAGACTATAGTGGTGGAAGTGCATCACACGAGCACTGCTCCGAACGCGTGCGGCAAGACGAGTTGCAACGCTCCCCCTCCCATGAAGGAGCTGTCAGACACCTCAAGTGTGGACAGTTCTGCGACCTTGTCGAGTGCCATTGCTGAAGAATTCCAGAAGAGATTACTTGTAAGTTCGCAATAGTTTTATCAAGGTCAGTTCCGTTCTAAGGTAACATGCACGAGGCGATGCAAAAAAAGTACGCAAATGAGGCCAAAACGTAAATATTAAGGCACTAAAAATAGGAATTTTGCCATCATCAGTTTTGTTCTTCAGCCAATAAGGTAAACTTTTTTTAAATCAAGTTTTAGGTTATCAAACCTGTAAATTAAAATGTATGAACAAGGCCAATGACCAGAAGCGGACTTCTTCAGGCGATAAGGTGCTTTGTATTTGTCCACAGAAAAAGAAACAATCATGCCCAGAAAACAGTATACCAGCAATCCCAGTAAAGAAGCCAGCACCTAAACCAGTTGAGACCGACAAGAAGAAACAAGTCCACGACGCACTGATGGACGAATTTAAGAAGGTTCACAGGAAAATGTTCCTGGGTCAGGATGGCACTGATAGCAAACAGCATATTGAAAACGGGGAAGATGTAGATATTATGGTAAGTATTCCGAATCAAACTTTAAAATAAATCTGTGAGTTTGTACATTTGTGTCAAAAAGCTTCTTCAGTGCCGTGTTTGCCACCCCTCAAAAGACTGAAACTGAACCTTGACTGCATATTCTCTGAATTTCATATTTTTTGAACCAAATCAACTGATGTTCATGATGATAGACATTTGCCGTGTGCACGTAATCAATAAATAGAAACGAACCTTTATTTGAAATTGGAGAGTTGACCAGATTAGAGATTGATTTGAACCATCGGATCGGAAGGTGGGGCCGCTACCACTAGGCCACCAGTGCTTTTGTCGTGTATACTTCCTTGACCTGTATACTTTGGGGTTAAGTAGGTATAGGTGGCTACCGTATGACGTGCTTAACTTTTGGTTTAATTGTTTATTGAACCATAAGGGCTAAGCTTTATTCTGTTTTATTGATCGCTACTTTAATTTGGAGTTTTACAAAAGTACCCACTTTGTTTTGAGAATTACCGGAAATTGCAACCTACTAACCAAATGTTAAACATTATCGTGTTCTGTTTTATTATTTCGTTAAAAACTATCGCGATGTAGGTATTCAGCCTTTGTATACATACAACAACTCCGAAGAAGCTTTCTCTGAAGTTGATGTATGTTATTGATTTCGATAGTCATCAAAAATACCACAGCAGACCAGCTTTTCCAAACTTTTTTAACTTTTGTGTCAGAACGTGTGACCTGGGACTAGTTATACTCTTACTATTAAGAGCCAGACCGCCGTGGATGACTTTATCACTTGCACACTTTGAAAGATATTAATTACTTATTAATTGAAAATTGCAAACAATTATCTAAATCCGATTGCACGCAGCAAAGCAAAAAAAAGCAGCCAAGTGCGAGTCGGACCCGCCCATGAAGGGTTCCGTAGCATCAAGTAACATAATTTAAAGGTTCTTGTAGTTCGAAAGGTAAATTGCGGTTTACGATTTATGACGTATAAATAAAAAACTACTGACTAGATCTCGTTCAAACCAAATATATTTGAAAGTTTGGATAGTAATGTACAACATATATTTTTTTTAGTTTGATCATTCTCTTATTTTAGAAGTTAGAGGGGGGGGGACCAACTTTTATCCACTTTGGAAGTCTCTCTCGCGCAAACTATTCAGTTTAGAAAAAAAACTATATTAGAAACCTCAACATCATTTTTGAAGACCTATTCATAGATACCCCCCCACACGTATGGGTTCGATGAAAAAAAATTTTTTGAGTTTCAGTTTCAAGTATGGGGACCCCCAAAATTTATAGATTTTTTTTCTATTTTTGTGTAAAAATCTTAAAACATCTACGCGCCAAGTTTCATCAGTCTAGCTCTTACGGTTTCGGAGAAAAATGGCTGTGACATACGGACGGACAGACAGACAGACAGACAGACAGACATGACGAATCTATAAGGGTTCCGTTTTTGCCATTTGGCTACGGAACCCTAAAAATGATTAATCCTAACATGGTGAGCTGATGACAGATGATTCTCACTCACGCTCACTCAATCAAAAATAGTGTAAGTTAATCGTTATGTAACATTTCGATTCGAGACAATTATCTTTCGAAATTGATATGATCGCGTCGACACGAATCGTTACTGCATGCTTACATAAACCTGAAATTAATTATTGGAGCGTTACTACTTATTGTGAAGTAGGCGAACCATTCAATTAAATACCTACACCGTTTTATTAGAATATTATAGTGGTTTTAGACTGATACACGTTATTGAATATTAAGACGATGAACACCGTGAAACAACTTCTCACTCCCACACTTTGACCTCTCACGTGAATTGGAAAAGCCATATCCAAAAAATAAGGTCTAAACTGTCTAGTTTTACATAAGCCCTTAGGGAACTTAGAAAAGCAACAGACCTACAAACTTCAACAACTGCTTATTACGCCTATGCATTCGCCTGGCTCACAAATGGCATTATCCTTTGGGGTAATAGTGTTGATATCCATGATCTCTTTGTTCTACAAAAGTCATGCATCCGTACCCTCGCCAATATAAAGCTTCCGGAAAGCTGCCAAGAACATTTTCGTAGCCTAAAAATTGTAACATTAACAAGCATCTACATATTCGAAGCTTGTAAGTTTGTAAGGAAATATCCACAATTTTTCGTGAAAAAAACTGACTTGCCACGGCGTTACCCATGCAGGTACAAGCACAAACTAGTACTGCCTTGTTCTAAGTTAAAAATACACAGTTCCGGTCCAACAACAATGGCATCAAAAATTTATAATAAAATCCCCGAACAAATTAAAAATCTAGAAAAGGATAGGACATTTGAATGTAAATTAAAGGACTTATTGATAAAAAAATGCTATTATAATATAAATGACTTTTTCAATGATATATTGCCTGCGTTACAATAATAATTTAATTGACTTCTATAGAACACTAACAACTAGCTTTTAATTAATCTACTTTTTCAGACTTCGGCCCGCTTCCACTCCAAATATTGCTATGCCCTGAGCATTAGGGCCTATTATGTATTTACCATTTTTTACTTTAAGACCTCACCATGTAACATAATAATTGCAATAAATAATATGAGTATGAGTATGAGTATGACCTTGTGAAAGTTAAAAATCGCTGAACTAAATTACCATCCGATTGCACACAAAATATTTGTTCGCAGTTTTTAAAAATCTTTTAAAAGATCAAAGTGTGCAAGCGAGACAATGTTTCACGGTGTTCATCGTCTTAATTTATATTTATTGCAATAGTGTAGATACAATACAATTTATGACTGTGACAACACTATTTGCTAAGTGCTGTTCATTGAATTATCATGCATGTTCACAAGAACCTACATTACATTATCATCAAGTCAGGTGGGTTAGGTATACCTACTTAACCTAGCTAAGTACATAATTAATTTTATAAATATTTACACCGGGGCTAGAAAAAAATTTAAAAACTAACATAGTAGCCGGGAGAGCAGAACTAGGCAGATAATCTCGATTAAAAATTACAATGGCCTTTGTTACGCTAGAACTAGTTCACGCGGTAATTTTGCGTAGAATTTATATTTTTTATAATTCGTTTCTATGCGTTTTTACTTTCATTTGTAGAGAGAACGCAGCACTGCGCTTTTAGTAAAAACTCGGTTCTGAGATATTTTCCATGGCTATTTCCCGCTTGAATGTATTCGGTTAGTAGATCGCTGTGATTTCACTCAATTCTGCTTTGCACTGATAACGGCAACAAGTAGGTAGGTATGGATCGTTGATGGTCGAAGTTTACAGTCCGTATCATGCACCGCATCGATACGCTGCCGTTCACTCAGTTGCTCAGCCGCGTTGCACTGCACTGATCGCCTATCGTAGCATCGTGCCAAATATTTACGATTCTTGCGTTTTTCCACGTCTCGGAAAACACTGACCTTGACTCGTCTTTTCTTAGTTTCAGACGCCTCAAAATATACATGCAGTGAAATTATAATTAGTGCTGTTTTGTTTACTACTTTTTGTGATATAGTTTGTGCAATATGAAAAAGAATCCTGGCAAACCACTAGTGGTGATCCAGTGCTATGAAGTGAGTTTATATTATGGATGTTTGTTCATTATATTCCATCACTACACAAGTATCATATAACGATATAATTTTCCCTATTCGTATTTGTATCTTTAAAATAAAACATCATCATTGTTGCATATTTTGAACTGCAAATAACGTTTAGCGTTCGTTCCTTTTCGTTTGCTGTCGTAAAACCACAGAATTACTGCTTTTTTAAGGCAATCTCCAAGCTACAAGAAATGTATTTCGGTATTTTCTTGCTAAGAATTGCTAAAAAACTCTAATAGAATTGGATAGTGACGCAGTACATAAGTACCTACCTGCGAGTCATGCGTCAGTTCGTCATCATTCTTGATTTGGACAGCTATTTTATCTGATGTTTGTTTTCGATAGTGCCGACAGGTGATAATGCTTATTACTTTTTAAGAGATAAACTAATGGAACACTAAAAATGTTGCATGTTTAAGGATGCATGTAGACTGTAAACAGAAACTGTAAACTGTTATTAATGTTATGGAATAAACAGGCTTTTTTATTTTTATTTATTTTATTAACTAATGGAACAAGTAGGTGACCCTTCATGTTCGGTGGTAACCTCTGCCTAAACAATCACATCGTTCGTCTACTGAGGGCATGCGTGCCGTTTGCGACATTGCACTTTATCTTAGGTTTCCCTTTCGATACACATGTACATTACATATACATTTTAGAGTGGGTACTAGGTTAGTCAGTTTCAATACTTCCTTATATTCATTCAAAGGATTATGATGATCACGTTATATTAGATCTTTTATCTAACCTGTGCAATCTTGAAATCAACGCGTTTTACCGTTTTTAACCGACTTCCAATCAAAAAGGAGGAGGCTCTCAATTCGCTTGTATTGTGTTTTTTTTTTTTTTTTTTTTTTTTAATGTTTGTTACCGCATAACTTCGTCATTTGTGAGCCGATTTGAAAAATTATTTTTTTATCTGAAAGGTACTGCTTCCAGATTGGTCCCATTTTAATTTTATTAAAATCGGTGTTGCCATTTTTTTTAAATATTTTTTTTAATGTTTGTAACTGCATGCCTCCGTCATTTATGAACCGATTTAGAAAATTATTTTTTTATTTGGAAGGTTATTCTTACTTCTAGATTGTCCCAAACAAATTTGATTAAAATCGGTTTAGCCGTTTGACAATGAAGTCGGTTTCTCAAGTTTTTTAAAACTTATAATTATTTACATACTATTTATAAAAAACAGGTTTTCCATTTACGTTCCTTATGTTTACTTATATTATGAATAACTAATAAGCTGAAAGAGGTGGGTAGGTCGTTATTATGTCCTTAGATGCGTAGCCGCACCTGCAGTTTGCCTTGACTCGTAGGTATGACCTGAAGAATTTTATTTGCGTTTGTTCTTCATTTTCACAGTGAGCTTTTTTTTATAAAATAAAATATAGTGCATGATTTAAATTATAGACGATTTGACGCTAAGAGAATGCCAAAAATAGGTAGCTTCCCGGGGAAAAACTCATTCATTACCTACTAATAAATCAATGGTTTCCATAGTGTGGCATATCACCGTATCAGCCCCGTATTTTCTATAGTAGGTACGATTCTAGGTTACCACCTGAGAGCATTGGTGGTCTAGTGATATCGGCCCCGCCTTCCGATCCAGAGGTCGTTGGTTCAAATCCAGTCAGTCATCAAAAAATTTGAGGTGCCATTTTTGGTCAAATCCTTGATTTGGAAAGTCAATGACTTGTCAAAATTTACGTACATACCTTACTTGCATTTTACATATAAATAAATACTAGCAGTTGGTGCCCGAGCTTCGCTCGGTATTTTTTTTTGGTAAACTGTTGTTATTTTATAATAATAATAATTTATAATAATAAATTATAATAATAAACTTATAAAAGTTAAAGTTGTTAGTTTATAATAATACACTCCACTACTCGTCAATAGATGGCGTTCTCTGTCACACTAACTCATGACTTAATTAACAGATGGCGCTAGGAGTTATGATTTTATGATAAAGTTGATTATTTACTTTACGACATTTCTAAACATTTTCTAAAAATGAATCCTAGCTAGATCGTTTTATCGTCCCCGAAAACCCCTGTATACTTAATTTCATGAAAATCGTTGGTTCAGTTTCCGAGATCCTAAATATATATATATATATATACAAGATTTTCTCGTTTAAAGGTATAAGATTACTTACTTGCTTGTTTTTTTCATCGAAAAGTTTAAATTGGTTTCGATAATATGCGCCACGGTTATTAGAGGATTTGCAAAGTCAATAATTATTTCAACGTAACTGATTGACCCTCTGCATTTTGTAATTAAATTTTAATTATTGTGATGCAACCGGTTAGTAACGGATATGAAGATATTTATCTACTCATTGATTGCTGTTTAGTTTTAATATTATTTTGAAGGTTGTAAAAGACGTCATTTTTTTATAATATAAAAAAATGATAGTCTTAAGAACGGAAATGTACCTGGCATTGCTAGCGCAATAATAATTTTAGGTGCAAAGGTGAGTCTTAGGTAAAGGTATGTTTGTGAGTGTTAGCTGGTAAAGTCAAGGCTCGAAGCGACCGGTAATAAATAGGTACCTGCCAATATGAATAAGCAGCTAACATGTATTGTGTATTATAATGTAGGTAAGATAGATTGGCGTACATCACGAGTCCTCAATTCAGGGCGACTGCTAGTAAAAAGGCAAAAAAAATTAATAAGAATATTTTTTACTGCGTAGGTACAAAGTAAAAAATCAGATCGGTGGCCGAACGAGCGCCTTCTGAATTGATGCTTATATTGCCTTGTTTTGATAATCCGATACGGGTTGTAATAGATTCTCAGACAGACATGTTTGTTCCCAGGATCGTCAACAAACCCTGCCATTGAGACGAGTCGAGAATGCTTCGCATACCGTGAAGAATATGTCAGATGTTGTCACGAAGAATGTGTCGAACGGTGTTTTAAAGAACGTCCAAAATGGGGTTGCGAAACATGACCACCTGGAGCTTCAGCGAGAAACTACGGACAACCCCCCTCCTCCACCACCAGTAAGTACCTACATACATACATAATTAACTCTTTAACTCTTTATTGCACAAAAACTTAATGCTATGTACAAAAAGTGGGCTTAATGCTTTAAGCATTTTCTACCTGCCAACCTTAGAGGTAGGAATGGCGTTGGCGTGTTTACATAAAAAAAAGGAAAGCTTAGATATACATAAAATGACGCCTCTTTCGCATTAGGGTAGGCAGAGATCACAGATTTCCACTTGCTACGAACCTGACATACCTCTTTCGCTTCATATATTATACACTCGCACAACATTCTTCATACACTCGCTCGTCGGTTTGAGGTACGCCTAACCTATCTTTTCTCTAAAACATCTGCTATCTGATCGAGGCACATGCGGCGAATTCTTCCCCCTTCCGGCAGTAAGTTGACATTCAAATAAATGAACAGTCATCCAGTCTTCATCACACAAGGTTTTGCTGCGTCATCACGAGTACTTTGCCCTGCACCCAAATTAGAAATGTATAAAAACAGTCCCTACTATAGATCAATAGTAATATTTAATAAAATCCCAGATAAAATTAAAAACGAAGCTGAAAATATCACTTTTAAAAGAAAATTTAAAAAACTACTCATCAATAAATCATACTACAGCATTAAGGAATTTATGGAAGACGAGATTTAAAAACTACACCTTACCTACCTCTAAATATTACCAAGCCGTCCAAGTCAAATAGTCATACATAGATTTAAGATTTTATTGTTAAGCTAGATTCTCTACAGAAGTGTTACCTAGATTTACATAATTTAATTTAATTTTGCCGTAAGGCCATTGTAATGCCCCAGCGGGGCTCATGTTCTGGACGTTATTACCCCCTAAGACCTATAATACACATGAAACAATGAATAAATGAATATGAATATGAATACTTACTGATTCTGGCTGGTTTCTGCGATAAACATTTGAGCTAGGCCAGTACCAGATTACCGTTTTGCTTTTAGCTTTTCTCGTTTGTTATCCTATTACGCCTTGTGCATATCTAAGCTTAGCTGCGGTAGCGATCAGTGAAACGCTGTCAAATATCGCCGTCATATTAGACAGCGTTTCACTGATCGCCAACGTCATCGCGCTAAATGTGTGCAAGACATGATTTGATTTTAGAAAAGCATGATTTGAAGAGTATCAAGGACTCTGTCATATGGCACGTTATGACCGTATGACTGTTGTACCAATCACTGTAGTAGGTATTGTTGCATACCCTGTATGGACATATGGACGATCTTGTCTGAAATAAAAACTATTCATATTATTATATTTACAACCTGTCCATCCATTCATAGACAGTTGTACTGATCTAAGTAATTAAATAATATGGGTAAATCAGTTGTTAGCTAGTATACTTTTTACCTAAGTATAATATTAAGAAAAGTAATGTATGAATAATTCTTGACTCTGCATTGGCCACGCCTTCAATGGACCGTTCCGTGAATGAGGTAATCAAGCATACAAAATTGCGAAACGTTCTTTATAATGTAGGTAGGTAGGAAATATATTTACCTACTGGTAAGCTTTGTTTTGAATTTTTCAGATGCCGAACACAAATGGACTTGCAAATGGCCATCAAAACGGCACATGTAAATTGGCAGAAAACTTTAGTCAAATCAACAATCCGCCACAAGTTGATCTGAAAGCACCAAATTTGCGGAAAAATGGTGTCTTAACAAGAACCCCGACCCCAGATTATAATAATAAATTGGATTCCACGCTGGTTAGAAAGGTGAAAGAAGACAAGGCCGAGTTGAATTCCTTAGAATCATACAAATTGAAAAACCCTTCGAGCACACCGCCAAAACCTCCATCGAATTATTTCGTGAGAGCACCGAACGGCACTGCTACTATGAAGAAAAACATTCGCCCAGTCTCCGTCACCATTGGTGAATACGCATACAACGGCGCCAGTAGAAAAGAGCCCACGAAGTTGGAATTCCTCAACGGTGATAAACCTGATGGACCCCACCATGATACTAATGAAGACACCTCTATATCCAATAGGCTTCAGTCCGAACTGGTGCTAACATTATCTAGATCGAATTTACGAAAAAAGACAGAAGCTTTGGTAAGTTCATTTTCCTACCTCATTTTTTTTAGCAGGACTACCATCCTCCCTCTTTAATATTATACGATAATCAATATGTACACATCATATTTGCAGAATATTATCTGAAATATTTTTGCAGGATCGCAGAATAGTTGATCAAAAGACCAATAGTAAAGTTTTAGTCAAATTTAATGGGGACAGTGATTCGTCTATGGATCAGAATTTCCATACTAGATATGGCAACAACTTGTTACCTTTACCACCTTCCGTTAACATACCCAAAGTTTCCAAGGCGCTGAATAAAATTACTGCGAACTAAAACTCCCTTTGAAGCAATACTGGTGTCTAACATCGGCCATCCCTATTACGTATGAAACTATGTCCTATTAATTAACATCACAGTGAATTTTGCATGTGACACAATAATTAGGTACCAACCTAATATTTTTATAAAAAGTGCTGTGTAACTTATTATGGTGATGGTAATTTTTCAAATAAATTATATTTTGCACCAATCTATAAACTGGATACTTAATGCCTGTACCCAAAGTCTGAGTTTTGCTACCACATTTTTACTACGAAATGTTGTTTTCGTTTCGCCAATTTGTCTCTCTTTATTGTATGGGAAAAAGATGAGACACCAAAATAACGTTACGTATTAGAGTTGTTGTCTTATCAATTTTCCATACAAAAGAGAGAGACACGTGCTCACACGAAAACAACATAGTTTGGTAGACGAAATGGTAGTGGTAGTAAAACTCCGACTTCGGGTACTGTTCTAGTAAAAAGATTTTGCATCCTTGCGACCTTTTTGCATCTTTATCCAATAGGAAGTTGGGTTATTTGTTATTCCAATGTACAAAGTGTGTTGTTTTTACAGGCTGACACCGCCCGATAGTTAAATGAGAAGAAACCCAGTGAACATTTTGGTTAGATATCGTAAATGAAAAACCAAAGTTAGATAATTAGCAGATTTGCGAAGTTATATGTAAAATTATAAAAATAGTTATGCATAGAATAGTGCCACTATAAAATAAATTTCGAATAATTGTATCTCTATAATTAATTAATCTTCGATTTTAAGCGTAATACACCTCTTGAACAGAATTTAAATATGTAATTACTTATGTTTAATTTCAATGGTTTATTATTTCTATTTATAAAATAACTAAGTCATAATTATATATCTTTTATTGGTCTTTGATTGTTTTATTTCTGTTTCTGTCAGTAAGTGCAAAGTATAATATAGGTATACCATATACCTTCCGTTGGTTTTCAACAATTCTAGAAACTGCGAAGGAGTACCTAGGAGTAGGTAGGTATAATAACAATAAACGGCCTAAATAAAGCCCTATATTTATTGTAATTAAACTTGTAAGTGACAGGGCAGCATTGACCAATACGGGCGTCCTCTATTTCCGTTGCGCCCAATCCGCTCGTCCACGTCCACGTCCGATTCCTTTGAACAAAACTCTAGGTTGTGTGTGGCATGACGTGTTGTAGTCTTTGTTTCTTAGAAACAACTCAAAGGTTTACTAGGATATAAGCGTATCCGCCGCTGTGCCACATCGCCCCGTAGCACCTTAATAGTAGCTGCTAGTGAGGTGCAGCGTAGTGTAGCGCGTTGATGTCTTTTCTATGCGTTGGAAACAGGGTGGAAACCTCGTAGCGCAACGTAGCAAGTCCGTAAAATATGTATAAAATGTAGCCTAAAATAATATTAACATTCGATGTAGCCAGGTCATTAATTCAAATCCGTTTTATTTTTACAACGTATACTTATGAACACGCATCGTAAAACTATGCAAGACTACGCATCTCTCTGTGTCTGCAGAGTTTTAAGGGTTGGTAGGGATAGCGCATTGTTTTAACTTCCACTGCGCACTAAGGGTCATATGGCCCGCAAAAGCACTTATGAGAACCTTTGTTTTAAATATTCCTACCCTTTTTCAACTCTTCCTTCTACCTCTTTAAAACTCTTTGGTAATTTTTTATAATCTTGCTAGCATCAGGCAAAAATGTTTTTATGTCATTTTATATTACATCATAATTTTATTTTATTTTTGTGTATAGATTATTTTGTGCAATATGTTTAGTTTAGCGCTCTATTGTTTACATTTTTAATGAGTTCAGGTTAAAGTTTAGCAGGCACCATTTCCGGGCTTCCAATGGTAGGACTACGCTTGGCTTCGTCCTATGTACATACCTATGTGGCTACGACTAAGGGTCATTTTATTTCGATGATAGAGAAATGAAAAACAATGAAGACGGATCCTAGTGATGCTTTTGATCCGGTTGATGTTGCTCCAGTTGAATCTATCATCGAAAGTTCGTTTAAGGAAACCACAAGAAATGGCAAATATATTTTGCGTTTTGTTTTGTTGGGTGAGTAATGAGCAAACGGATAATGTATAAGCTAGAATAAAATACTGACCCTATCATAAGTAGATATAAAATATACCTACATGTATTGTATAGGTAAGTGCGTATTAGGTAGGTACCTACTCCAGCTCTTACACACTGACACCATTTTTTAAGAGCAAAATCCCGTTTCATCCATAGCTGTTCCTCCTGCCTATGACTAACTAATTTTATTGTAGCCCTGACTCCGAGTGTCTTGTTCATAACTGAGCCAAGAACACTAGCCAAATCCGAAGAAAAGAGCAACAAATATACGCAAATTCCTTCCCGATACCTTGTCGATTTATTGAAAGTAACAGTGTTCAAAAAGAGTCAAAGGCAAACGCTGAAAGTTTGTTTCGGAAATGAGTCTTACAGATATTTTGAAATGGATAAAACTTGTAGAGAAAAGGTAAGCAGTCAGTAAGCTGATCACAGTTTTTTAGGGTTCCGTAGCCAAAGTGCAAAAACGGAACCCTTATACATTCGTTATGTCTGTCTATCTATCTGTCTGTCTGTCCATCCGTATGTCACAGCCACTTTTCTCCGAAACTATAAGAGCTACACTGATGAAACTTGGTAAGTGTATTCTGTAAGCCGCATTAAGATTTTCTCACGAACATAGAAAAAAAACAATAAATGTTGGGGGTCCCCATACTTAGAACTGAAATGCAAAAAACTTTTTTTCATCAAACCCATACGTGTGGGGTTTGATGAAAATATTTATGAATAGGTCTTCAAAAATGATGTTGAGGTTTCTTGTATCGTTTTTTTCTAAACTTAATAGTTTTTGCGAGAGACACTTCCAAAGTGGTAAAATGTTGGTCCCCCCCTGTAACTTCTAAAATAAAAGAATGAATAAAACTAAAAAATATTATATAGTATGATGTAGGTACATTACTATGTAAACTTCCAACGATATTTGGTTTGAACAAGATCTAGTTAGTAGTTTTTTTTTGAATACGTCATTAATCGTAAACCGCAATGTACCTTTCGACGAACTACTAGATGTTCTATATTATGTTACTTATTATATTACGGAACCCTCTCATGGGCGGGTCCAACTCGCACTTGGCCGCTTTTTGATAGTGTCAGCGATAGTGGTGAATTTTCTTAAAGCAACAACTCCGCTCATTGCTACTGCTAACAGGGGGCTAATTCTCGGGCCGATCTCGATCATTTTGAAATTTTATTTTATTGCTTCTTTTCACAACCCCGCACTTTTTGTACGTTTTCCGTATATCGTAGCTGTCAAGGCTTTTACGAAGAGGTCGTTTATGAATTACTCAAGGAAATTATCCATTCCCCCTTCGAAAAGAAGTAATAAGATAAAATTTCAAAATGATCGAGATCGGCCCGAGAATTAGCCCCCTGCTTGATCCGCGGTCCGAGGTTTCATGTCTAGTGATAGAATAGGTATCTATAGAATAGGTGTCTATTTACTTACTATCTATAACACGGAACTCCCATAATTTGTTCTATGAGACTGAGGTTAAAAAGTTTCAACAGTTCTAAGTATATGACATACTTAGTGTGGGTCCACACTGCGAGCCTAGCGCGGTTGCGACGACGGGCGCGAAGTATCAAACATATGAAACACGCCTTTGCGTCCATATTGTAGTGACTAAGGCGGAAGCCTAGTGCGACGGGACTGAGCGAGTCAGCGCGCGTAGTTTTCAAACGCTCCTGTCCGCGCGTTCTGGCCGCACTACGGGCCTAGTAAGCGAGCGATCCAATGCGCGGGTGGCGGGTGTAACAAACCATTTCGGTCTTGTCGCTCGGCGTATATACGCGTCTGCATTTTGTTTGTCTATAAAATGGCGGTAAATACTGAATTTTTTAAAGGTATAATCTCAATACTTCATACAAGTTAAAAAATTCACCAGTTATTCCTCTGTTTTTATTTATTTCGTGCACACCATCTCTAGTGTTAAACACCTCCCATCTCAAAATCGGACTGTCTAGTAAAAATAGCAAATCCTCGTCCATAGTTTGCAACCCCTGATATACTTCGAACAGCTACAAGAGCTCGCGCGTCACTGTGGCCACCGCACGCCTCCGCTCGCCGCGCCCGCCTAGGCCCCAGTCACCGCGCATTCAGTGTGGACGCACACTTAGAACTGTTGAAACTTTTTGTCTTAAATTTTTTTTATTTTTTATATTTTTAAAATTGTGGAATTGTCGCGCTTTTGTCACATATTTGTCACTTTTATCAATAGCCTAAGCGCGACAATTCCACAAATTTGTCGCTTTGTGACATATAAAATATGTCGAATTGTCAGCTTTATTAAACCCCTGGTAGCTTCCATGAGTTCTGTAGACACCATGTTTTTTTGTATAGAACATTTGGACGATGTGGTGTAAACGAATAGTAGAATTACAGCAACGAAATTCTAAAGTCGGGTGGTTTGATAAAATATCTGAAAAACCAATAAGCTTGGATTGGAATATTGTTCATCGTAAGGTAAATCAAATTTATTGCTAAACAATAAAAAAAGTTAAATTAAGACTGCCAACGCTCTGAGAGCTCCCATCTTTAGGAATTTCAGTAACATCAAGGTATTTCTACTGGTCGGTCAATTCACTTGTTTTTTCCTAATTTTTTTTTAATAAATTAAGGAGGTACTCAGTTGTCATTAAATGATAAAAGCGACCTTCTTATCTTTGAGCTAATATAAAGTCCAACGGAGCTCTTCAATCAATTGCTTGTGGAATGGACTACTCGACAATAGAAGATAATAGAAGATAATACATGCGAATTCCACAATTATCCGAAATATTAAAACTTAGCTTGGATGAACTTTAAATACTTACTCATTTTGTGCGTTCTTGGCAAAATGTACAGCGACTCGAACACACCGATAACCTTCTGTTTTAGTGGCAGCCCCAGTCTTTCGTTTGGAATAACAAAGACTTGTTTTTGGGATCTAAGAGAGAGCTGGAAGACCAAAACCGTCCCACTCCAGTTCCTGGGCTTGGACGCACCGAAAATATAAAGATTTTGTATTTAAAGCCTGAATATTTCGGATGCTGGGATCAGTCTGAACATTGGGTTCAATGTGAAAGTAGCAAATATTTAAACCAAAATGAATGCAGTGAGCAGATTTTTTTGAGTTATCATGAAATATAATGGACATAAAATCAAAGAAAATTCAAACAAGTAGTAAAGAAAATAGAGTCTATAACGTCTACTTATCAACAGATGGCGCTAACACGCACTCGACGACATAGCCAGGGTGTCGATTCTGAAATACACAAATCACTCAAGCGATCGCGTAAATCGATGTGAGTTGTCAATTTTTGTTTGAAAAATTTGAAAATGGAACGCGGATTCAGCGATCACTCGACGATCACTCAATCGAACGGTGTTGCTGGAATTGACGCCCAGTAGGCCTAAGATGACCGCCACGAGAGTCGATTTATCTCGTCAAAAGTAGTCTATATCTCTACACGAGCTAAGATGACCGCCTAAATATGTCGTCATCATCTGTCAAATGAAGACTTACTCGGAATTCGAATTTTGATTATTGAATTTTGTCGTCAAATGGTAAGATGACCGCCATATTTTCTCGTCTTTTGACGTTTCTGCGCGGGAAAGTTTCTCGTCGACAGTTTTTGAAAACGAGATAAGTCTTCCGCTTGTCTTTTAGATTTTGTTTTGCTAACTTTTTAAAGAATGGCGATAACTTACTATAATCATCATATTGCGATGTACGCCGATAAGCAAAACAGAAAGATGCAACGGAAAATAATCAGAGACGTATGTGGTATGTGATCCTTTTGACGTTGTTCAGGTAGAGTTTCAGTGCCTCTGGAGATTATCAAAACCCTGGAATTCTACCTCATCAAACGTCTAAAACCCGATTTAGAGCCTAAAACTAGTACGGGCCTATCTTGCTGCGGGCGGTGCATTCGAAGGTGAGTAGGTACCTACCTAGTTCATTTGAGGTTAACTACCCATAGATTTCTATGTGTTATCCTGCTTAAAATGTTATTGTAAAGGTCTAAAATTAATAAAAACAAATAAGGTTAGTGTGAGTCAACACTTCTCATACATTTACCCAATTCACTCAATGTTTCAATAGTGAAGACGTGTCATTGGATCTCAGTTTACCAACTACGAACTACTACACTACGAATTTATGCAAAGTAAAAACTGAGTATAGTTACCTACCTATCTAATACTATAATAAAAATATTTTAATAACAGGGTGACATTGGACGAAGATGCATGAAGAGTCGAAAACGAAGAAGTTATCAACGGAGATTTGGCTGCAGAGGACCCATCACCTGCGGGTCTGCTTCGGCAAGGCCAAAGACGCGCAGAACTTCTTCGTTATGTTAATGAATAGAATATTACAAAAGCCTTAAAAATATTTATACCTTCAACCATAAGCACCTACAAAGAAAGCCCTCTTCATTAGTTCAACATTATTTAGGTAAAAAGACAGTTTTCTGTGTGTAAATAAATTTATTTGTAATAAATTAAAATAGGTACCTAGGTTAAATAGGTAGGTATTTACAAGTTATGCAAATACCTATGTAAGGTGGAATGTTTGGTTTGTGGATGGCCCGTGGAATCTGAAAAGAAACAAATACATTATTATACGGACATGCTCGTAAAGGTATTTCTGTATTCTCTATCCTGCATCCTGCAATCATTCCTTTAGTGCAAACTGCTTAATCTACGCACATAAATACATTATGTAGTTCTATGAGTTAGTTTAGTTAGATACGGCTCAATGGACACTGAAAACAAAACTTGGTAGTTATGTACTACGGAGTATATTAAAGTAACTAATACTTACATATCGAGGGTTTTAACACTGCACCCTCGATAGGTACCTATATAATTTTTTTTACCTATTTTAAAAATCCTCATTGATAAATAGCAACAGGTCAAAACAGGTATGATTGCTATCAAAGCGTACAATTTTCCACTGTCCACCGTCCTACCTAGGCTCAGTTCGTCGGTCTTGAGGCGGTTCCACCCCGCTGTTATTTGTTGGACACTTTGCAGTGAGCTTTAATCACCTGCCGCAAATTCATAGTGCTCGGACATATTATACCGGCAAAGAAACTCTATTTGGATTCTGTTACTTCTAACCCTGAAATATCAATACAAACAAATATAGCTAGCAGCATAGGTATGTACCGATTTTGAGAATACAATGACTCTATTTTGCTAGTTCTATCGGTTTTTAACAATAAATAGGGGTACCATAGGTATTTACTTACATTTTCATTCCGTTTGCTTCCCTATTATTTTATTTTAGTTTTGGCGGGGTTTTTTTTTCAGTCACAGGTATCAAATTGAATGAACGAAACCATTAATAAATAAAAATACAATGGTAGATTATGGTAGAATATGGAAGAAATGATCACTGGTTTGTCTTCACGACATAGCCGAGGACAGCTGTCGACGATAGCGATGGGCGATTGCTTCAAAAAAAACAATCGAATAAATCGAAAATTGCGGTACTGCGCATTCGATTGTCGATTTAGTAGTTCCTCCCCATGATTATTCGAATAACAATCGACAAACTACTAACTACTATACATGTAAGTATGCGTGCGGTGCGGTGAACTGCGCTGCGGAAGGCCACGCGGGGCGGTGCATGCGGGGGCGGGACGGTGTTGCGTCGATTGTTTCTAAGTAATAATACTTGCATTTAATGTAGGTAGTATATTTTAATATTATGAATATACATTTTATAGAAATGTAAAATTGACCTTGTCAAGTAAAAAGTATAGTTACCAAAATTATGTTAGAAGGTAGATTTCTAGCTATAAGTTGATTTTCTGTAAGAAAATATATTTCAAATAAGTAGGTATCAAACAAATAAATAAGTACCTTTTTTACTTAATTTTTATTCTAGTCTATGTTTTCCTTAGTTAGAAACTCTTTACCTAGGTACCCTTCTATTCGTAATTTGTTATACTTTAAAACAAATTAATTAATGTAATAACTTAAGTCGCATAATAACTGCATTAAGTAGCGGCGCACACTGGTCCCGATTGAAGAAATGAGGGACATAGGGGTCGAAGTCCGAATTTCGATCTGATTTTTTTAAATTAGGGTATTTGAACAATTCTAAGCCACTTTTATGGAATGCCATTTTATAAAATATCGCCTCATTTCCGAGAAAAAAAATGTTGTAATATTTTTTGTATGGAGAAAATTAGTTTTCTTGGATTATTTCGTATTGAAGGCGAGGAGTTAAAACCAAACCTAATAGAGATTATAGAGGGCATAATAGTTGACATTACTGCCGAAGACACTTACTCGATTCGTCTGCCGCTTTAAAAACGGCAGGCGTTTAAAATCTGAATTAATTGTATGTTCTTGAATTTTTTTAATTATGGTCTTTGAACAATTCTAAACAACTTTTACAGTATACCAATTTATAATATTCCGGCCCATTTCCAAGAAAAAAAATATTGTAGTATTTTTTGTATGAAGAAAATTTGTTTATTTTTGATTATTTCTTATTGAAGGCGAGGAGTTAAAACCAAACTTAGTAGGGATTATAGAGGGCATAATAGTTGACATTACTGCCCAAGACACTTACTCGATTCGTCTGCTGGTTTAAAAACGGCAGGCGTTCAAAATCAGAATTAATTTTATGTTCTTGATGTTTTAAATTAAGGTCTTTAAACAATTCTAAAACACTTTTACGTAATGCCATTTTATAAAAATTCTTGCCCATTATTATGGAAATATGTTGTTTTTTTTTGCATAGAGAAGATTTGTTTATTTTATTATTTCGGCTATGTATTAAAGCTAAACTTAGTGAAGTTATAGAGGGCATAACGCGGTTGGTATTAGATAATTTTTGAGGCTCTAATTATAAAGAATTTAAATAAAAATAATGATTAAATTCCATTTAAATTAGTGACGTCAAAATAGTAGTCACACAGTTTACCTACCTGCATTCTTCTTTTCAAATAACAATAGTATAATTAAAGATATCTTATGACCAATAGGTTCACTGGTATTAGTTATAAAAGTCATAAAACTATTTATCACATAATCTCTAAGTACTGAGACAAATACTGAGTACTGAGACAACCTGAGTTTAATTATTAGTGATTCTAGGTATTGTCTAATATTATTGGGTACGCCTTTTATGGTGCAAGGTACTTATGGAATCCTTATCAGTCCATTCCACACTTGAATAATATATAATAATTGAGGTTACCTGCATTATTTAAATATAGTAACGTTTCTATTCCTACTCTACTCATTCGATTCTTACTCTTCCTAGTGTCAATACGCTTGATCTCATTCTAATAATGTCTCAATTTCATACAAATTTAGATTTATATGTGGCACTTAAATCCAGTGGTAATCTAAAAGCCAGTAATGTTCTATGCGATGTGTTGTTGGAGTGTATAAATGTGGAAGTCAGGATTTATCAAACAAACAGAAAAGAAGGCGCCTTTCATCACTCAAAGATCATTTTCAGAAGAAGAATTGCTATTTGCTTTAACCAATAAATTGAAAGACGAAGAAAACACACGTTTAGCTAAAATCATTGACTGTCTATACAAGGATAGTGAAAAGACCCAACATGTTTATAATTATATGTTTACTAAACAGCCACAAAGAAATTTACCGGAAGATGAATCACTGGCACTTGTAACTGCGCTTAATCTTTCAAAATGGCAATATTTGACGCTACGAAAATCATTGGCAGAAGAAAATAAAAAAGTTTTGCCATCATATCACAAAATAATTGAAGCTAAAAAGGCATGCTATCCTGAAGATATATCGATTTCTGAAACAGGCGTCCGCATTAAACTACAATCAATTCTAGATTTCACAGTGACTAAAATATTCAAAGTAATTGGCCATCAAAATTTTGATTCAAAATCTTTAAAATTAATGAGCAAGTGGGGCTGTGATGGTTCTTCATCACACAGTAATTACAAACAAAAAACCAGTGAAGCATTTACAGACTCTTCAGTATTCATGACAAGTTTCGTGCCTTTACGCCTTATGTGTAATGATGTAGTGATCTGGCAAAACCCACGCCCATCTTCAACGAATTACTGCAGACCTGTGATGTTTGAATTCGTCAAGGAGACTAAGCTGTACATCTAGCAACATACAGCAGCCATTAATGAAGAAGTAGCTAACCTGACACCAACTAAAATAGGTTAACTAACTAGGTTTGGTTTTAACTCTTCGCCTTCAATAAGAAATAATCAAAAATAAACAAATTTTCTTCATACAAAAAATACTACAATATTTTTTTTCTTGGAAATGGGCCGGAATATTATAAAATGGTATACCGTAAAAGTTGTTTAGAATTGTTCAAGACCTTAATTAAAAGACCTTAATTAAGAACATACAATTAATTCAGATTTTGAACGCCTGCCGTTTTTAAAGCGGCAGACGAATCGAGTAGGTGTCTTCGGCAGTAATGTCAACTATTATGCTCTCTATAATCTCTATTAGGTTTGGTTTTAACTCCTCGCCTTCAACACGAAATAGTCCAAGAAAACTAATTTTCTCCATACAAAAAATATTACAACATTTTTTTTCTCAGAAATGAGGCGATATTTTATAAAATGGTATTCCATAAAAGTGGCTTAGAATTGTTCAAAGACCCTAATTTAAAAAAATCAGATCGAAATTCGGACTTCGACCCCTATTTCCCTCATTTCTTCAATCGGGACCAGTGTGCGGCGCACGGACTTAATCTATAGATTTGTAGCGCAGCGCACGCCCGACGCACCATCTTTTGTAATTACTGATTCAGTAGTACGCACGAAAATAGTAGTTAGGTGCGTTGCGTGAATGCGTGACCGCGCGGCAAATAGTAGTTAAAGTTGGTGCTAGTCGTTGTCGCTGCGCGCCGCACGCCGCACGCGCCGTCAGTCGATAACAATCGACTAGTTTCAATTGTTATCGACTTTTATCGACTGAACCGAACAATCGACTAATTCGATAAAATATAGCAGTAATCGCCCATCGCTAGTCGACGACAGCTGTCTCTCTCGTGATACGCTCGTGATGCTCATCTTACCGTAATCGACAAACGAATCGATGTCGACAAAATTTTCTCTTCTCGCGAAGACATATGTCACGTCGGTCATCTTAAGCCTACAGGGCGTCAATTCCAGCAACACGATTCGACAACTCACATCGATTTACGCGATCGCTTGAGTGATTTGTGTTTTTATAATCGACATCGACACCCTGGTCACGCCACACAGAACTGAAATCACTGAAGTGATGCTGTCTTGAACGAACTGTCAATGTCACTGTCACACAACAACAATGTAAACACGATGTAAACATTGAAATGTTTCGCTTGCTTGATTCTTTCCTAACCTACATCAAAAAGCGAATTTCTCATGGAATTTCTGAAATAAACCAAGCAGTTATTTTTATTTAGCATGTTACTACGTAAATCCACATGTGTGGATATTTAATTTTGGTTTGTTTTTCATTCATTATTGAAAATATTAGTGCTAATATTTAGATTTGGGAAGTTTTAAAAAGGCAAAGTAAGCAAGGCGAAGAAAACAAATCTATGAATGCACGCTAACTACGTTAATGTTATGTATTTGAGAATAATAACAGTATCTAAACGAAAAGGTGATAATACCTAACGTTCATCAGCATTGATAATGATAATCTACCTAAAATAAGTATATCGATACCTATACTTATGTCAGACTGATTCAGTCTAGAAACTGCATTAACTTAAAATGACTTTCAGAATGAATATGGTGCGAAACTTATTAGTTTTTAGAAATATTAAACCACCAACAGTGACCACAGCACTTAACAAAATACAGCAATATTCAAGATGTTTCAGCGGAGACATTAAACTATGCCAAAAAATGTTCATGGAACATGAAAATAGATATGCCTACAATATTATGAGGAGCAAAGGATACGCCATCGATATAGAAGCTGCTGGAAAGATCAATGCTATAAACAAAGAAAGTGTACATGAGCTCCTACAAGAAAATTGGGCAAACAAGCAACCTAGTGATGTACTTGAAGCTTTTACCAAGCTTGGTACATACTGTTCAGAAAACAATGTATGCATATCCAACACCATGTTCGATAACTTCATTGATGATCTTACCGATAAAATAAATAAGTTTACTGACACTGAGTTAGTTTCAGCATTTTATGCCTTGAATGTTTGGCCAGAAACAGAGTCAATAAGAACAAGAAATCTGATTGAAGTTTGGGCTGCCTTAGATGATGCATGCTTAGAAAGAGTAAATGGGTGGTCTTCTGATGAAACACTATTATTTATTGCATTGTTTTACATGCTTAATGTCTCTAAAGTAAGTGATTTTTGTAAAAAAGGACTAATTAAGCTAGCATTCAAGGCAAAAGGATTGACACCAGAACAAATTGTACAAACAATGTTTTTTGTTGGAATTCAGCGAAAATCCCCTCATGATATACATAACTTGGAGGTATTTATTAGTAAAAGATTTTCTGAGTTTTCTGTGGATGAGCTTGCCATAATGTCAATGGGATTTTTTAAAAGCAGAACTCCCATTAGGAGTGTGGAATTAGTGAAGAAAATCATGGAAAAAATAATGGAAAACCCCAAGAATATTCACGAAGTTTCATTGGCTGCTTTATTAAAAGTTATAAGGTACTCAATAAAGATGCCTTTTGATGATTGTATTGCTATGATGTATGAGCTGCTTGGAGTGCTCCAACATGAGGTGCCAAGGCTGTCGGTCATGTGCAATGTTCATATTGCATTACTAGGTACTTCGAAACTGATATTACACAAAGAATGTTTGGATGCTGTTGCAGAACTTTGTCAACAAAAATTATCCGATGCAAGACTCAAGGATTTAGAAAGAATAGTACTTACCTATGGAACATTTCATTATTTTTCACAAACAAAAGTTAATTTTATAGATCAAATTATTGAAGAGTTGAGAAAACCAGAACGGCAATCAGAGCTTCATAGCCACGGCAGGACTTTTGCATGCTGTTTGTCATTTTTAGGACTTCTTGGAAAATATCCAGTCGATCTGTATAGCCAAGTTCTCAACAATGATTTCTTAAAAAACACATATGGCAAGTCTGTATTTAATTATGGTAAAGAAATTCTTGTTTTAAATAATAATGCTGAAATATTTTGTAAAGAGCTGAAAGTTAATTGCCTGACTCCAAAAGAAATAATAATGCTAGCAAAAAAATTTACTGATTATATGCCAAGTGAAGATTTTAAGAAACAATATAATCTAGCAGAGAACATGTTATTAGAAATTATAAAAATATTTCAACAATTAAGAGGGGGTAGTGATTATATTGCAGGAGATCACATTTTAAGCCATCACCAAAGAGGAGGTACCTTTTTTAATAACTGAAAAATATGGTATTTAGTTTAAAAATTGTAAGTAAATATTGATATTAATTTTCAGATCTCATTCTTTGTGATAGCACAGATGGAAAACCTTTGCCTGTTTCTATGGAGAAGTTTAACGCCTTTGGTTTACTAAGAAAACCTCCAGATGACAATAAATGGATAGCTCTAGTAATAGCTGGAAGGAATGGCACTATACATGGAACCAACAACCCCACCGGACCATTTCTAGTGAAACTTAAAGAACTACAGCAATTGGGATTTCATACCAATTTGGTATGTATAATTCAACTAATAATTCATTCAACAACTATGTAATTAGAGCACATGCATACCTACCAACGCCTCCCTACTGTTTTATTTGCATGTAGGTCTAATAAATATGGTATAGGTGCTGGGCAAGCCTATTCGATTTAAAATCCTGTCCCAGGCACTATAGCGTCCCGTTAGTAGGGGCATGAGTAATCACCAGTTGTCCCTGACGCTATATAAATCATCTACAATAGATGCCAAGGCCTGTTTACTATTTACTTTTTTATGTAGGTATAATAATAAAAAATATTTTCTACAGGTGCTGTGGAGTATTTACTCAAGCTTGAAATCATTGGAAGAAAAAACCGCTTACTTGAAACGATTGGTTGATGAAGCTAGTCTATGATATTTTAAAACCTACTTACAAAGGTAGGACTTAGTAGGTAGGTACCTAACATAACTGAGGATGACAATAAATGATTTGAGATAAACAGTACATTTTTTATACAACCCATTCCTTAATAAACAGGAAAATAAGTATACAGGCAGCAATGGAAGTTGTTTTAAAATTAGCAGTTTCAGTTATAAAAGACAAATTAGCCATGGATTTATTTTCATTTAGTTCATTTTATCAATAAAACAATTCCGAATCTGCTGCTAGATGGCGTTATACCCGACCCGTGCTTGACCCGGGGGATAAACGCATTATTGGTTTTGTATGTACTGGCTAGAGGCCGGCATCATCGTCAGGTGTGGGTAGAGATGGGCAGAGGGTTTAAACCCAGTTGGGCGAAAAGGCCATAAACTGAACAAATAGGGCAAAAACGAATTAACGTCCTTTTAAATGTCCAAAATCAGGGCGGAAACTCTAATTAGTCAAAATCTGACTTTTTCATTGAGTATTCGTAAGATGTACCTGTTTAAACCATTTTAATATTAGAACAAATAGCAATTGACCAAAAAGGATGATCTCACCGAAAATAAAAAATGTATTTGTTGCCAAATTACAGAATTATCAGCAGAATCACAGTCGGTCGGTATTATTTAAATCAACATTTTACCGCACATGGTATTCGTAATTCGTGCCTGCTAATCGCTGTCACTATCGTAATCATCATCAACCTTTTGAAGTCCACTGCTGGACATGGTCACTCCCATGGCGCGCCACTGAGCCCAGGGTTCGGTTTGGCTCTTTACAAGTTGCTGCCTGCCACTCTGCATAAGTCGTCGCTCCATCTAATCTGAGGCATCCTACACTACGTTTTCCTGAACGTGGTCTTCACATTATCGGTTCTTCGAATCATGACCAGCCCACTGCCACTTGAGCTTGCTAGTTCTTTGGGCTATGTTGACAACTTTGGTCCTCTATCGAATGACCTCGCAAAGTCGCTCAACAAGCTATGGTTAAGGCTATGCTCGGAGTCTCTCTCAGAGACAGGATCTGGATCGCGATTCAGATCCTGTCTCTGAGAGAGACTTATAAATAGCTTGTTGGGCGACTTTTAATTTATGGACCCGTCAGTGTCCACGTGTTATTATAACTGGCAGGACGCACTGGCTTTCGTTTTTGAGCACTGTGGGATGGGTTACTAGAAGACCTGACGAAGTTTCCCAAATACCACCCAATTCTGGATGAAGAAGTTGATGCTTTTCCATTAGGTTCATATTTGGATTACGCAAATATGAACATGTTTCCGATTTTTGTAATAAGCTTAAGTGGTTGCTTATTCGTTTTTGCAGGAATACTCGTCTTCTTTCCCTCTTGTACAGTGTCATGTTTACCCTTCCACCCCCCTTATCTAAAAGCTAAACTAATCTCAACGCTTTGAATACCTAAATCTTTCTAACTCTCGTACCTTACGGTCTTCTGAAACTCTACAACTTCCTGTCCACTCTTATTCTTTCTTTAAGCACTTATTCACTGTACAAGCTATCCGTATTTGGAACTCTCTTCCTATTGATATCAGAAAAGTGATATCTCTTCCCATCTTCAAAAGCTTTTGCACAGCCGCTATTCAGTTGAATTAGGAGGTCACTACTTTCGTCAGCCTATACGAGATCCGAACGGCTCTCAAGCTGCTTAAGAGTAACAAGGCACCGGGGGAAGACGGAATAACGACAGATCTTCTGAAAGCGGGCGGAACGCCGATACTTGAGGTTCTTCAGAAGCTTTTTAATTCTGTCATCCTCGAGGGTACGACGCCTGAAGCGAGGGACAGAAGCGTAGTGGTGCTCTTCTCCAAGAAGAGTAATAACATCCTCTTAAAGAACTATAGGTCTATACTATAGGGTATCTCTCTGCTTAGCCACGTCTATAAGCTGTTTTCGAGAGTAGTTACCAATCGTCTCGCTCGATGGTTCGACGACTTTCAGCCTCCCGAACAAGCCGGGTTCCGGAAACGCTTTAGCACCATAGACCACATCCACACGCTACGCCAGATTATACAGAAGATTGAGGACTATAATCGGCCACCTTGCTTAGCGTTTGTGGACTATGAGAAAGCCTTCGATTCAGTCGAAACCTGGGCAGTGCTACAGTCGCTCCAGCCAGCAGGGTCAAATTGACTATCGGTATATCGAAGTGTTGAAATGTATCTACAGGAATGCCACAATGTCTATCCAACTTCAGGACCAGAGTACAAATCCAATCCACATGCAAAAAGGGGTGAGACAGGGAGATGTCACATCTCCGAAACTGTTCACCTCGGCACTGCAGGATATTTTCAAGCTCGTGTCCTGGACAAGGTATGGCATTAACACCAATGGTGAATTCATCACTCACCTTCGATTTGCCGTCGCCTTCCAGTCTTCAAGAAGAAGAAGCAGAAGATTTAGGCACAATGCTCAGAGACCTCAATATTATTTCCCAACAGTTGGGTCTAAAAATTAACATGAGCAAGACAAAAATTATGTCTAATGCTCATGTTAATTTGAGTCAGACGATCCAATTAGGTACAGCCAACTTCGACAAAGAGGTCAGCCGACGAATCCAACTTAGATGGGCAGCGTCGGGAAATTGCGCCACATCTTCTCGTCGCAGGTACCGCAAAGCCTCAAGACAAAAGTCTTTAATCAGTGCTTGTTGCCAGTGATGACTTACGGAACTGAGACGTGGTCGCTAACTATTGGCCTCGTACACAAGCTCAAAGTCGCGCAACGAGCTATAGAGAGAGCTATGCTGGGAGTTTCACTACGTGATAGAATCAGAAATGAGGATATCCGTAGAAGAACCAAGGTCACCTACATAGCTCTTAGAATTAGTAAATTGAAGTGGCAATAGGCAGGTCATATAGCTCGAAGAACCGACAACCGTTGGGGAATAAAGGTTCTTGAATGGCGACTACGAACCGGAAGACGAAAAGTATGGTGCCCACCCACCAGATGGCCTGACGACATTGTTAAGATCGCAGGAAGTCTTCCTGGAAATGTGTAGGGGAGGCCTATGTCCAGCAGTGGACTTCTTCAGTCTGATGTTGATTATAGATTAACTTAAAAAAACCTTTTTAGTCATTTGAACTTAGCATTGTGTAATAATTTGTGAATTTTGCGATATTTTACAATAAAAATAATATCCGCCCTGTTTTGGGACGTTTACTGGGCGTAAATGGACGTTTACTCGGCATTTACTCAATACGTCCTTATATGTCTAGGCAAAAACCCATCTCTAGGTGTGGGTGGATTGCTGTGTTGTGTTGGCTGTGCTTCAGTACATGTCCTAAATGGCTTGTGCAGGGCTGCAGGCTAGGCTAGCGAAGCTATCGTATAAATACATAATATTAAATAATTATGTATAATGTAGATAGTCTGTGGAACTGCCTATAAACATTTTTTGTTTTGCCACCAGGCAAAACAAAAAACCGCCTGCGCCGCGCCTGCGGTGTCTGCCGTTTGGACTCGGTCGTACAGGGTCCAATTCCAGAGTCCGTTAGTATGATATGTATTCTGTGGTCCAGAGCACAGAACAAAGTATGTATTCGGTATTGTAGGGTCCGGTTAATGTACGACTTTATCTATGCCAGCGCCAGTGTAAAATCGTTGGGCCGCATTTTCACTTTTTCAAATAATATTGTTTTTTTGAAGTGAAAACTTCTTGAGGCGGGTGGGAAAAACTAATTAACCTACGTCACCTCTTTAGCAAAGTTCGCTACAAGGTGGGGGGCAGGGAAGGCGCGGAGAAGTTTAACTAGGTAATTGTTCAAGTTTTCACTTCTGTTGCCACTCTCAGATTGCCACTTGCCACTTTATTATTACTTGTTGGGATTGCCCCTTAATTTGTGTGATGTTTATATGCTTTAGATAACCTGCCAGGGCTAAATATTGTATTCTTATTTTCTAAAAATTGGATCAGGGAGGGTATGGATGGAGTCCTATGCGACAAATGATAACTCGTTTTACTTATAACTGGGTGTACAATAACTGGTCGTACATTGACGTGACGTGTACACGAAACTAGTGTTGGGTAGGACACCGTTTCAAAAAGAGTTTGTATGAGGCCCTCGTTCTTGTACCGTGAGGTGTCACAATGTCATGCTTCAAATGTCATGTCACATGCGAAGTAGTGAGTGTAACTCATTTTGCCCGACTCATTTCATTTGTCATCCAGGATTTTTTTTCATGAGCTACTGCTGTTGAGGTGTCTTGATGAATGAATGTCATGTCACATGCTGTTGCGAAGTAGTGAGTCTAACTCATTTTGCTCAACTCATTTCATTTGTCATCCAGGTTTTGTTTTCATGAGCTACTGCTGTTGTGGTGTCTTGATGAATGTCTCGTTAAATAAAATAAAGAAAAAAGCCCATTGTAAGAAGGATGAGGATGACAACCTAAACTTAAATTTAATGTTAGTAGCCGCGTTATTAAACAAAGCAACACTAAAATTATTAACTTATTAATATTACTAAGTAGGTATATACCATACGGTACACATACCTGGCAAATTCACCACTTTCAGTTTCAGCCATTGCAAACAAAATAAATGTACAAATAAATGTCCTAGCAACAAACAAATCACAAAATCTGTTGGACAGATTTCAATCCTGTTTTGTTATTTCCCGCTAAAATCTAGCAGACTAAAAACTGACAACAAAGCTTAATCAGTCGACATCAAGCACTCAAATTTTCGTTCCGTCAATAATATGTCACTTCAACGCTCCCCACTACTTATTATACTCTTTGCTTCAACGCAACGTCACAAAATACATCAGTAGGGCGATTGTCTAATTCAGTTGCAATCATTAGTTTGATACTAACAGCTAAACGATACTATCAAGGAATAGCGATCATTGGGGCGATCATGTAACTTTTGTTGCAATGGTTTCAATGGATATCCTATTGAAACTGTCAAATTTGCGATCACGTAGTAGCTTCGATTGCAATCGAAAGCGCATTGCAATTGAAACCATCTTTGACAATGAACGATTGCAACATGAGCGTAATGTTTCTATAGATATCATGAAACAGCGATCACGTAAGGCTGTTTCAATGGAAATGACAGCTTACGATTACTATCATATCAATCGCGAATAGAAACAAGTAAGGTGCTGTTGCGATGGATAGAAATTGAATAAAGTAAGTTATTTACAGTAAGTTTTTAGTGTTTTGACAATGATAAACAACGTTATTATTGCATTCCTAATCAAATAAAATCTAGTGCGTACCTACCTATTACAAAACCGTTTCAACTAAGTGGGTATTTAAATTCATTTCAGTTTATCATATCAAGAGGATTCCTACTTGGGCTAGAGCTCTCGTAGAGAGTATTATATTCCTTGGGCTAGAGAAGGAACAGTGTCAAAAAAATACGCATTCTTGATAGAAAATTGATGCAGGATGCCAGCAATCCGTTCTAAATCCCTCAGAGAGAGTTTATTTCGAACTTTCGCCTGACGAAGGAAGCGTTTGATATCCTGTGCTGGGATATCAACCTCATTCTACCATAGCCATGTGTAGAATCAGTCAAAACCTCCACGCGCAGGGGGAAATAGCTGGCTCCTGCCTATGTTACATTACATACTTCCAATATTTCATTATCAATTATGTACTAATGACTAGAATAGGATAAAAGCTGTTTCAAATTAAAATACAAAATGCTATAATTAGTCTGATTTATAAGCAGTAGGTGCCTTATCTATGTATTGTGGTAAAGAAATAAGGCGAGTTATTAAAAGAAATAATGTATTTTATTTAACTGTTTTATTTAATGGTGGTGGATGCTGTTGAACTTAAAGCAGCAGCAACTCCACACATGGCTCTTGTGTCGCCATTTCATTAAACGATCTGCTTATAGCAGCGACAGAATCCACCATTCCCTCTCCACGTTCCCTCTTCGACCACAAGGTGCCTTTTCTCTAGACTGTACACCCAGCGGAGCACATTGTCATCGTGATCTAAAAACAAAAAAAATTTACATCTACAAAAGTAAGCTAAATAAAACCTGTGAGTGTGAGTGGATGCAGCGTATAGGGTCCACCCCCAGTGCCCCCAACGTTTCGCCGGTTATCCACCACCTTGGACTTTATGGGGCACTTGTATCTACATATTACCATTAATTAATCAAAAAACATAGAACTTTGTTGTTTTACCATATAGAGCACAAAAAAATGATGAATAATAGCTGCACAAAACTAGGGTTATTGAAAACTATTTACCTACTACTTAATCCCTTCAATTTTTCACCAGTTTTTATGTAGCCGCCACCCACGACATTTAACATCCTTGCAAGATTTTCCCAGGCCTTCAAATATTGTTGGTGCCCTTATTTTACTAAGGGCTATGGTTGATTGCTTCGACGAACACTGGTGGATTGGGATCATAACTTTATAACAAATAGAAACAACATATTAATCACTTGAGCAAGCTAGGAATAAAGAATTAAGAATGTTAGACTTTACTTACTTGAAATCAGACTAAATAACTTGAAAAAGTAAATTTTATTCGATATTTACGAAACTTTTGTAAAGAAGAAGAAGAAGACTGACAGAAACACAACACAAAATGAGTGAACGAGGTCTATTAGAAAGTCAAATAAAGTGGGCCAATCGTTTTCACACGGCTTCTTACTAAGATTATGATTTTTAAATTGGTCGGGTTAAATTGATTTGCAGGAACTTCACGCTGCAAAACTATCATTGCAACTGATAGATAGCGGTCAAAAAGGCATTGCAACAAGTTACATGATCGCTATTCCTTGATAGTATCGTTTAGCTGTTAGTATCAAACTAATGATTGCAACTGAATTAGACAATCGCCCTACATGTATCTTGTTGCAATGCCTTTTTGACCGCTATCTATCAGTTGCAATGATAGTTTTGCAGCGTGAAGTTCCTGCAAATCAATTTAACCCGACCAATTTAAAAATCATAATCTTAGTAAGAAGCCGTGTGAAAACGATTGGCCCACTTTATTTGACTTTCTAATAGACCTCGTTCACTCATTTTGTGTTGTGTTTCTGTCAGTCTTCTTCTTCTTCTTTACAAAGGTTTCGTAAATATCGAATAAAATTTACTTTTTCAAGTTATTTAGTCTGATTTCAAGTAAGTAAAGTCTAACATTCTTAATTCTTTATTCCTAGCTTGCTCAAGTGGTTAATATGTTGTTTTTATTTGCTATAAAGTTATGATCCCAATCCACCAGTGTTCGTCGAAGCAATCAACCATACCCCTAAGTAAAATAAGGGCACCAACAATATTTGAAAGCCTGGGAAAATCTTGCAAGGATGTTAAATGCCGTGGGTGGCGGCTACATAAAAACTGGTGAAAAATGGAAGGGATTAAGTAGTAGGTAAATAGTTTTCAATAACCCTAGTTTTGTGCAGCTATTATTCATCATTTTTTTGTGCTCTATATGGTAAAACAACAAAGTTCTATGTTTTTTGATTAATTAATGGTAATATGTAGATACAAGTGCCCCATAAAGTCCAAGGTGGTGGATAACCGGCGAAACGTTGGGGGCACTGGGGGTGGACCCTATACGCTGCATCCACTCACACTCACAGGTTTTATTTAGCTTACCTACCTACTTTTGTAGATGTAAATTTTTTTTGTTTTTAGATCACGATGACAATGTGCTCCGCTGGGTGTACAGTCTAGAGAAAAGGCACCTTGTGGTCGAAGAGGGAACGTGGAGAGGGAATGGTGGATTCTGTCGCTGCTATAAGCAGATCGTTTAATGAAATGGCGACACAAGAGCCATGTGTGGAGTTGCTGCTGCTTTAAGTTCAACAGCATCCACCACCATTAAATAAAACAGTTAAATAAAATACATTATTTCTTAACTCGCCTTATTTCTTTACCACAATACATAGATAAGGCACCTACTGCTTATAAATCAGACTAATTATAGCATTTTGTATTTTAATTTGAAACAGCTTCTATCCTATTCTAGTCATTAGTACATAATTGATAATGAAATATTGGAAGTATGTAATGTAACATAGGCAGGAGCCAGCTATTTCCCCCTGCGCGTGGAGGTTTTGACTGATTCTACACATGGCTATGGTAGAATGAGGATGATATCCCAGCACAGGATATCAAACGCTTCCTTCGTCAGGCGAAAGTTCGAAATAAACTCTCTCTGAGGGATTTAGAACGGATTGCTGGCATCCTGCATCAATCTTCTATCAAGAATGCGTATTTTTTTGGCACTGTTCCTTCTCTAGCCCAAGTAGGAATCCTCTTGATATGATAAACTGAAATGAATTTAAATACTTAGTTGAAACGGATTTGTAATAGGTACGCACTAGATTTTATTTGATTAGGAATGCAATAATAACGTTGTTTATCATTGTCAAAACACTAAAAACTTACTGTAAATAACTTACTTTATTCAATTTCTATCCATCGCAACAGCACCTTACTTGTTTCTATTCGCGATTGATATGATAGTAATCGTAAGCTGTCATTTCCATTGAAACAGCCTTACGTGATCGCTGTTTCATGATATCTATAGAAACATTACGCTCATGTTGCAATCGTTCATTGTCAAAGATGGTTTCAATTGCAATGCGCGTTTGATTGTAATCGAAGCTACTACGTGATCGCAAATTTGACAGTTTCAATAGGATATCCATTGAAACCATTGCAACAAAAGTTACATGATCGCCCCACAGCTCACTCACTCCCTCGAATGAAAGATAAATATTTTCCTCTTTCGTCCCGCTCTCGAAGGTGACGCCGGAAAGAGTATGACAAATATTGTGAGGTGGTACATGCATTGAACATGAGGAACGGGACATTTTTGAGTGAATGCTTGTGACAAACGAGGTGCCTCTTGTATGTCCTACTCAACACTACACGAAACACTGTAACAAGGAATTCATTTAGTGTTCACGACAGACGTAAATTAAAAAAAAAAAATACGGGTTGCACTCCGGGAGTGCCGGCAGAAGTGAAAACTTGATTATTAACGTAGGAACCCTAAAAGTTGTTTATTTTATCAAGTTCCTCAATGTAGTAAAACCCCAATCAAAGTCCTAAGGAACCCTAAAAATTTTAGCATTATCAAGCTCCTAAGTGTAGTTGAAATTCCAATCAAAGTGCTAAGGAACCCTAAAATTGTTTACATAATCAAGGTCCTAAGTGTAGTTGAAAGTCCAATTAAAGGCCTAAGGAACCCTAAAAGTTGTTTATTTTATCAAGTTCCTCAATGTAGTAAAACCCCAATCAAAGTCCTAAGGAACCCTAAAAATTTTAGCATTATCAAGCTCCTAAGTGTAGTTGAAATTCCAATCAAAGTCCTAAGGAACCCTAAAAATGTTAACATTATCAAGCTCCTAAGTGTAGTTGAAACTCCAATCAAAGTCCTAAGGAACCCTAAAAGTTGACCACTTAATCAAATTCCTCAATGTAGTAAAACCCCAATCAAAGTCCTAAGGAACCCTAAAAATTTTAACATTATCAAGCTTCTAAGTGTAGTTGAAACTCCAATCAAAGTCCTAAGGAACCCTAAAAGTCGACCATTTAATCAAATTCCTCAATATAGTATAACCCCAATCAAAACCCTATACGGAACCCTAAATTTTACGTAAAGCCAAATCCTCAACGGGTCGGAACCGCTAGAAGGGACCTTGTCGCGCGACCTACAAGTAGGTCCTAAATGAAGTAAAACGGCAGACATAGGAGGAGGGGGTTCTGGGGGGCTAAGGGGGGTCACAGCACGGCTCGCTTCGCTCGCCGCGCTGTTCCCCGTGGTCGCGTGGCGGCTCGCTTCGCTCGCCGCAACGCTCCCCCCGGGTTCAGGAAGAGGGGGTTCTGGGGGGCTTAGGGGGGTAACAGCACGGCTCGCTTCACTCGCCACGCTGTTCCCCGTGATCGCGTGGCGGCTCGCTTCGCTCGCCGCGACGCTCCCCCCGGGTTTCGGAGGAGGGGGTTCTGGGGGGCTTGGGGGGAGTCACAGCACGGCTCGCTTCGCTCGCCGCGCTGTTCCCATGGTCGCATGGCGGCTCGCTTCGCTCGCCGCAATGCTCCACTCGAAAAATAAATACAGTAGATCTATAAAATCTTGTACCAATGACCACTACTACCTGCCGCGGGCGGCCGCTAGTTCATAAAATCTATAATAGGTATGTACCTATACCTACTACAGTCACGAAAAACGCCTTGGTATGCTTGCTACTAACTATTATCTATTCTGTGACGTTACCGTGTCATAGTAACTACTAGCGTATCTGTAGCGTCTTACGCTTTTTTTCGATTTTTATTATGAACTCTACGTTGTAGTCTTAGGGTACATTTCTGCAAAAAATCCGTCCTACGCTTTTTCGATAAGGTCACGTGATCCTGACGCCCTGACGCGAGTTTAAGATTTTATACCCATTACAGAAAGTGCTCCAACGCCGCTAAAGAAGTTTTCACTTCAAAAAACCAACTCAAGGATAAAAACAAAACGTAAGGTTAGCAATTTTTTGATAAATTGCATCTTGGGTTGTCCCTTGTCGGATCAAGCCAAGATGTTATATAAATTAGCAGACATTGGTTTAGCTAGACAATAATAAGTTTGTATAAATTTAGATTAAGTTAAGTTTTAATTGTTGTTTTAATAGGGCAGTGTGGTCGCATAGCGACAAAGCCCTGTAAATAAAAAATAAAAAAAAAACTAGGCGGTCTTGATATTATAGCCTGCTTCGAAACGAGCGAAAAGGAAAAAAAAATGTACTCTAGCCCGCCTCCGTTCGTTCGTTTCGTTTCGTTCGTTCATTTTAATTATTTTATTAATCTGTGATTTTCATTTTGAGTGGTTGGTTTGGTTCAGCGTTGCCAGATCATACCGCTTTTCCACTTTTTACACCGCCTTTTTGACAATGGATCCGCCATCCGCTTTTAGCCAGCGGGGTTCCACTTTTTTCGACTTTGATAGGACATGAGGATTAAAATATTATCTTCCCACTAAAGACATTTTTATGGGCACCGATCCGTTTACTCTTTCAAATAGAAGAACCTAAAAAATGTCTATAGCGGCCTCTACATTCCTGCCAAAACTACGCCAAATAGGATAGATGTCAAATCACTATTGTCATGTTGGTACACAGTGTTATGAAGTTGCACACGCGCAAGTTCAGATCGAGCTACAAGTTTTTCACTGACTGTGAAGAATGTGGATTGAACTTGAGTGATATCTTTTGTGCCTCCCTGAGCCACCTTTTGGACGGGTTTGGCACTAGAGCGTAGCGAGGGCGCCAATGGAGCTTGAGGGACTTAAATAAGTCTTTCACCCAAGGTAAACACTGTGCTTTTCATTACGAATACAAGGAAAGTAAAAATAAAAACATGATAGAAATATTAGTGAAAATCATCACGTAGTACTTAGATCTCGATGGTGAAAATGATGATTGAATTGCCGCCTTCCAGCTTTATTTTTTTCTCTGGCAGGCCTTCGGCTGGCCAGCATTATTCAGCCTTTATTTTCATTTTCATAATTTAAAAAATGGTAATTTTTTTGCTCAAATCTATGTCATTTTAAAGAAATAGTTGAAGCTAAATAATAATAAAGTCATTTAGAAAATACATTCTTTATTTAATACTCTTTATGTTATTAAAATTTAAACACATCGCGCTCTTATTGGACTTTTTAAACTTCTTACCGTTGTAATGGGCTTCCAACCTGCTTGCTGAATAAAAAGTTGGAATTTGGTTTAATAACCTCCTTGCCAGACTTGGTCATTGACTGAGTTACAGAAGTCTAGACTGCAGATTTGCCAGAGGGCAATAGAACACAGCATTCTCGGCCTTAAACGCATCGACCGGGTGCGAAATACAATGCTGCGTTTAATGACTGGCATTGCCGATGTAGAGAGCAAAACAGCCAAGCTCAAGTGGGAGTGGGCGGGCCACGTCAGCAGGATGGACCCTAAAAAGTGGGCAAACATAACGACTCATTGGGTGCCGGAGGATGGAAGGTGACGGCGCGCGGCGTGGCCACCCAAAAAAACGATGGCGAGACGATCTGGAAGCTCTGGAAAAGGATTGGTGGAAAGTCGCCGAAGATCGTGATAGTTGGAAGATTTTGGGGGAGGCCTTTGCCCAGCAGTGGGCCAGTGCAGGTTAAAAAAAAAACCTCCTGGCAGTTAGAAAGACTTTAGAAAGTTGGAACATGGTTGAATAAAATAGAACTTGTTTTTTTTTATAATTTGACAGCTGTCAGTAGAAAGCAATTCTCCCTAGGGCTGAAAGTATTACTTTCAATTAGGCCCCTCAGGCAACTTCAGACCTACTTTCCGAGTATGAGCAATGAAAAGGAAGTTTACTTCACATAACTCTTTGATTTGTAATACGATTATGAACTGAGTGAGAAAAACCGATCTAACGTTAAAACAGGAAATTCCACTTTTTTTGTTGAAAATCCGCGTTTTTGGAGTACCGTTACCGCATTTTCAACTTTCGCATCTGGCAACACTGGTTTGGTTACTTTGGTTTTAGTATAAGAAAAAGAAACAAGCCGCAGCCGCAGCCGCTCGCTTCGCTTCTAATTATTTGTTTTAATGAATTGTTGCATGTAAAAACGTGTGATGGTGTAACGGGTTACTGACGTATTCAACAGAGTTACAGAGTTTGATTTACAACACCATCCAATTACGATGGCTGAGAATGGAGAGTCTGGGGAGCCCATGGACGTTGCAGAAGTTGGCGATAACTCTGTGAGAAGCTTGGAGATGTTTTGTTTGGAAGTCTTGTTGTTGAGATGCTGAATCTTATATCAATCTTCGTTGCAGAATGGATCATCTAGTGCTAGTGATACAACTTCGTCGAGAGGCAAGGAGGGCGACTTCGAAAGTAAAATCGAAACTGATCGCTCCAGAAGATTTGACTTTTTATTGAAACAAACTGAAATCTTCTCCCATTTTATGTCAAACACTTCTAAAGCTGGAAGCAGCCCTCCTAAACCAAAAGCTGGTAGACCGAAAAAAATTAAGGATTGTGACTCAGGAACCGCAGGAGAGTAAGTTTTATCATCCCATTGCATTGCACGAAATATATAGATACTAGGGCCTCCTATATTTCAGAGGATTTGTTAATTTATTTTTCCTTACTTGGGTTTCATTAATCATGTAACAAAAAAACTGTTTTTTATAAGAATAATACTCATTAGTAGGTATTCCTAGGGCCACTACCTACCCCTTCAAGAAAACCCCATTAATGTGTCTCAAAAATAAAGTAATCCTATGGAAAAGTAAGATATACCTTCATGAAATGACTTTTATTCCAGTAATCGCCACCGTAAAACTGAACAAGAGGAAGATGAAGAGCTCCTTTCAGAAACAAACTTGAAACAGAAAAGTTTGTTCCGGTTCGAAGCCTCTCCACACTACATCAAAAATGGCGAAATGCGAGACTATCAAGTTAGAGGCCTTAATTGGATGATATCTTTGTATGAAAATGGTATCAATGGTATTCTCGCTGATGAAATGGGATTGGGCAAAACTCTTCAAACCATATCTCTCCTTGGTTATATGAAGCATTTCAAGTAAGTAAACCTAGTGCAAGTCATGGTGCTCAAAGTAATTAAACACCAATACTGTTGGTAGTAGCTCTGACCCCTGTGCCATAGGTCATGGGTTCAATCCCCACCGAGAACAAATATTTGTGTGGTGAACGTAGATGTTTATTCTCTGGTGGTTCCCATAGTACTAGCCCTGCATAATGGACAATCCACACAACACTATCTAGCCCACACAGTGTTGTGTGGATTGTCCATGTTTACTTATTATTTTATTAATACTTCTATATATCTGATTGTATTTTAATAGACAAGTAGGTCATTTTTATTATAACGCTTTTATTAGCTTCACCTGTATGTATGTATGTATGTATGTAACCGACCCCTTTGAGCTCGATTTTGTCCTACTTTGAACGATCAGATTTGATTCAAACTTTGCACACCTGTCAAAGGTCGATGACAATGCAATAATATGAAAAAAATTATACATGAAAAAAAAAAACTAAAAAGTAAAAAATAAATTATAGTTTAAAAAACTAAAAAAAAAACGCTTTTATAACTAATTGAACTAAAAAGTTGAAAATAAAACTGTAATAATCAATTGAAAATTTATATTATTGTACAAAAAGCGTGGGGGGCTTGATTTTGATTGTTGTAAATATTTTATCAATAGTTTATTATATCTGAAGTTATTATAAAAAGCACCCCACGCTTTTTTACAATAATATAAATTTTCAATTGATTATTACAGTTTTATTTTTAACTTTTTAGTTCAATTAGTTATAAAAGCGTTTTTTTTTAGTTTTTTAAACTATAATTTATTAGTTTATAGTATGGGTCCTTTTCTATGTAAAACCAGTACAATAATGGTTATTGTTATTGAATAAGTATTTATTAAAAACTGACTAACTTCAATGGTTGTACACAATTCTAGAAACGTACCTGGTCCCCATATTGTAATAGTCCCCAAATCTACTTTGACAAACTGGATGAACGAGTTCAAGAAATGGTGTCCTTCAATACAAGCTGTGTGTCTCATTGGAGATCAAGAAACAAGGGTGAGATTTTTATGAATTACTACTACTACGAAGCCAGGGATAGGCTTCGCAGCATTATTGTAGCTCTCCAATGGTGAAAGAATTTTTAAAATCGGCACATTAGTTTTTGAGTTTATTCATTACAAACATACAAATCTTTCCTCTTTATAATATTAGTAAAGATACCGTTTGTGTGGTGTGTAATGTTTAATTTATGGCCAGTGAAACATAGATGAAAAAATATTGACAATATTTTTTCATCATTAGATGTAATAAGTTCAAATGTTATTCATGGTGTACAATCGGATCATTTTGCTCAAGTTATAGCTATCAGTGATGTTACTGAAGCTAATCGTATTAGTAATATAAAAAAACGAAGGGTTAACAATGAGTCCGTTGAACTGCTAAAATCTAGCCTTCGATGTGAGTTTGGAAACCGAACGGTTACTTGCTATAATGAATTCTTTTCCACTTTTCTGATGCAATTAGATTCGGTTATGCCAACCAAAACAGTTCGCAAAAGTAAAAAAAAGTCATTTAACGACTGGGCAACGAAAGGTCTAAAAGTGTCACAAGCAAAAATTAAAAAATTATATTTCTCATTGGCAGCGACGAATACCGAAAATCTTAGAACCTATATCAGTAAATACAGTAAAATATTTAAACAATGTGCTCTTATGGCAAAGAAGATTTATATTCGTTCGAAAATATTAGCTTCTGATAATGTTATTAAAGCAACATGGAATATAATTAAAAAGGAAACTGGAAAATCTACTTCACATTCTAACGACATTCAAAAATTAAAAATCCCTAATAATGACATTCTGACTTCTCCTGTTGAGATTGCTAATTACTTTAATGTATTTTTTTCCCAAATCGCAAATGAATTGACCAAAGATTTAATGAGATCAGACGTAGAAGCTTTAAAGTTCCTGAGTAGATTTACTTCACCGAATGCCACTACGTTTTCCTTAAGAAATATTACTCCAGTCTGTGTTGTAAAGATAATTGACAACTTTAAATGCAAAAGATCATGCGACCTTTGGGGCATCTCTACATCACTAATAAAAAAGCTTAAATTTGAATTAGCTGCTCCAATGGCAAATGTAATTAATAGTTGTGTGCAAAACGGATATTTTCCGGACTTACTCAAGATGGCAAAAGTCATACCTTTGTACAAAAAAGGTTCTTACTCGAATGCTAATAATTATAGGCCGATCTCCCTTTTGCCAATTTTTAGTAAAATTTTTGAGAAGTTCTTGACAAATGAGCTATACGAATTCATAGATAATCATAATATTATTAACAATAGGCAGTTTGGGTTTCAAAAGAAAAAAAGCACTGCGCATGCAATAACAAATCTGCTTGAGAAAGTTCTTTGGGACCTAGACAGCTCCAAAAGTACCTATGGCTTGTTTTGTGACCTCTCAAAAGCCTTTGATTGTGTCAGCCACCAAATCTTATTGGCAAAATTAAACCATTATGGCGTACGCAATAATGAACTATCTGTTATAAAGTCCTACCTTCAAAATAGACAACAGATAACAGAGTGCAATGGTCATAGATCACAATCTAACTCAATAGAAATGGGAGTCCCTCAAGGATCAATCCTAGGACCCCTATTATTCATCATTTACATAAATGACCTTGTAACATGTGTTGAAAACGAAACAGACATAGTTCTCTTTGCCGACGACACCACCATAGTAGTAAGCGACAAGAATAAAGAAACATTGAGTAGAAAGATGGATGAACTGATTATGTCAATTGATGCATGGTTTAGTGCAAATAACTTACTTATGAACGTGGACAAAACCAACATTATGAGATTCTTTTTGGGTAATATTTTAAGCGTTGATCCAGTACAGAGCATAGTTGATAAGTATTTGATAAATTCCATTAATGAAGTAAAATTTTTAGGTGTTACCATTGACAGCAAATTGACCTGGAATAATCATATTGAAGCTCTAGTTCATAAATTGAAGTCGGCCGCTTATGCAATAAAAATAATACGTCAGTTAAGTGATGGACGTGCGGCCCGAGCTGTGTATCATGCATATTTTCACTCATTGATGACGTATGGTATTCTAGCCTGGGGAAATGCGTCACAGTCTAACAGAGTATTTTTATTGCAAAAGCGAGCGATCAGATTTATACTTCAAATAAATAAATTAGAATCATGTAGGCATAGGTTTAAGGAATTGAATATAATGACATTTACAGGTGAATATATTTTCCAAAATTTAATTTATGCTAAATTACACACTGACGATAATAAACTAAAAAGTGACATGCACAATTATAATACACGCAATAAAATCAATGTTGTCATCCCAAAACGAAGACTGGCCAAAGTTGGTAAAAGCTTCCTATGTAAAAGCATTACTTTCTTTAATAAGCTGACCGTAGATACACGAAATCTAGATTTTAGACAGTTTAGCGCTAAAGTAAGGAATTTTCTATTATTAAAATCATATTATACTATTGACGAAGCCTTGGCTGATGATTTTAGTATGTAATAGTTTTTAGCCTATGTACGTTATGTACCAACTTTATTTTTATTATTAATTTTAATGACTCATTTTTATTTGAAAGTTGTATGTGAATTTCTTTGTTTATTTTATTTGAAAGTTCTCTGTATTTGAGTTGAATTTGTGTAATGTGACTTTTCCGAGTGTACAAAATGTATCTAAATGGAATAAATTTTATTGAACTTGAACTTGAACTTGAGTGGGTATAAAACAAGCCATTAAGCAAATTGTTCACACCCACCAAGTTATGCAGGCTAAAAATTATACTGCATAAAATATATATGAGAGAGCACTGATGACCTAGTGGTAGCAACTCGGCCTTCCAATCCTAAAGATTTTCTGTCCGAAAATTGATGTGCCCTATGCCAGTACTTAAATGCTGAAGCAAAACATCGTGAAGAAACCAGAGTGTCGTAGAACCTTTAAAAGTTCGAGCTACTCGTGTCAAGCGTCACGCAAAAAGAGCCCGCCAGCCAGCGGCATGCTTACGGAAACCAGTGCAGATCAAAGAATTTGGCGAAGCAACTAAAATAACCTCGTACTTTTTTAACTCAACAGAATGCATTTATCAGAGAAACTTTAATGCCTGGCAACTGGGATGTATGCATTACTTCATATGAAATGATAATAAGGGAGAAGTCGGTCTTCAAGAAGTTTAACTGGCGATACATGGTGATTGATGAAGCACATCGCATCAAAAACGAGAAATCCAAGCTTTCTGAACTGTTGCGTGAGTTCAAGAGTACAAACCGGCTGCTTCTGACTGGTACTCCACTGCAGAACAATCTTCATGAACTGTGGGCCTTGCTCAACTTTTTACTGCCTGATGTATTTAACAGCTCTGATGTAAGTGCATCTGCTGTATTTTTAGCACCTGCAGCTTTATTAATAGAATCTACATATTCAAATCAAATCAAAAGTTATTAAATATTCAAATCGGTTCATTAATGACGAAGTTATGACATAACAAACATAAAAAAATACAGCCGAATTGAGAACCTCCTCCTTTTTATTTGAAGTCGGCTTAAACAATTTCATTGATGGTTCAAAACAGTGTGTAGCGGTTTCAACCTGCGCTGATGAACGTATAAAGATAAAGATATTTATTGTCTATGAACCTAGGTACAAAGTGTTAGTAAATCAAATCTAGGTTAGTCCCACTAGGAACTATTTAAGTTTATAAATGGCAGTTGAATTAAGTAGTGATGTAAATTAAGGAATCATCATCAGCTTCCTGCCCATACCCCACGCTAAGTGGCCTCGGCACAACGGGTTTTCTTCTTCAACTCACCTCCTATCATTCGTAATCTCAGTGCCCTCTCCTTTCTTGCTCATGTCATCTTTGACATAGTCCATCCATATTTTCTTTGGTCTACCTCTTCTTCTTAAATAAGGAATATGATAGTAATCTTGTTAATTTTAGGATTTTGATTCCTGGTTCAACACCAATGCAGCATTAGGCGATAACCAGTTGGTGTCTCGACTACATGCTGTCCTCAGGCCGTTCTTGCTTAGAAGGCTCAAGGCTGAAGTGGAGAAGAAATTGAAACCGAAAAAAGAACTCAAAGTTTATGTTGGCTTGAGTAAAATGCAGAGAGAATGGTACACTAAAGTACTCATGAAAGACATTGATGTTGGTGAGTTTAATTTTCAGATGATTTGTTGAGACCTGTAAAAAAAAAGCGGCCAAGTGCGAGTCGGACTCGCCCATGAAGGGTTCCGTAGCAGTAAGTAATATAACATAGAGTTCTAGAAGTTCTAGTAGTTCGTCGAAAGGTAAATTGCGGTTTACGATTTATGACGTATAAAAAAAAACTACTGACTAGATCTCGTTCAAACCAAATATCGTTGGAAGTTTCCATAGTAATGTACAACATATATTTTTTTTAGCTTTATCAGTCACTTATTTTAGAAGTTAGAGGGGGGGGGGGACCAACTTTTTTCCACTTTGGAAGTGTCTCTCGCGCAAACTATTCAGTTTAGAAAAAAACAATATTAGAAACCTCAACATCATTTTTGAAGACCTATTCATAGATAGTTTGATGAAAAAAATTTTTTTGAGTTTCAGTTTCAAGTATGGGGACCCCCAAAACTTATAGTTTTTTTTCTATTTTTGTGTAAAAATCTTAATGCGGTTCACAGAATACATCTACTTGCCAAGTTTCATCAGTCTAGCTCTTACGGTTTGGGAGAAAAATGGCTGTGACATACGGACGGACAGACAGACAGACATGACGAATCTATAAGGGTTCCGTTTTTGCCATTTGGCTACGGAACCCTAAAACCCTGCGTAGTACTTCTACTCGCAACTTAGGGCTTCAAGTAGTTCAAGATACTCCCCCTGTTCATCAAGATTTTTCTGAGTGGGCGATTTATCACAAAAAACTCTTTCAGTTAACGGCGCGGGAAAGGTTGAAAAGATGCGACTTCAAAACATTCTTATGCAGCTGCGTAAGTGTTGCAACCACCCGTACTTATTCGACGGAGCAGAACCTGGCCCTCCCTACACCACGGACGAGCATTTAGTATTCAACTGCGGAAAACTAGTTATCCTGGATAAGCTGCTCCCGAAACTGCAAGAGCAAGGCAGTAGGGTGCTTATATTCTCTCAGATGACACGCATGTTGGATATCTTGGAGGATTACTGTCTTTGGAGGCAGTATAAGGTACGTTTTAAAATAAAAGACTGAATTTTATATCGCCATTTCTAAATTATAAGCATAAAAATGAATTTGCATAAAAATTATCATCAACCAATTATCATACGGCAGCTAATGCGCATATATATTCGACGAGCGTCCTATACATGAACTACGAATCGTCATCAGTTTCATACATCAGTCATAGTTATCCGAAAATAATCCCTCATCTCATTAATGTAGGATATATCCGATTACAGGTATATAGTAATGGATGTTCGAGTAATATATGAATCGGGCATAAGTGTAACTGATAGTGAGGACAATATAGTCAAATACCGTTTAAATCTTTCAGTACTGCCGTCTCGATGGTCAGACGCCCCACGAAGACAGAAACCGTCAGATCGAGGAGTACAATGCGGAAGGCAGCGAGAAGTTTGTCTTCATGTTGTCGACTCGCGCCGGAGGGCTCGGCATCAACTTGACGACGGCAGATGTCGTCATCATATACGACTCCGATTGGAACCCTCAGATGGATCTCCAGGCCATGGACAGAGCACATCGTATCGGACAGATGAAACAAGTAAGGCTTTTTTTTATTTACTTTAATTATGACGGTTGACACCAATTACAATAATTAAAGAATTATTATAGACAGAAAAAAAAATAAAGCATAAGCATTTTTGGTAAACTTTAGGTAAATACAATGTCAATAGTAAAATATAAAACAAAATCTAAAGACAATAATCACTATAAATTAGAATTTCACACACTTCTACATCACGCTCGCAGAATCTAAAGTATTCCAGACATAGTTTTAATACAACCATCCTCCTCAAACAATACGCTATAAAACGCCATCAATCCTTTCACCACGCTTGGTTCGAAAGAACCAGTGACACGATAAGATGAATAAGAACTCACGAATGGCAAGAAGTCCTTGCTCTTAGCTGTTATTATAATGCGTCTAAATTTTTACAGGTACGCGTATTCAGAATGATCACAGAAAACACAGTCGAAGAAAAGATTGTTGAACGCGCAGAAGTGAAACTCCGACTGGACAAGTTGGTAATCCAGTCCGGTCGACTGATCGACGCTAAGAGTCAGCTCAACAAAGATGAGATGCTGAATATGATCAGGCACGGAGCCAATCACGTGTTCTCCTCTAAAGATTCCGATATCACTGACGAGGATATTGATTCTATTTTGGCTAAGGGAGAGAACAAGGTATGATAGGACTCTATTCTCAAACAACACACAAAACTGAATCTCATAAATCTTTTTTTTTTAGATTCAGACTTTGCTTTTTAATTACTACCACCATGTACATATGGGGAAGTACTACAACCATGACTATTTCTGCCGTGAAGTAGCATTGCTGTGTTTCGGTTTGAAGAGTGTTGGTGCCGGTGAAATTACTGGCACGTGAGGCTGAACATCTGTGTGCCTGCAGATGTGTGGACGCAGGGCAGTGCATTGTAGCACGTTCCTGACGTGCGTGACTTACGAGGCAATTATTTGTTATAGGCGATGGTTACCACTTAACATCAGGTGGACCATATGCTTGTTCCAACCGCTAGTTGTATAAAAAAATATATGTATTTCTATTTAAAAAACGGGTAGGCTGTATGTATTTGTATAGTGTATGTTTGTATAGCTGGGTATGACCAAAAATTCTCAAATCAGAAGGTAAAGCAAGGACGGCACGAACTTGATTTGCTAACTATATTGTTAATGCTGCAGCTAAGTCTGTAAATTAGTCAAGCTGAAGATTTAATGGTGTGATTAATTGTGTTTTGTTTTAGACTGAAGAAATGAAGCAAAAATTGGAGAGTCTTGGCGAGTCTTCCCTTCGAGCGTTTTCAATGGACACTCCAGGCGCCACAACCGACTCTGTCTATCAGTTCGAAGGTTACATTGACCACAATGCATGTTTATTTTATATTCACCATAAGTGTTCCGTTTCATGGTTAAAAACGGATCATTATACCTAAATTCAATGATTGATGTTTCCCTTCTACTTATAAAATTTCTTATGACTAATTAAATAAGTGTTTACTTTAGCCTTGCGGACATCTAAGTGTTCTGCTGTGGCGATAAGTCATTTATCACCACCGCAGTACGCTTAGATGAAGGCTTTATTGAATGCTATTCCGTCTAGGTGAGGATTACAGAGAGAAACAGAAGATTCCCATTGGAAATTGGATCGAGCCTCCGAAGCGTGAGCGTAAGGCCAATTACGCTGTAGACGCGTACTTCCGCGAAGCGCTTCGCGTATCTGAACCAAAGGCGCCCAAGGTACAGGTAAATAAAGTGTAAAGAGCTAACGTCGGAGCTCAACTTTTTTCAACATTTGGTGGTGGTTTGGCTCTGTGTATCTGCTCTCTCGCAATATTTGATTAGCTCTTTATACTAGTTTAGTACTTACTTTCTTCATATTTATGGGTATTGTAATTATATTTACATCATACATGCTCAGTAAATAGGATTTACTTTAGCACAAAGAGGCTGTGAAAGTAGGCGTGTGCAGCCCAGTGCATTGTAAATGCGTTCCATTTTCAAATCACTGTTACCGTCACACTATGCTTGATACGTAATGGTTCATTAAAGTTCAAGAGCTATGCAAACCTCCTTGGTGATGGTTCATTACAGTTCAAGAGCTATGCAAACCTCCTTGGTGAAACAATCTCTTTTCTTACAAAATGATATGAAAACTTTTTACTGAAAAGATATAGTAGCTCACAGATGTGTGCATAAGTGTGCGTCTACGACTGTTTTAGCAGATACCTACTGGTACAAATATTTTACTATTAATTTTAATAAAATTAATAGTATAATTATAATAATACTTATATTATTATTGTAATTTTATTTTTCTCAAATTAAAATTACATTTCGTCATACCCGTATAAATGTTGTGTTATTGTTGTATTGTAAGCCTATTTCTGCAGAAAAGCAGCATTGCTGTGTTTCGAGTTGAAGGGTATGGGTGCCGGTGAAATCACTGACACGTGAGGCTGAACATCCGTATGCTTCAAGTTGATGGTCGTAGGGCAGTGCATTGTAGGGCACGTTCCTGACGTGCTTGACCTACGAGGCAATGCTTTGCTATAGGCAATGGTTACCACTTAACATCAGGTGGGCCACATGTTTGTTCCATCAGCTAGTTAAAAATTTACCTCGCATGAATGATGTAAAGTAGAATGCTTACCTCGGGCATAAGTAGCTATTGCACCCTCGAACTATATTTGCCCTCGCTCGCTTTGCTCGCTCGGGCATCTAAATATCTCGGGTACACTCGATCCATTAGCGCCCTTTGCGAGCTGCGCTCGCACGGGCGCCAAAAAGGATCTTGTTCTGCAAAAGCTCACTTACTGCCCTTGTATAACAATCTACTATTATTTTGATTTATTTATCTTCAACAGTTATAGTAATCTATTTATGTAACAATAAGTATTCTTATGTATATTCATTTTTATATTCACAGTATAAAGTAGCGTAAAATGCTTTGCAGTTTCCGCTTTAGTATTGGGTATCTTTTTGAGTGCCTTTTAATTCGCAAAAATGTCGTTTTCAGGCACCGCGACCACCGAAGCAGCCGATCGTCCAAGACTTTCAGTTCTTCCCGCCGCGCCTTTTCGAGTTGCTAGACCAAGAAATATACCACTACCGTAAAACACTAGGGTAAGCAAATAAGAATTGCGTGTTCAAGATTGTCAGGGGCAACTCTTTACTTACGGGGTATTGATGAAAATGGTTTGTCGCTCCATCCCGTCGTCCTAAAGGGTGTACAAACTTTTATCGAGAATTGGAATAGATTTCCGTCCGGTGTTAGTTTTTTGAGATATAAGCTGCCAAGTAATTTATTAATCCAGACCACAATCTATATATATTTGTTCCAAATTTTATGCAAGTCGGTCTCGGGTTAGAGCGTAATTGAGCCACAAACAACAAACATCTGAGCATCGTAAATTTCTCCTTTATTGTTAGTTTTCTTTGGATGATTACTCGTATTAATAAGTAATGTTTTTGTGTGCAGTTACAAAGTCCCGCGTAACCCAGAGTTGGGGGCTGACGCTACTAAAATACAGCGCGAAGAGCAACGCAAGATAGACGAGGCGGAGGCTCTCTCGGAAGAGGAAGTCAGCGAGAAGGAAACACTGCTCACTCAAGGTATCGATGTCAAATTCTCATGCCTCATTTCACCAACTAGGTATGCGCAAGTTGTACGGTAAGGAAGTCAAGTCTTTCTCAACAAGTTCATTTTACGAACACAAACCCTCGAATTGCATTCGTAGAAACTGGGTACAAAATTACGCCTTTGTTCCATAGAAGTTTTATCAAAAATTAACGAAATAATAAAATGAAGCTCTAGAAAACCAATTTTTTTTTTCAAAATTGATACATGTTCGGTAAAATCAGGCATGAGGTGCCTTTCCCACCATCAATCTAACCTAATAAATATTGGCAATAACTTCACATTACATAATATTTAAGCTTATTCAGCCATTTTTGGGAAAGGCACGTTAATTTCATATTATTTTGTGTGCTGGCAATCGCCTGCAATTTATTCCGATGCTAAACATTTTTCAATTCTCGCGGGAAACATAAGCATACGAAAACGGTAAGTAGTTTCGTTATCGTCGACACTCCAATGTTGTTTGCTTACAGGGTGTTTCATTTGTAGTATCGCCCTTATACGGGATGATTCACTTAGGAACATCCTGTAGGTAGATTTGAGATATTAATATTTATATTGATTTTAGGATTTACGAATTGGACAAAACGTGACTTCAACCAGTTTATAAAGGCAAATGAAAAGTACGGCAGAGATGATATCGATAATATCGCAAAGGATGTTGAAGGGAAAACGCCTGAAGAGGTACCGCTTTCAATATTTTATCATGTTGAATGAACAACATCCAGTGTCGCCCGTTGCTTGGCCCAGAAATCTGTCATAAATATCAAAGTAGAAAAATAATTCTTCAATAAAACAAATACACGACAGTCCACACTATCTAGCCCCAAATTAAGCAGAGTTTGTACTATGGGAATCAGATAGCTGATAAAATACAAATACATATATACCTATTTTTTTCCCTTTTCCAACTAAGGTTATGGAATACTCAGCAGTGTTTTGGGAGAGATGTCACGAGTTGCAGGACATCGACAGAATCATGGGACAGATCGAGCGAGGTGAAGCCAAGATTCAGAGAAGAGCGTCCATCAAGAAAGCGCTGGACGCTAAGATGTCGCGCTACAGGGCACCGTTCCATCAACTGAGGATTGCGTATGGTACAAATAAGGGGAAGAATTATACGGAGGAAGAAGACAGGTGAGGAACATACTACCTAGTACTTGAATGTAGGGTTTCTTTAAAAAAAATAAGGCCCCGATCGAAAAAAGGGGCGTTATTGTGTGTCTATTTGTTTGCCTGTGTGTGGTCTCATGGCTCAGATATTTTGCTATAAAGCTGATATTTCTGAGATGGTTCTTAGACATTTATGGCCTTACTTATAAAAATATGTCAAAAGATAAACAGTGGTTAATCTATTGCCATCTCTTACTACTGGGTAATGACAAAGAGTGACAGGGCAGCAATGATTAAATTTAAATTGCGTTTATAAGTAGGGCTGTTATTTTGGTAGAAAACCATGCAAAAGCATGTCCCATGTTTCAAGAATTTTGTAAGTGTCTTTAGTAAAATAAAATTTTCAAACTATGTGAGTGTCGGTAACACGGACCTTATTATCTAAATTCTAAACTCTCGCGTGGTGCAGTGTTTTGGATCCGTTCGTCTGAATTGCACTATCTTATGTGAGTGGTGTTTGTATGTTTCAGATTCCTAGTATGCATGCTGCACAAGCTGGGCTTCGATAAGGAGAATGTGTACGAGGAGCTTCGCGCTGGCGTGCACGCCGCGCCGCAGTTCCGCTTTGACTGGTTCCTCAAGTCGAGGACTGCCGTCGAACTGCAGCGGAGGTACTGTATCCTTTACAAGACGGCTGGCGTGCGTACCGTGTGCTGTCTTTTTAGTCGTTTGCTTTTTTATTATTGCCTACGCCTAAATAAGTAAAGTGGCACCACACTGGAACCGGCTACTATTATTATTTTTGATTTGTAAAAGGATCATACAAATAAACGATAGGAACCAAGCCGTAGTTTGTTGCCTGTTCTTCTAGGCTTGGTTGCGTGGAACTGGTTTTTGTTTTAAGATACAGCGGCTAAACTGTACTGTAAGTCTTCAGAGTTCAGTTAGTAGTAGCTCTGCCTTCTGCGCTGTAGGGGGTTCGATCCGCACCGAAAACAAATATTTGTGTGCAGATGCTTCTCATGTTTTAAGTATTCACTACTATTGGACAAACACCCAAGTCTCAAGTCGAATATCCTATTGACCGCTATTTATTTTTAACAGGTGTAACACACTTATTACACTGATTGAGCGTGAAAACCAAGAGCTAGAAGAGAAAGAACGAGCGGAAAAGAAAAAGAAAAGTGGGAATCCCAATCAGAACACTCCCGGAGGTAACTCGAGCAAAGGTGGCACCGCGGGCAAGCGCAGAGCTGATGCCACCCCCGACACCGCGTCCAAACAGAAGAAGAAAAAGAAATGAGAATTATCTCAGTCGTCTAGGGGGGAGAGGCTTGAGGAATTTCGATAAGTGTCACAAAACCTGAACGCGACTGAATTTCTAAAAACGAGGAGTAGTGAAGGATTGTTCAAAGCGGCTTATTTCCATTTTCACGAAGTTTTCATTTATGCAAAAAAAAACATAACAAATAATTATGTTGTTTTTATGCCTAATTTACTCGTGATTTCTGTAGGACGACTTATTCTTAAGGTTTTAAATAAATTTCAACATTTAATAACAACAATAACAGGGTTTTTTCAAAAGTTGAAACAAGCCCCTTTGAAAAAATCCCTCTTCATATGACCGCAGATAAATTTCGGGAATAGATCGTTTGATACGTATCGATCGGGTGATACAGGGCACACAATGTAACACTTTTTACCGGTTTCTCAAGAATCACCCTAGTACTGAGATTTAACATGACTCCATAAAGTTAATCATGATTTGTTACTTCCATACACAAATTGACTGAAAAACACATAGGTATATTTAGTGAAACGATAATTGGTTACATACTTTTAGCAGGACGTAGTAAAGCATTTTCTCATTGTAATAAGCTATAGACAGTATTACAGAACTTTAGCGAAATATTTGTATTAATAATACTTACGGATTGTGGTTAGATTGTTTTTGTATTGCTGATATAATTGGATTAGAGTAGATATCGGTTCTATGCAGCATTCAACATTGTTTACCAATTAACATACATATATTACCGTCCAAAGATTTCCGATAAATTATACACCATTCTTAGAATATCATGAACAATTACTTACTCATTATCAATAAGTGAATTCTCCCATCAAGGCGATAGGAATGGCTGTGTGAATAGTGTCAGGAATCCTTCATGATGGGTGGATTTCCGGAATGTAGCATACAATGTAACATAAAAGGAGCATTTCATAAGTGTGGACGCAGGACGCGCACGAACCGAGCATGTACATACTCGCATCTGTATCCGGTATGCGCGCGGCGAACATAGCTCAGTCTGTCGAGAACACGCGAAGAGAATGGATAGCTCCATAGTTTTTCCATGGTTCGGGCGCGTTCCGCATCCGCAGTACGGACACACGCAAGCCGTCCACACTGCGCGCCCCTTTGTGTTCGAAGAAACCGAAAAATGGCGAGCACGAGTTGAAATGATTTGTTTGTAGGTACATGTAGTGTGCACGATTCGTGCGCGGAAGGCGTCCACACTTGGGAATTATGTTACATTGCATGCTGCATTTCGCAAATCTATAACCGCCATGAGATGTCTCGTTAGGTGACAAGGATTACGTAAATCCTTAGTGCTTGCTTGCAAGGATGTAGTAGTAATACGCTATCGTCCACAATCCCATAGTTCGCAACAAACAAGTGGGTTTCTGACGAAAAAGTCCGCTAAGGAGCGGAAAGCATTGCTTCTTCATTCAGTGGACTTGTCGCCAAATAAACTTACCCTAACTTACATACTCCTAGCGCTGATATACCATCTAAATCTCTACTAAAATCAATAACTGTGATTATAATGCTGCTCATAATCGATGGTCGAATAAGCTAAAACTCGACTGGAATAACAACAGTGCCTAAACTTCCGTAACTAGGGACGGTAAGTACGTAGTACATCAATCTTCGTGGCACTATATTTTTAAATTGCTTGCGCTGCCGAGATCCAGAACTTCGGATATGGCCTGCGCACATTTAGGCGATGGCGATCAGCTGAAACGCTGTCAAATATGAGACAGGCCTAACTTAGGTCGCAAAGATTGGTTGTAATTTACAAAACAATAGTAATTTAAATATTGTATAACTACTTACCTTATTCTTAATAATCGTGTGGTTAGATATCTCTAGCATGTTTGATTTTTTGTTCATTGTGTACAATGTGAAAGTGCCGCATTTTTTTATAACTACTATACTTCGAATAAATAATTTAATATTAATCAAACCAATTTTTCTATTTTACACCAACCTTGTATGAAAAGTATCAACTATATAATGCGAAAGTTACTAGTGAGTGTATATTTGCTCCCACTCCAATGAACACTGATAATACAAATACGTAGGTATGTAAATTCGAGCGGAGCCGTGAGCGGATGCTAGTAAAACAATAATGCTTCACCACAACGTAATTTATTGCAATCATACATACATTTACCTAAAATTATTAATAATAATACTAACTAGGTAGAGTCAGGATTTGGTTAACAATAATTATAACTAAGCAATAAATAGGAAACTGATGTGTACATTATGATCTGCTTACTGATTTCTTGATGCTAACCGATCACACACATCATCCGACACATATCCGACATCTTAGGAGAAACTAAAGCCGCAAGGCTCCGATGGCTCGGGCAAGTACTCCGTATGGAGAGGATCGTGCGGTCAGGCGCGCGTACACAGGCAGGCCGAACGGACGTAGGCCCGTTGGTCGTCCCAGGTACCGTTGGGGCGACGAAGTCGTGTAAAGGACCTCCAAGAATTCGGAGCCAGCAACTACGCGGAAGTCTGTATGGACAGAGAAGCCTGGCGGACTCTAGTGTCGGAGGCCAAGATCCACTTTGGGTCGTTGCGCCACCGCAGTAAGTAAGTAACCGATAGGCGATACGCCAACTCACAATAGAGCATACCAAAGTAAAGTAACGTCGGTCGGCTGCACTGGAATGAATACAATTGGTAACCTAAGACACAAAAACCATGTTCCCTCTGAATGATTTAAGAGATAAAAAAAAGGCCACAACAACCTACCTCGAATTTTCAGGTCATTAAAAGTATAATTACTACTACTGCAGTAGATACTGTGAAGCAAACTCTAAAGATAAAAATTGACGTGTTGCAGTTCTTTGTTTTATAATTGAAAACGAGAGGCGCAGTAACTTTAGCGTTGTTTTAATTAGTTAGGTATATTATAGAATGCTGCACAGATGCTAAGCTGCACTTTTGTCATTTTATTACACAATTTGTCGATCCAATATAATGTTTTGTTACTTTAAAATACACACACATTCAACGATATCAAATGTTATCAAAAGTTGACTACAATATTATAAATATTAGTATTATGATAAGTGATAATGATTATAACTAGCCTAGTGATTATTGAAAAAAATACAGTTCACTAAGACAAAATAGCTTGTTGATTACAATAATTAAGCACACAAGAATGTTTATGAGACAGTTTAAGAAGTTTAAAACAAGCAAAACCATCCATTACAAGTCCAGTACACTTTTATGTCCAGGCACATACAGTTCTAACTCCATTCCATTTTAATTTATCATTGATCCTTGCAACCATACATTTCGCACCCCCGCAAAATAAACTCTAAGCTAATTATTTAAATAATACCCACGCGTTCTACACATTTACAGTATCACAGTCCATAACAACCAAATGGTCAACATTACACTCTTTGAAATGTGTAGTATTGTACCACCAGTATAATAGCGGCATCAAGCGACGTGTTATTCATTGTGTAAGATGGAACACTTTTGGCACCTCGTAATGCAAACGGGTTCCGGAGATCAGGAAGAGTTCCCATTCTCAACATTCTCCTGGAAATTATTGGCGCTAGTGGGGAACGGAGCCCCCAGCCCATAGAGGTGGCCGCTCGTGCTCTCGATGTTTCCATCGAAGAAGATCTGAAGAAAGATATGAAATGTTACTTAGACGCATTCAAGACTTCAGCTTTCCTGAAAATGATGTCTTGCCCTACAAAATTAATCATAATTTGCGGAATATACCTCTTTGATTTTGAAGAAGGCCATCCCCGTGAGATGCGAGTCGGAGCCCGCCTGGTGCTGCGGCCCCACGCGCCGCAACTCCAGCTGGTCCGCCACTTCCTGCAGACCCCCCTTCAGGTTCTTGCAAAGCTTCATCAGGTACTGAAACAAACATAAACACTGTTCACCACAACCTACAGGCGATTAGGAATCTGTAAGAAGCAGCTGGTAAGCAGTATACATAAATAAATAATTGTAGACAATCCACACAACAAATTCTAGCCACAAATTAAGCAGAGTCAGCTAGCTGATATTATACTTATGAACATTTTTTTTAATAATGCTTAATATACAATGTAACACCCAGACAGAGGACAAACATCTGCATTCATCATACAAATAATTGTTCTCGGCGGGGTTCGAACACACGGCCCGCGGCAGAGCATCTACCAGTTGGTAGCAAGAGATGAGAGGTAAGTCAAACATAACATAGACAAACAATAAGCAAAAAATATCTTACTTTGACATCATATACCGTCGGGAAGTAAAGTCGAAGACTTTCGAAGAAATCGTTCTCATCTAGAGGCAAGTTCTTATCAGTTAGAAGCTTCAGCAGGTAGCCAAAATCATAGCCGGAATGAAAACTGAGCCAATTGATGTTATCCATAAGAACAATGCCTGAAATCAGTTTTAGATGTTTTTTAGTGACAGGACATTATTATTAAGTGTACATTTTATTATACATTCTACTTTACTGATATAGTTTTTAGTGATGACCTGTCTATCCAGCTTGTTTGTGTGATAAGTTGAACAGTGATAAGCTGATACCTACAAGATGCCAGGTGTATGGTTAGTTAGGTTAATGAGCAATATATATGACAAGGTTTCAAACAATTTAGAGCTACAAAGAACCAACATTACTACTGTACTACTACTAATGAAAATATCGTAGACATCGGCATGTCTTATAGTCTTAAAATTTCGAACACATGGTGTTGAGTGCGCGAAAGGAGCCTCTCTGAGGCGCACTTGAACTCCTATCACCACACTCGTTTGACAGACCAGTGACACCATAATAAGAAGATGACTACTGTACTTTAGAAGTGCATCAATATAAACCCACCTGATGACATCAATAGTTCTGCAAACTCCAAGGGCTCGATACCATGTTCCTCATGCTCTCTGAATTGTAGACCCGAATTTTGCAGCAAGTCGATAGAATCTTGAGCATACATGTCTTCCCTATAAGCAATAAAAACCTATTTAAACCAGAGTGACAGCAATTTTTTCGTTAGTTTATTTCCTAGTCTAGAACTTACAATTTGAATAAGTTAATCCTAAATAGCATTGCTTATTGTTTACCAATTTGCAATAACTTGTGCAACCTTTGCAGAAGCTAATTCACTTACTGCAAGTTGAATTTAAAATTAAACTGCCAGGTTGTACATCCCGGAGGGGTCTTGCCATTTTCATCCATGAAGGTGAGGCCCAGTTGTATAATCCGCAACAGGTCGACATTGCATCTGCCAAAACCACACAAAATTGGTAAAACAGTACTCTACGTCTATAGCGAGCAATTCAGTAGGTATGTATTTACCTAAGCAGTTGATACTGGTAGTCTGCAGTGGAACGGAATTCTCCAATGGGCCTGGCCACAACACCTGGAAACTCTGTGTCCATTGCAACCCAATGGAACTTCTTTACAACCTGCAATTTATTTGCACAATTTGTGGTAGTTTAAAGTAGGTTGCAGAGCAGAAATATTCACATGAGTTTGTATGAACCTTGCCAAGACAGAAAATTTCCCCCCAAATAGTAAGTAGGATGTTCTTGACGCTTGTTGCTTGTAACTGTTTGAAATTTAGCTCACCTGTCTCATGACACCAAACTCTTCATGTAAATTGTGATTCCATACATTTTTGATTGCACACTCTTCCTTGGCAGCGGATGCCAGTAAAGCACTAAAACTTACTGCTGGCATCTGTAATCAGATTAGAATAATAAATATCATCCACACTTAGTCTAAAAATATCTGCCGCATCCTACATGGGGTTCTGGACTGCCCTGAGCTCTTGTATGAAGCAAGTAAACTCAGTGTGCCCGAGCAACGGGCCAGGTTCCACCCTGGGCATGTTCGCGCCAAGTCTAACGCGTACATCCGCGCGACAAGAGTCACCCCTTTTCCGCAGGCGGAAAAGTAGTGTGGTGGTTCGCCGGGCCCTTTTAGCATGACGCTTGACACATGTAGCTCGAACTTTTTAGGTTCTCAAACACGCGCCGGTTTCCTTACGATGTTTTTCTTCACCGTTTGAGAGTGCACATACATTTTCGACAGATAAACTCATTGGTATAGAACTGGATTTGAACCCACGACCTCAGGATCGGAAGGCGGGGTCGCTACTACTAGACCACCAGTGCTCTCTCTGTAATCAGATTTTATTCAAAGTTTAAAGTTCAACAAGAATTTACGATTTTGCTGATCGAGGTTGAATCATAGAATTCTACCTTGACTTTTTTCCTAAATAATAAGATATTTTGTATACCTATTCAAATTCGACTTCGGAGAAGTTGGTCACTTACCATAAGCACTTGGTTTTTTCACTTTCCAGAACTAAAAGGCGATAGATGCTCCTGCAAAGCAAATAAATACATGCAAGCAAGGAAATGCTTTTTAATCAGCCCCCAGCCCCCACTCTCATCAAGTCGGATGCAGTAATTCTACGAAGCTGGCTCCACTCTCATGCTAAATTTGAAAAAAACGAGTACGCAAACAAATTAATGAAAATTGGAAATGCAGAAGAAAACAAATATTCAGGCTGAGTCTATTAATACAGGTACTGTACGAACAATTTATAATTATTAATACGGTTACCGTACGAACAATTTATAATTATTAATACGGGTACTGCGGGGGGAGGGGGGGGCACCATTCTTGAATTTAAGTAGGTATAAAAAAAAAACCTAACAACCTACTGTTACTTTTGTGACTTAAGTCGGAGTGCCCCGAGTTTGAATCTGGATTTTTAAAACTCTTTACAGTCGCTTAAAAGGCGTAGTAAAGTTAAAATTTGAGATGCCTTTAGTATTGTTAGGGAGGAGGAGGGACGGGGGAGGGGTCCTCTCTGCACTGACATGCACCATTCTTGAAATTAAGTAGGTATAAAAAAAAAAAAACCTAACAACCTACTGTTACTTTTGTGACTTAAGTCGGGGTGCCCTGAGTTTGAATAATATCCGTATGAATATACTCATTATAAAATTGAATAAATGTACGAATAAATATAATTTATTCATCCAGCACCCGTACAAATAGTCACTTCCAAATATTCACGATCTTGATGCGATCTTGTTTGCTTGACTTTGAAGTTCAGTTGATCAATCAAAATCTATTTGTTTGATCTGTCAGTTTGATCGGGACTCATTTTAGCCCTGCTTTAGAGCCTGACTTCCACTGCTAAAGGGTAATGTGCGGAAAATGGTTAGGCGGAACGGACTCCTTTTTACTGAAATAGGTTTGCGTTTCCACCAACGAAGAGTTGGTCATTTGATTTCCACTGCAAAATGAAACTGAGATAGAGAAATGAGCGGACTGAGCTGAACGGAAAATGAGAAATGAAGAACGAATAGATAATTTCCACAGAGAACGAGTTCAGTTGAAGTTTTGAGCTGGTTGCGTGTGGTGATGCGAGCGCCAGCTGGCGCGTAGCTGCGGGAGGCGAGAAGCGTGGGGGGCAGACAGCGAGCGAGTCCGTGCGTTCTGAACTAGTCGGTGCAGGCCTTGCGCAGCGGACTCTTTTCAATTTCTTTTTACTCGCTCAATCCGCCCCGCTCACCACTTTTTGTGTGGAAACGCTACTATATAAATTGTAATTGCGAGTTGAGCGGAGTCCGTAGTACTCCGCTCCGCTCCCTAGAACTGAGCGAGCTCATTTGTACTCTTTCTACATGCTCGGCTCTTTCCGTCCGACTATTTGTTGGTGGTTGGTGGAAATACAAGCTAGCTGACGTTTACTGTGTTGTCAGTTTTTGATGAAATAAAAATAGTGTTGTGACAAAGTGAATGATTGAAAAAACTTCTGAATTAATGAAATTGCCTATTGTGCCGATTTTAACTTGACGTGCCCGGTTGAGGATCCATATCGTTCGCGTGAAACAATATAGCAACAAAATACACAACAATTATCAAAAACACAACGTAACGAAAAACTTTACAAAAACAATAACTAAACAGCGTGAGCGCAGAAAAACATTCGTGTTATCAGACCAGAGGTTAGAAGCCGAATTACAAACAAAATGGTGACCGACGCGCATGGCGTTCATCGGTGTTGGCACTAGTCGCCACGCCGCGCTTTGTAATAAACCGTCAAAAAACTGAATGTTGAATTACATACTACAAGTAACTTATATCAGAGCACTTGTATTAACGATGGGCGATAACTACTATATTTTATCGAATTAGTCGATTGTTCGGTTCAGTCGATAAAAGTCGATAACAATTGAAACTAGTCGATTGTTATCGACTGACGGCGCGTGCGGCTTGCGGTGCGCGGCGACAATGACTGGCAACTTTAACTACTATTTTTGCCGCGCGGTCACGCCACGCAACCACGCAACGCACCTAACTACTATTTTAGCCGCGCGGTCACGCATTCACGCAACGCAGCTAACTACTATTTTCGTGCGTACTACTAAATCAGTAGTTACAAAAGATGGTGCGTCGGACGTGCGCTGCGCTACAAATCTATAGATTAAAAGTCCGTGCGCCGCTACTTAATGCAGTTATTATGCGATTTAAGTTATAACATTAATTAATTTGTTTTAAAGTATAACAAATTACGAATAGATGGGTAGGTAAAGAGTTTCTTACTAAGGAAAACACAGACTAGAATAAAAATTAAGTAAAAAAGGTACCCATAGATATTTATTTGAAATATTTTCTTACAGAAAATCAACTTATAGCTAGAAATCTACCTTCTAACATAATTTCGGTAACTACACTTTTTACTTGACAAGGTCAATTTTACATTTCTATAAAATGTATATTCATAACACAAACAAACCGAAGTATTATTACTTAGAAACAATCGACGCAACACCGTCCCGCCCCCGCATGCACCACCCCGCGCGGCCTTCCGCAGCGCAGTTCACCGCACCGCACGCACACTTCGGATATAGTAGTTAGTAGTTTGTCGATTGTTATTCGAATAATCATGGGGAGGAACTACTAAATCGACAATCGAATGCGCAGTAGCGCAATTTTCGATTCATTCGATTGTTTTTTTTGAAGCAATCGCCCATCGCTAACTTGTATACATTTTTTTATACAAATTTCAATATCATTTTATAGTTTGAAATGATTATCTATTCACTCATTGTTCATTCATCTGATTGAACGAGAACTGAACGCAGGACTATTACTTTAAATATGGCAACATTATTTTACAAAGTGACATTAGCTACTGTCAGTGGGTATCGTATAATTAAAAATCCGACTATAGCTAGAACGTACTTTTAAAGCCCGGTTTTCACTGCGAGCGGAACGGACCCACTAATGACTTCGTTAAACTCGCGAACGCAAACTGCTTTGTATTTCCACCAACTATTAAGGTATCTACTATCTAGATGTGGTTCTGGATAACACCTTTTCATGGCATGAGCACGTAAAGTATGTACTCAAATGTTAGAAAACTGTTGTATATTTTTAAAATAATAAGAAATATAGCTCCCCCTCCAGTTCTTAGGACCGTCTAGGTACTTCTCTATTGCCCAATCATTACTATCTTACTGCGTTGCTGCTTGGGGTTCGACTTACCACTTCGTTTTTCGAGCTTTTCTATGAACACATTCCTATGTAGCCTTGGAATGCTATAATACTTTGGCTTCTATAAGAAGAACAGATCGAGTTTTCGTAATTGAAAGGCATAGAACATCTTTTGTTGGGAGACATCTATAGGTACATTGTAGGTAAATTATTATATACCTAATAAAATTAGCCAGAAGATTGAGAATCTATCCTCTTTTAAAAATGCAATGCAAACGCACAGTTAAGGATTGGCTTCTTATCCTAACATACGATGAAACAGATGAATAACTTTATTGGTAGGTACCTACCCCACGCTTTTTTTTACAATAATATAAATTTTTCAATTGATTATTACAGTTTTATTTTCAACTTTTTAGTTCAATTTGTTATAAAAGCGTGTTTTTTTAGTTTTTAAACTAGCTATTTATAGGAATATATAGCCAGGCACAGGAGATCATATAAAAGTACGCATTGTTATATAGATAGCCTTACGAGTAGTCTTGGAAAACCACAGGACACAAACTCTGATGAAGAAAACTCCCAGTTCTTTCTTCGCGTCACCACGTTTAGCATTTTTTTAAAGCTTGTACCTAATATTTTAAAACTTAATTACATACACATACATACTTAAACTTACATGTAACTACCTACTTTTTATTTAAAGAGGATGGTGTGTGTGATTTAGAGAGGTTTAGGGTGGTCTAGTGGTAGCGGCCCCGCGTCCCATCGAGGTCGTGACTTCAAACCCAGTTGTGCACTAATGAGTTTACTGTCCAAAATATGTGTGCACTATGCTAGTACTCGGTGAAGGAAAACATTGTGAGGAATCCGCCTTGTCGAGTTTGGAATCAGGTGTCCAGTATCAAGCAAAAGGCCCGCAAGTCAGCTGCATATTCGCGGAAGACTGGGGAAACCTGTTGGCTCAAACTAGTAGTAGGTATCAAAGAGTTTCAAGTTCAGAAATCTTGAGGGATAGGCTCGTTTTACTAGCATGCGTGACCGAACCTATGATTATAAATTCCGCAATAGCGTGACCAACAAAAAGTTATTATTGCACGCATGTGTAATGTCTAGGTAACCTTTTTGGGTAAGTACCTTTACTGAATTTATGAAATAAAGCTTATTAAAATATTTTTTATGTTTTATAATAATAATTATGGATCAGAAATGTAAGATATTTAAATTGATAATATTTATTTTATTACATTGATAAAATCTTAAAATTATATCTTATGTCTACGCACATACAGATTACCTATATTTTTACTTTCACCGCCGCTCGTCAAATATAGGAAGTGCATATAATTTCTAAAAACTACTATCTAAGTATGGTACTAGTACTTACCTACTGAAAACGTAAGTAAGTAATGCATAAGCAGCGGTGAAGCTTTTAGCAGGTCTAACTAATAAAATCAGCATAGATATCTTACTTTCTACATAGCCGACAAACTATCGAGGTAGGTACTGACAAATTTGTACTTACATTTTGTAAAGGGGATTATGAAAATTTATATATAATCTAGTTCATTTATAAAGCCACTAGAGTTGTAAAGAGACCATAATAAAAAGCATGTACAGATAATAAAAAAAAGTCTCATGATTTTTTGAGTGTACACACTATAACAATAATTAATCGGCATGGTGAATACGCGTATAGTTTAATTTAGTTTAAAGTCCATTGCAAACGTGTAACAGCACGGCACGCACATGACATTTATTCCTTTGGGTGGAACATGTGAGGTTTGGGCGTGAGGCTAATACACGCGGACTCCATTAATCAGGAGGAGTTGCCATTTTCTCCGCTCTCTTGGAAGTTGTTTGTGTTGACGGGGAATGGAGCGCCGAGCCCGTAGAGATGCCCACTCGAGCTTTCGATGTTGTCGTCGAAGAATATCTGGGAATGAGACGATTTTATTTGTTTACATATTTCACAAACTTATTATGTCCGTAGAAAAAACTGTTGAAAATATTAAAATAATTGACAATATCATTATTATGCTTAGCTTTCAATGCACATCCACCAAAGAAAATATGACTTGAAAACAACGGCGAGAAGGCTATAGGTTTGTTTTATAAACTGTGTCTCTGTCTTGAGTTTGGCTGGAGCATAGATTGAATGTATTTTTTTGTTTTCATGTCGTAGCTGGCAGACGAGCATACGGGCCACTTGATGGAAAGTAGTCACCGTCGCCCATAGACACCTGCGACACCAGAGATGGTATTGATGCGCTGCCGGCCTTTAGATGTCATGTTTACCTCTTTGATTTTGAAGAAGGCCATCCCCGTGAGATGCGAGTCGGAGCCCGCCTGGTGCTGCGGCCCCACGCGCCGCAACTCCAGCTGGTCCGCCACTTCCTGCAGACCCCCCTTCAGGTTCTTGCAAAGCTTCATCAGGTACTGCAGGAAAAAACAATACTGTAGCCACATCGAGATCGAGAGCACCTGGTGGTCTATTGGTAGCTGCCTCGCCTTCCGATCGTAAGGTAGGTTCAAATCCAGTACCAATGACTTTTTCTATCGAAAAAATTAAGTGCACTATGTATCTGTGTGCCAGTCCTCTCAAACGGTGAAGGAAAACATCGTGAGGAAACCGGCGTGTCGTAGAATCACCAGCGGCCTACTTGCGGAAACCAGTCCGCACACCAAGTGCTGATGATAAATTTGCCAATTTGCCACAACAAGATCGAGCGGAAATTGTTCAGTGTATGTGAGTTTTTTTTTTATACAACAAAGTAGACAAACAAGCATACGGCCCACCTGATGGGAAGCGGTTACCGTAGCCTTTTGACGCCTGCAATACCGGAGGCATAACAAGCGCGTTGCTGACCCTTTAAAACTTTTAAAAGAGAGATGATGGCAGAGGCACTAGGCAAGCCTACTCTATGAAATCATGTCCCAGGCAGTACTACTTTACACAATCTTGGGTTACCCTCATTCGAGATATTAAACTTTGTGACTCACCTTTACATCATAAACAGTTGGGAAATATAACCGCAAACTTTCAAAGAAATCATTCTCATCTTGAGGTAGGTTTTGATCTGTTAGCAGTTTTAATAAATATCCAAAATCGTATCCCGAGTGAAAACTCAGCCATTTTATGTTGTCTATGAGGACAAGACCTGGAAATTAATAAAAAGAAAATTATTAAAATATGGCACAGAATTAGAAGAGATAATCTCTAAGGGTACCGCCACCAACATAGCTTGTAGAACCAACAACAGATGAGGTTCAACTTTAAGGTTCGGCAGGTTCTGAATAGCGACCATGAACCGGGAAACAAAGCGTTAGGTGGTGTCTTCCGCCCATAGACTGTGAGGGTGTGTGTGTGTGTGTTTTAGTAGTAGTAGAGCTCTTTGTGAAGGGCTCGTCCGGGGAAGTAGCATTGCTGTGTTTCGGTTTGAAGGGTGTGATTGCTGGTGAAATTACTGGCATGTGAGGCTGAATATCTGTAAACCTCAGGTTGATGGACGCAGGGCAGTGCATCGTAGGGCCCGTTCCTGACATGCGTGACCTACGAGGCAATGCTTTGTTATAGGCGATTGTTACCACTTAAAATCAGGTGGGCCATATGCTTGTTCCATCAGTTAGTTGTGTAAAAAAAGACCTATATTAAAAGACGCGGTAGTTTCATCTCTACAACTTCCTGAGATCTTTCCAATAAAATACGAGAAGGCGGCGCATAATCTTAATATAGCCTAGATCCAGCAGTACTACTGAACAAAGACTATAAATACGATCAGGCTGATAATAAAAAAGGACAGTGCATAAACTACTCCTAGAGTTAAATATATTTTTTACAGTTCATAGGCAGAATTATAAAAATGCGAATCTTATTTTTTTCAATTTTATAGGCCTATTTTTAGGTAGGGAAAAACGGCTGACGGATGAAGTCACGAGTTAACGCTAGTTTATTGATACTTTCGTGGACACAGCATGCAATTGATAATAAAAATCTAAATTAAATTGAGGTTGTGACTAAGGACAATATTATTAAATACCTGATGACATAAGCAGTTCTGCAAACTCGAGTGGCTCGATGCCATCCTCTTCATGTTTCCTGAATTGCAGGCCGGAGTTCTGTAGCAAATCAATGGAATCTTGTGCATACATATCTTCCCTAAAAATAATATTCAAACATTAAAAGCGTATTTGTAGCATAGCAATTTGGCCTTCTATTTGGGAATCAAACCTTCTTTTTCAGCTTATTAAGGCACAGATAGCCACCAATAAAAACACCTGACACCACAAAAAACATAAAAATTTAACATAATCCGATTCCGAGAAGATAAAAATTCGGCAAATTCTTTGATCCACACTAGGGTGTGCGGACTAGGGGTTTCCGCAAGTAGGCCCTTTTTTCGTGACGCATGACATATGTTTCGACCTTTTTATGTGCTACGACATGACGGTTTCCTCACGATGTTTTCCTACACCGTTTGAAAGTACTGGCATATTGCAAACATACATTTTCAGACAGTAAAACATAAGGATCGGAAGGCGAGGGTGCTCTTATTAGCATAATGCGAGACAAAACCCTTCAAACTACGAATTAGTTATGTCTACAATCTAACTCCAGTCTTTTTTTTTCTTACTAGCTAATAGAACAGGCATATGGCCCACCTGATGTTAAGTGGTAACCATCACCTACATTAAAACACTGCCTCGTAGAGAGCACTGGTGGTCTAGTGGTAGTGGCCCCGCCTTCCGATCCGAAGGTCGTGGGTTCAAATCCACACGTGTACCAATGAGTTTTTCTGTCGAAAAATTTATGTGCACTATGCCAGTACTCTCAAAACGGTGAAGGAAAACATCGTGAGGAAACCGGCGTGTTGTAGAACCTAAAAAAGTTCGAGCAACACGTGTCAAGGGTCACGCAAAAAGGGCCCACCAGCGGCCTACTTGCGGAAAAGCCTGCCCGCACATCAAGTGCGCATGATAAAACTTGCCGAACACTGCCTCGCAGGTAATGCACGTTAAGTACCTGCCCTACAACACACTGCCCTGCATCCATCAATTAGAAGCATGAAGGTGTTCTGCCTCACGAGTTAGTAATTGCACCGGCACCAACACTCTTCAAACCGAAAACACATTCGAACCGGGCATGCATGTAATAATGAATTGTACAAAGCTTACTGTAGATTGAACTTGAAGTTGAATTGCCATGTGGTGTAGCCTGGAGGTGTTTTACCATTTTCATCCATAAATGTTAAGCCTAGTTGTATAATTCGAAGGAGATCCACATTACATCTGAAAAAAAAGTAAACTATAGGAATACTGTTCCAGATTAAGAAATGTGAATTTGCATCTTATGACAGCAGTCTAAAGCAAGTTTGTACAAGAATTTGTCAATCAGCACTCATATTTTCTGTGATGCAACAATCCACACAACACTCTCAACGAAGCAGAACTTGTACGATGAGAACTAGATTGCTGAGAATATACTTTTTTTTCGTAATTACATACTTCAAATGCAATTTAACACCCAGACAGCAAATAAATATTGATGTTCGGTACACAAATATTAGTTCTCCGTAGCGATCAAACAGACACCCTCCTGCACAGAAGGCAGAGCTACTACAAACTGAGCTTGCGGGCTGTCATTACATTGCAGTTTTGTGCGTCAGCCCTAAGTGTAAGCAATGGAAGTGAATTATTGTGAGGTCTGTATTAGGACTAAAATGTTTCCATAAGTTTTGAAATCAATTACCAAGCCACCATCATTATCAAACACCATTTATACCAAGGTACCTAATGTAATTATGATTGGGTTTCAAATAACCTTAGCAGCTGATATTGGTAGTCAGCAGTAGACCTGAATTCTCCAATTGGCCGAGCCACTACTCCTGGAAACTCTGTATCCATTGCAACCCAGTGGTATTTCTGAACAACCTAAGAGAATAAAATTAGATTATACCAAACACATACAATGTTTTGGATCACACTCAGAATTCCACCTTCCACCTCCATATAATTGGAAAAGTTATTTGCAGCTAACCTTTCGTAAAACTTGAAACTCTTCATGCAGGTTGTGGTTCCATACATCTTTAATACCGCAGTCATTTGAACCAGTTAACTGAGATATTGATCCAAAGCTTGCTGTAGGCATCTAGAACAAGTTAAAGATTTATAATGATGTAGCCAAAGTGCACAGCTGCTAATAGACAGGTTAGTACAGACGTAGAATCAGAGTAGTAGAGCCGATCAGTAGACGTGTGCAAGAATCTCATGAACATACGTAATATGCAATTTCTTTACCTTAAACCGGAAATCTGCTTCCTGATGCGTGCTTTCTTCAGCTTTTTTCGACGCCGTGGTTTTCGAATTATTTTGCTGTCTATCAGGAAATGCAGGTCCAGTGCTCTTGGAATTGTTATCCTACTTATTCCCGGGCACTTGTTAGTTTGTAATCATTGTAGGGCGTGCGGCAGGAATAGGTTGTATTCACGTCAATATTAGGCTGTCGGCACTAAAATTTAGGGCACAAAAATTGAGAAAAATATTACAAAGAGCAATCGATTCGATGCGCACAAAGCAAAGCAAAGTGACTGCAGTGCAGTGTTGCCAGCGGGGCTTGGACAAAATTCTAAGAAAAATAGTAAAATATGTAGCCTTTTGGTGTATTGAGTAACTTTTCTTTTTATTCCGTTCATAACGGTATTTGAAAGCTGTAAAATATTTCACGTTTTTTATAGGTAACAAATATTTTATTACCTATAAAATATTTTTTATTGGTATCAACAATCTAGAATAAGGGATACGAGTACGGGCAATATAATACTGGCAAGCAGAGCTTCGCACTTTTATAACAAAAAAAAAAACTAAATGAATAGCTACCAACACACTGGCGAGTGGAACGAAATGCAATTTTTTCGACTAGCATTTTTGTTCAGACATGTGAATGAAAATCCACAAATTGTACCATGAAAATCCTCAGGGTTTATTTTCTCATTGGATTGCACGCAGGTGTCATAAATCTAAGTTAACAAAATACCTATTAAAAAGCGTTCCATTCCATGTTAATTTTGTCTAAACCTACAAATAACAAAAAAAATCGGTTGTCTGTAAAGCCGGTTTACTGACGATAGTTGAACGTGATAACGTCATAAGAAAATACTGATGGAATGGTTGCATTTTTCAAAAGAAAATTTTAGTTTTACTGAATTGAATTGAATGTGAATGAAACTGAATGAAACTGAATGAAACTGAATGAAACTGAATGAAACTGAATGAAACTGAATGGAACTGAATGAAACTGAATGAAAATCCGGACCCGGACCCGGACCCGGACCTGGACCCGGACCCGGACCCGGACCCGGACCCAGACTGAACCCTTACCCTTACCCTCATTTACCCTTACCCAATAACCGACCCGGGCGCGGGCTCAGTTAAATGGAACGACGAAACGACGTAACGACGCATGAGTCATGTTTTTTCGTGCGTGCAGCCGGCTCCATCGATTTATAAGACGTTATCACGTCAAAATCACCCAAATTAGCTGTTTGAGTATCGGCACCAAAAAAAAACCTAAAAAGCTACAAAAGTGGCATTCTGCTAACGCTACCGCAGTGGTGTTGTGGTTCTACTATACCCACCAAGTTTTGTCGAAAGTTACCTGAAGTAGCTAAAAAAGCCAGTCAAGTGTGAGTCCAAATCACTCACGACGGGTGCGTAATATTATTATTTAAACAACTGGCAAAAAAATCATGTTTGTTCTATGGTAGGTACTCGTAGAGTCTGTTCAGAAAGAGAGCCGTCGTGGCCAAATTGTGAACTAACGTTTCGATTTTTATATGGCAGCTCATCCCTTTCTTTCTGTCAGCATCTTGCATCATTAAAATTAAATAAAGGAATAGTACACTAGTTGTGATAGGATCAAAACGCAACAGACGCGCTATTGTATTGCCTACTAATCAAAAAAGGTAATTAAGCACAGAAGCGCCCTCATATCCCACGACGGTTCTCTTTCTGAACAGACTATAGCTCCCTTAGATATTTTTGACGTGATAACGTCTTATAAATCGATGGAGCCGGCTGCACGCACGAAAAAACATGACTCATGCGTCGTTACGTCGTTTCGTCGTTCCATTTACCTGAGCCCGAGCCCGGGTCGGGTAATGGGTAAGGGTAAATGAGGGTAAGGGTAAGGGTTCGGTCGGGTTCCGGGTCCGGGTCCAAGAGTTCGAGTCCAAGTCCGAGTCCGCGAGTCCGCGAGTATTTTCTTATGACGTTATCACGTTCAACTATCGTCAGTAAACCGACTTTACAGACAACCGATTTTTTTTAATTCAATTTTTTATTATTTTTAGTTTTAGTGGCGTCCGAATTACATCATCTGGGAAAAAGTCAACTGTATTATTCATGTGGTCAGTCATTGTGTCATTCAGACAGACAGACGTATAATAGCAGAGTCAAAGAATTAGGGCTCCGTTTTATCCTTTGGGTACGGAACTATAAAACAGTAAAGTTTTAATATTCATTATTTTTTTTAATAGGTACATAATAGTAATAAAAATTGATAAGCAAATGTAGTTGCATAGTTTCCCAGATCCTTTTTTGAAACACAATCCGACATGATCACAAATTAAACTTTATTAATAAACGAGAATTTGATTTTAGCGTGTTACTCATTAGTCATTACACACGTAATGTGCCCAATAATTCGGACTTAGTCCTCAGAAAACACTAGTCCATCCTTCGAATGGTTATAGTTCGAAAGTTGCCTCATGCTCATGGAGCCAAAAGCTTCCAATCTAAAAGGTTACTGGCTGGCAACGCTGGTATCACACGCCAACCAAATGACAGTACAACAGGAAATCCATGCAGTACAATGATGTGATGGATGACATTGACATACTCATTGGTACTTAACATTAGAAAAAAAAGAACGTGTTTCCTGGTGTTTCCCTTGGATCCTTGGATGGAAGAGTTTTCCACCTAAGTATAATATTATACCTAAGTACCTACGTGAAAAAACAGAGCTACCTACCTACTAATAAAGAAGCGACACCTACTACTACAGAGTAGGTACCCACTCGTCCTTTATCGTTCTTTTCAAGTCCAGTTCATCTTAGGGTTGTCTGGAAGAGATCACTTCTAGTGATAAGACATTGTATTCCACTTTGATGTTGCTCTGTAGGTATTCCCTTGTAAAATGTAAGTGGTGTGCGATAAATATTATTCTCTACTTATCTATCTATCTAAGTATGCTTATTTTTTTAGGTAGATATGCAGAATCAATTCTAGGTAAGTATCTACCAACGGGAATTTTCACCACCTACCTTTTGTCTTCAGAAAACCTTGCCTTTTTCTATTGTATGTGCAACCTATACGAGATATTATGTACATAATTATGTATATCTATTTAATATCACAGATAAGATAATACTACTTATACATAATATGTATGTAGATCTTTAGGAGATGTGACTACCTACACTAGGTAATCTCTTTTAACCCAGTTACCTTAGCTAGGGTCTAAGCTGAGCTAAGCTATCATGTCCATGATTGTTCTCCTAGTTGGTTTCGTATAGTCGTGTTGAAAGGCGGGTGGAACCAACGCGGCACTCGCCAGTGAAAACTCGGTGCCGCTGGACGTTTTCAGTCCATTTTCATTTCGTGGCCGCGCGCAGTTTTCTTCGTCAACTCTTGTTGACTAATTCGTTCACAAGTTTTTTTCGTCGGTTTTGTTTGGTTCCAAGTCGATCGTTTTACGACACATTTTTTTTTTTTTTTTGTTTTTTTTATTGAAGTGAAACCTTGACCTTGCGTGAAAAATAAAAAAAGACAAGTAGGTAAGTTGCAGATTATTATATTACGTAGAGATACATTCCTAGAATAAGGAAAATAATCATGTAGATCTAAGCATCTATGCAAGGTAATTTATATCTACTAAATATCCATTTACCTTACCAAGGTATACTTTTTTTATAGGTACCTTACCTACCCGTAAGTAATCTTAGCCTTACCCATTGCAGTTAGTTAAACAGTACTACAGTCAGCGATAGAAATGAACAGTAGCTAACCATTAACATTTAAAAAAATGGTAGATAAGCAGGTCATTAATTTCCTAAAAATATATAATTATGTCGTCACCTATACCAATTCCTAATTATACCTAATACTTAATACGGTGAAGCCTTCTATTCAAGGTAAGTTTCCACTAAGCAACCGTCACACAATCGTATTGTGTTTTGTACCCTCGATTAGGGACTTTAAGTCTTGTCAATCGAATTAAATTAATAAATATAAATAATATACAGATGAATAGGCACAATAAAAATAACCCTTTGTTGTAAACTTTTTCTGATGCTGAAGTGAACTTTTCTGAAGGTGTAGGTACCTAAGTGTAGGCAATACATACTTATGTATCGCATCAAAATCCATTGCGTAGTTTAGGAGTTAGACTAAACAAACATTTCAGATAGGTGAGTTTGACATAGAAAGCGACTTTGTTTGTAAGGATCAAATCAAATCAAATCAAAAGTGAAAGTATTTATTCAGTAGAAGCGCAAGGATAAATTTTTACTAGGTGCCAGTTCCACGCGACCAAGCCTACAAGTACAGACAACAAACTACGGCCTGGTTCCTACCGTTTTTTTATGTGATCCTTTTACAAATCAAAAATAATATAATAAAAGCAGTGAAGTTCCGTTCCGAATAGATCTGTGGGTCTATTCGGATGCATGCAAGACAACAATAAATCTTTGCAACTGACTTGAATTAGGTGATTTCATTGGGCAGGCTCTATTCTATAATAACATGCCTGAAACAGTTTGTGTGTGACGGACAGGTAGATACTATTGAACAGAAGAACTACCTAGTTACAAATTGAAATGAATGGAGATACCATCATCATTGGCCTCTTACATCTATTGCAGATGATTTAGGTGGCGTCAGTTAGGTAATTGCGCATGGACCAGAAGTGGAACACTTCTGGTCTATACAGACCGATACGGGAGTGGCAGGCACGGCCGCATTTACCGCAGATGAAAGAACCCGGGGATGTTACAGGGTCTGCGGCGCGTCGGTGACGTTTTTCTCTTTTAAGTGCTAAATGGTCGAGCCAGCCGCAATGGAGATACTTAGGGTGCATTTTTACTAACGCGAAGCTGGGTGGAGTGGAGCGAAGCGGACCGGAGTGGACCGGAGCGGACCGTGAATTGGCCAACCACAGTGCTCGAAGTTACACTCCGCATGTATGAATGGAGATTCAGAGCACTTTGTGATTGGCTAATTCTGGGTCCGTTCCGCTCCACTGTACCCAGCTCCACGTCATTCAGTGGAAACAGACCCTTAGGCTAGCATAAGGGTCGTGCTGGGTGTGGATCGTTGTGTCAATAATAGACTAGTAATGTACTCATATTTTCAATTACCACCAAACCATTACCTGCCACCTATTATATTTATGCAAACAAATCCCTAATCATATTGAACATTTTGGAATGTGAGCCCCAGAATGTTCTTAGAAATGAATCCTGCATTCTTTAGTTAGTCTTTAATACAGTCAGCATCAAACGTAGCTACTCGTATTTTGGAATTTCAATTTCATTTTAGAATTCGTTTCGCAATTTCAGCTAGTAAAGTTCCTCTTTTCTCAGGATTTGTAGAGGAAGACATGGTAGCTACAGTTTGCAAATAGTTGTATAGCTCAAAGCCGATCTTCCATTACTTAAAGTTCAAAACTGCATCTGAAGTGAGCTGGTTTAACAAATAGGTACCATACTTTTCAAACCAGTAATGCCAATCTAGTTTTGACGCTGACTGTACTATAGGGTATTTATTGGGGAAGCATATAGAATAATAGTAGGTAAGGTACTTTACTGAATGTTAATCACAATTTAGCACAGGTAAAAAGTTTTTAGTAGGTAAGCTAGGCAACCTCAGTATACTTACATAATAATTTAATTATTATGCACTCATCTTGGCGATGGCGATGGCGATCAGCTGAAACGCTGTCAAATATCGCTGTATTACTTGACATCGTTTCAGCTGATCGCCTTGTCGTCACACCTAGTTCGCTGGCTATGGCGATCAGTGAAACGCTGTAAAATTTGGCAGCGATATTCAGCGATTTACCGAAGTTGAAGTTGCACCACACTGGAACTTTACTGCTATTTCAGTTTTTATTTTGTAAAAAGATCACACAAAAAAACGGTAGGAATCAAGGTGTAATTGCAGTTATTGCTTGTTCTTCTAGGCTTAGTCGCGTGGAAGTGGCACCTAGACCTCACCTTGTGATACAACAGAATAAATAAATTTTTGATTTGGTTTGATTTGGATAAACAAGCACAATTGCTTGAATTCTTCTGTATCACCCGCGCTGCGCGAACATTTCCCCAATGATTTGGCAACTCGCCCCCACCTATATTTAAATCGTAATCTCACTGAGTCAACGCTCTCGTCTCTCTAACACCCGAAATAAACGATCCCGTGAACGTGACAATATCTTGCGGCTCTCTCTTAACTCCTATGTAGGTGAGGTAGTCAGCGAAAAAAGCGACTTGTAACAATATGGCCATAGAGCATTTTTGTCTATACAGTTAGCATATGAATTGCCAAACATATATTTGTGTGGTGAACATAAATGTTTGTTCTCTGTCTGGGTGTTATATTGTATTCTGAGTATGTATTAAAAAAAAAAAAAAAAAAGTATTCAAGTATTCTATCAGCTATCTGGTTCCCATATTACAAGCTCTGCTTAGTTTGGGGCTGGGTAGTGTTGTGTGAATTGTCCAGAATATTTATTTATTTATTTATTTATTTAAACAAATTATGAGCAGGGACCTTCATAATAAAATTTAAAATTTTGATCTAATGTGAGCTGAAAACGGTCTAGCTAGTAAATAAATATTGCGGAAAATCCACACAACACTATTTAGCCCCAAATAAAGCAGAGCTTGTACTATGGGATCCAGACAGGTGCTATGTTTTGGTTTGAAGGGTGCCGGTGAAATTACTGGCACGTGGCTAAACATGTATACCTCAAGTTGATGAACGCAGGGGAGTGTATGGTAGGGCGGGTTCCTGACGTGCGTACCTATGAGGCAATGCTTTGTTATAGGCGATGGTTGGCACTTAGCATCAGGGGGCCATAATATGCTTGTTCCATCAGCTAATTGTATAAAAAAATAGAGAATCGTCATCGCTGTATTGTGTCGTGCTCATGGGTTGATAGTTTTGTTTTTTATTGCTTACATTTCGTATTCTACCAATTATAATACTATTCGTATTCTACCAGTTATTTTTTACAGTCAATACTATGATGCAATTTTAAGCAGTGCATTGCAATCGACATCTACAGGGCAAAGATGTGAGGGAATATTATAAGTAATTTAGGGCCTACCATGGTCTGTCTGGCTCTAGTTTTGAGTCTGTGTGAGTGTTAACTAAATAAATCCTACGTCGAAACGTCATACACACACAGTATAATACACTGATGAGCACTCACACAGACTCAAAACCACAGCCAAAGCCAAAGCCAGACAGAGCTTGTGGTAGGCCTATTGAATTCATAAACTTTATTTTTTTTCCTGTAAAATTCTGTGTAAATTTCTGAGTAACAATGGTATCGTATAGACCTCAAACCTGTAAATGTTAAACATACAACATTATAGCCTTAATATCACGCCTCATTCCCATGGGGGTAGGCAGAGATCACGGATTTCCACTTACTACGATCCTGTACATTAATTTGTATACGATATAGATTGTACTTTCAGGTTTGCATCTATTGTAGATGATTTATGTAGCGTCAGGGGCAACTATGGTGATTATTCATGCCCTTATAGGGTAAACCGACAGTTATTGGACAGCTAACGATCAATTTTTGCAAGATTCAAATATTTGTAAAAAGTTTATACATTTTTTAGATAATTTTATGAGATTCTAATTCTAGAATATATGCACTAACATGTAAATATTCAAAAATACATAATATAAAAGGCTATTTATATTTTAAGTGAGTTAAAAAAAAAAATTGTTGAAATCATAGTCATTGGACATTTTTTTTAATTATTGGACAAGGGCTATATAGTTATTGGACAGATTATAAAAATACCTTTTTTCTTCAAAATGTGTTGCATTCGTCACAATAGAGTGTTTAAGGGAAGTCTAATAAAACACAGTATTAAAAATAACGAACTTTAATCAAGGAACTTATACCGTATTTATCAAATATAATAACTTTGTTAGGTACCATTTCTTTTATTCATTCTTTCAGGGGTCTTAGGCAGCGAATTTTTTGGCACACCGTATTTTCTAGCTATTTCGCGTATCTTTGGTTTATCTGATTCTTCTAGCTACTCCAGTGCTAAATTCAAATCATTTGAAGACTTATCTGCAACAGCAATTTTATTGGATATAATAATATATTGGATGGCTGTCCAATGACTGTCTTAATATTATTATGACAGTCATTGGACAGCCGTCCAATAACTGAAATAAGCCACCGACAAAGCTTAAAATATGAATACGCCTTTATCAACCAAATTGCCAACATATAGAAGTGTCAAAATGGTTAAAACTTCTTATTGAAAAAAAATATAGTTATTGGACAGTGTCCAATATTAGATTTTTGTTAAAAAAAAAATATGGTCATTGGACAGTGCAAAAGAACCTCAAAACAGCACACCTTTTTATTTAAAACCATAGAAATAAACAGCTTAAGCAATAGTCTTACCGCTCCACCAATAGCTAGAAGCATAAATTCTTCAGACCCGCTGATATCACTCTGGAACCAAACTTCTATCCTTATGATTTTTTTAATTTTTTCGCTCAAATTCCACTTGCCACGATGTCCGACCGGAAAATATTTTTTTCTGTTTTTACTGCTGCCATTTGTGATACTCACTAAGGACTATTACAATAACAAATGTCAACAGTCCCTATTGGAATCGACTGATGGCGCATTTTTTCAAACGATATCTTATTATTAACGCGTAAATTGTAGGTGTCCAATAATAGTATGGTGTCCAACGACTGTCGGTTTACCCTATTATAGTTACAGGACTTACGGAACGCTACAGTGCCTGGGATAGGGTTTTAGATGGAATAGGCTTGCCCAGCACCTTAACGTTGGTTTAACCTTACCCTAGATGTTTTCCAGATTTATTTGCCTAATCATTTGATTGTCTTATTTTGCATTGCTTATATCAATAAAGTTTGGGAATAAACGGCATGCTTCTGGGGAGCAATATGAAAACATAAATTTACAAACTTTTGCACAACAGAGAGGTGTTAAGGCTCTCACTAGGTAGGTGGGTGAGGACATAATATATAACTTATGAAACTTTGGTAGCTTTTGAAGAACTTTCGCAAGCGTGTTTCGTGGAAAAGTGTCAATTCTTGCCAACACCACAAAACTACAAGGAACTAGACAAAAGAAAGCATAACAATGAATATAGAATATTATTGGCAGTATTTTCCACGCTGAATAACAATTTTATAACGCTGCACCAAATACCCACCAGCCTTTGAGTCACGCATGGGTTCAATCAGTCGCCTATATAGACAACTTTTGAATACCTGCAAGGCCTAGGTTCCCCACGGACCCAGAGTCTCACCAGCGTGCCGAGATATCCGATTGGCGTTTTTGGAACACGATAAGCCGTGGTGCCCAAACTGATCGACTGCAATACCGCATTGACACTACCGCACTGATGAGGTGCGCAGTACGGCACACCCAACCGTAGGCCATACGGAACGTGATGAGATCCATTCAAGTACTACATTATGATCCCGGTAACATTCCTCACACTAGACGGTTGTGTGCATTGTGCCACCACGAATATATCGTTACAAAAATCTGCAATATGTTAAAAAAATCTTGAAAAAATTTCTCGCTCGCATCTTTAGTTTGACCCTTCATTATTTTTGGTCATAAGAAGGTTGCCGTACTGAATTATTTGATCAAAACTGATCTCCATCTATCTTCATCTTCAGTCCACTCAGTGTAGAACGATTGGTGTCAAAGTCAAAGTCAATAATTTTTTATTCAGTACGATGCAAGAATCACTTTGAAACGTTTTAATCACTTTGAAACGTCTTAAATCACTTTGAAACGTCTTAGAAAAGACTTCTGAGTTCATTTATAAATGCAAATCCTTCGTTTCTTGTTTATTTCATTCCTTTATCTTATCAGACTTATGAATATGCTAATTGAAAGTGGCTGCTAGATTTGCGACTTCAGAAATGTAGGTATATATTATTTTTTTCTTTCTTCGCATGTATTGATTTGGTTTCGGTTCTGAGTTACCTACAATCATGTTGGATGCTTCTAAAGTTTAGCAGGCAAACAAGTAACTCTCCGTTTAGAATCTATAAACAAGCATAGGTACTGGCCGCCTGATCCAGTTAGGTAAAGGTCTGCGCTTACCTAGGTCGCTGGCGTCGGCGACCAGTGAAACGCTGTCAAATTTGGCAGCGATATTTGACAGCGTTTCATTGATCGCTATCGCCAGCGGCCTAGGTGTGCGCAGGCCGTAAGACATACATAAATTAGGAAGTTGGTTCAGTTAGAAGTAAAAATAATATTACCTACCAATAAAATTATTAATATGTTCGAGCGTTTCGATAGATTTGATGTCTCTATCGTTATTATTATCTCAGACTTCAGCCATTAAAAAGCTGGTAGTTAATAATTTTATGCCTGCACTCCATCCAGTCCAAGATAATAAAAATACAAGGCATGCGTAAATATAGAGCGATGACTGAATAGCTCTTCTATTTGTTAAAGCATCCAAGTAGACATAATAATGACATAATGTAGCGTACGCAAGGATTTAAGGCCTGCGCACACCTAGGTTGCTGGCGATGGTGATCAGTGAAACCCTGTCAAATTTGACAGCGTTCACTGATCGCCATCGCCAGCAACCTAGGTGTGCGCACAGGCCTTTAAGAACTTGAAGAAGCATGAAACGGATACTGGTTGAACTATTAAGTCACGTAGCCAAAAAAAGAAGCAGTGGAATGAAGCAGAAACACAAAACACGGGGACTGTATAAATTAAATAATACAGAGTCAACCTCCTTGTTCACCTTGGTCTAAAGGAGACTTAGGCAAAGGATATTTTAACCGCGGACAGGGTTCGTTCCGGACACATACCACTAAATGCGAAGTATGCAAAAACCAGATAGCTATAGTTATCGATCTTAGAAATATGGGAATATTTCATAGTTTTCAAGTTACCCAGCATAATTGAGGTCTAAGTTAGTAACCCATAGTTGCAAATTAGTAAGAAGTTGAGTTGTTTGTGTTGTATTTTTTAGGGTTCCGTAGCCGAATGGCAAAAATGGAACCCTTATAGATTCGTCATGTCTGTCTGTCTGTCTCTGTCCGTTCGTCCGTATGTCACAGCCACTTTTCTCCGAAACTGTAGGAGCTACACTGATGAAACTTGGTAAGTAGATGTATTCTGTGAACCGCATTAAGATTTTTTCACAAACATAGAAAAAAAACAATAAATTTTGGGGGTCCCCATACTGGAAACTGAAACTCGAAAAAATTTTTTTCATTAAACCCATACGTGTGAGGTATCTATGAATAGGTCTTCAAAAATGATGTTGAGGTTTCTAATATATTTTTTTTCTAAACTGAATAGTTTGCGCGAGAGACACCTCCAAAGTGGCAAAATAATGGTCCCCCCCCCCTCTAACTTCTGAAATAAGAGAATGATAAATCTAAAAAAATGTATGATACATTACTATACAAACTTCCAACGATATTTGGTTTGAACGAGATCTAGTGAGTAGTTTTTTTTTATACGTCATAAATCGTAAACCGCAATTTACCTTGCGACGAACTCAAGAACTTATAAATTATGTTACTTGTTGCTACGAAACCCTTCAAGGGCGAGTCCGACTCGCACTTGGCCGCTTTTTATTAGAAGTATACTTCTAAAAATAGGTTTGACATAACATGTTGATGTTAAAAACCTAAAATAATGATAAATTAAAAGCCGCCTGGATTGGTTATAAGTATTCTTGAGCTTCGTGAGGAATAATATCAATAATTATGAGAGTTATCACGGGTTGCAAGCCTTGATTATTCCTGGCTTGCGACTCGTGATTAAATAAATGGAAACACCTACAACTCTGCTAAGAAAGTCTTCTTGTGTAATAAGCTTAGATAATACTCGTATGATATCCCTTCTGTCGGGCTGACCTGTAATGCGCAGTGGCCCGGGTAAAGATGAATACCGTTCTCACAGCTTATTTTGCTGTGAAGATAAAATTGGAATTCCGAATAACTGTGTCCCATTTTCACGCTCAATGTTTGAAGTTCCCAAAACAACTCTTCGAATATTGATTGCGGATACACCTGTCGCCAAATCAACACAAAACAAAACGTATGTTACTAAACGTAAGATAATAGCTATCTGGTTCCCTCTGCTTAGTTTGGGGCTAGAAAGTGTTGTGTGGATTATCTGCATTGTTTATTTATTTATGATAAAGGACCCCATAATATTTTTTCTCATAATATCTTCCATTTAGACCCGCGATCCGCTACGATTTTATTATATGTATAGTATATAATATATATATTTATTTAATTTTTCTACATGCACAGACTATACATACTACCTACTTGCTATTACGTAAATTAAATAATAACTAACTGTTTCTTATCGGTGTCATTAAACTATTCAGCATAATAGGTTTTGTAGGTAATGTTATAAATCGTAACAGTTATCGGTTCGCAGATATAACGATACGAAATTGTACCCAAAAGCTTATCTTTCGGGATTAGCACATGACAAATTGCCCATTAAGTTTGACCAGGATTTATCAAACGGTGCTGTGTACCTCGTTTGCTAGGCACTGGATTAAGTTATACCGGCGTGTTATACCTACGTGCATAAAATAATATAAGTGCTCAATTTTGTTATAAAATCAGGGTAGGTATACGAGTATCTTGACTGTTTTTAAGATTTTTTTTATTGTTATCCATTTTATTTGTGACTGTTATTATTTAATTTTAGTTTTGTTATTTTATTATTTTATTCGACGAAAGATAGATTAAGTACCACCTAATTTGACATGCTAAACTTTTTGTAATAATTCTAAAATCGTAAGTAGCATGTAGGTACATCGCGTAGCCCAGGATCGCGACGTCTGGAGGGAATGGGGGGAGGCCTTTGCCCAGTATTGGGAACCGGAGGGTACCTAATAATAATAGTAATGTAAAATCAATTACGTATTTAGAATGAGAAAATGTAATTTACCTGTTAATTTGTGTAATTGGTTCCAAGACCGTTCTAATTAAATGAATAAATAAGAAATAAAAACTTTCTATATCTACCAATAATGAAAGAAGATAGATAACACTATTGATTACAATGGCACACTAAATAAGTAGGATACAGGTTTTTAGCTTAAATCTCTAAAATATGATCTCGGTGAGAAAACAGCACACTTCTGAATAAATAATAAACCTATACTCGGATTTTTAATTAGACGATACCGACTGACAGTTGCTAATGTCACTTTGTAAAATAATGTTGCTACATTTAAAGTAATAGTGCTGCGTTCAGTTCTCGTTCAATCAGATGAATGAACAATGAGTGAATAGTTAATCATTTCGAACTATAAAATAATATTGAAATTTGTATAAAAAAATGTATAAAAGTGCTCTAATATAAGTTACTTGTAGTATGTAACTAGGTACAATCCGTTTTTTGACGTTTTATTACAAAGCGCGGCGTGGCGACTAGTGCCAACACCGATGAACGCCACCATTTTGTTTGTAATTCGGCTTATAACCTCTGGTCTGATAGCACGAATGTTTTTCTGCGCTCACGCTGTTTAGTTATTGTTTTTGTAAAGTTTTTCGTTACGTTGTGTTTGTGGTAATTGTTGTGTATTTTGTTGCTATATTGTTTCGCGCCAACGATATGGATCCTCAACCAAGCACGTCAAGTCAAGTTCGGCACACGAACTATTCGATAAGAAAAACGAGGCAATTTCATTCATTCAGGAGTTTTTTCAATCATTCACTTTGTCACAACACTATTTTTATTTCATCAAAAACTGACAACACAGTAAACGTCAGCTAGCTTCGTCTAATTAAAAATCCGAGTAAATAATTAGATTTCGGCCAAAAGTTTCCGAATTTACCTCAGACTAATTTTATTGAAATTTCTGAAAATCTATTCTAAAAGGCTTATGGCCTATTCCTTCATTGTAAGACACATACATAATATTACACACACTCTAGTTATGTTAAGTGCCTCGTTTATCGTGAAGGAGGATATGCCCCAGGTGGTGCAATTTGAATAGCTTTTTAATCAATCGAACGCAGTTATCCCAAAAATTAACATTTATACACCTTTATCAAATTTCTAGCCGCGTGGGTACCGCGCAATTTCTAACATCAATTTTTGTAACCTGGAAAACACAGGGGTCGGTCAATTTTTAATATTTTTTTTCCGTTCAGGGCCCTTTAATCCTTTTACTACCGTATTTTATATAGATCTTACGCATACGCCTATGAGTAATGAGAAAAGACCTGCGCACACCTCGCTGGTCGCTGGCGATGGCGATCAATGAAACGCTGTCAAATATATTAGATAGTCTCTTTTTCGAAGAATCTTTATTTTTTATTGCTTATTAATAATAATAAAATATAACAGTATAATATTATATTAAAAAAAAAAATAGTAACAAAATCTCAAAAAATCTGAAAATCAATTTGAAATGGAATATCCCTAGATAATGTTGATGAGTGTATTTCTTCCGTGAAGCAGCATTGCTATGTTACAGTTTGAAAGGTGAGGGTGCCGGTGAAATTACTGGCACGTGAGGCTGAACATATTCTGTATGCCTCAAGTTGATGGACGCAGGGCAGTGCATCGTAGGACACGTCCCTGGCGTGCGTGACCTATGAGGCAATTGTTATAGGCGATGGTTACCACTTAACATCAGGTGAGCCATATGCTTGTTCCATCAGCTCTAGGGTACATAAAAAAAGATAATATAAGCTATACTGTGCTGTGATTAGTTAAAATAAAAAACACTATGATGTTTATATTTGCAAAATGTTCATACAAATCTCCAACTTTATAGGTAAAACCTGATAGGTACTATAATATTATTGTAGGATGTAAGATATAATGATCCTGCAAGACTTTTAAACTAAGTAATCATGAGACATAGTATAGTCCAGTTTGGAGCTGGAGATTCATTTCAGTTTTACGAGGGCTTTATTACGGCCAATGGATTGCTATAGCCGGAATATAGTTATGTATACTGTGTGGTTCAATCTCGGTGCAACTGATAACGGGCTTAATCGATCTGAATGAAATAATGTTAAAGAAAAAGTTAATGAAAGTTCCTGAATGTCTTCGTGTAAACATACAGCAAGCGAAGCAGTGGGCGAAAGCTAGTTTTGATGTAAAAAAGCTTTTAATGTTTGGACAGACATTTCTGTTACGGTTTGAGTAATTGGTACTTACTTCGTTATTTCATCCAAGTGCTCCAGCTTTTAACGAGCGCACTTTTTATGTGTTTGCATTTATACATTTCTGAAAATAGTCGCGTTTGCTGTATTAACACTTCCTTGATGTTTCATAGAACTTTTAATGACATACAGTCTAGCGCGATGACGATGGCGATCAGTGAAGTGCTGTCAAATATCACTGTCATATTTGACAGCGTTTCAGTTGATTGCCATCGCCATCGCCTAGATGTGTGCAGGCCTTTAGGCACTAGAAATGATTGCGCATGTTGCTATTGTACCAAAAAATTACAATTGTCCGAACCACAAAAAACGGTTTAGAACAATGCAGCGATAGCAGCTTACTTTATAGGGACAAAGATGTGCGCGCGTAGTTAATGTACAGTCGCGGTATGAAAATGTTCGTCACCTTAGAGTCGGTTTTCGCTTGCACCAGTGCTTTATGGACAAATTATGTCAAAATGTGTTCATGCACATTTTGACATAATTTGTGATGTTAACTTATCGGTGTATTCTGTCTATTCAGTTTCAAAAGGTAGGTAATAAGTGATCGTGATACGTTGAACAAATCAAGTTGAAAATCGACGAACATTTTCATTCCGCCACTATACTGTTACGGAGAAAATTTTCCATTGATTAAAGCTAGTAGCTCTGCTGTAGCTCTGTTTTACTTTAACAAACGGCAAACCAAACTTCTACTCATTACGACGCCATTCTCCTCCACTCTCGACTAGTGATGTGTCTCATCGCCCGGTCTCAGTATGGATGTCCTATTCCCAAAACCAACTTACTCATCATCATCATCATCATCAGCATGAAGAAATCCTCTGCTGGACATAGGCGTCCCCTACACATTTCCAGGAAGAACGATTCTGAGCCCTTTCCATCCATCGACTTCCCGCGATCTTAACAATATCGTCGGTCCATCTGATGGGTGGGCGCCCTACGCATCGTCTTCCGGTTCGTGGTCGCCATTCGAGAACCTTTGTTCCCCAACGGTTGACGGTTCTTCGAGCTACATGGCCTGCCCATTGCCACTTCAACTTACTAACTCTACGAGCTATGTCGGTGACCTTGGTTCTTTTACGGATATCCTCTGATTTTCGGATTCTATCACGTAGTGAAACTCCCAGCATAGCTCTCTCCATAGCTCGTTGCGCGACTTTGAGCTTGTGCACGAGGCCAATAGCTAGCGACCACGTCTCAGTTCCATAAGTCATCACTGGCACGCACTGGTTATAGACTTTTGTCTTGAGGAACCGACTTACTATACCTAACTTTTACTTGCGAAACGCGTAGCTTTCATACGAGACCATTTCAACTTTTCAAGTACCTACCAATTTCATTATTACATAAGTACCTACCTAAGTGCATCTAACAACAGGAGACTTGAACGTCTGCTCCGCCGGCTCTCTAACATTTATTAATCTTCGTGATTGTTTAATGTCTTGAACCCTCACCGTTATCACCATCATCGTGTGTTTATGTATTAATATTATCCTTAAACTTAGTTTTAGTTTGTTTCACATCTATCCTGAACTTCTACCTGACCCTTCACATGTTATGTTATGTACGACGACGACAGCCTGACCCAAATCAAATACTGCAGATCATGCAAACATTGTCCCGCTGTGGAAATCGAGCCTATTTTTGTGTCACGAACTCGGTAGCGTGTTCGATGGACATAATGTATTGAATTTCCCGTCTTGTCACCTAAACTAACTCGTTTTCTTCTGAGCCGGTTGATTTCCACTGTTGCTATATATAGCACCATTTACTATGCTCATTTTTCTATAAGTAGGTGTTTTATAAATGAGATAGCTAAATCATATTTAATTAATAATCTGTCAGAGTCATACACTGCAATACCAAAATTATACCAACACTTACCCCAATGAAGAACAAAAATGGCTGAAACACATACTATAAACCTCTTGGGAAATAAAGAAAATAGGTCTCACGACCGTCATTCAAACTGGTGGTTTCAGATAAAACGACCAGCAGCCTTTTTGTGATTGGTCTGTATTTTTATGACCACCGTTAGCCGTCATAATGGGACCAGTATATGATTTGTTACACAGATACGATGTTTAACATTTACCTAATCAAAATTAATTGCAAATTTACGGCTTATATCAACCTCGAAGTAGGTTAATAGGCAATCCAAGACACAGCGACTTAACTGAACAAAGACACCTTGAAATTTCTAATGTTGGTTTTGATTGTTCACAGGTACATTGCAAGTTACATGCAGGGGGCATGGTAGCACTCAACTTGAATATATAAAGTTTATTCACCATTCCAAAGTCCCGGCAGCAAGCGCCAAGATGTGCGCGGAAACGGAAAGATAAGAAAAAGTATAGGAAGGACAAGAGTCCTACAATGTTCTCGCTTTCGGAAGGGTGTGGGTGCGTCAGCTTCCGTGGGGGAAGACGAGCTCGTTCGCAAGCAGACGACTCTTCCTCATGTCGGAGCTCAGAGATAGAGCAAGAGGTCCCCAAAAGCTTTAGCAAGAGGCTTCTCAACGGAAAATGTACGATTAAGTCCTTGACTCCTCTATTAAAGTTCTGGAAGAGAGACGACGTCAGTATGACGAAGGCTGAACGCAGTAAGTACTTTTTTGGCTTGGATAGACTGTGCTGACATATAGCCGATGACGGTGTGTGGAAAGGGTATGAGGGCGCCTATGCCTAACAGTTGGTCCCAAAGAGCTCACAATATTAAAAATTTACTATGTATTTCATTATTTACCAATCATTGACGCAAAAAGTCGATAAATATTAGGTATGTGCAAATATATTTATCGACTTTTTTGCGCCCACGTCACTATGCACGTTTTCGTAGAAATATGTAATTTCAGTTTTATTATATTGAGTCTCTCATCTATATTTGATATCTTTTGGCAAAATACTAATAACCTTATGTAATGGCTTTATAGTCTACGTCTTAAAATCCTTTCACCACACTTGGTTCGAAAGAATCAGTGACACGATAAGAAGGAGAAGAAGTCTACGTAATTTTTTAAGAATTCCTACGCAAATTGGATCACCAGTCTTTCCTGTCTTATGAAGTAAAACAGCTTAGAATCTAAGGTTTCAATGAGGTTATTTATGCGTAAATAAAACCAATCAATTAGGCGCTTAGCATGCAACGGTCGTCTATCAAAATTTGACGGCCTAATAGGTATAGGTATCTAGTTTAGCTAAGTAACTAAAAAAATATCAGCTCCGCCCTTAAACTTGAGTTAAAATGGTTCTAATACAAGGTGTAGGTCTAACCTTATCAATAGAGTAAACCCTGGATCCCTGGACCCTCAGTGGGATAGATGCCTGTTTTCAAAAAACACAACTTCGCGTAATCAGAACTGTACTATTTTTACATAAAAATAGAAAAAAAAACTATAAAATTTGGGGGTCCCCATACTTAAAACTGAAACTCAAAAAAATTTTTCATCGAACCCATACGTGTGGGGTATCTATGAATAGGTCTTCAAAAATGATGTTGAGGTTTCAAATATAGTTTTTTTCTAAACTGAATAGTTTGCGCGAGAGACACTTCCAAAGATGAAAAAAGTTGGTCCCCCCCCCTCTAAATTCTAAAATAAGGGAATGATAAAACTAAAAAAAAATATATGTTGTACATTACTATGCAAACTTTCAACGATATTTGGTTTGAACGAGATCTAGTCAGTAGTTTTTTTTTATACGTCATAAATCGTAAACCGCAATTTACCTTTCGACGAACTACAAGAACCTTTATATTATGTTACTTGATGCTACGGAACCCTTCATGGGCGAGTCCGACTCGCACTTGGCTGCTTTTTTCTAAACTGAATAGTTTGCGCGAGAGACACTTCCAAAGTGGTAAAAAGTTGGTCCTCCCCCTCTAACTTCTAAAACAGAACAATGATAAAACAAAAAAAAAATATGTTGTACATAAAATATGTTGTTCATGCAAACTTCCAACGATATTTAGTTTGAACGAGATCTAGTCAGTAGTTTTTTTTATACGTCATAAATCGTAAATCGCCATTTACCTTTCGACGAACTACAAGAAACTTTATATTATGTTACTTGTTGCTGCGGAACCCTTCATGGGCGAGTCCGACTCGCACTTGCCTGCTTTTTTTTAATGCGTCATAAATCGTAAACCGCAATTTACCTTTCATTCAATCAACTCAAATATTAAGTTATACCTATTATGTTACTTGGCGCTACGGAACCTTTCATACGCCGACTCGCACTTGGCCGCTTTTTAGGGTTCCGTAGCCAAATGGCAAAAACGGAACCCTTATAGATCTGTCATGTCTGTCTGTCTGTCCGTCCGTGTCACAGCCATTTTTCTCCGAAACCGTAAGAGCTAGGCTGATGAAACTTTGCGAGTAGATGTATTCTGTGAACCGCATTAAGATAGCAGTAGTTTTTTTTTATACATCATAAATCGTAAACCGCAATTTACCTTTCGACGAACTACAAGAACATAAAGAACATACAAGAATATAAAGGATATTATGTTACTTTTTGCTACGGAACCCTTCATGGGCGAGTCCAACTCGCACTTGGCTGCTTTTTTTGTTTAGCTTTGCGCTCACGTTGTTCAAAAGTCGGATAAACGTGAGTGAACGTTCACTGTGTAACTTCATTATTTTGTTAGTAACTGCTGATTAAACCGAATGTTTTGTCCGTCCCGAACTAGAACGAACCAGCCCTAACTCACCTTCGACATACATAAAACTTTTATTTTAATTAACAGACTCGGGTAGTTTTACCTGTTATCATCCCAAATACAGAATATAAATCAATAAGAGATTTTATAGTGCCATAAAACACAGATATCGTTATTATGGAGCTATCCATTAAACTTTTCGTCAACTAATCTTTTTGGCACCATATCTCTACAACAAAGCAAATAAACATATCCAGATACTAGTGTGCCTAAATAAAAGAGAGTGTAAACAACTACTGCTAAAATGGTTAATGTCGATAAACTACGAGAAAACAGAAGATTTCCTTAAAATATTAAAATAACTGCATGCTTAACATAAGTTTAATAATAATTATGTAATCTCAATGTCAATAATAAGGTCACATAATAATAATAATAAAACAAAAAATGTAAAAATTTATAATACTGAGTACCTATTCACAATATGTACAAATTACCTACTCTAGAAACAGTTGGGCTACCTGCAGACCGCTAATAGCGATCAGGAGATAGCTCAACTCAGTAACTTATCTATGTACTTACTCTCCAACATACAATGCATATTGATGTATATCTGATTAACGAATGAATTGATGAACATGTTTATAGATTAATTAATTTATTAATTAAAATGTATAATATAATTTAATTTAATTCATTTTTTATGTATAATTTAAGTTATAATCAAAATTATATTTTTTAAAACATATGATACATAATTATGATAAATTAATATTTTACACTAATAGTAAATTGTAGTAATGGCGCAACTTTAGCTCCCCTGGAAGGATGCAGAACCTACAACACAAGTCTTTACCGACTTAGTGTAGGTTCTGTCATGAACCACAAAGTTTAAAAGCCATTGCCGCCTTTTGTATTGTTTATTATAAGTATAAGTGTGTGCTTCAGTGAAATAAAAATGATTATCTTATCTTATCTTATCTTATCTTTTCCATTTATTTGATAAAATCTATATTTATAAATTATGAGATGTATCCGAATATAGAGGGATTTGAGGTCTGTGGCGTGTCACAGACCTTGCCTCACAAGAAACGCATTACGCTACTTATTTAAATAACATTAATAAAAATACAAAATTAAAAAAAACTTAACTTACATTGTTTTGTTGTTTACAATTGAGTCTAGCTTATAAAATTCACATGATGCTTAAGAAAATGACTGGTTTAGAATGTCGCGAGTGCGTAAACGGAGCAAAGGAAAATTCCCCGTGCTATGTGAAATGTTTGCCTCCACCTCGCATGTGGGGAATGAAATAAGAGGATTATAATGTTATCAGATTCACTTCATTTTCCTTTAGGCCATGGTTACCACGAAGCATGCATGGTTATTTGAGTAGAAAGTTGTTATTACCTTTATACCCTTTTAAAACTTGGGTAATGAGTAAAGTTAATAGGAATTCATATTCGTTGGTGTAGAGCTGTAGAGTTACGGTGTAATTGTTCCTTCTTCAGATAGACATTAGTCAGTATTTGGATCATTATTTATTTATTTGAGCCCTATTGTGACAACTTTCTTCGAGACAAATCGAAATTGCTGTACCTACTGGCCAAAAAATACATGCGAACAGCAGCCGGTAATAGTTGTATGAAAATGCATTACAGCCAGATAAATTACATAGTAACTAATTTCTTAATTGTCATGTAATTTAAAAATAAAACGATCTTTGGCTTCGAAACATGGCAACCAAGGTACCTTATCAAATGTTTTATACTGGCCTTGCAAAATTAAACGCTGTTTATTGAAAAGAAAAACAAATGAACGCATCAACGCGTGATAAATTAGTGTTGTCCTCTGTTTGTTGTAATTGTATTTGGCAAAAGGAGTTCAAGTAGTACTACTTAGTTTTAATTTTCTCGCATCATTTGAAAAAAGTATTATATACCAGCTTTGGCCACAACTAAGGCATTGATGGACTTACGTATGTTTTCGTTCGTCCATCAATGTATCTTTCGCTGGCCGCTGCAGTAATGTACTATAACGATGAGGCTTCTACTAGTTAGTACCTTTAGCACAGATTATAATAGACGCTGTTGGAAAGCAAAGGAAACATGACACTGCCCTGAAAGTTACAAATTGTGCACATGCTACTGTTTGTACGTTTTCCAAAAATAAAGCATGTAACCTATTTTTTTTTTCCCCAGCAATGAAAGCAGCCATCTTGATCCAGCAATGGTATCGACGCTACCTAGCGCGGATGGAAGTGCGTAGACGCTACACGTGGACCATATTTCAGAACATCGAATACGCAGGAGAGCAGGACCAAGTGAAGGTACGCAGGCGTTTGTGATAAGCCATTATAGTTGATCAAACACATTCCTTTTGCTTTTACTCAACTAGTTGATAGGACAAGCATAATCCCACATGATGTTAGGTAAGGGTAACCATCACCTATAACAAAAGTATTGCCTCGTAGGTCACGCACGTCAGCAATGTGCCCTACGATGCACTCCCCTGCGTCCATCAACTTGAGGCATACAGATATTCAGCCTCACAGGCCAGTAATTTCACAGCACCCACACCCTTCAAACCATTAAACATTTATTATTAATGCAGTAATTGTTAGGTATTAGCCACGCTTCAATTGTGCTCCATATCAATAAACTGTTGTCCATACACTAAACCTCTACATACACAAATAAGTCAAATCCTAGCTTTATTCAATAAAACCCCAAGCTTTGAGTCATTATTTTAAGCTTTTGGAACGTCTTAGGTCTCGTCCGTAGGTATTTTTTTTATTTTTGTTATTAACTCATTGTGTTGTGCTAGCAGCCCTGCCCTCCGATCCTAAGGTCGTGGGTTCAAATCCAGCCTGAACCAAAGAATCCTTCTGTTCAAAAATATTATGCGTGCACATGCCAGTAAGGACTATCTTGGGGGAGAAGATTGAAAGAATGTGTCAAGTGAACTTTAGTCACCACACATTAATTCGATGCACCACATCGGCACTGGTTCGAAAGAAAGAGTGACAAACATGGCAAGAAGAAGAAGAAGAAGTGGTCTTTCCCAGTCGTGGTTCAGTTTAAAGTGGATCTGAAACGTAACTATAGTGTACCAACAGCTTAGATTTGATAAAATGTAATACTTAACTTATGCAGGTAAATCTGCTTTTTAGTTATTAAATTTTAAAGTTTTCTGTATTTATGGTTTTCAATCACTATTTGTAAATTCAGTAGGCACAGGTAGGTAATCTGTTTTACGACTATGATGTCAAAACACTTTAATTCTAGAGAAATAAGCACTCGTATCAATTTGAGAGGACGTCAGTTCCCTGGAATCAGTGTTCGCTGAACATGCCCATACGATCATTCAATTTCATTGAACAAAGACAAGGGGGCAAGCGCGCGGTTACATTACGATGGATTATCTAGAAAATTGAAGCGCTCGCTTGCACTAGATAGGTAGGTTTATAACTGGGTTCAAAGTGCTTCATTATTGTTACGGTTTGATAGCCTACAACATGAACGAATAATCAGCCGAGCAAGCGCCACGGGGAACCACGCGTCTCCGTTTCAGCTTGGCAAATGTCTGTCCGGCGTCGGATGTCTAGCTGTTATCCCCTATTATACAAGACTACAGGACGCATTTTCGAACCGATTCTCGTGAAGTTTGTGAGCAGGTTCTATAATTAAATAACGTACCCTATGTACCTACGTTTTTTTGTCTTGGAAATTATTCAAAATGGCGATTGGTTAACATCTATTTTTTCGAAATTGATACAAAAATGTCGCAAAATTAATAATACTCGCGAGGTCACAGAGCCACTAGTATAAAAATAGTTCAATAAGTAAAACGTCTAAAAATAAACAACTACTTTTTTTTACATAGGTAACTACCGTATTTTGAAATTCAGCTTTTTAATATACATTTTTAAAACAATAAAATGGTTACGACACGAACAAAGAAATTAACATTGGTTTTGATACCCGTCCGTGGCAGATGTCCAAATATTTGGGTTCATTATTCGTAGTCGGCAAACTCGGAGCATTGTCTAAATCTGCAGTTTGAAACTCACTTTACATCAAAATAGCGGGATTTTGCTTTAACCGCACTGACTCGTTTGTATGTACAAGTTATCTGCACTAAGATGTAGGTAGATTATAGACCTACTCTCTTTTTTATCATAAACTCCACAACAAAAACTCAATCAAAAATCGTGAAAGCAGTTGATGTTTTTTTTACCTACATCGCTCTATTGCTCTGTAAGAGTCGACGAAGAAACAGCCCTCGTAAAAATGGTTGAGAACGGACGAGGAAAGATGATTGGCCATCTTGTACGACATGACAGCTATATCAAAAATATCATCGAAGGAAAGGTAGAAAGAGAGGAAGGGGAAGACTAAGGAAGCTACATAAGCCTAATAAAAGCACAGCTCGCCGTCATGTCGTATAAGGAGGGTCAAGGAGGTTGCCCTTGAAATAAATATCTAGACTAGAGAAAAATGCATACATTACGCCGACAAGAGCATTGCTCTTAAATAGGAAGAAGAAGCTCTGTAAATATTTGAATGATGTGCCACCATTTTTACATTGTTTTATGCAACTACTTTTGACAGCGACTCTTTAGCGACTTTTTAGAGCTTGCCATGCTAAAAACAGTATTCCTATTGTACTAAAACGTTTCAGTTTTCGGGAAACACTGTACCTATCAACCTACCTTATGAATGGAGTATAATGTAGGTATATTCTATTAAATTTCCTCACGCACACACCCCTATCAACATAATTAGAAAATGGTCACGCTTCTCTCTGTGCGTGTGCCTCACATACATGATTATTTTACATGGTAAAGAATTGGTGTTACAACTTATTGATCAGCTGCAAACACTTACAAACCATACTCTACTACGTAGTACATACAGGTGCCACGTATAGGTACTAGGTCAAGCCTTGCGCCCATCTAAGCGATCTGCGATGGCGATCAGTAGTAAAACACTGTCAAATACGACAGCGATTTTTGGCAGCGTTTCACTGATCGCCATAGCCATCACCTAGATGTGCACAGGCCTTTAGTCTGAAGTAAAGGCTGACAAATTACCTTTTATGAACAGTATTCAAAGTTATTGGGGCATTCAATGGCTACACATATCAATTATTAGAATGACTCTTGAAAGAGGTTAAGTGTTGAACTAAGTCGAGCAAGGTCCGCTGGCATCGCTCGATCGATGGACATTTAAGTACCTATAAGCACTATGTAATTCATGTTTTGTTGTTCACCAGTCGTTGCCTGCAATGCAATAAGAATTTTGGTATAGCATAATTTGTTCCAGGTGGTAGAGCCACCACTGCTTATGTACCATGCTTAGTTTATTTATTGGCAGATACAAAATAATTTATTTTATTATCAAACTATTAAGTTTAGAAAAAAACTATATTATAAACCTCAACATCATTTTTGAAGACCTATTCATACCCCACACGTATGGGTTCGATGAAAAAAAAAATTTGAGTTTCAGTTTCAAGTATGGGGACCCCCAAAATTTATAGTTTTTTTTCTATTTTTGTGTAAAAATCTTAATGCGGTTCACAGAATACATCTACTCGCCAAGTTTCATCAGTCTATTAACTCTTACGGTTTCGGACAAAAATGGCTGTGACATACGGACGGACATGACGAATCTATAAGGGTTCCGTTTTTGCCATTTGGCTACGGAACCCTAAAAAAGCGGGAAGGTGGCAATTCAATCTTCATTTTCACAAATTTTTCTATCATGTATTTATTTTTCCTTAGCTTGTATTCGTAATTTATTTTATTTTATTTATTTTTTATTTTATTTATTAACAAAATCCACAGCTCTTAAGGTTTAAATAACATATCTTACAATATAACTTACAGCCAATAATGGATTTACATTTTTCGTGCAAAACAGATATGAGAAAACGACTATCACTAAACAGAAATACATAGGTAAATTGCTTACTAAAACTACTACTGTTGGTTGGTTGTAACTAAATTTAAATGTATGAGTGTAGTGTGGGCGATAGTGCATGTGTGTATGTTTGGCTTCTCCTGATTACACAAGCCTCTTAAGAGTCCAGGTTTCACAGGAGAAACCAGTGTGTGTATAGAGTAAATGAAATGAAATATTTTACTGATAATATATAGTTTTATATTACGACTATATTATATAAAGACTACAATATATATATATATATATATATATATATATATATATATATACATACACATTTATACGTATATAAACATACATATACATATACATACATGCATCAACATATATATACACATATATATACATACACATTCATACGTATATAAACATACATATACATATACATACATGCATCATACACATATATCCAGACTATATATTATATCCGTGGTGTGAGAATTCTCAGAATCCCCCTTCGAGAATTCTAAGAATCTCTTTTTTAAAACTTTGCTTACTACTAAAGAAAATATCAGCCTGCTTGAATCTTTTATTGTAGCTTCTGTGTAACCGACAGACAAGTGAGTTTTGGGCATAGTTAGTGCGTGTACTCTTAACGGCAAACAAGCTAGTGTGTCTAGTTCGGGTGGTTGGGACACAGAAGCGTAACACTTTCATCAGGAGTTGTGAGCTGTCGATATAATTATTACATAGACCGTGCAATAACGACATATCAGCAAGGGTTCTACGGTGCTCAAGAGTCGTAAGATGGTGATGAAGGCACGCTGACTGATAATCTTCAAAATTACAGAAACGCCGATAATTGAGATGCTTTACAAACTTGCTCTGTATGCTCTCCAGGCACTGAGTGTAGGTTATATATTGAGGGCTCCAAATAGAACTGCAATATTCAAGAATACTTCTGACATAGGAATAGTACAAAACTTTTAAACATTTAGTATCAGAAAAGGGGCGGCTGACACGCAATATAAAACCCAAACTTTTATAAGCTTTATTAACAATTGCCTCTATATGTTCTGAAAAAGTGAGTTTAGAGTCTATCTTAACACCCAGATCCCTAACGGAACCTACTTTACAAATTTTTGTACCATTAATGAGATATTCATGCAAGGTTGGTCGTATTTTCCGGGTAAACGAAACATATGAACATTTTTCTAAGTTGACACCAATTCTATTATCCGCATAATAGTCTCCTAGCCTATCCAGATCTGCCTGAAGACTCATACAGTCATTCCGACTGCTTACTTTCAATGTAATGAAGGCACAGTGTTTACCTCGGGTGAAAGACTTATTTAAGTCCCTCAAGCTCCATTGGCGCCCTCGCTACGCTCTGGCGCCAAACCCGTCTCGGGACTCAAAAACGTGACTGTCAATCCTTTAATTGCCAAGGATTTTTTTAACCTATCCTTGACTATTGCACATTTAAACAGAGCATGTAGTACAACAGCGAGGATATAAAAAACCCGTATTGTAGCAGTCTCCGCTGTTGCAACAGAGATCTGGATCGACCCTAGTTATTTTTATCCACAATGCAGTTTTACTGCGGCGTTTGTGAATAAATAAATGCATCGGATAACCTTTCGAACCCAAAGACTGCATGATTTCAATAGTTTACTTTGTTTGCGGGGATTTCAATCTCTATTGTACAGTACATGGCCTTCATTCAGCTTTATATTAAGTTTTAACCATCTTTCTTACATTAGATATCTTTTTGTATTAGGGGAAGGTGAGGTAATACGATCCCTGTAGGTCAAATGATCCCCCGCTGTAAATCAGAGACAACTAGTGCCATCTATCCAAATGCGCATGAAACATGTTCCCCGCACCCCTGCCAGTTGCCTCTCCAAGTGTCATGGCAGTGCGAGCGTCTGGCGTGATTTTATTAAAAAATAATCAAAAAGTGTGGCTCTTATCTAAGGTAAGCCTGTTTTGGATTTTCATTACGTTTTACATGTTCGTGTTTATTGAAATGTTGTTTTATTTGCGGGTATTAATAGCAGTTAGCTAATATTTAAGCAATGTTCGAACACCGCACGCGGTATTTGAAGGTTATGTTTTGATCGATATCTTGGAATTTGGTTTTTGGGGTGAAATGATCCCTTTCTGTGTGTTTAAAATGATTCCATTTCTAAACCAGCTTTTCCTTTTTCTTTAGCAAAAGGAAAAGCTGGACTTGAATGGCTTCGTGGATTCAGACGTAGACATCGGGACATTACGATGCGTGCCCCAGAATCGACGTCTTCTGCTCGAGTGCGAGCTTTTAATAAGCCTGTGGTGGATACATTTTTCAACTTTGAAAAACGTGCAAGAAAAACATTATTTTCCACCCCATCGGATATTTAATGTTGACGAGACGAGTTTATGCACTGTGCCAAAAAAAAACTCGAGAGTGTTTGCACAAACAGGCCGTAAACAGGTGGCCCCTACCCCAGGGATCATTTTCTACATAGGTGTGTATAAAATGATCCTTTACTTAACTTTAACAAAAACCTCTAATACAAAAAAACTACATACACATAATAAAAAATAGGTATGCATTTACAAAGTTAAGTAAATTCACTACCTCCAACAATAGCACTCTTGCGATTTTGCCTTCAACTTTAGCCACAGTTAAGTTTATCCCTTAAGGGGATCATTATACCTCACCTTCCCCTACATTGACTATCGAGGACTGCCTTCACAGCTCAGTTGGTCTCTGCCTTCTGAGCTGGGGGGCGTGGGTTCGATCCCCACCGATAACCAATATTTGTGTGGTGAACAACGATGTTTGTTCTCTGTCTGGGTGTTATTATTGTATGCTATGTATGTATTTACAAAAAAAAAGTATATAAGTATCATTCAGCTATCTGGTTCCCATAGTACAAGCTCTGCTTAATTTGGGGCTAGACAGTGTTGTGTGAATTGTCCACAATATTTATTTAATACATATTTATTTATTGACGTGTTTGTTTCAGTTGTACAACTTTTTCAACGCGCTATTGAGCCATATGAGGGACACTAGTGGACGCCCCTCCTCTGAAAGAACTTCGAGGACAGCTTCCATTCGTAAGTCCTTGACATTTTAGAATTATATAACTGTGGCTGGAGATTCATATTCAGAGCAGTCTCTCTGGGAAATTTTAAAACCTTGATTAAATACTGAGTGCTCATAGTCAGTAACATTTAATAACAGTATAGGAATATTTAACACAAAATATTAAATATACCAAGCATTATGCAAGCTCTGTTTCTGTAGGTAAAAATAGAGAACAGATCAGAAATCATAGGCATAGTAAAAACAACATATTTCTGATTTTCGTCATCAAATATTTCAAAGCATTACACTAAACACAGTAAAGTAAACACCTGCCTATCCGAAAAATACATAATAAGAACTCGCTTGTTATATTTTTATCCAGCGCCAATGTTATATAAGTATAACCAATTTACTGTTGTTAGGTTTGCTGACGTGAACTTCATAAACCGTCTTCGTTAATTTGTTTTCTTTAAGAGTTTGGTGTCCAGTTTCCTGTCTAAACTTTATTTTTTTCGACATTATGACAGCACTTATATTTACATAATTATAAAAATTGTTTTTACATTTTGGGATATAATTTACTGCTACCTTCTACCTACTAAAGCCTTGCGCTCATCTAAGCGTTCTGTGGTGGCGATCAGTGAATCGCTATCAAATATGACAGCGATATTTGATAGCGTTTCACTGATCACATTTACATTCATCAAGAGGTCACCCATATTAATATAATAATATGTTTGTCTGCGCTAATAAGGTAGTTACCGTGTTTTTTTCGCATTTTCCACTTGTTATAGGTACATTCAGTGATGTTTATTACTACCCTAGTAAGCATAAAAAGGTTCGTAGCACGCAACGCTGCAGTATCTTTCCACATGTCACTCGGTACATAACTCAACTAACTGCAGTGACCTATGCCGTTCATGCAAACAAAACTAGGTCTTGGCTATTTGTGGATCCAAACGACATCAGTTGGATGAAATTCATGATTCAGTTTATTATTTGTGAACGAGTGCCCTCGGGATTGACTGGGTGAATTGTGTCTGAGGAAAAACCTTTATCCTTTGAAATTGTCACAAAACAGATGCTGCAGAAAGTGAAAGATGGAGCGGTCTAGAGTATGTAGGCATAAAACTTTTGAAAATAAAACGTACCCCTAATCTATCTTTATAAAATAAAGTCGTGTTAGTTACACTATTTATAACTCAAGAACGGCTGAACCGATTTGGCTGAAAATTGGTGGGTAGGTAGAGCCAGGAGACGGACATAATTTTTATCCTGAAAAAGTAGCGGAAACGGGGCGAGTGAAGCCGCGGGCGGCCGATAGTAATGTATATTTTAAAATATAAACTTGCGTAAGTTTATATTTTAATTCAGACTCTGTAAATAATAAGCATAGATTATAAGTGGATTCGTTTTATTACCTACTTACGTCTCCACAAGTGCTGTACTAGCCTAAATGTGGTTACCAACCCCGTTGTTTACAACACTACGTGCTTTGTAAGTCAATGACCTGGCCAAATTAGATTCCGCAAAATTCTGTACTTTGTAAGCCACAAAGTACAGTCAATTCCACGAAAGTATGATGTAAATGCGCAACACATTTGCAGTGAATAATACTTTGTAATATTTTGTAGTGGAGCAAGTATTCTCAGAGGAGTCGGACGAGGGTGGGGGTGTGGACGAGACGGCACCAGCGAAGCCTACACGAGGCCCCGACTTGGATTTCCCACTGCAAAGGAAGGATATCGACTTACTGATTGAGGCATTTAGGAAGAAAAAGGTTTGTAAAAGATCGGTTCTTTCGATTTTCGGGGATTCTCAATTGCCTACCTCAATTTTGTTTATTTGGCAGTGAGCGAAGTAAATTGATTGTAAGTTACTATGATAAAAAACCTTTTGAATCATAATCATCTATCTTACTTTACGATACGTATCTGAAACAAAAAGATAGTTTCTTCTTTTCCTATTTGTTGTTGGTAAGTATAATGTAATTCGATAACAATATTATGTAGGTATGTGTGATTGCAAAGACGATCTTTTTATTGTGAGAACACAAAGGCAAATAAAAATTTTATGTCATTTTATTATGAGATTAAGTCTAGCGCTCATTTTAAGCGTTCTGCGATGGCAATCAGTGAAATACAGTCAAATATTGCTGCTATATTTTACAGCGTTTCACTTTTTCACGGCTACAAATATCAAGATTTTTTTATATTTTAATATTGTTTTTAGCACCGGCTACACCCGATGCATGTGGCTCAAATTCTCAAGGATGCTACACAGACACTAAAGAGACTGCCGAACATCAATGTTGCTACAACCTCCATTTCAAGCCAAATCACCGTGTGTGGAGATTTGCACGGAAAGCTAGACGATTTACTGGTTATTTTCCATAAGGTACGAACAACTTCAAAAATATCTAAATCGAAAGAACCCATTGAGGTATAAAATGGTCTAAGTTTTAAAGCAGCTAAAATACTTTATCTGTGGTATAAAGTTGCCCATCTATGTACTTCTTCTTCTTCTTCTGTCGTATCGATATTACAATCGTTATCATCCAAGCCATCTATGTACTAAAGTATCATGTTTATTATTCAGGAAACAATATATAAATGTACTATAGATATAATTATATCTGACTCAATCGGTAGTAGCTCTGTCTTCTGCGCCATGGGGTGGGTGCTATATTGTATTCTAAGTATGTATTTATAAAAAAGTATATGCTAAGTATCAGCTAACTGGTTCCTTATAGTACAAGCTCAGTTTAATTTGGGGCTAGATAGTGTTGTGTGCGTTGTTCACAATATTCAATAATTATTATTTATCTGTACAAACGGGATTTGGTCTTGATTATCAGTTCCTCGGCGTTCACAAACAGCCTATCTATACAATTCCCTCTGTGAATGTAATAAAAACACCAAGTTTGGGGATGTTTTTGTGCCTATTCACGAGAGGCACATTTGTAACTGGGTTATCGGTGAGCTTTCAAGTCGAGACTGTGTGAACGTGGATAATCATTCCAGCAGGAATAAAAGTAAATGTTGACTTGCGAAACTAAACAAAATAAAAGAAAAAGCTTTAGGTATTGCTTTGCAGTTTCTGTTTAATAAATAACTTTGAATGTAGAAAGCCTATATAATATTCTTTTTCATGATAATGATGCGTGCAAAAGCCGTTTTTATCCGTTATTATATGACTAGTTATATGATATAAAGCAGCTGGCTGCCTGGTTTGATGATAATGGTTTGGTCCTCAACTTGACAAAGTCGCATTTATGCATATTCGTCTATCGGGGCAGCCGGGTAGAGGTTTGACGGTCCTTGCCGGGGGTACCAAGTTAGAACAAGTGGAGAGTACCACGTCTCTGGGCTTCGAGCTCGACAAAGGCTTACCTGGGAGTCCCATATTAATAAAGTATGTGGAAAACTAGGTGGTGCGTGCTATGCGCTCGGTCGACTCTTGAGGTTCTTACCTAGTCACGTGGTTCGCTCCTGCTACTTTGCCACTGTCCACTCTATTCTACAATACGGAGCCGAGCTGTGGGGGCGTGCAGCCGACTGGCAGCGCACCTTCCGCACGCAGAAGCGAGCCGTACGGGCAATGGTCAAAATACCACAGGATACTTCCGCGAGGCCGTATTTTCAAGAGCTGGAAATTTTAACACTACCATGCATCGTAATATTCCAGGTCGCCATACACGTGCATAGCAATCCGGGTCTATTCCGAAAAAATAAGGATAGGCACCCTTTCAATACCCGAGAAGCTAACAAACTTGCTACCGTATCCCGGACTCTGGCCAAGTCCGCCAAGCTCACATACATAATGGGGCCGACGGTATACAATCGATTACCAACTGCAATTAGTGAGGCTACCACAATTGGTTCCTTCAAATTTAGACTGAAACGCTGGCTCATAAGCAACACCACGAAAAGTATTTTAATTTTGTACATAATGTACCTACTGTAATGTAATGATGTATTAATTTGTTATTTATTTTTATTAATGATGTTTTTGCCCATTTGATTTTATATTATTATTATTATTTTTTTCTAATTTGATTGTATTCTTTATGTTAGGCAAAACCTATGAATATACTTGACCTGTAATAATTCTTACCAAATAAATGATTATTGATTATTGATTAAACGGCTTTTGCACTCATCAACTTTGAGTACCTATACTAAGTTTGTGAATTCAAAACATCATTAAACCTATTAACTTTTACCTCCATGGTCCGAATTCATCATGTAACTTTTTTTAATTTGTTAAAAACTCAGCTCGGAACCTTCTTGATGTATAACTTTTTTTTTATTACTTTACGCACGCCATTTTGTTTTTTTGCATTTACTCATTTTCTCGCTGAGGTGGGATGAAAAGTTACGTGGTGCACTCGAGTGCAGGCTTTTTCATCTCGAGCCCTTTTGATTCCCTCGCTAATACGCAGGATTATCATTTTTAAATCCGTCGCTTGCTCGGTCATCAAAATTAACCATGCGGTCAAAAAGCAACTTTGCACTCTTGTATAAAATATAACTTTCATATGGCTGGTAAAGGGTTTTTGCAGCGTTTTCCGCTGAAATTGTATCCCTTGATAGGATGCTTACTGCGAGAATACACAAAAAAATGATGTATTTTTTTGACATCAGCTCTATTTTTTTGTGCATTCTCGCCGAATTAAAACATTTTCATTCGGTGGCAGCAAAATGTCCCAACGAAATAGAATGTTATTGTGCGCTGACGAAAATGTATATCCTTGGAACGGTTTTCCCGTTCCATGTGTGTACCTCATTTAGACGGTTTTGACGTCAGGGCCGGCGTCATGCTATCCGCCCGCCCGCCACCGCTGTCGCCGTCGCGTCGGTTAGCCACAGCCGCGGTAAACAGTGGGAGCAGCGCGCGCGTCATCTAATTGCTACTCGTAGCATGCCCTGATACCTCGGTCCGAGTCCCAACAAAGTGCCGTCATCGTGTCGCTTCCCCACTTGATTGATAGACCGCCTGTTACGCCGGACGACCTCGTTAACTTGCACAATATTGTTTTCTTCACTATTTCCGCATCGACAACAAACATCGTTATTTTATGTTATTCGTTCGGAAAAGGGCGCAGTCAAGCGGACTTAATTAGCAGCCTCGCGTCCGACATTTTATCCATCTCCTAGAGAACAAAGTTCTGAAGAATAATATTTACCTAGTCAGACAGTCAGATAGTGATATATGCGATAACCAAATATGTAGCTTCATGTAGTATTGGATTATCTCTAGGTAAGTAAAAAGATACTTCAATTCGAGGGTGAATTCGATCGCGATATACGGTTTGGTTTACCCTCATCAGTGCTAATAGGCTGTTTGTCGCGATTAGAGTCCATCACATCGGCTCGTGTATAGCTAGTCCGTGACACGTGGAAAAGGGAAAGAGCTGAGTAAGGATGATTATATAACACATCTGGATCGATTAGTTGGAAACATAATTGTGTAAGCGGCCTTCAGCGCCGCTGCTGTGACTACTGCACATGTAAGGATTCACCAAATGCCTTTGATTGCTCTCGAACACGGTCAACGTCGGTGGTAGCTAGGTTAAGCACTCTGAATTAGTTCTAGAGGTCGAACGGACGTGACCAAAATATAATTAACGTTATTGGATTACTAATAACTCGAAAAACAACCTAATTAGGTATCTTTCTTATCAACGTATTACCTATGTTGAATACTATCCAAGAGGCTTGTTGTTTTTCTCTCTTAGTTTATTTTTTACCTTCATAGAAATATCATCAATTCATTCTCATCATACCTATGTATACTCTTGTCCTGAGTCGCTGAGTATTTTTCTATTTCACTATGGGCTACTTTTTCCATCTACAGATAAATTTATCCGTCAAATGAAAATATATCTCGTTTTTTGGTTTTCCAAGCACAAAGACTGACATTTTTTATTTGACAAATAGCGTTATTCGGTACATGGAAAAATCTGATAACGAATAGCGTTATAAATGTATATTATATACATAATTGTATCTGATGGATATATTTAGATTTAGCGAAGAAAATTTGCCCTAAATGAATGGAAGTTTTCTCTTCTATTTTCTCGAATAAATTCGCTTTACCTTTTTTGTTTACAAAGAAAACTTTGTTATGGTGCACTTTCTTGCTCATCTTACACAATTAAGCTCATATTCATAATAGCTCTACAGTAGTGGCTTAACTTAGCAGGTTGCTAAGTTTTTTACCATCTGTATTTGTTATTAGGAAAGTGACTTGCCAAGAGACTTTTAGCGAGTCGAACATTAATCAAGTCAACGACAAAGATGTTTTTATTCAATGGTATCACAAGGATCATTTTGAAACGTCACGATTAATTTCATAATTCGAGAGTACCTACGTCATCGTGCATTGCTGTATCAAAACAACCGATTTAAAAATGGAAAAGTATCTCATTCATGATGACCTTCGGTAAATAAATACGGAATAGTTCTTGAAAATACAACACTTTCTGTGAAAAGCGTGGGCAAATACAATTACTAGTTATTTCTATGACGAAGGTTTTATAGGTGGGTAGGGGAACAGCTGCTACTTTTCTACTTGGATAAACTACGTGACCCACTATGGACTACACGGATAATTATACCCACCCTTAAATGTCTGAAAGTCGGAGGTATCCGCTAGATCTATCTAAGATAAGCCTGCACAGAAAGACAAACAGGGGGTTTACAGACTAGTGATGTGGGCAAGTGTAAAAGGCACAGTCAAAATAATGAGTGTTCGTTACAGAATGGCCTGCCCTCTCCAGAGAACCCATATATCTTCAATGGCGATTTCGTTGATCGAGGCAAGAAGGGCTTGGAAGTATTTCTATTGCTGCTGGCTTGTATGTTGGTATTCCCGGGAGGCGTATACTTGAACCGCGGTAATCATGAAGATCTCATTATGAATTCGAGGTTAGTATCTATCAGACGCTCCCAGTAAAATATTATTATTCTTCATGATATGTTCAGAACATGAATTTCGTTATTCGTAACTATTGAAAGAGGATATGGTACACGTGATTCTTATCTTGCTGTACAACCCGGTTACAAAATAAGAACTGTATGACAGAAGACATAACCCGCTAATGAATTAAGAACTGAATGACAGGACTTTTTTTATTATTTCGTAACCCGGTGATGCATTAAGAAACCCGGTTATGTACAAGCCTAAAAGTAAAAAATCTATTTGTTTGATTATCCGGGTTGACAAAACTGTAAAATGATGCCAAAATAAAAAAGTTGTAGGTTGTAGGTATCAAAGCTACGATTTTTATTTTACAGGTACGGTTTTATAAAGGAAGTCCAACAAAAGTACCGGGTGAGTATTATGTATGAGTATAGTAATGGTATAATCGTTCATACGGTTTCTCAACCAAACATTGTTATTTAGTACTAAAGATAGCAGCTTTATGGTGAGTCAACATAAAGCAAGAACCCTCCGTAACGAATTGCTTTGCGGAAAAACTTTGACCTTTGCCCAACTCCTTGTGTGCATCGATCTATTTTCCACTTAGGCTAGTACGACCACTACTTACACCTACATACATGCCATAGAAACCAACATAACACTATTTGTAGTCAATATTAATTCCCATTTTCCATGAATAATTCGCGTCTGAAATGGGAGAAATCAGACAAAAAGGCTATTTTTAATAAAAACGCGGGCTTTGGAGTAAGTTTCAGGAATGGCTCTTCCGGCTCTTGGTCTAAAATATTAAATTTTGTTCACCATCGATTGAGTTTTTCCATGTTGCTTTTTATTTTTGATCATATTTATATCATTTGTGAGCATTTTCATGCATTACGTGACTAGTGTTTTAGATCCATGGCATAGGTTGACTTATCACTATGCAATGTGCATGGCTTGTGGGCGTAGATAAACACGATTAACTACATTCTGTTTATGCGTAGAAATTCTATACAAATAATATGATGAGAAGCACTAGGTGATAACACGTAGACCAGTACCGTTTCGCATTCCTAATTCAGATTAGGCTAATGTAGTTTGTAGGGTCTGCAGTAGTGTGGGTATATTTTAGTTTATTTGACTCTCTCATGTTTGCATAAAGTTATGGTGATCATTATTATGGAGATTAAGTTTGGGCCTTGTTAATAGTGAAAGTTCTAAAATCTATTTAGTTTAGTTGTATGCAAATGTGGTGAGAATGAATTGTTCAAACAGTTTTGTGTTATGGTAGTACTGCATAGTCCCACATGCTTGTACCTATTGGTATGTTCTTTATTTGTTTGTCTTATTGTGTTCTGCTGGACCTGTGCCTTTGCGGCTAATAAATTATCTTTTATTCTGTTAGTTAGTAGCTCAAGTACAAGCTATCGACTTATCAAGTTTCATGCAGATCGGGTTAACGGTTCGAAAGTTATCGTCGGACAAACATACATAAATACATACATACATACACGCACATAAAATGCCAAATCGCCCAAATTGTTTGTAAGATCTTCGTTCGCTTCGCTCACAATCAACTGTAGCTCTATGGTTTGTATTTTGTATGCGTCAAAACAACGGTGCAGCATTTATGTAAGTAGGCAGTATATCTAAATAGCACAGAACATCTAAAGCTCCGTACTCGATAGTTTTACTCCAAAACGAGTAAATATTAACGTGTGGACCGCAAATTTCACAGCTCGAAGGCTCGCATCAAGCTTGTGGCTCTAGGCTCGATGGAACGGTTCGGTGATTACTGAACGGTGCATGTCACTCGATAGGTTAATGCCAAATGTGTGGATGAAATCCCTTGCCATGGTTTTTACATGATAGCTCGATCAAGCGAAACTGTATGTGATCACGGAGCATAATAGCAATTCACGGTGTATTTTGATTGTAATGAAAGTGAAGAATTATAAATTATAACATAGCACTTTTGCTTTCAGCCTGCTGTGTGTGTGTTTCTATTGTCATGTTTAAATGTTTGGTTTCGGATTTTACTAACATTGTATATAGTATATACCTACACCTTGCTCACAACCTTTGAATCAAGCGACGTATCGTTTTTAGGTCACCACAACTCTACAGTTGAACCATCAATCTTTCTAAACGTCATTTCGTTTTTTGTAGCACAACGCCGAGCGCCTTCTGAAACTGATCGAAGGCGTTTACCGGTGGCTTCCACTGGGAACGATCATAAATAACCGAGTGTTTGTGATTCATGGAGGCATCTCTGATACAACCGATTTGGACATGATTCGCAGCCTTGACAGAGATAAGGTAATACTACATTTTTTATTCAAAACACACCGCCTGATCTAATCTCACACAAATATACTAGGTACTTGGATCTTTATTTGTATTACTGCCGATGTCTATGAGAAACTGTGTTTTAAAAGAGGTAGGCCCATCGCTCCATTGCTTATTTTTATACTGCCTACCTAAGCACTTAACTTTATCCACGTGCTTCCACGTGACGTGTGCAGCTAGATTACGAAACATAGAGGTTTACTGAAGTTATACCTTACGAAGAACGTATTTTTGTGCTGATTTCCCATTCATGTTACTCGAATTTCTACGGGATAAAAACTTACACACTACGAGTATAATATGCATTCACATTGGCCTCAGTAGTGATAGGACGTGATTGAGTCACGAACATCAAAACATCGTAACTTTTGTATTTTTAATAATCAAAATGTAGCCAAAACATGTGAAAAACAACGAAACTTGGCAAAGCAAACAAAAAATAATAGTAAGTTCATGATCAAACTAAAATGGCAAGGAAAAGCTCGCTCGAGCATTTTCGGTAAAAACTTGGAGCTTGCTGGAGTAGGTGTACCACATTGACGGTGATTTTAATTAAATGCAAAGTAATATTGCGCTAGAAATAATTGAGACCAATTGAATAATTGAGAATAATTTAGTGCTAGTGAAATATTCAATGATTGAAATAATTTGATTATTTCTCTTCTTGATACTTTTGGATTTACTATGGAAGCTACTGGAGTGTATTTATCGCGATTACCTATAAAAAACGCGGCTATTTCTAATTCTGAAGACCAAGTGAGGGTAGTTGCAACTGCGACTGCCTCCGCTCCTCGACGGTAACTCCATATGAACTCCAGTCTGACCGTGACCACGGCTGTTGTAACATGATCGAAACGTCGGAAAATAATAAAGGTAATCGCGATAAATACCCGTTTCTTCCATATGGATAACGACCGCGTTAACTTAAAAATTGCGACTGAAGTGTGTTTTATGTTTGATGCAATGAAACCAGTCTCTTTAGTTTATAAAATAACGAAAAAGCTTAACTGAGCTACAGTTTTCGTGAACAATTCCTCGTGTTGGTCAAAGCTTTAAATTGTTAATGTCTTTGGCTCGCTTTCGTGAGAGAGATATTTAGATACCTACACGACGTGTTGTGCCAACAAAACTAATGAATGAATATTTTGTTCCTAGTATGTCTCCCTCCTTCGACCGCCGGTGCTGGATACCGCGGGGGTCGAGTCGATTGATAAAGTGGAATGGAAGCAGGTTAGTCAAATCATTTGATTAATTTAGTGACTGGACGGTTTTGTAGAGGGTTCATTAATTAGCTATGTAGAGCCGACCCTTCTTTCGTTAGGTGTTGCCAACTCAACTGTTATTTTCTTGAAAAAATATTATAACTTGTCTACGTTTTTTTCTCCTTCGAGTAAATTAATTATTGTTTAATTCGGCCTCGATTATAATTTTCCATAGGTGAATTGACCTACTATTATTTAAATAAACTACTAATAATTGAGCTAAAACAAAATTCTAAACTATGCATTTGCTACTTTGCTCGTGAAGTAATGGACGAACAGTTCATAGATGTTAGATAAGATTGAATCATTCACGAAAAAGGTCATCGATCTGTTGTACTGGCAGCTTGCTAGTTGGCACTGAACAATATACCTACTTGTATAATATAGCAAAGTACCTATGTTTATACATATAGCACAGTGGCAGTGGAGTGGTAGTAGTAGTAGAGCTCTTTGTGGATGGGCTCGTCCGGGGAAGTACTACCACCATGCCTATTTCTGCCGTGAAGCAGCATTGCTGTGTTTCAGTTTGAAGGGTGTGGGTGCCGGTGAAATTACTGGCACGTGAGGCTGAATATTTGTATGCCTCCAGTTGATGGACGCAGGGCAGTGCATCGTAGGGCGCGTTCCTGACGCGCGTGACCTGCGAGGCATTGCTTTGTTATAGGCGATGGTTACCACTTAACATCAGGTGGGCTATATGCTTGTTCCATCAGCTAGTTACATAAAAAAAAAAAAAAAAAAAAAAAAAAAAGTGGACGATGCGTGAAATAATAAATGAATCTACAGAAAAATTTAGATTTGGCGATTCGATTTAGGAGTTCATTTGGTTCATTATTTTCTTTACTTTCATCAAACGTAGGTATTTTGTTGCTTCTAGTTTCTGTAGTCAGTACTACAGAAACTAGAAGCAACAAAATACCTACGTAACCTACCTATTCCTACTGGAGCTAAATTGGTGCTTGTCTATGAGTAAAGGCCTGCGCACATCTTAGGCGATGACGATGAAGATCCGCGGAAAAGCTGTCATTTTTGACAGCGTTTCAGCTGATCGCCATCGTCATGTGCGCAGGCCTTAATAGATATACATACGTCGTGGCACCACACTGAAACTTCACTGCTGTTTTGTAAAAGGATCATACGCAGAAACGGTAGGAACCAAGCCGTAGTTTGTTGTATGTTTTTCTATTAGGCTTGCGTCGCGTGGAACTGGCACATAGACTCACCTAGCTCTAAGACGTTTCAAAGTGAATTTTAAGTGAATTGAATAAAGACATATTTGAATTTGAATTTCACTGGTCGGACATAGGATGGACTATTTTACGATTTTGTATTTTGCTGCGACACTCAATAAGTGCGTGACTCAGACATATTTTAGTAATAAATGAACTGTATGTGAGCGACAAAATTGAAAACATAAATGTTTCTTCTCTGGAAGTTTATAAAGCGGTCGTTTTAGACGTGTACCTTTCAGTCTCTAGTGACACTCCGAGGCGGTTACCCTGAGGATATTGTATTACGCCAAGGCTGGCGGTAGCTGCGAATTCCTTGAAATAAAAGAGAAATAAAATATAATTCAATAATAATATTATGTCTTATAAAAGACACGAACACCCTTTTTAAAACGAAAAGCTAGCTTTATTGATGTCTTTGGATTGGAAAAGTAATCATTTATTAGAATGGGGTACTTTCCAAATCAGACAAAATTTAACGTATTCGAGTTGTGAAAAATGCTTTGTTCATTTTGTATTTTTTATATCTGATAAACATATTTTGGCTGGAGTTTGGAAAATGGTAGCTTACCAAACCTACTTAATTAATTTAAATGGATATTTATGCTTTTAATGTTTTTTTGTGACAGATGAAGGTTTAAAAAATATCCCAAATCTCCCACAGGATGCAAAACAAGATAACTGAAATAATTATCATCTATTACAGGTATTATTATGTTAAAGTTTGTTCTTCATTATGATTTCACATGGTACAAAACCTTTTTCATAAAATGTTCAGTAAACGGCTATTGCGAAGGTCGGGCAAAGCTCTCTGCGGGGCAATTAAATCGTGTATTCGTGTACCCTCTATTAATAAGAGTGTCCAAAAAGGGCTTATACAAATGGAATAAACCCATTAGTCCATTCATCACGGTTTCTTCAACGTCTCATTAATCGTATTTTGTCAGCCAGCAATATCTAGAAATGTGTTTGCAATGGTTGCTTTTTTGGGTCATTTTTAACCGACTTCCAATCAAAAAGGAGGAGGTTCTCAATTCGGTTGAATGTTTTTTTTTTTTTTTTTTTTTTTTTTTTTTTTAATGTTTGTTACCGCATAACTTCGTCATTTGTGAGCCGATTTGAAAAATTATTTTTTTATCTGAAAGGTACTGCTTCCAGATTGGTCCCATTTTAATTTTATTAAAATCGATGTTGCCATTTTTTTTTAATAATTTTTGTAATGTTTGTAACTGCATGCCTCCGTCATTTATGAACCGATTTAGAAAATTATTTTTTTATTTGGAAGGTTATTCTTACGTCCAGATTGTCCCAAACAAATTTGATTAAAATCGGTTTAGCCGTTTGACAATGAAGTCGGTTTCTCAAGTTTTTTAAACTTAAATTATTGTGAATAACTTTTTGCCTTTCACATATCACTAGAAAGTTTTTTCAACAGATTTTTATTTTTCTTCTTCTTAATTAATTTTCATCTGTCCATTTTGGAACAATTTTACCAGCGTCCAGTGAGGATGATATTACATAAATAAAATATATTTTAGTATTTATAGAAAAAGATGGCAGTTTTCTTCAAAACCATCGGAAACATTTTCATTCAAATCACGATATAAATACACTTTCATTCTAAAAGCTCTATAGCAGCTACTCAGCAAATATTTACAAACTAATGTCGTATGAAACCAAAATTTTGTCTACGTGACGTTTGCTAAGAGATGATGCGAAATCGATAGCACTTGGAAAAAGGTATTTGATTCAGAGACCTCTGCAGTCACGTATCTAATCCCAAATTGTTGGAACGACAATTTGGTACAAAGAGAAATCAGCGTCGATTTATCGCCTTACAACTCTACAAGACCCAATCGTTGAACGAAATTGGAAATGTCAGGTTCCTTCAGCGAGATTTCTTCATAGTAAGTTGTAACTTTGAAAAGGATACTAGAGGAATTTTCGATATTCAAATATCGTTGAAAATATTTTTTATTTCATTTTACGAATTTATTGAGGAAAAAAACAGAAAATACGTTATTTCCATATAGGATTTTCGACCATAAGTATATAGGTACATGGAAAAAATTATGAAGTTGCGGTCTTCAAGAAACTTTATAACAAAAATTTTATATGTATTGTAGACGATCCACACAACACTATCTAGCTCCAATTTAAGCAAAGCTTGTACTATGAAAACCAAATCGTTGATATAATAATACTATAGTATAACACCCAGACAGAGAACAAACATCTGTATACACCACACAAATATTCATTCTCGGTGGGAATCGAACCCATGCACTCCAGCGCAAAAGGCATAATGTCCTTTGCATCTACATTGTAGAGGAAGGAGGAAGATTCTAAGGAGGCATTTACTTAGGAAGCTTTGTATGTACCTAGTCAAATATATCTTAATTGAAATAAACACTGAATTTTTACCTGCCAACGCCACTCAGTGTCCAATATTGGAGGATAGAGTATAACAGGCTATACTGTGATGGCTTAACTAAATTAACAAGCTCAGGTTAATTACGTAAAAGCTATCACAACGAGAATGCCCGTAGTGCTCGTAGTACGTTGATGCAGTTAATTTATCCACTTCCCATGCAAAGTGGAATCCATTTCACTAATAAGATTTTACTAATTTACATTTAACGCCTTGAAAACATGGGATACTTTACTTACTAATCTAATTCAATGACTAATTAGTCTGCCACGTTCATAAAAACTGAGCAGACCAACTTGAATTACCTTAATGACGCCAGCATTATGAGCGCAGCCTGAATTTATTTTGTAAAGGGAGTTGGTAACAGGACAGTCTTGAAACATGCTAAGCTAAGAATTTTTCTAGACTTTTCCTTTCGTGACGTAACTTGTAGCCAGCATTATCCATTTTAAGTTGCTTCTATTTAATTAATTATGGAACAGAAGTTCAATTGGTTCCCTTATTTCCTCAGACTGCTCTCATTTGTTTCTTTTCCGTCAACCCTTCATTTTATTGTTCTAGTAATTTGGTATACAGGGTGGAATTTTGTAATGCCACCTGGAGGGAAAGTACTCTTAATACTGCAGATAGAAAATTTTACTCAAAGGAAACATTCCTTTATTTTTGAATAGAAAGCAAACTGCATTCAAAGATTTTCGAAAATTATCTTCTCCCACACCCGGGAATCGAACCGGCTAAAATCTGAAAAATACATACCCTGTACTTTTAGTGCATCAATCGTTATAAATCCTTATAATTGACCCTAAGGTCAATTATAAGGATGAAATCTTTCTAACAAACATGATAAATTAAATGAAAGAAAAACCAGGAAATCTTAAATTAATTTAATCTTGAAGAAAATTTTTGAAAATCTTTGAATGCAGTTTGCTTTCTATTCAAAAATAAAGGAATGTTTCCTTTGAGTAAAATTTTCTATCTGCAGTATTAAGAGTACTTTCCCTCCAGGTGGCATTACAAAATTCCACCCTGCATATAAGTTTAATTATTTCCATTGTATTTGTAATTTTCCCGACAGGTTTTCGACATTCTCTGGTCAGATCCGCAAAGTACCGCAGGCTGTGTGGCGAATGCTTTACGCGGTGCGGGCACGTACTTCGGCCCTGACGTCACAGCGACCTTCCTCCAGAGGAATAAACTTAGCTTTATCATCCGCAGCCACGAGTGCAAGCCAGGAGGATACGAAATCATGCATAATGGAAACGTAAATATTCTCATTCACTTTCATCGTATCAAACTCTTTTCAATAGAAGTAGTATAATATTATTCTCGGAGCAGCCATAATGTAGGATATAAAATGCTATATTGTTTACGACAAGTACCACAATCCCGGCCCGGCCGGAAATTAATATTTATTTTGCAAATTATATATCAGAGTGATAATGCGCCTGAAAATCTTACCCACACATCTTCCACCTTATAGCCGTGTACCTATCACCGATTGCTGCTATATGGGGTCGTTATAATAGTCACATGAGGTAGAATTCCGTTTTTGCCAAGTCTTAGACTTTACTATTACTTGGTATATAATATGAATGGACAAAATATGGTTCTGCTTTTTGTTGCTCTTCTATTTACACATTATATTAAGAATTTCGAAACTGCACCTGGGTAGGGTAACATTAGCAATTCGCCCGTGGTAAGATGCTTCAAGAAAGACAAGGCGAATGAACACATAAAAATAACAATAATGTGTTGCGAAAAGTTGAGCTTCATTTCATTTGCGTGCACTGAGAAAAATGTAAGGCTGAAAAGTTCGTAATTAAGATGGATTTATTCGTAATGAAGGCGAAAAAACGACCAAGCGTACTTGGACGAAAAACGCCTTCCTAGGTTGGAGGCGTTTTACGCCTTAAGCGTGAGGCGCAACAAATAAGCAGCATTATACTCTCTAATGTGTGTTTTAGACGTATTTTTTTACAGATTAGCCTTAAATAAAAAGCTATTAACGTGGTAAGTGAGATAGGATCGACGAACTGACGATGGGATTTAACTTCCGGTAAGGCGATATAAAAGGTAAAGAAGGTGCTCGGGTCACACACGTAAATCTTTCCTAGAGTAATATCCGACGTATCATTACGCCCCAATTAACTTCTAGTAAGGCGTTTTACGCCTTCTCCTACTGAGGTTTAATTTGTTCACAAAGTGTTTTGAATATTTAATGACTGCTTCCTAAGTCATAATAGACTTTTAGTAAGGTGTTTTATACCTTTATTCGCTGCGATTTAACCGATCCGCTAAAAGTTTTGAACGTTTCATAAATCGTAATTCGCTTCGAGAAAGGCGTTTTAAGTCTTTACTTACTGTGGGTTTAACCTGTCCACTAAGCGTTGTCAACGTTTACTAAGTCGTAATCGACTTCTAGCAAGGCGTTGTACGTCTTATCTTACTGTAGTTTAATCTGTTCATTAAGCGATTTCAAAGGTTACTAAGTCGTAATCGACTTTTTGTAAGGCGTCGTACGTCTTACCTTACTGTAGTTCAAGCTGTTTACTAAGGCATAATAGACTTCTAGTAAGACGTCGTACGTCTTACCTTACTGTAGTTTAACCTGTTCATTAACCGATATTGATGTTTTTTTAAGTCGTAATTTTCGTCTAGTAAGGTGTTTTACGTCTTTACTTACTATGGGTTTAACCTAAGCATAAAGCGTTTTCAACATTTACTTAGTCGTATTTGCCTTCAAAAAGTTATTTTTGAATGTTTCATACGATTAGGCTAGCCGTATCGTATGGTAATTTTTGCTTTCTTTACGAGCAGAAACGTTTTATGAAGACCGGAAAAAAGCCTTTTAACGGCTAGTAACGCTGTTCCCTATGGGCATGATTGACTTGCTTTACTATCATTTAGTTCATATTAAGGGCATTGGGCCGCTCAAAGTTCACTCTTAGGTAACGCGGGCCAATATCCTTCACATGAACTTTATGATAATAGATCAGCCAAACATGCCTTCAGTGAACAGCGTAGCCTGCTGCCTCAGAAAGCTGTTCTCCCAGTCTTTGTAAGCTTCTGAAATTAATAGAACAAAAATTTATAAAGCACTTCAATAATAACTGATTATCTTTGGTTACCAAAGATATGTACTAGATAGACTAGTATTTTCTCAACCCAACAGTTTAACCTCAACCTAGCCTAATAAATAAGCCGATAGCTTTTGCATCTTATATAAATAATAGTGGTATTGCAATAAAACCATTCAATAAAAATCTATAAATCTGTATTAAAAAATCAATTTAGATAAGTAATTAACTTTTTAAATACTTAAAACAAGATAAAATCGTCTTGGAGAATGCCCTTTTCGTTGTAAAGCTTTTGTAGGCACGCATTTGCTGTTATTGCCCACAGGCTAGCTCCTCTCATGGCGTAGCTCCTTCCTCGGCAACCGTTATTGCAAGTGAAGCCTCCTCGACTGGATTACAATACCTGAAATAAAATAATGTATTTTTTAGGAAATAGTTATCGCAAACAAAGTAGAGCATTCTATGATGGTAATTAGTACAAGTAGGTATTATGTTTATCTAACCAAACTATGACCACAGGTTTATTAGAGGACAGGTCGGCCTGGCATTGCAGGTTCTAAGTCAGAGAGATCGTTTGAATCACTGATAGCAAATGACATGTACTTACAGCTATAATCCTTTTTAAATGGCTCTCCAATACCGCGTGGCCATGTTGAAATCACTCCAATGATGTTTGGTGTTTGGATTTACTTCTAGCCCAGAGTCCAATAACAAATGCGCCAATTATTTTCTTTGTTTGGAATCCAGGAAGCCAAAGCCAGCCAGCCTGTTAAGTAGCCCGTCCTCTTTGCGTATTATGTAAAGTACACCTTATCTGAAAAAAATAAACAATTAATTTTCCTAAGTTTAAAAATTCCTTTGTACCAATATACAAAATTAAATGCAAAAGTTCAAAACTGAAAACATGAATATGTACTTAGACATATTTTTATAAATCATATTTCGTTCATGTTTCCAACACAACCAGAATCTAGGGAGTAGGTACCTAAACTTATCAAATACAAAACATGATTAGGTTCAAAAACATTATGGAATAACTGAGTTTGATACAGGTACTCTACTTACATTGAAATGACGTATCAATCAGGTGTGTGCCCCATTTTGTTAATAAATCTGTGGGATTCAGATTCAGAGTCTGCCACGTTCAAAGCACGAAGATTTTTGACTGGTTGGTTGCTGCTTATAGGTCTGTCTTGGACCTCTCTACATCTGTTTGTCTGTGCTTCCATACACTGACACAGCCAGCAGCGTTCAGAAAATGAGGGATAATAAAAAAAACCTGCAAAATAAACTTTGAATGACTTAGAATTAAACCAAACACTCCGTCCAAAGTCAAACCAAACTGACGAATGAAACAAGTCGTTACGTACGTGCTCGTGGCCTCGTGGGCAGTGCTGCCAACTCGACTACTGCAGATTATGCTAGTGGTGGGTGTTAAAAATAACAAAATAAAAATAAATAGATATTCAAGACAATCTACTCAACACTATCTAGTCCCAAACTAAGCAGAGCTTGTACTATGGGAACCAGATGGCTGATATAATACTTACACACATATTTTTTATGTAAATACATAGAATACAATATAATGCCCCAACAGAGAAAAAACAACTGTGTTCACCACAAATATTTGTTCTCGGTGGGGATCGAACCCACGACCTACAGCGCAGAAGACAGAGATCCTACCAACTGAGCTGAGAGGCCAATAAAAAATATGCTATACGTAGTCTTTAAGTCAAAACTGTACTGCATTACTAACTGCCTGTGTCATGTGTGTGTCGATTGGCCTATGCTCCAAGCATAGTTCGTGTAGTTAGCACACAGCACAAAGCAAAAGTAGGTAGGTATTGAATCTCGTTCGTCAGGGTTCCAACCAAAAAGTGAGTAAACTCAGGGAAAGATTCTAAATGGGTGTTTTCACGGATATTTGATTTGTTTGTTTTTTTTTTGTTACCACATAACTCGTAAACTAATTTGAAAAATTATATCTTAACTTTACTTTCAGATTAGTCCCATAGAAATTTCATCATAATCGGTTCAGCAGTTTTGACGTTGGGTTTTCAAGTTTATATACTCTCTCTCATACAGTTATACGAACCAAGGTTATTTGCCTTGTAGCTGGCAGCATTATTGAGATTTTCGTTGTACCTACGACAAGTGCCTTACAAAGATGTATCTCGCAGTAACTAGAGAGTTTTTTTAAACTTAACCCACCAATTGACTGAAAGTCGTTAAAATAATAAAACTGAGTAAAATAGACTTTTCTTCCACCAAATTATCTACAAATATTTGCGGACATTCCACGCAACACAATCTAGCCGTAAACTAAGCAAAGCTTGGTAATATGGGAAACAGGTAGCTGAGACCTATATTACCTAAATAGGTATCAAATTTTTGTAGACACTGGTTTGGGTTCTTCGCTTGATCTAAGTAGATACCTACCTACAGGAGAACAGGGCTTATGTGTAGAAGCAAGGGTTCTGCCTTTGAATAGCAACAAGGAGTCATAGAGCGTAGCAAATTTTTTTCAATGGAACAGCTATTAATAGGAATGGTTTATTAAACAGCGCTATGATTCAATAGAAACCTCCCTAGTAAAACACAATGAAACACACAAGTGGGTAGAGTACCTACTTAAGTATTTAGGTTGGTAATGTACAAATCTGCCTACCTACCTTCTTAACTAAAATGTGCCCCCATTTGAGATCCATTTGACCCACGGCCAGGGTTGCTCAGAGAAATAAATCGGCAGCACTAACTATCCTGCCACTTCTATGTACCTACCTATATGCTTGCTTATGCTTATTAGGTACCTTGTATGGGTTGGGTAGATATTTAGCTAGGCAGGTTTAGGGTTAGATTTGTAAATGCTTTGTTTATTTACTGTGTGCTGTACAGATACGTCGTCTGTTTGTGCGTCAATAAAAATATACTCATTCTATTTTACCTACCGATACAATACCTAATATTATTATGGTAGGATAACTAAGAAGTTGAACCTCGCCAAATTACCTAGGATCGTACTTATGTAGGTTTTAAACGTTTGTATAAATATTTACGAAAGTATTATCCGTCGAACATTGCCATATCTACGGTTTCGTTCACAGAATAAGTAAGTCGCTAGATGACGTTATTTCACCATTTGATCAGTCATAACTTGAGCATTATTGAGCGTTTATGTTAAGGCAAATATTGCTAAATTTACGGTTATATTAGCCAAATATGTATGCCGTTATTAGGCTTTTTAAAGTTTGACTATATAATAATGTCAAGTATCATCCACCCTATCTTAAGGTGAATATTGTTATATCTACGGTTTCATTTACTGAATATGAAAGTCGTTAAATGAAGTTATTTCACCGTTTGGTTAGTCTTAACTCGATCGTATTTCGCCTTATGATACGGTAAATATTGCCAAATTTACGGTTAAATTGGCCAAATATGTATGGCGTTATTAGACTTTTTAAACGTTTGATTAAATAGTAACTAAAGTATCATCCGCCCTACCATAAGGTGATTGTTGTCTTATCTACGATTTAATTAACCGAATAAGTAAATAGTTTTATGACGTTATTCACCGTTTGATTAGTCGTAACTTGATCGTATTTCGCCTGATGATAAGACTAATATCACCAAATTTACGGTTATATTGACCAAGTATGCACGTCGTTCTATGACGTAATGTTACCGTTCAATCAGTTGATACTTGAGCATTATATCGCCTTATGATAAGGTAAATATTGCTAAATTTACGGTTAAATTGGTCAAATATGTATGCCGTTATATGACCTTATGTTACCATTTAATTCGTCGTACCCTGAGAATATTTCGCCTTATAAAAGGGCAAATGTGGCCACATTATACCTTCATGTTGCCGAATTCATACGCCGCTGAAAGACTTTGAGTTTACGTTCAATTTTTTCTGACTAAAGTATATTCTGCCTTATTGTAAGGTGAATATTGTCATGCTTAAGATTATTTATGCCACTTTCGAAAGTTTGTTTTATGACTTAGGTTTAAGTTTGTTTTGTTTTTATTAAAGCATATATCACCTTAACTTAAGTCAAATTTTGCCTTAATTACGGTGATATTCACCACATATTCAACGTCGTAAATTTAAAACGCTTTCAATAGTCCATTACTGCTGTATTAGCAGTGTTAAGTTGAATTCCAAGACTACCTTACGGTAAGTCATTTGCGACGGTTCGTGTTTATCATATGAGACGTACCAGTTTATCGCAAACGAATAGTAAAGTCAAATTAACCGTAAGCGTTTCAAAATCGCCTCGCGTCATTACAATTCAGCCGTCAAAGGTGGAATTCATCTTAGGCCAGAAATCCATTTTTCTCAGTGTGCGTTTTAGTGCAATCGTCTGAAGCGCGCTGAGATTACGAGAGCTCATGAAAATGCTGATCACATTCAGCGTCAGCGGTTCTCTCATAAAATTGGAAATATTTATTCTGATCATGAAAATACTTTGGTACTAAAGTTTTCTCAACTTATTAACAACATTTTTGTTTAGTCTGATAAGTTTAATAAAAATAAGTAAGGATTTATATATATATATATATGTTACATACATTCTTGTTTAGTGGACATATATATGTCCACTAAACAAGAATGTTAATTAAATAACAAAATATAATAATCTCAAAAAAGTTTTATTGAACATTAAAAAATGTTTAGAAGATATTCATTTTAACTTGTGAATTTCTTCTTCTCTTCTCTTCTTCTGAACTTCCAATGAAGCTCTCGAGGTTATTAAAAACGCTGACCCTATTTGTATTTGTTTTTAAAACCGCCTGTCTTATGATCCCTTTTTTATTTACAACAGGTAATAACGATCTTCTCTGCGTCCAACTACTATGAATTGGGGTCTAACAAGGGCGCTTACTTAAAGCTTTGCGGCAACTCATTGGAGCGACAGTTCGTGCAATATACGGCGGCTGTGTCGCGTACCCGGCGGTTGACCTTCCGACAAAGGGTCGGCTTGGTCGAGTCATCTGCTATGAGAGAGCTACACAACCAAATTGTCGTAGCGCGAAGATTCCTTGAAGCTACATTCCGCAGCATGGATCTGGATCAAAGTGGTGCGTATCTAGATCTATCTATATTATCGAAAGCTACAAAAGACGTTTTTTTTATGCAAATCATAGAAAAATGACCCACCTGCGGGGTGATCACGTATCTTCTGTTGCAATGAAATCCTTGTTTCAATCGTCAGTTTTTACATGTTTTTGAGCTTCGAGTGCATTATAAAACGAATATGAATTGCAATCCTTGCGTGTCAGACACAAGGCTTTGTTTGTATTCGTTTTTATTGCAATCGAAGCTCACAATCATGTTAAAACTGAGCATTTGATTGCAACAAAGATACATGACCACCCCACTGATGGTAAGTAAGTGATCACCGTCGCCCATAGACACCAACAACACACAAGGGTGCTGTCGTTGCATTGCCTACACTGAAGGAACTTTTTAAAAAAAATCTTGAACCTATTCATGTTGAATTTATATAAATCTTTTACAAGTGTCTCAGAAAGTAAGTTCTTAGAAATGATCAGCTCACTGTCTACGCCGTAGCATGTTGTATCGTAGCAGTGAACAGAGTTTTGAGTGCCTATTCAGACTTTTTCGCTCACGATGTCGTGTCGGTTTCGCATTATTTACATCTTCCTATCGTGTCGCTGGTTCTTTTAAACCAGTCTGGTGAAAGTGTTTCAAGTGCGTCTCTCACATCCATCTAACCGTCGCATGTTTTCGAATTTTTAGATTCTATGACATGGCGGTTTTCTCACGATATTTTCATTCATCGTTTGAGGGTACTGGCATACAACACATATTTTTTTGACATAATAATATAACTCATCGGTACTTGATTTGGACCATCCATCCATCAACCTATTGCAGGTCAATGCTGGACATGTGAGTATCGCACCCTTTCTCATGTTTTATAAATATGTTTTATGAGAAAATATAACCACAATGAGCGCAAAATTCCGAAAAAGCACTCTCACTGAATTACAGAAATCGTTAGCTACCAAGCCACGTGTGGCCACCGAAGCCTGAGTATTGATGTATGTTCAATGCCAGGGTGATACAATAAAGTATAAGTAGGTAGGTCATGCAAACAAAAACGTATCCTATGTAGGTAGGCTCAATCAGCCATAGCAAAAGTGAGTTTATGGCTAGACTGTAGGTGCAAAATTATATTTATAAGCTATCTATACCTATATACACCTTTATAACCCTGTAAGAGTCCATAAACAAAAACGTGGCACTCCGGGAATGACGACAGAAGTGAACACTTGAACAACCCCGACTATTGGCGAAGATTGTCGATCTTTGCCGAAGAGGTGTCGGTGACGTTACAGTGAAGAGCAAATTTTTTTCACCACCCTAAAAAAAGCTCGACTAAGGAAGTTTTCACTTCAATTCTGTTTTTCAGCAGTCTGGCGATAAATACTTCTCTCGTCTGTAATGTAAATATTGTCGCTTTTGCTGCCAGCTGATATTGGCAGCTTCGACACGCTTGTTTGTGTTAGCTGAACTATGTCACTCAAGCAACTTATACAGTGTAGTAAAATGTGAACTAAAAGTATTAACCTATTTATGTCCTACGCATTCACGGGTTGAGAAGGTGTGAAAAGGGTTAACATTTGTGTTGTTCTAGTAATTAATTACCGAGTTCTTTTGTATGGCTCAACCAAAGACTTTTGCCTTGCGCACATTTATAGAAGGAAAAAGAAAGAAAGAAAGCAAGAAAGAAAACTTATTTATGGCATTTTAAGTCCATGATTTAAAGAGTACAAACATTTTATCTAAAGAAATAAAATGGTTTGGAAATACGGTTTAGATGTTTTTTTTCCAAAACTAAAGAGTATTCTAGCAGGTATTATACCATTTTGAAATCCTGACTAAATGCGCCATCTTTTAAAGTAACTTGCCAAAATAGTGTAGTTATTTTTTTACGGTACGGTAAATTTTAGTCGGTTAAAGTTGTGTGATTATCTAAAATGAAATGTTGGCCGAAACTCCACGATTTTATTAGAACTGAGGCAGTTATGACTTAATTTTGAATTGTAATTTTCAGAAGGATTATTCATGCTTACATTGCAGAAAAAAGTTTCACGAAAAGTTAATATTTGTAGTCACAGGACTTAAAAGATCATCACAGGGTGTCAGTTTTGCCTGTTTTTTTTAAATACCTATAACTCGAAAGTTACATGACAAATATTTTTTTTATATTTTTCTGATAGCTGTCATGACTTGGTCCATCGCCCGGTTTCGGCTGGACGTTGACTTATGGGACACCCTGTATATATTTTACTTAAACAAAAATGCCAATCTACTTTTGACGCTGACTGTACCCAAGTAAATGGCTTAATAATGTACGAGTAAACCATATTGGAATAAAAGGGAAAGTCAAGGGATACTAAGGAGGGAAAAGTTCTTACTCATGTTTCTTGCGGCGTCTCGTCGTCACGATCGATCCTCAGTTAGTGAGGGACCGACGACACGCGGAAGTAGGAAACCATACAAAGTACAGACTGCAGAAAAACATTCACAGTGAGCTGTGCTGCGTTACAGTCCCGCCTTCTCCTTCATATCGTGTCACTGGTTTTTTAAAAGCAGTGTTGTGAAAGGATTAAAAAAATATGTATTTATTCAGAAAAGATTTTAACCACCAATCATAACAATCCTGAACTAATCTAAATAGCCTTCACCACGTATGATCCATTTTGAACAGTTTTTTTTCAACACACGCACTGGTTTTAAAAAACCAGAGTGTTGAAAGAAAGAAAAACTGTTTCGAATGTATAGCTGTTCCCTGCCACGCTTTGCTGTAAAAGTTCAGCTCAATCGGTGCAGAACTTTTTGTGTTTATAATATTTTATATTATTTTATAAACCAATATAATATTTTTATATATAGATATAGATAGATACTTGACACCAAATAAAAATACCACTCCCAAAAATGTGCATACACCTAATACGCTACCCTTTATCGAGAGCAAAGTTGGCCTTACCCAAGTATTTGCAAATTTTAAAACGATTTGGATTGGATTCACTGTCCAAAATATGGTCTTTTCAAGTGAATATTTACTTTGGCACTTCTTCTTCTTTCTGCCCTTACCCCACGTTAAGTGAGTTGTTCTCTTCCACTCCCCTCTATCCGCCGTCATTTCTCCAATCACTCATTTCTTACCTATGCCGTCTTTCACACAATTCATCCATCTTTTCTTTGGCCTACCTCTCCACATTCATACTGCCAGTTATTGTTGGGTGATGTAATTATTTTAAATTGAATTTTGGCCAAAAAACCCACGAATTTATTTAAAACTGAGGCAGTTATGATTATGCAGTTTTGAATTGTAATTTACAGGGTTATTCATTCTTACATTAAAAAAAAAATTCATGAAAAGTTAATATTTGTAGTCACAGGACTTATAAGATCATCACAGGGTGTCAGTTTTTCTTCTCTCTTCTCTTCTTATACTTTTAACTCGAGAGTTATATGACATTTTTTTTTATATTTTTCTGATAGCCATCATGACTTGGCCCATCGCCCGTTTTCGGCTTGGCGTTGATTTCTGATACATCCTGTATATAAATATATACCTACCAAAATATCGAAGAAAGGAATTATAAAACTTATTAAATAATATAAAATACAATATCCCCATTTCAGTCTTCTTCCTGTCATGTGCCTAGTTATTTTGAAACAGTGAGTTTTAAAGAATTTTAAGAGTGTATTAGATCAGGGTAACTTTATATTAAAAAGAAAATATAGAATAGTAAGTGAATGATTTAATTACATCAAAGGCTTTACAATTTACACTTTATTTAACTAAATTATAGCTTTATACTTATCTTATATATATTATAGCCTTATACTTATCTTATTATATATATTTGTACTTATCTTAACAATCAAGGGGTGTACTCAGAGCCGAATCACATCGACAGTACACAGAACGAAACGATAACCTTCTCCTTCGAGTCCCAAGCCCAGAATAATCCACCGTCTCGCCTAGCCTCGTCAGGCGACCCACATGACAGTTGATAGACAGCGCCCCCTATCGACCATATCGTCATCCGTTCTGCGTAGCTTCTGACTACCAATAACAATTTATTGATATAATAAATTGTTATTAATTTCGAACAAATAATAATAAAATATAATATTATTTATCAAATGGTTTTAAAGCAACTACAATGTTCCTAAATTAAATAAAGTAAAATAGCTTTTTATTTTAAACATTAAAGACTATACTTCTTTCTTACTTCAATAATCATTATTATTTTAATACAGATTTCTAAAAGCATTTAAATATCAAATTAAACTATTTATAAAAACCAATTTCTTATCAATCATTTCAAAACTTATAAAGATTATTACTCATTTCTAAAAATATACATAGAGAATAAAATAAATCTATTATTTTGAATAAATTTTAGCCCCCATTATCTACTAGATACGACAAGTGCCTCAAGTCATACTCGTAATTTCCGATTTCAGTGAAAATTATAATTCTAACAGCCATATATACCTATAAACGCAATTTAAATTTAATCATTGCTTAAAGTTAGCCCTGTCACTGTTTGTCATTACCCAGTGGTAAGAGATGGCAATAGTTTAAGCACTGTTTATCTTTTGACATATTTTTATAAGTAAGGCCATAAAGCCCGATTTACACATCAACAAGTACAGTAGCGAGTTAAAAAAATTGTCAGTTAAGTAATAAGTATTAAGTAGTAAGTATAGTTCAAACGTAGGCGAGTGCAAGTCATAAGTTGCCGATCGGAGAAGAAGACTAGCCGCGTCGTGCGTCGGTTGAGATTGTTTGCCGCTTTGTGCGAACTTGTGAACTGTACTAAACTCGCCCGTCTACACGGCGGGCGCCGCGTGCGCCGAGCCGGCCAGTTAAGTTGGCGGAGTACGGGAGACGCGAGAGGGGGGGCTACTTCGTACTTGACTCGCCAAAAAATAGGATTGAGTTCTATTCAAATCAACTTAATCAACAACTTACTACTTAACTCGTTTTTGCCGTTCATACGCAAAAAGCAACTTAACTTGCCAATGATGCAAGTTAACTCGCTACTGTACTTGTTGATGTGTAAATCGGGCTTAAGTCTTTGAAAAATGATTTCCACGAGTAGGTAAAGTAGTTAGGTAAGGACTAGACTGTCAATCTTTTTTATTATTTAGATTTATTTTTTGCGCATCTGTAGTAATAATAAATAAACACTGGTTGTCGACAACTTTACATTCTGATAAGTTTTGTTTATAAGTATTTGATTATAATATTTTTTCGTTTATTATTTAAATGTGTTTGGATATTTTTAAAACAATTTCAACTCATAAAAAGTGGAAAAAAAAAAATAGTTATTGCAAGAATTTAATTTAATAAACAAGTAAGCAAACGTCATTATTTACAGTGACAAATTATCGCACACCGAAGCGTTGGTGATCAGGGAAACGCTATCAAATATGACGACAATACTTGCCAGCGTTTTACTGATTACCATCGCATAGATGTGCTCAACCCTAACCTTAGGGCCCTTCCGATGTGTGCAAGGCTTTATTGCTACAAAAATGAAGACGGCTTTCGTCAGTAAACTTTTATGATTAGAGACATCGATATAAGCTGAAACCCATTATGCCTACATTTTGTACGCAGGTGAAGCCATCCTTCTGATTACAACACGTATCTTTTATTCCAGCACACTGTAAGCATTAAAAAAATTTACATTAACTATGAACTTTTCAATTAATTATTAAATTATCGCTTTTGTATATTTTTTATTGAAATACTTACTAACTGATTGTTTTCTACGCATTTTGCTGCATCAGTTGCCCAAGCCAACAATACGACCATTTAAATGAAAAATGAGAGGTACTTCATCGTGTTGAGATTTTTCCAGGCGTTTTCTGAAACAAGCAAGGGATGACATCTCTAGTGGTGGAAAAAAGAAGCAGAGGAAGGATAATATGGCGTAGTTATGTGTTGTTGTATTGTTTGCCGTGTAATAAGTAAAACAGAGTTGTAGCTATTTTCAATGAAGAGTTTTCGACATATCAATAGGTATAGATGGTAATCAGAAACAAAAAGGGCCACCATCACGCATTGTGTTTTATCTACTTTGAGAAAGCATTTCTGTCCAGATTCACTGTTTGGCCTTGCCTCTGACTATCCCTCACTAACTTTGTATGGTAAACAAGTTTTAACTCAATTGGCCAATTGATTGAAGAGTTCCGTTATTGGACAGACTTTGGCTCCATCATCAGACCAAGGTTGCTTTTACGATTTTATGACAGCTGAGTACCTTCTTAATTTATTTCAATAAAAAAAAATAAGAAAAAGTAAAAAAAAATACCGACCAGTAGAAAAACCTTGATGTCAACGAAATTCTTAGAGATGGGAGCTCTCGGATCGTTGGTTGGTATCTTATTTAAACCTTTTTTTTGTATAGCAAAAACGGAGCGTCCTAGAAAAAAAGTAAAAACGATTTTGGAATGTCCAAGCAAAGTTCTGTCATATGACATGTAACTTGGTTTTTTTGTGTAACTTTTAAAACTAACAAAAAAGCTGCTTACTAAATTTAGAACTAGATGGCGTGACTAAAATTGTAACGATCCTAGAACGCGCTGACGAAAACGCACGGCGTTTCCCTATATTGTAGAAGTGGTTTTGACATGATTGGTATGACCAGGGGTATGGTGGGTCTTCAGTGGAAAATTGGTGGGGAGGTAGCTTAGAAGCAGGAGACGGACATAGAATACTTTTTAAGTAACGCGAACGGGGCGAACAAAGCCGCGGGCGGCCGCTAGTTTAATATAAATAAAACAAGTATAAAATCTACATTTTACGCACTCAAAAATTAATGTATCATCAGAAAAACGGTACGCACCGCAGAACGCTTAGATGTGCGCAAGGCTAAAAGACTTCATTGCGCAACATTTCTCTTGGCTAAGCTCAGTTTCCCCCGAGAGTAATTCAGTAAAGGGCTTCACACACAGCAGCTATAACGTATATTAATGTACATTTACATCCCGGGAAAATATACGTGAATGAAAATATACATAGCTGTTGTGTGTGGTCTCCTGACGATTTCCATGGAAAGATGTAATGAGATGTATCGTGCTATAATGTACATCTTTACATTATAGCTGCTGTGTGTGAAGCCCTTAATCCGTGAAACAATCGTGCAATGTCACGGCCGTAAAGAAACAGATATTTAGCTGAATTACCTACCTTAGGGACGGATCCAAGATCCGTCGTTGTCCTCGTTAACTTTGTTGAGCCTTTAAATAAACATTACTTGCGACTTTCTTAAGGTTCTCTATATTGAATTGCGATACGTTGGATTTATTACCTGCTGGTTCAATGATAATATACTTAGCAGTGACCTAACGATGAAAATAATTTATGAAATACTGCAACCACGGGCCTTTGTTAGTAGCATATTTTACTGTTAGCTTACACTAATTAGTGATTGTGGGGCTAATTAATTAATAAAATTGCTTCATTTGGCATCGGAAAAGGATATTGGTACGGATGTCTGACAAAGCGTATTTATCGACTACACTGCGAATGATAATTTTCTTATCTCAAACACGCTAGGAAATTAAAGACAGCCTTCTCCGAGATAAATCGAATTATGCTGGACTGGCCACATGCATGCGATTAGCGGCTGGCAAAAGTTGTATAAAAATCCATTTTTATAACGCTTTATGTATATATGTATGTATGTATGTATGTATGTAACCGACCCCTTTGAGCTCGATTTTGTCCTACTTTGAACGATCAGATTCGATTCAAACTTTGCACACCTGTCAAAGGTCGATGACAATGCAATAATATGAAAAAAAAATATAAAAAAATGAAAAGAAATATTTTTTTTTTTTTTAAAACTTACTTTGAACGATCAGATTTGATTCAAACTTTGCACACATGTCAAAGGTCGACGACAATGCAATAATATGAAAAAAAATTATTAAAAATTAAAAGAAATAAAAAAAAATAAAAAAAAAACCTACTTTGAACGATCAGATTTGATTCAAACTTTGCACACCTGTCAAAGGTCGATGACAATGCAATAATATGAAAAAAAAATACAAGAAAAAAAAAAAAAACTAAAAAGTAAAAAAAAAAAATATAGTTTAAAATAATAAAAATACGCTTTTTTACAATAATATAAATTTTCAATTGATTATTACAGTTTTATTTTTAACTTTTTAGTTCAATTAGTTATAAAAGCGTTTTTTTTTAGTTTTTTAAACTATAATTTATTGTAAACTCAGTCGTGTAATTTAAAAATGGAACGATGTTTTACTCAGAAACATGAGATCTAAGGAGGTAACTTATCCAATGTTTTTTTTAATTTTCGAACTGGCTTGCAAAATATTTGAAGAAAACAAATTAAAACTTCATACTTCGTAGATTGTGTCTTTGGGGACTAAAATAATATATTTAGGACGAGAGCGATTTTTTAATCCTTAACGTAGCGAGGGATTCAAAGTACGTCGCTCGAGGTTAAATAATTTTGGTACCGTGTGGCACACTCTGCTTTTCATCCCCCTCTATGAGAAAATTAAATAAGATAAGCTTTTAGTAGAGAATTATTTATATTTACATAACTAAATTACAAATGATGAAAATGATGATTAATATTAGATACATTTCCGCAATTTTTGAAGTTTATTGTAACTGTTTTGTTGGGAACAGAAAATGTAGTTGACTTATTTATCACTTGGGTAGGTATTCGTAATAACTTCAGACTCTAGTTGATGGTTTTGTAATATATCACTTTCACTGCTAGAACTCATATTTAATTGTTTTTTGTGTATTATATTTAAATTGCTTGTAGTAGTTTGTTAGAAAGTAATAAAAATACAATAAGAAGTTCCCGCGTATTTTTTATTTTTATTAACCAATACCGCGGCTACAGGCTCGCTTTCTCATACTACCACTACCAGCCAGTATTTTATCGTAGCGAATTGCGTTCAAACTTTTCAATTTAATAGTATTCCAAATTTAAAAGTATTGTGTCACTGTACCAATAGTGCGCCTAAAGTAGTTGCTTTAGGCGCACAATTTAGGGAACCAATCGCCTCTTTTTGAATAGATGGGATGAAAAAGTCATTGTGTCACTGTACCTAAAGTATGTAGTTACTTTAGGCGCACTATTTAGGGCGCCAATCGCCTCTTTTTGAATAGATGGTCTTAGCGGATTCCTTCTCTCCACGAGCGGTTCGAGCGGTCGACTATAAAAGGCAGCGGCGCGAGGCACTCTGACTCATTCTGCGCGCGGTGTTTGGTGGTGACGGACGGTTGTAGAGGCTCATTATGCACTTAGGCATATAATATAATTGGTGTTATTTTCATAGTCGATTCATAGAGGTTTAACGTGTTGGTTAAGTTCTATTGTCAGTAGTTGATTAGTTGGTAATGAAATAACAAATAAATGTGGTTAGGTTAAGTGGTTGATATTTTTAAAAAAGTTGTTTCCTTTCTGTTTCGTAAGATCAGAAAGGTGGGATCACCTATGTGCGCTTGATCGTTTGGCTATCCTAAAGTCTGATAAACACGTGGTAAATAATGGTGTCTTTTCATCAGGAATTTTTATTGGCGGGTAAGTAAGTAATAGTACATTGTTATCTGAGTGTTGAAAGTCACGTTTTTTGAGTCCCGAGACGGGTTTGGCGCCAGAGCGTTAGCGAGGGCGCCAATGGAGCTTGAGGGACATAAAAGACTTTCACCCGAGGTAAACACTGTGCTTTTCATTACGAATACAAGGAAAGTAAAAATAAAAACATGAAAGAAAAATTTGTGAAAATGAAGATTGAATTGCCGCTTCCCGGTTTTTTTTTTTCTTTTTCTCTGGCGGGCCTTCGGCTTGGGCTCGCCAGCATTATTTAGCCATTATTTTCATTTTCATAATTTAAAAAATGGTAAATTGTTTGCTCAAATCTATGTTATTTTAAATAAATAGTTGAAGCTTAATCAAGTAATTTAGAAGATATATTATTTATTTAATACTATCTTTATGTTATTTAAATTTAAATTTTACATTGCGCTCTACTTTTTAAACTTCTTAGCGTTGTAATGGGTTTCCAACCTACTTGTTGAATAAAAAGTTGGAATTTGGTTGAACAACCTCCTTGCAGTTAGAAAGACTTTAGAAAGTTGGAACATGGTTGAATAAAATAGAACTTGTTTTTTTTTATAATTTGACAGCTGTCAGTAGAAAGCGATTCTCCCTAGGGCTGAAAGTATTACTTTCAATAAGGCCCCTCAGGCAACTTCAGACCTACTTTCAGAGTATGAGCAATGAAAAATAACAATGGAACGTGCTAGTCGATCTAGGGATCGTGATATATCTCGTAGATCACGACGCCCTAGGGACAGGTTCCGTGAAGATCGTAGCAGATCGCGTGACCGATCGCATAGCCGATCGCGTGACCAATCGCGTCTCTGCTATCATGACGGATCATGTGACCGATCGCGTGGCCGATTGCGTAGCTGATCGTCTGGCGGATCGCATGACTGATCGCGTCTCCAATCTTGTGACCGATCGCGTGACTGTCGTGGCTCGCGTGATGAGATTTTTAGTCAAATTCTTACGTGATTAGATAAAATCGAGGGTACGGTTCCACCGTCGTTGTTGTCCACCGATATTCCGTCACAACCTGAAATCAAACGCCACGCGTTGACGTCGCTTCCTCAGCCTCTGTTGGCATCAACTTTGTTTAGCCAACAAACAGGATTTACGAAGGAGTTTTCACAAACATCAAAGGTTGAGAGCGAAACAGACAAACTAGTGAGGGTACTTTCGAAATTAACTCACAACATTTTTACATAATCTTCTTTCGATCAGAGTGTTTATGACTTCGACGCAATACATGGTGTGCAGAGTTCGATCGCAGTCGGTTGATAAACAAATGGGACGAGGGAGAATGTCTTGGTCGGATAGGTGGTTATTTACGTGGTGACGCGAAAACTTGGTTGAGTGAGTGGGTGACGAACATGGAGCAACTTCAAGGTAGAATTTCACGCGCTGCGTCTGTGTGAGATCGATGTTCCTACCATTTTGTATGAAGTGATGAGCAAGAGTTCCAGTCAGTTTCCGGCGTATGCTGAGTATGCTCGCAAGTCACTCTTGTGCCTTAACGTCGTAACAGGTCTTTCGGATGAATTGAGGTCAGCAATTGGAGTGCGAGGTATTACTGACCCGCAGTTTAAGCAACAAATGCTAAGTTGTTGCCAAAAGATTTGGTGAAGTTCTTGTCTTTATTTATACGCTAAGCCTAAGTAAGATACGCGTCAATCTCATGGTTTAAATCGTACACAGGACCAACGCTTTCAGAAGCATGGTCAATCAAAGACATCTGATAAGAAGGTTACGTATTTCCATTGTGGTAAAGAGGGTAGTTCACTTTTTTTTCGTTTGCTTTGTGGATTTATCTGATTAGGGTGCACTGGTGCACCGCTTTTGTGTCTTGTTACAGCGTACGTAAAGTGACAAGGTCGAGCCGCTCCAGGTCTCGATACAGGCGACCGTCTGGATCACGGAGGACGCGTTTGCTGAACGGGGACAGGGGGTCCCGTATCCAGCGCTCCCGTAGTCGCTCACGGAGTCAACCGTCGCATCGGCGGCGCTCCCGTGACCAGCGTTCCCGTAGCCGATCGCTTGCGCGATCGCCTCATCGACGCTCCCATGACCAGCGTTCCCGTTACCGATCGCATGCACGATTGCATGAGCGATCGCGTGCGCGATCGCAAGCGCGATCACCTCACCGACGCTCTGGTAGACAGCAGCGCCGTAGCCACTCTCATGAGCGTTCTCCACACCGACGCTCGCACGGCCATCGGTCGGACACTCGATGGCGATGCGTCCACGAGCTGCCCCCACGTGATGACCACATCAGGCGCCCCCGTTTGCCTGACCAAGCAGGCCGTGGGCATAGCTGTGCTGAGGTACAAGGTAACCCGGTGTGTGAGGAGCGTCCGCAAAGCGTGCGCACGCCTTCCATGCCGCCAGCACCACGGAGTAACTGTGAGTCTTTAGACACTGTTTTATCGCACTTAAAAGAGTTAGAGAAGCGTTCTCTTGACTCGTTGTCTTTTTTAGTCCTTAGACCCGACTTAAAGTCGTGTATGCAAGATTTAGGCGTTGAACTCCATAATATAACGCCGGACATGCACCATGCCAATGGACAAGTAGAACGGTACGTTAGGACTGCCTTAAACATGTTCCAAATCGAGCCTTATAGAAAACGCAAGTGAGCTGAGCGGTTATAGCAACTCTAGCTAATTCTCAACCTCACCTAGCAAAAATCCATGCAGACTTCCGCGTTGAATTTGTTGTTCTAATTTGCGATCCGAACACTAGTACGAGATGTTGCTCTCAGTGCTAGCTCTGCAAATTGCGAAGCTAGGAGACAAATTATAAGGCACAGGACGGTCGAGCGGCTGTCTGAGAATCAAGCATCAATGATGCTCGTGTTAACCGGTAGGGACGGACGTCCCCCACGTGTGTTTCAGAAAGCGATCTCCAATCCTCGGCTGCCGGCTGGTGCCCGCGCAGCTGGATCGCACGGCGCTGGGCTGGCGTCAGAGCTGCTGGCGTCCGAGCGGCGGGCGTCCGAGCTGCTGGCGTCCGAGCTGCTGGCGTCCGAGCGGCGGGCGTCCGAGCGGCGGGCGTCCGAGCTGCTGGCGTCCGAGCGGCGGGCGTCCGAGCTGCTAGCGTCCGAGCTGCTGGCGTCCGAGCGGCGGACGTCCGAGCTGCTGCTGCTGCGGCGTGGCGAGTGACGTCAAGCGAATTTTGGGCCTCTGACGGAGTGACTTCAAGCGAATTTTGGGCCTCTGAAGCGTCAGGGCAGTAGGCCGCTTTTGGTCTCTGCCTGTGACTTTCTGGCGTTAAGCGAATTTTGGGCCTCTGACAAGTCAGGGTACCAGACCCCATGGTCTGTACCTGTGACACACTTTAAGCAGTGTATAGCGAGTAATGGAGTCCGGAATCCTTTATTCGAGATACAATGTATCGTTGTTTGTGAAGTACTTTTGTTTCTCATGTTACTCATGTTGCTCATGTTGCTCATGTTACTCATGTGGCCGATGTTACTTATAATACTGATGTTACTCATGTGGCTGATGTAGCTGATGTTGTAGATGTTACTGAAGTGACTGATTTTAATTATGTTACTGATGTGACTGATTTAAATGAAGTTACTGATGTTACTGATGCTACTGATGCGACTGATGTGCCTGATGTGACTGATGTGACTGATGCTACTGATGTGACTGATGTGACTGATGTAACTGATGTGACTGATGTGACAGACGTGATTGTTGCTACTGATGTGACTGATGTGGCTGATGTGACTGATGTGACTGATGTGGCTGATGTGACTAATGTTGAGTCTTTATTTCTTGAAGCCTGAAGCTATCCAAAGGTTGTTTTGAACTAATAAATCACTTAAAAGTACTTTTGCTTGTGGACGCTTGAGTGCACGCTTGCGCCCATGACATAAGGAGCTTATTTTATTCAGTTTAGCTGTAAATGCTTACTGCTTTTAAAGTTGTTGTTACTTTGTTAAAAGAAATGATCTTTTAATATTTGACTAGCTTCAAACTATTATAGCACCAGAGTTACTTTAAATAGTTTATTATTATAACACAGTTTACAACAGAGACACAAAACAATAGTTCTAGTTATGAGCTAGGATTTGCTGTATTACGTTTACGTCCGGGGCGCGAACGAACGTGCGCTCAGTGCGAGGCCCAATGGTTCACTGCCGCTCGCAGCGGTGCCGGGTGGCGCTCTTGTCGCGTCGGTCCTGCGCTCGCGCCAATCACATGCGAGGGTTATGTTCCGTTCATTCTAAACGCGCAGAGATGTACTCCAGTGTATTCGCAGCAGGGTGGTATTTAGGACTGTGGAGTATGGAGACTCGCCACATCACCCCCTTCCAGAGACCGTCTAGGGCGATTAAGTTTCATAGTCTCGATAATGCTCTGGAAATCGGACTGATCTTTTTTCTGGAAGAATATATGCGGGTTTCAAGCGGTCGATGGATACAGTCACAGGTTTGCCTTTTATCTGTAGTTTAAATACTTTATCATTCCTTTCTATTACAGGATGTGGACCAGTGTACGCTGGTTGTAAGGAGCTTCTTAGCGCGTCTTCTCTTAAGAACACATGGCTTGTGGTAGCAAGATCTTTGTACACGAAAATAGACTGTCGATTATGTCTCGAGGCAGGCACTGGCTGTAAGTTGTTCGCAAATAGACGAAGGCGTGCTGTGTAGTCTGTAACATCTGTGGTTCCAGCTGTTGTTGGATCGAAAAATTCACCTGGCAAGCGAAGCGGTTCACCATATAAAAGTTCAGCTGGACTAGTGTTCAAATCATCTTTGACAGCACTACGTATCCCGAGCAGGACATGCGGTAGTGCTTCCATCCAATTTTCAGTACCGTGACAAGTAATCGAGGTCTTCAGTTGTCTGTGGAATCTCTCTATGGCTCCATTGCATGCGGGATGATATGCAGTAGTCTTCTTATGTAAGAATCCGGCTGATTTCGAGAGATATTGAAAAAGAGAAGATTCGAATTGTCGTCCACGGTCCGTTACGATAGAGGTAGGGCATCCGAATCTTGATATCCATCCGGCGAGAAGGGCTTTAGCTACGGTTTCAGCTGTTGCATCGGGTATAGGCATTACCTCAGGCCATCTTGTAAAGCGATCGATTGCGGTGAGGCAGTAGTGCATTCCACTGCATATGGGTAGTGGTCCGATAAGATCAATATGCACGTCCATGAATCGTGCGCGAGGAAGCTGGTATGTTCCTAAAGGTGCTGACACGTGTTTGTTTATCTTTGCTCGCTGGCATGCTAAGCAGGCTCGAGTCCACTCTCTGCAGTCTTTCTTAATTCCTGGCCATATGTACCGTTCTGTTACAAGTTTTATAGTGGTGTTGGCTCCAGGATGACTAAGTCCATGCAGGCTTTCGAAGACTTGCTTTCGCATGATAGGTGTGACGTATGGTCTTGGAGTTGGGGAACTGACGTCGCAGTAGAGTTATGAACGTGTTCCAGGGATTTTGACTTTTTCCAGGCGAAGTGATGTTCCACTCTCAAGCAGTAATTTCAGTTCTGGATCTGAGTCTTGGGATTGAGCTAGTCTGGGGAAGTCAATTGAAAACTCTACTTCTTCCACTCGCGAGAGCGTGTCCGCAACCACATTATTCTTGCCAGAGATATGCTGGATGTCCGTTGTAAATTGGGATATCAGATCGAGATGGCGGAATTGTCTGGGCGAGCACTTATCTTTGCGTGTGTGGAACGCGTAGCACAAAGGTTTATGGTCAGTGAAGATAGTAAAATCTTTGGCTTCCAACATATGACGAAAGTACTTGACAGCTTCATAAATAGCCAGCAGCTCTCTGTCGTATGGAGAGTATTTCTTTTGAGCTGGAGATATCTTGCGGGAAAAGAAGGCAAGTGGTTGCCATGCATCTTCTTTCATCTGCTGTAAAACCGCCCCTATGGCAGTATCAGACGCGTCAGTGACAAGGGCTAGTTTTGCTTGGCAATCTGGATGTGCAAGTAGTGTGGCTCGACAGAGGCTATCTTTGCATTCCTGAAAAGCTCTCAGTGTATCACCATTCAAGTTTACTGGGTGAGAACCTTTTACAGAACCCGTCAACAGATCATTTAGTGGGGTTTGACATACTGCGGCACCAGGTATGAATCTCCTGTAGAAGTTTATCATTCCTAAGAATCGTCGTAGCTCTCTTACGGTCTTCGGTACTGGGAATGACTTGATTGCTTCTACTTTAGAATCGAGAGGCTTGACCCCTTCACTTGATATCGAGTAACCGAGAAATGTGACCTCAGGTACTCCAAAGTGGCATTTGGCGATGTTGATGATGACGCCATAGTCCTTCAGTCTGCTGAATAGCTGTCGGAGATGCTCTTCGTGTTCTCGCTCGTCTTTCGAGAAACATAAAAAATCGTCGACATAAGGGTAGATAAAGTCGAGTCCTCTGGTCATCTCATCTACGAAGCGTTGGAAGGTCTGACAGGCGTTGCGAAGGCCAAAAGTCATATAGGGGAACTCGTAAAGGCCAAACGGAGTCGTTATAGCGCTTTTCTGGATGTCATCAGCGAATATAGGTATTTGGTTAAAAGCTTTTACTAAATCTATTGTAGAAAATACTTTGCATCCTGCTATGTTGTGTGTGAAATCATGCACATGACGTATAGGATATTTATCGGGAATTGTTCTGGCGTTCAGCATCCGATAATCTCCGCAGGGTCTCCACTCGTTTTCCTTCTTCGGGGCTAGATGGAGGGGAGAGGCCCAGGGGCTTTCCGAAGGTCGGGCGGTACCTGATTTAAGCATCGACTCGAATTCTTTCTTCGCTATTTTCAGCTTATCAGGTGCAAGTCGGCGGGGGGAGGAAGAGACTGGTGGGCCTGGCGTCGTTCTTATATAATGTACGGTATTGTGCTTTACCTCCTTATGACATCCGGATGGGTGAGTGATTTCAGGAAATTCACGAAATATCTCATGGTATCTGGACTCGCCGAGTGGTATCTTGATAGATGATATCGAGGTCGACGAGTGGACAGGTGTACCCATGGCGAAAAGTGTCGTGTTGCTATCCAAAATGCCTAGGCGTTTGTTGCGAATATCGACGATAAGTCCGTAGAATTTTAAAAAATCGGCCCCAATTATCGCCCTGGATACGTCCCCTACTATAAATCGCCAGGGGAAGTCGCGTCGTAATCCAAGGTCTAAATCCAGATGAGCGTATCCATACGTGCATATAGGGGTGCCGTTTGCTGCGGATAATTGAAAATCCGTTTTAGAACGTCGCTGAGGTAATGCGGATCGTGGGTAAACGCATACGTCGCTCCCTGTGTCAATGAGAAACGGTACCTTAGACCGACGATCCGTGACGAACAGGCGACCAGAAGAGGGGGGGCAGTCGTCAGTCGCCATTACTGACCGCCCCTGCAGTTTTCCGTCCTTGATCCGTCCCGGGGATTTTCTACATCAAAATCGCATGGCTTGACGCATATTTTCGCGTTCTTGCCGTGTTTCGAGTGATACCAACATTCCGGGAACTTTCTATAATTAGATACTGACCGGGTCAATGACCTACCACGGTCACGGCGATGAGTTGAGCGGGATCTTCCCTTCTGTGAGTCGAGTTGCGAAGAAAGATTTTTCAACTGCTTTCGTAGCTCAGCTATTTCTCTTGCCATGGTGTCCATGCTTGATCCGGGTCCACACGACTGAGTTGACGCAACTTGTGGAGAAGGCACGGCGATGTCTTGTATTTTGTCCGCCAAATCTGCATGTACCTCTAGTGATGCGGTGGGCTGGGCGGCGATCACTGTTTGAATGTTTCGCGGTAGCCTACTTGTCCAAATGGTCTTCAAAAAATCTTCGGGCACACTAGGTCCAGCGAGGCTCTGAAGATGGCGTAGAAACTGTGATGGACGGCGATCACCCAACTCTTCATGCATCAGTAGTTGTTTCACTTTCTTTTCATGCGACGCACTCAATCTTTTTATCAGCTCTGACTTTAATTTCTCGTACTTATCTGTCGGAGGGGGGGCCACGATAATATCTTTCACTTCCTTGGAGAACTGATGGTCAAGTTGTCCGATGACGTAGTTAAACTTGGTAGTGTCAGAAGTGATATTCGATATCGCGAACTGGCCCTCGACTTGTGCAAACCATATTTCAGGTTCGTCTGGCCAAAATGGCGGCACCCGAATTCCAACACGGAATAACTCCACGGGCTTCGACTTTTCATCTGCAGGTACGCGCTCTTCGTTCTTTTCCATATTTATATTGCTCGTTTTCAGCGGGAGTCACCAATATAGCACCAGAGTTACTTTAAATAGTTTATTATTATAACACAGTTTACAACAGAGACACAAAACAATAGTTCTAGTTATGAGCTAGGATTTGCTGTATTACGTTTACGTCCGGGGCGCGAACGAACGTGCGCTCAGTGCGAGGCCCAATGGTTCACTGCCGCTCGCAGCGGTGCCGGGTGGCGCTCTTGTCGCGTCGGTCCTGCGCTCGCGCCAATCACATGCGAGGGTTATGTTCCGTTCATTCTAAACGCGCAGAGATGTACTCCAGTGTATTCGCAGCAGGGTGGTATTTAGGACTGTGGAGTATGGAGACTCGCCACACTATGTTGCGCTTATTTTCAAGTCACTTCAAATCTATTTTTGTTGTGTGTTACAGAGAGTGATCAATCTGATGATGATCAGCCTGTAAGGGTTGAACCTCCTACGGTTGATACTGCAGGCGAGGACGCCTTGCTGTCAGGAGAGGCCGTCTTAGCGGATTCCTTCTCTCCACGAGCGGTTCGAGCGGTCGACTATAAAAGGCAGCGGCGCGAGGCACTCTGACTCATTCTGCGCGCGGTGTTTGGTGGTGACGGACGGTTGTAGAGGCTCATTATGTACTTAGGCATATAATATAATTGGTGTTATTTTCATAGTCGATTCATAGAGGTTTAACGTGTTGGTTAAGTTCTATTGTCAGTAGTTGATTAGTTGGTAATGAAATAAATGTGGTTAGGTTAAGTGGTTGATATTTTTAAAAAAGTTGTTTCCTTTCTGTTTCGTAAGAATGGGAAGTAAATTTGAATTTAGAATATCGTGTTCACTAAGTTTGTGAATACACAACCTATTTACTTCTACCTCCATGGTGCCGAATTTATCATACAACTATTTTAATTTGTTAAAAACTTGCACTCGTAACCTTCTTGGTGTATTTGTGAATTCAAAACATCATTAAACCTATTTACTACTACCTGCATGGTACCGAATTTATCATACAACCTTTTTGAATTTGTTAAAAACTCATACACGTAACCTTCTTGGTATGTTACTTTTAGTCGCGCCATCTTCTTTTCTGCATCTAGTCATTTCCTCGCTGAGGTGGGATGAAAAGTTACGTGTTGCACTCGAGTGCAAAGATTTTTCACCTTGTGCTCTTTTGATTCCTTCGCGAACGCTTAGGATTATAACTTTTAAGCCACTCGCTACGCTCGTGGTTAAATTTTAGAACCCTTCGCTTGCTCGGTCATCAAAATTGAGCACGCGGTTAAAAAGCAGCTTTGCACTCTTCTATAACAATTAACTATTATTGTTGGTTTGATAAAAAGTAATAAAAAAAAAGCAGCCAAGTGCGAGTCGGACTCGACCATGAAGGGTTCCGTAGCAGTAAGTAATATAAAATAGAGTTCTAGAAGTTCTAGTAGTTCGTCGAAAGGTAAATTGCGGTTTACGATTTATGACGTATAAAAAAAAACTACTGACTAGATCTCGTTCAAACCAAATATCGTTGGAAGTTTCCATAGTAATGTACAACTTATATTTTTTTTAGCTTTATCAGTCACTTATTTTAGAAGTTAGAGGGGGGGGACCAACTTTTTTCCACTTAGGAAGTGTCTCTTGCGCAAACTATTCAGTTTAGAAAAAAACAATATTAGAAACCTCAACATTATTTTTAAAGACCTATTCATAGATACCGTATGGGTTTGATGAAAAAAAATTTTTTGAGTTTCAGTTTCAAGTATGGGGACCCCCAAAATTTATAGTTTTTTTTTTCAATTTTTGTGTAAAAATCTTACTGCGGTTCACAGAACACATCTACTTGCCAAGTTTCATCAGTCTATCTTTTACGGTTTCGGAGAAAAATGGCTGTGACATACGGACGGACAGACAGACAGACAGACAGACAGACAGACAGACAGACATGACGAATCTATAAGGGCGCTTATACACGCTAAGAAAATTTGCCGTTCCTGCGGCAGACAAGACAAGAATTTTGTCTTTTCCACACACGAAAACGCAACAACGTTCGCCGCGTCGTGTCTTGCGCAGATAAGATTTTTTTCGTGCACCGCTGCGAGCAGTGTACACAGTTATTTTCTAGTTACGACACGAATTCTTGGGTAGACCCGGCGTTTTTTCTTAGCGTGTACAAGCGCCCTAAGGGTTCCGTTTTTGCCATTTGGCTACGGAACCCTAAAAAGAGAACCTGTAGCCACGGTATTGGTTTATCAAATATAAAAAAATACTTCCCGCGTATTGTATTGACCCCTCATCTTGGTTTTTAGGGTTCCGTAGCCAAATGGCAAAAACGGAACCCTTATAGATTCGTCATGTCTGTCTGTCTGTCCGTCAGTATGTCACAGCCATTTTTCTCCGAAACCGTAAGAGCTAGACTGATGAAACTTGGCGAGTAGATGTATTCTGTAAACCGCATTAAGATTTTTACACAAAAATAGAAAAAAAACTATAAATTTTGGGGGTCCCCATACTTGAAACTGAAACTCAAAAAATGTTTTAGGAACCAATCGCCTCTTTTTGAATAGATGAGATGATAAAAATATTGTTGTTTGTTGTCATTGTATTTGACAAAATGAGTTCAAGTGACTTAGTTTTAATTTTCTTGCATTATTCGAGAAAGTATTAGATAAACCTCGGCCACAGCTAGGCATTTATGGACACATTTACATGTTCGTTCGTCATGCCTTTTGCTGGCAGCTAACAGTAATGTATTATTCTACGATTAGCTTGTACAAACTCAACGAATAAATAACGCTAATATTCAATAATATACAGCATGTGAAAAAACTTTCACTTTTGAAACCTTCAGATCATAATTTTATCACTCTCATTAAAAACCTCGTATATAGTTTTGAAATTCATCGCAGAGAGGCAAAAACAGTTTAAATTGTGCCACATGCCATATTTCCATCGGAGACCTCAAAAAGTAAATCAAAATATTTACGTTATTTATTTGGCTACGTTTGTTTCCTCAGGTTATATTACAGTTGGAGATTGGTGCCAAGCGATGGAAGAAACCACGCATTTGGGCCTTCCCTGGAGAATGCTGAAGGACAAGCTCGTTCGCACCGACCCGGACACCCGTCGTGTCCGCTACATGGACACCTTTGAATTGTCCGTGACCAATGTAAGCTTTAACCTTTAACCACAGCCTTTTTTATCGATAATTCAACGAAAAGAAAAACAAGCTACAATGCAAAATGTAGGTATGTACTAAATATGTTTGACTGTGAAACAGTTTATACTTCTGCAATCAGTATCGTTTACACTTGTTTTTGTATAACCTTGTACCTTGTTTCCAAATAAATATATTTTAATTTTTTTATTTTGATACATGGAGTTTATTGTGTATTATTTGCACGTACCTACCTACCTCTGATTCCTTGATATCCTTACGGGTCTTAAGGCTATTTTCTTACAAGTAGTTCGCTGTATAATTTGGTATAATAAAATTACACCTTCAACCCACTTCTAACGAAATTTCAACTTGTCTTTCAGAAAGCTGGCCGTAAATCCGATACACAAACAGTCGTTGAAACTCTGTACAAAAACAAAAGAAGCCTTGAGGCGATTTTCAAGATACTCGACAAGGATAACTCAGGTATATTATTGTCAGAAAGTTTACATATCCGATTTGGTAGCACTAAAACTTTTATTATATTTACGTGAATTTACAGGATTTATAACGCTAGAGGAGTTCTCAGAGGCGTGTCAACTGATAGGCAAATACATGCCGAACCCGATGACTCAAGAACAGCTGGTGGACATCTGTCGGCTGATGGACATCAACAAAGACGGTTTGGTGGATCTAAACGAGTTTCTTGAGAGCTTCCGTCTTGCTGAGAAGAGTTTACAAGAGGACAGCAATGAGATTGTTGAGATCCAAGCCACCTGACAGGAGCTAGACCGTCGCCCCAGCCGGACGGCGGTCGACAAAGACGAGAGCGGAGTCCAAATCGAAGTCCTCACGTTCAAGGATAAAACGGACACAAATGGACGAGCTCATCTGATGGGTGAGGCAACCGCGGCCGACAATACAGATGACATCCAACTAATAGATTACGTGGAAATGCCGCGACGACCAGGCCTTTTGGAAAGTGACATTTAAAACTTTACTGCCGAAATGGGCATTTAAAACGTTTACGCTGATAGCTTCATATTTTATAATCACTGCTTCTCGAGTTTGTAATGTGTGGATTTTCTTTTTAACGACTCTTTATAGATATTCTTAATCCGCTATTATAAATTACGTGTCAAAATGTTCCTTATATCATATTTGTATACTTGATAAGGATCATCATTTTAAAATACATTTTCTATTAGATAGGTGGTTTTGATCTAAATTTAAATAGCTTCTTGTATTTTCTCGTACCCACTACTACAAGTCTTTACCACAATATATTGACCGGATACGGACATGCATTATGACTTATATTTGCATCTGATCAATCTGTATCTACCTATTACCCTGGTACTTATCTAATAATTATTATCAATTTGATCAAGTAGTACGGTGTGTTGAATTTGATTGATTAGGTTTAGCCAACTGAACAATTATTATACTCAGTTGAGCGCTCTGATCTGATATCAATACAGACATGCATTATGGTCTACGCAGACCGGGACGGCATGGCAAGGGATTTAAAATTTTACTAATTGACATTAAAATGTAAAGAAATACGAAATTGCTGTGCACTAAAATGATGCACGGCATTGAAAGACGCGCCACGGGCTCCCGTGGCGGAAAGCCGTGGCGTACTGCGGTAGGCAACGGCATGCCAAAGACTTTGGCATACCGCGGAGTAAGGCGGCGTGGCAAGTCGCTGGAATGCTGCCGCGGTATCTAAGCTGCTAATGTAAGCTGACTGACGAAAAAATCTCCTTTGTATGCCATCCCGGTCTGCGTACGCCTTTATGCGTATTATTCTCCCGCAAGATTATGGTGGAGTGAATAATAGTAGAAAAAGGGTTATATCTACCTGCATATATTATATTATACATACGTATGCATTGAGTCAGGTAGTATAGTGTGCGTACGAGTTTAATTCGATTGAGTAGTGCCAACTGAACAATGTACTGAGTTGATCAGCCATGTTTAAATTCTATTAAAATTAAGGCTGCCTGTAAAATTATAAATTTATTTTATTGAGTAGCCTATGTTTGTGCTAAAAAAATTATCGAATGGGGAACAATGATACCAATTCTACATTTATATTCATATTTTATATTTAGATAACTAAAATATATTTGGGATTACCTACCACAATTTTTTTTAAGCTATTTCATAATTTTGCATAGATAGGTAGTTATACTGATAATTTTTTTATCATTGTCAAAAATGTATTTCCTATTTACCTATTCTGTAAAATAGTATTTATTAATGAAGGTACCTATAGGCCAAATATTTATTATTCTTAACCATGAATATACTAAATAATATATAGTAAGTAATAATACCTACTTCTAAACTTTTTCGCATACATATCTCTTTATTCATTATTAAGCATTCCAAATACATTTTCTCTGTCAAAATATAGCATTGCACTGTTAGATAAATAAATATTGTGGATATTGTAATAAGTAAATAAAGGTGTAAGCAACCTTGAAAATGCTCCATTTAACCATATTCTCCCAATTCATTGATAGCTCGGTGTAATTGATCGAGTGATCAATTATCATTCATATCATTCTGGTATTACGAGAAATCATTTAACGAGTTTTCATACAAACGTAATACCAAAATGATTACTAATTTAAGCAGATTTTCACTATATTATTGTAATAATAGTATTTTTATTGTATTTCCTGGGCAGTTTTTATTTTAAATTACTTACTTTAAATGAAATTAACGCCAATCACATTTTACAATGAAAAAAAATAAGTAATTTGAAATAACTGTTGAGGAACCTAGATAAATACTATACAAATACAATTATTACAATAATATAGTGTAAATCTGTCTAAATTAGAAAACATTTTGGTATTCCGTTTGTATGAAAATTTTCCCTCCGCTGGCCCCTTATCTAAGGCCAATGCGAGGTTAAGGACGAGTCTCACAACTTCTATCGATCGTATGATAATTTATTTAGACGAGGCCATGTATGAGCAAACCCATAGTTGACGTGGTACCTACGACTTGGCCAGCCTGAGACCGTTTGGCTCAACAAGTGGTTTTTGTTGAACCGTATGTAAGTATGTAACTGTGTGTATGTGAGCGGATTTGGCCGGACCAACGTATCGGGCTTCGGCCTCGTGGTCTCTTGCCTTCAATTTTACCAGTGATTACAAGTTTTTCCAAATTGTCACCCGGTTTCCTGGCTATATGCCCGAAATACTCAAGGACTCGCTGGAGGCAGATGGTTGATAATGTACGTCAAACTATAATGCATTGTAAAACCTACTGAGTGATTTTATATTCACTCCGTACCAGCTGCCTTTCCGCGAAACCAAAATGGTGATGGGATGTTGATGGTATTTTTTGAAATATTAGCTATATATTACCATTCTAGAAGGTTTATTTTTTGTTCTAAAGTAATATGTATTTAGATTCTGTGAAAATATTACCATCATCAAAGTTTTTACAACAGCGGAAGTCCGCCGTGTTGACAATGCCTGGAAGAGCAACTGGTTCATGAAAGAGCTAGTGAACGACCTTCCATAATCACTGAAGCATCAACTCATCGACATGTGTATTCTGCTTGTCCTAACCTACGGTGCTCAAACGTGGTTGCTGACTGAGTCGCAGAAGACTGTGTCAAAGAGCGATGGATTTTGAAATACCACGCTGCGCTCCAAAACTGATGATATCACTGATGTAAGTCGCAAGGCAGCGTAGTTTAAATGAGAGTGGGCAGACCACGTGATCCGTATGAGACCTGATATAGGTGGGCTAAAGAAGGGATTGGGTACCCATAGGGTCAAAAACATCGCGGCCGGCCGTATATGAACTTGTGAGCACTAAAGTTTTCTTCTCTCGTAAGTACCCACTTAGAAGTAAGTGGGTACCTAATAATACGATTATAACAATGATATACCTATAGTATGGGATTGAATTATTTGTTCATTTTCATCCTAATAAAATTGGTGCATCTTTTTTTTAATACCTCATTAATCGTAAACCGCAATGTACCTTTCGACGAACTACTAGAACTTCTATATTATATTACTTACTGCTACGGAACCCTTAATGGGCGCGTCCGACTCGCACTTGGCCGCTTTTTTTATTAGGCGGGACCATTTTACCTAAGTGATAACTAAATCCGCGTAAGAATTCCAAAACCGATAAACTACGATTCATTTGACAACACGAGCGGATGGCTATAACTTTAGCAGAAACACCAGCAGGAACTTGAGTAATTAACGATCTTACAGTCAAATAAAGTACTCATTTGAAGTTGTACTTGTGTCATTTACTTGGGGCCTAATTCTCGGGCCGACCGAGATTTTCAATGTCCCATAAATATACATTGGCATTGCACAACCCCGCGTTTTTTCTACGTTTTCCGTATATCGTAGCTGTCGAGGCTTCTACGATGAGGTCGTCGATGAATTACTCAAGGAAATCATCCATTCTCTCTTCGAAAAGAAGCAATAAAATAAAATTGCAAAATGATCCGAGATGAGCCGAGAATAAGGCCCCTGGAGCCTAATTGTCGGGCCGACCGAGATTTTCCAAATTATGTAAGTTACATGATCTTTTAGGAGTTAGGTACATGATGGTAACTCCTATAAGATGAATAATGCAAAACCTTTAATGTCTTCTAAAATATCATGTTAATTGTATGTAATATCTTTCGTCTTAAATATTGTCCATTAAATTGTGATAAAATATTAACATAAGTTTTATTTTTATTTTACCCTATTCATAAAAATAAGTATAATGAAGGTACTGAGGTAAATAGGTACGTTACCAGTACGCTTAAGCGCTACTAATCAAATCAAATCAAAAGTGTTTTTAGTGTGTGTGTATTCAGTAGGATCGTAGCACTTTGAAACGTCTTAAAGCTAGGTGAGTCTAAATGCCAGTTCCACGCGAACAAACCTAGAAGAACAGACAACAAACTACGGCTTGATTTTTACCGATTTCCATAAAGCAATGAAAATAGAACTAAGTCTACGTACCTACCAAGTTAAGCCTTAAAATATTACTGAATATAACCCAAAACTTTGTTCATGAGACTGTACGCTGATATCTGGAGTTATACTTATGATACATTTTAATTAAACTTCCGTTGGTGTCTGTACCAAAACTACCAAACCAACGGAAGTTTAATTAAAATGTATCATAGGTTTCATTAATGAAGGTAGTGATAGTCTACCGTGAGCCAATCTATTGAAACGCTTGGTTTATTAGTGTTAGCATTTTATTTCACCTAACTGAAGGCCTGCGCACACCTAGTTCGCTGGCGGTAGCAATCAGTGAAACTTTGTCAAATATCGCTGTCAAATTTAACAGCGTTTCACTGATCGCCGACGCCAGCGGCCTAGGTGTGCGCAGGCCTTCATTCCCTAGCCCTCGGCAAACATTAAACTGACACGCATTCCTAAAGTGACGTTTTTCTTTTTTTTTCTTCACAACAGTTGAAAGTTCATCAACGCCTGTGCTGCCTCAGAACAATACTCTATACCTCTAGAACAAAGATAAAACCTTCTTTATGTAATGTTCCACAGTAGGTAGGTAAGTGCATTGTTTCACAGAAAAGGTCGAAGGGTGGAAAAGCTATTAGAAACATCGGAGTGCTTAATTAAAAATTACTACCCCTCGACCCTGCTGAACCCTTTCTTATAAAGTGAAGCAGCTAATCCACGATATTTGTGAAATTGGGACTACCTTTTTGTTTTGCAAGTTGTAGGTAGGTACATTTTAATCTAATTATATTTACAACAGAATACACATTATTTACAAAAAATATTAAAAGAGTAATCAAAATATAATTATAATTAGTAACCTAGGTAAGTACCTAGATTAAAGGCAGGTTTATGAACATTTTGATGATGTAGTATATCCTATTCTTTGATTATTTACACAATACTACTCATACTAGAGAGTACTGGTGACGGTCGTGGTAGCCTTTCGATTCTGAGGTCGTGGGTTCAAATCCAGTCATTGGTTCACCAATGAGTTTTTCTGTCGAAAAATTTATGTATACAATGCTCACAAACGGTGATGGAAAACATCGTGAGGAAACCCGCGGCTTAGTCAGCTCCGCACGTATTGACCATGTCTTTCCTGCGGAATAAGCTGACTAAGCTCTGAGTATGGTAGGTATAGGTGCTGGGTAAGCCTATTACATCTATTAAAATCCTGTCCCAGGCATTCTAGCGTCTCGCGATTAGGACTTGTGTTAGTTATTACCAGTTGCCTCTAACGCTATATAAATCATCTACAAGAGATGCAAAGGCCTGTTTACTACTCATATTTTAAAGGGGAAATTTATAAACTTTTTATTGCGATACGATAGCAACTGAAACTTTGTAGGGGGGCTTTGAACTTTGTTGAGATTTTGAAAAATGAAATGATAAATTATGTTTATTAGTTTTGAGAAGTTAGTGTCCTACGTATAACAAATATAGGTACCTACCATAACTGCTCTACTTATTTATTTTACCTCATACTTACCAAAATACTTTGTTTCGACCTTGATCTACCTTTCATTTGATTCTGAAACCATACGTAGGTATCTACCAGCTCATTGCTCTTATAAAAATGACATCTCTTGAAAATTTCCTGAACTAAATTAAATCTACACCTGTGCTAGCCCCGAAAGCTCAGTTTGATGAAAAGCTTAGGTTTTGGTTTAAAGGTTGTCCAATAGATGGCAGCAGCAGTATTAGAGAATTTATAATCAAGAACCAAAGCAAAATAGTTTTAACACATCTCGATAGATGGCGTTGGTAGATGGTAAAAAACGTGGTATGTGTAGATTAAGTTTAAGCATTAAGTTTTATTTTTATTTCAAAGATGGCGTTAGCAGCTTATTAAAAGAAAAGCTTTTGGTAAACTAGCGATTATGATTAACAAACAAACAAACCGGCCCGGTTTTAAGGATTGCTAATCGATCATTCAAATATTTGACAGTTTCGTGTCTCGAATAAATATTAATAAATACTCGAATAATTATTAGGCAAGCAAAATATTCGAGTTAAACTAATTAAAAAAAACCCACACAAATTTAAACCAAATTTAATGTTTTGAATCATTTTGGTATTTAAAACGACAATAAAGAAAAAATATTGTTAACCGGAAGTTGTCACACCACCCTTCCAGTGAAAATGTAAAAGAAAACCGGATAGCCTTGTTTCTTCCGAACTAAACTAATTTATTCATGGCAAATGGGTAAAGTACCTAACACAACTTTCTTACAAAATAGTTCCTCAATTAAGGTGCCTTTCCTAGGCCTACTCCTAAGCGTTCATGAATAAACTAAGAGTTTGACTTATTTTAGTACATGCACACATCAACATTGTCTAAGGATATTTCATTTAGAATAAATATTCAGATTTTTCAAGATTTCGTTCCAACTTTAATTTTTATGATTTAAATATAATATCAAACAGTTGTATTTTATTATTATAAATAAACAACACAAAATAAAGATCCTTGTCATAAAACTATTAGGTATGACTAAAGAAATTATTTTCAGTTTTTGTTTGTATGGACCACCATACCATTATGGACCATAATTATGGACGTATCGGTCGGTAGCTGAATTATGTAAGCTCATACCGTGTTTCGTGATTGGATAGGCAGAACCTCACTTGTTCAGACTCAACATCAAGTTTTGTATATAACTTCCTATTACCTACCATCATGGTTCGGTACCGTTCAAATAGCTGCCAATTTGACCCATCTTTAGCGGTCAGCAAGCAATGTGTGTGTACCCTATAATTTAGCGTTTAAGCTACCTGTACATAAAGGTACCGACAAAAAACCGATTACAAACTGGACAAAGACTAATATTAGATATCTTCGAAACGCACGCTCATAATTTAATAGTTTACAGCTATTAGTATAATTTATAGCCGTTTAATATCTACCAAACTCGGTAGAGATTTGATTATTGATGCCGTGTATTTTTTGTATTACTTTTTAGTAATCTGTAACGCTTGAGACGCCAGGGATCGCGTGTCGCGTGCTGATGTCTTTTTATGGCTACGTTTCGAGGGTGTAACCCACAAAAAATATATGATAAACCCGCGTTTGACTACCGGAATATAATTTTTGACAATTTCATAAATTAGATCTAAACATAGAGTGAGCGATGGCTAAAGGCAAGTTTTCGGGAAATGGGTTTTGTATGACTATACTAAGCAAGGACTATATTGCTTGGACTAGTTAGTACCTTCCAAAGTCTTGCAGGTAAAGTTGACAATGAAATAGAGTAAAGTTTTATGTTTTAAAGACATAATCATACCATACGAACATACTTATACCCGTCTGATTCAGTATAGATAAAAACAAACAAACATTGTTGGCTTGGCTATCCTTACATTTCACCCATCGCCATCAGAGATGCTATCAGCTAGCTGACAATACCTAATAATATCTGTACTTATACCTAAGCCTGACAGGCATGATGATATTCCAGGCTTAGTCCAGGTTTTGCAGAGGGAGTTGCAACTGCGACCTCTAGCTATTCGGCGCAGTCGTGGCGGGCTAAGGCCTTGGGCACACTAGACGGAAATTCCGTCGCCAAACTTCCGCGGCGGAACGCTAATACATGTTATTGCATATAAAATACAAATATCGGGCACACTACGTGGAAGATCGGTCGTTCCGTCGCGGACGATAGCGGACTGCTCACTCGTTCGCGTCTGCTCGGTCGTCCGCGCACCGATCTTCCGTCAGCGTAAGATCAGCAACGTCGCATTACAGGTATTTATACGCGACGCGCCACATTCAGCGGATAACTCGCTATCACTTTTATCGGATCCATCACGAATTACGACCACCGTATAAGCGCAGGCAGCCGACTGATGATCTGCCACTGAAATACAGTGTGGCTGGTATCGCATAGAACGGATTGACCGCCGCGGAAGTTCGGCGACAGAATATCCGCCTAGTGTGCCCAAGGCCTAAGGCTTGCAGTCAAGCTTGGTTTACAGCAGGCTTGCGGTCCGGAAATTGCGCGTTCGCGAGCTTATGAAATTTGATCACGATGATGTCAGCCTTCTCATATCTTCGGTTGTGGAATCAATGATAGCTATTAGATCTAAACGCACTGACAAATGAATACTTAGTACTGTGCTGTGCAGAGTTAAATATAATGGTAAGTATTGCAAGAAATAGAATAATTTAATCAGGGTTGGCATCAAATAACCCTGATAAGAGGTTTTTTTATTACAACAAGCTAGGGACAATGGCAAATACAAATTATTGATTGTATATGTGCTAAAGTAGAATGAATTTATCTATAACGTGCTGATGCAGACAACAACCACATTTTGAGGCGTCCGTGATGCAGTAGCCGTGCGAGGCCGCCTCATTTGTTTTTTATCTCTTTTCTGACAGATCAAATTAAAATAAACGCTCAGATAAAACATCCTTCAATATCATCCTCTAGATATTTGGTTACGTGAGTGACGTGTAGTGGGAACTCTATAGGTGGGAGCTGAGACTATTCGAATATGATCTATTTTTTAGATTGCGGTCCGAACATTATTTCAGGATTCGATTTATCTTTGGTATTCTGTTTACCAATAAAGAAAATAAATACCAATTAAAAGCAACGAGTGCGTGGAATATGTACCTAATAGCATATGCACTTTAAAACTAAATTTTATAAATAAATAATTGAACTTATCCGTTCTTACCAGCAACACAGTGAAAAGTTATAGCTTATATAAATATTTGCTAAAAACTTTAGACTTTACATTAAAATTGAGAGAGTGACTTAAACTAGTATCTGATGTATGATAAAGGTTAATTACGAATGCTTTTATTAGTTGATTCAAATTAACAATTAATTTTCAGTCAAACTTTTCCTAATCCACTAGTTTTTTATGTTAATAAAAGAATACAATGAATGCGTTAATTGCACGAAGCACCATATTCTTTTTCAAACAACACAACCAGGTTCAGTGAAGCGTTGCAGCTACTGAATTCAACGGAAAATGGTTTGCCCTTTTTTCTGTGAAACCGTTACCAAATTGCCAGATGCCCTACTTTTTATTTCGACACATCAACAATAATTATGGGTGACATGTATGATACACGCTACAGCGAGAATTGAGAATTTGCCGGTGAAGTGGTAAAACACAGGAATGCTATGGCAGGTAGATCGGCCATAATAATATTTTTATTTAATTTCTTTTGACTAATAAATAGAGTAAAGTTAAAGTTCGATTGGTTGATCCGTTGACTGAGTATCTGAAAAAATATGGCCTTTTAAGCGTTGTGGTAGTTCTACTCCTAGTTAAGCCAAGCTAGGCTAGCTAGTACACGATGGTCAAGCTCTTAATAATTAGAGTGGACGAACCCAATTTAAGTTTTGGCAAAAAAAATATACCAGTTCATACGATGATAGGGCAATGACTGCACTTTTATGTTCAATTTTACGCAAAAAGCTGAACCCACGTACAAAACGAAGTATTAAAAACCCACATCTTTATCAAACCGAATACTTGAACGCAGGCAGAGAGATATCCACCTTATCGAGTTACCTAGGCTACTGGGCATCTCTACCTGAAAACTAATAAACAGCCTAAGGGCTATGGAAAATCTTTGGAAAGTAAGTCCAAGCTATCAATCTTTACGGTCGACTTTTCACTGAGCACACAACCCGATATAAAACAAAACTCACACACAAAATAATAGTCGCATGGTTGATTTTATGGAAACATAATATCGTGTTGGCCTTATAAAAAGAGAAGAGCGAAACCCAAAAGAAATTGTTTTAATCGGCGTCGGAAGCCAAGCACTTATATTGTTGGTGAAATCATCGAAAACTTATGGTAATTAACTCTAGAGAAAAACAACATGCTCATAAAACAATTTAATGGTGAATCAATGTTTTAAGCACTTCTACTTTCTAAGCATATCTCTGTAAATAATATCTATTGTTTAGAGTTAATTGCGAGAAAGACCAAGCTGATTACTTGTAGCTAAGAATTAATAGTAAAAACAATAAATTATGTAATATCAAAACAATAAAAATAATAAAACAAATGAACGTCCACCAGGCGATGTTCATTTTGTTTGATGATACTTCATGACGTTTCTTTTGTCCGACTATAATCAGTGACGTAAAAACTTTGACATGATGTATACGGACACCGTACGATTTGTTTGAACTAACTTGCGCATGAAATCTCGACCGGAGTCAGCTACCGATGGTTCGCTGGCTTACCTACCGCGGCTACAACCACAGTAAAAACTATCGCTCTGTCTTAAGGCATCCGAATTCCTTTGAACTAAATACGTGTGTGTAATCGTACGTAACAGTTATTTAATTCATCGTGAGTTAAAATGCGGCGCAGAAATTACAACTGATTTTGGGGTTCGATTTGGTCATTTTAATCATTGTACATATTGTATTTATTTATAGCGTTAATATTTTGTTGATCATCAAACGCAAAGTGAAGAATGTGCCAAGACGGCGCCTGTTTACCTGAGGTTCCGTGTAGCGCGGATCGCGTGTCCAATACAACCGCGAACATTCACGAAGTGGACCTAAATGCTACTCGCTAACCAAACTGGCAGGTAGGTATCCTATACCTAAAACTATAAAAATAACTATTTTCAAAAGTAACGGTTCATGTAAATTTCCCTGTAGATAAATAATTACGAACCATTAGTCTGGTCTTATGACCGCTGTATTATTAACTTTCTTTTTCTTTTCAAAGCATGGTGACAAACGTCACCTAAAGGGGAAACGCGGCAGGTGGCGGCGGAACAAAGCCTTAATAGATTTGCAAAGTTGACATTATAAGAGGGCTATCTGTTAGCACAATTTTGGAGACCACAATAAAACCGCATACGTTGCCTTAAGCGGTGTCGCGTGGCATCTGATGCTTTAAAAACTTTTACCAAATTATGCTCACTCATTCAGAGCTTTTAGCACACATGGCTTGCCTGCTTAATTACCTGGAAAGTGACTAATAAAACATCTCAATTAACCTAGAGGGTTTCTCAACGCCCAAACCCGTACTAAAATTGGATTCGTAAACATTTTAGTAGACCAATAAACATGTCAAGTTTAGGGTCTCATCAAATAGAGTTCACGAACAAAATGATTTTAAATCAATCTACCGATTTATGTCAGCACTAAACTTGTCGCCTTTTAACCAATAATGAGATATTAAAAACCTGTGGGTAGGTGGGTAGTTAGGTACTCTACTTTATGTACCAATCTCTTCTATACATATGCTTTTGATTAATTACTTACATAATGTTACCTTAAGATATAGCGTAGACTTTCTTTTTTTTAATACTTACTTAATTTGGGTAACATGAAACAAGTTATTTAAGCTATTTCTTCAGATCTTCTATCATGCTGATGTTCAGAAATTGTAAAAATAACATTTAATAAAATTATGGTGAATCTGAATCAGTTTGAGCAAGCGATGCATCAATTGAGCGCCGCGAGGGGTCGCCACTGCCCGTCACTCTTGAAGAGGGACCGCTTACGTCCATCGCAGGATGTCGATGTTTTCTTATTCATTTATTGAATTAACACACCAGATCGAAATATAATGTTATTTATACATATTTATTTCCAGGAACAGAAATGTAGACCGACTTAGTTCTTAACTTACAGATCGAAAAAATGGTAATATAGTTATTAGGGTTAGGAATATCTAAGCCTAATAGCTATATTACCATTTTTTCTGCCAAACCAAATGGAAATCGATTTCGATGAAAATAAATTCAGAAAATGCACATCACTTAATTAATCCAAGCGTGATTCAGACGCGCTTGAGCAGCGAATTTCTGAGAAGTGTAGCAGTAGGTAAGTACACTCTACCGCGCGACCACTGCTGCGCGAATCCACAGATTTCAGACACATCCGATCTAAGATAAAGCCCACTTATGACATCAAGCATGCCTTCATTCGAACAAATTGATTTCCAACATAGAACATAATCGACGAATCCGATCTTGTCTTCAACATCGGAACAGAAGGGCAATGCTTATAAATTGACACGTTGCGGTGCATCAAATTGTTACCTCAGTAAATAAAATGATTGATTATGACAACATAAAAAATCTCAAATCAATAAATAACACATCAAAAGAAAAATTGTTATTTATAAGCGTTAGCAAAGTAATTATCAAAATATATTGTTTAAAGCGTCATATTCAACAATTATTACGCTAGCCGAGCCCGATCAAGATAACCGATTATTAATCGCCGCTAATTACTGCTGGTGTTAGTTCGACCTTTATCTGGACACCATTTGTCTATGAGCGTTCACAAAAAAGCTTAACAAAAACTGTGAAGCAAGGTAGACTTGATCCCGTTCCGAGCGGCTGCGTCTTTGTTTCACCTGTTTGTTATTTGGCTGGCGGCAGTTACAAACAAAAGGGTTCAAATATCACAGTTTTGGAGATAATGGCAGTGAATGTAATAAATTTTAGTAATAACTGCACTTGCGGAGCCTTAGATTATCGCTATAATGTATGGGCGAGGATTTAAGGCGTGTGATTTATTGAAAGGATATCGATTGTTACGTTTTTGGCGGTTGGTACTTTTGGTACCGCGTGATGTTTGCTCAGTTATGATTCAAACAAAACAAAATATACTAATACAAAAAACATTTTGTGAAAACATAAATAATTTGTGAAGTAAGATTAAAAATTACTGAATTAGAATTATATTGCTTTGAATTCACTACAGATGAATAAGAAAAATACTAATTTTTATTCTAAATATACAAATAATAAACAGAGCTTTCGATAAATAAAACACTTTTATGTGCACGCTAACAAGTAACAATAACTACTTGTACTTGCAACCTTATTGCTATGCAACAAAGTAATAATATTGGTGTAAAGAAATAATAAATTGGCCAACTGCGTGTGAGCTAGGTCAGGCTTTGTAAATTAGTACCTACGGCTTAAAATATCCGTAACAAAACAAATCTTTTTAAACGTGAAGAAGAAAAAGAGAAAGTTACTCGAAAACTTAGTAAAGTAACTAATAATATTTTCATAAAATGTGCATGTTATATGGCTACATTACAGGGTAGTATAAAAATATACCCAATTCACAATAGTGAGAACAACGCTCTTCGTGTATAAAGTAGAGAGAAGGTTCTTAAATTTATAACGATAATTCATATGAAAAACTCTTTATTCAAGGACCGTAACATCCATATATACCTAATAGTAATAAAACGATACCTATACCTACACAACAGTGCCACAAAAAAGTGGGAGTAGCGACTCTCCATTTTTTGATTAAATAATACACACTAAACTACTTACTTACTTTACTTTACATGTAAAATAATCGTTACCGTAAAATAGCACGGCTTTAGCTTGATGATTCTAATGACGTGCAAGTACAACGACTGTCTGACTAAAGACAGACGGACGTGACCAAATTTTTCTCTTCGGACTTTGGAACCCCTTAAAAAATTCCATCCATTTATCACAGATTGAATTGAATAAAGCTTCTTAGCCGTAACGTAATAGTACGATTACGCGAATTTATCGGTCTAAGTGAAATTAAGTGAATTACTTTCGAGTGCGAGCTTGTAATACGATCGCCTCTAGTTATCATGTATCAAAATTCTGCCTGATACTAACTGGCGGGCCGGCAGGTTACCTCTTATTAAGAAGTTGTTAGCTCGCGGTAGAGTAGTTTATGTTCCAGAGACTTTGACGCACAAACTAAAGGTCCCTAAATTTATGCTTTACTCTAAAGACTAGCAATATTTATTACCCCGTAGACTCTAGAACTCTAGGTATAACTCTAGTCTAGGTATAAGAATAGTCTCTCTTTATACTTTACTAAGCATAAAGAGGGACTATTCTAGAGTTATACCGCATAAAAAGGTCAAGGAGGCCTCCTGAAGAGTTCAGAGTTACAACTGCAGAGTAATGCTTCGATTAACATTCGTAAGACTGAAAGAACCTCCTAAATACCTCCAAATCTTAGTGCTTCATCTTAGCTTAGTGTCTTCAGACACTAAGCGATAACGTGAAAATAAAACGTGAGGCATTAATAAGCCAAGAAATTCAATAAACCTACAGTAGAGCTCCAATAAAAGTATTCAAGTTTTACCATCTATACTAGGTGATTCCGGACACCACAGACAATCTATCGTGTCTTGACTAGATCTATTTTTAAACAGACGAGGTAAGAACCTCACCGGGTGAGACTCTCTACCTTTAGCTTACTCTACCATCAAAGCGACGTCGGGACGTCTCCTGCAAAGTGATTGATGGGTCCCGAAACTGCGCCGGCGGCGACCCCGGGATTTATTGCCGTGATTCCGCGCACAGACCTCCACATCCGTTCTGCGGTGGCCAAAAACATCACTCGGAGCCGTCATGTATGCATAAACAAGAATAGCTCTGATTGAAATGAAACCTTGGTTTGCTTTGGATGTAAGGGCACTTATGCTTTTTATCGATCAATATTCACTCTAATACGTTTGCATATTCGATATATATTTTCAAATTAATTTTGTTGCATCGTAATAATGCTGCATGCTGATTATGGGATCTACCTAACAGCGGTCAATAAACAAAGGGTCTGTACTTCTACAGGCGTTGATGAGTGATCAAACAGTATCTCTATTTATATGTTATTGTTACACGGAGTAAAATTATCTAATCAACAGCTACACTTATGTTGAATTTCAGAAACGAAAAAGGAGTTTATATTATTATCAAAATAGGTGCAATCAAAAATGTTATTCTACCAATTACTTCATATTCTCCACTCGAAATTCCATCAACAAAGTGGGTGATAAAATAAATCAACGACTGGATGTCTTCTTTACAGTGTCTCGTATAAAATATCGGCGGCGTTCTAAACAAGAACTGAGATATGGCCGCAGTTACAGCGCTGGCGCATGTTTAAAGGGTGACACCAGCTTATTAAAGCCTACAGTATCAATGACACAGCTATATAGTAATAACAAAATAGGAAATAATAACGTCACGAAGGATTTTATTTAGCACCTACATAAATCAAAAAACATCATTATAAAAAATGTGCCTGACACCCTTCAAACCGAAACACAGTAATGCTGCTTTATGGCAGAAATAGGCATAGTGGTAGTACTTCCCTAAACGAGCCCTTCAAAAATACCTCTATTTCTACTACCTATACAACTTAGCACTAAATATACTAAATATAACTAAAATACGTGCATGTAAATACTATGTAGTACTTATTAGGTGAATATGACTCTCTCGCACGCAGCGTAGGTAATAAAACTAGGAAACAGGCAGCAGCCTTCTTTCTAGGTACATGCGGCCTAGAAATTGTAGCATTTGGTTGTGTAACCCCGAGATTACGACGCGGTAACAGATAGCTGCACTTGGCTTTTGAACTCGATGAGTGAGCCTTCATCGACCGCTAGGGCTGGTGCCACTATCGATAGGGAAACCTTGCTTATGCTTTATTGCCTTACGACCTTTACACTTTGGAATGTTTGTAATGTTTTGGATTAGTATTTACGGGTTAGTACAAAGTTTGGCTTGAATGATGAATGTTGAATTCTTGGGTGTAGATGTCGCTATGGAAAATAGTCTAGTGTCATGGCCACACACTTTTGAATCATGATGAGTTAAAATACTGGTTGAAAGGGTGTTGGCTTAATTTGAACGATTATTAGGCTCTTTTGGAGAAGATTAAACATCATCATCATCAAGGACTTATCACAAATCTCGTGGAATATTTTGATGTGATAATAGTGAAACTGCGAGGCGATATCGACCCTGAAAGCATGGTTGCAATCGAGGGCCAGCACCCATTATCCTGTCAATACTCGATTCGTGAGCACGAACATCGTTGAATTACACCTCTATTTACTGTCAAGCTTAATTTCTTACTCATGTCGTTAGAAACTTCATTGCCGCTCTAGTCCTTATTGATAAGAATCAGAAAAGCTATTGTGAATTTAGAAAAGCTCTCTAGTTCGAGCTGTTACTAGAAAACATATTTTATCTCAATCCATGTCAACTGTTGAGTAGTAAAATTAATTTGCTCTTGTGTGCAGGGATTCCATATCAATAAATGTCTCCATGTATGCGTATTATTAATAGCTCCCAATAAAAGGGGTCAGAAAGATATGCCAGCTTCTACAACCATTTCACCATTATGGCAGACTGATGTTTAGCTGGGTGTTTGCTGGTCATTAATGTATGTGCTACTTCGGTACTTTTTCCGGTACAATAATAAATATACAGGGTGGTTTTTGAGAAGGGCGGTGATGGCCAAGTCCGAAACCACAAGACTTAGGGAAATGTCCTGAAATAAGTCGTACCCTCGATTTATAAGAAAACAAAAACTTCCTTTTTTTTTCAAATCTTACTACTTGACCCAAAATAGACTATGTCAAAATGGATTTTACAAAAAAAGACCTAGTGATAAGAAAGTTTCCGTTTATCGGATTTGGATTTTCTCATAAATTATACTGTCCTAGTTTGAAAATGTTATTCAAGTTGCCAGTGAAATGGCAATTTATGCCATTTCACTGGCAACCATCGAGTTTAAAGTTAATTTACACTAGATAAACCTTCAATAGGTTGGAAATACACTAGGGGTGTTATTAATAATCCTGGCGTAGCGTTGGACTAGTTAATCCGTGTTTTGTCACATTTGCTCGAGTTGACAATTGCATGTCAATGCAAGAGACAAAACACGGATTAACTAGTCTAACGCTACGCCAGGATTATTAATAAAACCCTAGTAGTCTCCTATCTATTCTAGTATGTTGGTTGAAGTTAGTACACCATTCCGAAAAACCAATTCACATGTTGTGATAAATAGCTTCTTATTTCATCATTTGCTCAGTCGTTTGTTGGGTGTTAAGTTATGGGCATTCCGTCGAAGTGTGAAATATATGTATGATGAGCGATTAGTCATTGCCTGCAATAATTTAGGCTCAACATCAGTAAGATGTTTTGTGTCGAGCGCTTGTTAGCCTTACTTGTTGTGCGCGCGCTTGTACTCTCTACCACCACAATATTCCTGGCTCGATTATATGGAACAGGCTTTCACATCACAAACCATAACTCAGAACGTTTTTCAAATGCCACCTGTTTTACCATTTAGATGAATATGAGCTGTTCATTCTCTGATTTGCAAACGTAACGTAATATGTTATATATATTATGTAAGTGTGTTTTTAAATATATAATACAAATAAGCCTTAATTGTGAATAATTGACCTACCAATGTTATATTACTGTAACGCAATGGTTCAATAAATAAATATCTAATAATCATCGTCCTGTATTTATATAAGTGGTATAACATTATAAGCAATTAAGAATTTTATGTAACTTTTCTATTATTAGCGTTGTTTTTTTCTTTAAAAATCATAATAGAAAATAAATTGCCTAACTGCCTTGCGCTTAGATTTAAGCGGAGGCGGAGTATTACTTATTATTTCGAATGACCTCAGAGAGAGCTCAGTTGGTAGTAGCTCTGCCTCCTACGCTGGATGAGGGCGGGCGCTCGATCCCCACCGAGAACAAATATTTGTGTGGTGAACATAGATGTTTGTTCCTTGTCTGGGTTTTATATTGCATTCTATGTATGTATTTACAGAAAAATGTATACAAGTATTATATCAGCTATCTGGTTCCCATAGTACAAGCTTTGCTTAGATTCGGGCTAGATAGTGTTGTGTGGATTGTCTATTATATTTATTTATTGCATAAGCCTTCTCCATACTTAGTTGCCTGATCACAGACATTAATAAATTGCTGACCATTTATTTACATTAGCATCATTTCTTTATCGGTTTAATAACATTGATGGTTCCAGGTCGGCATTGGAGAACTACTCATGTGTGCTGATTGATGGAGTACTGCCCAACTTGCACCAGTAAACTGGCATCTCAGCTCAGTTGGTAGTAACTCTGTCTTATGAGCCGTAGGTCGTGGGTTCGATCCCCACCAAGAACAAAATTAAATATTTGTGCGGTGAATGGAGATGTTATGTTTGTTCTGTCTGGGTGTTTTATTGTATTCCAAGTATGTAGGTATTTACTAAAAAATAAATAAGTGAGTATTATATCAGCCATCTTGTTCCCATTTGTACAAGCTCTGCTTAATTTGAGGCTGGATAGTGTTGTGTATTTGAAAAAAAATCATGGAGGTAGACATTAGACAAAGTCAGCTTTGGTGTATGTGGTTGTGTGTGTGGTTGGCTTATTGTAAATAGTACCTCACTATGAACAGAAATAAAGTATCGAGCTTTTGTTATAACATTTTACAAGGTATTCACTTCAAGTGAGCAGAAGGCCTTCCACAAGCTCTGTCTGGCTTTGTCTCTGGCTCTGGTTTTCTAGTCTGTGTTAGTGCTCACCTGTGTACTATGTGTGTGGAAACGTTTCGTTTGACGTAGAATTTATTTATTCAACACTCACACAGACTCAAAACCAGAGCCAGAGACAGAGCAAGACAGAACTTGTGGTAGGCCTACTGGCAATACCTACAGTTGACTTTAGATTCCGAATAACGGTGAATGGAAGCATACTTGAAAACATTATAGAAATAGCGGTAGGTGTTGTCTTGCGAGTAGAAAGTTGCAAGACAGCCTTGTCTGGATCAGTGTCAGTAATTTTGTTAAATTGTACCGAGCACAGCAATAGCTGCTATGAATTCATTTTCAATGTTAGTTGGTTGGTACTTGTAAGCATAAGTTAAAGAATTACTTGTTAATAAATAAAAGTTATTTCACCAGGTTACGTGAAAATGCCCTCATGCCCTGCCCAATGCCTTCACGATGACAGATTAAGGAATGCAAGAAAATAATTTGATAAACGAACCCGGGCACCGTTTATAATATGAATTAGTGGGTCACTTCATCCACGGCCTCAGTTCCACAGTCTATTGTACTCAGACTCTATTAACTGCTTCAGAAGTTCATAGCAGCGGCGACATCTTTTATTATCCATTCTTAAGTGGGTCTTCTTCAACTTATTGTGAGCACTCCGACCTTCTTTTTAGCCGTGATTGTATTGTGTTAAGTATTTTGACACATTGCTCTGTATTGTTTACGTTTTTTTGAAGTCGTAAATTATTTTTTGAATACGTTGAGGGTCTCTGTGACCGCATTTGACGAGGATTCAATGGTGTGATTTAGGGTTAACTTGATTTTATGATTTATGTGATGTATCTGTTGTAGCGCTACGCGGATCGTCGGAATTTCAATTTTATAAAAAGAAAAAATATTATAAGGATTAAACTAAAAAAAATTTGTGTTAAAAATAAAATGAACTGAACTTGCTCACATGTTTAATTCTTGATGAGTTGGTGGGATTGTTAAAAAAAACTACTTTTCCTTTTTTAGGATCACAAAGTAGTTTGTTTATTCAGCCTAGAGTGTCCCACTGCTGAGCAAAGGCATCCGCCTTTTACTTCCAGTCATCTTGGTCCTGACCTAAATTCGACCTAAAGCAGAAAGTTTAGTGTCTTATAGAATTTTAAATTATAGGCCCCAACACAATCAGTTTTAGGTCTTTAGCGGTGTTTTTGTAGTCTATCGAGCACATTCGTTGTCTTATTGTAGTGCTGAGTGTAGACAGGTGACAAAGATACAGCGGTACTTTGAGCGGAGCGCGACGAACAAGTGTGCTAACCGATTTGAAAGCTGAAGCCTTACAATGGAGGCACACAGTAGCGGGCTTCCGTGTCGCAAGGAGGCCTCAGAATAAATACGATACAATGTAGATAGGCACTTAGATAGACATCAAATTTGACAGTACATACATGTCATGACCTTATTCTCAATGCTTGATCTCCTTATTAAATTTAAGAGCTTAGCTCTTGTCGGGGTTTTGATGCAGTTTTTTCCACGAATGCGGCCTCCTTGACTTCCTTAGGGCGCTTGTACACGCTAAGAAAAAACGCCGGGTCTACCCAAGAATTCGTGTCGTAACTAGAAAATAACTGTGTACACTGCTCGCAGCGGTGCACGAAAAAAATCGACCCTTCTGGGATCAAATGTCGTAAAAGCCAACTCATTCTGGGATCAAATGTCGTAACGCCTAGTCATGAGTTGGCTGTTACGACATTTGATCCCAGAATGAGTTGGCTTTTACGACATTTGATCCCAGAAGGGTCGAAATCTTATCTGCGCAAGACACGACGCGGCGAACGTTGTTGCGTTTTCGTGTGTGGAAAAAACAAAATTCTTGTCGTCTACACGAAGAATTTGTCTTGTCTGCCGCAGGAACGGCAAATTTTCTTAGCGTGTAGAATAGAATAGAATAGAATAGAATAGAATAAGCTTTATTCAAAAACCAAGCAATTCAGTAGAAATATAAACACAATATGTTGCTACTAAAAATAAGGGTACATGGAGAAGTTCCTAGTTAAATGCAATTTAATTTGGCTTGTGCACAGTTATTGTTGTATTGCAGTATCTACACTAAGTGATAAACTTGTGTTGTAGATACCGCGTTACCTTCCCATAGTGTTGTTTACATAAATGCCATGTTGAGCTGTTATTAATATTGTGTGGAACGTAAGTACAATTTTATTTTACCTACTAGTTTTTAACTAATATTACAATTCCTACTGTTTACTATCTTTAACTTGTTACAATGCAAAATAAAATAAAATCTATTTGATTAAAATTTACGTTAGCCAAATGATATTATAATAATTAATACAACAAATAAATTTAATTATGACTTTTCATGCATAATCACTTTGTTTTTTACAGGATATAATATAACAAGGATTACGCGTGCAAGCTACATTGGTAAGTACCTACTTATATTTGAATACAATATTAATTAATTATTATTGTTATAGTTATACGAGTAGTTAATTTTTATATAGAGGTGTGCGGGTGTGTGTGCTTAAGTGTGGGTGGGCGCGTTTTGTGTGGATGGGTGAGTCTATGTTAGAGTGAGTGTGTTTGTGTGCATGAATGAAGATAAATAATGTCTTTTTTTTTGTGATGTGTAAATATTATGTATGAGTCCGAGAGGTATCCCACTGACTACTTGATAACTTTTAACAACTGTTCTGCCTCCTGATACTCAAGTGCAAGAAGCCATTATTATTATTATTTATTATTTAACTCTTTATTGCACTAAACTTAATGCTATGTACAAAAGGTGGGCTTAATGCTTTAAGCATTTTCTACCTGCCAACCTTAGAGGTAGGAATGGCGTTGGCGTGCTTACATAAAAAAAGGAAAGCTTAGGTATTAAAATTAACAACAAGGTACAATACTTATTAGACATTGCATTATCGCCTCTTTGCACTTCACATGGTTTACGTGGATTAAACCACTTATCGCCTTATTAGCTTTGTTATACAATAATGGACCTAAAAAGCTTTGGTGGCGTTGGGCAAATGCAGTACGCACCGTGGGTTTAATTAGAACTCGATCTTTTCTTCGTTTTCCAGTAGACAAATTATCATTTACATTAGCCTTTCTGTGCTCAAATAAAATAGCATTATAAATAAATAGTTTACGAACAGTAAGTACTTCACAGTCAGAATATAAGTCTGTTGTTGGAAATCTGTATGGTCTAAAAGTGGCCACTTTTAACAGCGCTCTTTGTGCACGTTCTAGTTGTAACATATACGTGACACAAGCTCCTCCCCAGGCAGTGTTGCAGTATGTTAAAATTGACCTACATAATGAATTGTATACTTATAAGCAATTTCCGATCAGCTACTTCCCTTAGATTTTTAAATACATAAATTAATTTGCGCACACGACCTGATAGGACATTAATATGTTGTTTCCAGTTAAGTTTGTCATCAATTACAACGCCTAAATACCTGATGTTTTGAACTTGTTCCAGTCCAGAACAATCACAAGAGGCAAGTGTGCAGTTTGCATGTGCTCTAATAGTTATCACTGGGGTTCTGCTACGTGGATTTGTGAACGTCATAAATTTGGTTTTACTTATGTTAAGTGCCAGCCGATTATCCTGCAGCCAATTTATAACCGATTTTAGGCCTTCTTCTGCACGAGTTCTTACTTCTTCCCAACTATCACCTTCGAAGATCAACGCAGTGTCATCCGCGTACGAAAATACATTACCATGATTTAGTTTTAGGTTACACAGATCATTAACATAAACCAAGAAGAGGCTGGGGCCCAAGACACTTCCTTGTGGCACACCGTAAGTTACAGGTTGTTCCTGACTAAATATATCACCTATTTTAGTTTTCTGTATCCTATCCGTTAAGTAATCTGACAGCAGTTGAAGAGAGCTATCCCGACACCCAACAAGTTCAAGCTTTTTTATAAGTATGGGTACAAGCGCCCTTAGACGGCACGACAGCAACCTTTTCTTTTATCTGCTTCACGTAACTTATTCTTGACCTTCCTCTTTCCAGTTTTCCTTCAATTATGTTACTATGTAGCTGTCATATCATAGAAGATTTCCAAACATTTTTCCTCTTCGGTTTTGTGTTCTCTCAAGTACACCCACACATAGAACAAACATCTACACCCACGTGCTCCAGCGCAGAAGCTCCAGGATTATTACCAACTGAGCTATGAAGGCTGTCAAAAGCGGTTGTGGCGAGATATAAATAGATACACCCCATCTGCACAGGAGGGTCATTCTATGGCGTCCACATTGTTATGGCATGGCATTTCAACATAATAATTCGTGTCGAGGTGCACATGCACATATGCCACGGTAAACCATTACCATACGCTTAAGAATCCTCTGTCAAGAGCCGACTGACAAACGCGGCAGTAGTGAACAAAAGCGGCAAACGTGACAGCATAAATGAAATGAAATCAATTCAAAAGTTATTTTTATAGGCCACACAACAAGAACAGTACTAAGAGGCGCACATCGAGGTGATGGCGATGGTGATCAGTGAAACGCTGTCAAATATCACTGTCACTAAGTGACAGCGTTTCACTGATCACCATCACAGATCGCTTAGATGTGCGCAAGGCTTTACACAAGGATGATATACAAGTAACAATGACAAAAATTGACCGTCACTCAGCATAAGCTATAGTAGCGAGTGCCACTATAACGCTCTAACAATATTCATTTTTAACAATACTGAGCTGCATTTGAAGTTGCTTTCTTAGTTAGTATAACTTTCAACAGTTTAGTTTAACAATACATAAGCTTTTGAACCTAGCATGGATGAACATAATCTTCAATAAATGGAATTTGAATTTCCAACAGAATATTTTTTCTTCTTCAATATTTCGTATAAGCGACTGATCGAAGCGACGCGTGACCCAAGTGCTGGCGGCATTGCTGTTTTTAGCGCGAAATCTACTTACCTGTATTATTATTTGAAATGATGGTATTGATTTCAGCGAAATAATTTAAACTTTTAGATTCATTTTTTTATGTTATCAGTTTACACCCTAGAGTGATACAATTACCCTTTGTACACATTTGATTTACATAATAATGTACTATGTTTATGTACAATGAGTGGTAATCGGCGGAAGCTCAGTGGGCACGTCTCTTGGCCGCAGCCCCTAATGCGTAGTCACGGCGAGCATTCCCCTCACAATTAGCAGTTTATTGCCGTTCTCATTGGTCGGCTTGCATGTACGCTCACACCTTACTTACATAACTGTGTTAAAGACTATGTATTAGTAGGTACATGTACCGTGCTTATATTAGCTTCCACTCACGGCGCTCGTGGCTTTGAAATAGTCTTGTATGTAATAAAGCCATCTAAATAAATAAAAATGAATAGCGTATTTATTCAGTAGAATCACAAGACTTACTATAAACGTCTTAAAGCTATAGGTGAGTCTAGGTGCCAATTCCATGCGACCAAGCCTTGAAGAGCAGGTAACAAACTACGTCTTGGCATCACTTTTGGAAACTTAGAACAAAAGTGTTGAAGAAAAGGATCAATCATTCACTGATGTTTATAGTCTAAGATCCCTAGAAGAAGGACCTTCACCGAGCTGGTTATTTAATGAAACGTATTTTATATATAATTAAACATGCCAATAAATATATTCTATATGGGTTGCCTATCAAATTTCAGTCCAGGATAATTATGATTAATTAATAATTAAAAAAAAAAAAAAATTAAACTTTCCACTGGTTTGTTTATTAAACAAATTCTATACCAATCGAAAGTATAGACCACAGTATTTTTATTCAATAAACATACCGGTGCAAAATGCTAGTATCGATTTTCCTGTTTATACCTGGCTACCCGAGAGTTGTGACCGGAAAAAAATAGGCAACCTAACGTTTGCATATTCTATGGGGTCTATACTTTCGATTGGTATAGAATTTGTCTAATAAACAAACCGGTGGAAAGTTAAAAAAGCATTATATTTTTTTTAATTATGAATTAATCATATCCTGGACTGAAATTTGATAGGCAACCCATATAGAATATATTTATTGGCATGTTTAATTAAATATAAAATACGTTTCATTAAATAACCAGCTCGGTGAAGGTCCTTCTTCTAGGGATCCTATACTATTATCAATAATAAATAAACGTGCTTCTATTCTCAACTATTCCACTCGCTTAATGACTTTTTGGCGGTGCCGATCAGTACACCGCAGAACGCTTAGATGTGCGCAAAGCTTTATTTCACATATTTTGTCCCTAATTACGGAGCACTGCTATAGTGCCTACTGAACTATGCATGGGTTTCATTTCTGAATATAATTCAATGAAGAGATTTACATAAGTATGTGGATATAAGAAAATTGGTTTAACATTTTCTATATCTTTTTCATTCAACATCTACCAATTAAAACCAAATTAAAAACGGTCAAAATGTTAATCATTTTATTTTTCACATGATAAAACAATGGCTACCGACAGTTGCGCGTTCCTCGTTATCTTGTTCATCAGTGCCTTTCTTTAGATCGTCCAAATACGTTATATACAATTTTAATTTCCACTTCCGTCGATCAATCCAGAATAACTTGGCCTGTAGAATATACTATCGTCGAAGAAATGCTGTTTTGTTTAGGCGTTGGAAGGCATCGCTGGGTGTCTTAATACATTGGACTTGTAATAAAAATATTTGACCGTAACATAAGTGAATAAAGTATTAGATATGAGGAGTGATCGTCACGGTGGTTGTGGGATTCGGTTGATGTACTTTTAATTGCACCGGTGTAAACACTCCGCCCATTACTTTATACAGGTTGAACATTTTCAAATTCAATTGAAACTAAATAAAATTATTATCGACATCTGCACTATGTGGCGTAGCTGTAGAAATAATAAATGCCACCAACATAGCATTTATTATTTCTATGGTTGACAGAATAGAGACAGAGACAGAGACTTTGCTATTAAAATAATTGCAGCCATAGAAATGAATCCCTTTACAAACTAATTTTCTTACGATTAATATTTTTTTTACGTGTATTTTTATTATTGTTATTATTATTGGTAGGCATATGATGACATTCAATTATATTTAGGTCTAAAGTTCTTTGGAATACAGTAGCCAAATTGATTTCCATAACGAACATTGAATATAATTGGCCTAGTAAGCAATTATAACAAGTAAAAAGGTTTTACGTAAAGATTCTTTATTTAAAATCTTTGTTTTAAATAAAGAATCACCTGTCTATAGACATCGTTTTGGTTAGAATCTTTTTAGTCGTTTAACCCTTCAAAATTATCATGCGCCTTGGAACCAATACTTTAAAATTCCTGATGTAGTATCGCAAGGTGTTTGAATATGATTAGCAGCTTGTCAAAAATGAGTTAGAACACAGACTGTGTAGTAGTTGCATACCCAAAAATCTAATGTATTCAAATTTTGAACAGTGGAAGGGTTGGATATCCATACAAACAGTTGGGTAATTACCGTACTATACTTACTTCTTCTATTCGTTTCTCAAGAGTTCTACCAAAATCTGAGAGAATTGCAAGATCGTTTTATTAATTTTATTCTTATTTCTATGACCTGACAAGGCTGACCGTGGCGAGAAACCGGGTCGCAAAGTAAAGTAAAAGGGAATAATCTTCTAATAATGACGTATACATAGTAATACCTGTAGGTAGTACCTGTTATTCCATGAGGTAAGATAGGTGTATAAAAAAAGTGAATTTCAATAAAATGAATTCGGTCTAGAATTCTTGATAATGTGATCTGCTCAGATATTCAAAGTCAAAATCAAAGTATATTTATTTGTCGAGTTACCTACATGTAAAAATAAAATTAGCTAACAGTGAAAAATGTATTTATTAATAATATGCACCTCATAAAAATTGTTACTTTGTTAAAGTCCTAGGATTAAAATAATGATACTATTATGCTAAATAACAAACAAAATTTTCTGTATGGATCATGGACATGTCAATGCATTGTGTACACTTTCAAATGAAAGTGATTCAGATGGGAACTATCTTAATAAAACAATAAAAGTAAATATTATAGACAATCCACACAACACTATCTAGCCCCAAACTAAGCAGAGCTTGTACTATTGGAACCAAATAGCTGATATTATACTTATAGACATTTTTTTTTGGTAATACATACATACTTAGAATACAATATACAATTTTAAGGGTATGTAAGCTTGGTGCCTATTATAAAACATAAAAGGCAGTGGTTGGACAGACCGCAACACATATCAATTTAACCTGCAGTTGTCATATTATCTTGTTAGTACGTGGTAACTTTAAAACAGTCTTAGAACATGGCAGTTTTATCGATGAAAAGCCTTGGCGGCAATATTTGTCGTAGATGACTATAAAGATAAGGCTACCCTCCGCTAAGTTACAAATGTTCCTATACGCAAGGGGTGCTAAATCGTCCCGACACACATTAACATATCAGTTTTACATCATTTTGCATAATCACCAGTTTATAATGCCATAAAAAGGGTTAATTTTAGTATAGTACGTTAACAAATTAAAATTAGTTTGTAGGAATAAAAACAAGAATAGTAGTATCGTATCGGAATCGCATAAAGTCATGAATCTTAACCCATACGAATACGGAAAAGCTTAACAAGAGCAATACAGTGTAAAACATAAAACTAGAACAAATATTTAGCAATAACCCGCTCAATTCAATCAACAATCAATGATTTTTTCTGACGATCCTTCGTAGAGAGGTAAAACACGAGTCTACAGTTTAAATTAGTACTTAATATTTGTTCTAGTTTTATGTTTATCAATGGAATTCCTCAAAGTCACGCCGAATCAATTAAATAGAAAGAAAGTAGAAGAAAGAAAGAGAAGACAGTACAGCCTTATTAAAAATGAAGGTTTGGTCCCAGACATGCAAGACTATACTTAAATAAAAAAAAAAAACACACAACCGAATTGAGAACCTCCTCCTTTTTGATTGGAAGTCGGTTAATAAAATCAAGATTGAAAAATAAACGAAATGGCAGAAAAAGCACGGCACAGCTCGGATGTTTTCTTGAACGAGTCTTGGATTTGCTTTTCAATAACATAGTCAAAGTTAAATCTTACAGCTACTATAGCATATTAGCCTATGATGCCAACTTTCTAGCAATAGTGCTTGCTGCACTTCTTCTACTTCTTCCTATCGTGTCACTGGTTCGTTCTAGTCAAGTGTCGTGAAAGGATTTTAAGTGCGCCTCAAAGCGGCTCCACTAAGGAAAACTTTCGGGATCTTGTTAAAACTCTCTGTCCTTCTCTCTCTCCTAATCTTTGATATTTTTTGTCAGGCATCCATATACTAATGTGGATAAGTATTTATAACAATCGTTGTAATAATCGCGAATGATATAATTAAATGAAACGTGAATGATTAACGTGGTCCTAGGTTACCATATATTCATGCCTCGCATAATTGCTTGTTCCTGCATAAATTTTTAGACACGCGGTCTATTTAGATGCTACCAACATAATATGAGTGAACAATGTTCGTGTCTCATCGCGATATAATACTCGTATGTGCAGTCAATTGTTAGGAGTGCACTTCGTTGTATTTTATACACTTCTATAGATGGTAACTATAGCTTTTGAACGACAATTTCCGTGACAGAATGTCATGGACTAGTGATTTTACGTACTTATATTAGCACGAGGTGGTTAGGCTTAGGCATATCATGAGTAATAGCACAGTCAACTTTGCTTTAAAATTACCATTTTGTGGCGTACTGTGTAAGGGCCAATTCATGTATTTACCTGCAAATTTAAGCCTCAATCTCAATCTTTTACACATCAAAATAAGGTTGAAATTAATTTGACAAATTATAGCCTCGATATGCCTCGATTCCATCATAATCATCATCTCAACCCGGTAAGTGTTACCCACTGCTGTAGGCCTACCATGAGCTCTGTCTGGCTCTGTCTCTGGTTCTGGTTTCAAATCTGTGTGAGTGATGACTAAATAAATCCGACGTCAAAACGTCACACACACATTATAATGAACTCGTGAGCACTCACACAGACTCAAAACAAGAGCCAGAGACAGAGCCAGACACAGCTCATGGTAAGCCTACTGGGTATTCATTTTCTGCCAGCCTCTTCTGTCCTGCGCGTCTCTTGACCAGTTGTTTCCTGCGACCTTTACAATGTCGTCGACCCATGGCGCTTTCGGACGACCCAGATTGTTTCGGTTTCTTGCTTCGATTTAGTTTACTAGAAATTGTCCCGTAACTGAAAAGCGAGAGGGCTGCCTGGACTCGGTAAAAATGTTTCCACGATCTGGCAAAATCTTGTTCCGGGTTGAATATTTACAAATCCTCATAAGTAGGTACTACATTTCTGAGAAATACTACCTATTTACTTACTTGCGATCGGTTGAAAATTCTTAGCAACGAAGCTCAATACTTTTTCTACCTATCAAATGAATAGCAAAAATTTTGTTAGACACAACGGAATCAATGAAAATACCCCGTAATCGCTTTACTTAATTCTTATGACACTGAAATGTGCCCTGTCGGTAAACCGCATAGCAGACTCATACTTTATCAGAGATTCCTGTCGCAGCAAAAAGTAAATTAATAACCCCAAAGCTCCGTCATATGCAAATCATCATATCCCCTCGCTAAAGCCTTGGTTCTTAAAAAAGACAATGCTGTCAAATTACGGCCACAATCACGTAGTGTGGACACTTAAAAAAAATACCACTATGCCTACCATGAGCTCTGTCTGGCTCTGTCTCTGGTTCTGGTTTAAATTAAAATTTTAAATTATAGAAGCTTGATTGATTAAAAAGTTGTATAAAAAGTTTATAAATCATTCGATTGGTGCAAATACCTTAACCGAATGGTCTGTTGCGTGACGATGGTAAGCGGCCTGACGGTATGACGCTTGTTCCTTGGGAGTTGGGGGGGCCACTTGTGTGGGATGCTACGTGTGTCGACACACTTGCGCCTTCTCATCTGCCAAGGACATCCGTTGTGGCGGGCGCGGCGGCAGATCTGGCCGAGGATCTCAAGAGGCGCAAATATGCAGGTCTCGACAGAGCCTACTTATTTGCTCCTCTTGGGGTTGAGACTCTGGGTCCGTGGGGAACCGAGGCCTCGCGGGTTTTCAAAATTTTGTCTAGGCGACTGATTGAAGCGACGCGTGGCCCAAGAGCTGGTGGGTATCTGGCGCAGCGTATAAGCATTGCTATTCAGCGTGGCAATGCCGCCAGCGTCTTGGGGACGCTTCCGTCTGGCACTGATTTGGATCAGTTGAGCTATCTCTAGATCGTTTGTAACGATCTGCAGATAGCTCAACTGTTTCTTGTGTGTTTTGTACATTTTGTAAATATTTTGTTTAATTGTAAGTTTCTTTGTGTAAATAAAAAGTTTACTATTTAAAAAAAAAAATACCTTAATATTCATTTACTTATAGATTTGACGGCTGCTGTTTTCAGGAAACCTGGACTCAAGAACGATATCTAGCACATCACGGCTCCCATCGTACGTCTTGTTTAAAATTCGTTCCCCGCGACTCCGATATGCAAACGACGGGCGACAGTCGAATACAAAAAGCTCGAGCGCGGTGGCAGCGAGTAAATCAATCGATCAACGCCGGATATAGTCGTAGGAATACGTCTTCATTGTGTTCATTAGCGTCGTTGCAGCGAGCGGGCCGCGGCCGCACCTGCCTCAAATGTCCTGCATTCCGCAAAAAGCCCACGAATTGAACACCCCTACAGTATTGAATAATCGGCGGCTCATTGAATCACATGCACTGGAGGTCCGCTTCTAATGTATGTAAACTATATTCGATTTCATGTTTCGCGATTATTTGATATGAATAGGTACCTACCCTTTTTTAGGTATCATTTGGTTAGAGTGTTTCATCAACTTGTTTTAGAACAAGTTGATACTATCTTGTAGTCTTCTGCTAGCTAAGATTTTTTTTAAACTACGTATATTTTGGTTATAACACATAGCTCACCCATTTCAACACTAGAGCATGCTTTTTAGAGCATGCCGAGAAACAAACACCTGATATTAAGTGGTAACCATAGCCTATAACAAAGTAATTTCTCGGAGGTAACACACGTCAGGAATGTGCTCTATGATGCACTAAACTGCGTCCATAAAGTTGAGGCATATCATAGGTTCAGTCTCATGTGCCAGTAATTTCACCGTCACCCTTCAAACCGAAACATAGCAATGCTGCTTCATGACAGGAAGAGGCATGGTAGTGACGTCGAGCCCGTCACAAAGAGCTCTACTACTACATAATACCTTCCAACCAAATATAACACCACAAGAAAGAGATAGACGCACTCTCATCGTATTTTTTTCGCTTTTCGGTGTTTCAATTACTGAGGCACTTGTGGCATACAAAAACACAATGCTATGGATTGAGACCGTTACAAGCTATTATACGCTATTAACACCCTAATTACAGATCAAACGATGTAACCACAATTCACTCAATTCTCGACTTTCTTGTCATAAAAAAATTCACGGCAAGAACCGTAGTTTAGCGGTTTTGTAAATTACGTTTTGTTGTGCGTAATATCAGTTAAATACCGAGGAACAATGGAGGAGCTTGCATTGTCTACGTTTCTTTGGGATTTTGCTTGAACTCAATCTGTGTATGCAATCCGGGAGTACTGTACTGTGCAATCAATAAAGCTTTTAAAAAGCCAGCTTTTAGCGTCTTGAAAAAATACAGAAATAATCCTAACAAACCAATGCCATTGTTCGACTGTAATTATAAATATCGCAATGAGTTAAACTGCAAGTTTTTTCTCATAAAAATATAATTGCAAGCCAAATAAAAGGCTATAGAAATTGCATCAGAGTGTCTGACAGTGTAAATAAATGATATTATCCCTAATAGCTGACCTTGCCGGTGCAAATCTTTTAAAGCATTCAGACCACTATTAAGTATCACTCATTACATACTCATTATCCTTTTATTTTATTTTAAATAAACCGCAAACCACAGCGACTTCCGTATTTTTGTTGTTATTTTCTGAATTCATGACTGTATTAAAGTTTTTACGAATTATACAGTTCATTGTTGTTTGTATTCCAATTGTCAATGTTTCTTTGCATAATAAGAAACTCACAATAGCAACCTCAACAGACAGATATATTCACTCAGTCCCATTTATATAAGGATCTTATTGTTGCTCATAACTTTCTCACGTTTTCATTTCTTGTTTCCCTTCTGTTATGGCTTGTTTCTCTTCAGTTGAAAATATTTAAATGCCGTTTAACTATATATAAATAAATGTGTCTATAAAAAATAAAAACAAAATGTTGTTATAATATTTGAACATTTTGCGATGGGGTATATTGTGTTTTGTCCCCCTGCTAAGCCAGCCCAGCTCCTTAAAATAGCAGAGTAGGACCTTGGGTTGATGGCAACAAAGTTCCAGTGGACTGGATGGAGATGGAGATGGATGTAGAGAGATGTGTATATACTTATGATAATATTAAGTTCTATAAAAGTAGGCTGTTGATTTATTTCAGTGAGATATTATCAGTTTTCAGTAGGTTCTCCATTAACTACATTCTACTTCTCATGCTTAGAGGTAACACCGTGAAAAGAGGTACATTCAACCATTTAGTTTAACAAAAGAGGGACACTGTCTGGACTGAAGTTGCTTAGGTCATTAAATTTACTGCAAACGACACGAAACCACCACTATGTAAAGAAATAAACCTTATTAGGGCGCTTTATCACGCCGTCTGAACGTGTACTCTCGGCTATTTACGAGCACGTGTAAGTATATGCCTTTAATTGTATTTATAAATCATAGGGACGGATCTGGAACAAAACTCTTTGGTCCATAAAAATACTCATTGTGAGAAGTTATTCAGTCCTATCTAGTAATTTGACCAAATATTCAGTAGAGAAAGGAAAGGTGAATGGGATGCAAATTTTGATTGAAAGGTAGTTTTAAATGCTAGTTTCTTCAGTCTAACTAAACTCGTCTCGTGAACGTCCCGTTGTAATGCGAGTATACCTTATGCGGAGGACCAGCGAGCGGCAACCCATAAACGTAGTCAACCGTCCATTTTCCCGCTATCGCGACTACAGCGGCGGACACGCAGGCCTTTACCACTACCACGAAACAAAATCGCCTTAACTGGCATGCTCAGCTTTTGTAAATTACACTTAAATGCGAGGTGTTAAGGTTGAGTTTTGATTGGTTTTGCGTAATATTATGGACTGTTTGGACGAGATGACTGTACATTAGCATAACAACTCGAGCACCCCTTAACGCAGCATGCTTGGTCACGCTGCCCCCCGACGTTGGTCGCAATTTCTAGAGCGGGGCTTTTCATGAAAAGTGCTACGACGGTATGCTAATAAGATATTAACAATATGAAAATGAAGGAAAATAGGTTGGTTATTCTTTTGTAGGTTATTTAAAATTCTTTCAGAGTGTATAAAGAGCACTCCCGTAAATAGAAGGGGCATGGAGAGCAAAAATCATTGATCGTTGATCAAAATGCTCCGATGAAGTTTTTAGGAACAGCCTTTATTGTACACCCTTTACGGAAACAACATTTACATCTATTATGCTCTTATTGACGGGACGCTATAATATTGCCTGGGAGTCCCAGGTACCTACTGTCCCAGTTCGGAACATTTTTTCAAGTTGCAAGTACGCTTGCCCAGCACCTAGAAGTCTATAAGTATACCTTCACAACCAATCTATAGGTCTCATAGGTTACCTGACGATGTTTTCTTTCTTTACTTTTTAATTTTTTTTACTATACTTTACTGTTTTCCTTTATGTTTTTTTGTTTCATTAGGCGCTTAAACATATTCATTTTTCAAAATGACCATGATACGTAAACGGCTGGATTCGAACCCGTGATTTTAATATTGAGGCAACAGATACTAAATCAATACTTAATCTTGTAAATTTACCTATTTATTTTACTAGCAATAATTTCTTATGCACCCCATTTTTCTTGAAAATACATACATCAACGTCATGTTGCGGGCAAACTCGCTTTTCACGTAAATCCAATTTGTGCGGCTCGTCCGTGGGCGACTCGTGGCTGGCCGTAATTATTCACGTGTTATGACATCTCATTTACATATAATCGGTGAAGCAGTCTTATAAAGCCTGTTTTCCAATACTGGATTCGAGTGCTCTATCATAGCAGGCAAAAACCGTGTGAAGGAAGCTGTAAGATGAAAGGTGGCAATAGAAAGATAATATCTTTTAGGTAAGGTTTTTTGACGTAAAAGCTAGATTTAACTAATTTGAGCAATGCAATTCCGGTTTTCATAATGAGATGTTCCTAGATCAGTCGAGAGATTGCGTATCTTTTGTTGCAATCAAAACCTAGTCGCATCTGTCAGTTTTGAAATTATTTTAAGGTTCGATTGCATTAAAAAAGAATTGCAACAAGTCTAAATGATGACGTAATAAACATGATATTAATTCCGCTTTAAAAAAAAAGCATGGCAACGATAGATTGAGGTCGAAAAATGATGGCAACAAAATATTGTGTAATCGCTCTTTCTTGTTAGTATCATTTATTTTGTTAATATAAAACTTATGATTGCAATAGAATTACACAATAGCTCAGCTGACCATAGCGCGTCGCGAGTTTGCTTTGGTTCCAGTGGAAAGCAACCCTGATGCGTGAGGCAAGCCATAGTCCGCAAGCCAGGCCATTCACACGAACAACTCCTATCTTGATTGAAGCCGGCCTATGAAAAGCTGCGCTAATTAAAAAATAAACTGTAGCTATGATGGCTCGTGAATAATTCACGAATGAGATTTACCTACCTACCTAGGTAACTGCTATTTTTATCATATTGTAAGATCTGGGTGATGCAAGATTCTTTTTACCCGATCAATTCGAAACAAAAAGGAGGGTTATGATATTTGCCTCCTCTGCTATTATAACAATTGCACTACCTCTCAGAGCCCGCCTATAAAAGACATGATTCTTATAATAAGTATAATATATATTAATTAGTTGCTTAGCTTAGCTTTTTTCTTTAAATATTTGGGTCAATATAAATGTTTGAATTTTTCTTTAATTATTTCTGTCAAACGTTAAATTGTACAATTATTAGCAATCCATGAAACCTAAGTCTAACTTTTATTACATACATTAGAGAAAAAATAGATGTTTTTAAGAAACACTATCTTTTTGAAACCAATTCATTTAATAACTCCATACGGGACTAATAGACTGCAGATAACTGTAACATTAGAACAGTATGTGAGAGGTAGGTAATTATTTTTGCTGATCAAAATCAGCATTTTCCAAGCAGCACAATAAGCAATTGGAAAGCTCGAGATGTGTGTGAAGCATGCTATTTGCATGGCCTGCACCGCTTAGCTCATATCTATGCATATCGCCGTTCCGAAACCCATTGTGCCCAGTGCAGACCGCGAAGCGAACAAAATCGCCTCCTTTATTTGCGAAATGCGGTAGCGATAGGAAAATCTAAAGGAAATTCTGGTTAGAAATTGTATTTTGGCTAATAAAAACGGAACTAAATAGGCATCGAGCCGGTTTTCCGCTCTTTCGTTTTCTACCTTTTTTGTACGACCATTTCTACCTACATATTTGTGATTGATAGTAATTATTACTTACCAAAAAAAACTGAGAAATTAAAAAATTGAAGAGCAACAGTCTGGTGTGGTACGGGCTTGTCATGAGGAGGGATGAAAGCCATATGACTAGGAGAGTGATGAGTATGAATGTAGATGAATATTTGGGTAGAGGTAGGCCAAAGGAAAGATGGATGAACAGTGTGAATGATGTCATGGATAAGAAAGACGGGAATACAGAGATGACGGCTGATAAAAGAGAATGGAATAGGATAACATATTGTGCCGACCCCATATAAAGTGGAATACGGGCAAGAAGAAGAAGAGTAATTAGTACTTACCATGCAGAAATTAAATCTGCATCGTTTTTCAAAATCAAATCATCAACTACATCAATAAGTCTCATAAAGGACATTATTTGGTCTCTATTTGGACTCCCCTATTTGTCCCTAATATCCCTAAGAATCAAGAATAAAGTTTTGCGAACCGTACCCACCCTTCACTTGGCATGTTGTGTGTACTTTCAGTTTAAACTACCTACATAGCTACGTTGGAAACCGTATGTGAAATGACGATTAAGAACTGTTGTAAGTAGTCTTTGTTAGACTGCAGATCAGATAAGTTGAGCTATTGTACAGTTCTACATTAAATTCGAATAGTACCACGGTTCAGAATTACCATTCTATAAAGAGGGTAATTATCGAGAATTTAAATGTACAAAGACAAGTATATTGAAACCTTCAGATATCATCGTTTATAATTCAGCTTGTTAAATCCATCTATTGTCAGGATTTGGTTCTCACGTCATTTAATTACTTAACAGTTTGAAAGGTAATTAGCGATTGAATCAAAATTACGATAGAAATTTTAATGATAGCCTTCGTCGTACAATCCGAGAGCCATGCTGCCCACCACGAGACAGCCTGAACATTGATAAATGCTTTAATAATGGAAACGGTCTAATCGAACATTCCCATAAAGTAGCAAGGAGTGTAATTACGAGTTGCTGGACAATTGGTTTCCGTGAGTTGGAAATCGGTTGATGCGCGGTAGCCACCGGAGGGGCTTATCGTGAACTACATAAGTCGCTATTTATATTTACATAGTAGGTCGAGTCGAGCGTCAGTTGCTCGATTTTTTCTGTTAATGTATGTAAATGGGAAACAATTAGGCGAGTTAATACACGGGGTAGGCAGTACGCAAGTGCGCCTCATGCCCCTTCCGCAGTTGCCATATGTTGTGGGCGGGCGGCGCTCGACGTAGCGTGTTTTATAAACTTTAGCGTTTTATTTGGCTATTTTCAAATGGGGTAGTAAATTTTAATGTTTTTTCAAGTCGTTAAATACATTTTATAAACTTGTTGTGGTAGAAATGTGGCCCTGCATTCGGTTAAACCTGTTATAAACATGGTTGATTGTATGGTAGTACCTACCAATTCATAGCCTACCTTCTATTTTAAAGTTACCTGAACAGTTCTGTCGCTAAACACAATAAATGTATTACTATATTTATTTATTTAGTTATGATAAAAAGTTTAAGGTAAATAACCTTAAGAATACTTTTTAGAATCTGTCATAAGCCGTAGTACCTACCTAAAATGTCTTACCTTTTGCCATGTTTTTAATAGATAAACAAAGAAGGGAAAGATTAAATTGAAAGCATTGTTTAATAAGTAGTTTCTCAACCAATGATCATGAGCAACCAATGCTTTGTTTGGTTGAATGTTTTTATCTGCATGCCACATGATGGGAAGAGCGAACACTTTGCAACTGCTTTTTGCTCGAGGGTCGACTAGGACTTTTGTAATTTTTCAATGAAGAGAACTGTCAAAAAATCTATGATTAAGTGCTCGAGGCTCGACTCAGGCACTGTTTCTGAATACGTGCCTAAGTCAGGTGGCTGATGAGATAACATTTTCAGAGCGCAAGCATCAAAGATACCCTGATGTTTCATTAAAGATCACCTGCAAAATTAATAATAATAATAAATAAATACTAATAAAATAAACCGATATAATACCGACTTCAAATAAAAAAGATGGTTCTCAGCATAGTTGTATTTTTAATGTTTATTATCCCCTAACTTCGTCATTTATATAAGCCGATTTGAAAAAAACATTTTTTATCTGAATGGTTGAGTTCTTACAGAAATTTCATCAAAATCGCTGTAGCAATTTGGTTATGAAGTAGGTTCCTCATTTTTTATGAACAACGGCATAATATTTAACATGATTTTGACTCCCGATATTTCGGCACAGTTGCACAGTTCCCGTTCCCGTTGTTCATAAAAATATACAGTGTTGTTCACCAGGATAATTCTAAAAGGATATGGGTTCCTCAAGTATTTAAACATAAATTATTCACTAGGATTTTGGTTCCATGATAAAAAATGCCAACAAAAACATGATTTTACTATAGATTCGTTCTTATTTACCTATTGATATTGTTAAAACAGATGGTGGGAAATCCATAAATAATTGTTTTTGTGTAAAAACTAAGCAAAGAGGTTGCGTCTGCATCTGGGTGGGGCTGTACTTTAGGCCCCGCCTCCACTCAAAGCGCATCCATTGGGCGGTCGCGCCGATTGTCCGTGCGCTTGGTCGCAATGAACGCGACAAAATAATATTGCTAATGAACTTTAGATCCAGTTTACTTGCTAACAGAGTTTCGTACTAACTATTAATACATCTGTAATAGTATGCCAAATGCAATGCTCAGAAAATAGAATATTACTTTAGCTTATTTTAATAAAAACCTTTGTAGGTACACCGTAGTAGCCTGAGTGCACTGGTAGCCTAGTGGTAATAACGCCTAGGCTACCGGTTCCTTCCGATTTTATGGTCGTGGGTTTCGAATCCAGTGGTGCCCCTATGGTTTTTTCGGTTCGGAAAGTTTGTGTACACAATGCTCATAAGCGGCGAAGGAAAACATCGCGAGGAAACCCATGACTTCAGCTCACCCGTATTGACCATGTTTTTCTGTATGTGTGGATTACGCTGACTAAGCTGTCAGGATGGTATAGGTGCTGGGCAAGCTTATTCCATCTAAAACCTTATCCCAGGCCTATAGCGTCCCGCAAATAGAGCTTGAGTAATCATCAGTTGCCCCTGACGCTATATAAATCATCTATAATAGATGCAAAGGCCTGTTCAAATCGTAGCCTGTAGGCCGTACATTGTGTTTCAAATATTAGTTAATATCTGTCTAATATTTTTTACTTTTTGAATGCAAATTTAATGAAAAGACAAGACAAAATGTCTGTCCGTATTTAAACACCTACTGGTGTGTGGCAGCAGGATGATGCGTTTTTATTATATTATGGCTTTGCAAAATATTTTATTTGAGCAAAATAAAAATAACAAATGGGTGATAAGCAACCCATCTGCTAAGTGAAATTAAGATAAACTTAAGATAGCTCTACAATGATTAGGTACACACTAAGTGAGTAGGATACAGTTTTTATCTTAAAAATAAACAGGCAAAGTAATAGAATATTCGGTTTGCAATATCATGCACACTTTTTGCCTCGTACCTATATGATAACGAAAAAGGTACCTTATATACCTTCTACTACTTCTACTTGCACTAGACCACATGCTAGTCTAGAAGACTATAATAATACAGGGTTATTCATTATTAACTGCAAATACTCAGGAATTAGGTTCAACAAATAGAATAAAAAATATTTATGAAATTATTTTTTTTAAATTTGATCAAAAAATTTTTCAAGTTTTTGTATCAAAATTTTATTTTTATTAATTTCTTTACGGCTATTGCATAATGATTGCCACGGAGAACACGACGATGACCCACCCAGGCGGTGACTGAACGCAGAGTGTCACTCACGGCGCGCGGGCGCGGATCAAAGGTCAAAATAGGTCAGGCGCCAATGATTCCTTTATCGATTTTCTCGGGATTTTCATAACAAAACTTAAAAAAAATCATTTCATAAATATTTTTTATTTTATTTGTTGAACCTAATTCCTGAGTATTTGCAGCTAATAATGAATAACCCTGTTTAAAACAATTGGAATCTGATTTCGTTTAACAGTAGGTCTGTTAAAAGAACTTGTGAAATAAACCTGGATAATAGGCATGTATTAAATTTTTTGTTTGTTCCATTTTTGAATCTTTTTAACGAATGTTTTCTAAGGAGGTTCGCAACTCAATATCAAGGAGTTTCCTGAGTCTATGATGAACTCACTGTATGCCAAACTTTTTAGCCAATTAATTACAACTATTTGGTTGTTTTTATTCAGTTGAAAAAAAATATCTTCCTACTTTATACCATCCACTACTTAGCTCAAAATTATAAAACTCAAACTAAAAACAATTTAAAAAACAGAAAACTTGGTAATATTAAATATTTTGTATTTTATACTTTGTAAAAAAGACTTCAACTTTCAAAATCCAATGAACCCTGCTTCAATCGCGATGTAAAAGAGCGATGCGATCTGAATGTGAATAGCAGAACCTTTGTTCTTCAGGTAACGCCAGATCATGTGTCACATACGGCTTGGGTGGTCCGAAATAGATAACACAAACACTTTGAGCACATTATGATGGAAATGTGCCACCGCACCGCCGCGCATTGTCACCGCAACCACGACAAATGTTGCGCATCCGAAATACATCGTCCACAAAACTCACCAGGCTAAACGGATCTCTATGGGTGCCTTTGCCAGTGGAAAATCATCACGCAAGGACTGAGAATAAGGGTCTCAGTATGTTGGTCGTTAGGTAGTTGAGCACGCTAAGTGTTGAATCCAGATTCTTTGTGCTTTGGGTGACTCGACGAACCATTGTTTCATTTTATTGACCATATGGTGTAAACGTAGATAAGTACTCACTAAATTTTTGAGCTCCTCTTACTATCCTCTTTTACCGAAATAAAACTTTAGTTTTTTTAGCCAGTATTGTATGTTACTGTGGTGAAGCTCGTTACGTTTTCTACAACGACAATTAAATTGATCCAGAAGGTGGAGAAACAGGCTTGAGCGGTTAATCGGTAAGCGAAGAGGTAAGCGAACAGAGTTGTCTCACGGCCCATGTCCGCCGGTGCGATAAAGGTGGCAAGACTGGACGCATAAATAAATATATTCATTAGGTGACACCCACGCCGTATCTCGCCCCTAAATCCTCGCCGCGGCCTCTGTCTCAAGAGTCTGTAGCAGCGGATACAGAAAAAAAAGAAAAAGCTCGTAGCTATGTGTAAACGCTGACATAATGCTATCTTTTAACGGATAGTGGTACCTACTTAATGATTGTTTTAACCGACTACAAATAAAAAGGAGGAGGTTCTCAAGTCAGCTGGTAGGTATATTATACTATATTTTTTATAAACCGATTTGATGTTTTTTATTGAAAGGTAAGGCTCTTCCATATTGTTCAAAAAATATCAAAATCGATTCAGCAGCCAGGCCATAAAGGTGGCTTCTCAAGTTTTTTAACTTGTTTTTTCACTGTCGCAATAGAACCAATTATAGGAGCTAACGAAACAAATTATTTATTTATTGTCTTTTCTTAGTGACATAATGTCGCAATTAATAATTATTTATTCATTGTCTTTTCTTAGTGACATAACGTAGGTTATTCTTGGCTCACAATAAAAATCCGTGAGCTAACGTGTCACACACACCTGCACCAGCAATTAATTTACCTACTTTTTTTACATGGAGGAGGGTAGATAAATCATTATTATAGTTATTATTGGTGTTTACGTGCAGTTTAGATTTTAGGCACTGTATTCTAGAACTCAAATGTATGAGGGATTTTATATGTCTCTGATATAATATGTCGTTTGTCATCATTATCAGTTTCAAAAGATATTTTATATATTTATTTATTTATAAGTATGAGGTATTAGGATCATTAATGCGTGAAAAAGAGTGAATTTTCAAGACAAGAGTGAATAGGTATCTTCTAGGTAAGCGTGCTACATCGTCGACCGCATCATCACTTAACAGCAGGTGAGATAGCGGTCAAACGCAAACCTATAAATTGTAAAAAAAAAAAAAAAAAAAATCGTTGTGAGAAAATTTAATTAAATTTCTTCCCCCCATCTCGAAAAGAGTATTTTTGCTCTTTGATATCTTGAGTGCAAAATCTGTTTTTATCCGCTAGAAGATAATTTAATTTATAACATCGTGTCCACTAAATTTGGGAATACAAAACATCATTAAACCTATTTACTTCTACCTCCATGGTGCCAAAAAAAATAAATACGGGTTGCACTCCGGGAGTGCCGGCAGAAGTGAAAACTTGATTATTAACGTAGGAATCCTAAAAGTTGTTTATTTTATCAAGTTCCTCAATGTAGTAAAACCCCAATCAAAGTCCTAAGGAACCCTAAAAATTTTAGCATTATCAAGCTCCTAAGTGTAGTTGAAGTTCCAATCAAAGTGCTAAGGAACCCTAAAATTGTTTACATAATCAAGGTCCTAAGTGTAGTTGAAAGTCCAATTAAAGGCCTAAGGAACCCTAAAAGTTGTTTATTTTATCAAGTTCCTCAATGTAGTAAAACCCCAATCAAAGTCCTAAGGAACCCTAAAAATTTTAGCATTATCAAGCTCCTAAGTGTAGTTGAAATTCCAATCAAAGTCCTAAGGAACCCTAAAAATGTTAACATTATCAAGCTCCTAAGTGTAGTTGAAACTCCAATCAAAGTCCTAAGGAACCCTAAAAGTTGACCACTTAATCAAATTCCTCAATGTTGTAAAACCCCAATCAAAGTCCTAAGGAACCCTAAAAATTTTAACATTATCAAGCTTCTAAGTGTAGTTGAAACTCCAATCAAAGTCCTAAGGAACCCTAAAAGTCGACCATTTAATCAAATTCCTCAATATAGTATAACCCCAATCAAAACCCTATACGGAACCCTAAATTTTACGTAAAGCCAAATCCTCAACGGGTCGGAACCGCTAGAAGGGACCTTGTCGCGCGACCTACAAGTAGGTCCTAAATGAAGTAAAACGGCAGACATAGGAGGAGGGGGTTCTGGGGGGCTAAGGGGGGTCACAGCACGGCTCGCTTCGCTCGCCGCGCTGTTCCCCGTGGTCGCGTGGCGGCTCGCTTCGCTCGCCGCGACGCTCCCCCCGGGTTCAGGAAGAGGGGGTTCTGGGGGGCTTAGGGGGGTAACAGCACGGCTCGCTTCACTCGCCACGCTGTTCCCCGTGATCGCGTGGCGGCTCGCTTCGCTCGCCGCGACGCTCCCCCCGGGTTTCGGAGGAGGGGGTTCTGGGGGGCTTAGGGGGGGTCACAGCACGGCTCGCTTCGCTCGCCGCGCTGTTCCCCGTGGTCACGTGGCGGCTCGCTTCGCTCGCCGCGACGCTCCCCCCGGGTTCAGGAGGAGGGGGTTCTGGGGGGCTTGGGGGGAGTCACAGCACGGCTCGCTTCGCTCGCCGCGCTGTTCCCATGGTCGCATGGCGGCTCGCTTCGCTCGCCGCAATGCTCCACTCGAAAAATAAATACAGTAGATCTATAAAATCTTGTACCAATGACCACTACTACCTGCCGCGGGCGGCCGCTAGTTCATAAAATCTATAATAGGTATGTACCTATACCTACTACAGTCACGAAAAACGCCTTGGTATGCTTGCTACTAACTATTATCTATTCTGTGACGTTACCGTGTCATAGTAACTACTAGCGTATCTGTAGCGTCTTACGCTTTTTTTCGATTTTTATTATGAACTCTACGTTGTAGTCTTAGGGTACATTTCTGCAAAAAATCCGTCCTACGCTTTTTCGATAAGGTCACGTGATCCTGACGCCCTGACGCGAGTTTAAGTTTTTATACCCATTACAGAAAGTGCTCCAACGCCGCTAAAGAAGTTTTCACTTCAAAAACTTCTAAATATCTTCTGCTAAATTTTAACCATCAGGATCACTAAGATAAAGTATAGTCTCACGAACCTCGCACCGACAATGACATCAACCAAAGATGCCATCGAAACAAAAATAAAAATCGAGAAGCAACGAGTAAAACTTTGAACTGGAAAATGCACTTTATATTGCGGATAAAAGGACTTCAAAATTTTAAATGAGGCTGTTTAAACCAATTATAGGAACTAAACTAAAGGAGAACTTATGGAGAATAATTAACTGATCAATGTAACATAATATCTACTATGAAAGTAGGTAATATTTATAAGTCTTTCATTTTATTTACAGATTATGTCGTAAATAAAATGAGAGACTAATAAATATTACATTATTTACAAAAAATATTATTATGAAAAATCATGTGAATAAAATACAATCTACATTTTAAAATAAAAATGCGCTAGAAAAAAAAAATAATGAAAGCTTTTTTCCACCTGTAGGAATGCCAGGTAGAAAACAGAGTTCAGATCACTATTATTTATTTAACATTAGCTATCTCTAGATCGTTGAAACGGTCTGCAGATAGCTCAACTGTTTCTTGTGTATTATGTACACAAATGTAAATAATTATTTTATTGTATGTTTTTTTGCGTAAATAAACATATTAATAACTGTTGAAAAAAAATATTTCACAGTAAGGGCTCAATCAGGAGTTCAACACCTACAATATTCGTATTAGTTATTATTTCTTAAAATAGTGGGAAGAAAAATTATATAAATTCAAATTTATATCAACATCCGTTGCAGACTGTACTGCACAGCCTTCACAGCTCACTTGTAGCCGCTAATATGCAGAAGAAAGGCGACCATACTCCGTTTGTATGGGAGCCGTTGTCACCAGTTACAATAACCCTATTTAATTATAATATATACACTAAAGATGCAGAAAAAGGCAGGACGGAAGATGTAAAGAGAATATTTTTTTGTTATTTGTCACTTGACTTCTTGTTCGGAAAGTAATTATTGTGCAACAAGGCATTTTTCATTTTACGACGCCAGAAAACATGTCGAATCTGTATGGAGAAAGGAACATTATGATCATGCATTTTGGCGACATTTTTCGGTGACATTTTCCGGCCACATGCCATTCTACTAAGCCGTTCTGCTATGTTCTGTATTAGTGGTAGCTCTGCCTTCTGCGCTGGACGGTATTAGTTATCCAACTAGTGTATATTAAAATTAAATAGTGTTATTGTAACTGGTGACAGCAACTCCCATACAAACGGAGTATGGTCGCCTTTCTTCTGCATATTAGCGGCTACAAGTGAGCTGTGAAGGCTGTGAAGTACAGTCTGCAACGGACGTTGATATAAATTTGTGTGGTGAACACAGATAATTTGTTCTTTGTCTGGGTGTTATATTTCATTTTTTTGTAATAGTAGAGCTCTTCGTGTAGGGCTCGTCTGGGGAAGTACTACCACCACTCCTATTTCTGCCGTGAAGCAGCATTGCTGTGTTTCGGTTTGAAGGGTGTGGGTACCGGTAAAATCACAGGCACGTGAGGTTGAACATCTGTATGCCTCAAGTTGATGGACGCAGGGCACGTTCCTGACGTGCGTGACCTACGAGGCAATACTTTGTTATAGGCAATGGTCACCACTTAGCATCAGGTATGCTTGTTCCCATCAGATATAAATGCATTTAAAAAAAAAGTCATAAATTCAATTGAATTTAAATTTTTAACCGATTTATCTAATATAAACAAATTTTCGAATACCAAAGAAAATTATAATTAAACAAAACAATTAATAGTTTGTTTTTCTATAAATGTATGTTTTTAAATGATTATTTATTTCTAATATAATTAGGTCGTAGAGTTTTTTTTCCAAGGTTAAGGTAAGGTAAGGTTTGTGCCAACAATCACATGCAACTGCAAAGTTAGTTGGACCACGGCCCCTAGTAAAGGCCCGTAGTCCAACTAATTGGACAGATCAGACAGACCACTGCCCCGAAACGGCAGAGATCTCGTGCGCGGGGTCTAAGATCAAGCGAAAATTTACAGAATATAATATTGCTAATTTTGATTGGCGAATCTATCAAGAACGCAGCTAGACAAACTCGGATGAAATATTAGTTTGTAACTTAGAGTAACGCATGGGCTTTTTTTAAATCCCAAAAATATCAGTAATGGGAAAAAATACTGCTCAGGTGAAGCCGCAAGAGGCCGCTTGTATTTATGATGATACAAAATAAAGCAATACAGTGGTTGTAGATTCTTAACACCGGTGTACTCCCCTCTATCCCCTGATCAATAACTCTAGTTATTATTTTGCTTAACTAACATCTTAAAACTGGATGTCGTCATAAACATCATAAAATAAAAAGCAGCCTTATCGCTACAAGTGGTTTCTTGACATTTTACCATTAGACTTCTACTATTGTAGGAATACTTGATTTATCCCACTTTTTAATTAAAATGGAAGGCAAACTGAGCGTCTGAACGGATGCCAGCATTGTAAAGTACAATCATGATTTAATTAAAACAGCAATCTTTAATACTGGCATCCTTATCGCCAACTAACCAAATTCATTAGTTAGAAAGAGACAGCTGTACATAAACTCCAGCGCTTCAAAGAAATGGTGAAAGATCACCTGTGCTCACTACCGTAATTCTACCGCCGCTGTCGGTAATGCACCTGTCCCTTTCGAACGGTTCAAGCTTAAGCTGAACCACACGAGTGCGAGTAGGAGTAGTTTCATTCACGGTTCCTGTCAAAAGGTATTAAGTAAGGCAATGTTGCTACACCAAAGTGTTTCTATGCGTAGTGGGAATAAGAAACTGTGCAAACGTAAAGCCTTAGCGGCTTCAACACAAATTCAAGAACGGGATAGAAGGTTGCACTGAACCGAACGTTGCTTTAATTTTAACACGTTGGGAAATCGAATTAAGGCTGTTAGAGTGAGAGGTTTGGAGGTATAATACCACGGAGCTAGTTTTTGTTATTGTTTGGTGGTGGAGATTTTTTCCAAGGCGTGCAAATGGGAGTAGGCGCGCGAGTGGGCGCGCCGGTGTGGCAAGCGCGCTCTTCAGTGTTCTGGCTGAGCTTCAAGCGAGCGCGTGCGGGGCGAGTTCTGTCCGTCACATAGGTGCTTTATACTTGTCACATAAACATATTCCTGTGAACTTAGTGGACTGTTACTATTGCGTAAGGTGGCTCGACAATGTTGATATCGGCGGGCAGCGGCCCCACGCCTGAGTTTTCCCCTGCCTCGTGCTGCGCTCCTTGGAAGATGGAGCCGGCGCCTCCTGTGTCTGCTGCCATCACACAGCCACTCAACATTTCCCCAAATGGTATGTACAAAAATGAAGACTCATAGTACTTATACAATTCTAGTTGTTGCTAGGAGTCAAGCTAAACAACAATAGAAAGAGTAACGTGATGAATGAAGAGTTAAACAAAATTTTGTTAAAAAGCTACATTATGATCTGCATTGTTAATATTATATGAATCTCATTCTCCAGAAATGGTGATGTTATTTTACAAATACCGATGTAAATGAATCGCTTAGCTGTATTTCTATACCGTCGAGTCATTGATGATCGGCAAATCACTATATTTATGTAACTTGATTGCACTATTAGTAGGCTATGTTAATGTACCCATAAGAAATTGTTTATTGTCTGTGTAAAAATGTCAAAGTTTACTCTATTATTAGCAGTAAATTCAGTTTTATCTCTAATTAACCAACTAATAACAGACCATTGCATCTTTTGTAGATGAAATGTAATTTTATAGTAACACATAGGTACATAAAATGCTCTATAATTTTATAGTAATGTCAATTTTTACATTATTGAAACATTGATTAGCAAGAAACGATTACAAAATTAATGAATGAAAATGGTTAAGGAGCAGACCGCCGTCGAAGACCTTATCACTTGCACACTTTTAACCTTTAATAAATAATAAATTCATTTATTCAAATCAACACAGGACCATTTTATTAGTAGAACTTATTAATCTATTGTTTTTTTTTTATAAATAATTATATCTATGCAGTAAGTAAAAAGAAACTCGCTTTAAAGAAACATAAAATGACTTAACTTATTTATGAAAAATCGCGATCGCGAGCTGAAACTGAATCTAACTTGATTCAAACAATTTTTCTTCTTTTTATATTGTGTTTACTTTAGTAGAGGAACCTGTAAAATGACAATTATTTCTTGCTACGCTTTGTGCAATCAGATTTCACACAAAATTTGCCTTGCAATTTATCAATAATAATGATTAGGGATTTTATATCATTCAAAAGGTCAAAGTGAGAGAGCGAGAAGTGGTTTCACAGTGTGCATCGCCTTGAAGTCTCAGAACATTGACTAAAGTAATCCGATCATTATGTATATTATTACAGATTTTATATACATGCTGTTATTTATTATTTTCAACTGTCTCGTCCCTGATCAAATTCCTCGCTAAGCCAACTGTTTTGCGATGTAAAATTGTAAGATTAAAATTACATTAATTATAATTTTTTGAAATTAAGTAAGTAGGTAATGCATAAGTTTTACTTCACATCTATAACAACAAGTCAACTCGCAGCCGCCATTTTTTATCTGGGCATCTTGTGGCATTTATAATAAATACTCTATGCATTATTTCATAACCAGCACACCCTGAGTCTATGGTAATAAAATCTTATCTCATGTACTATATTTATAAAAAATCCAGCATTTTTTATTTAAATTTAATTTAGATTTGAAATTTAAAATGTTGTAATTTCCCCACAAGGGCTTTTTGGTTTGAAAAAAAAAACTAATTATTTATTTCACACAGTAACATACGCAACAAAGCATTAAATTAGCCTAGGTCTTTATTTCTGCTAAAACTTACTATGGGTAATGCATCAATTTTATATTGGTAGGTCAAGTCTCAAGCTTAGGGCGTAAAAAAAGATTTGAAAAATTAGGCATATTACCTGATATGATCTAGGATGTGGAGAGGTATGTATGTGACGTCATTTGTCATCAGACAGCAGCTGCCACGATGAGTGAGCAAAATCCACCCATACCACGACATAGTTTGCATTGTATCGGTGATCGAACTAATTAATCGGTAGATCGGCCGATAGATTGCCGGTAGCGTTTCCGGTGAAGGTTGCTCAATATTCACCCAGCGACTTATAAATATACTTACAGCGATTGGCTGCATTTACATACAAAGCAGGTTTCCCTCGGCTGTCAATTTGTTCAGCACTGATGGGGATTCTAACAGGATTCAACTATTTTAGTTAATGGAGACTTCAGCTACTCACACCGAGTAACTAAAATAGTTGATAAATATTGGCATATCATTTCGTTGAAATTCATGTTATATAAAAAAAAAGCCGTGTACTATTTATAATTCAGGAAGAGCTGAACCGATTTGTCAAAAAATCGTGGAGAAGTAGCTTAAAACCAGGAGTCGGACATAGGATACTTTTATCCCGAAAAAATAACGGGTACGGGACGTAACAGGAACGTGGCAAGTGAAGCCGCGAGAGGCCACTAATAAATTAATAAAAATGGATGGACATTTTACGCACCACTTGAGCATAGAGACCAAGAAGTCTCTTTTCAATGAAAAAATGCATATCTTGATAGAACGAGTAGGTATTGGTGAGCAAACAGAACTTTGCATTTAGAGTACTTAAATGATTCATGCAGCGTCAGAGGGAAATATTCCCGGTGCATAACCCTATTTACGGCAGGCTTTAATGCCTAGGACAAGATTTAAAATCGAATTCGCTTACTCAGCACCTATTCATCATTCTCATCATCAGCCTAGTCGGACAAATTTACATGCAGGAAAAAAATGTTCGTGTAAGTGCAGTTCTGACTAAGACGCTGGTTTCCTCACGTTATGTGCCGGTAAGCACTGGTAAACTGATCTTCGTGTGAGTTTGCCATACCTACAGCAAACATTTGAAACGTTTTGATTGACGATAGCAAATAATTGGACAAACGTTGCTAGTTGACTGACTGACTGATGTTTTGAGGCTGTAGGTTTTTATTGATTGCCAGGCTACTACAGCCTATACTATCAAACTTAAGAAATGTCGTTATTTCTTATATTTCTGCTGTCATTACCAAATTGTTTAAGCTATGAACTTTTCAATACAAGTGTCTTATGAAGACTTGACTCGTAAAGTGACTCTTATGACTACGCATTTTGGTTCATTAAACATGCGTGACTTAAATTTACATTGGTTAGCGCACCAATGTTCTCTAATATGCCTTTTTTTTAATTTTTGAAAAAAAGTTCTATAGAGGCTGTTTATCGGATGCAGTTTGGAAACCTACGCAAGGAGTTTTCCAAGCTTTCGACCAACATGCATGAGCATGGCGAAAGCAGCGTGCAGAAAAAAAAGCCCGCTAACATTCTGCAAATATCAAGGAGGTACGAGTAGGAAACCCATTACAGCAAGGAGTTCATTACAAGTCTAAGGCAAATTATTGTGTTTTCTGTTATAATGTGTTTTTCAGTAGAAGACAAGTACCTAATCCAAGCATGAAACGCGAGTGGCTTGATAATCACTTCTTGCTACCAAAAATTAAAAAGACATCTAGTGGTCTATGACATTTTTGTACAGCTGAACAATAGAAAATTCTTAGATGTATGGATAAAGTACAATTTTCTTTGTTAATAATGTGACTGAGAAAAATCATACAGTAGTATTCTCCAAGTGAAAACGTACCGGTGGAAAAGTTTTCAGTCTGCCACTATATTTTAAGAGCGGGTCGTGTGAAAATTTGAGATTTAAAAAAAAAAAATACGGGTTGCACTCCGGGAGTGCCGGCAGAAGTGAAAACTTGATTATTAACGTAGGAACCCTAAAAGTTGTTTATTTTATCAAGTTCCTCAATGTAGTAAAACCCCAATCAAAGTCCTAAGGAACCCTAAAAATTTTAGCATTATCAAGCTCCTAAGTGTAGTTGAAATTCCAATCAAAGTGCTAAGGAACCCTAAAATTGTTTACATAATCAAGGTCCTAAGTGTAGTTGAAAGTCCAATTAAAGGCCTAAGGAACCCTAAAAGTTGTTTATTTTATCAAGTTCCTCAATGTAGTAAAACCCCAATCAAAGTCCTAAGGAACCCTAAAAATTTTAGCATTATCAAGCTCCTAAGTGTAGTTGAAATTCCAATCAAAGTCCTAAGGAACCCTAAAAATGTTAACATTATCAAGCTCCTAAGTGTAGTTGAAACTCCAATCAAAGTCCTAAGGAACCCTAAAAGTTGACCACTTAATCAAATTCCTCAATGTAGTAAAACCCCAATCAAAGTCCTAAGGAACCCTAAAAATTTTAACATTATCAAGCTTCTAAGTGTAGTTGAAACTCCAATCAAAGTCCTAAGGAACCCTAAAAGTCGACCATTTAATCAAATTCCTCAATATAGTATAACCCCAATCAAAACCCTATACGGAACCCTAAATTTTACGTAAAGCCAAATCCTCAACGGGTCGGAACCGCTAGAAGGGACCTTGTCGCGCGACCTACAAGTAGGTCCTAAATGAAGTAAAATGGCAGACATAGGAGGAGGGGGTTCTGGGGGGCTAAGGGGGGTCACAGCACGGCTCGCTTCGCTCGCCGCGCTGTTCCCCGTGGTCGCGTGGCGGCTCGCTTCGCTCGCCGCGACGCTCCCCCCGGGTTCAGGAAGAGGGGGTTCTGGGGGGCTTAGGGCGGTAACAGCACGGCTCGCTTCACTCGCCACGCTGTTCCCCGTGATCGCGTGGCGGCTCGCTTCGCTCGCCGCGACGCTCCCCCCGGGTTTCGGAGGAGGGGGTTCTGGGGGGCTTAGAGGGGGTCACAGCACGGCTCGCTTCGCTCGCCGCGCTGTTCCCCGTGGTCACGTGGCGGCTCGCTTCGCTCGCCGCGACGCTCCCCCCGGGTTCAGGAGGAGGGGGTTCTGGGGGGCTTGGGGGGAGTCACAGCACGGCTCGCTTCGCTCGCCGCGCTGTTCCCATGGTCGCATGGCGGCTCGCTTCGCTCGCCGCAATGCTCCACTCGAAAAATAAATACAGTAGATCTATAAAATCTTGTACCAATGACCACTACTACCTGCCGCGGGCGGCCGCTAGTTCATAAAATCTATAATAGGTATGTACCTATACCTACTACAGTCACGAAAAACGCCTTGGTATGCTTGCTACTAACTATTATCTATTCTGTGACGTTACCGTGTCATAGTAACTACTAGCGTATCTGTAGCGTCTTACGCTTTTTTTCGATTTTTATTATGAACTCTACGTTGTAGTCTTAGGGTACATTTCTGCAAAAAATCCGTCCTACGCTTTTTCGATAAGGTCACGTGATCCTGACGCCCTGACGCGAGTTTAAGTTTTTATACCCATTACAGAAAGTGCTCCAACGCCGCTAAAGAAGTTTTCACTTCAAAAAAAAACATAACTAAATAACTAAGTGACATTTTAAAAATCGCAAAAGGACTAATTGTAGACTATACATTTGAGATTAATTCGAATTTTAGTGTGTTAAAAAAATATACTATTTAACATGACATTCTATTTAACGCTGACATACGATTTTCATCATGCTAACTCGACTACTAACTAAAGTTATGATTTTTTTCTCAAAAAATCTCAAATTTTCGCACGACCCGCTCTTAAGCGTTGCGCGTTTAAGTCTTTTGTACGGAAAACTTGCATGAAGTTTTGAATATAACCATTGCTTGAGTATTATTTGAGTGTCATTATAACAAAATAATATCCTGAAATGTAAATTATCCCATTTCATTAGCACGTATGACTTACCGACCAACACTTGTTCGTTTAGTAACAGATAATGGTATTTCTACTTCAACACTAACATCGTTTCATGTTTGATCAGGTGCACAAATAAATCTAATTAACATTTAAATAGTGATCACGCATAACAATCAGGTGGCTTTGTAAGCTGCGACCATGCTCCTTAATTAGTATACAGTAGCAAAAATGTATTAATGAGCCGTTAAGTCTGTTAGCGGTTTACTGCACTATTGTTGTAGCTCGGGCACTTGTTCATACAGGCCGATGAGGATTCTAGCAGCCGGTGAGCAATGGTGGTAGCAGCTCTGCTTTCTGATCCAAAGGTCGTGAGTTATAACACTTATAACCCAACCAGTGCGGACCTATTAGTTCTTCTGCCAAAAATGTATGTGCACTATGCCAGTATTCTCAAACGGTGAAAGAAAGCAACGAGAGCAAACCGGCATGTTGCAAAATCTAAAAAGTTCGAAAATCATGGGTACAATTATTTGTTCTCGGTGGGGATCGATTCTCACCGAGAACAAATAATTGTGTGCTGAACGCAATGTTTGTTCTCTGTCTGGGTATTGTTTTGTACTTATATTTACAAAAATGTATAAATTTATAAGTATTATATCAGCTATTTGGTTTCCATAGTTCAAGCTCTGCTTAGTTTGGGGCTAGATAATGTTGTGTGGATTGTCTACAATATGTATTTATTTATGTGTCAAGTGGTCAAAGAGAGCCTCTCTGATACGTACTTTTAATCCTTTCACCACACTGGTTTTAACTGTACTATTGACACGATAAGAAGAGAGATTAGCCGGTATTACCACCAAAGTTAGTAATGTATGTTGTTCGGGTGTTACTAATAAGCTATTCGGTTGCAAATGTGCGCACAACTTCAGGCGCGGCCTTGTCTAAAAGCATTTTTACATTCGCAATGGTCTTGTGGCACATGAAAACATTAGAATGTGTGAAAAAATATGGTTTGAGTGGTAAAATAAAAAAAGAAACTCTTCGCATCTTTCCAATTATTAGTCAATGGGTACACTGTATTTTTTTATCAATTAAATACCAATCCAAAATGTTATCTCATCTAAAGTAATCTAAGAAAGGTAGTCAGAGGAACATCCATCTCTTAATGAAACAAATAATCTGTAACATTTTAATGATAAAATGTAAGGTTTTATACTCAGTTCATGATAATTAAAATAACCAAATACATACCCACTTTATCCGCCAAACCAGACTCTTGAGAAACTCCTCCTATTTGAAATTGGTTAAAAAATTAAACTAAAGGTAATAAAGGCTTAGTAATGGTTTATTTGGCACCTTTTAGGGACGAAACCCAGAAAACCAGCAGTGCGGTAGGCATGCATTTGTTTCATATATTAAATGCTCATTTCCGTTGTTGAAGCCGCCAGCTGAACCAACTATTAAATCTTCGCAAATCGACGCACTGAATATGCAACGAAGAAGGCATAATAAGAACTTGAATCGGCAAAAAGTTTGCCAAGCAATACTGGTATTACGATTTCTTTGACAATCATTGCCTGTGATAAAATTCTCAGCGGGATTCTCAAATATAACTTTATTAAGTTTCCTGCGCGTAATAAAAATAACGAGAAAAATCAAACCAAAATTGGATTTGGTCATTGCTTGGTACAATATTTAAAAAATATTGACTTTAGAGATGTAAAGATCATCTTAGAAAAAAATGCAAAATAATTATGCTGCAGGCCTACCACAAGCTTTGTCTGGCTCTGGTTTTGAGTCTGTGTGAGTGTTGACTAAATAAATCTTACGTCAAAACGTCACATGCACAAACAGTATAATACACTGGTGAGCACTCACACAGACTCTAAACCAGAGCCTGCCAGAGCTTGTGGTAGGCCTACTGTTTTACAGACAATTTAGCCCAAAACAATTCAATTCAAAAACACTCGAAGGTAATATTAAAAAAAAAATGCAAATTTTTAAAACGATTCCCAAGAACGCTGTTGTTCATGTTAGTAGTGGCAATCATAAAGGGGCAAGTAAGCAAACTTTCGATCTTGCATTGAATTTTACACGAAACGTGGTAATTTTCCGCCGCGTGATGACATTAATTGAGGCAAAACCTGGCGAGTAGAACAATATTTTTTGCATAAAATGACTTCACATTGAGCCTGTTCGGTGTTGCGTACCGTCTTGTAACGTACGAGCAATATTCATCATCATTAGCCTGGACAAGACTACTGCTGGACATAGACCTCTCCTACACATTTCCAGGAAGAACGATTCTGAGCCCTTTCCACCCACCGACTATCCGCGATCTTATCAATGTCGTCAGTTCATCTGGTGCGTTTCGTCTTCTTATATTCGTCAACGGTTGTAGTTCTCTGAGCTATGTGACCTGCCCATTGCAACTTCAACTTACTTAATCTACGAGCTATGTCAGTGACCTTGTTCTACGTAATATAACTTTGCTTAAACTCTTGCACAGCAAGGGTAAGTAATAGTATATTTCATTACAAGTGCGGGAAGGCTGTCATTGCAAAGAGTTCCGACAAATGTCTACCCGAGCCGAAGGCGAGGGTTGACCAAGGAATATAATACTCTCTACGAGAGTGGGTTGACAGTCGGAACAAGTTGCAATGACGGTTCCGCACGTGTACTGAACGACTATTTTTAATACAGTTGCGAAAAAATTAAGCAATTTAATAAAATAATAAAAATACCATTTGCTTTTTTCTCTTCTCTCCACGCAATAAGTTCGTCGTATGTATGCATGTAGCGACTTTTTGACTTTTCCGGTAAAATGTTCTCCGAAGCATTTTGTGCAATTATACTGAGTTCCGGTGGTGTTAATTCAAAAAAAATAGGGTCGAAATTACTCATTTTGCAACAAACAAATAAACTCGCAAAGAAAATTTCTGAAAAATGGCGCCAACCGTAAAATATAAGCAGAGATTTTTTTTTTCTTCACCCATTCTGGAAAGCAAAGGGAACTATACCCATACAGCCAAGTCTTCAGTAGATTTTTTTTATTGATATGAATTGAAAATGAAATTTAATGAGATGAAATGAAATGAAACCTAACATAACTCATTCAATCAAATCATTAAATCTGTTAATGAAACAAATTAGTAGCTTTTTTTTAGAAATAATACGTATTTGCATGAATCATAAAAACTTCGATGAATTTTTTTAGTAAAAACTTCATGGTTGGTTTTTCTTTTTAGACATTATTTTGACAGTTGGGAAAGAAAAAGCACTAGTGCGGGAATGGTAAAAAAAAGCACGCGTGTGTAATGCCCACATCCCGAACGCTATACGTCCCTGCAATACGCCACTTTTTGAGCAACTGTATTAAAAAGTCTTTGTTAAAACAGTCAAAATATTATGAAACTGTTGGTTGTGTGTCTATTTCATTTCTGCATGTAGGTAATTACCAGCACAGGGTTGTGGGTTTGGAACTCAGGAACAATATTTGTTGTATTACGAATATAAATACACACCACTTGGTATATGACTAGAAGATGCTATAATATTTTTTTACGCTAATAATGACACTGTATTGACATTAAAACATCTGGTTCCGATGACAAGCTACTTAGTTTAAGACTAGATGGCGCTGTGGTACTGAATGGTGTAAAATGTTCACCAATACATAAATAAATAATGAGAATTATAGACGCGTTCATCAGAGAAAGATAACATTACAATTTGCATTAGTGATCAGGCTAATTAAATAAAACAAACTATCGAGTTAAGATCGTTAACCATTAACAAATAGATAAAATGAAGCCATAAAAGCTTAAAAAAGTGACGGGTCGTAAATAAGCGAGCCGACCATGCGCCGGAGTCAACGCCAGTCAATACATTCTAATCAGTGATTTATTGCCACTAATCCTCAGCTCAGCACAAATAAGCTATCTTGTCGACTTAATGTTGTATCAGCCCAGGCGTGAAACTCCCGCGCACCACTAAGTGGTCCTTCCAGTTTCTACTCGAAATATTTTAATAAGGCCTCACTGCTCAGCTCACGAACCCTAATAAAAACACACACATGTACTCACAAACATGGACGTTCTCCTTACAAACCTCTACTCGTCTGATTCCAATTTATTTATAATAGTAGCGACACTATGAATCTACATTTTTGCTCTAAACGGTGTTAATTTATTGACCGTGGGCAGATAATATCACTTTTTTTCTCCCATTATTAAAGCGATTACACGAGAAATCATACGTTGAAGTCCAGTCCTGAGTGCTCGACGGACCAACATCTGACTTTCGAAAGTAGTTCTTATCTCTACGAAGAAAAAAGCTAATTTTCCTTGTCGTATAAACTGGAAGCTCGATAGCACTTTCGTTGACGAAATCGCCTTATTGACTCGCTAATAAAAAGTGTAAAGTTATGGACAAGTTATGCCACTTGCATTAATTTCGATGCTTAACCTGATAAACAAATTATGGTATATTAAGTTAATAGCTTAATTTATAATTGAATGTGTTACGATGTGTTCATAAGAAAGCATTGTTACGATCGGCCTTTTGCATATATGGCCGATGTTTACGACAAATTGCGTGGATAAAAATGGTAGGCATGTAAAGTGTTGAGATATCGAAACTTTAATGCTGGGGAGCGTTTTAATTTTGTTTTTTATGACGTTGACGTATCCAGTTTGCAGACTATAAAATTTTATTTTTACGCCAATTTATTTGGAATAAAATTGTATCTTTGTGTTTTTTTGAAAATATTATTACATTTTTATTAACAAAGTAATAAACATAATAATAATTTTAGCAGATTGAGCTCAACAACTTTTCAGATAAGCACCAGTACCTACAGAAGTTTCGGGCATGGCTATGTATAACCAAAGTAAAGTAATATTAATATGATGAAGATTTCGTCATCATCGTGTATATTTTAATTTGACTTTTAGCTTGATAATCGTTTAGCTTGCAATAAACGTTTGAGCTTGTGGCAGTTCTCTGTCTAATAAATGTCAGAGAAAGTTTTAACAAATAGAAACGGTGAAACGCTTATTCTTTTAGCACTTCACTATATTTATTATACTTCACTATAATTTTACTTATCCAAACCAAAAGCATCAAGGTGCTTAGCCACCTATACAAATCAAGAATCCGTATCCTTTTAACTATTGCTCACGCTAACATGTTGAATAAAATTCTCAAAGTGAAGTTTGTTGCCTTAGGATTTTCTTTAAATAGGGGCAACAACTGTTCAGTAGGAAGTCTACCAACAGCTTTTTGTAAAAATACTTATTTGTTATTGTTGGCAATTTAATGAAAAAACTTAAAGAAATTACGAACAGAACGAAGTGGATCTGCAGATATTTTTTCTTAGTACATGCATTTAATTTGTTTTGAAAGGCATTGGGATGAAAGTTAATTTTTCAATAGCTACGCTTTCATTAGGTTAATTTTTTTTTTTTGTCATTAGATTTGCTACAGGAAAAATTTACGCGAATGTTGTGAAAACCCTACCTTGTTTCGAAAAAATGTTAAAATTGTTTTAACACAATTGCTCGTAATGTGATTCTTATGACCACGCGATTAGGTTCATAATTCATCCTATTAAACGCGTGACTTACATTGGCGCGCTCATGGCACGCTAGTGTTTTTGTTATTGTCCTTTTTTTTGAAACTCTCCACAAACAGTTTTTATAGAGGATGTTTATCGAGCGTAAACTGAATGGGCTGGATCCAAGGAGTTTGTAAACCTGCGCAAGAAGTTTCACGAGCCTCTGACCTGCATGCATAGCACAGCGAATGCGGACACGGCATGTAGGAAGAAAAAATAGAAAGCCCGCCTATTTTTTTTTCAATTCCAATAGGGCTCAACTCAACCCAAGAAGCTTAGAAACTTGAATAGCAAGAAGTTGTCAATTTTTGTTTAAAAAATTTGAAAATTGAAAGCTGATTCAGCGATCTCTCAATCGAGCCGTGTGCTGCGCGCATCGCAAGCGCTCCGCGCGGAAAAAGCAAATCCAGCGCCCCATTTTCCATAAATATTTGAGTTGTGCCATATTATCAATGCAGGTTGTATTCTTTTCCTTGCAAGTGTGTTAAATACCGCCATTGCAAGTTACACTTGCTTAGTGTGCATTTGATGATTACATCATCAACTCACTTATCGCCATCATAATAATACCGCCTCGGGTCTAATCATCAACATCGCCTGTATCTAAACGAAGTAATTCTAAAATAAAATTACTCTAGGACAAATATAGACAAACAGGCAAACGGATTTCTAAAGATTTGCTCTACCGGACTTCGTCACCTTAAGTGCGTTATTCTATTGCAAAGACTGAGTTTGTGAACAAAGCTTTGATTTCTACCATAAAAATGAGTATAAGCGCTGACCACTGAGCAACTAGCCTACTTATAGCCATTGAAGGCTAATCCACGCCTGAGGTGGTGGGATTTACGGCATGGTTTCCCACAAACGGTGTCATTACGGAGCGCTTAAAGAAAATACAGAATTACTTTGTATACTGTATCATTTTGTCCCTTTTGTAAACTTCATTGGGCTATTTAAAAACAATATTATATCGGCTATCTGGTTCCCATAGTACTAGTTCTGCCTAGTTTGGTGCTAGAGGGTGTAGTGTGAATTGTCTGGAATATTTATTTATTTATTTTGTGGATATAAACACTAGACTGTTGGGTAAAATCTAATGGTAATAAAAATACCAATTCTAGACTTGTGGGAAGTGCACATTGGTTGTCTCTTAGTAAGCCTGGAATACCGGTGTGATTTGTGTATAAGAGAGATAAAGAGAGACAAAGGCAAACTTTACTTCAAATAGAGGCATGAGCAAAAACCTTGCCCTTGACGTTATTTAAATCATCTACAGTAGATGCAAATGCCTGTTTACTTTTTTTGTGTTTTGGAGCGCAATATGGTGTAGCGTATTTGGTCGATCAGCTTAACTCCAAGAATACTGCGCTCCATGGCTGTTACAAGATCAATACAATATCTATAGAATGTTTTTTATTTTCCAGTACCAGTGTCCCCATCTTCATCAGGCGGCGCTGGTGGCGGGGCTGGTACCCCCCTCTACCCGGGCGCGGCGTCTCACCCCCTCTCATCTCTGCTCTCACAGCAGCGATTGTTGGAGCTGTCACGCTTCGGCCTGCGTCACTACGACATCGCCCACCATGTGCTGTCACAGCAAGGTGCTGTAACCAAGTTGCTTGGTAAGCAATACTTACAAACTTTTGTAAGTAATTTAGGTTCGGATGCTCAAGAATTTGATGAGCTAGGAAGCAACTAGTAACTTATTGTCAGAGACAAGTAGTTTTCATGGGATAACTAGAATGACTAAAGTCAGTGCAAGATAACTCTGCGCGTGGCAAATGCCGGAATATGTAAAGAAAACTAACTTGAAAGCAAACTACCTACCAATAACAAATATAAACATTCATTGAATGCAATGCAAATTTGAATTCCCTATTCATGTTTGTGATCGGAAGATATATTTCCAGACAATTTTTGACGTGACAACGTCTTATAATTCGATGGAGCCGGCTGCGAGCACGAAAAAACATGACTCATGCGGCGTTACCTTGCTCTGAGGCGTTCCATTTAAGGCTTGAAGTGCAAGCGAGAGCGCGGAACGAGCGACAAAGAGGCACAATCGGCCTCCGCGTTCGGCAGCGTTCGAGATCTGTCTCTCTCTTACTTGAGTGAACAGCTGTATGACGTTGTCACGTTCAAGTATCGTCAGTAAACCGACTTTATAGACAACCGATAATTTTTTTCATGTTTATCGCTATCAGACACGCGCAGAGTTAGCTTGCGCGGACTTGACCATACTGTGGAAGTAGAGTTCAACACATCTTCTAAAAATAGATGGCATTTTTTAAAGTATGTATTGATTAAAATGAGTGGCTCAATTTTATCCTACATATCCTAATTATGCTCAAATAAACAGGGTATTAAGAACCTCCAGGGAATCAAACTCATTGCCGTCGGCACTACGTTACGAATAGGCGTTTTCTAGACTATTCTGTTTCATCGTTGGCTACATCGTCGCTTACCATCAGGTGAGATTGTAGCCAAAGGTCTATACCTATCATGTAAATAAAGACATTCACACATGTCATTATAATTGTTCACAAATTCTAATTTATTAATATCGTAGGTTTGAAGCTCCTGCGCATAGGAAATATTAAAAAACAGCTTATAATTGTGTAGATAAAGAATAGGTTAGTAAGTACAAGGAAGTTAAAATTATGTTGCCGGTAAAACCCTCTTTGTTTAGTATCTATAACATGCAGGTATGTACAATAATATTCAGCACTATACTCATGCCATACCTATACAACCTAAACTCATGCCGGACAGTAGGATACAGCTCAAGTTATCTAAAAACAAAGATAAATGACGTTTACTGCAAGGACATAAGAGCTATTAGCAGTGTATAGTGTGATGCATATCCTTGCGTACCTATCGGGAACATAGGAACACCGCACGTTTTAATTATCATGAAAGTTTTCCAAGTACAATCGATCACTAAAATTATGAGCGTATCAAATTAAGGTTGAAAGACAATTTTTATGAACAACGGAATATTTACCGTGATTTAATATTGTGACAATTTTTTTTAACAGCCGATATTTCGGTTCATAAAAATAGTATTAAAAACCATGATATTTTCAAAAGTTATAAGGTTGAAAGAGGTATGAACTAGGAGCCATAATTTCAATAATATGTTCATTGGCAGCCACACAGTAACTAATGCAGTTATACTCGTATTATACATCGTACATATTTAGAGAATCATTCACTTATATTATATTGATTTATTTAACCATCCACTGCACAAGCCTTGAGGCGGCCACAACCTGCAACTAAGTTATTTGCAATAATTACTTCACCGTCCGGCTTAGTTGGAAATCACCAAAGGCAACACTTCGATTCTACCAGTAGCTTATGGCATCATACAGTGACATTTGTAAATATTCAGTCATTTTCCATCCACCGACTTCCCGCGGTCCGTACAATGTCGTGGGTCTATTGGGTGGTGAAACGTTTCACACTTCGCCTTCCGGTTTGTGGTTGCAATTTGATACCCTTTACTTCCCAGTGGAATACAGTAACCCCACATTCTACTAGCTAGCTCGTATTAAAATTCTAAATGAGAGTCTCAAACGGTATCATGCAGGCATGTTATCGTTCCGAAAATTGTAAGATTTGAACCCTGTTATTACCAAGCAGATACGATATCAAAGCATGAATTGACAACTAGGCAATTTGTCGAAATCGACGCCGACATAGCCCGGGCTGTATTTATCGCGCATCTAATAACACAGGTAGAGCAAAAATCTCAATCGCTATTAATCAACGATAGGCATCGGTGGAGGCTGCCGACGAAAGCTGCTATTGACAAAAGCTTAGATCCTAATCGATTCATAAAACTGGCTGCGTGTTAATTATAAGCCACCGGGGTGCGGACGAATGCGCCCGCGCAGCCAGCAGTGCCTCAAGCGAGCGCTCCCTATAGCGGATTGGCGATGTGAGAACTATCTCGATATCAGATACTTCACAGCCGCGGTTATTCAACTGCTTCCCTTACAATTATCACGGCTACGTCTTCAATCGATACGTCAATACAAATAAATATTCGCTCCAAACGCCGGGAGACATTTGAACACACTCTTTATAATAGACAAACCTGTCGTAGCAGTACCTCAGGAAATTAGCGGTCTCTTTGTTGAAGAACAGAAACAATGGGTAGATACAGGAGTCAATTATTGTGTTCTAATAACCGGTTAAGTTTTAACCGAAGCGTGAATTGACTATGACTCTACAGACACTTGGCTGTGTTCACTGTATTTGCTGAATTAGATCTTGGTGTACAATTAGGATCCGTGAGACACTTTGTATTTGCTCAGGACTCTTGAACGAACTATTTCGAGTGCACTCAAGCGACAGTATAATACCCGGTATTACTTTACGCAGTATGAACTTAAGCGTTTCTTTCCAAAAGAGTGGGCAAAATTAAATTACGCCTCAGGTTTTGAGTAAATGCAATTATTTTACCTAGATATTCGATCAGCGTGAAGAATTGTTTTTTTTAAATTATCAATTTTACAAAATAAACAGTTTTGGCTTCGAAATTTCCTATCCATACACAATTGTTCTTATTTTCAACTCTAATCTACTTTATTCTCTATCACCTAGCCTGCCAACTTTTTTACAGAGATAAATAATATTAAGGACATCTTAAGGCCTGCGTACATCTAGCGCGATTGTGATGGCGATCAATGAAACGCTGTCAAATATTATGACTGCCTGAGGCATGATTTTGAATGGAGTAAGCTCAAACAACACACTAATACCATAGTGGGTACACCATCTTTTACAAACATTTACAAGCGTTTGAATGCTATAGTTTTTAATGATACATAACACCATTGTGAACACAGCGTTTGAATTGTGACAATTATTTCAAAATTTCACTACAGAAGTTATAAATATTTCAATACTATGGGTTGGACCAATCAATTTTTGCTCAGAATGGTTTCAAAACGTCACATGTCAGGTTCCCACGGAAGCCCTGCCGTCAGCCGCCCAAGGCTGTCATGTCTGACCACTTACGTATTTAACATACACTATGTAGCCTTAGCTTAAAACTTATTACCTAGCCTAAACAATTTCTATCCTGACTGCATGGAAATGGGCACGCATAAATAAAGTTCCATGGTCGAGTTTGAGTATTAAATTGTCGGTTGAGCGCAATTTGAGCTGAGTGACGAATAAATTACGCAGCTTTTGACCTCATACGGCTTAACTACTTCAACAGTTTAAATATTAGACTTTATGAGGAGATGCTAGAGCTGTTTGATGTCGGTATTCTTATATAATTTGAGTTATATTAGATGCGGCACAAATTGAGTAAACAAATTAACCAAAATCACGGACTGAGTAATTTGATGTTCAACCAGCTATTTCGTATTTCGTTGTTGGGATATTAAGTGGTAGCTAATGATACCTACTCAAGACTGTCCATGGATCGCTGCAGGTAATGAAGACGTATTTAGGCTTTGCTCCTATAATCAAAATTGAATTATCCGGGTTGACATTCTTGCTTCACAGACTTTTTCTTTTTATGCTCCAATTCTTCTACAATTTTAATATTTCATGTCTTTAATATCAAATGTATATTTGATGATACTATTACTTTGGCCTACTTTTTGGTGTTTAATGTTTTGCCTAAAAAATATTCGCAAGACTTGGTTTTACTTGGTTTATATTTTTTTGTAATTTCAATGAAAGGCGAAATGGCAAACATTTCACACGGGGCTTTCAATTAAACCATAAACTCAGTTAGTTGTATAAAAAGAAATAAGGGAAGCTTGTATTACATACCAAAACCAGATTATAGAATACATAATATATAGTTTTGTTTGTAATAAGATAATGGTAGGTATAAACACTAAAAATTAGATCCATAACTAAACTTTGGTGTTCATGGTCTATCTGCATAAAACCTTTTTCTCAGGGCTTTTTCAATTGTGCTACATTTTGTTAGATACCAAATTGCTTCCGAAGAAGCAAGCGCAAACTAATTTAGGTTTTACTGAAAAAAGTCGATCAATCAACGTATCAGGGCATCGTTAACAGGCATTGCATTATGTTCAATAAAGCAGCCTATCCAGCCCACTTCACTAAAGATTCTGATCTATTAGCATCATGACTCGACATCTATTGTAACTCAGTAAACGCCTTATAAAAGAGCCACTTTTAAATACGCTCAATACTTTAATTAATTAAGCTCAGGTTCTGTGGGATTTGAAAAGATCTTTGTACGAGCATGTGTAATGACTTTAAGTTCCCTTAAATGCTTTCGGAAATGTATAAACCTGAAGCTCGGTGTATTGTAGCCGACTCTTACTTCCTCGTCGTATTGGTAATGATTGATCGTTTACTTTTGTTTTGTGAGCCGGTTAAAAAATAAAAACAACAATGCGAGAACGCGTCAGTGCCATTTATCGAATCGCTGCGCAAATATGAGCGTGTGAAGATCGAACATGGTATTCTTGTACTCTAATGATGCTGATATAGCTGCTACAGAAATGTTCTACTATCCTCCTTTTTGAAAATCACGAAATGAGTGGTTAATTTATTTACATTTCATCATCATCATCATCTCAGCCAGTTTGCACTCACTGCTGTATATAGGCCTCCTTTATATTGCGCCACTCTTTCCGGTCCCTGACGGGTTTTATCCAGTCATTCCTCATAAAAAATAAGGTTTTTTGATACCTAGGTGAAAATGTTTGGATGGATTAATAGAAGTATTTTTTTCACAATTCTTGATTGTCTTGAGAAATTGGCTTCTTATTATGAATTTGACACCAACATTTAGTCCATTACAAGCAAATGTCAATCGGTCATTGTACTAACACTTTCAAGTAGGTAACTAGTTTTTTTCATTCGCCACACGCACTGCGTTTACATGACTAGACTACGCCAGGAGCACGCGCTTACGTTTCACGCAAATAACATTAATTTACTAACAATTTCAGTAGTACCTCACACGGTCCGCCTCTGCCTAGGCAACGGCTGTAATTGGCTCCGGTCATGCGATTACGTTTCTACTACATTTAATTATCGCAAAATGATCAGTGTGCCGGCCTACTGCAATTTAGCTATCACTCACAGTCGCGGTTATTGGCGTTCAGACGGACAACATGGATTTTCAATAGCTGCAACCAAATTGCAGTGAAAGGCTTTGATTGTGGCAACACGGGAAACTGCCTTACACTTATTTGATGCTTATTATTAAAAGAGCTTGAAGTCGTAAACTTGTTTTGATGAGAAATAAAGTAAATTGATGACATAGAAACAGTAAATGTACATCGTAAAATAATTGTTATATCGAAAAAGGACACAAGATACCGATCAAAGAGATCAATTTTGTCGCATCTTCAAACAAGAATCTTGCCAGCAAGTCTTCGGAACGCTTTATTATTTCTATTAAGAATACTCCACTACTTTAGTACAGTTTTATTCCACGCCATTAACACTACAATATAATTATTATTGCTAACTTCTCTGTTTGGCACACATTTTAATCAGTGTGCGGTTAGATAAATATTCTTTAGGTACCTTATCACGTTTCATGTAAGGTGTAGTGTTCTTTCTTGTTTGCGTGGTTGCACCTTATTTGGCAGTGAGCTTTAGTCTTATCAAGACATAAAATACTCTTATGAACTTATTGTGAATGGCGTTGACAAAAATGTGAATATAAATTTAGTGATGAATAATTCAGCGTGTTATCGGTATGGAGGAGAGAGGGCTTCTGGCTCGGTGCCGGGTAAAAACGCAGTGCGATCGTCCGTCGCCCGTCGGAATGCCGCGGCCGCCGCTGTTGCGTTTTTACGTAATTGTCTTCGAGCACGCATTCATCCATTATCTAACTTAGCTTCTATGGGATTCATAACTTTTTACCTAGGACTCGGCTTTGTTCATATTCCATAACTGTAGGTTCTGTATAATTTTCACCGATATTTTTATTCACAGATTTTTTTGTTTCATGCCATGTTAGGTAACTTGAAACTTCAAACTCAGATTGTTTTGGAAGACAGTTGGTAACAATATTAATGCTTCTTCAAGCGGTTATTAAGAGCAATTAAACAGCACAAACTCAATGGAAAGTTAAATTGTATCACGGCGGCATACTGAAAGATACCTACTTCTTTCTGCGATTATTAGTTTGGAAAAAAAAAAGAAAGGGTGCAATATGAATTAAAAATTCAAGTCTCGCACACAAGTTTCATTTAGCGGACGTCAATGATTCTATAATTATTAATACTAATTTGAAGTTTTCATTGTTATTCGTACCGCAGTGCGCGATTATCAATTTTTTTGTACAAATGCACGTCCACCTTCCTTTTAAGTACAAAAACGCAATTCACATTTTGTCGTTTCACATGTTATTTTGACTTCTACTTCTTTAGACATAAGATCTAGAAAGAGAAAAGGTTTAAGATTGTAATCGATGGAATTGATTCACGACAGGCGAGCTGCGTTTACTCACGTTTAGCACTCAATGAAATTGCATCAATCGGTATCGTGTCGCTATTGCGGGCATTTTTATTTGAACTTATAATTAGATTTTATGATTTCTTTTGTTTCCTTCGTCAACTTGCAGGTGACAGTTTGCTCAATCTGCTTTTTATCTATTGATGCAACGTTGATTGACCGATGGAGCTGTTCTGAAAATTATGCGTTTCTCTTTTTAAAACACATCGGACTGAAAAACCAAATAATCTATAATTGCTAAGATTTTTATGATGTCCCAAGAGCCGAGGGGGATTTTTTTTTTTTTTATATTATTATATATTTACCCGCGACTTACCCTTGGTTTTCCTTAAATGTAGTAATAAAAATCCATAACTACTGTCTCAAAACCTCGGCCTCGGCTATGTTGCTTTACCCTATACCTACTGAATCCATGGGATACTGACATACACCTAAGAACTATGTATGTACTTAAACTAAACCATGTGTATGCGATAAATAATTATATTGAGTACCTATTGATTATATAGTGAACGAATTTTCCAACAACAAAACAATAAATTTCATAGAACGTGTGTAATAGGTCGATTTACATCAAACGAGCGAATGCTCATTCTATCCCCACTACAGCTAATTCTTCTAGTGTGAACAGGCGTAGAGCATTCCTTCGTTGTTCTTAGTGCGTTCGCAAAGATTCTAGGAATATTCTAAGAATGCTCGCTCGCTTGATGTAAACGGCGCAAGAGCGCGTGAACAGTTGCATAAAGCGTTCTAGCGTGTTCGGACGTGCTCGCGCCCCTGAGCGGTCTCTTCAAAGCGTTCTTATGTTCTTGCTCTAGTTCTAGCTCTAGCTCTTTGTTCGTTTGATGTAAACGCTGAATACAAGTTTTCGTTTACACTAAAAGAGCACGAAGGAATGCTCTTGTTCTAGCTCTAGCTCTATGTTCGTTTGATGTAAATCGACCTTGACAAATTGTTAAATTCTATAGGTACGCTTCGGCCACCTGGTCTAATCGGCGGAAGCAAGCCGAAAGTCGCCACGCCAGCCGTCGTGTCTAAAATTGAGCAATACAAGAGAGAAAACCCTACGATATTTGCGTGGGAGATCCGAGAGCGGCTCATATCTGAAGGTAAGCAAATACAAATTGTATATATTTTCCGAAATAAAGTAACAGCAATCACAAAATGCCGTGAAAGCCTGCAGCAGTCACGACTAAAATAACTGAAGAGACTAGTCATCCGTCGTGCTAACGTGATGGTCACGTGTCTATATGACTGATGCTGGTAAACGCGCTAAGGTGTAACGACTTGTGCGAGCTTGATGAACTGCTTTCAAAACTACCAGTGCGTTTAGTCATGAGTGTTGCCTAAGTTCTTATTTATACTTTGATAATAAAAGATGATGATGATGAATAAATGACGTAGGTATTTTCGGTAAAACCTTGAGGTTTTAAGGCTCAACTTGCTATACCTACTTGATTACGCCTTTTTTTAATCAGTTTGGACGTAGTTATTTTTAGGATGTATAAAAAGTACAATTTCAAATCCTTATTTTGTCAATAGTGCCTGTACGAGAATAATAGCCGTGGGCCAATTGAATTATCATTTAATCAAAAACTATACCGTAATCACGGCACAACAGGCATCTATCTGCTTGTACATATCTGTAGAGAAATTTAAGTAAGTCAACAGGAAAGTTGACCACCAAAGCAATAAAAAATAAGGCTAGGTTCAATATAATATTATGGGTATGCAGGAGTATTATTATAAAATGTCGGTGAGCGCGGCGCGTAATACCGGTGTCCGACTCACGTTACATAGCCACACCATTGTAAAGCTCATGTCCAGAATAGCAACACCAAAGAACAGATATAAAATGGTCTAAGCACAGAACACAACTAATCAAAAGAAGAACTCCCAAGCTCATACAAAAAAGGAGGTAGCGCACACATAGTTCGTGGAACACAAAATAGATGGCTTTGATTATTTTTTCACCTCCTGATCAGAGGGTCTAATTAGCAAAATGTCCATGTAGCAAAACGTCCAATTAACAGATGGTATGTATAGCAGAACGTCTTAGGCCTTTTGCTCTGTTGGACGTTTAGCTACTTAAACCTTCTGATCAGGAGGCATTTTGTCAATGCAAAAACGCTACCGCTTCGGAGTTTAAACAAGGGGATAAATCTAGTCTCGATACAATTGAGCAGAAATTGAGACGTTGATTGACTTCGCCACGGAAGAGATAAATTATAGAACGAAACTATCGATCACTCCCAAAAACATTATTCGACTTCTCGCTCACCACTTGTAAGTAGCCCCCACTTCTCAGCCACAGTCGACAAGGCCTGAGCAACACTTCTCCAAGGTAAATGACTACCCCCCATAGTGCCGGCCACTTTTCAACGGCTTGCTAAAAGTCTCTTGTCAATGTCACTTTCATGTCAACAAATATAAATGGCAACAGGCTAATCAGCCTGCTAAGCTAAATGACTATCATACCATTATGAAAATACCCCCTACTGTATATACAGTAACCTATAAATTGATATCAATTTATAGGTTACTGATGGAAATTAACGATTTACTGCATCTTAAGTTCTATATTTAAATTTAAAGATAAAGGAAATCTAACGGACGTTAAATCAATATGAAATTAACCACACACAGTGTTATACAAACAACGTACTCGTATAACCGGTATTGATGTGTTATAATAATATGTCAGCAATGAAATGCATATTTTATTTTTTATTATATTCAGATATTTATTTGTATTCCTAATGTCTAAGTTTTTAACAATATTATAATTATTAAAAAAATCATATATTATTATAAAAAACTTAAACACTAGTGTGCCACCAACAGCGGGGCTAGGCCCAAGCTACCGGTGGTCAAGGCTGCAGAGTGAGGAACCTCCGGACAATGCGTGCCGTGTCCAGGATAACCGCCTTCTGCATTCATTTGACCCTTGAGCAAACCATCCAGCGAGAGCCTCTTGAGAAGTTGGTTGAGGCTCTTCGCTATTAGGCCGTTCGTCGAAACGACTATCGGGACAATGATCGTGGAATCAACATTCCACATAGCGGTCACCACGTGGGCTAAGTCTAGGTACTTGCTGAGCTTTTCCTTTTCGGCCTTCACGAGGTTTTCGTCATGCGGAATGGTGATGTCCACGAGCATTGCCCGGCGCTGAGATCTGTCGACAACACGACATCAGGCTTATTGCAAACAATAGTCCTATCCGTGATGAAAGAGTATTATTATCATTATTATCCGATTATTATCATTATAAATCTAATGTTATCTTAAACTTAATATAGTTTTGCGTATTTAAATACTAATATAAAAGACGAAAATTGTGCCGTTGTAACATTAGGCTCTCATCTCATATGCAATTTTAAAAATTAATTTGTATGAAAAACGGTTTATCTTTTTTTCTAATTATGTTAGTACTTTTTCCGCAGAGGAACTTATCAGCATAATTCAAATATTATCAATAAAATGTGTAGAGACATGGCACACTGTTCGTGATAATCTACTGTGGCTGGGCTTGCGTGCGCGCACACGTTACCAACTCGCTCCTGCTCGATCATCGAATTATAGAAGAGTTGAGCTATTAAAATAATTGATGACAAATTATTCATTTAAGTAACTACGCGGAGTCATACAACAGTCACATGCAACGTGATACGACATAGATTTGAAACATTTTTTATTATTTACATTTTTTTGATTATTTTACAGATTGAATATTGAAATTTAATCGTATTTTGATATTAACCAATAACCAAACCCAAATCAATAAACTATCTTTATGAAACAATATAAACAGCCGGATGGAGCTGCTACTTTAAAATTATTAATCTTAGTTCGTTTTCAACGTATAGTAGAACTAGCGATCTGCCCCAGCTTCGTACGGGTCGTTGTGATGTCATATAGCCTTATAGCATTCCTCGATAAATGGACTATCTAGCAAAAAAATGTTTTTTTAATTCGGTTCAGCAGTTCCCGAGATTAGCGCGTTCAACCAAACAAACAATCAAACTCTTCAGCTTTATAATATTAATATTACTAAGCAAAGACATCGACTAAAGTGAACACTTAAATAATATTCTAGTCTATACTTTATTATGTTTATTCTAGGTATAGCTAAGCTAAATATCATCTTTTAGTGAATATTGGCTAAATCGTAAGTTGATTACTTACGATTTAGGCAATATTCACTAAAAGCAGCTCGGTATTCTCATCCAATTATAGGATTAGGCAGGTAAAATAATGAACTTAAGATTACCCAGTCAAGTACTTTTGGGAGGTCAATAGGAAAGCCTTTAAAGTGCAACCCCGAAAATGGTCTAACAGGTCCGTAATGGCTGTCGGCTTATAGACAACGGATACTGTAATGTGAGAATATTGTATTTAGGCGTCTATGTGTAACCACCAAAACAATATGTCAGCTACTGTTTCTGAGGTAGGTATATTTTTATTTAGAGACCGCAAGTATGTAGAGTACCACATCAAAAATAAATGAGAATAGTGACTGCGGCAGTGTAGGCCATTTTTTTTTACTTTAGTCTTACTTCAAAATCATTCGATTGCAAGTCAGACTCGCCTTAAGGTCTACCTTCATAACATACCATAAACAATAAACACCAAAATTCAAAATATTGTTTTTTTACTCTCTATTTAATAATATGATATAATAATATTTTAGCATGTACGTATTCTGTAAATAAAATAAGTGTAGGCTAGGCCTACCACGAGCTCTGTCTCTGGCTCTGGTTGCGAGTGTTGACTAAATAAATCCTACGTCGAAATGTCACACACACAGTATAATACACTTGTGAGCACACCCATAGACTCAAAATCAGAGCCAGAGACAAAGCCAGTCAGAGCTTGTGGCCTACTGTCTACAACATATGATTCAAATAATACAGCTAAATGACAGACATGACATTTAGTAAAAAAGATCACCAAGAACTGGACTCTTATTGTAAGGTGGTGTTTTTAAGCAAGGCATGAAAGCCAACGTCTGGAAAACTCTAGACGGAATATCTTGTTTCAGTATTTGAAATAGCTGCAATCATAAATATAGGTTTTGTGCACGTTTTCTAGAATGCAATGGGCGTCTTTAGCTTAGAGGCCAACGAGCCAATTGCGATAATTGCACCAGCGACACCTCTCGTGCTCATGCGTGACGTTAAACGTTACCATCTCGGCTCCAAAACGACTTAAATACGCTCAACGAGCACAATCTGTCTTCATTTGTAACGTTCTCGACATAAAGTACAATATCTCCTCGCTAATTGGACGCCGGCTAAGTGTTATTTTAAAGGACACAGCCGATGCCGTTGCTTGCGAGTTTCTTAAGCGAGCTGCTGAGCTTAGGGTGCGTGCGATCGCCTGTGAAACAGGTTTCGCTTACAAGACCACTTCTGGTTTACGATATCACTGTGGACCGGATTAGAAGACGATAACATTCTTGATGAGAACACTGTGCTAAACTGGGTCGTTAAATGGGCTCACTGCCATTAAATCCCCAGGAGGCGATATAACCACAGATCTCTTTATCCGGAAAACTTCTTTATGTAACGGACTTAATTAAGGGTTTAAGTTCCTTTTTTACAGTATCGGCAGTGATGCACAGTTTGCTCAGTTTTTTTGGAAAATGAAGTCACTGAATTGTAATCTTAAAAAGCTGCCAAGTGCGAGTTGGACTTGCCCATGAAGGGTTCCGTCGCAACAAGTAACATAATATAAAAGTTCTTGTAGTTCGTCGAAAGGTAAATTGCGGCTTACGATTTATGACGTATAAAAAAAAAACTACTTACTAGATCGTTCAAACCAAATTTCGTTAGAAGTTTGCATAATAATGTGCAGAATATACCTATTTTTTTAGTTTTATCATTCTCTTATTTTAGAAGTTACAGGGAGGGGGGGGGGACACACACACATTTTACCACATATTAGAAACCTCATTATCATTTTTGAAGACCTATCCATAGATAACCCACACGTTCTGGTTTGATAAAAAAAAACATCGACTTACCAAAGTTTCATCAGTATAGCTCAAAGTTTCGGAATAAAGTGGCTGTGACATACGGACGGACAGACAGACAGACAGACACGAATCTATAAGGGTTTTTGCCATTTGGCTACGGAACCCTAAAAATAAGTTTATTCAGATAGGTCTTGTTATTATATTTTAATGTAACGAGTGAACCCTAAAATCCTTTTGTGTGATAAAATGAGTGTTTTTTGTTGCTTCATAAAAGCCTGCGTTTTTGTTTTTATTATCTTAGCAGTCAGCTGACATTATCGTCATTTGTTGAAATGTATTTAAAATAATTACTGGAGCCCAGTGTGCGCTCATGCTTCGTCGTCGTTCAAAAATTGCACGCGATCTTACAAACGCGAGACGATTGCACTGCGTAAATGCTTACATATTTGTAGTAATTCAGGAGCATTTAAATAAATTCCCTCTTATTTTAACAGCAAAAATGTACAGTTATAATTTGCGGTTTTAAAATAACAAGTAGGGTAGTTGAGTGTCAGTAATGTCAGGTGCAGCAATAAAAATAAATCAATACCATTCTTCTTTCTTTTTCGTGTCACTGATTCTTCCGAACCAAGTGTGGTGAAATGATTTTTAGATGCGCCTCAAAGAGGCTCAATACCATTGAAGTTAATACATAAGTATTTCAGTTAATATATTAACTGTTAATATATTACTATACGTATTTCTAAGAGAGTAGGTATAACAGCTCCTTGGCCAGTTTAACATCATCACCTAATTTAAAATGTGATACCTCTGAAAAAAATGTTTTAGTTCGATTGAGCTCGCGCTCATATTGTGCAATTGAAAAAATATTTGTTCAATTTAGTTCTCTGAATTTCACATCGATGTAGCTATGATTGATTCCATTAGACCTGACGATGGTTTCGGTGTATCAAAGTATGTTGACCGGAATGGACCGCCTGCTGATGAAGTAGCCTCAAACCTCAGGAGTAAGTTTAATAAATGCCAAGAGTATTGGGTTACTAGAAGTGACTCGTTGTTTTGGGAATGCCAGGTGGTGTGAGTTACAAATTAAATTATCATAACTTTCTGAGATATGTTTGTGTTGGTGGTATCTTTAATAATAAAAAACTTTATTATAATGACATAATAAAAATACTGACCAGCGCGCTCTAAAACGGCAAAGTAAAATATCGTGAGGAAACCAGTTTACGGTAACAGTAACAGCGTCAGTGAGTTTGCTACCTGTCATGTTTAAGTATTAAAAATGATTATTATACATATTTTATATACGCTTCTGATTGCCCCTTAAAGCTCTGAGTAGGTACAAAGCGATTTTATGCCTGGTATTATGTTTTATTATTAGATTGAAATTCAATCAAATGCTGAATTGATTAATTTATCTTGCAATAACTTGCCTTTTGTCATGTGCTCTGTGCGTGCTCTACAGAGCGCACTCAGTTAATCGATATGCCTAAATTGATTTAGTTATAGATCTTTTATTATTGCAATATATTTTGCAATAATAAAAGATTACTACAATAGTATAGATTTACATTTTGTACGGTAAAATTATTATATAGAAATTTTGATGGTTTAGTTTTGGAAACGAATGAGTCATCTATGTTTTTAAACTCATTCACATTATGAATATAGCTTTCAATTAAAACACAATAGCCAAGCCTAAAACGTTCGGAAAGGTCCAATCTACTAAAAACTAATATTTATAAACGTCTTTCACAAAAGCGAATGTGTCAAAAATGCTGCACCCACTTGAGCGGCGCGTTTGTCGTTTATATCCAAGAGCGGTTATCAAAACAGCGGCTCATCGCAAGCGGCAAGCAACCGGCTAAATTTTAATAAGGTGCCCACTACCACCTTTGTTGGCGATGACAAGGCAACTTTTCACAATAGCTTGTGCAACTTATCTATACTTGAATCGATATCGGTTTACGAGGCGTTACGGTCGGCTCAGCTACTGACCACGTTTTGATTAATTGCATTTCTTATAAAAAGTATGCGGTTCAAATTATTGACTGGCGCCGATTAATTAGCGAAACTGATGATGAAACTGATGGATTTATGGTCAGTGTGTTATATTTTTTAAATGTTTTGAGTGCCACATAAAACGCCCTTTAATTTATTTGCAGTTAATGTTTTTATGATGACACTGACTCTAATTAGAATGTTTTTAATCCATTTACTTTGGCATTATACCTGCAGTGATGTTTCCAATAACAGTATATTTATTAACTTTTACAACGTTTATAGTGTACGTTTCACAACTATTTCCCCGTGGAGATGTTTTTGTCATTTTACTAACAAGGTCCCTCGTTTGCCGACATTGTACGCCCGAAATAAATCAAATCGATCTAAACAGCTTCCAATAAACCGATACATTTATTGATTTGTTACAGCATTAAATTGGTTCCCAGCATCAGCAGTGCATCACCACAATGTTGCTTCGATGGGACACGGTCATGATTTCGGGCCCGTTTTTTGACATTTAATCGCCTGTGTGGCTGGTTCCAATAAAAAAACCGTCACTTTTTGTCGCTGGACGGTGGCATTGTTGATACTAATTTGCTAGTAATGCTTCTGTTACGTTAGAATAGGTACCAACTATGAAAATTATTTGAAATTTTGATTTTAAGAGACATGCGAGGAATGCCACGATATTGAAGTATGTATAATACCTTCTTATGACACATTTTATGCGTTTGAGGGTATTGTAATAGCACGCACAGTTTCTATGATGTGTGAAAACTTCGTCACTGTCACGTAACCGACACCTCTTTGGCAAAGATCGACCAACATCGCTCATAGTCGGGGTCTTGTCAGCCCGCAGGCAGCCAGTCATATAGGCACGTAGTTATTCAAGTTTTCACTTCTGTTGACATTCCTGGAGTGCCACGTTTTTTAATAAAAAGGTTATGTGACAAACATATGACCCACCTGATGTTGATGTTGAATTAGTGAGTACTTACATCACCATCTGCTATTGCTGCAACTTTATTTTTACTGCAGCTTAGAAGTTATTAGAGCAACTTACAGTACATAATATATTAAGTATGACAGTTGACACAACTGACAGGTCAACATGTTCAACTGTTTATTTACATAATTCTTTGTGTGTCGGACATAGTATTAAAAAGGATATTTATTCTGGGTCTTGGTTCTATGGAGTATTATGTATAAAATAAAAAATAATATCTTTATAAGTAATTTCAAAATCTATAGTTCAATCATTTCATAATATTCAAATCATTTTGTTAATAAAAAATAAATGTTGGCAATCCACACAACAATAGCCAACAACAAATTAAGCAGAGCTTGTACTATGGGAACCAGATAGCTGATATAATGCTCAAATACTTTTTTTTGTAAAAACATACTAAGAATACAATATGTTATATTGTAATCAATAAATCAATTGCCCCTAATGTTAGAAGTTATAGAGGAAATTGAATGATTAAGTAAAAATTTAAGCATTAGATTAAGCTTAGATTTGGACTATCTAGCAGCAACACTATAACGTGTTAAATAATTTGCAATTTGACTAATTATATTTGACACGTATTGGTGTTGCTACTAGATCGATTTCCCTCGTTGTTTATCAGCACGTATAATTTCTTTTGTAGTAAAAGTATTCAGAGCTAATTGAAAATGGAGGAGCAGTGGGCGTTTAGTGATGTCACAGTTAATAGAAATAGCAGTACTTTAACTTCATTTTGCTATATTCTTCATCTTCATTCTGATTTTTTGGATTGTAAGTCTTTTTATTTTGTTTCATCTTCTATATATTACTTCACTTCCGTCAGCATTTGTTTATTATATTATATTCTGAAATGGGTGTGAATACCAGTGTTCTTTCTGTAGCGACGGAGAATGGTGTCACGGAAGACCAGCGCTATAGTAGCACACGCTACACAGAATTTACGCTGAGTGGCAGTCAATATTTATGCCATTGTCCCTTATTTATTGTTAACACTTGCTTATACTATTCTGATTATAGATCTGATTTGATTTCTATCTTATCTGTGTAACAATATTTTGTTAGGTGGTTGCATGTAATCGGTTATGTTTTGTGTTTGCTTGCGGTAGATCTGACATATAGTTTACTAGCTGATACCCGCCACTTCGTCCGCGTGGATATTTGAGTTCGTTTTTTTTAGTTTGATATGACCAACTGCTAGTTACTATTGTTTTGAGCTTGTAATTTAGAGTGTATTTGAATTTGAAGGTGAGTGCTGTTGTAGCCGATTTTTTTCAGCAGTGTTTAGTTTAAGTATTATAGATGTTTCCCGCGATTTTGTCTTAGTTGTTATCATCAGTTTTTTTGTGAACCTCTGTGTGTAATCGAACCTGGTGCCAGATGCTGCGGTAGTTGAAATTTTTTTAATGTTTTTTTTTGCGTATTTAGTAAAGCTCTTTTTCGTGATTTTGTTGAAGTGGCTAATTTGGGCAATCGTATTCGTCGTTGGTGTATAATCGAATCTGTTTTTTTTATTTGTCATGACTTCAGCAGTGTTTAGTTTAAGTATGATAGATGTTTCCCGCAATTTTGTCGTAGTGGTAATCATCGGTATGTTTGTGAACCTTTGTGTGTAATCGAACCTGGTTCCAGATGCTGCGGTAGCTGAAATTTTTTTAATGTTTTATTTTGCGTATTTTGTAAAGCTATTTTTTGTGATTTTATGTTATATTAGTGGCTAATTTGGGGTTTCGTATGCGTGTTGGTGTATAATCGTATCAGATTTTTGAAGTGAAAACTTCTTTAGCGGCGTTGAGCACTTTTTCTGTAATGGGTATAAAATCTTAAACTCGCGTCAGCGCGTCAGGACACGTGACCTGATCGAAAAAGCGTAAGACGGATGGAGAGTAGACAGCTATCCCCTCTCTACGGCGCGGCGAAAATGTATGCCTGGGCCTACTGTTTCGTTTAGGCAGCGCAGGGCGCTTGCGCGAATGTTCGTGTATGTTACAGCGTGCCAAATAACAAACAAGCCCCCCCTAACCATTCCAAAATATCAAACATGCTCAACGTTAATAATCAAGTTTTCACTTCTGCCGGCACTCCCGGAGTGCAACCCGTATTTTTTTTAATATGACATGACCAATTGCTGGTTACTATAGTTTGAGCTTGTACTTTAGAGTGTATTTGAATTTGAAGGCGAGTGCTGTAGGAGCCGATTTTTTTCAGGAGTGTTAAGTTTAAATATGATAGATTTTTCCCGCGATTTTGTCTTTGTGGTGTTCATCGGTTTTTTGTAAACATTTGTGTGTATTAAAACCTGGTGACAAATGCTGCGGTAGCTGAAATTTTTTTAATGTTTTTTTTTTGTATTTTTTAAAGCAATTTTTTGTGATTTTATGTTATATTAGTGGCTAATTTGGGGTTTCGTATGCGTGTTGGTGTATAATCGAATTAGATTTTTTTTATTTGACATGACCAATTGCTGGTTACTATAGTTTTGAGCTTGTACTTTAGAGTGTATTTGAATTTGAAGGCGAGTGGAGCCGATTTTTTTCAGCAGTGTTTAGTTTAAGTATGATAGATGTTTTCCGTGATTTAGTCTTAGTGGTTATCATCGGTTTTTTTGTAAACATTTGTGTGTAATAAAACCTGGTGACAAATGCTGCGGTAGCTGAAAATTTTTTTATGTTTTTTTTTACGTATTTTGTAAAGCAATTTTTTGTGATTTTATGTTATATTAGTGGCTAATTTGGGGTTTCGTATGGGTGTTGGTGTATAATCGAATCAGATTTTTAATTTGACATCACCAACTGCTGTTTACTATAGTTTTGAGCTTGTACTTTAGAGTGTATTTGAATTTGAAGGCGAGTGCTGTTGGAGCCGATTTTTTTCAGCAGTGTTTAGTTTAAGTATGATAGATGTTTCCCGCGATTTTGTCTTAGTGGTTATCATTGGTTTTTTTGTAAACATTTGTGTGTTTTACAACCTGGTGACAAATGCTGCGGTAGCTGAATTTTTTTTAAATGTTTTTTTTTTCCGTATTTTGTAAAGCTATTTTTTGTGATTTATGTTATATTAGTGGCTAATTTGGGGTTTCGTATGCGTGTTGGTGTTTAATCGTATCAGATTTTTTTAATTTGACATGAACAACTGCTAGTTACCATAGATTTAAGCTTGTGCAATAGAGTGTATTTGAATTTTAAGGTGAGTTTTGTTGGAGCCGATTTTTTTCAACAGTGTTTAGTTTAAGTATGATAGATGTTTCCCGTGATTTTGTCGTAGTGGTTATCATCTGTTTGTTTGTGAACCTTTGTGTGTAATCGAACCTGGTGCCAGATGCTGCGGTAGCTGAAAATTTTTAATGTTTTTTTTGCGTATTTTGTAAAGTTATTTTTTGTGATTTTTCTTAAAATCATTTTCCGTTTTTTCTTCTTTTAGGGAAATAATTTTCCTATTTTCTTTCGTAGTGCACCTCTGCTCTATTAGAGGAACATACCTTCTAAGTTTCATGCTCTTAGGGCAACGGTTTAGGCTGTGCGTTGATTTTTCTTTAAACCATTTTACCCCTTTTTCTCCTCTTTAGAAAATAATTTTCCATTTTCCTTTTTTAGCGGATGCCTACGTCATAACATCTACCTGCATGCCAAATTTTAGCCCGATCCGTTCAGTGGTTTGGGCTGTGCGTTGATAGATCACTATGTCAGTCAGTCAGTCAGTCAGTCAGTCACCTTTGAGTTATATATATTTAGATAAATCAGGTCTAGTAAATCTACCAGTAGGTTTACCTCAAGCTCTGTATAAAAAGTTGGGCAATATCAATGCAATTAGTTGCTCAGTTTGATTGAACATCATCTTCTGTTACGGAAAGACACTGTGGCTTCTTAGCGTTACAGTTGCGGCCGACCCCTGATGGTTCGGACACCTTTTTACTTGGTCGTCACTGCGGGGGCCTCCTGATTGCATCCGATCTCATCGTTTTATGCCCTGCATAAAGCCAACAATAATTCATTTAGTCGACGTGACGCCACTCATTCGTTAACTGGTTCGAATTGTTGTTAGACTTTTGGAACATTTCGCGGCCAAGTTCCGGTTTATAAACAGCTACGCCTACGCGTTTTTTTTGGATTAATTTTGTATTTGAGGGCATTGGTGTGGTGCTAAAATTTAAATGAGCTTTGTTTGACTTGTTTTACAAAACGTTGTTATTACTAAATAAATAATTTTGTATCCACCTTTCAATATTTCGCAAATATACAAATCCTTACAAAAAGGCAAAAAAAAAACAAACAATAGTTCAAACAATTAGACCAAACCTAAATAATTATAAGAAGTGCTTTCTGCATAATAAGCTGTGTATGGTCAATACTGTGTCTTTATAACGAATCTGTAAGGTTATTTAGTCTCTCTTCATCAGTTTAGTGTGTTAATGTTTGAAACCAATTAAAACAATATAATAGATTAATAAAAGCTGCTTAGACTTAGACTCTCTTTGACTAATCAAGTTTTAATCGACTAAAACCACTAAAACTATCGAAAACTGGTTGAAGTATAACAAACAAATTTATACCGAGCCATTAGGCACGAAATGCGATTGTTAATGTCTCAATTTAGAAACGGGCGTAAATCTTCAAAGGCGTGACAATTACTGTTACTTCCCGTCGTACAAACGGACAAACAAAAAGGTATCCCGACAATTATCGATAAATTAACCCGATTAAAGAGTACGAGACGGCGCCGGAACGTCTTATCTCTGCGCCACACTTTTAGGCAGGTAAGCGACACTCCCAACATTAACATTTTTATACCAATTTGCTTTTTATTAAGAACCCAAACTGGAAAATTGAGGAGATTCAATGGAATGCAAACACGCTATTGAAATCCATAAAAATGAGCATTTTTTTCTTTTATGAATCTCTTATCGATTATTCGGGCTTAACATTTTGCTGCTCGAGTTAATTAGTTTTGTCCATCATACATTCAGATTATAAAACTCTTTACACATATTTAATTACTAGATCCAACAATTATAACACACTTACATCAAGCTCTATTAACTAGTAATGCTTAGGAATGCCTTCTATTAGAGACACCACCTAACCTTTTATTAAAAGTGGTTCCTATTGTGACTAATCATGATTGAACGAGTTTAGACAAATTGCGTGGCCATGACTAGGCATGTACCAGCCATCCCAGATCATTAAAAGAACAATTATAGATATCGCGTTCCCACCTGCATCTTGTTGACGATAGTGATCTTTCTTAAACAAATAAACCATACCCAACGATCGATGCTCATTGTTTGCTTGATACTAAATTAAAATGGAATTGATAGGCAGCTAGTAATTACTCGATGAATAAAAGACATCAGTGATCCGTTCGTATTGTTGAATATCATGATGACACTGATACAATACCGACGAGGAAATAATTTATGATTACAAGCCTAATGAACCTCTGTAGACTATTCTTAACCAAAGAATTTTTATATAAGAAAAATACACTTAAAAAACTTATTGTGGACGCTTCCGTCTGGTATGCTGATTTGTATCAGTTGGGCTATCTCTAGATCATTTGTAACGGTCTGCAGATAGCTCAACTGTTTTTTGCGTATTTTCTAAATTTTGTAAATATTTGCTTAATTGTATATTTCTTTGTGTAAATAATGTTGCTACTTAAAATAACTTAAAATTATGACGGTAAAAATTAAACAAATGCTAAATTTATGGGCTTTTAAATTATGAAAGTACCTTTTCATTACTCATACTCTGAAAGTAGGTCTGAAGTTGCCTGAGGGGCCTAATAGAAAGTAAAACTTTCAGCCCTAGGGAGAATCGCTTTCTACTGACAGCTGTCAAATTATAAAAAAAAACAAGTTCTATTTTATTCAACCATGTTCCAACTTTATAAGGTCTTTCTAACTGCAAAGAGGTCGTTGAACCAAATTCCAACTTTTTATTCAGCAAGTAGGTTGGAAACCCATTACAACGGTAAGAAGTTTATAAAGTCTAATTAGAGCGCAATGTAAAATTTAAATTTAAATAACATAAAGATCTTCTAAATTACTTGATTAATATTAGCTTCAACTATTTATTTAAAATAACATAGATTGAGCAAAAATTTACCATTTTTTAAATTATGAGAATGAAAATAATGGCTGAATAATTCTGGCGAGCCGTAGCCGAAGGCCCGCCAGAGAAAAAAAAAAAAAAAACCGGGAAGGCGGCAATTCAATCTTCATTTTCACAAATTTTTCTTTCATGTTTTTATTTTTACTATCCTTGTATTCGTAATGAAAAGCACAGTGTTTACCTCGGGTGAAAGTCTTTTAAGTCCCTCAAGCTCCATTGGCGCCCTCGCTAACGCTCTGGCGCCAAACCCGTCTCGGGACTCAAAAAACGTGACTTTCAACACTCGGGTAACAATGTACTAATAAAGGCTTAGCGGCAAAAGTAGCTGATTTCTCAAAGATTTTCAACGGTTTGTTTTGTTTCTCTAAAACGTCGCTCCCAACTTCCAATATAATTAGAGATCTCATCGGTAAGCGATGACTAGCCGTCATGAAGTTATTCTCAGGCGCATCAAACTTGACGGCCAGTTCGGCAGGAGGCGTTTCGAAGGCATCTTAGCGCACTGATTACGAGCCAAACAATTTGTGTGGCTGCAGAGCGCATCTTTTTATGTTTTCGACGTGCTAACAATGAGTGGAGCCGCGTAACTGATCATTACCATTATACTGTAAAAGGTATTGTGTTTTGAGTAAATTATAACAGGTTCGTTTTGTGTTTCATTTGATAGGTTGCGTTACTTGCGTCAGCGCGCGCTGCACCCGGCACAATGGGGCTTCATTATCAACGGTGACACCATTAAATCTATCTTTACAAATCGCAATGGTCTTAAGCACCCATCGTTAGTATTCATGGCTATTATTATAATTACAAGTGAGGTTTCAATAAGACAAACAATCAAGGGCGGTTTATTGTTGAGTACGTCATCTTGTAATTTGCTTTAACCACTGGTTTAGGTAAGTATATTCTACTTTGTTTATGTAGCGACCATTAAGCAATTAAATAGAATCATTCCTGTATTGGTGTAATTGGCTTAGGTTGTAAGGTACGTCTCAACGGCGGCAATTTAAATAAACTGCTTGATAGTTCTACCATTTAGGGGTGTTTACTTTGAACGACAAAGTATTTCCAATAATAATGCTCTTTGATCATATAAACACAAAGCAGTAGAAGCGGGGATAAAGCAAATAGCTCAATTACCAGGGTTAGAAATAGCAGATAAATAAAATGATTAAAGAAACCCTTTGGGACCTTCATAAGTCAATACCAAATGTTTCTATCCTTTTAAATACATTTACGCAAAGAAACTTACAATTAAATAAATATTAGCAAAATACACAAGAAACAGTTGAGCTATCTGCAGATCGTTACAAACGATCTAGAGATAGTTCAACAAATCAGTGCCAGACGGAAGCATCCCCAAGACGCTGACAGCATTGCCACGTTGAATAGCAATGCTTTTAAATTAGCTAAAGTATTTATTTTAAATAATATTGCGTGGTTTACTTCATGACTCGAGGCTGGCAAATTACTAAATTGTTTGAAAGAGCAATCGTGCCATTTAAAATAACACTATGTAGTAAAATCGCGGAGTGGTTGTTCAGTAGCTAACGTTGAAATCTACAACAATTATCATGCTCAACTATAGGGTTGCGTTCTCTGATGAAAAACAGAAATGGACAGCCATAATAAATAATTATTATTAATTATAATAAATAATTATTAATTGTGATGACAGGTCTATCCAGTAAACTGGCTATATGTTTGGCCAATGCAGAACAATGCATCTTTAAAGATTGGCCTCTCAGCTTAGTTGGTAGTAGCTCTGCCTTTTGCGCCGTAGGTCGTGGGTTCGAACCCCGCCAAGAACAAATATTTGTGTGGTGAATACGCAGATATTTGTTATTTAAGTATTTAAAAAAAAAGTATCATATATATCAGCTTCATGTTTCCTAAAGTACAAGCTCTGCTTAGTTATGGCTTGATAGTGCTGTGTGGATTATCCACAAAATATTATTATTGTTGCATTTATCGATATTTATTCTACAAACTTTTGAGTTAATATCATTTGATCCATCAAATCTCTGACTAGTCACGACATGAGAAGCCTGGTAGCCCTACCAAGAACACGGTTACTCAGTAGCTACTACGGAACCTACGACAATTATACTCGGCAGGCTATGATTAAATTATGGCACTCGGAGTGTTTCCTGAAAATTACATGGGATGCCTCTCAAGGCTGCCTCAGCACGCGATCTCTCTGCACGCATTAAAGTAATGGGGAACTCAAAATGCGACCAATGACGCATCGGTTTTAACGCGCTGATGGTCACTCTTGCACATTGGAGGTAATTAAGCGTTCTCGTGTACGTGTACACGATAAACTTGTTTGCGATTGATTGTTCTATTTGCAGTATTTTTTCTGCCTATCAGGATTTGTTCGGTGCATGTTTTTGACAGGCTAAATGGTAAAGTAAGCCCGATGCGGCGATCACTAGCGGTTGTATTGATGCGTGATGATCATCAAACTCTTTAAACCGACTTTAGAAAAATAAGGAGGTTCTCAAGTCGTAATTTGCGTATATCTAAGCATCCTGCAGTGGCAATCAATGACACCCTGTCATATTTGACAGCATTTTAGTGATCGCCACCTAATCGCCACTGCAGACGCTTTGATGTGCGCAAGGCCTTACGCGGTATTGCCGCCATACTTTTTAATAGAGAAGTAATATATGCTTTCAGTTTGGTCCCATAGATATTTCATCGAAATTAGTTCAGTATTTTATGTAATTCAAACTATCAATGAAATCCGATTCTGACTTTCCTAATGCCTTTTTTCCTTCACCAGGCGTATGCACCAATGCCACAGCACCCAGCGTGTCATCCATCAACCGAATCCTACGCAACCGCGCCGCAGAGCGGGCCGCGGCGGAGTTCGCACGAGCGGCCGGCTATGGTCTGTACGCTGCTCCACCGCCGTACGGAGCCTTCCCCTGGGCCGGCGGCGGGGTCTGGTCGCCGGGTGGACTGGGCCTGCCTCCTGGCGTGTCAGGCCCGCCGCCTGGCATGCCGCATCCCGATGCCATGCAACAGGGGTTCATGTCTTCTGGAAGAGGACTGATCGGTGAGCCTGTTTACATAATTTAATGATATTAATTATACTTGGTTGGCTTGATTGTTTCTGTATACGTTTTTTTGATTTTAACTCAAGTTTTTTTGTAACAGATGTAGATGGCGATGATTCTGGGTCGTTGGACGGCGAACAACCAAAGTTCAGAAGAAACCGTACAACCTTTAGTCCGGACCAGCTCGAAGAGCTAGAGAAGGAATTCGAAAAGTCTCATTACCCCTGCGTTTCCACCCGAGAACGACTAGCCTCTAAAACGTCTCTATCAGAAGCAAGAGTTCAGGTAAAGATTACAATTCATGTATTTAATTGAATATTTGAACAGATCCAATGACACGTCCGATAAAAAGAAAGATAATAATTTCCTATAGCCACCTTATTAGTTACATCAATTTACATAAATGAATATTTTGTTAACACCGAATACTAATCACGGTATTACCGTTACTGACAGGTTTGGTTTTCCAACAGACGAGCCAAGTGGAGACGCCACCAGCGCATGAATCTCCTGAAGCGCGGTGGCGGCGGCTCGCCCGCGCACCGCGCCCCGCGCTCCCCCTCCCCCTCCCGCTCCCGTTCGCGTTCTTTGTCCCCCGCGCGCGCGTACCACACGCCGCAGATGGGCGGCGAGAATAGTGCCTTCAAAGCGCTCTCGCACCAGGAGTCTAACGCCCTGAAGGCTCTGTCGCACCAGGCGCAGTTCGATGCGAGCGCACTGAAAGCTTTATCGATGCAAAGTGCGTTCGAAGGTGCGTTCAAGCCGCACCCGGGGTTGGAGAGTAGCGCGTTCAAGGCGTTAGTTCCGCACTCGGCCGCGGCGGCGCTGCTGGCCGCGCAGTCGGTGCAGGTGGCGCGCGGCTACCACTCGCACTCCGACTCCGACGAGGAGATCAACGTGCACGACGAGAGCGACGCCGACAGCGACCGACACGGGGCGCGCTCCCCCAGCGGCTCCCTCCCGCGCCGCTCCAACGATCTACCGCTACAGCTCACTAAACACGACCGCTGATAAAACACATCACAACTTATTTATTTGCCTGCATAAAGTATTACGATTATCATTCCTATCGAATGTCTATGTTCCGAATATGTAAATAAACTACGGAGTGCTAATACTTCGGTTAGCTTGTTAGTAAATGTAAATATGTAGATATTTGACTTGTTAATTAGTAGGTATAAGAATGTTAAATGATTAGTAAAATTGAGTTAGCACAAATAAAATCCGCTCGTTGAATTCATAATAAAAATAATGTTTGTATTCAGTCAACGACTTTTGAACAATTATGTTAAACTATATAGACAGTGGGCATCCATGAGATAATGTGTATTTGTGTCAAATGTCAACTAATGATTAACCAAAGTATTGTTATGTTTAACGGATAAAAAGTACGATGTCCGGGAAACTAAAGTTCCTATAAATTTTCAATTGTAATTAAATTTATTATGTATGTACATAACCAAATTGTTATCTGATATTGTCATATAATATAAATAGGGTTTTTTTAATAAGTATGTAAAAAACAAATTTATAAAAGTAACAACAAGTTTAGCCCAGCAGATAATTGTTATAATTAACTAGTTAAATTTTTGACATAACTTGTAACTCTGTTGTAATAATTTTGACGTGACAACGTCTTATAGTTCGATGGAGCCGGCTGCACGCACAAAAAACATGACTCATGCGGCGTTACCTTGCTCTGAGGCGTTCCATATAAGGCTTGAAGTGCAAGCGAGAGCGCGGAACGAGTGACAAAAAGGCACAATCGGTATATGAAGTGCAGTGAGAAGTGAATTGGTCATAGCAATGATAATTGCGGCTTATGATGTTGTCACGTTCAACTATCGTCAGTAAACCGACTTTATAGACAAACGATTTTTTTTTCAAAATTTTGACGCTTGTAAATTTACGACTAAAATATTAATTCAATCTACAAAATATTATTTTTAGTGGTAATTTGTAAATAGTTATGAAAATAATGGTTATGTTTTGTAAATATTTATTGTAAAAAAGAAGCTTTGTGAGCTATTTATTGCTTAACCCTTAAAAATTATTTAAGTTAATAGTTCTAGTGCCTATTAGATAATGAGAGAACGAGGATTAAAATAATATGGAATGAAATGTTTTTGTATCATTTGTTGTTCTGAATACCTAAGTAGGTATGTAGGTACATAATTTCAAAAGTCTATCAACACATTTTGGCTACTGGAAAAATACAGCTTGGTTTGGATGAAGACATTTTTTTCCCCTGGTTAAGAATCTTATATCTGAATGGATTTTATAATCAATAATAAGGAACCTATGGATATTTAACAAAGCAATTTTAAAAACGAAATAGTCTGAAATTAAATGAAAAAAGTTTATTGAATAAACACAAACACAAAAAAAACAGGGTTTAAGGTATAGGGTTTTAGTTCAAGACCCGGAACATAGGTAAAAGCGTCCCACGCACCCACCCATCCACCTATCAGAGCTACATTGGCCAGTGTTTATTCAATAGGTTTCAGCTCAGTATTATGTTGAATAGGACACTATAGTTTGACCGAGACCGCTGTACCGCGCCTGAGGTATGCACGCGGTGAGACGGGGGGGGGGACCGGACTGTCTATGTCAGACGCAAAAGAGATACATATCCGAAGATGGGACGAGCGTTATCTCAGGATGTCAAGACCGTTATTCTTAAAGTGGCAGATGTTTGACAGTTCTCTATTGAAAAGTGTCAAACATCTATTCTGGAAATATAATAATCTACTAATCCACTACTCTATATTTCTATGCTTGAGGCTCCACTCAGAGTCAAGCATTGTTTCTGCATACGGGCCTTAGAAGGGATTTTTGTAAATTCAACCCCAAAAGGGATGCAGCGAGGGTTGACGTTTGCATGGACAAAACTTAACACGAACAAAGTCATGCAGGATTCCACTAGTCGCTAGATAAAATAACATATCGTACAGATCTATCTGACAATATCGATCTCATGTGTACTCTTGCTCTTTTTTCCTCGGCCCCCACCTCGCCGCATTTTCTTAGGGAGCAGCACAGTGGTTGCGGTCAAACTATAAGAACTTGGCACTAAGTCATATAAGAAGACAAAAATTAACAGAACGTAAGTTTATTTCAACACGAATGAATATGATAAATAGTGTTTAAGACGAAAATAACCGTCGAAGTACTTCTCGCTTGCACTTTTGGCCCTGAAACATAAAAGCACTGAACTTTATAGATTAGCGAATGAGTAAATATTATATCTATGGTAAGTCAACTTGTGTAGGTAATTTATGCATAACAATGGAATTCCGCAGTCCCACATAAAGTGGGATAAGGGCAGGAAGAAGAAGAATGGAATTCCGTAGTCACGCCTGAATTCATTAATTAATATATATATATATATATATATATATATATATATAACAGTAATATTATTTCAAGATACAGTTTAAACATAATATAAGTTTAAGTCCTCAAGAATCCGACTTCATGGACAAAGTGCAGAATGGATTTTCATGCAATTTCTATGCGACCAACCTTTAAAAAAAAGAAGATTCAATTAGCAGTATGGTCCACCAAACCACGCCCTCCAGTGCAGAAGGCAAAGCTACAATTAGCTGGTCTATGAGGGTTGTCGAGAAACCACACCAGAAACAGTAATACCAGAAACATTCGATTTCAAAACCTTAAGGTCAATTTTAATCATTTTTCCTAATTTATTTGATATTAGCATCATTTAGCGGGTCTGCTGGCTCATTTTTGTATTTAGTCGATAGGTAATCTGACTGTCAGCTCCAGTAACGTTGTGGGCTCGATTTTCAATAAGAATAATGTTGTTTATGAAAAAAGTTAAATGCTTGGGATCCATGACAAGCAGACAAAAAGTTAATAACATGTGCCGTAATAATAAATTAGTAAACTAAAGGGTTTTATCGCGTCATTTTTGGTATACAATTAGCCTATATTTTTTACCAATTTTTACCGACACAAAGCTCTGATAATACTTATTTCCCGGATATTAACGATCATTTTGAGAAAGGAATCCGAACGGAAGTACAAAAAGATTGTAAGCTTGACATAATTTGGAATAAATACTGAAAGGGAAAATGGATGTTTTAACAATGGACTTTAGCAACCGAATAAATCCGAATCAGAATATTTTTTATTGTAAAATATTGAATGTAAGTAATAAGTAGTTGGATCGAGCAATTTACACATTGCGTGTTTGTACTAGGGGAACCCAATGATAAACAAGAAATGTTTTGACGAGATTTACTAATTATGTAGGAACCCTAAAAGGCTACCCTAATAGGATAATTGGGTAAGTATATAACCTACTTCCTACCTACGGTGAAAGTTATAGCAGTAGGCAACAAAATATATATATTCAACAAAATATATATATTCAACATCGGCTAATTTCGGCTTCATATGGCGAGTGTACGTCAGGTAAAGATAGCGCTCTACAAAGTCGAAAAGCCAATGTGCAATATTTATTGCCTGCAACCGTATGTAAGTACGTAGATTTAGGCTAAAAAGTTGCATCATTTGCACAGTGCTCAATTCTGTTATACTGTATCTTAAGTATGTATTTACTAAAAAAATGTATGTAACTAGTTTAAGAGCTATGTGGTTCCCATCGTACAAGCTCTGATTAGATTGGGCTACATAGTGCATTTATTTATTTATTTTAATTCTCTATAAAGTCAGCTGCGTTTGAATGGTGGTTTTATTGATGACGTATGCTTTTTTGCTCTCCTATTAAACAGTGTAAAATTATGGTTGAAAAGATACTGCGGCTCGCTTATTTTCTTTAAAAATCCATAACTAAATACAAAAATAAAGTAGTAGATAATTCGGTGTCACAGCAATCAAAACTTAATATTTTATATCGCGCTCGTAAAATCACATGCCAGACAACTTGCTGTAATCGACTTTGAAGAGTTTTACCGGATAAAATTTTAGCCGGATTTTTTTTTAAACGTATCATTGTCAAAATTCGCTAGCGAGCTTTGTTTATCATCATCAGCCTGAAGGAGTGTACTGCTGGATATAGGCCTCCCTTATAAATTTTTAAGAGAACAATTCCGAGCCCTCTCTATCGTCGCTTCGGTCTATAGCTAGTAAGTGGGCTTCCCGATGAAAATTCTAAAAGAGTGTTTATGCAATAATCTGTCCAAAAATCTGACCATCCAGTTCAAGAGCAAGTTTGGAGGCACTGGTTTAGTGGTAGCGGCCCCGCCTTTTGACGCTAAGGTAGTGGGTTCAAATTCAGACATGCACCGATACTGTTTTGTGTCCAAAAATGTAGGTATATGTGGGTATTTTTTAGACATTTTTAAAATCGGGAAAGTCTATGAATGGATAGGGCTCAGAATCATTCTCCTGGAAATATGTAGGGGAGGCCTAATGTCCAGCAGTCGACTTCTTCAAGGTGATGATGATGTACAGCCAGGTGGTTTAGATGTATCCTCGTGTTTAAAAAAATATGTAGATTTTCTCAAATATAATTTAGCCGGATATTTTGAAGTACAGCCCTATCCCAGAATAAAGTAATTTCGTTTATTCGTAGTGAGCTACAGATAATGTTGTAGTGTAGATAGTGCCGAGTGTGGATGCATGTACGCGCGCCGCACCAATAACAATAAATTGTGCCTCGTTTGATGCACCGGAGTTGGACAGAGCACTACACTTACCGGATTTTGATATAGCACATCGGCACTCTAAGGCGATCGTATTCAGAAATAGTGCTTGTGTCTGAGTCAACCCTCAAGCATAGATTTTTGATAGTTTTCAATGGAGAACTGTCAAAAAATCAAGCATAGCTCGACTCAGACTCAAGCACTGTTTCTGAATATGGGCTTCCACGTTCGTTTACGCTTTTTCTATTGCAAGTCTGGGTTTTTTAATATATACCTGGTATATACCTGGACAAGAGACGCACAGGACAGAGGAGGCTGGCAGAAAATGAAGGAGGCCTATACCCAGCAGTGGGTGATACAGGGCTGAAATGATGATGATGATGAAGTATGTATCATGTGATTAGTTACATTCTCATTAGTTTCGTTCTCATTACACCCGATAGAAGTATCGAACACTTGCAATTCTATACAAAACACGCAGCTTTATCGTGAAGTTTGGTAAAGTTTACCAAGCGTAGACAACTATTGATCCAGCAAATTGACTGCAAGCCTAAAAAGAGATTTGAAAGTTATGTCAGTTGTCTATGCTTGGTGAACTTTACCAAACTTCACGATAAGACTGCGTGTTTTGTATAGTATTGCTAGTGTTCTTATTACACTAGAATTACAAATTACGTAGAAGAAGTAATCATATCCATCAAACTTTTCGATTAAGCTGCAGGGCTCGTAACATCAAACTGTTGAAAGTCAAGCTTGCAGACAAGCACTGTATCTTATATTCGTAAAGTTTTACTTCATCTTTATGTGTTTAGAACACCATTTTCATCCTGAAAACAAAAGCGTGTATCAGATAAAACTGTAAATAAAAACAAAGCAAATTATACCAATCAAAATGTTTGGTTTGTTTCTTCACTATGTGCCATACCAATCGCCAAGCACTGTTCTAGGTGAGGTGACATAATGTACTAACAGAATGGGATTAATTCAGCTTTAATGCTGACATGTTTATTAATACTAAGGTTAATTCGAATTATGAACATAATGTTAATAAGCGTCATTGAAAGCTTTGAATAGTCATTTACGAAATAGGAATTGTAAACCCATTACGACACTTTCACACCTTGAGTGGTTAAATCATAAGATTGTAAAAATAGATATAAAAATAATAGACTTACATTATTATTATGATTATAACTTATAAGTTTGTCTATGATTTATTGGTTTCCTATTATTGTTTACTTACACTCTAAAATGTCCCAAGAGTTATCAACCTAGTGGGGTTTGAACCCACGACCTTACCCAAACACATTTTTCATCAAGCTTTTCTCGTTTATATTGTGTAGCGGTAGCGCGTTGAAGTCTTTTGTTAGAAATTAATATAACTAAGCTTGCGTAGCGAAATATTCATTGTATGAAAATATTATATTCTAGCAAGTAAGTATAGTTATTTAAGTTAAGACAAAATAAAAACACATCAACGTAAATTGGTGCGTAGGATGGCTGGCCGGGAACTGTTTCAAATTTATATATATATTTTATTGATATCGATCAATCGTTTTGTCAAACATAGATTAGATTACAATATTTCTGCGCTTAAATTTTCTTTTGCATAAATATTTAGTCAATTTATTATTAGCACTAAAAACAACAAATTAAAAATTATTAAACCTATTCGATTGTGTAGATCGAAAAAGTTGGGTTTTACTGTTCATAGAGATAAAGTAGGCTTATAAAAGGATATTAAAAATTCAGTCGACGAATCTGTATGTGTATAACATTTTGTAAATCATTGAATCTTAATGAATCTTTATTCTACAAAATCAAAATCTTTAATGATCTCTTTATTCTACAAAAGTCATGCGTTCGTACCCTCGCCAATATAAAGCTTCCGGAAAGCTGCCAAGAACATTTTCGTAGCCTAAAAATTTTGACATTAACCAGCATCTACATATTCGAAGCTTGCAAGTTTGTAAGAAAATACCCACAATTTTTCGTAAAAAAAACTGACCTGCCACGGCGTTACCCATGCAGGTATAAGCACAAATTATTACTGCCTAATTCTAAATTAAAAATACACAGTTCCGGTCCAACAACAATGGCATCAAAAATTTATAATAAAATCCCTAGTAAAATTTATATACTACATTCGAATATAAATTAAAGAATTTATTGATAAAAAAATGCTATTATAATTTAAATGACTTTTTCAATGATACATTGCCTGCGTTATAATACTAATTTAATTGACTTCATAATATAAAAATAACAACTATTAGCTTTTAATTTTATCTATTTTTTCAGACTTCGGCCCGCTTCCACTCCAGATGTTGCTATGCCCTGAACATTAGGGCCACCATGTAACATAATAATTGCAATAAATAATATGAGTATGAGTATGAGTATGAGTATGAATTGCACATTGGCTAGTAATATACTGAACAAGAAATAAATAAAATAAAAAATAAACTCAGTCGAGGTAAATTTTTTCACACGTTTCTTATAAAACATGGAGGCTTATGACACGACAGCCACATAAAATCCACATATTATTCATATGCAAATTGAGTGAGCAATCATAACATACATATTTAGTGTGCCCACTCACCGGATGAAGATGCTTGCAGGACCCGATATAGCAAACTTCCACTGTAATCATCTTTTAATGGACTGATTCTTCGTTCCCATAATAAAGCTTCGAATTTGCTTCTTCTGGTTATGAATATAATATTAAAATCAAAAACCAATGTAAAAAATATATCTTAAAAATAAAACAACACATAGCAGTAAAAATAATCGTTTTTTCAATAAAAAAAATATTGTTAATTTAATAAGGAAACTAAATCGTTTGATGTTTCATAAACTTTTCCCCAAGCGCATCCATTAAAAGCATCCCATACAGACAGATTAATTTACTTGAGACCAATCAGCATAAAAACAAAACAAAAACCGTAGGTAGAAGCGTCACGGTTTCCCATAAAATCATGAACACATACAGAAATGTAAGCACATTAAGTTATCGACGAAATAATCTCGTTGCGCACTACAATATTTATTTGTTTCTCACTCGGTTGGAAAGGATTTGGGTGTCGTGGGCAGAGTGTTCTCTCCCAATTAGGTGATTATTGACGTTTTACTGTTATCAGGTCAATCTTGAAACGAGGTGCCGTATTTATAGTGAGCCCGTGAATGGATCTTTCACACGAACGCGACAAGTCCAAAACGCAGGTAGTACTCTTGTCGTATTGGGATGGCAAACATTTTGAAGGGAAATGTTTTATGAAGTTAGTAGAAATTAATAGTCTTAGAAAATATGTATTTTATTTATGTACCTTTAAATCTTAAGAAAACTATGCTTGTTGAAGGAAATCTTTATAAGAGGATTAGTAGTAAACTAAAAAGGAAATTTATGTATGACGTTAAGTTAAATGGACCATTTCTTGTTTTCACTGAAGTATCAATTTTTCACCGCTTCTGAAAGCTGAATAGTTTACAATAATCCTTTCAAAATGGTTAAGAAACATCATGACAATAAGAACCTCTATAAATGTGGCACAGTGCGACACGGCTTAAAGTCGACATTTATCCCAAAAAGGGAAGCTGTTAATAGAGTCATTCAACGTTACCGGCCGAATTATCTACAAAGAGAGGAGTCACCGTATCGGTCGGAAATATAAATTTATTTGGTAGATGTCGCCCCGTCCACGAAAGCGACACCCGCGCCCGCGCACTATCTCACCGCGTAATCTTGAACATTGGCGTTAAAGAATTTAAATTATACGCCGATACAAATGAACGGGCAAACTCGCCTTATTTACTGCCTTAATCCAAGTCGTAGAGCCTCGCTTATACGTTGTCACGTGATATGAACTGTTGTGTCGAAACCGATCTCTATCGGATTATCATAAAGCACAATCGTCTGTGCTCATGTTGGTATTTTATTAGCGGTTATGTGATATTACGTAAAATTATTTTACGATCTCATTCGGAGTTGAAGGTCATTGCCTTGATGCATGGTAAAATACCTGTTACTGATATTTCTCTTTGCCAGGCACTTATAATTAAGTTTGGTACCAATTCGCGCATGCACTGCACACCATCGCCTGCAGTCACCATTAGTCTTTATACAGCCTCCAACAACCTTAAAGTGATTCTGTTGAGTTGAGTGCTTCCTTTTTACTGGTGCAGAGTTTTTAGGTCTACATTTAACTTATCTACAAAATAATTAACTATGCTTAGAGTTCAACTTATGCCTGTAGATATGATTTGGGAGTGAATATAATCTATTCTAGTAATCTACTTGATAACATAGAAACCTATAAAAAAATAAGCACTTGTCATAAACCCACTGCATTTATTTTAAATATCTCTAGATACAATAATGCTTAACAATTTTTAGTAACATCATTATTGCTCACTGTGTTATCGATTTAACTAAGACGTTGTAGAGTTCCATGTTTGAATGTTCTTAGCTCTACATCATATTTTATTGCGAGACATCTTCATCTCAAAGCTTATTGCTAATACGAATTAAACTCAGGCCCTAAATAAGTTACTCTCTGCTCAAGCCTGCAGGCAGGAATAAAGAAAATTAAAACCAAGCCATTTATGCCAGCCATAATTTTATAAATACCCACAGTCTAAACCAAACCTCTCCAAGGAAGCTTCTTCTTCGTATTTCGTATCGTGTCACTGGTTTTTTCAAACCAGTCCGTGTGGTGAAAGGATTTTAGTGTGCCTCAGAGAGGCTCCCTTCGTGCACATGACACAAATTTTGATTTTTTACATTCTACAACATGCCGGTTTCCTCACGATGTTTTGGTTCACCGTTTGAGAGTACTAACACAGTGCCCATAAACTTTTGACAGAAAAAATCACACTACACGACTGAATTTGAGCCTACAACCTGAGAATCGGAAGGTGGGGCTGCTACCACTAGGCTTTAAGAAAGCTGGAACTGCCTAATAAAATATATTAAATTATTTTTATTAAACGTGAAAATAAAATATCAGCCTGTTTGAGTGACCTCATTTATTTCTACAAATCAATAAATTATAAATAAACAAAGTTAACTAAACATATAACTATATGCCACATTAGTATAAGCAGATTATTTAATTCGTAAGTTTAATACGAAGCCGTCGCTTTTCTTCCAAAATCTTTTTCAAATTATTTATTTCCTTTGAGGCCGTACCTTCTACAGCTACACTTGGTTTTTTATTTTGTTTTCGTAAAGCAGCACGCTCATTCATATAGTTTTTGATAGATGTTTTAGTGTTTTCTAATTCTTGTTTTGCGGCTAAGTTTTCAGCTTTTATCGTATTCTTTTTCCTCTCTAGTTCTTCTTTTAGACCTATTTTCATTACACTGATACGTTCTTGTAACTCTGCCATTGACATTTCACACAAAAATCCTAGGCCAGACGTTTCCGTTAAATCTATTATTTTGGGAAGTTTGGCTTTTTTTGCTATTATAGCCAATATTTTTATTTCCTTTATCATATTTATTCTTCTTTCTAATTCTTCTTGTTTCTCTTTCATAGCTTTGCCTAAGATTGCTTCAGATTCCTTTTTCAGTTTATCGGCAGTTTCTCTTTTCTTAACAGCAACTCCGTTTCTTGCTTGAAGCAAGTTAAATTCAATCATGGACAGCTTTTCTACTTGCTTACGATTTTTCTCAGTTTCCATTTTCTTCCACCTTTCGATTTCTTCATTCCATGATTCTTTTTCTTTTGTAAATTCTTCGTATTTTTTTTTGTTTTCATCTTGTAGTTTTTTTTTGGCTATTACTGCTTCTTCGTGAGATATTTGACCAACTAAATGTTTTCTTTCGATATCATACAATCGCTCCCGTTCCTTCTCTTGTCTATCATATTCTTCCAATTCTTCGGCTTTTGTCGAGTTCTTGCAACAAGACATTAAGTTCTGAAGCCATAGAACTTCTTTTTCTTCGGTTAATTGTATTCTCCTATTCATTCGTTTCACCGTTGCCGCTGTTTCTTTAATCGGGCGTTGTGGGTTTTTCAAGACAAACTTTGCAGCTTGCTGAGGTACGGCTTTCAAAAAATCATTTTCCATTTCATCTCTGATATTGTCAAGCGTTGCATAATATCTTTCAGACTTGTCTTGTGCAAAATGAAAGTCTTTAGTTCGTACGTCATTGAGCATGTTTTCAGCTCTTTGTCGATTTTTTTCATGACTTCGTTTTAGTTTTTGGTCAATAGTACTCTTTGTCAGCATCTTTTTTGTGTTTTTTACGCGCAAAGAGTTCGGTGGAGTGGCTGGCAATGCAACCAGAGGTTGCGATGTGGCAATTTCTTTTCTCTTGCGGCTAAGTACATTTGGTTGTATAGGCACTGTAGATGGTTTTATTTTTCTGCTTTCAATTCTTCTGGTGTATTCAGCATAACTATGACCCATTTCACTTATATATGGTTGCCATGCAAAAAGGGGTCCAACTATTTTATCTGTGATATATTTTGTATCATAAGTTAACTGAGCTACTTGTGATATGAAGTTTAAAACTTCGTTGTTGCCCAGAAAGTTTGTAAAAATATGTAGCAAAGTCTTACTCAAATTAAAGAGACATTTGTATAGATACTGCATGTCTTTTGGTCCGATGTGATAGATTAGGGCATGAAATATTATCATAAAATGGTCCTGGTCTTCTATGGAGAGTTCTTCTGACATGTGTGATGCTATGGCTTTTAAAAACTGTTTGTGTTTCTGTATACCAAGAAAAGTCTCTGCTATCCAAGATATTTTAGCGTCTTCTGTATCTTCTGGACATTTTTCGATATAAGTCTTCATGTATTCGTAAGGCGAGACATCAAGAGTAGCATTGTAGTCGAGTATAATATTCCGTAGCATTTTAACGTTGCCCGATGTGTGATAGTAAACCATTGTAAAAATGGTTCACTATTTTACAAATATCAGAAACGAAATGAAAACATGACACAATACAAAACACGATTAAATTTATTGACAGTTTCTTGACATACACTTGATGCACAAAAATATAACAAACCTCATTATATGTAGAGTCAACCTTTTTCGTACAACGTTTGAGCCTTGCTCATATTATTTATAATGGTCCTAAAGGCGCTATATAGTTCGGTTGCCATCTCTATTTGTCGGCATGAAAGTGACAAGAGACTTTTAAGAAACCGTTAAAAAGTTAGGCATCATATAATATCATGAATAATATAATATAATATAATAATATAATATAATATAATATCATATAATATCGGTCCTTGCTGTAAGAATTTATTTTCAGATTGGAGAAAATATATTAGGTGAAGAATTATATTTAAACTTACTTTTTATTATCTTATTTACTTTTTACACCACTTATTGGGTTGGCAGGAAGTCGGTAAATAGAGATTGCTCAGAGTCTTTCTTCCTTTCATGTGGGTGAACCATTGGCGAGCTAAAATCAACGAGCCAGCGAGCCAAAGGTATAAACCGCCAATGGATCGCCCACTTATACGAGTATGTATAGGGTAGGCCTATGTTCAGCAGGACTCTTCAGGCTGATAAAGTGATTACGACTAATGACTATTTTGTTTAAAGCGGCGATGTGTAAAAATATCTTCTTCTTCTTCTTCCTGCTTTATGTGGGTTCAGCTCAGTATGTTCCCTTCTTCCATTTTCCTCTATCAGCCGATGCATAAAAATATATTTCTGATATAACTTTTTAGCAGTTAGATCAAAGCCATGTGACTCGATAAACGTCTCATCATACGCTCCTGCCAGTCTATACCGGGTGTAATTAATTAGGTAGCCAGTCTGTTTTCGCTGAGCCTGTCATTTATCAATCTCCGGAGTCATTCGACAGCTCGACACCTCCGGCGGGATCGCCTATAGACGCAAAGTGCAAGTCATAAGAGCCCTCTTAAAACATAATAATCGTGTTAAACACTACTACAAAAGCCACATTCGATTATAGGAATTTTAAATAGGTTCCTGTCTCGTTATCTTCTCGCCTTTGTTCACTGCAGCCGATACGAGTAAGGTGATTTGTTTCTAGCCGACTTTAACAAAAAGAAGGTTATTGTGAAAGTAATAGATTTTAAAAAACATTACAATAATTCGATTTTGAAATATTTTTACAGAGTTTTTAAATATACTCTTGAAGGAGTGTAATATATTTACTATACTTTTTGGTTGAAAAAAAAACTATTTTCAATTGGTTTAAGTTGGTTTTAACTAACATTTATTTTTCTTTAGGTATCACGGGGAAAATTCCATCGTAGTCCCATAATTTATTCTAACATCCAAGCGGTGGCTTATTGACTCTGTCAAAATCAATTCAACTTTGAACACAAATCAATTTCAACATAATATTAGCTGTCATGGCATGTCAAATTATCGTCCATAATTAACGATACATACCGCTCCTTTCTCACGTCTAACGATTTTTGATTGGATGAACTTATTGTTGTTGTGGCTATTCTATTTCATAGGCCTGTGGAAACGTAATGATACCTACTTATTATTTTCGGATTACACAACTTATCGTAGCAAACATAATTGAACACACTTATTATTACTCCTGAATTATTTTTTAGACTGTAGGTTTCATTAAAAGACAGCTTGAGAATACGTACCTACACTAAAAAGAGGGCAAAAATGCGCTCGTTGATGGTTTTAAACAGTTAAAGACGTTTTTCATCATAATAAAATGAAATTATGAATAAATTCATCTTCTTTAAATCATTGCCTAGTTACAATTCAATTTTGAACATTGACGTCTGTAATTGGATTTCATAAATTAAATAATAATTGTGTCATGATGGGATGTAAATATATTATATTCTTTATTGATCCAACATTTTGGTTAATTCCTTCACGAGCGTAGTAACGGAAGTAATTCATTTCATCACTATCGGCATCATTTAAAAAGCTTCAGATATCAGTCCCGTCCTTAACTAATTGCTATATAATCTGTGTGCATCGGAAACAATTAGCAAGGTGAGATGGTGGTAGTAATAGCAGCGATTTTTCCTCCTGCATTGATGAAAGGCACCTTGTTGTCGCAGGTGCTTTAAAACAATAGCAGGCCGGCATTGCATACATTATACGTTGCGACAGTTTTAAAGAACACACCACACACACAAATTAATATTATTTAACTATTTACTATTGCGAGAACGCACACCCTACACAATGACATGTAATAAAAGCCTCAATAAATGTTTTTAAATAAACAGCCCCAAATTAAGCACCGCTTGTACTATAGGAACCTTACGTATACCATACGTATTCAATAACTAATAAAATACTTATTTAATACGTATTTTTGTTGTAAATACGTATTTAGAATACAATTTAACACCCATCAGAGAAGAAACATGTGTTGACCATTGAAGAAAAATATTTGTTCTCGGCGGGGATCGAACCCACGAACTACGGCGCAGAAGGCCGAGCTTCTACAGACTATTATGTATCCTTTTTAAGGTATACGTCTATTATATTTCAAATAAAAAAAATTAGCGTATTTTCAAAGTGTGATTATTTGTTTGATCATTCCCACGTGATTCAAAATCGGTTAAGGAAGGATTTATTTCAAATTATAAATGATTGCCTAGCTACAAAGGTTGTAGGTAGGTATAAATAGAGTGGTTAAATGTGGTTATATTGAGCGAGATAAATCCTAAGTGGTGAGCCGTCGGTTCGTCACGAAAGGTTACGTTTGGTTATTTATTGATGCTGCCATCACGACAACTAAATCTGTACACAGTATTTATTTGTGAAAAAGATGTTACCAACTGATTTAAAAAAAATACTAAGTACCTACTTATAAGACACAGATTTATACCTGAGAAGCTGAGATTAATTTTTGATAAAAAAATAATTAGCTTTGCTTTAAGGAAAACACTTATTTAGGCCTACCACAAGCTCTGTCTGGCTCTGGTTATGAGTCTGTGTGGTGTAAAGATTTTAAGTGCCGCTCAAAGAGACTCATTTCGTGATTTAAACACTGACTGCTCTTGAAACAATTATTATAATATTATAATATTTTTTTTTACTTGCAACAAAAATGACGATCACACTGGAAATTGAACAGAAGTCATCGATTATAACCTTCAACTCAAAACCAAATTACTGAAAGCTTATTAACCAGGCCACCTAAGGAGAGGCTCCATCAATCTCCGTGACCGGTACAAAGGACCTTAACAAAGAATTATGGGATCTTTATGTAGCCGCTACTATGTTGAAGAGTTATTACTTCAATTTAATGACCGCCCCGTGATTAGACATTGCGTTCCGTGCCTATATGGCTTTATAACCAACTATGCTACTTTTGTAAAATAGAGAAGGATAGGGTCTACTCGTACAATAACCAGTAACTAAGTGCACGAAAGCAGCCTCTTTGAGGCGCACATAAAGTTCTTTCACCACACTTGGTTCGAAAGAATAAGTGACACGGTAAGAAGAAGAATCTGTTACTCAAGTCTAACTTTTGTACAACGTTATAGTATGCTTGCAAAACCTATCACTATCGTAGGTAAACCAAATAAATGAGTGCAGTAAACAGGCCTTTGCATCTAATGTAGATGATTCATATAACGTCAGGGGCAGCTGGTGTCTAACAAAAGCTTGTTAAAAACCAAAAACGAGTCAAGCTTAGGTAAAATAATTCATTTACCTTGATTTTGTGATAAATCTGCATAAGACAAATACAAAGTAAAATTGGTAATTTACAAAGCTTTTGTGTTTCTAGTCAGTCATCCTTGAGTAATTTTTTAATAGTAATGATTTATAGATACATTTTATACGATACAAGCTATAACAACGAAAATGCCTTGAGCACTAATGTATGTACCGTCCATTAAAATAGGCGTATAATGTTTATTACTACTTTGCCTCGTAGGGTTTTTTTATGATTCGATTGATTACTATTGGCTTTATTAAGCAATCAATTTCTTCTTCAGCATTAAGAATGTACCGTATCATCTGCAACTAACTACAAGTTTATGGAAATCTCAATTAAGATCTTATTCTTCCTTATTTTTATTATTATTATGTGCCCTCCGTCCCACTGCTGGACCTCTCCCCATTCCCTCCAGACATCGCGATCTTTGTATAAGTAACCATCAAGCTCTTCAATACCTTAGGGCTTAGTATATAATAACTTGGCTTGGCTCAATTGAGTCTTAAGCACACATCTCTTATCTATACTAATATTATAAAGCTGAAGAGTTTGATTGTTTGTTTGGTTGAACGCGCTAATCTCGGGAACTGCTGATCCGAATTGAAAAATTCTTTTTGCGTTGGATAGACCATTTATTGAGGAAGGCTATAGGCTATATAACATCACGCTAAGACTAATAGAAACAGAGCCTTAATGCAAAATGCAAAAATCTATGTCTATCCTTTTTTAACACGTAGAGACTTCTCTATGTCTATCCCTTTCTATCACTCAAGGATTTTTCTGAAAATTCTTGACTTTGACGAGAATAGAAAGCTCTTAAACGCTCTAGAATGTTCTATAAGCTTCCGTAATGATCTGGAATGATCAAATTTCGGTCGAAAAGTCGGTTATCATCCGCAGAATTATCTAGAATGCTTAAATAGCCGGGTCGCGCGTAATACATTTACAAGGGACTAATTCGGCACTGACAGGAAGGTTTAGGGGAGATCGCGGGTTCAAATCCCGCTCGGCTCTTAACTTTTGGGACATTTTCAAAATCTTTGTGAATTCTAAAATGTTGTCATCAATTTGTCAAAATGTTCTAGAAAATAGTGCTCCTAAACGTTTAAGAATGTTCTTTCATCATCATCATCAATTTATATCAGTCCACTGCTGGACGTAGGTTCACCTACGAGTAACATAGGCTATATTTATGTGTTTAAAAAAATAAATGTCCGCCCGTGCGAAGCCGGGACAGGCAGCTAGTATGTATATAAAAATGAATTGCTGTTCGTTAGTCTCGCTAAAACTGGAGAACGGCTGGAATGATTGGGTTAATTTTGGTCTTGAATTATTTGTGAAATACCAGAGAAGGTTTAATAGGTGAATAAATATGTTTTTTTTAACGGGAACGGGACGGGCGAAGTTGCAGGCGGTCGCTAGTCCAAATATAAAAACTTTCTTACCTGTAATGTACTACTTGTGTCAATAAGCAAATATTTCATTTATTTCAAATACATTTCGTTTTCGATACTATACAATATGATAAGATAAAAAACTACTTTGGGCAAAATTAACAAATTTTCTCTTCGTCTCCCTTTTAAGAATTATCAGCAGAGAAAAGTTCCTTACAAAAAATTCGGAATTAGAATGAAGTGGTTATAAAGATTTATTTACCTCATTAGAGAATCTTTTTGGATTTGGTAGCAGTCACCAGTCACCATAACGAACGTGAAATAAAACATCGTTGCATATCAACTCAATCTCCTCAGATAAAGTTTGATGACCACCGATGTTATTTATTTGTTTAGTAATTTATATAAGGTTAGTTACTGTTTTATTAGGCGTATTAAATCAAGCCCCAATAAGGCAGCCATTCATGTTTATTTTTACGGAGTTTCTGTTGTATGATCAATAAATTATTAACTTGGTCACTTTTATCACGGGCCCATGGTAACGTTTATCAGACGTTATCAAGTTGTGGATTTATTAGTGCTCTCGCATATTGTGGGAATACACTTAGAGATGGCGACCAGTTCGTACGCGTATCTACACTAATATTATAAAGAGGAAAGATTTGTACCTATTTTTGTATGTTTGTAATAAATAGGCTCAAAAAGTACTGGGCCGATTTACAAAACTCTTTCACCAATAGAATGCTACATTCTTCCAATTTGACATAGGCTACATTTCATTTTGAAAAAAATTAGGGATCCTTGGTAAAATTTGAACAATGTAACCGAAGGTGTAGAAAAAAGAGTCTTAAAATGTCTTTCGTCGAATGCGCTGCCGAAACTATTAGCGATAGAACAAAATAATGTACAACAATATTGTCTACCCCGTGCGAAGCCGGGACGGGCTGCTAGTAATACATAAATATAATAAAAGTGAAAATAAAATCACATATTTTATAAAAATTACAGGTAAGTATAATAAGTTTACGAAATAGTATAAGTACCTACTTAGATAGATAGATAGATAGATAACTTTTTATTTGGTTAAAAAAAACAGCTTATAAAGAAAATGAAACAACAGAAAAAAAAGAACAATGAGTAAAGGTACGGCTACACAAGAAAACATAAGAGAAAAAGAAAACATATATTATAACACATACAGAAACACATAGAAAGAAATAAGTATACACATAATCCTAGTTCTATTGCTGAAAAGGGTGCCGATAGTATCCAATTAGGTAAGTATTTGTTTATGAGCCAAAATGCTGCTTCGCCTCCAAAAAGGGGACGAGGCAGCGCTGGTTTTCAATGAGGACCAATTTGGCTGCTGAAAATAATATATGAGTATAAAGTAAAAAAAGAAGAAGAAAACAAACTTACGTAAATTATAAATAGAAAAAGCATTACTACATAATTATAATTAGTAAATATAGATACGAGTACGTATATTTTCTATAAATCTAAAAATAAATATCTCATCATTTGCCACCAACCGCTCAGGGCCTTCAGTCCGGTCCGTCCGAACGACTGACCGACCGACCACATTACTAAAGTAGAATGTAGAAGACACTCACTCTATGGCACAAAGAAAAAAAGAGAAAACGTAAGAGAAAATGCTAGAACAGAAAAGAAAGAGTTCAACAAAATTACACACTGAAATACATTATTCACCTATGTGAATTACCCCAGGTGAACTAAATCTACGGGACCTAATCTACGAGTATATCTCTCATTTATGGGTGTCTTATCCATATTATTCTACCGTAGATCACAAAGTGATCCAGCCAGCTCAAGTTTATTGATTGACAAGCGCACAGTTCGATTAAATTCTCGCAACCCGGCCCAGGCATTAGTCCTTACACGGACCTAATGATGTCTTTCTAATTATTCAATCCATTCCTTTTACAAAGCAATTCATTACCTCCAGAAATAAATCGACCTTTCCGTGCATCCCATCTTTCTTTTATTTGTGGTAAAACAATATAACTTGATAGAGGTATGATCAGTTTGTTAATTGACGAATTAACAATACCGGTTTCAATTACGCGCTAACTTTTTACATATATAAATATAAAGTTCTTGTTGAAATTTGAAACTCAATTTTGTGTTCTATTTGTTAAATTCTTTTGTTTTTTTGGTCATAAATTTTTTAAGGTATATAAGTTACATTTTAAGTTCTTATACTTGCTTTTTACTTTCAAAATAGTTTTTTCATGTTTCCAATTATGCATGTTGTGTTCACTGTTTTTAGAAACTGCGCCGCATTTAATATTTAGGGCCTGCGCAGATCTAGGCGATGGCGATGGCAATCAGTGAAACGCTGTCAAATACGACAGCGATATTTGACAACGTTTCAATGATTGCCATCGCAGAACGCTTAGATGTGCACAAGGCTTAAGTTGAAATGACGGCATTATTTTATAATTATGTGGTGGTGTTGACTATGATTTTATCATAAATGTTTGGTTTGTAATTTGTCAAATGTTTTTTATTCAAATAATTGAAACAGAGGATTATGTTTATTAATTTAAATTTATACTTATACATAGTTACAATATTATTTATCTTAAGTTATTCGATGTATTCTGTTCATTACCCAATTTGAATCTACAAAATATGTAAGGTAAGTAGCATAATAGATAAAAAGTAAGTACCTATTAGGTAGGTAGGTACAAAACAGGAACATAATACTTCGAAACGCAACTAACCTACTTTTAGTTTAGAAAAAAAAATTTTAAATCAAAGTTGAAAGTAAGAAATAAAAAAAAAACATAAATGATCCGCTTAGCAAACATGTGAGAGTAAAAAGTGTACCTACCTAATTTTTCCACTCATAATTTTTAAATTATAACAAGTAGCAACCGTAACCTAGCATGCATCCCTTCATATTATAAATCTTTTAATTTTATTGAACATCAAAATACTTCTGATCATGAAGAACCTTTCATAGATGATTGGGATCTGCGGCAATACAAATAAATATAAAAATGTGAGTTCTCTGGCACGGTTTATAGGCAGTATAAACACTTTATTGTGGTTTTTTAACATTTTGAACGCACTGACTGTTTGCTTCTGTTTAGCCTATTCCATTTTTACACACCTAAAAAAGGTTATCATGATTAGGTTATAAAAATATCCTATTGCAAATGTTTAAATAGAACATGCTCTATTAGTCAAACGATTGAGTTTAGCTATGTATTTTTGTAAGATGGTATGGAGTTGAATTCGTTCTTTTTCAGTTTTTATTATTAACTGGCGGCTGCACAAGGCTTTGTTTGCGTAAAAGGGATGATTGTTAAGCAATATTCATGACGTTTTCTTTGTTCACAAATTTAAATAAATTAATATTGTGGACAATCCACATATCACTATCTAGCCCCAAGATAAGCAGAGCTTGAACTATGGGAACCAGCTATCTGGTATAATACTTATATGCATGGTAATTTTCGTAAATACATACTTAAACTACAATGTAACACCCAGACAGAGAACAAACATCTTCGTTCACTATGCAAATATTTGTTCTTGGTGTGGATCTTATACCCACAACCTACGGCGCAGAAGGCAGAACTAGTATAAACCAACTGAGCTGAGAGGCCAGTGATTTTTTAATAATTAATGTATTTTTTTTATAAAATAAGCATTAATTAAGACCAAATTAACTTGGCTATGCCTTTTTTATCAAAAAATTCGAGCGCGTTGTCTAAAAATTAAACGTTCTACAGAAGCATCTATTTTCATTAAAATAAGCACAATTGGACGCTGTTTAACTAAAACGTTCCAATCCCTATAAAACTCCATGTGGATTGGAACGTTTTAGTTAAATAGCGTCCAATTAGAAAGTGGTTACGCTCTTGTTGTTATTAAAGCATAACTGCAACTCAAGTCAAAACAAAGCCTCGCCAGCGAGGCACACAAAACTTGCCATTCAAAATTTACCGATCAAGTTCCACTTCAAATGAGGCTCATTTAAGCATAAAATTACATTGTCTCGAAGACACTGTCGAGTGCCAATGAACTGCACTTTGACATAAAATCACTTTAGAAGTTATAAATCCGTTTAATTGCCGTAATAAAGGATGACTAAGGAATTTGATAGGTAGCCCATCACTTCCAAACAATCTCTCATAGATCACAGTCGTTAAATAGTTGCTCCGGGAGTAGAGACGTTACAGTTAAAAATATCATCAGGTTAATACGATATGGCTAGTTAATTAATTAATTGTCATCATTTGTCTGAAAGAGTCTGCAGCAAGATATTTCCTCCTCCATATTTTTTAAAAGACGCTTTTCTACCGTACGTTTTATTCAAAACTGGCATAAAACAATTTTTAATGCTATATGTTTTATGTGTTTTTTCTAGCATTATTTGTAATAATTTATTAAAGGGCTAATTTCATAGATACAATTTATACGTCTGATAAAAATATATCCATCTCTTTTTTAGGCTCGTCAATAGCAAAACTTGCCCCGTTACACACTTTTGTTGGATGGACTACTAACAGAAAAAGACAAGATTTACTTATAAAAATAAATTCATGCAATCAAGTGAATTTCACTTCAATTCATGGGCCCATTAGGACTGCCCGTTCTGTATAATATAAAGTAATTTGTTTCTTTGTGTGGCCACTGTGGCGGCTAAGATAAGCAACAGCTAAGTATCTGCTAACCAGAACCAGACAAGGTGTTGTGCTAATTTGTTAAATCGGTGTTTCCTCCCATAATTGTATATGCGTTAGCTGATTGCGGACTTAGTTGCTAGCGATGCTCAGAAGATGTGAAAGCCTTTCGAGATCATTTTACATAATCATCCATACCTTTGTCAATCAAGCCGCTCTGTACAAATTCTGTGGTTGAAATAATAACGCTCGTTAGCTCAAATAAGAGTTGGGAGATATGTAAATGTATGAAAGGAACGACCACAAAAAATCTGGATCATGCGTGTAACAGGTGTTTCTTTCTTGTTTCTAATAAGCATGTATTGGTAATGTAATTGCTGAGGTGAATCTGATGCAGGACACGAATTTAATTTTACTTTTATTCATGGACAACCGCAAGACTTTCGATTTTTTTGAGATACCAACATACAATGTCAATATGATTATATCAAAATGTAGTTTTTGTCAATGAGGATCAACAGATGTTTTCTTTGGTTTGGTAATTACCGTCAAAGAATATTAATAATTTATGGGCTGTATAAGCTTTTTAGACGTGCGAGTATGTTTCATAGTTAGGTCATCTATCACTTTTCTCTTACAAACTGTCATTTTTTTAAGTTTTTTTGAAACCTTTAGCTTACACCATCACTATTATAACCAGCTGCCTGAAAAGTTCTAAAACCGCTTATAGCCTCACTTTCTAGGTCGGGGCTGTCTGAACTTAAAAACCCAATGGCATGCGACAATTTAGCATTTTTTTTATTTTTAGTAAAAACCATATGAATAGCATGTAATTGCTATTTCAACTACTAACTAATATTGACTGAGTCAGTAGGACTCAAAACCAGATCCAGAGACCGAGCCAGACAGAGCATGTGGTAGGCCTGCAGATTCTTATTGGATGCTTTGTATTATATTTCATAAAAAAATACACCATTGCTTCATTTTTTAGCCCGCCCTGCGATTTTCAACTTTTAAGACATCAATAGAAACTTATGTTTTTCTAAGCATAGTAACCAAGCTATAAGCTAGTTGAACAGTAAAGGTGTTGGTTATCTGGCGTTCAGTAGCTGCTGGATGCTTGGTGTGGGCGCTATCTGGGGATTTACGAGGTGCTCTGCCAATCTCTGGCTGCGTTCGGCGGCGCAAGAGAATTATGACGTAAGTGTTTATCATTTTAGGGTTAGGAGCCTTCCGAAAGTGCGGAAAGTTTATTTTATATGAAGCTAGTTGTACCTTGATACATTTTTCATGGATGTTCCAACATGCTAGTAAAGCTTTCTTAGACAAAAGGTACATTTGGCTCAATCTTCAAAACATAAAAATTGAGACTAAGTTTAGACAATGACTTGACTTAAACACGGCTTTCTTCATATTTCACAGTTTCCGGATAAAAAAAATATAAGATCACCGGTATCTACTTATACAGTTAGATTTTTGTTTAAAACTATTATAAGAACTCAAGAATTGAGCTCAAACCGCGTAAAAAGTGGGATTACCACACAGTCAACAAAAACAAATAAAATGATTGAGATGCAACTGTTAAATTTATTTATCCGTGAAGCTACACTCCTATTCAAATACGGACAAGTAGTGTAATTGACTCGATACAGATAAATCAATAGCACAATAGGGTGTAAAATACGGTGGTTGTGCATAAACTTACAATCGGCTTACTGTTATTACAGAACCTGAACGAAAGTCCACTTTCCAGCAGTCAACAATACGCGGCAATCAACGGCTTGAGATTTATGTGGTGCTTTTTAAACATTGGGAATCAAATATAGATACTTTGGTGAAGTGATTGTTGCAATATATGAAAATAAATGCGTTTTGACTATGACTATTGAGATTTTGAGGACCCATATTTTCAGGTAAGTTCGTAAGACCGTTCGCCCGATAGACCGACGACATTGTTAAGATCACGAGAAGTCGATGGATGGAGAGGGCTCAGAATTATTCTTCCTGGAAATATAAAGCGAAGGCTTTAGTTAGTCCAACAGTGGACTGCTTGAGGCTGATGATGATGTTTTTTTTACTTTGTTTTATTAATTACATAATATTGATTATAATAGATATTGAAGTTTTTCAATTTAACAGGCTTGACCAAAAAAAGATGGAAAAATAGTGTGTAAGATGAAATGGATAAGAAAGGAGTGAATACAGAGAACGGTTGATAGAGTTGATGGACGCAGGGCAGTGCATTGTAAGGCACGTTCCTGACGTGCGTGACCTACGAGGCAATGTTTTGTTATAGGCGATGGTTACCGCATAACATCAGGTGGGCCATATGCCTGTTCCATCAGATAGTTGTATAAAAGGAGAAGGGAAGAGGAAACCATGCTGTGCCAACCCCACATAAAGTGATGGTATAAGGGCAGGAAGAAGAATAAGAAGATTTTCCAAGACTTGGTTAGTGTACAGGAACACAAATAAAAATAAAAAGTATTTTTCAAGGAATAAAGTGGTCCTAAACTCGACAGTAACGTGACCTCATCATGACAGTCAGAGCCGTGCAGTGTGCGGTCCTATCGGCAGTGACGAGCTCCGATTGATCGATTATTTCGTCTTTATCCGACCAGCTTGCCCGAATCTTCCCAGGCGCGCCAACCTATTCAGTGTGCGTAGATGGCCAGTAAATTTGATACTTTTATCCCATTTGCTGCTGCAATTTAAAAATAATATAAAAAAAACTATTTTTCTTGGATTGCTACCGAAGTAGTGAACATTAACAGAGGTAGGTACTTTTAGGTATACGATATATTTTATAGTAGCTGCCGCCTGCGGCTTTCCCGTTTTTGTTTCCAATATTTTTGGGTTTTTTTTTGGAAGTATTTTAGGGTTCCGTAGCCAAATGGCAAAAACGGAACCCTTATAGATTCGTCATGTCTGTCTGTCCGTCCGTATGTCACAGCCATTGTTCTCCGAAACTGTAAAGCTAACTTGGCGAGTAGATGTATTCTGTGAACCGCATTAAGATTTTTATACAAAAATAGAAAATGAACAATAAATTTTGGGGGTCCCCAAACTTGAAACTGAAACTCAAAATTGTTTTTAATGTTAAAATCAAATAGTTGGTCAGCTTGCATTGTGGCAAGTTGGCAGTTGATGAGCTAAACTACTAAATTACTTTGGCTGTTCAATTGTTACAAATTAAATTAAAAATAATAATAATAAATCTTTTATTACTTACTAAAACAAATAAGGTTCGACCACCTTTAAAAAACATATTACACCAAAAAATATTATTTAAACATAATAATTCTCATAATGCGAAATGTGAATTCTATATAAAAACTTTAGTTTTAAGTATCAAGACTGTTTGGTAAAGTGAGTGCATCCTTCAACCCTACCTGTATCATTCACCGTGTCGTTACAGGTTGCTCCGCTCCACAAAAAAACTCTTTCAAATGTAAATCGGCACAAACCGACAAAGCAAATTGTCACAAATAAACACAGATACGTTTAGTTTTTTTGTGAAAGTTTATAAAAACCCGGTCTTATGTAAAGGGTCAGGTTGAGTCAATCAATCTAAGATAAAAGTTCCCTTTATTGATTTTTTGTCTTGGAAGTTTTATTTGTTAACTCTATTTTAAGGTAGGGGCGAGTAAAGTACAGTTAAAAATACTTGATTCTTTCTGTGAGAAGATAATAAACTTTTACTAGCAGATTGCACGTCAATTTTGCTTCTTTTGTACAAACTTTATACATACATTGTATGTATAAAGTACTAAACAGTAAACGCATCTACAACGTGTCTGTAGAAAATCTGTTGTATGTACTTACCTACCTTCTTGCAAAAAAATTGTTTGTCTAAAAACTACGCTACCTACCTAACATTTTTTTTATTAGCAAAATCGGCTTAAAAAAACAAGTTAGATAATCATGATAATAAATAATTATTGTGGACAATCCACACAACACTATCAAGCCCCAAATTAAGCAGAGCTTGTACTATCCGAACCAGATAACTGATATAATTATTACTTATATTTTTTTGTTAATACTTACTTGGAATACAATACATCACCCAGACAGAAAACAAACACCAGTGTTCACCACACAAATATTTGTTCTCGGTGGGAATCGAACCTACGACCTACGGCGCAGAAGGCAAAGCTACCTACTACCAACTGAGCTGAGAGGCCAGTCGACGAACAAACTCGATAACTTCTGAAGAACACTGAACTTTCATCCTCCTCATGAGGAGCTCTTTCCACTTTTTTTAAAACGTCAACTCATAATACAAATTCATATAAAATAAAAAACAAAAGATTTGAATACATTAGTCTAAATATTGATTTAACCCTTTCAACGGAAGCAGGTGCGCCCACGCATCGCACGCGTACTATCCAAATCAATAAGCGTTTCCTAACTATGAAATTAAATGATAATCAGGAGTTTTTTCATATTTGTACAAGGGTTTGTGTAAGTATATTTCGTCTGAGTAACCATGGGTAAGCAACTGTTGGTCATAAATTTTAATTAAACATTATTGAGTAAAAGTTAAACACAGTGAAAACGATAATTAGTATTCACTGCAGTTCCTCTTCTTCTTCTTATTCTGTCACTTGTTCTTTCGAACCAAGTGTGGTGAAAGAATTTTAAGTGCCGCACCAACCACAATTCACCGCCGTTATGGAAATAGTTAAGTAAATATTTTTTTTTTTCACACTTAAATATTTTAGTATCGTATTTGCAATGGTAAACCTGTGCGATAGTTTAATAATTATCGTAGTAAGACCATTCATATACTGCACTAAAATATACCTAGGTTACTTAAAAACATCAGATCTATCAAAAGAAAAAAATTGTCTTCACTATTTGTCATATTTTTCGCATGGTAAAAGCAAGCAACTATCGAAGCAACTTTGAGCAGGTGAGGTAAGATTGAACGTTTGGGGTAAAGAACCAAAAGCCTCAAGTTCAAAAGGTTTATTACCCCTGAAATAGCTTCGTCATTACTCATTTTAACGGTTTGCCGGCACCTAGGGAGGGTTGTCCGTCATGCCTCTCTCCAAAAGATGCGCGATAACGTAAGCCTTCTAAGGCAGATGCACATAATTGGAGCGTATCAAAACATTAGTTGGAGATTGGCCCTAGTTTCTGACCACTATTCGTTTTGGTTGAAAGGTTTGAGACACCTGATTTTTTACATTCGGTCTAATATTTTTTCGAAAAGTTTGTATAGAACAAGCACGTTTTGAAAAAAAAACACATGCGAAAGTGCAGTGTTTTAAAATGTAAGTACGAACATCAAAGATGATATTCTGTTAAAATTTTGCACCGCGTTTTGCATAGCGTTTAATTATGTTATTTTTCATATTTACCGATAGTTAAAGAAAATAAGACATCTCTAAACATACCTAATTATAACACATAAAATGGTCATAAATAATCATAATTACTAATATTTTTAAATAATCAACACACATTACACATTATTTTAGGTTCTGTGGTGGTGCTATCACGAGTTATCGTCAACTTAAAAGCGTTAGTAGTTTTTAAAATAAACAAATTCACAAAGCTCTTCTATAAAAACAGTAATCCCTATCATTCGCTCAAAATCTTAAATAATGGGGTAATTTATCAGGAGAACAGTTTGCATATGAAATCACATGTGCCGAGGGCGCCTGATGGCTCTTACATACGATACCTACTTACTAGATAGCTTTGATAATGAAGAGTGATGTGAAGATATGCATAAGAAATCTCAATATAAATAAATGGTATAACTACCTCCCGATAACTAAAAATACAGCTGCAGTTGTTTTTAACATATTTGCTACGCGTAATTCAGCAAATAAATTAGCTTTTGGAGTGGCACCACTCTAGTACTTCATTTTTTTTTTATTTGTGCGAGGTTAATACAAAAAGAAATCGGTTGCCTTGCCTGTAAAGTCGGTTTACTGACGATAGTTGAATGTGACAACGTCATCAGCTGTCCACGCGAACGCATCGCTCACTCAAGTAGGAGAGAGACAGATGTCGAACGCTGCCGAGCGCGAAGGCCAATTGTGCCGCTTTGTCGCTCGTTCCGCGCTCTTTCTTGCATTTCAAGCCTTAAATGGAACGCTTCAGAGCGAGGTAACGCCGAATGAGTCATATTTTTTCGTGCGTGCAGCCGGCTCCATTGAGTTATAAGACGTTGTCACGTCAAAAACGGTAGAAACCTAGCTGTAGTTTGTTGCCTGTTCTTCTAGGCTTGGCCGCGTGGAACTGGCATGGCACCTAGACTTATCTAGCTGACGTTTCAAAGTGATGCTTGCGATACAACTGTATAAATAAATTTGTGATTGATGGATTGTAGTAGGTATTTTTAAATCAAGAAAATAAGAGATGCTTGTATCGGTTACTCACACTATTTATTTATTAAAAAAACATTTAGAAATGATGATTTTTTTTTATACTAAACACCATCCATTCATCCATTCATCCATAAATGTTCCATTCCATCACATAAATGTTCTCAATATTTTCACACAGCGCTCCCTGGCCCCACACTAAACCACGCATGTTTTATGGAAACCAGACCGCTGCCTGATGGAATACTAAAAAAGTAAAACTAAAATTTGGTGAACTTATCCTATAACGCCATCTAGAGGGAGGCCTAAGCATGCACTTCAATTCTCAGAAGCTGGTGTAACAAGGTTCTACCTATGTTATAGCAATCACTGACGGCATCGGCATTGCTTGCACCGAACACAAAATAATGCTGCTGGTGATTTTAGAGCTCCATCTATCCAAAAACATCGGAACTTTACAATACTTTTGAAGGCCTAAATTAGTCTACTGCTGTTTTCACTCTAAGAGGAAGTACTAGTGAGCTTTTAAAACAGTTATGAGCTTAATTCATAGATGGCGCTGTCACCAAATTGAAAGCTCCCATCTATGTGAGCGCATTGAAACTTATACTAACCTTCCTTTCTACAGAAAACCAAGATAAAAATATTTTTTACTTGCTAATGTAGATGTCTCTCTGTGAGTGTTGATGTTACTTTTTTGCAAGCTCACAGAGAGGGCGTAGAAAGTTAGGTGGTAAGAAGGTATAAATTTGGGTTACAAGAACAGTGGGTAATGAATGATTCGAATTATTATCCAGAGACCATACATTCAGTGTGAGAGTGTTACAAAGTGCATACATTTTACAACACCGGTGACTGGCTTGCGAAAAGTGCCGGTTCAATTAATGCCGTGGGACAAAATGTTTGCATGGCCTGCCAATTGCAATGATTTCTTGGTGCTAACATAAAGTCTTGGATAAATAATTTAGGATATAGAAAAAGAAAAAATAAACATTATAGAAACTACAAAAAAAATTTATAGTGAGTACATGAGCGGTATTAGTATTATTTTCTCTTATCGGTATGTTTGGAAACTAGTTACTTACTTGCTGTTAAAATTCTCATCGCGATATGACGTTGCAATGCTGTGATAGAGGATGAAAATCGGACTGTAGATCACGATAGTAAATAATCTCGATGCAAACGAGCTTACTCAGTAGTCGAGCTCTTGATGAAGGGTTCACCCGGGAAAATACTTTCCCATGCCTATTTAGCCGTCAAGCAGTGTAGCTGTATATTATCAGCCTGAAGAAGTCCTCTGCTGCTGGACATCAGGCCTCCCCTACACATTTCCAGGAAGAACGATTCTGAGCCTTCCATCCACCTACTTCTTATCTTCTCAATGTCGTCGGTCCATCTGGTGGGTGGGTGCCCTACGTTCCGTCTTCTGGTTCGTGGTTCGAGAAGCTTTATTCCCCAACGGTTGTCGTTTCTAGCGTGCTACGAGATAATTCTTTGTTATAGGTTATTGTGTTGGGTATAAGATAACATACATACGTTGACCATAATTATAGTTTTCATCAGCAAGTTTAACAAAAAAAAAACGTGGGCAAAGCCACGAATGAAAGCTACTTTTAATACCAGTCACATCAAACATAGCTGGCAGCTTGATGTGCACGGTCCCGCGGATTAAACATCCACAGAGCTAAGAGCTGAACTGAGCTGCATCACAGACACGAGAATGAATCATTCAGCGGACTGTCACCGGTAACATGCAGATTATAGCGGATCAGGGATATTAAACAAGTCACTCTCTGCTGGAGCGATCCGTGCGGATGCAGTTTTAGGGATACCATGAGTTATAGCATCTACAAACAAAAATACACACCATTTTGATGTATTTTAATTATTATTTTTTATTTGGGTTAAACAAACAGTAGCACAATAAATGCTGAGTTAAGCAAGTAACCCTTATTAAGTTTATTAGTACTTAAATATAGTCAAACTAATTTTTCATGTTCTTCTTTGCTTTACATAACATGGCACCTCCGTAATTTCGGCATATTCCAGAAATCCCCCGCGAGATTTAGAAACAAGAAGTCCAGAAATCCCCTGATACATTTATCTTAACCAATTTGTTTTTAAAAGTGTCATTACACATAAAGGTGGCAAAAGGCTTTGGTTATTGATTGATTTGAAATAAACTTGACAAAACTTACAATACACGATAGGACAAATAGGTAGATAGTTAGAAACGATGACTACAACATTAACGAGAAATAGCAATTAGATGGAATTGCATTGAGACGCATGTTAACACGAATGTGGCTTTCAGTGAATCAGAAGCTGTGAAATTGGACTTGCTAGGTAGACCTACATGTCAAGCAAATCATAGGTATTAGGACCAACAGCGCGTAGGCTTTAAGAGGGAATCACACAGGCGACTCTCCATACAAACGTAGTCCCCTATTTTCTCCCTGGATAATGACTCTAGAGTAACCATTTTGTCTCATAAAATCCAGATCTGCTATATACGTGCTCGTATGTTTTCCTTTTTTTCAGAAACCTATTGATAAAGAAAATATGACCCTCATTATGATTTATATGAAATAAAAATTGGAGGTGATATTTTCTTTATCAATAAGTTTCTGAAAAAAAAGGAAAACATACGAGCACGTATATAGCAGAGCAGCCTGTGTGATTCCCTCTTGACTAATTGGTATCAAGCTTACAAACTCAAGGTAATATTGACCGGGCAAGCGAATCGAACGAAGCGTTTTTGTATCAACTGGCAAGCTTTCATCTATAGTATTTTACTATACCTACTGTGCCTAATAGTAATCCCACCAATAACGGGTTTACTGCGGTGCCAATTAGCGGGGAATTTTGACGATACATAATATGGTATATACATTCTAAAAATTAAATATGGTTGTGTTTTATTTTAAAAAATAAGAAGTTTTAATGGGGTGCCACTTACCGGCTGGTTTTGATAATATGCAATACAATTTAATAATATTATAAGCGTATCTATTAGCATGAAAAAAGGTCAGGAAAAAAAATACGTTGATATAGTTATTATGGTTACCCCACTTGGTCTAACCATCCGGAAAAGCTATGAATCATATTGTGAACAACAGCCGTTGAAAGATAATCAGCTGTACAGTTACTATACCTACCAACATTTTTTCAATATGTATTCCAAGCAATAAAATATATTCTTTGACTTTGACTACGTAATGCACAACCAATATACACCACTATTTTGTAATTACAAAAAAAAAAAAGATACTGAACACATTAAAAAAAAAAACAAGATTGAATTTTGATAAATGTGTTTTGATGAATATTGAAAAATGATTCAACAATCAAAAATCATTTCATTCATAAACGATAAATACCAAGCGGAAACGAACAGCGTAAATGTATTTCTCTCTAGTACTAGGGTAACTAATTATGTCCATAATTTATGCAGGATTTCTGAAAATTTTAACAGTTAATAACTTTGTCATTTTATCGAAACTAAAAATTCTGATTGCACAATCAATGTCCTACCCCTATTACATTACCCTATTTTTTTTTGTTAGTTACAAAATAGTGGCGTATAGCCCAACTTTTATATTCAAATTCTATAAAATGTAAACGTAATATGATAATATCTATTAGTTATTTATTTAGTTTTATTTAGACGAGCAAAAAAAAAACGTGACCAATCAAATCTTGGGGAGTTATTTGCAAGAAGTTTGTATGCAGAGTATTCTTTGCACAAGGAGTTCGTACTGAGTATTTTTTGCGCCAGTAGATTGTATAGCATTGAGGTAAGGTTGAATAAATTTGTGTGTTTAAATTCAAATACCAAAAGTGATTTTAATTTACTGTGAATTTAGAGCTTTTAGAGGGGTAATAGTAGGTATAAAATGTTGTATATTTTGTAATAAAAGTGCATTAGAATCAGTAAAAGTGCTCTAAGGAAACAGATAAAATCAAATTTTAGATATAGATGTACTTATACATCACACAGACTTTGTGATGTATAAGAACTTACTTAACTTAAAAAGAAAATTGTATGCAGACCACTTCGAGGGTTGCACATACAAGAGAATGCAAATTAATTCTATTACGATGTGCTCTGTATGTGCTCACGTAATTACATAGAGGTTTATTTCCCTAAAAAACAGCAACTGTCATAAAGCAGCCGTCTACCGGGATATGGTACCTGGTATTTTTATAAAGGTACAGGTTGTGAAATTAACATGAATGTTATTTTAACCCCTGTGAACAGGGGGTCTACTCAAAACAATAAATGAAGGTTCCCTATTGAAATTTTGACACTATTGTGCGACGACTCTATAGCAAATATTTTTACCACCAACACAAAATTATAAAACAAAGAATTGAACTCTCAGTGAAATGTATAAGGTGTCATAATGACATGACATCATTATTTTATCTTTGGATACCTGCACAGATAAATTGGTGGCACTACATGTGGTGGCAATAGATGCCCTATAGATGTAGCAAACGTCAAGTTGAATATCGAATGCTGTTGCGGCCATCATGGTGACGGTGACTGCTGTTTCAGAAACCAAGGCGGAGGCAGACCGCATAGGCTTTTAACCGCGAGCGTTGGGAGCCACCGCAGTTCAAAAAAAGAATGTCATAAATCTTAAAAAGACGGCATTTCCATTTATCCTCTGCGTACCTTGACGAGGGTCGAAAGTTTAACGGATTATAGCAAGTGGCGGCACTAACTGTCGCGAGCAGACCTGGCCGTGGCACGCCTCACGGCTTAATCGCCAAACTTTCCCCTACGATTGGAGTTTTTGCGGAGCTGTGGCGGTTGTGTGCTAGCACTCCTAATTTATGCGCCAACGAGTGAATTCAACCTGCTTAGACAATTGCCCGTCGATAAATAAAACGCTGAGCAATCACTGCATGGAGCTTCAATTATTCTGTGGGCGTTATCTTAATGAATTATCGGACAAAAATAAAAATATATTAAAATCATACCTCATACATGCCGATACCCGATACATGCTGCGCAAGTAATTTTTAAGATGTATTGTATCCCTAGCATTAATAATTTCTCGCAGTTCGAAGGGAAGCGATGGAGGTCGGGATACAGAATTTTTCGTCCGACCCCCAACACACCCTACTTACTTTTATGTTTGAGTACGTACGAGTTTAAAATTTCTCTAGAATAGAATAAATATAGTATGATATTGTTTTTGTAGCTCGTTTGTACTTAATCTCTATTTTTGTGAAATAAAAATTATTTGATTTGTAATAGTACATTATGATATTAGTGCGGTAGGTTGAAAATTACAGCCGAGGCGTTATTGCAAGCCCGAGCCGTAGGCGAGGGCTATAAGAAAGCAGAGGCTGTAATTATCAAAGCGCACGTATGTCATACGACGTTTTATAACATATTTGCGAGGAAATAAATAAATATTAAAAGAATAAATCTTTAATCACTTGTTAAAGCAGTTAGAAAATTTGAAATATAAATGTCTTTTTAATTTAATTTCATTCCATTTCATTCCAATTCATCCCGTTTTAATCAGTTTCATTTAATTTCATTCAGTCTCACTCAGGCTCATTCAGTCTCATTGAGTCTCATTCATTCTCATTTAGTCTCATTCAGTCTCATTCAGTCTCATTCAGTCTCATTCAGTCTCATTCAGTCTCATTCAGTCTCATTCAGTCTCATTCAGTCTCATTCAGTCTCATTCAGTTTCATTTCATAAATATAGCATCTTGATAAACCGTACGTTTTACCTTATTAAAAAGCAACCCGTGCGTTTTACATTACATTACCGCACTAGTGCGTAATGACATACAGTACGATATTGAAATCGGTGAAATAAGAGACCTTTTACGAGCAAATGTGTTATAAAAAAAAAATTTGATGCTTCTGAATGCTAAATTAATGTAAAGTGACCGATATGAGTAAATTTAATTACTTAATTTTATATAATATATAAAACCTTTATATTTTTTTATCACTGTCATATCTGACAGCAGCAAATAAAACACAGCAAACAGATAAAAAAAATATATATAAGTTCAAATTTAGGTTCATGATTCATTTATTAATAAAACGGTTACACGTCAAATACAGTATCATTTAACTTTATGTTACAAAGTATAGCTAATTTTGTAAATTATATAATATGACAGTGAAAGATATTTGACAGCGTTTCACCATCGCAATCACAGAAAGGCAAATACGCTTTCGCAATCGCCAAGATGTGCGCAGGTCTTCAAGCATAAATGTTTTGACAGGTCTCCATTGAAAATAACATAAATCCATTCTTGAGGCTCGACTTAGACTCGAGCAATGTTTCTGAATACGGGCCTTACGTTTTAATGAACCAAAAATGTTATTCTAGCGCATTTTCGTTTAATATCGACCAAAGACCACTCGTCTAATGGGTTTTAGAAGCACTCCACTACACTCCACTCTCCTATTAGGTATTCAAGACATCGTTTAATCGACCTGCACAGCGCTCGAGATCAACGGTTTAAAGAGAATTTGAAGGCAAATCGTTCTTCAGATATTGCTGGAAATCCCCCGAGGCTTGATTGCAGATCAAGTATTTTCTGAAATAATATTATCGATCCTTTACTATGTAAATGAAATCAGAAAATAAATTCTTGCTTTACAACTGATCCTGATATCGTTTATTTTGGAGTGAAAATTAAGGTGTTTTTTATACAATTAGCTGATGGAATAAGTCTATTTATGCCGTGAAGCAGCATCGCTGTGTTTTCGGTTTGAATGGTCCGGTGAAATTACTGGCACGTGAGGCTAAACATGTTTCAAGCTGATGAACGCAGGGCACTGCATCGTAGGGCACGTTAGTAGTAGGGATTGATTCATTCTGGCTCACTCAAAAAAGTGTGCGGAACGACGGACCTACCATGGCGCCGACTAAAAAAAAAAAAAAAAAAAAAAAAAAGTTTGGAGTCTTTTTGTATGTTTTGGCACACGCCCAATCGATTGAGCTAACCCATTTTAACGCATCTCTTTCCATTCAAAAGTTACAAAGCCACTTGTATACTCAATAAATGAACAATAGCCTTATAATGAGGGTTGAGCCATTGTGTCCGGCTTGCGCCGCAGGTAGTAGAGATAAGCGCAGTCCCTAACCGTTGACGAAAATAATTCGTGTGAATTAAATTAGTGTAATGCATGTTCACTTCATTTAGGTATTTAATTGAGAACTTATGATAATATGATAATCAATATTTATTATTAGCAATACACCAATATATTTTTATTTTAAATGTATATTATTTAATATTGTACGGCCCCCCACGATGCATATAATATGGAATTGTTATTTAATTAATTATAAGCTGTGGATGATGTAATTGCAAATAAAATTTTATAGAATTCTAATTAATATACTGTTGATATTAATAAGGACCAATCGTTTCTCCCCCGTCCGGGAAATCTGAATGTAATTTTTTTATCGGTCGGTGATCTGAACTTTGTTTTCTACCTTTACCTACAGGCGGAAAACTTATTATGTTTTCTAGGCCATTGTTCTTTTAAAATATAGTTTGTATTTTATTCATAATAATATGATGTTTCTTATTAATGGTTTATGTATTTTTTACTAAAGACTATTTGCTAGCAGGTTGGAACTAAGTCCTAGCTTCACGAATGACTAATCGACTTACTAAATATTGGATGGTTGTTTATCTCAAATTTGGCAGACAATAATTTTATATAAACATGTGTCAACTATTCGATTGGTAAATTAGTCTTGCGGGAAAGTGTAAGTTGTATAATCCTGTCTTCTTTTATGATAGTATTTTAAAAGCTTACAAAAGTTATAAAGTCATGACACGAAAAAAAAAACTAAATTAAATTTTTGCACCAATTTATAGCAACGCCAGTTGACCCTTTACTTTGCAATAATCCCGCATTGTAGACAAAACAAACATCACAAGTAAAACGTAACAAAAACTAAAGGAAAACCCGTCAGAAACCTTTTACTGGATATGTAAAATATTAAAGGATTCATCTATCCACATGTCCGCAATACAAAGGCGAGTATGAAGTGCACTGCACAAACTGTTACGACAACTAACCAAACACATCAAAACAACGGGCACATTTGATTAAAATAAATAAAAGAAGCGATATGACGAGAACCGAACGTGTCAGTTTGCCCCCCTTGTGCGCGCTTGCTCACTCCCGCTCGGCAAATATTCAAACCAATGTAACCCGAAAATTAAAATGTTCCACGGCACGATCAACAAAGTGATACATTCTCACGATAATAAATAATTGCATACAATAACTCAGGTAATCGTGTATGCAGTAATACATCACATAAAAGCTAGCAGTGCATGTCGTAAATATCTAGAGATACGCACGTCGAATACGGGAAAGACGCAACACTCTAAAATGGCAAATCTATTCTAAGCGGAAGCTAGAAAAGTCAAGTTACAAATCGTATCGAAAATCTTAGACAGTGTTGGCGGTGCTCCAATCGAGAAGTGATCATAACTGTCAATAGTTTGCGAGCAATAATATGCATTTAAATCCTTCCTCATTCAAAAAAATAAAAGAAACTGAAGCAATCTCGGTTGTTTTAAAAGTGTTAAATTAGAAATCCCGGGCGGACTGGTAGACTAGGGGCGGTTCTAATCTAATTATGACGATTCACCGAGTTACCATTTAAGTCTCAGCCATTTCTTTTAATAACTTTGCATTTGAAAGCCTAAGCTCTCTGGCCTCACTAACTTGAATCTTGAATCACTTGAATAAGAACGTCAATTCGCAAAAAAATCTGATTAAACTTGACTAATTCCACCCAACTTTTGGTGCAAGCGGGGCTAAAATAACTTTTTAATTAAAGATTATCAGGCTGAAACGTCAGCAATTTAGCGCGGTGCCAGAGATGACGGGTGACTTAATAATTTCGATATGGCCCTGGTTGACGCGCCATCAACGAACACGTTTTATTGGTAATTATGGCGAGTAGTAAAACCTAACTTTGCGGCAAAGCGCTCTACTCGAGAGAATGCACGGTCCTAGAGTTTGTAGTCGTGAAATGTATTCTAGTTTAAACCAGACGGGGGTACCTACTCCTGAACGTAGTTAAGTGATATGGCTCTCGATAGACTGCGTTGCGGTGCAACTGACTTAACGCGAGTACGCAGGCCCAACCCTAGATTCATGTGCCAATTTTAACACCAAAACTATTGAGACTTCATTACGAATTACAAATTACCACTAGAAACTGCTATTTTCCTTCCTTCTCCAGATATATTAGTCTTAGTTTGTTCAGCGGAGAGCTGGTATGTCATATCACAGGGTAATCCTAGTTTGGGTATCAATGTTATCTCACCAGGAAATTTCCATTATAAGCTGCAACCTAACTGTATAATAAATGTTACTGTAATGTTTGTTACTGTCCAATAAATTTTATTTTATTTAATATAGTGCGGATTGAAGATTATGAAGTCTCGTAGGCGGCACCTTTGTTTAGTTTCACAAAGTATGAAAACATACGACAATTTAAACAATTTATTCAAACAGTCGCAGTCGTAAACTAGAGACTCGCATGTTTTGGTGTAGCAAGTCAGTGCAACGCTACCCGTATATTTACAGCGCTGTCGAGTTGTCAAGTTGCGCGGCAATATTTGGTAGACATTAACATACAATTTCATATTCATATCAGAATTAGGTGGCGCGGGTAGCACTCGATGCCGCGACATTGTGGACCTACCCGCGACCGTCGCTTGACACCCAGACATTGAGTCAACACTTTCCAGTATTTTTTTCCGAGAACGATATCTACTGCAGACGGTGAGGTAACAAGAGAAGAGAAAAAAACAACATCACCAAGATGGAATAATATCACGAATGCTAAGTAGATAAAACAGCATTTTTCACTTAATTTTTTACAATTCAATTTTGTTTACTCGATTTAATTTATGAATAAGTAACTAACGAGTTCGCATATTGATATGAGGTTTTAACAGCGACAAATATATTTGTATAGCTTTGTGCATAGCTACAATGAATTGGAAATTAAAAGATATACATTTCGTTAAAAACAAAACAATGTTTCCATTCGATTTATTTATCGCGATTGAATGTAACAATAACTCGCGCATTGCTGATGCGAAAAAGACAAACGCAAGATAAAACAATGCAAGTTATATTGAATAAAAACTTTACTCTTGCATACTAATGCTTAAATTTGTATTCGACTGAGTTTGCTTGACTTTTCATTAAGTTTCTCGTTTCGTCGGGCGGAGATGAAAATCAAAGAAATCATTAAGTCTGATTATGCTTCGTACAACTTTTAGAGCGCGTGTTTTGTTTGTTTCCAATTTAGAGTTAAAATGCTAGTCTCACCATTTCATTCAGAAACTAAGCACTTAACTAAAAACTAAAATTAAAACTACGTTTTAATTTCAGCTAAAATCTTAACATTTTGGCAACGTCTCAAGAAAAACTGTATTCAAGACGGAGCAAAAATAAACTGCTCACAATACAACAGTCAATGTGACAGAAGGCTGACGACGACGCGAAGCCTTACAAGAGTGCACTTTAGTTAGGCAAAGACAGGTACTCGGCATGCATTAGGCGAATTAAAAAGTTTCCTTACGGCTCTTCATTTGTTTGTGAATGTAAAAACGAAAAGCAATTGGGAGTTGAAATCAAACATTTGTGAGCATGGCAGCTTCAAAGGACGCTAAATGAACACACTCAAAGTATAGGCATTTGTAGCTATGAGCACCTAATAAGTTGCAGCGCCGTGAGCAGGTAATCGAGGCGATCGGTGCAGAAATGTTTTCATATGATGCGCATCCGACTGGAAATTCACATTGCCATACTGTCTATAACCGCTTGACAATGCTGGTGATTGAAATTGAGGGAGAGGTCACATGCTGAAATATCCAAGAGGAAAGAGCATAACACAATATGCCGAGTGCTTTACGGTTCTTTGTGACAAAGCGTAGTTTGATTTAGAAAATAATTTTGTGAGAATTACTTCGCCAGAGCATGCATGATGCAAGTTGGAAACAAACTCAGGAATATTTAATTTAAGCAGTGAGGCACATAATTATATTTTGGAATATTACCGCTTCAAAATTGAAATTGTTGAGATTGTGTAACAATTACATACAAATAGTAAATTGAAATACCAAAAGTTTTACTCTAAAAAATTATCTCAACAATCAACAAAGATATTTTATCTTGCGTTTGTCTTTTTCGCATCAGCAATGCGCGAGTTATTGTTACATTCAATCGCGATAAATAAATCGAATGGAAACATTGTTTTGTTTTCAACGAAATGTATATCTTTTAATTTCCAATTCATTGTAGCTATGCACAAAGCTATACAAATATATTTGTCGCTGTTAAAACCTCATATCAATATGCGAACTCGTTAGTTACTTATTCATAAATTAAATCGAGTAAACAAAATTGAATTGTAAAAAATTAAGTGAAAAATGCTGTTTTATCTACTTAGCATTCGTGATATTATTCCATCTTGGTGATGTTGTTTTTTTCTCTTCTCTTGTTACCTCACCGTCTGCAGTAGATATCGTTCTCGGAAAAAAATACTGGAAAGTGTTGACTCAATGTCTGGGTGTCAAGCGACGGTCGCGGGTAGGTCCACAATGTCGCGGCATCGAGTGCTACCCGCGCCACCTAATTCTGATATGAATATGAAATTGTATGTTAATGTCTACCAAATATTGCCGCGCAACTTGACAACTCGACAGCGCTGTAAATATACGGGTAGCGTTGCACTGACTTGCTACACCAAAACATGCGAGTCTCTAGTTTACGACTGCGACTGTTTGAATAAATTGTTTAAATTGTCGTATGTTTTCATACTTTGTGAAACTAAACAAAGGTGCCGCCTACGAGACTTTATAATCTTCAATCCGCACTATATTAAATAAAATAAAATTTATTGGACAGTAACAAACATTACAGTAACATTTATTATACAGTTAGGTTGCAGCTTATAATGGAAATTTCCTGGTGAGATAACATTGATACCCAAACTAGGATTACCCTGTGATATGACATACCAGCTCTCCGCTGAACAAACTAAGACTAATATATCCGGAGAAGGAAGGAAAATAGCAGTTTCTAGTGGTAATTTGTAATTCGTAATGAAGTCTCAATAGTTTTGGTGTTAAAATTGGCACATGAATCTAGGGTTGGGCCTGCGTACTCGCGTTAAGTCAGTTGCACCGCAACGCAGTCTATCGAGAGCCATATCACTTAACTACGTTCAGGAGTAGGTACCCCCGTCTGGTTTAAACTAGAATACATTTCACGACTACAAACTCTAGGACCGTGCATTCTCTCGAGTAGAGCGCTTTGCCGCAAAGTTAGGTTTTACTACTCGCCATAATTACCAATAAAACGTGTTCGTTGATGGCGCGTCAACCAGGGCCATATCGAAATTATTAAGTCACCCGTCATCTCTGGCACCGCGCTAAATTGCTGACGTTTCAGCCTGATAATCTTTAATTAAAAAGTTATTTTAGCCCCGCTTGCACCAAAAGTTGGGTGGAATTAGTCAAGTTTAATCAGATTTTTTTGCGAATTGACGTTCTTATTCAAGTGATTCAAGATTCAAGTTAGTGAGGCCAGAGAGCTTAGGCTTTCAAATGCAAAGTTATTAAAAGAAATGGCTGAGACTTAAATGGTAACTCGGTGAATCGTCATAATTAGATTAGAACCGCCCCTAGTCTACCAGTCCGCCCGGGATTTCTAATTTAACACTTTTAAAACAACCGAGATTGCTTCAGTTTCTTTTATTTTTTTGAATGAGGAAGGATTTAAATGCATATTATTGCTTGCAAACTATTGACAGTTATGATCACTTCTCGATTGGAGCACCGCCAACACTGTCTAAGATTTTCGATACGATTTGTAACTTGACTTTTCTAGCTTCCGCTTAGAATAGATTTGCCATTTTAGAGTGTTGCGTCTTTCCCGTATTCGACGTGCGTATCTCTAGATATTTACGACATGCACTGCTAGCTTTTATGTGATGTATTACTGCATACACGATTACCTGAGTTATTGTATGCAATTATTTATTATCGTGAGAATGTATCACTTTGTTGATCGTGCCGTGGAACATTTTAATTTTCGGGTTACATTGGTTTGAATATTTGCCGAGCGGGAGTGAGCAAGCGCGCACAAGGGGGGCAAACTGACACGTTCGGTTCTCGTCATATCGCTTCTTTTATTTATTTTAATCAAATGTGCCCGTTGTTTTGATGTGTTTGGTTAGTTGTCGTAACAGTTTGTGCAGTGCACTTCATACTCGCCTTTGTATTGCGGACATGTGGATAGATGAATCCTTTAATATTTTACATATCCAGTAAAAGGTTTCTGACGGGTTTTCCTTTAGTTTTTGTTACGTTTTACTTGTGATGTTTGTTTTGTCTACAATGCGGGATTATTGCAAAGTAAAGGGTCAACTGGCGTTGCTATAAATTGGTGCAAAAATTTAATTTAGTTTTTTTTTTCGTGTCATGACTTTATAACTTTTGTAAGCTTTTAAAATACTATCATAAAAGAAGACAGGATTATACAACTTACACTTTCCCGCAAGACTAATTTACCAATCGAATAGTTGACACATGTTTATATAAAATTATTGTCTGCCAAATTTGAGATAAACAACCATCCAATATTTAGTAAGTCGATTAGTCATTCGTGAAGCTAGGACTTAGTTCCAACCTGCTAGCAAATAGTCTTTAGTAAAAAATACATAAACCATTAATAAGAAACATCATATGAATAAAATACAAACTATATTTTAAAAGAACAATGGCCTAGAAAACATAATAAGTTTTCCGCCTGTAGGTAAAGGTAGAAAACAAAGTTCAGATCACCGACCGATAAAAAAATTACATTCAGATTTCCCGGACGGGGGAGAAACGATTGGTCCTTATTAATATCAACAGTATATTAATTAGAATTCTAGAAAATTTTATTTGCAATTACACGAACAGTGCATCACAGTTAAGGTGTTAGGTTAGTTTATTTAAATAATAAAAATAATTGATAATAGTTAAATAATTCATACTTATTAAATAACAATTTCATATTATATGCATCGTGGGGGGCCGTACAATATTAAATAATATACATATAAAATAAAAATATATTGGTGTATTGCTAATAATAAATATTGATTATCATATTATCATAAGTTCTCAATTAAATACCTAAATGAAGTGAACATGCATTACACTAATTTAATTCACACGAATTATTTTCGTCAACGGTTAGGGACTGCGCTTATCTCTACTACCTGCGGCGCAAGCCGGACACAATGGCTCAACCCTCATTATAAGGCTATTGTTCATTTATTGAGTATACAAGTGGCTTTGTAACTTTTGAATGGAAAGAGATGCGTTAAAATGGGTTAGCTCAATCGATTGGGCGTGTGCCAAAACATACAAAAAGACTCCAAACTTTTTTTTTTTTTTTTTTTTTTTTTTTAGTCGGCGCCATGGTAGGTCCGTCGTTCCGCACACTTTTTTGAGTGAGCCAGAATGAATCAATCCCTACTACTCACGTTCCTGACGCACGTGACCTATGACATAATGCTTTGTTATAGGCGAAGGTTTTCACTTAACATCAGGTGGCATTGCCACCCAGAAGATGCTTAGTAAAGATTAATTATAAAAAGAGGATAACGGAAGAGAATATTTATGGAGAGCTTATATTATGTTTATGTTTAGCAGTAGACTTTTAGGCTGATGATGATGAAGAGTTGACATGTTGTAAAAAGAAATCGACGAAAAGGAGATGGGGCCAAAGTTCAAAGAGGTCCCGATTTTCTTAGCACTGCGTAAATAAAACTTAGGTACATTATTTTTTGTGCTTACAGTCTAGATTACAATAATGACCAATCTTTATTGCAAAGCAGTGTGATTTAAATTTATTGGCGATCTAAAACTGCATAAAATACTTATGACTAACACAAAGAAAACAACATTGAAAACTTATCTACCACATATTTCTACCGATTTTTGGATAATATAGGTAGGTATACAGTACATAGCTACTTTTTTCGATATTATATCGATATTAAGTTAGACCACTTTAATGAATTCAGATAAATATAATTTATATAAAAAAATCTGGTAAACATAAACTAAAGCCAACCACCGTTGTTTCAGTGTAAAATAATTATCTGCCTATAAATGGAAATGGCCTTATATGAAGATCTCCGCAAAATGTTCAATAAATTGCAGCTACTAAACAAAGCTCGAACAGTAATCGGTTCAATATATTAGTATAGGGGAATCGTTGATTACTCTACCAGACATATCCCATTTTCTCGGCTACGCATCAACTTGATTTCAACTCGTTCTTTCCCCGCTTTTGCGGGTAACTTCTCCCCAAAGCGTCATATAAATAAATTGTTGCGAGTCGTTATTGCTCTTGGTTTACGTTAGCGTTTTTCCCGGCGTGTTATAGTCTTTGGGAATTCACCTTTCTATTGTGATTTCACCCAGTTTCTGATTATCATAATGTTTGTATCGGATGAAACCTTCAGTACAATAAATATCTTGCGCTCGATACTCGTATAATATGTTGGAATTGTATGATTCGTGCTTCCTATTTTACCGTGCTTACTCAGGATAGGTATGCCTACTATACAGGGTGTAGAAATACGAAGTGTTTGAAGATAAATATATAATACCTACAAAAATGATGTTTATATTCTTAAAAAAGTAATTTGTTGTCTTTTAAAAAATATTAATATCTAAATAAAAGTTTTATTTTACCGTTTTGTACCTATGTGTGGATTTAAAGTAGATTTTATTTACAACTTATGTAAGAAAGTGAATTTAAAACGACGGACAAAAATAGATACCATCTGAAAACCTTTTGTGGAAGTAATACCAATTTCAATTTAATTGAAACATCAACAAAAACTTTCCTCCCTCCACGACCACTTCAGGGAACTTTTTACCCGAAAAAATGCAAATGTTTTCTCCTACTGATGGAGCAAACAAGCGGGCCATGAAATTAAGAATCTGCCTGATGTGTGGCATCCATGTCCGCCGGGCAGCGAGCAAATAGGAACAATTTGTTACTAGTGTATCAGTTAGTGTGCCAGTTTTGTACTGATGGAGACAAGATTGATGGAGGCTCCTGTCCCGTACACAAACCGAATATATTCCACGTGAAAAATATACAGGTGTGTAATTTACGTCCAAAGCGCTACGGTCTTTTAACATGATGCTTTATTTTAGGCATGTATTGTTAACGAAGCAGGTTTAGGGTTAAATATTTATTTTTTAAATAAATAAATTTATTTTAAAACTTTCACACAATTTAGTGCTAGGAAGACTTAATGCTAATAGCATTGTCTGCCAGTCTTCCTGGACCATATATCGCCTCAAAAATACTTGAAAGACATCAGCGTACCTGTTATAGTTATGTTGATACGCGCATAATAAACCAAACATTATAGATAACACACGAATGTCGGGATAATTCCTTGGTGAAGATGGAAACCGTAACCTGATGCTCAGAAAGACTTACGTGACACTCGATTTATTGAAGATTATTTCCCTCGTGGTCGTATCGATAAATCGCTTTTTTCCTTATTAACTGGCCATTATTATCTGACGATATCATCGTGATCAAAGCGAAATAGGTTTGTGGAACCGCAGCCAATTTTTGTCGCATGTTATTTATTCTGAGGTATTATCTTCTGAGTACGTGAAACTTTTACGTTACTGACTGACTGGTAATCAACGCACAACATAGACAAATGGTCCTAGGAGTATGAAATTTACAAGGTAGGTTTCTGGTGGAGAGCACAAAGAAAGAGGTTTCTGAAACTCAACCCTTTTAAACGATAAGCATTTCACATGAAAATGATTATCGCAAACGAAGTCGCGTGACATTCCACTAGTTACATTAATACCTACTACTAGTTATAAATACTATAGCAATTATTCATGCACTGATATTATCCGGGGAAAAAACGCTCTTCAAATGGCAATCACGAATCGGAAGGCAAAACGTAGGACGCTCCTCTACCTAATGGTCCGACAGTGTAAAGACTCTGGGAAATCGGTGGATGTAGGGAGGCTGAGAATTGTTCTACCTGGAAATGGAGAGTGGCCCATGTCCAGCAGTGGAGGTCTTCTGGATGGAGGCACGACATAGAACTGCAATAATTATTATAGATACTTAAGTATAGTCGTAATTATTTCCCATTTCAAAGATAGTTACTTCTCTTGAACGTGTCAGTTTCGGCTTTCTTACTCATAACTCATTATATATTATATCCTTTACATAAATAAAAAATAGCAAGTTTGTTCGAGGCGAATACCTAACTTCAAAGATATGCTGTTTTGCTGCATAAAAACTTGTTTGCTACAAACAAACAAAAGATAAACAAAGAACTAAAAAGTTAAAAATGTCGTAGTCAATTTGGTGTAGCTGTCAGGTGCGAGGGGCAGTCACGCAAGTCCCTCCCTGAGGACCTTCGCCTCTCCGTGGTCACGTATAAATTACTCTTGAGGGAATGGTGAACCTCTTTGTTGTCCCACCAAAAGTTACTTTCTCAAAGGTTTAAATCCTGACTTGAATTACGGAAGGTCGCGCTCGAAACTCTTTACGGCAAACGCTATTACAGACCTGTATAGTCGAGGAAAACTCATTTAAGTAATAGGAACTCGAAAAGAAGCAAGTTGCTTTTACAGATCTGTGCAAAGATTTACAAATAGCTGGTCTATTTTTATAAAACACCAACAGTACCTACTTCAACGTTGACAGAATTTTCATATTCATATTATTTTATTTATTGCATACATGTAACATCTATATATGTACATTATAAAAATTGTACGTTTAAAATATAAAATCATACTTTATTGTAAACAATACGAACATGGTTATGGTCCTATACATTATAGATAATGATCACAATCATACCACTCTTTCATCCAATTTAAATGTGAAACACAATCATATGGTCGAAAATATACAAAAATAAAACATTATCTTTTTACTCAAATAAGGAGCAAAATAAATATAATTAGATAATTAACTACTCATAATTATAATTTTTTAAGAAGGTTTTGGCCTCTTATTTTTTGCCTTCTTCAAATAAATCTATCTAATGATTAATAAAATATGTTTTCGTTAAAAGAGCTGGAAAAAAACATTGACGTTGTAATTTGACACTAATTAAACGTGGACGTTATGAAACCGATACATCAACACAGCACCCTCACCGCACCTATGGACCTACCCACCCCCCACCAGTTTAACCTGAGCTTCTTCCCATCCTGAGTTGTTCGGGTAAACGTTCGCTTGAGGAGGAGACGTGGAATATTTGGAGGTCTTGGAAAAGCGGTGGCATGTCACGGCGCATTCATCAGAGCAGTTAATTTGCAAGCAGATGAGTCATGACACCATCGCTCATTTTGTATAACCTACGGTCTTGTCAGCACCACTTGGTTTGGATATCTACCAGTATTGATCCGCGCTAAGTACAATAAGTACAAAGCTATGAAACTTTAAACAGAATGTGAGTATCTAACTGTTTCGTGACTTACCGAAACAAAGTAAAAATATTTACAATCATAATAAGAATAATTTATTGACAAAGATACACTTAGCAAATCAAAACTTAGGCTCGTAAAGCGTGATTTACTAACATTTTAGTACCTAACTACTCGTAGGTTTATATATTACATCTAAGTATACCTTAAAACATAAAAGGACGACTTTGTCAGTATAAACAAAACTTAAAATTAAAAAGTTAAATGGACATTAATTACACTCTTCAATATCTATGCCCAATAAGGCTTATTGCACGAAAACGACTAGTTTTCTATTGATGTTCTTCAAGATATTAGAACAGCGGCTTTTCCGCTGAACCTATCCTCTAGATAGGCATACAGCCATTGTCCATATGAAAAATTCAAATGAATTAACCAGCTACCTCTGCTGCAGTCGTAAACATTTCACCGTGTTTTTACGACGCTACCCAGTGCCCTGAAGACATGCTGTTGTTTTTGCTGTACCTACGTGCCTTCTTTATTCTCTAAAACACTAATGTATTTGTTTTAGAATGCGATCACGGCTTAAATATTTCATCCGTCACTTGAGGGTAAAAAATGAAATAAAATTATTTAATTATGCCACAGTTAAACGAATTATATGTTTCAGAATGATCATGAAACATAGCAATGCTATAGTAACTTACTGTGCTGTGTGTGTGTGTGTCTACCGAGGTTATCTGCTCAATTGTGTACTATCTTTGATATTTGTTTATTTGGTCAGGAGGTTACTTATAGGTACTGGGCAAGCCTACTCCATCTGAAAATCCAATCCTAGGCACTATGGTGTCCCATAAATAGGGTCATGAGCAAAAACAGTTGTCCTTTATAAATCAGCTACAAAAGACGCAAAGGCCATCTTTGAACAACTTCTAAAAAAGATGGTGGTGTATATAAAAATAAAAATAAAAGACCATCGTACTCAGATTTTTCTAGAAATTTTGAATGCATCATTCATTTCTTGTTCGCTGTTAATAAAATCGATTACATGCCGAAGCATGCCGAATGCATGAAGCCTTCGTCAGTTTTCGTAGTTGGAACCTTCTATTAAACCTTGATTAGATTTTTCTTTCTAAATATATCAGTTAAAAACAATCCGTTCCATTTCACTATTTTATTTTCAGCCTCAAAAATCAGACAGACCTAACCTCAAATGGGCTAGTTAACATTTTTGGACCTGTAACAACAAAATGTTTGCAAAAACTTATGAATATGTAATCCTTATACGATCGATACTAAACAAACAAATAACTAAACTCACGAGTTGTTCATTAAAGTAATAACAATGGTGGTTTGTAAACAAGATGCTTGCCCTTCAGGCGATTTGGTATAACTCACAGTTTAATATTTACCGCTGAGTTAGGTCACCTTATACAGCGGTTACTATTGAAATATAAATAACGTGAAACCACTGGCCTGGCCATAAATTAATACGCAATATTAACTTATAGTCATAGTCTAAACACAGCCCGCAGAAACCCATGGTATCGAGAGATTAAAAATTCTTCGAAGTCTTTTGCCTACTGATAAAAATATAACAGAAAAAATAGAAGACAGAGGCCGAGGCCCCAAACGCTGATACAGATATGAGCGTCTGGAAATCCCTATGCTTCAGGTGTTCCTTGACTGCTCGAAATGGATATAAATATATAAATAAAATATAGCGGATTCCCGCGGCGGGAGAACCGCCCGTGTAGTATGACCATTAGTTTTTTAACATCATCAGGTACCTGCAATGAAACTTATCATTTATCTAGAAGCGATTGCTATCATGTGTAACCACCTGTTTGTCGGTTTGGTATGGTGTAAACGTGGTATATACGAGTTGATATAATGTTTTAATTTATTTAATTAGCTATCAATCGGGCCTGGAACAACAACCGTGAGCATATTGTATTTTTAGTTAATATGTAAAATACATTAACATAATTTAACATCATAGTAATAAAAAAGTACGGAACGCACCAGGCATGAGCCTAATGCCCGGCACGTTCCTTTTTTCGGATGATGATGATGTATTTATGTTTCAGTGCGTAAAATGTAGATTTACCTACTTGATTGATTTTTACTAACTAAGGAACGCTGACTCTAACATTCGATACAGCATTATCTCGCCAGAGACCCAGTTCTGTCAAGTAAGTACATCGTTTTTAAAGGATAATTTTTTTGAAGAGGTATAAAAAGCTTTTAAGGCTTGCGCACACCTTTCACAGAACTGATCGCTACCGCCAGCGAACTAGGTGTGCGCAGGCCATAAGGGTTCTGTGGTAGCGATTAGTGAAACGATGTCAAATGTCATATTTGACGTTTCACTGATCGCCACCACAGAACTCTTAGATGTGCGAAAGGTATTTATGTTCATATTTTCGATAGTCTATAGAGAATTTCTATAGCTATATATAGGTAAGTTTTGATTCAGGTGCAGTAAAAGTTGGAGTATCGATCGTTGCAATACTCAAGTGTTAACTGAAACACTGTTTGTGTAAATAAACTCGTTTCGTAAGGCGCTACGTTCGGCGCAGCTTCGTTTAAAGTTTTAATCGCTTCGGAGTCGGGATAAACAAATTTTAATTAAGTTTTAATATCACCGCTTAATTGCTGAGGCGGCGGATATTACAATAATTCACTATGAATATTTGATTATTAGATAGCTGAAATTGATTTGAGAACAAATATTTCGAAATATAATCAAAATAAGAACTATTATGGAATGATACGAGTTTATTTGAGGCTCATTCAGGCAAATTGGGCAGTAGTTCAAGTAAGCTATTTTTAAGACAAGAGTAAACAAGTGGACTATGGCTTAGCATGTTCCATCTTAGGCTGCATCCTCACTTTCTATCAGGAGTGATGGCAGTCAAATGCTTAGCTAAAAATTAAGATACAGACATATAAGAACATACGTAGTAGAAGTACCTACTTTAAGAACTAAAGAAATCCATGCATGAGGCGTATACAATTAAAGTTTCTATTTATTGATTGAGTGAGCGAAGCGACTAATTTTGGAGATTGGCCAACAATGCTTTTGTCCGACTGTCTGGCTGTCCAGCTGTCTGTCTGTTTTCGGCTACAGACCACATCAAAGTGGCTCTCTTCGTGCACTTTACACAACACAGCATTTTAAAAGCAAGCCTGCTTTTAAAACGTCTGCCGGCAAGCGTAAGCAATTCAGCTTCTGCCTCTCAAACGGAAAAAAACTGTCAAATGGTGAGGAAACTTAAAAACCTAAAAAAGCTACGAACCCAACCTAGTGGTACCCTAAATTATTATTTAAACATAGTAAAGATCATCATAAAGTTTATGCATAAGAGAAGAGGGGAGACACAGACGAAGTTCCCGAAAGAGAAGACTGGCTACCCAGCATTTATACCATAAATCCGACTGAAATCGTGATGCCCCCATGCCTTATTTTTAAGATGCCGTCTGAATTGTGCTTCGGAGCTTCTTAATCTTGGAATCCAGCGTGTCAGACCCTAGACCCGGGTCTAGAAAATAAAATACAAATGTCAAACAAGTGACGGCCGACACTTGTTTGACATTTGCATTTTATTTTCTTCACACCGTATCATCATGTTTTTTATCGAGAGACTTCGTTCATATGGCATCTAAACCAAGTATGTTTTAACCGAATTCAAATAAAATAGAAAAAAGTTCACAATTCGGTTGTATTAATTTATTTAATTAATGTTTGGTTATCGCATTACTGCGTCAACTATGAACCGATTTGAAAACATATATCTGAAAAGTAATACTTTCAAATTGGTCTCATAGAAATTTCATCAAAATTGGAAACAACAGACAGTGTATAACGTTATCTTTGTGTTTCTACTGAATAAATACCATTTTGGTTTAATTTGTTTTCGGTAAAATAAGCGCGTGGTGTCCGTGTGAACGGATTCTAACTGAACGTTAAACAGGAAAAGAAAATTGAATTACCGCTGTATATAACCGTGTTTATTGTTCTCATTTTATTTTGAGATAAAACTCCAGACATAAATGTGTTTTTCCATGAACTAGCACTGACCTTACGATAAGTCTGAATCTAAGAGAATGTTTTTGAAACTAGTCGTTATAAGACTTGGTATATTTCCTAATAGAAAAATGAAAAACTTAAGAAACCGACTCCATTGCCATCTCAAAAAGTACTCTTCTGAAAAATAAATAAATCGGTTCACAAATGACGAAGTTATGAGATAAGAAACATAAAAAATACAATCGAATTGAGAACCTTCTCCTTTTTATCTGAAGTCGGTAAAAAAACGACTTGACAGCCGTCATCGTTTTCAAATGAAAACGATTCTCTCTGGGGCTGAAAAGTTTTACTTTCAACCCGCTCATCAGGCAGTTTCAGGCCTACTTTCCGAGTATGAGTAATGAAAAATAACTAACCAAATAACATTGTCTTGGTTAAAATTGAATTTAATTAATATTGAACTCCTGTTTTAACTGTAGTCAGTTAAAAAATATAGTTTTTTTATAATTTGACAGCTGTCATTTGAAAACGATTATCTCTAGGGCTGAAAAGTATTACTTTCAACCCGCCCTTCAGGCAGTTTCAAGCCTACTTACCGAGTATGACTAATAAAAAATAACGAACTAAATAACATATCTTGTATAAAATTGTAGTCGCTTGGGGTTTCAACGAGAAACAAAATAGTTAGGAAGTATAAAATACTGCTGCACCGAGCGTCTAACATAATAAACTAATAAATCATAAGTGCATTATAGAAAAGCGTCTCGACGCTTCGTTAGGAAAAACAAACCTCTCTGAAAGGCACAGATTAATTTTGTTCCAAGATGCAAACATGCTTTTACTTAGGCTAAGCTAGTTTTCCTTGTTTACTTAGTTTGCAACGAGTAAGGTTGTGACGTGATTATGATAACGCTTTATTATTTAAGATAGATGGCTCAAAAAGGCTTTGTTTTATACATACTACATCATTCAATTTGAACTTCGGCTCTTATATAGAATCAAAAGCTAAAGTGGCAACGAAAAGAATTGGCATCCTCTCTAAGGTTATAGACGTTCTTTACGCTGGAAAAAATTCTGCTTTAATATCAAACTCAAGTCCGATCGTGTATGGAGTACTGCTGCCACATAAGGGACGGTTCTGCCAAGTATCAGCTCGATACTTTCGATTCTATTGAGCCACGTGCCAGGAGGCTCATTGGCAACGACGAGCTGTTCGACTCCAAGCCTTATAGCCTCGAACACCATCGTCGAATGGTTTGTCTATCGGTGTTCTACCATAGACATTTCAGGGATTGCGCACAGAAAAGGCCCGACCTGATAACTAGACGCATGGATAAGTTCCACTCTTTCATGATAGATTATGTGACATTCTCAATCAAAGCGCTTTGATTCCACTTTTACAGTACGAGCTACCAAAGAATGGAACTCTATAGTTGCGTTAGTGTTTCCAGAACGTTTAATTTAGAAATGTTTAATACAATAGTGAACAGGTGGATTATGGTTAAGCATGCTCCATTTTCAGCTGCATCCTCACTTTCTATCAGGTATGATGGCAGCCAAATGCTTGGCAATAAAATCATTCCAGTTTCTCATTGAGACAGAGACCACCGAATTCCACTTGTTGCAATTTACTCGTACTCATGGGTAACCTACTTTTTTCTAAAGGGATGAAAAACTTTGAAAATATTTATCAATAGCCAGTGGTGGTGGTCGGGAAGTTAGTGAATGGAGTGAGCTGAAAATCATTCATTCTAGAAATGTATTGGGGGACCCGTGTAGTGGACTTGTTCAGGCTGATGATGATGACAATCAATTATTAGTATTAATTTACAATATAATATGAAATACATATTTTAATAGTGAACTGAATTCATTTGCTATAAAGTATCACACGCGGTACTAAGGGATTATAACTTGTAATGACAGCGTCGCTAATGAATACGAGCCGAATTACGGCGTTCGCGGAGCGCGCTCAATTACATAAAAGTTGTCTGACATCGAGAATCCCGGCATACTTAACGTGAACCCGGTGACACGTAAACCGTGACCCGAACATTGGATAGATCAAGTACTTTACATTATTACCGACCACCGCGGATATTTACAGTTTCGTAGCACCGTTGCTACGGTTCGTAGCAGTACTAGCTACAGTAGGTACTTCGAAATAAAATACTACGTGGCGGCATAAACGAAACGTATCTAGATCATGACTGTCAAAAATGAAACAGTGCGGTTTCGGCAGGACCTCTTGAATAGGGACAGTCTTGGGTCGGCCTTAAAATTTCACCACTATCTTTCGTATGCCTTGCGGATCTAAGCATTCCGCGGTGGCGATCAGTGAAACATTGTCAAATATGACAGCGATATTTAAGGCTTTACTTTTCTGTAAATCAAACACAATTACAAATAAAATTACATAAAAACACTACCTGAATGCTTTCACGTTGAGTGCATTCTAATCAAGTACGTCGAGTAGATACTCGTCACTACAATGCAACTCTACAAAAGTTTTGACTACATAATTATAGGCTGTTCTAATTGTCAGTCGTTAATTCGCATCTAGACTGTGTCTATAATTACTAAACGAATCGAATACGCTGCGTATTGTATCGCAAAGAAGTTAAAACGAAAAAAAATAGGTCATCCTATGCCAGTTGCCATTGTAGGTTATGAAGTACTATCAGCATCAAATGTAGACGGCGCGGTTCATTAAAGTCTAAATTGTGTGCAAGTAAAAATTAAGTCAATATACTGTACCCTACAAAATATTATAAAGATGAAAGATTCGGAGTGTGTATAAAATATATTAAAAAATATTTTTGGGTGCTCAAAAGCAAGATATTCCTTGCGTTTAAAAAAAAGGAGCTGAAATTGATATCTGTTTTAAAAAGCTAATTTATATATTTTTTTGCTATACATTTTAGCCAACACTGTAAAGCTTGTTACTGACGTCAAGAGCAAGATAAATGGAATACTTAAATATAAATTCCAGTGTTTTGTTATTGCTAAGAAATATGCACATCTTTTCACTTACCTTTTACCAATACTACCCTGCCGTCATCGTGCTCCTTATCTAGAATAACACTTCATAATAGTAACTAAGTTTTCGGTTTATAAAAGTAACTAATAATCGAGTTTTATACGTTTATTTTGATAAATACCACACGAATAGATGCCATTGGAAGATTATAGTTCTAACTATTAGATTTAAAGTCATTGATTTTAAAATCCTTTCACCACACTGCTACCGGTTCAAAAACAAGTGAGACCTCAAGAAAAAGAAACTGTATACATCCGATTCTGATGCTAACTGTACAAGCGTCTACCGTCTGTGCTTTTTGGTGCAGACTTCTGGCAAATGCACGTATCTTTATAGTTCCCGGCAGAAATAAACGGTCGTAAAAGCTTTTTCGTCGACATTTTATTTATATTGCACACATCCGAGACTCTCGTACTTACGTTAATGCGCGTACAGGTAACATTTAGCTTACGATATAAATGTTCATATCGAGATTGGCATAAATAATGAACTAAATATAATACTGTCTATGGGTGGAACTGATTAGTAGAACTGTGGGGAATCGTCGGGGAATAAATGTTCTCGAATGGCAACCACAAACCGGAAGACCAGAAGACGAAACGTAGAGCGTCTACCCACAACATGGACCGACGACATTTATTAAGACTGCAAGAAGTCGGTGGATGGTAAGGGCTCAGAATCGTTCTTTATGGAAATATGTAGTGGAGGAGTAAATTGTTTGTGTAATAAAATGAGTGGTCTTATCGTTAAACAGCGGTCTCTACCAGACAACTTTTGGATGGAATGGACTCATGGTATTGAAAAGAAAACTGTTTGCGTGGAAATAAAAGTAAACAGGCCTTTGATCTATTCTAGATGATATATATGGCGTCAGGGGCAAGGTGTTTACTCATGCCCTTACTTGCGGGACGCTATAGTGCCTGGCACAGGACTTTAATGAAATAGGCTTGTGTGAAAATAATAAATAAATAAATGTCTACAAATAAAAAAAATAAAAAAAACCTGGTGTGTCACTAGCTATATACAAAAGCTAGTTGGCTATAAGTATAGATAGATATTTGAATCTGTATTTTTTTATTCAATTGGTAAAGTTTTTTTATAAATTAATAAATTATTGTAATTTATGCTAAGGTATCAACTTGGTTTGCTTGTTTACTCCAATATTTTAAACAATGACAGCAGTATACTGAAGATCTTAACCTGTTTCGTAGACTGTCCAGTTCGTAGACTGTCCTAGGATTATGAGAACGTCTTAAGCCCGGGCCATAGTGCTACGTCAGACGTTCAAGCCGCAGACGGCCACAATCTTGAGGCTCTGACCACAGTTCCACGCACCTGAGACTAAGCATCTGCTTTTGACATCATCTCAGGATCTTAACAGAGAAGTTATCTGTACTAATCTATACTATTACTATTCTTTAATATTATTTAAAATTATTTTTATTAATTTTTTTGTAAATAATGTATATTCTGTTGTAAATAAAGTAGCATGAATAAACTTAAAATCTACTGTGTCTATTCAAAACATTCTTTCACGATTGGAAAGTTATATTCACTTTAAATCACGTAAGCTATATTTATGTTTAAAAAATAAATGCCCACCCGTGCAAAACCTGGACAGGCCACTTGTAATAAATAAATATTGTGGCCAATTCACACAACACTATCAAGCTCCATATTAAACAACGTTTGATTAAGGGGAGCCAGTTAGTTGATAATACACTTTGATACATTTATTTGTAAATACAATATTACACCCAGACAGGGAACGAACTTCCGTATACACAACAAAAATATTTGTTCTCGATAGGGATCGAATCAACAACCTACGGGTCAGAAGGCAGAGCTACTACCAACTGAGCTGAGAGGGCAGCTTGTAATGTCACACTACGTATATTTTAAAATATCCTTGCTATAGAGAAACTAAATTAGTGTTGAACTTTCCGCGCAACACTACTCGTACTTTATAAACAGCCGATATAAAACTGAAATACGTTTTTACTAATTTAAATTTATGGGTTTGGCAATTATAATAAACAAAAAATTAATAACGCAGTGAGTTTTTTCAGAAATCAAAATCATTAAAAAAGATTAAATTGGTTTTGCTTATTTATATAAGTGTATTTGAATACCAAAGATTTGTACAAGTAGCAAATCTCTGGCACGTGCCTTCGTATAATCAACTGGCTATAAGAGCGTGCACGTCTGGATCTCTTCAAGTTTATCTGCGTTTATAAAGATTTTTGCAATAGTTTTTGTTCATAGTTATTTTTGCATTTTCAAATCAAATCAAATCAAATTGAAAGTTATTTATTTTACGTCTCATAAGAATAGTATGAAGGCCTGCGCACAATATCTCTAACGCTGCCAAATATGACAGCGTTTCAGCTGATTGCCATCGCCATCGCCTAGATGTGCGCAGGCCTTTAACAAGTGTTAACAATAAAAAGCAACAATGACGTAAACATGGTTGTCACTCAGCATAAATCCTATAGAGGGCGTCCCACGGATATGCCACATGCCGGAAAATTGCCTTGTAGATACAACATTTTACTGAAAAAGACATTATTTGAATTTAAAAACAATTTAAACTGCATTCATAGATATTTAAATAATTACATGGTTGAACCGAGAATCAAAACCGTTACTCGAGAAAAGTAATCATCCTGTAGCCTTATAATACTAATCGAAAGGCTTCATCATAAGGATTTTTTTTGCTAAATAACATAGTGTCAGAAATAAGAGATAGACCATGAATTTTAACGTTTTTTAGGGTTCCGTAGCCAAATGGCAAAAACGGAACCCTTATAGATTCGTCATGTCTGTCTGTCTGTCCGTCCGTATGCCACAGCCATTTTTCTCCGAAACTAGAAGAGCTAGACAGATGAAGCTTGGCGAGTAGATGTATTCTGTAAACCGCATTGAGATTGTAATACAAAAATAGAAAAAAAATATATATATTTGGGGGTCTCCCCATACTTGTAACTGAAACTCAAAAATTTTATTTTCATCAAACCCATGTTGGGTATTATGATTAGGTCTATATAAATGACGTTGAGGTTTCCAACATTGTTTTTTTCTAAACTGAATAGTTTGCGCGAGAGACACTTCCAAAGCGGTAAAATGTTGGTCCCCACCATTTTATCCCTGGTATCCCCTCTAAATTCTAAAATAAGAGAATGATAAAACTAAAAAAAATATATGATGTACAATAGTATGCAAACTTCCAACTAAATTTGGTTTGAACGCGATCTAGTGAGTAGGTTTTTTTTATACGTCATAAATCGTAAACCGCAATTTACCTCTCGACGAACTACAAGAACTTTTATATTATGTTACTTGTTGCTACGGAACCCTTCATGGGCGAGTCCGACTCGCACTTGGCCGCTTTTTTTATTAGTAGTAAACACTGTAAAAACTTAAAAGACATTGGATTCACTTTTGAATATTATGAACCGTTTGAGTCGGTTTACCCTGTTCACCCGTACGACGTCACGTGACGTCTCGTCGATGAGGGGTAGGAAATTGTTACTTTATTTCTCGATGGGATAGGAAGGTAACTGATGTGCCTTTAGTGATCTATTTCAAATAACTTTTATGGAATTTACACATTTTTTTTTTATTTGGCGCTACACTATATTATAAATACCTACCTGTGTGATTGTAAATTGGTTACCAAGCCTGTACAGGGAACTCATTGAATTTAGACAAAAAAAACATGATGATTGATTGTGTAGTCGTGTAACCTGAATTTTAAAAATTAAAGATCCTCAACATAAAAAAAAATGTGATCAAACACCTCATAACTTGATTCGCAACATCGCTGCCATATTCTAAGTGATTTTATAACAATGTGCTTCACACAAGCTGAGATTAATGATTTTTATCACCAAACCCTTCTCACTTAGCTTTGTGTGTTTTGTGTCCGTTCTGCATTTTAGTGTAAATTTGTCTATTAATTCTTTAATGTGCTGAAATAAGGAAGGGTTCGTCCTCGCCCTCGTCAAATGACTACACAATAGACGAGTTAAATTGCTATTGTAGTGGGAACATTCCACAGTTTTGCACCACTCTTACAACTTTTAATGAGTTTTGGCTTCCTGATTGAGGATCAAAATATTACGACTATCGTATGGAATAGACAATAATAGTTTGGGTAGCCGATGGCCAAACTAACATTTTTTTGTTTGCATCCGCTGTGAAATGAAATAATTGGCCTAGATTTTGCGATGTCTATACAAGTTCCAATATTTTGCATGTTTGCATTAAAGGGGTTGAATATTTTTTTAATATTTTTTTGTTTGTTATTGCGAAGTAATGTTAAACTCTCAGGAATAGGCACGTGGCGGTGAAACTCGTACTAATGTGCATTGTAAAGGAAACAAATAACGTGCAATCAAACTAACGGTCGACCTCTATTTGTTAGTAGAGAAATACGTTTCTCAGAGCGTGTGCGTACGTTACACTAATGTTTAGAGATAAAGAAAATGAAGTCAAATGGATGCTAGCTTGCATAAATAAAGATTTTGTTGAGAAACAAGCCTCAAAGAAGCGCACTTAAAATCCTTTCACCACACTGCACTGGTTCGAAATAAGCAGTGACGACGAACGATAAGAAGAAGTAACTTCTCCAGACTATTTGAAAATGTCTAAGGATGGAAGGCAGCACACATGTGCAAACCTGCATGGTCGTTTCAAGCGCCACTTCGCCTTCATAACAAAATAAAATAAAACCAAGTAACTTGAGAATTTTCTAAATCTTGGAAATTATTTCTAAATCTGTAAAATCAACCATAACATTAACGAACATTCGTAAAAGATAATGAATAAACAGTACTTAATCAAAATAATAATCTGAGAGGGAGCGAATTTACTTTTGTACAGACCGCACTATCAAGAAGAAAGAAATATATCAGTGAGAGACTTATAGAATCTTAAATATAAAAATGTGAAAGTGTGTTATTTAATTTGTTCTTTTTTAAATTTTTCTATTGGAGAAATGATTAATGGCACTTACATATTCTTTCATCTTAACAAGTAAGTTTTTTCTAGAAACCTCGTAGTTGTCGTGAAAAAACAATAGGGAAGACCGGATTGACCAGTCTTGGTTGTTGAATTGTGAGTTTCTCCAAATCAAATCAAATCAAAAGCGTATTTATTCAGTAGGATTGCAAGGATTACTTTCTCGTCTAAAAGCTAGGTGAGTCTAGGTGCCAGTACCACGCAGCCAACGAAAACATGCAACAAACTACGGCTTGGTTCCGACCGTTTTTTTAGATGAACCTTTTACAAATAAAAAACAAAAACTTAAATAATAACAGTGAAGTTCCAGTGTGGTGCCACTTCGCTTAGTGAGACGTATGCAATAATACAAAACTTTCAAAGACAGCACACGTTGCGCTTCAAAGCAATAATAGAGTAAACACAGCATATTATAATAATAACCATTCCATCATTGTTTGCAATTTTGGCAATAGATATCTGCCGTCATTGTTGTACCATTCGGTAAGAAGCTGTCATGTACAAATCTGACACTGGTCCACCAGACAGTCACCATCATTTTCCTATGAGTAACTTTTTTTAGCGCACTTATAAGGTGCTGTACCAAGGTCTACTGAGACGAATGCTTTTGGTCGCACAGGATCCACTTTTCATTGCAGGTAGCAATTCGATTTAGAATTCCCTCGTCAATTTAGTAGTGCTAAGCATGCTTCGACGCGTAAGTCTCACTGATGGTCACTTAGTTCGTGTGGCACCCTGCCTTTGTATGCCTATCCTGCTTTTGTATGTATCCAATTTGACGCTAGTGCTCCAATGTTGCTTTGACAGCCCATCACAGTAATTTCAACCGTAGATTGAGTTGGATCCGCTTCCACTGTCGCATTCAACTCATCGTTGGTGGCAATGGTCACCGGCCAATTACGAGGCTTGTTCTTCAACTCAAAATTTGATTGTACCAATAATGGACCGTGTTTATGAAAGCAGTATTAGGCCCGTACATGTCGTTCATGTTTCTTGCTGTTGGCGCAGCTGTATTTCCACGTAGGTACTCATATTCGAAAATCGTACGAATTTTGAATTTATCCATGGCACCAAAAACTACCACGATTTCACTTATACCAAAAAACTAACTGAAAACTAATGACTGAACTCAAAATCAAATGAACACGGCTTTCAAATAGCATTTATTTGAATTTAGAATTGCGCGCCAATCCACAGATAATTAAATCTGAAAATGCTGGTACTAAAATATCTAATTACATAGTTAAAGACGTATTAATTTGTCTATAAGGCATTAGAATGCTGATTCACTGTGCGGTTCGATTTATAAGGTTACCACTCGCCAACTCCAAGTTTCGAAAGTTCAATCGAAGTTTAAACGAGTTAATCCGTTTTTATTAAATGTTGATGCTCACTGTGGTCTTCGAGGATCCCATTACGGTGTTAACTAGAGTTTTCGGCTTAATTTTGTTTTAATTTGTTTAAAATTCCTAAAAGCAAGTAAAAATGTTTCTTAAACTCATTTAGACAAGTTAATAGAGGTCTAGTTTATGTTGAATGAATATAAATTATATAGTGTTTCTTCTACAATTTTTCGTAGGTATTTCTGTTTTTTCTTAACCACATCATAGGATGGCGCAGGCAACGTAAAATCCAGTGAGCTCTTTTTAAATATTATCTAAACCACAGACATTAAATAATACTACGGTGAACCAAAATCATTAATTGGCACATTTCTGCTGTTACTTTACTACTTTAGTAATCAAAAATATCCACTAAGCCTATGGCTTAGGTAATTAATAAACATTTTGATCACATAATTTATTAGCTGCTGCCCTTTTCAGTTTTTTTTTGCTAAAATTTAGAAGTTATTTTTAAGGAGGAGGTTCTCAATTCGATTGTATTTTTTTAATGTTTGTTGTAGCATAACTTTTTTTTAAAGTATTCTAGAATTAACTCATCAATATTAATACGACTCGTTGCGTTCAACATAATATCAGTATCAGTCCTAATAATTATTGAATAGCATTGATTCTACTTGTCGTCTAATTTTAGTTGCGTAGATGGTCCGCATTGTTTTTTTTATTTTTATTTATAATTGTTTAAGAAAAAAACAATTTGACTAGGTATTCATGGTAAAACTTTATTATAAGTATATATATATATGTATATATATATAGTATCTACTCAAAACATAACTGGCCTCTCAGCTCAGTTGGTAGTAGCACTGCTTTCTGCGTCATAGGTCGTGGGTTTGATCCCCATCGAGAACAAAATATTTGTGAGGTGAACACAGATGGTTGTTCTCTGTCTGGGTGTTAAAACAATATAACACTAACACAAAATACTAATTCTAAGTATACTTTTACAACAAAAAGGTTCCCATAGTACAAGCTCGACTTAATATGGGCTAGATAGTGTTGTGTGGATTGTCTACAATATTTATTTATTAATAAAACACACAAAAACATTTTCCCCGATGCGATAGAACAAGATAGCAGTAGGTATCACCAGGGTGGTATGGAGGCATTTCTGTTACTGATCGAGTTAATTTTCACAAAATCGTTTTACGGGTTTCCTCACATGTTGTTTCCGGTTATTTCACCCCGCGGTGCCATTTCTGGGAAATTGTTTTAGCGAAATCTTTTGGGCTTTGCGAAACAATAACCTTTGATGGCTGCCTGCAAATAAATATTAAAGTAAAAAATCTTATCAATGAAATGAGAACGTTTTACGATTCCACTGTTACTACTCTTTAATTGTGGACGCAGAATTTATTTAATTAATCATAATTAAAGTATAAAGTTGCCATCTTTTATCATTTGGCAATGACCATCAACGTTGATAGGGTAACTTTGAGGTCTTCCGCGTAGCGCACCGATTTTTTTTAGCAATGTTTTAACTCTTGTAATGTGTTTAAGAAACAATTACATTTCCAGGAAAACAAAATTTTTATATTTTATTATCTGCAGTTAAAAACGAAAATGAAGATTGGTGGGAGATTGTACGCTCTCGTTCGTCGTTGAGAGGGGGGATAATGAGCACAGTACTGAGAAAAGTAAATCGGTATTAAAATAGCATTCCATGTCGAAACCAGTACCTACTATATTTTATTTTTTTATTTAAGCATGCCTTAATAATGATTAGATTTCTGATTTGATTTTGATTTTTTCTTTATGTTAAATATAGAAAGAAAGAAAAACATTTTATTGACCTTATGATAACTAATTAATAACTAATTACAACAAGTAGGAAGGCATGTGCCATTCAATTATAATTAAGTAGCAACTAAATAAAGGTCAATAAGGCCCTGGCTCAGTATCTGTTGAACCGTGTAAGTCACCCCACTCAGTGCAACACTGGTATTCTGGCAATCGATCAATAGCATGAATCTTTTTAAATAAAATTGTATTTCTCATTGATGTTGAGGCAATTGTACCTGTATACGTACCGGGTGAAACTATGAGCATTTAAACGCAGAGAGAGGCAAACGCTCAAAAGTCATCAACTTTCCCCTATAATGGATACTTGTTTGTAGAGATAGATGCGATTGGAAAGGGTCCGCGAACTCATTAGTGACGTGTGTACGATACGAGTACGGCTGGGACGGTTGATTGACGTAACGGAAATGATTCCGCTCGCCAGCGCCGGCACTATCTCAGGTTCACACCATGCTCATTTGTTCAGTATATTTGATGTTTGCACTGATAAGTATAATGTAACTCAAAACTGTTACTTATCAATACCAATAAAATAACATGATGCTTTTAAATATCAGCCCGATAAAACAGGAAGATAACGAGGCTAACGAGTATAATCTCGTCTGCATCAATGACAAACGTAGATTGTTCATTTTATATCCACTCAATTCAATCACAAAGATCAAGTGGCAATGATGTTCGAAACGATACTATCCAGTATGTTTTTATGCTGTGGTTGTTTTTATGCTGTTAAATAGTAATTGCATCTGCCTACTATATTTTGGAAATGATAGAAGAAAAACGTAAAATACCACAATGGTTACAGATAAGATTCTTTAAAATAACTTGCGTTTTAAGCTTAAAACTTACCTTATGCCCTAAAAAAAGCTCTCAATAATGTATCTCAAATTATAGGTATATGTATATAACACGAGCGAGTAGTGTACCTATCTAAAGTTCAAGCATCGACGTCTTAAAACTACAAAAATGTAGAAATATTGGCGTAACGTAGCTTACAGAATTCTACTTCATCCGACGGCGGTGTCTGAGTGCAAAGGCGTGTCGGCATCGGCCGGACCCCGGCCTTTGCGAAAATTCAGTGCCCGCCGGAAAATATGGCCGCTGATGGAACCTTAATGTTTCCGACTTGGCCCCACTTGCGGTCAGCCGCTCTTCGATGTGTCCTATAAACTTCACCGCTAATAAAGATAATGTTACAGAATTTGACACTTAGTGCTGTGAGTTATTCTATTCTGGAAGCTTTTAAGATTAAGGTAAACCTTTTTTTAAGGTCATGCGTGATATATTTTTATTAGTTAATCTTGTTATATGCTTTTCTGAACGTTATATTAAAATTGGGCTAGTTTTTAATGATAACATAACAAACATTTTAAAATTTCGTTAGCCTTAAATTTATGTTTTGCAAAACTGTCCTGCATATTTTTTAGTGCGTTTTTTCAAAAATAAACGACAAAAACATCTAATAACAATGTAGGATGTAGAATAAGGATAAAATATGTAGAATTATCATCATGTAGGACGTAGGTAGGGTATATAGGATAGGGTAGGAATGTGGAGTTACATAATATGAAGGTATATGCATACCGCTTATACTTACTTGTGCGTGAACTAACTATATTGATTTGCTAAAAACCACAGGTATTTGTTTTATCATTTTTTTTACTAAGAACACGGTTTACGTAGTGCATTACTAGTTTATTTTAGAGATATCAGAAAGCAACTTTTGTGGTTTTAACTTACAACCATGAGAGGCTGGGGAAAGAAAAACTTTGCCCCCGGTCATAAAAAATAAACATCTCGTCTTATCTCATAAGTTCGGGGTAGCTCTTTGTGAAATGACACCTCTGGGCATCTTTGTCGCCCAACAAACGCCCCGTGAAATTGAAACAGACCGGTCTCTCCATATTCCGGAAAATTCCTGTCAAATGCTTTTCATTTTAATCTTGAGATTCCATAAGGCTCCATGTTTTTTTCTTATGAGTAAGTTGGTGCACAACTGTAATGTAAGCTAAATTGATTTATTATATTAGCACAGTTTTATCATAAAATCTCGTTAAATTATATAATCGATTTCTGCAAAGATAACAAATACATGTTATGGATTTAAAAGTATCCTTAAAAATACTACAGGTTAGTTTTCCAAAGTTCCTCATCAGCCTGCTGTGGCCTAGTGTAAGTAACATGTTAATAAAATTTTGACCAAAAATATAGCATGACTGTCGAAAATCCTAACCCAAGAGACGTGAATGGTTGGCCAAACCCTGCATAAAAATCTGTGTAAATTTTTAATGTAAAACAAAAAATGCAAGGTCGTCTAATGAATACGTGAGCGATCTATCAGAATTAAAAGACCCTTTTCCTGTCACTCGCATGATCGATGCGCGGAAATGAAGACGATCTTTTTCAAAGAGTGTTTGATATAGTACCTATCGATGGTCGACGTGAAGTGAAGTGCTCTGAGATTTTTGTTTATATAGAGGTATGAGTGGAATAGGTACGTTTTAGGTTTTACGAAAAGTACAAGAACTTAATTGAAACAAAAAGTTTCAATGCATTTTTTTATTTCCACAACAGAAAGTTTTATCTGCAAACACAAATAAATTGACCTAGTGTAGCAACAATATAAGAAAGTATTCCTGGAGGTTTAACCGCTACGTACTCGTACATTCCGAATAATTTATTACGGAAAGGATTTTAAAAACACATATCTCCCGAACCCTTGGATAAAGCCGTTTTAAGAATATGTGGGAACTTCTTCAGGTGATTGTAAGGAAAGTGTATATCATCTTCACGCTTACACATGACGGGTTTTGTAAGAATTATTTATATTGAAAGTAACTTTATTCAAGTGATTTATATTCAGGTTTCAGGTAAGGGCTCAGAATCGTTTTTCCTGGAAATGTTTAGGCCATCATCATCAGCCCATCATTATCATCATCATCATTAGCACATCACTATCATCAAGAAGTATTCGGACTTCTTCAGGCTGATGATGATGATAATATTCAGGTTTAATATAACAAATGTAGCATATCCAACGTTACTATAAGATTGACCATCATTGTGTATGTAATCACAAAGAAAACAAGATATTATTTTCCCAGCTCTTATCTTCCCGTCCGTGGTACGATCGGTCTCATTCAAGTCCCATTGCAATCGGTATTGTATTTACAGAAGGCTCTACGGCTCATGTCGATTGCCAATCCAAACGGAATGCGAGCAAATGCCAGCCATTTGCCAGCAATGAAAGGGCGTTGATTATTTGCTAATCATGCTCCGACGATACGGGTTCATAATGTGAATACCTGGCTGAGCACGACCTCGTTGAAATCATTTCTAGAATCAACAAAACACTGGCTTTTGCGCAAATTAAAAATACGGAGAGTGAGTCGTCATCCTGTGAGAATAGACCGTGGTTTCAACACGAGTAATTGTGTTCACGTCGTCGGAATTAATTAGCTGGCGACTTAGTTTTAATTTGTATAATGCGTTTCATGTAGGTGAGTGCTGTTAGACGGAGCAGATAGATGAGTGGTTTGCAAACAAATGCCAGGCTTTTTTCAATTTCAGAGTTGACCGAGCTGCAACCGTAACGTATCGGATATTTGGTCATCGAATGGGCACACCGCGATTGCCGCACGTAATCAAATACGCTATCGATGCAGCAGCGTACGTTTGTGTGGCAAAATAACAAAATTATTTGTATCGCTCTTGTGGTTGCTGTCTGATAACTTTTGTCTGTTATGAATAATTTCATGACTAATTTACATAACGGTTCTACTAGGTTTATTTCTAGTAAAGTTTTGTTATTGCTTGTTTTGCTGAATATTATATGATATTAAATGATTTGGACTTTTGTTTTTGCAATATACCCACGTGCTACCACAAACTTTTTGGATAAAAGATAACACAGACACAAGACATGTAATAAGGCACGTGGAAAAAAGTGGTGACATGACCTCAGGTTACCACCTTTTTCCACGTACCTAATTAAATGTCTGTTCATAAAAATAGGAACTACCACAGTAAAATTCTTTTTTTTTTTTCATAAACAATAATGTGAATAAAATATAAACTACATTATAAAAGAATAATGGCATGGAAAAACTAAAAACAAAGACTGTTTTTCACCTGTAGGTGTTACAGGTAGAAAACGGAGTTCGGATATATAGTATGTACCAAATGATTATACAATGAAAATATTTCTTGCATACGCATGGTTAAGTTTAGGTATATGCAAGGTAGAATTAATAGTTCTTGGGTGCACAAGTTCTTGGATTACATGGACCCTGCATACAATATTATCACAAACATTATATAGATTTATAATAATAATAATATAGTTTTTTATTCAAGACAACTTAGATAGTCCAATAGTGTCAATAAAACTTAAGGCTAGGGGTTAGTACTTAATAACTAAAACAGATTTGGTCCTCTGGGCGAGCTTCCACACCAGAGGACAGGCATAATTGGATGAAATTTATTTTAGGATGCTGTTGTTGCTCTCGCGCATTCTGCTCAGTAGTAAGGCCGTTTTTTTCCGCAAGATGGCGTCAAAAGAGTCCGTGCGCGCATCTGCGAACATGCCTGAGGCACTACAGAATCGCGGGAAACGCGGGCACTACAGATATTTGTGATATGCTTTTTATTTACAGAATGAAACTTACAATTTTATTAAACAAACAATTACAAAATGTACAAAATACAAAAAAAACAGTTGAGCTATCTGCAGACCGTTACAAACGATCTAGAGATAGCTCAACTGATCCAAATCAACATCAGACGGAAGCGTCCCCAAGACGCTGGCGACAATGACACGTTGAATAGCAATGCTTATGTGCTGCGCCATAATAATACAATATTATTATTTTTTACCCTGCATACTGCAAAAGTAAAAGAATAGCAGTTATTATCAAGTAACAAAATACCTATTGAAATATAGGTACTATTTAAACACGTTAGCTACAAACTGTATAATTTACCCTAAAACTAAGTTGTTTTTAAAGCTCACACAGTCTAACAGCAGTAAAGGTAAGAAACAACACCTACGCACCCCACCCCACCCGTTCATAAATCGCGGATACTGCCCTCTGCGGCGAGCGGCTAACTACCCCCATTTGTTTGCAGCATCTCTGATTACACCCACCAATGTAGAACAAACAAAATGTTGGTTTAATAAATCTTGCAGAAGCACTAATTTAGTTTTTTTTATCAAAATGAGCAATTTAACAAACAACAATGAAACTGGTTCAATTAAAATTGATTGCTTTGCAGTAGGTATACTTGTTGAGTTATCTGGTTAAAAAATAACTCGAACAATTCATAATTATTTTTATTTGGCATACGGCTACGAAATGCTACGAAACTGTAGAACCTCTACGAAGTATGAAACATAAGGTAATGCCTTTTAAATTAATATTTGAAAAAAAAAGGCATTCGTACGCTATTGCATTGGAATTATTATCTTTTTTTTACATTCTCTTCTTTCTTTGTTATTATTTTTGTTTTGTAAAAGGATCATTTAAAAAAACGGTAGGAACCAAGCCGTAGTTTGTTGCCAGTTTTTCTAGTTTTAGTCGCGTGGAACTGTCACCTAGATTCACCTAGCTTTAAGACGTTTTAAAGTGATCCTTGTGATACTACTGAATAAATATTTGTTTGTCTTTGACTTTATACCTTTTTTCGGGGTCATTATACTTTGCGCAGTAAATTTACTAGCTATTTAGTTTAACATATTTAGCGGTCTTTCCTCTCTGATCTAATGATATCTGTTGGTTTAATTTACTATCAAAAACTGAATAGATAGCACTTTTCCAGTGCTATTTCATAGATGAATACTAAAGCATGGTTTGACCTCTCAAAATCACTGGCAAATAGCGACCGGCGCAGTTTACTCAGCTCTTCATTCGCCATGTTGTGGAGGCTTTACAGTTTGTCCACTACGGTGCTAGCTGCTAAAATATTTTACATTTCGAAATACTTTTTATCGCGATAATTTGTAATAAACACAGTACTTTGCCACAGACTAGTCCTCGAATGATGCTTTTTTATGTTTTTTATTATGATTGGTTTGGTATTAATGATTGGTATTGTAATGATTGGTGCCAAAGAAATTTTATTAATTATACGTTTTTAGTATTATCTTTAGAATAAAATCAAAATAATCAAAAAAATTGCAGTTGTCCTTCATTAATTGATTATGAAGTATAAAATTGAATCGTGAATTGTTTTTCTATTTTTGTTTATACCGAGATAATAATCTTGTGGTCCAAACAAAAACAGAAGAAAATGTTTAAAAATATCTTAAGTTATCTTCATCTCTTGACGGCATATTAATATTTATTTGGTGCCGAAGTTATCGGAACAAAATTCAATTTTGTCAATGAGAGTCGCTCGTTCTTTATCTATGCACAGAAGGTCCTTTATTTGATGGCCGCTCGAGGATACTGTTGTCCCCAATATTGAAGAGGTTTGGGAATAGTATGGATACACTTGTCTAAATTCATAACTTAGAACAGAAGATTTAGACTTTTAACATGTTTATAAAAAAATAATATGATAAACAAAAAAGTTTGTTAGTATTAAAGGTACCTCACTAGTATATTTCAGAAAATAATTCAGTTATTCCCGCTGCGTAAATCGTATCTTCACTAAACTAACGTTGAATATTCATCACATTTAGATAGTAAAGGCCGATAGACCCACATCAGAAAAACATCAAAAATGCATCAAGCGGAAACATCCGTCGACAATGTAAGAGCTATATTGCGTATCACGGACTCAAGTCCACAGCTTAGGCATCCCAGCTCTTCACGAAACAACGCCAACTTTCTTAATTCTTACACCTACTTATATTAGGCAGATTTTTTTTATTTATGGAGACTGGCCTATTAACTCAGTTGGCAGTAGCTCTGCCTTCTGCGTCGTATGTCGTGGGTTGTCTATCTGGGTGTTATAAATATGTATATCAGCTATCTGATTTCCATAGTACAAGCTCTGCTTAGTTTGGGTGTTTGTGGATTGTCTAACAATATTTATTATTTATTTATATGTTGTATAACTAATTAACAAAATAATTATTATTTAACCAGAAACGCAAAATAAAAGAAACCCTTTCTAGACAGCGAAGCGAACTTTGAATTCACTTTGTACACAATTTAAATTTATTTTGCAAAAGTTCGCTGGTCAAAGCTAAACGTCGCCTTTAGCGCTCGCCACTTCTCATTTACATGGTACGAATAGCACAATGACGTTAAATAAAATTAATTTAATGAAAAACATTACTGTGGCAAATTCGTTAAGGGTGAACAAATTGCCGAGGCCTACCCAGTGAACGTGACAACGACCGCTATCGTAAGATGCGATATATTTGTAAGACTATAATATTTTAACGTAATTCTGATTATGTTAAAATATTATAAGATTTGTTATACCAAAATGTCCAAAGTTTACCATAGGGCAAAAAGATATAGCATACATTTTGCGGTTTTCGTAGTAGTGAAGAACCAAGGTTACTGACGGCTAACAGAATTAACAAGTAGAAATGGGACTGACGGCATTCTAAAGATTGCGGATCGAGAGACCTAAAAATGTTTATCCAGGAAATGTACTTCCAAGTGATGATGAGCGAGCATGTAAGTTGGCATAATAATTATAGTGATATATTATAGCATGCCTATTTCTATGCCGTGAAGCAGCATTGCTGTGTTTCGGTTTGAAGGGTGCCGGTGAAATTACTGGTACGTGAGGCTGAATGTTCTATGCTTCAAGTTGATGGATACAGAACAGTGCATCATAGGAGGGTACGCTCCTGATATGCGTTACCTATGAGGCAATATTTTGTTATACCTAGGCGATGGTAACCATTTAACAACAGGTACATAGGTTCAATTTTGCTGTTCCATCAATTCAATTGTAAAAAAAGTAAGAACGCTGAAATAAGTTATTTTATGCTTATTTTACTCAACCTGTTTCGTCCCATTGCCTCTTTGTCAAATAACAAATTTTGTGGTCAGTTGAAAAAAATATTAGAAATTGTGTTTTTATTTAGATGAATCTTTTACTCCAGTGTGTCGAATCTTAACGAAAGGGCAAAGCAGGCGTCCCACCACGCGCCACTGCCTCTCGTTTGTTGGCGAACATATTGTTCGAGACGCTGTCTACCTTCTTGAAATATGATAGGCAGTCTGCCAACTTTTTAATTATCTACCAGAAAAACATGATCTTATGATAACATTTTCGCAACATTTTTCGACACGCAAGTAGAAACTGATTATAGCTGATTTTTTTTGTTATTTTTAAGTATTTTTTTTCTTTCATTTATTTTCAACAAAGTTCAGACACTAAATAACATCTATTGTTTGTGTCACACATCAAAAATTTGCTACACCGACCGTCAAATTCGATCAAAATTCTACACTTTAATTTGATGACTCAACAAAGACAATGCAATACCATGTACCTACATTACCAAACCTGCAACTACTATCATGCGAGCGCATATTTTGTAATCATGCAAAATGTAGGTTTTTCTTCCATTTTCCATGAATGTATTCGTGTTTCGATATTGTTTCGCCAGTACTACTACACAATATGCTGGGAGAGCTCCACTTGCGGCTCACCATATGAACGCTCGCCGGGAGACACGTGTGTTCGCCTCAATGATTATTACTGCTTATACCTTGCACAGATTTACATAACCTATGCAATATTGTGGAATCCAATATCGAAATGTTTCGACTCTCTTGCAATGTTTGTACTGGGTTCGGTTTATTTTTGTGGAATGTAATGTGCAACTTGCTCTTTGGTATTATAAACTTTCTTTTTAGAAACATATTTCCTCGTACAACTGACCTAAAAAAAAGAGAAAAAAGAGCCAAAAGCATCAAAAATAAATATGTAGTACCTAAGAGTCGATAACCATCTTTTGAGGAGTTGGGTAAAATCAGCGCAGTTTGAACTACTAATCAGGTAAATACCTTATGCCAAATTACGAGCGTCGAAAGCGCTGTATAGATAATAACAGCTGGATTCCAAATCTGTATTAAGAAGATTTTAATTTATGAAGATAAATTCTTGCAAAACTCTCTCATGCAAACTATTTCTTCCCACTGTAGCAGGTATATAGAAACTAACAAGCCCGCAAAGTAACGTATTCCGGCCAAACGCTTGAATAATGATCTCAAACAGGTATTTGTAAATCTTGTACACAATGCGGTAAGAGGGTTGATAAACTAATATTAACAGGCACGTATCACAAACCGCAGGATCATGAAAATTTATCCCTGATCCCTCTCGGTATGCCATGGATAACTTTCATGTTTGGCCTCTATACATTATTTATTACATTAGGTATACTCTGTTTACACTAGTTGCCTTTTGCCAAACTATCCGACCTACCGGAGCAGTTAATACGACAAATTAATTTATATTCAGTAGGTAGTTGTAAATTGTTGTGTCTGCGTGATTCCGACAAAAGGTTAGGATTTGTGTTAATATTTTCTTTGGATGTATGATGATGAATGCAAAATTCAAAATGCTACACGAACTAGGAACTTTTATTATTGCTCAACTTCATTCAAAAGTCATGGTTAAAATGGTTTGTAGAATACTATTACTTGAATTTTCAAATAAAAAGGCATTTCTGTGAGTGTTTTTTGCCGCTTGGGAATGTAAGGAGTGCAAGTGCGAGCTTCGAAAGAAAGGAAGTGGGGTAATTCCTTTTTTGCGCATGGATGGGAAAGCGTCGACAGGTGTACCAGCTTAGTGAGAAATGCTCACTTTCAGAGATCTTTCACACGATTAAACTAACGCAGACCCGTTTCTACTTTACACAGTACCTATCTCTACAGTGTTTTTTTATGTTCTATTAGCGTGATACCACGTGACATGTATGGCATGGAAAGCAAGATTTAGTAATTGTATCAATTAAAATAGTGCAAACCTAACTAACCAGTTAAGGCATGCGCACATCTAGGTGTTGGCGATGGCAATCAGCTGAAACTCTGTTAAATATGACAGCGATATTTGACAGCGTTTCAGCTGATCGCCATCGCCTAGATGTGTGTAGGCCTTAATGTCTGAACCATTATAATGGGACAAACAATGGTGCAAACGTACCCACGGGAAACCACCAATGTATTCAAAAAAGAAGGTATGTGCCTTCTAATTGTACCCTTGTTATTTTATTAGGCATCATAAATGAAAATATTATCGCGCTGTTACTAAGTTTGGCAAATGACGTTACACAATAACTAATTTGACCACTAAATCAAAACATTGTTTTGTAGTTCACGACCGTAATAAACCAATACGATGAACAATTTATAGGGCCGTATGAAGTGATTAAAGTAACATTGCCAAGCATTTCGACTGCGCCATGATAATTATAATGTTATTATGGGCCACTGTTACTTCGCTTCAAATAACTTATTACAAATTTACAGAAGTAAAATTGAAGCAATTTAAAAGAAATTTGAAATTGTACGGTTCTAAAATACGACCCAAAATAGGTTAAAATCATTTTAAAATCTTTAAGCATCATATCATATCATTAAGTATTATGCCCCAAAACATCGGACAAAAGACCAATGGTGGGTTAAACAGTGACAATGACGTTTTTAGGGTTCCGTAGCCAAATGGCAAAAACGGAACCCTTATAGATTCGTCATGTCTGTCTGTCTGTCTGTCTGTCTGTCTGTCTGTCTGTCCGTCCGTATGTCACAGCCATTTTTCTCCGAAACCGTAAGAGCTAGACTGATGAAACTTGGCGAGTAGATGTATTCTGTGAACCGCATTAAGATTTTTATACAAAAATAGAAAAAAAACCATAAATTTTGGGGGTCCCCATACTTGAAACTGAAACTCAAAAAAATTTTTTTCATCAAACCCATACGTGTGGGGTATCTATGAATAGGTCTTTAAAAATGATGGTGAGGTTTCTAATATAGTTTTTTTCCAAACTGAATAGTTTGCGCGAGAGACACTTCCAAAGTGGAAAAAAGTTGGTCCCCCCCCTCTAACTTCTAAAATAAGAGAATGATAAAACTGCAAAAAATATATGTTGTACATTACTATGCAAACTTTTAACGATATTTGGTTTGAACGAGATCTAGTCAGCAGTTTTTTTTTATACGTCATAAATCGTAAACCGCAATTTACCTTTCGACGAACTACAAAAACCTTTAATTAGGTTACTTGATGCTACGGAACCCTTCATGGGCGAGTCCGACTCGCACTTGGCTGCTTTTTATATTTTACTGAAAGAGAAAATCCTGGAACTGGGAATACACAAATGTTGCATTTATTTCAAATAAAGCCATTTGATATTTCTTAATACACCTATCGATAAATATCAGAGAGCCAACAATGCGGCAGGTTGACAGCCAGTCTGAGTATTTCTCCATTTACGATCTAAAAAAGTCAACCGGCTCTGAACAAAGTAGCATTAAATTTACGGTTCAGCGAGCACTGTGTAAAACTCGTAAAAGTGCCTCATACGTCAATACCTTTTGAAATACGCTAATGGAAATACGAAATAAAACAGAAAGCAAAGTATGATTAGTGAGTGCCGTACGTCCCATTGTCACAGTATACTGCCGCTCGCTACTGCAATACCCATTCCAATGCGAAATATAACCCAAATTATTACATTTCCTCGATTTCAATATTTCTGTACAATATTAAATCAAAACTGGATTTAAGTTTGGATAGAAATGTAGCTTACGTTGATGCAACTTTAGTAAATGCAGTCAAGTAAAATTATCTATTAAAAATACCATAAAATATATTTTAACAATACCGCAAGAACCATACATTTTTTTATTTGATTTCCACAAACTTATGCCAAGTATTCATTTTATAAACGCGAGGAGGATTTCCCTTCATGTGAATCTTTCAATTCACATGAAAACTGTTTAGTTAGTATAATTGAAATTGTATAACCACGTATGCACCTAAATTGAAATTCGGTGGCAAGGTTTTCTTAGAATTCTTTGAATCAGATAATAAGTTTTTTTTTTTTGATTTTGTCATTCTTTTCCCTTTAAGCCAGCTTTATAAATATCGGTTTATTTATTTTTTTGCGTACCACTGTGTAATATTACCAATACACATTGGCATGCAAAACTCCAACGCCCAAATTCATTAAGTCGTTAGATAAAACCCTCGCTCTCTTAGTCAATTATCACGCTACCTATTCATTGAAAAACTCTTGCCTGTCCTCATCTAGAAATCAACAATTCCAACTGGTGGAACTCGCTCCCTCAAATCGCTGTTGCAATTAATTTTCTTATCGCGAATGGCTCGCCGTGATGACCACATAGCAGCATACAAAGCTATAGCCTGAAATGTAAACAAGTGATCAAACGTTATTGCAAACATCCCCATCGTATAGAAACACGGTGATCATGGAGGAAACCACAAGGGTGGGCTCCGTGCTCAGGTGAGATTAAAAGTCCGGTGCACTTGTTTGTGGGAGCTCGGCTCGACTGGTGAATGCACTCGCTCTCGCTCGCTCCATTCCCGTTCGCTATGATTAATATGCGCGGTATTCCCCTACAAATAAATGTAGCCTGCACGAGAATGTATTGCTCCGTAACTTCCAGGCATCATAATCATTTGTCCATTCGGTGAAAAGATCAAACTTGAATGCGAGGGCGTGTTTAACATTCGAATTTAATTCGTCATGTTTTAACTATGGTTGTTTTGTAGGTATATTCTCATTTCAATAATAAATCTGTCTAATTACTATTGACTGTACAGTTTAAATGAACGTCACACGGCTACCGTTCAAATTAATTAAATAAGTAACAATAATAAATCAAAGTTATACATTCTGGTAAGGCAGTTTTATTGTATGTAACATTTCATTCAAGTTCATTTTTAGGTTCAATATAAAAGCGATCACAATACTCTCAAGGTGGCGCGAAGATTTATAGCAGTAGGCCTTGACCACTAACGACGGCCGGCGAGGCCACCGCCTCGGTGACTGATGCTCTACATTTGTTTCAACTGATTTACTTTCCGCATTCGCACACATTTACACGACTTGACCAACTAATTTATTGTACTTTCGTATTTGTGGAATCACATTTTACTGTATCGTAAAGTACACACACATTTACAATAGAAAATGTAATATCGTATTCGTTTAAAATTGGGTTGTGAGCTTCACCTCAGACAAAGTTTTCATTAGGAGCGGGCGTAAGTTTGCGGCGAGTGTGCGAGTGGGAACGTTTGGCACGATGCTGATAACACAAGTAACACAACAAACAACTTGTTACAAACGTGTTTAGTTTTAGTTATTGCCTCGAGTTCGACGCTTTAACTCATTGGTCTAATAATGAAGAGGGTGGTTTAATTATGAAGCTCGGTTTTGTAGAGACGAGACGGAAGCTCTCTAGCGAAAGTAGCTACATAGATTACCGTGTGTAGGTTAGGTACTAGTGAACTCGAAAGTTGTCTATGCGATAGTAGGTGTGCCTGTAGTTTTTTTTTTTGCGTTCAATCAATCGCAGGCTATCCAGAGATCAATGTTACACCAGGCCTTGTCAAAGTGATACAGGATTAAATTACGTACGCGCGCGTGAGCGCGAATGCTGGACTGACCTAACGGTTTTTTTTGTACATTCGTTTGCCAGATGTCAAACAAATCTGTAAACCGAGATCAAATTGGAAAATTTTGTCTGGATCGGAGCTAGGTAGTGAAATTCGTGACTTAGGTGTGGTATGTCGAACGCCTATAGTAGCTACACACAATGTTAGAGTCAAAAAACTTGCTTCCTAAACAACAAAAGAGAAATCCATTGCGAATTCATCACAAAACCAAACGTTCTCATAAATTACAATTTTCGCTTATCGCCAGCTGTTTACAATAACACTAGGTGGAAAGTGGCGCATTAGGCGTGTGTTTATGCTGGCTACGTCTTTTGTAGTGTGTCCGTTACACGATGTTAGGCAAAGGGGCAGGAAGAGGAAGCGGTTTATCTGTGCTCCGGAACTCAGGAAGACGTACGCCCGCACCGGTTCTGGGTCCGCGCTGGATTCCTTTAGGCTTTACATTCGTACAAAATTGCTATTGTGTTGTCTGTAGTTGTGTGGACGCTTTTGTGCGCCTTTCTGGCCGGCACAGCGGGAAAGATATACTAAACTGTTTTATTTATACCGAGCGCTTGGATGTTGTCTGCAAACAAATAAATTGTTTAATCTTAACAATTTACGAGAAGAAGGCTTATAATCTGAACAGTGATACACTTGCACACCAACTGTTGCTAGGTTAGCTGACACTTTGGTTATTAAGATTTCCTTACTTTCGAAAGATTTCTGGTATATTTTAATACTTAATATTAATAACATAAAGATATTTTATCTAAGTATGTAATAACAAAAAAAGTGTATAAGTATGATGTCTGCTATCGGGCCCCCATAGTACAAGCTCTGTTTAATTTGGGGCTAGATCGTGTTGCGTGGATTGTCCACAATATGTATTTATTATTATTATATCTCTATCTTTATCCTATCTCTTAACGTTCAATATAAATACCTACTTCCTTGCATATAGATTTGTAACAAAGCATTTGTCTAGAGCAACGTTTATTTTGTTATCTGAAGGAAATGTAGCTGGCATTGTCTCCTTTGCACAGCAAAGCGGAGACCAGACGTCGACGCTGGTCGACCTTCAGGGACCGATTTAATCGAAATACATACTAGGACTCTCTGCACTAACCACTTTTAAAACAACCTTCTTACGGCAAAGCTCGAGGTACGTTAGTTCTCATTTGTCGCGTAACTTCCAATAAAAAGTGTCACGTATAAAAGTAACTTTCAAAGCTTTACAAAGTGCTCTTTGCGTCGTAAAACAATGAAGTAAGCGAAATGGAATTACACTGAATTTCGCTTTTTTGAAAGGAAATTTGGATTAAAATAAAAGTTACTAAATTAACCAAAACAAACTTACCGATGTTCTGGACGTCAGCTAATACTTTAAGTCGTTGCAAAACTCAAATATTTTATTGTCATAGTTTTAGGTTATATTAAAATTGAATATTTTATAAATAAAGCAAAAACGTACGATAAATAAACCTATATACTATAAAATTTCTGTCTTTTTGAACTTAAACCCAAAACATAAAAAATTGTAACTTTCTACCAAAAAAAACTGAGTAAATAACAGTTTTTTTATCAAATGAAATAAAAACATTTATTTTGCTCCAGTGGTGTATGTTGTATAATGTACATGAGATGCTACAAAAAGTTGAATTTAGAATTATTTAGAGCAAACATGCACATACTCGTACATTATTGACATAGCTTAGGTCTAGGTATAGTAGCGTAGAAGAGTATACATGTGCCCTGTAGGGCGCTGCAAGTAAGTTCACTACTTATTAAAATGTATGTATGTGTGTATGTATGATGCACATTACAAAAATCATTCCAGGAATTTGCCAAGAATCGTCTATGGTCGCTTTAGGGGTGCGCTAACGAAAAAATCCCCTGAGATTTGATTAGTAATTTTATTTTATTTTATGTATAAGTTAGTCCAAAGTGTTTCATTTTTGCAATGTGTGCATTTTATGTTGTCTGAAATTAACGATATTATTATTATTATTAAAAATATATAAGGTATTGTAAATAAGCAATTTTTAACATATGTCCTGTCTTAAAAAACTTAATAATTACTTAATTTAAAGTAAATCTTTTGCAATTTCGAACCAACCTTGCTCCAAAACTATGTTTACCTGCTGCTTTTTTCACAAGTTTTCGTAAATATCTTCCAACGTCGAGAAATATGAGAAAAACTAATGACATTATTTCTTTTAGTTGCACTGCACACTAAAGCTACACGTTAGATCGATTTAGCCACAATAGATGTGATAAGGAACGTAGGATATTTAAAATAATATTGTCAAAGCATGTCAATTTTTTTATTAAACTAAGTAGACAAACAAACCTACGGCCTGATGGAAAGTGGTAACGTATCTCTCCAGAGGAATTACAACCGAAACTTTAAAAAATTAAAAACGTCCTTCAAGAACTCCATAATTATGATGTCCTTAGGGAAAACTTCAGCAGGGATATCATTCCACAGCCTGAGTATTCACGGGAGGAAGTTCATCCGGCGTTCTTATTTTGTCGCAACAAAATAATTCCACTAATATTTTGAGACGCACTTAAAATCCTTTCACCATACTTGGTTCGAAAAACCAGTGACACGATAAGAAGAAGAAGACGAATGATATAAATAGTGCGAAACAGTGTGTGTGGTATTCCCTTTATTCCCCCGAGAGCACTGATGGTGTAGTGGTAGCAGGCCCGCCTTCCGATCCTAAGGTAGTTGGTCCGAATCCAGACGTGTACGGTATGGGTGACGGTGACTGCTTTTAGCAGAGGCCCCGTCTGGTAGTTTGCTATAATTATGTTCATATACAGGGTGGAATTTTGTAATGCCACCTGCAGGGAAAGTACTCATAATACTGCAGATAGAAAATTTTACTGTAAGGAAACATTCCTTTATTTTTGAATAGAAAGCAAACTTCTTCTTTCATTTAATTATCATGTTTGTTAGAGAGATTTCATCCTTATAATTGACCCTAACGATCGATGGAATATAAGTACAAGGTATTATTTTTGCAGATTTTAGCCGGCTCGATTCCCGGGTGTGGGAGAAGAGAATTTTCGAAAATCTTTGAATGCAGTTTGCTTTCTATTCAAAAATAAAGGAATGTTTCCTTTGAGTAAAATTTTCTATCTGCAGTATTAAGAGTACTTTCTCTCCAGGTGGCATTACAAAATTCCACCCTGTATAATGTACAAGACTACTTGCAAATCTAATCGATTTAAATATAAGTATAACTAGCATAATTATATATATATATAAATATACACAGAGTGATTTTTTGAGAAAGGCGGTGATGGCCCAATCCGAAACCACGAAAGTTAGGAAAAGTCGTGAAAGGAGTAATGTCCTCCATTTAAAAGAAAATAACAACTGCATATTAAGTTTTTTCGGAAATCTTTTACATAATATAGGTAAGTAATATATTTTATGACCACGATAAAAACAATATTGTCTGCATCTTTAGTGTGCGCACTTACGGGACGGCAGTGCAGCAACCAAATACAACTTCCAAAGGTGTTTGCCGATAGGTAACATAAATTACTACGATAGTAATACCCAACAGTTGCACAAGTTTGATTTAGGAGTCGGCTGGAGAAACTACACCGGATTTTGGACCTACTTATTCAAGAAACAGCAGCCGTGATTTGGTGGGTGAGAAAAAGCGAGAGGAGACCGAGATGGTTTTCTTTTTTTGAAGGAAAATCATGCCGATTTTCATCTAAGTTTTTATACAACTACCTGATGGAACAAGTATGGCTAACTGAAATAACTGGCCCGTGAGATTGAACATCAAATTTATGAACTTAGAAAAGTGCATCTTATGGAACAGTCCTGACGTGCGTAACATACGAGGCGATGCTTTGTGATTGTGATAAGTGATGGTTACTACTTTACGTCAGGTGGGGCTTGGTGGTGCTCGTTCCATTAGCTAGTAGTGAATGTAAAAAAAAACTTCTACGGATTCTTGACGTATGCCGCTTTTTGGAAAACCAAAACCGGTATCAAGTATTTTTCAATTAACTTTTTCCACCGCGATAACCAAGCGAGTGCAAATTGTATGCTTTTCTGCTATTTATTTTCAATTTATCATGTAGCTAAGCGCAATAAAATATGCTACCATAGAAACTATCAGTCGTACCTTATAAACGCTATTTAAATTTATTCATTGTTTAAAGTTTGCCCTGCCACTGTTTGTTATTATTACCTATTGGTAAGAGATCGCAATAGTTTAAGCACTGTTTATTTTTTATTATATTTTTTTAAAGACTACTAGCGGTTGCCCGCGGCTTTGCTCGCCCTTTCCCGCTACTTTTTCGGGACAAAAAGTATTCTATATCCGTTTCCCGGTTTTAGGCTACCTATTCATTTTCAGCTAAATAAATTCAGCCGTTCTCGAGTTATAAATAGCGTAACTAACACGAATTTTTTTTTAGATATAGATTAAAATAATCAATCGTTGATAAAACGCATGTTTTCAAAGTTTTTTTATCCAAATTCTGAATGAATCAAATGAATATTGTCATTTTTTATTCATTATTTGCGTTGCGTTCAATTCGATTCCAATTTTCTCATTTTAGGCAGTTGAAATCATGGCGGCGGTGTGTGGATAACAGCCGATGCAATAAAGTAAACCTCCCCGGGACTGACCCGTCTACGACCTTAATTAACTTTTCAACCAGGATTTATAAAAAAAGAAACGATCACAGTATATTTTAGATTAGCAGTAGATAAACTCCAGTCCAGTCGATGTACCTACCTGTGAGCTAACTGACGCCATTGCTATCGTAGGTTTGTTGAAAAAGTAGCTTTGTATTTCTACTGCTTGAGGTATCTTATACTGTGAAAAAAACTACTGCGCTTAGGAATCACGTACAGAGTTACAGCTCACTGGATTTCAAAGAAAATAAGTTCGAAATTAACGCCTCAGTTAAAGATCTGAGCCATATCTTTTTTAATTGGATACCTGGAATGAAATTTTGTAATAAGAAATAAAAATCATTACTTGAAAGTCAATTACGTGTTGTCAGATATCTTTTTGCGTTATCTTCATATACCATAAATGCGAATGTTTTTGACTCAGTGTACGACATTGATGACATTGATGTTGTTATTTTAAGATTATATTATATTTTTGAACTTATATTTTATTTTTCGGTCTAGGTGCTATACTGTGGGTATTCTAAGTATGTATTTACACAGAAAAATGCATACAAGCTTAGGTATTATAATATATCAGCTATTTGGTTCCCATAGTACAAGCTCTGCCTAATTTGAGGCTAGGTACATGATGTAGATTTTCCACACTACATACTTATTATTATATAAAGGTATAAAAATACAATAATCTCTACATAAATCTTGCCTATTGGTAATGGCACACATGGCAATAATTAATTATTATTAACAAAAACCGTAATTATTCGGTGTTATTTTGAATTAAAACAAGAACCAGTAAGGTAGAGAGAAGTCAAATTTCAGATGTAAGAAAACATTCTAGGTCTCATAATTTTCATAAAAAATGTCAAAGCACAACATGCCCAGTAAATGTGACAAGGGTCGACTTGCATGTATCACTTTGACGTCGCAAGTAAATTTCTGTCGCCTGAATAAGTAATCACATCGTTTTATTACACGAAGTAAGAATGTATTGTATGTGGCATACGTTGTGTTTTCCCATTGCGCGTAATTCCGCATAATACTAAAAAATTGTGAAATAAACTCAAGGCAATCTGATTACTCCTTTGACGTTAAAGGAGTAGTCAGAGGCACGTTTAAACATTACCTTTGGCATACTCCGATATTTTGCAATAGCTGATGGTATAAAAACATAACGTAACTGTTCTTATTTTCTAACGGTATTTTTTCTTTACACAGTCACTGGAAGTACTCATGCTAAAGAGGTATTAAATATCCTGGAAACGTTAGGAATTACATAAAAACAGTAAAAAATTGCCGTATTCAACTCAAATTTCAGGCCCACAACATCCACACATCAGGCCCACAATATCAGATGTTAAGAGGGTACAACACCGGCGATAATGCCTCTAGAGTAACCACTCTAGAGTCATTATCCAGGGAAGAAATAGGGGATTACGTTTGTATGGATTTTGTCTCATAAAACCCAGATCTGCTATATAAGTGCTCGTATGTTTTCCGTTTTTTCAGAAACTTATTGATAAAGAAAATATGACGCTCATATGATTTATATAAAATATGGATTGGAGGTGATATTTTCTTTATCAATAAGTTTCTGAAAAAAAGGAAAACATACGAGCACGTATATAGCAGATCTGGATTTTATGAGACAAAATGGTTATTCTAGTCTAGAGGCATTATCCAGGGAGGAAATAGGGGACTACGTTTGTATGGAGAGTCGCCTGTGTGATTCCCTCTTAAGTGGTAATCATTACCTACAACTAGCTGATGATGGAATGGTAAAATGAATGACGGAACAAGAATATGGCTGGGCCTTATTCTTGTTCTATCAGCTAGTAGTGTAAAAAAACATTCCCAAGCCTAGCTACTTTTTTTTATAATGTTATTTTTTATCGTATCCACTTTTTTTTCTGACTCCGTGTTTGTCACACAAGAATCTGCTACATCCTTCGGATGGGGTCATGAATATTCACACAAACATTAGTGACTGACATAACATGCTAAAAAGCCTACAAAGATGTCTGCGATTAAGTTATTTTGAAATGGAATTAAAAATTCATAATTAATTATGCAGGATAATTTGAAAATAGCGCCAGTTACAGAAAAATTAAGTAGTATAGTCTAAGATCCCGCTATGGAAGGACCTTCACCGAGTTGGTCTAGTAAACAAACCGATGGAAAGTAAAAAAAAAATGTTTTTTTTAATTATTAATTAATCATTATCCTGGACTGAAATTTGATAGGCAACCCATATAGAATATATTTTAATTAAATATAAAATACGTTTCATTAAATAACCAGTTCGGTGAAGGTCTTTCTATAGCGGGATCCTATACTAAGATAGATAACAGAAAAAAGAAGAATTATTTAAGCAGAAATAAAAAAAATATTTTGTTTAATGAATTGATTCTGATTATTACAATTTTTTTGTGGGATTTTTGTTGTGTCTAATGCACCTTATTCACTTATCACTTCGCAGGATTTGCAGATGTTGCGTAGGGTTCACACACAAGTCCACATTAAGTTAATTACATAGATTAGATTAGCAGATTAGTACTGTACTTATGTTTGTTCTAGTTCATCTATGTTTATATTTTGCATAACCTACGCACGTTTGATCAACCGCGTGAAAGTAAGTACTTTAAAGTTTTATTAGTAAATAGAGCACTGGTGGCAAACAAAGACGTTTTGGTTAAGGCTGTAATATATTAAGTGCCAGCACGCGACTCGGCAATAAGTCTGCCTCGCCTAGTTCACCGCTAGATAACAATTATAAATCTCACTAATACTTCTTACTGTCCGCACCAGGCCAAGGTATTGCACGCCTGATAAATACTGTATTTTGTATATGGAACCGGCAAAGTATAAAAATAAAAAACTATTTAAAATATGTTTATTACTTTTTGGTGCTATTTGGTAAAAGTAGATTTTCTAGTAATATTTTGTTGTGTTGTTTCTGCACATTTTTTCATACCTACTTAATGTTTTAACAATAGCATGTCGTCTAGGATAAGACATCATAAAAGCATCAAAAAGCCATCAGAGTTAGTAACAGGTTGTACACATGCATTCTTTACGTAAGATGAATGACACTTTGGAACGTGTGTCTCCTAATTTGAGAACATCTTAAATCTATGTTTTTGGTTTACATAATAGTATTTTTTTATGCACTTATAGATGCAGAAACCTCAGCCGCCGCAGCAACTTCTTTTGTGGCAGATCTTTTCATCAACGGAATGACGCTTTTCGTCAAATAAAAATGACAGTAAATTATAATTACACTAATTTTAGTTTTTGAGAAGCTAAGATGGATTTAATTTTATCCAAAGGATAAAATCTGTAGATTCGAAATTAGCCGGAAGATATTAAAACAATGAATGCAGTGTTGGTAATCTCAAACAACAAACCCGTGTCTCACTTTAAATTGATCAAAATATAAAACTCATTATGTAAACTAGTTTTGAACTTTATGACCTAATAATAGGCATGAAGACAGTAATCAAGTATCGTCAAAATATTTATCTGATCTAATGAAAAAGGATTCAAAGATTTTGAAAAATGTATTTATACTCACGAGCCGGTATGACCGAGCTTCGCTCGGGTTAAAAAAAAAAATATATTATTTGCCAATAGATGTCAGGAAGAGTCGTATCTTTACTGGCTTATTTTTAATTAACTTATCGCCTTCTAGCTTGCAGTTAGTTGCTCACAATCGCCAATAGATGGCAGGAACAGTCGTATATTGAGTTTATGTTTGATTATTGCAAAACACCAACTTCTCGTCATTTTCTAAAAATGAATCCTATCTAGATCGATTTATCGCCCCCGAAAGCCCCTGCATACTAAATTTCGTGAAAATTGTTGGTGCAGTTTCCGAGATCCTCAATATATATATATATATATATATATATATACAAGATTTTCTCGTTTAAAGGTACCTATAAGATAATAATGTCGAGATTGACAATTTATTTGATAATATAAATCTACAAAATACAACAATCCGCCATGATAGCATAAACACCGGTCAGAGCGAATTACGTCACGTTTACGTAAACGTCATTCTGATTTAGTACAAAAGCCCCAATGTTTAATGTTGATATACAGAGACGTGACGTAATAACAGACGCCATGACACCAGCGAGCGTTTTGGCGTGAATTTGAAAATTTCAATTTAAATGTACTTTTATTGCACAAAAACCTTAATTTTCTACAGAAATATGATATACTAGCAGCTGCCCGCGGCTTCGAACACCCCGTTACCGTTACGCCCCGTTTCCCTTACTTTTTCAGTATAAATAGTCATATTATGTCCGTCTCCGTCCGTCAGTCAGACTGTGTTAATTTTTCTTTTAAAAGTTTTTCCTCTTTTTCGTCTCTTAGGGAAATAATTTTCCAATTTCCTTTCTTAGTGCACTTCTACGCTATAAAAGGAACGTATCCTCCAAGTTTCATGCTTCTAGGACTTACGGTTTAGGCTATGCGTTGATTGTCAGTCAGTCAGTAACGTAAGAGTTTTATATATTTAGATTTTAGACATAACAGATACTTCTGAATATGATAGAAGAGATTTTGAAAATTAGTCGTCAGGCCTATTTCACAAGGCATGAAGAAATGTTGGTTGAACATCACTAAACATTAAAACATAAATTATTTACCAAAACGTTATTTGACATTTCATAGTTTTTGATAATATCTGAACGCCGCGGAGTAGCTGTCGGTAAACAAACATTATTTTGAAAATAAACAAAAGTCTCTCGAAGGCTGAGTGCAACGGAAACGTCGAAGTGATGACTTCAGTCCTTCCGAACTGAGAAAACATTTCAAAATGTTTCAGTTTTCTCTCGTCTGCAATGTTCATAGCAGTTAGCAGGATTATTTGTGCTATCGCATTCACTTCAGACTATCAGCATCACACATGTTAATTGTAATCCGGGTGCACGTGACACTAGGCTCGGAGCTCGATACTAACGTTATTTCTCCTGCTTTTTGCACACGCGTCATTCGAGAAGGTGTTACGATTTGTATTTTAATCAAAGCACACTCACCGTATTGATTTGTCAAGTATTTACAGACCTCTCGGTCAAAATTATAAAATCGTGTGTTTGAATCCGGACCAAGCTTGTGTATTAATTATTAGAAAAACATTGCATTGTGCACATCAATTTTGCCGCCCCAGTACTCTTAAACAGTGAACAGAAGTTAGTTTGCTAGCAGCGGGATGAGCTTTAAATCTGTCACTTTAAGGGCTAATTTCCCCTACGGAATAACGAAATTCGTCGAATAAAATATTCAGTCTTTGTTCTAAACCTAAAAAAGCAGCCAAGTGCGAGTCGGACTCGCCCATGAAGGGTTCCGTAGCATCAAGTAACATAATATAAAGGTTCTTGTAGTTCGTCGAAAGGTAAATTGTGGTTTACGATTTATGACGTATAAAAAAAACTACTGACTAGATCTCGTTCAAACCAAATATTGTTGAAAGTTTGCATAGTAATGTACAACATATAATTTTTTTAGTTTTATCTTTCTCTTATTTTAGAAGTTAGAGGGGGGGGGGCAACTTTTTTACACTTTGGAAGTGTCTCTCGCGCAAACTATGAAGTTTAGAAAAAACGATATTAGAAACCTCAACATCATTTTTGAAGACCTATTCAAAGATATGTTATATTATTACCATTCGGTAATGTCAAACAGTGACAAGGCGAACTTTAATCAGTGCGTCACACCTAAGTAACGCTTGTAAGTAAGGCCAATTATGTTCCTAATTGAGAACAGATTGACATAAGGAACTTATTGCTGATAGAATTATAGGTACAAAAAATATTTTTCATTGAACTAGATATCATTTTATAACAATCTCGCAGAAAAACTGAATTGTTCATCATTTTATTTTTTATTTACAAATACTGGTCCTCAGTGTGGATGAACCTACATCGCAGATTTACGGACAGTTACTACCAACTGACTTGTCTAGCATCTAAATGTTTTCAATTGACAAAGCTTTGGTTTTAATTTCTGAATGGGTAAATAATTAACGTAAGGCATATAAAATAAAAATATCTTTTACGCAAAACAAACTTTTATCCAAATAAAACCATACTCAGGAACGGCAAAGAATGTCAAGTGTTCAGTTAATTTTCCTTCAAAACAGCGAAGTACAACTTATTTTAATGATATACCCCAAATCCTGCTGAGTTGCTGAATGAAGAGTGTTCTCAAAGGTTCAGGAAGCAAAGTTCAGCCCTCACGATAATCACTTCGACCCCACTCGAAATGGCACACAAGATAAACGACTACCGCTATTTTTTATTTTAAGGTAAGATAATTTAAAAGAGTGCTGCGTAGTATCTGTCTTTTTAACATTCTAAAGGACTTATTTGGAAAAGTTTTTTCAACGTATCATCATATTATTGTGTGTATTTTTTTATCAATACGAGTAACATTAGAATGAATGAAAAAAGACGTAATAAATTATATTTCAATTGAATCCAACTTACCAACCAGCCTTGTTATGCCAACCGTCCTTAAACGGGGAAATTAAAACATCACCCGACCCAATATTGAATTATTTATAACCAGACAGCATTGAATGGAGCTCAAGAGTGTTTTGACGCCTATCGACTGCACTCTTACTTAAACTTCTGAATGATGACTCTCTTTTGTGAACGAGGCTTTTGTTATTCTTTGTATAGATACAGCCAAAGTATCATTTCTCAAGTGCCTGGAACACTTGTGGTGCCTTTTTATGTTGTCAAGTATTTTGCGTAATTATTTTCAAAAAGATTTCGGTAGTGGCTCCTTATTATGAATAAATTGGACAAGGTTAAACAAAACTAAAAAACAATTCCTTTCTGTCGCTCATCATAAGTCAGAAAAGTTGAACTTTTGTTCTGAATTCCAATATCTATATTATTATACAAAAACTAGTTAAACCTTATATGACAATTTATAAATAAAGACTTTTATTATGTCCCAAAAGTTTAAAGTAGGATTTGAACCCACGACCTTCCCCTTGATAGGGGGCTGCGCCAAGCTGATCACACTTGACGAATAATTCAATGACTGGGGTAAGCATTGACGTAGTAAGCACTATAAAATCAATGAAATATTTAAAAAAATATAAATATACTAGCGGCCGCCCACGGCTTCGCTCGCCCCGTTGCTTTTTCTTTTAAAAGTTTTCCCTCATTTTCTCCGCTTAGAGAAATAATTTTCCAATTTCCTTTCTTAGTGCACCCCTATGCTATAAGAGGAACATACCCTTCAAGTTTCATGCTTCTAAGACTTACGGTTTAGGCTGTGCGTTGATTGTCAGTCAGTCAGTCAGTAACGTAAGAGTTTTATATATTTAGATTTTTAAATATTGTTAGGAGCACCGGCGGCCGTCCAACAGAACGGACCGCAAAATTCAATCACGAGCATACAGAATAAAAACGCTCCCAGACTGGTATAGCATCGTTGATTTGTTTTCACTTTGTTACTTTTACCTACACAACATGTATCCAACATTGTCACCAAAAAATGTAGACCCCTTCGAGCTTTGGCGACGAAGCGTGACAAAGCGAATAACGCGAGCACGGGCGGATCGCCACGGTTTGGTCCACGAAAGGTTGAAATCGCCGCTCGACATGAGATATGACACTTTTGTTCAGATTTCATGAAGTTTAATTAAACATCTCCCGAGAGATGCCGTTTCGTGATACAACATCACATTTTGATTGACTCGAGGAAATTAAGAAATTATTTATTTAATGAAAAGAAATTAGAAATGATGTTCATTTCGTTGACACTGCTATATATAATAACATTTCAACCAACAACCATAATGATACGTTTATTGTTCAAAAAATCAATAAATATTAATCATCACTGAAACCGAAATAACCAAACATTATTTTTATGCACAAGAAATGTAAATCATACAATAAATTAATTTTTAAATAATACAGTCTTCTACGAGTAATCTTATTCAATCGTTTACAAAAAAAAGTATGAAACAAAAAAAAAACAGTCATAAAATTCTAAACCTAAAATAGAGCTACAGTTTGAAACTCGTTTTCTTTTTACCTTCGTTTCTTAATACCTGCAGTGCTCCAGAGAATGAATTAATTTTATTTTACACTAGAGTGCTTTAAGGAGCTTTCTTGCACTGGGAGAAATACCCCGTGAAATTAACTTCTGGATTCAGTTCGCGCTGGACACTTCTCAGGTACGGAAGATAAACGGCCGGGGGATAAGAAATTGTACCTATATGTACCTAAAGTAGGTATTTAAAAATATTGCTAGAACGTTTCGTTTTCAAAAGATTTATTATAGCCGTTTCGTAAACATTTTATTTTGTACTTAGTAGTATTTGAGAAAAATTGAGGAGCAATTATATAGGTTGGCGTGGTACGGGCATGTCAGAGAGTATGGATGTGGATGGATATGTGAGCAAAAGTAGACCAAGAAAAACATGGATGAACTGTGTGAAAGATGACGGATAAGAGAGCAGTGATGACGGAGGGGAATGGAGAAGGAAGACATGTAATGCCGACCCCACATGAAGTGGGATAAGGGCAGGAAGAAGACTTAGTATTTTGATGCCCAGAAACGACGTTTTTTTAAAGGAGAATGAATTTACTTAAATGTTATAAATTACACTTACATTTGATTTTGAACGAATGCGTGTGACAATCCAGTAAGTAAATCTATACAACTCACCTACGAGCATGTACTAACTACCTAGCTATAGCTACGTAACGTTTACTCTTTTATTTAATAATAAATAATAAAAATAATAAATAAAATATTCTAGACAATCCACTCAACACTATCTAGCCCCAAACTAAGCAGAGCTTGTACTATGGGAACCAAATAGCTGATATACTACTTATATATTTTTTTGTAAATACATACATATAATACAATATAACACCCAGACAGAGAACAAATATCTGTGTTCACCACACAAATATTTGTTCTCGGTGGGGATCGAACCCACGACCTACGGCGCAGAAGGCAGAGCTACTACCAACTGAGCTGAGAGGCCAGTCATATGCCAGTAATAAGTTTATGCCTACAACGTAATCGAACGACTACTACGAACAGTTTTTATTTTATGCTAAATAACTATTCACACGTAAGTGACTGTCTTTTTTATGAATAAATTTCTTCTTTAAACCTAAATTAAAGGTAGCTCGTAGTTCGTGAAGTGAGCTATCTCTATACCAAACACCTTGCGCGGGTGAGTGGGATAAATAAACAAATATTTGGACATTCCACACAACACTTCCTATCATACAAGCTTTGTTTAGTTGGCTAGATAAGCCAACTAAGCAAAGCTTGTATGATAGGAACCAGATAGCTGATATTGTAATTAGTTTTTATTTTATTTTCATAAATGTATACTTAGGATACAATATAACACCCAGGCATTGAACAAAAATCTGTGTTCAGCACACAATCATGTCTGTTGTTCTCGGTGGGGATCGAACCCACACCCCCCTCCAGAGCAGAAGGCAGAGCTGCGAAAGCTGTATAGCCGTAAAAACTTAACAAACAAACAGACACAGTTTCGCATTTACGTATTGGTACATATAGACATCATCATCATCATCCACAGCCTGACTTCACCCAATGCTGGGTGGCAAGACCTGGATGAGATTAGTACAAGACCGTCAACAGTGGCACACAGAGACAGAAAAGTAAAGGTAGAAGCGAATGAAACATTTAAGGATAGCATTTTGTCAGACGTCGAGCCTTAGGTATTTGATCATCGTACAGTTATTTTATTTGTAACTTTTACTTGGAGACTTGGAAATCAACTCTGTCTGTAGTTTTGTAGTACTAGCCCATGATTTGTTTTTTATCTTTCAAAAGGTCAAAGCGTGTAACTGATAAGGTCATCGATGGTGGTCTGCCCCTGGTGTAGTAAAGTGTCAGCTATTTTTAACGTACTTTATTATGTACTATTTTGAATACATGAATCATTGAACCTAATGATTATTTTAACCTTTGTATCAACTACGTATTTCAATGCCCGCAAATGAATAGAACCACACATTAGGGTATTAGCGAATGTGCTAGCATGTTGTAGCGACTGGTCGCTGTCCTGACCAGCAAGCCCAAATAATATACTAAAACAATTTATGACTCTAGCGTTTGACCCTAAATTTGCGCAATAAATTATGGTTTACTTTGTCGTTTATGAGGGCTGCAGACATAACCCCGTGTGGAGCATCAGGAACATGTGTAACAGATTGCGGCAATAAGGGAAATTGTCTTTTTTATGAACGCCCGCCGACAACGTAAAGTATTCACGGAAGAATTTGGCGCCTGTCGCGAGATGGAGTGAGATTTAGCTGGCTCGGGGTTTGATTAGGCTAATAAAGTTATAAAAGTGAGAACAAATTTCAATGCAGAGTTATGTGCAATTTAAATATTGAGCAGTTGGCAGATCATGTTCCACAATACAAGAATGTTTCCCGAAGTGTTTTGTGGATTGGGCCTTGGGTTGAGTTGATTCCCAAGGTTCAAGGGGTTATGTGTTAAACTTTTAAATTAATTGTTGAAACATTTGGACACAAACAAATAAATAATAGAACAACTAATTTAAACTAACCAAAACACCACTGCTGACTGACAGCTGAAAGCCCTGTTGTGGAGTACTTTTGGATCTGTTCGAAGTCTGCCTTTTCTGATTTAAAAAATGCGCTAAAAACATATTATAAATCAAGCCTCCGAACCTGAACAGCAGCGGGTGGAAATCCACGGGGGCAAAATTGCGCTAACTGTAGCATAATGTTCTGATAAGTACTGTTTTAATAAGTACTATTTTGAATACATGAAACATTGAACTTATGATTATTTTAACCTTAGTATCAACTACGTATTTCAATGACCGCAGCTGAATAGAACCACCCATTAGGGCAGGTGTGCTCACACTTATAGTGTTGGCGATTGACCAGATAATATTTTGAAAGCAAGGGATCGACTAAACTAATAATTATGTAGGTTGGTCATCAGACGCCAGCGTCTTGGGAACACTCCCGTCTGCCATGTCATTTGGATCAGTTGAGCTATCTCTTGATAATCATGCATGGCACTACATAATTATCCGCGTATTTCCAGAAATTCTACTGGGTGCCTATGCTAAGCTATTGCTGGCAACCGACTCGAAAAGCTTTCGCGATCGACCGGTCGATCGCGATCAACTGTTTAAGCACTCCTGCATTACGGTATTAGTAATGTTGGTAAGTTGTAAATTAGTAACATAATGTTCCGCAAAGGTATTTTATTCAGACAGACACAATCATGTCAAAACAGTTCTAAGGACTTGTATTGGGAAATATAATATCAGGTGGGCCATATGCTTCTCCCATTAGCTAGTTCTTTAAAAAAAAACAACTGGACTGAATAACTTTCCGGTGAAATAATTGACCGAGCGAGCGAAGCGACCAAAGCGTGTTAGTTTCGAGATTGGCCAAAAATGCTTTTATCCCGCTGTCTACATGTTTTCGTAAACTTATTATTCGCACTTATTAACTGATCTTGGTACACAGCAGGTTACCTATTTCTTTTTGCCGTCGGGATATTTTGATTGTTTAGGCAACTCTTCCAAAAAGAAGGACAAAGAGGGCTACTCTTATTTATCTACACCGTATGTGATCCGATTCCGGTGATTCTTCTTTATTTGAAAGGTGAATTTATGTTGTTTTTATAAAAAGAAAACCGTTTCGGGGCAGTGGTCCAACTGATCTGTCTAACTAGTTGGACTACGGGCCTTTACTATATAGGGGCCGTGGTCCAACTATCTTTGCAGTTGGACCACGGCACCATAGTAGAGTTCCTAGGTCCAATTAAAACAATTTCAAATAATACAACTGCAATTGTAACCACAGCACATTTTAAATTAAATAATAAATTTTACGTTTGCGATAAAAAACATTTTTTTAATGCAATTTGCAGCAAAAAAATAAAATAAATTTGATAATAAGTAGTTGGCTGTTATCAAATTGCATAAAAATTATAAATAAAAAAAAAAAAAACAAAGACGTTGTAAAAATTAATAAAGGGTATAGGCCTCCCTTAATTTGTGCCATCTACCTCGATCCTGTGCCAGTCTAAACCATTGAAGCCCCGTGACCCTTACTATGTCGTCGATCCATCTTGCTGCAGGGCTCAAACAAGCAACACACAAGCAAAACAAGGGCATTTAGCCCCAAACTAAGCAGATCCTGTGTTAACACGACCTTATTATATTACTTTATTGTTCAAGTCCAAATTCACAGAATTGTTGACAGAGGCTCACAAACATTCCCGGAGTCGGTCTAAATGTAAACAGTTTAAACTGTTTATCAAAAACAAAATGGTAACTATTACCCAGCAAGATGTAGATTGCTGGAAGCTATTGGTTCAATATACAAAGTTCCGGCATGAAATATGTAGGTGTAGCTTTGAAAAATACTAGTGAAACTTTTGAAAGTCTGAAACATAGCTCTTCTTTTATTCATGTTCTGACATGTGGCGTTCCCGTTGTGTACATGTACAGGCTTTCTTCTTTAACAAAATAAACAACATTTACTTGGAGTTAGGTCCTTTGAGAGACTGCTGCCTGTTCTTATGTTTTATGAATGAGCTCTTATGCAGCAGCCAGTTTATGCATTTATTGCGCCATTTAGACTACGGTGAAAGATGATGAAACCTTCAACAGTTCTAGCAAATACGTTATTACCTTGAGGGGTTATCGTAGTATCATAAGTATAAAGTGCTATTATTGTGCTTTAGCACAGATTCTTAGAACATTTTAAGATCATCCCCTCCATTCCAATCGTGTAGGCTGTTCCCTTTATCATGAAAAACAGTATCTATCTCTATCTTGCAAGGAAAAATTCACACGCTTTCCAGCAGTTAGCACGGTTTTCACGCCTGACTAGAAACGACAATACTCATCTTTATATTATGCAGGGATAGAGTCAAAATTGCAGTGATCTGCTCTAAGCACTTGTGATCTTTTATAACGGATTACAAGCGCTTAGTGGCGACTGGAATCCAAATAAGATATTCAGCTCTACTGTGAAGTTTGAAATTTGAACCTTTGTAGATCGTAAGCAGAGTCGATATTCCTTTGCTCAAAACTGTAAATTTAGCCTCTTTGGTATTGAAAACCCGTTGAAAATCTTGTGTAAGGTAGGCGAGTGGGAACGTATAGGCTGTATCGAAACGAGCCTTCAGTCGCGCCGCGCACATGCTTGCGTGAAGACGGTCCACGGGTCTGACTCTGCGCGAAATAGCTGGAACTTTCCGATAACTTTCGCTATATCATACGTTTTTTTCGGACATCACTGCATATAGATTAAATATTATACTAAATAGCCAATGTTGAAAAATGATTACCAGTTAATTGTTTATTTAATTAAACAGTTTCATCGAAAGCAAACTCTTGAAGTGGCAGTTAAAAAGTTAAGAGAAAAAACGGCAAGCTTCACTATTTCACAAGTACGTACGTACGTATTTTATATTTTCCAATTTATATTTACCAGTTTTAAATCTTTGAAACCTGAATTAATTCATTAAACATGTTTGGCATAAATATATGAAATAATATTGTTAAATCAAACTTAAACGTCAATTTTATTGTTCGAACTAAACAGATGAGTACATTTTAGTGATCCATAAAAGTAATTGTTTTGAGTTTTGTAAATCCTAGGGGGCAAAATATAACACCCTAAAACAATGAAAAACATAGACATTCAAATCGTTAAAAAAAAACTGTTTTATACCATTATCATTGGCTTACTTGTTGTTAAGAACTGGTGGGTAGTTTAACTGGTATCTGGCATTCTAAGAAGGTCGTGGGTTGTTACAAAATTTTTCTTTAAGTATGCTGGGCGGCACGGCTGGCAATGAGCTGGTAACCCGTCACATACTTTCTAAGACTAGTGAGTAGGTATGTGCTAAAAACAATGTTTGGACGTGCCCCGGGGTGATCTGATTAAATTATTACCAAAGGATCGCTAGGGTTGTTTCTCATTATGGACTGAATTATTTTCAACCGACTTCAAATAAAAAAGAAAGATGTTCTCAATTTAGTTGTATTTTTTTATGTTCATTCTCGCACTGCGTCATTTATCAGCCGATTTAAATAATTATTATTTATCTGAAAGGCAGTTAGGCCATGAGTCAGTTTCTTAATTTTTAAACTTCACTTGTCATGAGCCTTGTTAATTTCATTAATTATCTCAATTTCGGAGACATCTAAGCATGCCTTTAAATAATTATTTTCAAATTAAACACAAACTCTGCAGTTAAGCAAAATCGTGTGCGCCACACTGTGAACTGCATAACACATTTAACAGCTTATCCTCTTTGCGGCTGTAGGTAATCTGGAGATTACCTACATTGGTGGTGTTCTATTTTATGAGGGCTTTTTTTTGTCCAAAAAAAAGCCGAAGAGAACTGAATTCTCTCTTCTCTTTCAGTTTCAGTTTTTCTCTTTCAGTTTCATCTCAGTGGTGGGTGGAAAACCAAAGTATTTTCAACTTTTAAGCTTCTTCTTCTTCTTATCGTGTCACTGATTCTTTTGAGTCAAGTGTGGTGAAAGGATTTTGAGTGCGCCTCAAAGAGGCTCCTTTCGTGCTCTTGACACATTTTCGATTTTTTTTTTAGTTTCTACAATATTATGCTGGTTTCCTCGCGCCTTTTTATTTAATTCAATATAATAAACTATAAAATAAATATTTATATGTGTTTTATAAAAAAAACCTAACTTAAAACTTTTAAAAACTTATTAACTTTTAAAACAATACTAGGAATTTTTGCGTTCCCTGGCTAATAAACTTGTTGCCGAATTATCTATCGTAACACTAATTCGACTTTCATTGTTTGTTGAATTAGTAACGTATACTCATTACGCTCGGATCAAATCTCTTATAAACAAATCTCTAGCTATAAAAAAACCTATCCCAAAGTAAACAAACGATTACATTACTACGTTGATCAAACATGATGACGTAATCCCATTTACACAAACGCTACCAGTCAGAGCTAATCCAGTCGTTTATCAAGTAAAAAACGAAACATACTATAGATTACATAAAATACAGCAGCTGAAAATCCCTGTGGAAATAATATTTGGACAAATGAAAATTCCGAACGATGCATTCGGAATCGTGAACACGGTGCGGGGTTTTAATTCCCTTGGCTGTAGCGATTCGGCGCATGTTTTTTCATTAAAACGCATTCAATACGACGACGACGTGGCTTTGAAAAGCGAACCTTTTCAAAAAATATTTATTCTGACATTCCAGTCTGCTGCCGTTCGCTCGTTTCATTCACCTTTTTCTAAAAGCTTGGTTTTCTATAATGTCATCATTGTATGATGGCTTGGATCCTTTTTAATTAAGAGAAGGTACCATTTTGGATAGGCTCTTAGCTGAGTTAATAGAAGCTCTGCGCCTTCTGCGCCGTAGGTCTTGAGTTCGATCCCCGAGAACAAATATTTGCGTGGAGATGATAATGTTTGTTCTCTGTCTGGGTAATGGCATATTATATACTAAAAATGTATTTAAAAAAAAACACATTAGTATTATATCAGCTATCTGGTTCCCATAGCAAGCTTCATTTAATTTGGGCTAGATAGTAGGTTGAGATTGTCCACAATATGTATTTATTTTGATACAGGCAGCGTGTAACTACTGCTACTGTAAGCCTGAGGACTCATTTTCCCACTTACCCAACTCAAAAAAACAACTTGTGATAATAACACAAAATATAAGGAGTATCTCCCGTAATTTCGATGACTTTGTAATCTTTTTGAAAAGAACTAAAATACAACCAGATGTAGTTATACTGACGGAATGTTGGCTTTCTAAAACTACAAACCCACCAGTTTTGGATGGATACCTATCGTCTTTCACTTCATCTAACGTCTTGCAGAACGATGGTGTAGTTGTGTACACTAAAAACAACTTAGAATCTCATTCATACGAGCCGGATTTTCGTGAGGCTAACTGTTTGGTCACTATAATTAATAATTCAGTGGCAATTATCTCATTATATCGCTCTCCTTCTTTTCATAATTTGGATATCTTCATAAACTCTTTGGACATTCTTCTTACCGCTCTATCTAAATATCAAAACCTGATTGTTGTTGGAGACATTAATCTAAACATTATAAATGAGTTAGTAGACCGCCACACATCTGAATATCTTGACATTTTGGCATACCATGGACTTCTCCCTTCGCATACCTATCCCACTAGGCAATCGAGCTGCCTTGATCACGTTTTTCTAAGAACAAAACAAAAAGCTATTACTCTAGTTATACAACACAGCATGACGGATCATGACTCCGTGCTTCTCTCTTTGCATAATTCTAAAAGTAAAATAGCGGATAACATCATGATAAATAAGGTTGACTATGACTCTGTCGCAAAGGAGATAGCCATAACAGATTTTACCTGTGCACTAAATGCTTTGGATTGTATTGTTGCGACTGATAATTTTGTTGATATTATAAAAAAAATTATAATGAAAAATACGTCAATTATTAAATCTCCTCGTCGAAAAACACCTATTAAACCATGGATTACTCCAGGATTAATCCGATGCATGAGACATAGAGATAAACTACATATGAAATTGAGAAATGAACCTGAAAATGAAACACTACAATTAATATATAAAAGGTATCGAAATTACTGCAATTCACTACTCCGTAAATTGAAGAAAGCATATGAAAAGATGCAATTTGAAGAAGCCGGTACTAACATAAAAAAAACCTGGAAAGTGATAAACAGGGTAACAAATTATAAGCCCTGTAAAGCTCTTCCACAAGACTTAATCCAATGTAAAGACCCATTAACTACCATAAATCAAGTTAACCACTTTTTTGCCAATGTTGGCAAGACATTGGCAGAAAAAATAAATGGAGGTAACATACAAAAATGCCAATCCACGACGAACAAAATTCCAAATTCCTTTGGACTTATTGAGATAGACAAAACAGAGATTCTTACACTTATTACTTCACTGAAAACTGACTGCTCTGTAGGTTGGGACGATATCCCTGCAAGAATTATAAAACAAAATAAAGCGTTCCTTGTAGAACCACTCACACATATTTGTCAGCTAAGCTTTGCTACATCAGTCTTTCCAACAGCATTTAAGAAATCAGTCATTCTGCCAATACATAAAAATGGGGATAAAACAACAGTAACCAATTACAGGCCAATATCTATTCTACCAGCATTGTCAAAAATTTTAGAAAAAGCTATAAATAATAGACTCGTAAATTACCTAGAGAAATATAATCTCCTATCGGAAAACCAGTTTGGTTTTCGGCGCGGTAAATCCACTGACGATGCCGTATCGGAGCTTAATAACTATATAGTAGAATGCCTAGATGATGGCAAGAAATGCCTGGCCATTTTCTTAGACCTAGCAAAAGCCTTCGATACGGTATCGGTCAACTTGCTATTGTGCAAACTGGAAGGTCTAGGTGTGCGAGGAGAACAGCTGAGGTTAATACAGAGCTACTTATGTGAAAGAACACAACGTGTCAAAATTGGAAACTTACAAAGTACTGAGCTACCAGTCACTTTCGGAATTCCCCAGGGAAGTATTCTTGGACCAACCCTGTTCTTGGCCTTTATGAACCAGATATGTGAACAAAAACTACCCCATGGCAAATTAATAGCTTTCGCAGACGACACAGTTCTGCTATTCCAGGGGGAAAGTTGGGAAGAGGTCTATAGACATGCGCAGACTGGTTTTGACTTGGTTTCTCACAGACTTTTTGAAAATTTACTCACGTTAAACCCAACGAAAACCAAATATCTTACTTTTTCATTACGTAAGCCAGGACAACCAGACCCTATATTTACCATCAAAGCCCACACCTCGCAATGCCTGCAGCATACCTCACTAAATTGTACGAACTGCACTATATTGGAAAGATGTACCACAATCAAGTATTTAGGCTTAATTCTTGACTCTCAAATGACTTACGTCCCTAACATAAATCTTTTAACTTCTAGAATAAGAAAACTAATTGCAGTTTTTAAAAACATTAGGCATGTGGCAAACGCAGCTCAGCTTAAGAACACGTACTATGCCCTTTGTCAATCTTTATTGACCTACTGCCTGACTTCTTGGGGTGGTGCGTCCAAAACCCATCTATTGCCACTTGAAAGGGCACAGAGAGCTGTGCTCAAAGTGGCTCACTCGCGGCCTTACAGATACCCTACAGCTCTATTATTTAGTCAATGTCAAGTCCTAACAGTAAGGCAGCTATTTATACAGCAGACTATCCTTAGGCAGCATTCACAACCTAGTAATAGTTCATTACGATGCAACAAAAGGCGACGGGATAAAAAATTTAATCTATCTGCTTGGAAAACCTCTTTTGCTCGCAAACACTACGGTTTCCTGGGCCCCATGTTGTATAACAAAATTAACTGCAAGACAACCATCTGCAATACAACCTACCACGAATGCAAACTTAAAATCAGAGCATACCTCCAACAATTAGATTACTCGCAAACGGAAGACTTCTTACAAATCGTTTCTTAAGCGCCAATTCCAACACTAAACGGTAAACTAGTACACTGACATAATACACACACCCTCATACACCCATGCACACTTGCACACCCCGGGGTAGGCTTCCCTCTGTGCTAACCAGACTCTCAAGAGACTGGGAGAATCATGGAGGCCTACCCCCAATGCGCTCACACACACACCCACTCAACACACCCTCACACGCACATTCATTGCACACATACACACATAAATCACACAGTCGAACATTCATTTTACACTATACATTATAAACTTAGCAGTTACATCCGAAAAACATTAAATTGTAATTCTTGTTGCCTAGCCGAAACACGGATCCCTCGCGTCTAAACACAAGTTTCATACTTAGTTAGAGCGAGTAGTCAATGTATAGACTATACAATAGTTTTATATATTTTTTGTATTTTAAGGTGCACCTAAATAACCAATTAGAAACCCTGCATATTATATACTTTTCTTTGTACCTTAATTCGTATATTAAAATAGCTGTACTTTTGTAAACCTTTTTGTGGAAAATAAATGTTATTATTATTAAAAAAAAAAAAAAAAAAAAAAAAACTACTTATTTATTTGGAATGTTCATGTCTTTGTAAATGGTAAAAAGTTTAGTAAAATATATTTTACTAAACTTTTTAATAAAAAAAACTAGACCTACGCCTAGCTATAGGTATATACCTACTTGTGTCTACTCCCACCTGAAGTGGTGGCACTGATTTTAAAATATTTTGTGAATGTTTTATCAAAAGAATCAAAATTCAAAATCAAAATCAACCGTGGTTAATAGAATTTTGGTGTGCCGACACAAAAAATAGTTGATGAGTATGAGTATTAAGCAACATGTTTGTTTAGGTTTGCCATTAACTGAACTATGTCACATCGACCACAAACTGAAGGGCATTTCAAATACTTAAAACACTATCTGTTAATTACAGCCCTTTCTTGGCATTCAGGGCACACCGAGGAGGTATTGTTGCGGTTTCAATGACACCCTCACCTCTCCATTAGTACACCGTGAAGCAGGGTTAACGACCGGTTCGCGTGATACAATACTACTTCATGCTTATTTATACGATGAGGCAAACAAACCCACCGGCATTCACCTAACGGCGACATATCAAATTTCCATTACCAACAAACCAACTACAAGTCCCTTTTATAAGCGCTTACGATTTGACACGCCCAATATTTATTGTCATCATATTTCAAAGGATTATTTTTGTTTGTTGCAGATATAAAAGATGAAAAAGAATGAAAATGAACGGCTCTGACAAGTCTGTTTATACCGCGAATGACTCCGGGCATTGTACATTCAGCAGAACATGTAATACGACGTTGTGATTCCAATGACGAGTGTGACAAGTGCATAGACAATGCACAGCCTGCTTGGAGTAGCAATAGCATCGGCATTACTGCAAACATTTTACTCCTTCACAGGTAAATTACATATTGGGCAAAATAACGCTGTGAATCAATTGAGTGACATTGTTTTACATTTGTATCATGTACACAAGTATGTTTTTTCATCTACCGATACCTGTTTTGGTCATATGTTAGTATGTCATTCTGGCTAAACAATGATATCGATATTTTTACGTCACAGCTAGCTATTTATTTCATTCACGTGTAAGCTTAAGCATAAAAAAGTTTTTAACGGCGTATTGTTAGTTTTTACAAACATTAATAAAAGTAGTACAGAAAGAATATATTCCAACTTAAAGTAACAAAACGAGCAACATTTACCGGTGTAATTAGTGTTTTTAACGAAGCTCCTGCCTGCGGTTTAGCTGCACACACAAGCACTTACCTTTACTGCTTGTTTTAAAACATTACAGTTGTATTTTTACAAGAAAGACCAGAAAAATAGTGTGTCAAATGATTTTTTTTGTAAAAACTAAAAAAATCACACGGTTAATTTTTAGTATTCTCGATCTATTCTCGAGAATAAAAAATAATAACTCATTTTACAATAAAATTCCTTCTACTAGATACATTCCAATGATCAATGTATGCATTGTAAAGGTAATAGGTACAGCGTATAGCTCGTTGATACGGCGTGGAGTACAAAATTATTTACTACAAAACTACAATAGAGCAATAACGGGCGGCACCGGCAAGCAGCGCGGCGATCAGAGACAGCCGGAACTCCGGAAGCAGCTGTGTCGCTCGCGTGCTGTTTGCCAATTTATCACTAAGCTGATTATATATAGGCTCGTCCTACTGACGTGCTTTATGACCTTGTTTGCTCTCCTCCATTGTTTCACACTCCTTTATTTACACACCTTTTAAGACGGAGAAAGTTGACAAGGAATTTCTCGCGCCAACGCGTCCCCTTTGAGGAAAAATATTTTCACCTGCGCTTCTTATTTATTGTCTGGCTGAAAATGGAGACTTTGATACTTCGACTCAATAAAGTTCGTTCATATTTTACTAGCTTGTACTTTTATTGTTATTAACAAATGGCCTTATAAAAATATGCCAAAAAATATACAGTGCTTATGATATTACCAACGCGTTTGTCAAATTGTCGTCTAAATAATACTACTATTACACAATCACTAGACCTACATTAAACATCACAAAAGTGCTCTTTGTGAAGGGCTCATCCGGGGAAGTACTATCACCATGCCTATTTCTGACGTGAAGCAACATTGCTGTGCTTCGGTTTGAAGGGTGTGGGTGCCGGTGAAATTGATGCTGAACATCTGTGTGCCTCAAGTTGATGGACGCAGGGGAGTGCATTGTAGGGCACGTTCCTAAGTTAGCCAAAGATATACTTGTTTATCTCGTAATTTAAATATTATCACTGCATGAAAGTAAAAATAAAAACTACACAAACCGTCTACGGTGTAAGCAAAATGTAAGCCCCAAGTGATAACAGAGACAGTTTTGTAAAATAAATTGCATAAAAGCAAACACGAGGTACAGAAGGCGCCACAAATTGTGTTTTCACTGGTTGGTCCGAGCGCAGGTGGCCAGGCCAGGCCTTAAGCCCGACCCGACGGCGCCGCAGCCAAATCCGCATACGGTTTTAATTTAACTTTGCTTCACTGAATATTGTCCTTACAATGAAATTCAAATTATGAGTTTGAGCTACCATCGTGGATGCAGTTATAACTTTGTACTGGATGAAAACAGTTTGGAATCAGTTCGAGCGAGTTATTTTAATAAGTTTTCACATTTGTGTGTGGTGTTTATATAGATAGATTCATAGTCATCATCATCAGCCTGGAGAAGTCTACTTCCAGAAATAGGCCTCCGTTAGTACGTATCCAGGAAGAACAATTCTGAGCCACGAGAGTCATAACACGAGAACACTGATGGTCTAGTGGTATAGCGGCTATAGCGGCTCTGCCACCCGATCCATGGTCGTGGGTTCGAATCCAGACCAATGAGTTTTTCTATCCAAAAAACTGATTTGCACTCTGATTGAACGATACGCTATGATGTCCCTTTCCTACGAATATCTGTATTGAATGTTGCGTAGTTATGGTTATATAGCTTGTTACATTTGACGTGTATCCTACTATGTCAGCACTCTCAAACGGTGAAGAAAAACATTGAGGAACCAGCATGTGGTAGATCCTAAAAAAATTGAAAGCATGTACGAAAGAAGCCTCTTTGAGGGGCACTTACAATCATTTAACCACATTGGTTCTAAAGAACAAGTGACACGACAGTTAGAAGAAGATGATAAGGGTATTATGTTTATCAAATTTTATTTAAGTTTATTTGTACACTAGTATGTACAACTACGCTACACGCTTAGTATTAGTACACCTATATACTAATAGGCGTCAATTGCCTATTCAATAGTTGTCTTCGTCTCAAATAAGCGACGTGCTCAAAATTCAATAGTGAAATCAAATTACTATGATCCAGGTAAATATATCTCCAGACGTTCAAATGCAATAGTAAATTTGCATAGGTAGATGTTCTCGTCTTAGCAATACGTTCTGAATACGAAGCGGAGTCGAATACAGTTTCATAAGCGGAAAAACATATTTCCTCGTCTATCTGTACTGTATCACCCTGACTGTGATGAATATGGCCAATTGGATATTGTATTGATACAATACTGTTTTAACATAATTGTTCCAAAAGAGCTGCATCAGTCGAATTGAACTGTTGTTGAACGAAAACAGCCTTTTTGCACCTTTAATTATTGGTTATTAACCACTTTTATTTATAACTTGCATGAGTTATTTACAAAAAGTAAATCCGTTATTTGCAGAGGCTGTGAATTTTGTTAAATAAATGAAATTAAAATAGAAAAAAGTAGTATCGCTACTTTAGAAAATAAACTGAAAAAGAACCTCATTAATCTGATCAGGCTCTTGATTTTCAATTTCAATTTATTTTTTCATTAACAATACAATACTCTATCGTATTTGATTGTGTTATAGCTTAGATTGTATTGATAAAAATTAACTGATTGACCGAGCGAGCTAAGCGAGCAAAACGTCTCAGTTTCGAGATTGACTCATGGTTTTATAGTTTTTTTTGTCATTGGGGATTTTTAATTGAATTCCCCTTTCAATTTCTGAAAAAAGGGATAAAAAAGGAGGCTACTAGATATAGCTCCACTGTTTGAGATAACATTTCGATAACTGTTTTTATATTACAAAAGTAGTAACTTAGAGTGGGTCTCATTAAAATTTGGCGAAGATCTAATGAGCATTTTCAGCATGATAACTAGAATAGTTTCTCAAATGTAGTAAATTGCTCACTTTTATTATGTTCCCCATATCTACAGATCAAAGAGCCACAAGTTAAATAAATATCATATTTTTAGTACCAAGTACAAACTCTTTTGAGAAGGTAAGTTCTTTTCAATATTTGAATGCTGTTGAATGTGATACAGCCCAAAGCCATATCTCAAAATATATTTTTCCTATTAAAGAAACCTCAATTGATTCATGATCAATCAAGAAAGTAACATTGATGAGAATCGCAAAAAGGTTTCAATGAAAAACGATGCATAAATGCTTATTTTGTCACTTGACGTTTCACATTTCAAATTATAATAGGTAAAATCAGGGTAGAATATTTTTATTTACGGCCAGTTTAAATCTGTATATAGCATGGTACTGTAAAATAATACACAGAGTCCCAAAAGGATTTATTCATATTCATGTTTCCAGGTGCATGTACGACAGTTGGCATACTAGCAGTTAGTTTGAATAACATTTTGAATAATTGGCTTACCAGTATTAAATACTACTGTAAAATAAAAAGAAGTCGGCATTGTGAAACTCTTTATTTTGAGAAAATCATTGAAGTGCGATAAGATGTATAAAGAAATTCCAAAGCAGACAAAGTGCAGCGAACCGGCATTCAGCGACTACCTAATTAAAATTACTCTATAAACTCAAGTCTCTAAATAATACCATAGAAATCTGAGGAACGCATTCACTGCCTACGCAATAATACCTACTTAGACATCAATTCTATTCGGGAACTTCTAATATTGTCCGAGATCGCAGTCCATTATTTTCCTCGAACATGAGAAGTATGCCTGAGTGAATATTCAGTGATCCCATAATGCGAACCCAAATTGGCTGAGCGATTGTGAAGCACCCTACACTCGGTTTCTTTTATTATTTGTGCATAATCGTATGGGCAGCTTTTTATAGAAAGAAGTAGGAGTAGTCTTGTTAAATGAAGCAGTTTATCTTAACTTAACTTTCATTCACAGGGATCGTTCGGGGCAGCACTGACACTATGGCTATTTCTGCCGTGAAGCACTACTTACTAGATTTCGTTCAAACCAAATTTTGGTAGAACTTTGCATAATGATGTACATCACAATTTTTTTTAGTTATATCATTCTCTTATTTTAGAAGTTAAAGGGGGTCACACATTTTACCACCTTGGAAATGTCTCTCGCGCAAACTGCTCAGTTTAGAAAAAAACAATATTAGAAACTTCAACTTCATTTTTAAAGACCTATCCATAGATACCCCACACGTATGGGTTTAATGAAAAAAACATTTTTGAGTTTTAGTTTCCATTATGGGGACCACCAAAATTTATTTATTTTTTCTATTTTTATGTAAAAAATTCATTGCGGTTCACAGAATACAACTACTTGCCAAGTTTCATCAGTATAGCTCTTACAGTTTCGGAGAAAAAGGTTGTGACATACGGACGGACAAACAGACAGACACACGAATCTTTAACGGTTCCGTTTTTGCTATTTGGCTACGAAACCCTAAAAAGATATTATAAGATTTTATAAAAACTAAGCGTCGTCATCCGCACGTCTTGATAAGACAAAGTTTTTTGAGTTAGTGTATGTACCAATAAGTTAAAAACGTTAACAGCTTTTTTATACGTCTTTTCCCGAAGCTAGGATTAAAATTTTTCACGCCACTGAAGCCTTTGTTGTGCCGCGCTGGCAGATCGCAGCTTTGCACATGCCACGCTAAGAACAGCCAATGCACCGTGAAATTGCCTATTTTCCACGTGATTTTATTTATTTATTTCATACATCGATGACATTTCCATTCGTTCAGTTATGGCTGAGTACATAAAAAGCCCGACGAACGACGCTTGACGAAACTGAATTTGCAATGTTAGTGAGTGGTGAAAATCTTTACCTCAGTGTGCGAACTTGCGTCGTTAAAAATTCAAGCACAATACATATCTTCAGGTGTATTACTATTTGTTGGTTTCATTACAGTTTCGTTTACAGCGTGAACCGTCTCGTCGAAGAAATAAATTTCCTAAAAGCGAGAACTGATTCATTCCCGTTACAAGTTGAGACTCTTCGTAAAGTTCATCGCGGTCTGTGTGAAAAGCTCACGTATTCAACATTTAATTTTGATTGCGACACGCTGTCATCATCAAAAACTATTCTAGGGGAACGTCGCTGTTACACCCGCATCAGATAAGATTATAGAAAGTTTCTTAGTGCCACGACTGATGCCAAACCACACAGCAATATGTTTACTGTTTATATGGTTCTTTATTTTGCGAGTACTTTTTTTTCTTATGATTTTCAAGTCTTGTGGATACTAAAATCAAAAACGAAACAAAGCATACCTATAGGTTGCCAAAAATACTAGTTGGCCCACATGCGAAGAAGTTTAAGTCTTCAGACTGCAGTCTGCCTTGAGATAAACTAAGTAGACGCTGACTGGCATCTCCCGAGCGAGCACATTTTCCATGTTGCAATCGCGTCTGCAAAATGCACTAGTGCATAAGATTTCAATCCTGCTTTTGTTTCGTCTGGATGTTCTTTCGACATTTGCTGCACACCTTTGTGGGAAGAATAACGCGCATTTTAACAAAAAGTAAAATATTCATGAATGTATAGTTTTCAGAGTCGATCGACTGAAGTAGCTGGGGGTTCTAGGAGACAAGCTCTGTGTTACATAGTACGCGCCTTGTCTCAGGTGTTGGTTGCGACGGTAAAGTTGCTTTAAGCCGCACTGAGCTGTACTTAGTGTCCATGCAGGCTTGTGCGCGCTCACTTAATGTTATCCCTCTTGCGAAGTTATAAATCAATAATTATTGTTATTAACCGGCTTACATTGGATCAACAGTACAGAAACTTTAGGTTTACGATGATGGTAGCATGTACCGTCGCATGAAACGTGAAGCTCTGGTTAACATTTCGTTTGTGGATTGAAAAGTATCATGCATGCAATTTTAAATAAACGAGCCCATGAGGCTGAAGTTTGTTGAGTGAGTAGCATTAAAAGATTAAAAGTCGACAGTTCGCTCCGACTGCACCGAATCGAATCGAAGCTGGAAACGATCTCTCGACTGGCTGTAACATATATTTGCGATGCAGGCGGCGCGTCCGTGGCAAACTTCGCCCGGCGAATGCAAAAATTTAAATTAAAAACATAAATCAGGCGTGTATCGAGTAAGTTTCGAGATTGGTGTGTATTTTAAGTGCACGTTTCCTATACGTGGACAGGGTTTTTTTCATAACATTTTGTTTCCGAATGGCGCGTGTGATTGTTGAGCGAGAGTAAATACGTACCTGAAATCTTGAGAGGCTCGTAGTAGTAGTAGGAGTAGTACTTACTCAAAATATTTTTAAGCATGTGTGTGTGAGAAGGGGCAAAACTGTGATTTGTTTTAAAATATATTACAATTGGTATACATTTGTATTTGTATTTGTATTTATTGTTTTACTTTAATTATAACAGTTAACACCAATTACAATAATTAAGGACATAATAGACAGACAGAAAAATGAAAATAAATAAAGTATAAGTAAATAGTTTTGGTCAAATTTAAATACCTACAATGTCAATAGTAAAAATAGTAAAAAAAACATATCGAACTATTTATTGTAAATATTTGACTTTTTCACGACTTTAGGCGACTTTATGCGGACAATCCGTACCCGTGTATTTTTTTGTAAGATCTCGTGGTGGAACAAGCCTTTTGGCCCACCTGGTATAAAGTGTCCACTGAGTTTCACTGCCAATAATTAGGTACCTATCTCCTCACTGAGCATGCCCACCAATAATGTGTTTTAGGTGGCAGTGGACTTAGATCACTGAGATACTTTTATCCTAAAAAAACACAGAATATTTATATAATTCCAAGATCAGCCAAGTCAGCATGTAAAAAAGCGCATCAATTTAGCACCTAATAAAATAAAATAAAAACACAGATTTAAATTTATTATTTTACTAAAATTTTTAATTTTTTGACGGTTGCTTTCTTTATATCATGTGTCGTCATAGATAAATAAGTTTCTTCTTCTTCTTCAACATTCAAAAATACAACCCAGGTTCAAAAAAATTCCTGCCAGTTGAAAACACAATCTAAATTTTTTCCACATATTTTTACACTGGCATCTTAATTTCAACATTATTGAAGATATTCTAATAATTACCGCGCGCCTAATCACGAAGTATAATTATTCGGATTAATTGCTTTAAATTATTACGAGTATCACAATCTCATAATCTTAATTAAGAGAAATTTAGGCGGCTCAAATTAAAATTTTAATCTTCAAATCGCCGTAAGCCGGTGTTTATGAAGTTAAAATTTTTGCGAGGTGGTTGTTAAAATATTTTAATTTTATTTCAACAAAGTCTAAGGTCAGTTACTCCATAGCTCATTATTAAGTACCTTGGATTCAAGAACTTTTGAGATGCTGTTTCATATTCAGTGTACCTAAACGAACTTATTTTAAAGTGTTTTAGTGATATGGACCATCCAAGTTAACAATGTTTGATGTGGATTGTCTACAATATTAATTTAGTTATAATTATAAATATTAATCATATTTATATTGCATAAAAGGAGGTTCTTTGAAGTGCACTTTTAATCCTTTCAACACACTCTGGTTCAAAAGAACAAAGACAAAATAGGAAGAAGAAGAAGATTTAAATATCTAAGACTCCATCACTTGGAGAACATCCTAAGAGTTAAGAGAGTTGTGGAAATGAAGGTAGTTGTTGTTTAAGAAACATTTCTAACTTACTGCTTTTTATTACAAACTCAACTTCAAACTTCTTAAGTGTTACGCAATTGTTACCTAAGCTATCAATATAAGGTGTCAAAAAATCACGCGCCCCTTCAAGGAAAAACATCCGTTTCAAAAGAATAATGTTTTCTGCTTCATTGGCTTTATAGCGGAGGGGACAAAATATGAGAAGAAAAAAAACAATAACGTGATTTTTATTTGCAATTCAAATTCTTTCTTGTATTTCGAAAGTAAAATCTTCAACGCCGATATCACCTGCACAACGACTGGAAGCTAATTAAATTAAGTAGCACTCAATGATCACACAATGACGCTTCGCTAAAATTAGATGAGTCTTTATCTTATACCTTTAAACGAGAAAATCTTGTATATATATATATATATATATATATATTTAGGATCTCGGAAACTGAGCCAACAATTTTCACGAAATTTACTATAAAAGGGTTTTCGGGGGCGATAAATCGATCTAGCTAGGATTCATTTTTAGAAAATGACGAGAAGTTGGTGTTTTGCAATAATCAAACATAAACTCAATATACGACTGTTCCTGCCATCTATTGGCGATTGTGAGCAACTAACTGCAAGCTAGAAGGCGTTGTTAATTAAAAATAAGTCAATAAAGATACGACTCTTCCTGACATCTATTGGCAAATAATGATACTATTTTTTTTTAACCCGAGCGAAGCTCGGTCATACCGGCTCGTTATGACATAATTAGAGCAACTTGTTCAGTTCTATATTCATCGGAAATTCACCATGCTGATATTCAATGAACCGAGCCAAAAATACGAAGATACCATACTTACTATCCCAGCGCATCAACCCCGAAGTAGGTCTAATAGGCCTCCGACACAATAGAACGCCACCGGTCCCTCTCCTGCTAGTTGAAACTCAAAAAGATGGCAGAGATCCTTCTCTTCTTCGTCCTTCCACCGGTATCTGAGATAGAAGATATCTGCTATTATAAAACTATTTTTGGATATCAGCAGAATTTATCATGAGGATAGTCGTAAAGAGGTACACTATTAGGTTTTTGTGTAACTAGACTATCAGAAGGCCATTCATAAACACACGCTGTTGTCACAAAGGGTGAAATTGAAATGACTCGATTTGGTTAACTTCAAACTGACTGTCAGATACTACCCCCCAGATTAAACAAAACGAAGTATGACGAAAGAACTACGAGAAGGTGCGTCACAAAACCCATCGCCTATAGCAAAGCATTGCTTCGTAGGTCACGCACGTCAGGAACGTGCCCTACGATGCATTGCTCTGCGTCCATCAACTTAAGTTATACAGATGTTTAGCCTAACGTGCTAGAATTTTAACCATTATCCACCCTCTTCGAACCGAAACAGCAATGCTGCTTCACGGCCGAAAAGGCCTGGTTGTAGTACTTCCCCGGACGAGCCCTTCACAAAGAGCTCTACTACTACGCGCCCAGCATAGGTTATAATTTATTGTTCGTTCGTTTTTGAAGCTCAAGACCTAAAGTATCCTTAATAGAGTTAAGGTATGAATTGTGTGTTTATTATTGTTATAGCTGATTATTCTAAGCAGGTCAGTTATTATTAAGCACTTACTACGACAGTTAGGTATTAGAACTTGCAATGTGTTACCATCTCTACTAAGAACTAATTTTAGCATGAGTACAGTGCAGTACTTTACAACTATAGAGAATAGTGCAGTTAATTTTCCCGTTTGATTGCAGCCGTAGATGGCGTCAGCTGGGAGGAATGGTGGACCTACGACGGCATATCAGGTGAGTACGATAATTATACTGGCAGTAATTTGCATTGCAGCGCTGATTTCGGCACGGTATGTAGGTCCATAATAGAGAATAATCATGTGCCATTGTCTTGTCGATTCAAGTCAGTCAATTGTACCACAAATAATATATTATTATGTGGAATTGACATCATAAACGAAAAGTTTAATGTCTATGTATAGTCGAATCTGGAAGTATACGTATACTTGCAATAAAAAAGAATTATTCAAATCGGCACATAAAAATATACAAACCAAATGCAAACTTACCCCTTTATTATTTGAAGTCGGTTAATGATCATTTTCCTCCGAAAAGAGGGATTTTATAAGTTTGGGGCTTTAGCGACTGTTTGTTTGCTTGTCAAATATCCAGTTTAAGCATCAAAGGTCGAGGGTTCAAATCCAGTCGTGTACCACTGAGTTTTTCTGCCCAAAAATGTATGTACACTATGCCAGTGCTCTCAAACGGTGAAGAAAAACATCGTGATGAAATCGGCATAACGTAGAACCTAAAAAGTTTGAAAATATGTTTCGAGTGCACGAAAAGAGCCTCTTTTAAGGCGCACTTAAAATCTTTTCACCACTCTTGGTTCGGAAGAATCAATGACACGATAAGAAGAATAAGCATCAAATCTTTGATTTCTTGTTCTGTAAAAGGAATAGGAACTATATAAGTATAAAAGAATCCCAGTCCATTGACCTACCTCAATCGCATCGCAGGCCGTATTGCGAGCGGTATCAATTTCTCGTGCCGATAACATTTTTGCCGGTTACGTGACATGAAATTTATACGGGCGATTTATCTTGCATTCATATTACTGGCAAAATTGTGAGGTGTGTTATCGCGACCACCAATATATTCAGATCGTATCATCCTCCATTTAACGAGTATCTTACAATACAGATTACTGTGGAATTTCATTAGAAAATACATATAGGGCCTTATTAATAATCCTGGCGTAGCGTTAGACTAGTTAATCCGTGTTTTGTCACATTTGTTCGAGTTGACAATTGCATGTCAATGCAAGAGACAAAACACGGATTAACTAGTCCAACGCTACGCCAGGATTATTAATAAGGCCCTTAGGTATTAGTATTGTATTGTATATATCAGCACGAATCAACGCTTAATAAATTGGACATGAACATATTGACTTCTTTAAATTTACTTGATAGTGATCTGTCCTAATATTTTGGACAGTTGGGATTTTTTTTAATTTGACATTGACATTTATTTGGCATAGGCAGAGGTTTTATTAAAAATATGGGATAGGTAGATTCAGGCTACCGCCACGAGGCATGGGCAGGAGTTGTAGCGAATGGTGTATCATAAATATTATATATAAGATCAATCTTACGCTAATTGCATTAAATGTATGTGATTTAAAATGCGATGACTTCAGATCATTGCAAACCTCGTTATATTTTGATCAGTAATTTGATTTCAATAGTACCAGTAAGTAAAATAGTAAAAAAAAATAGTTGATAATTCTATATCAGTGTGATCTATGAACGGTTTCTATTCCGAGCTTTATCTAAATCAGTGCAGTATTGGCCGCATGATTGACTCACAAAATTAAATATCGAAACATTTAAATAACTGTTTAGATGTTTGGTTTCGCATTTATTAGCTTTCGCCGCGCCTATGTGTTCATGCTAAATATTATAGACATAACGGATGCCTATTTTATGGAGTCTATAGAATAGGCTTACTATTAAACAAAATCTTAAATTTGATCAGTGCATAGTTTATGTCCGAATCAACTATTTCACAAAGGTACATTGAGATATGAGCTATTCATATTGAATACATTGTTACAGTTATTGCGCGGTCGGTTTCAACCAATTGCATCCCAGCTTTTGCATGCCTACCGAATTACTTACGGTATTTCGCGAGATTAAAAACCTCGTAAACATTGTTAACCATATTCAAATTAAAATTAAAATCATTTTATTTTGGTGTATGGGCGATTTGGATTTCGTATCTTATTTTTATAAACTATGTAGGTACCTACTTTATTATTACTTTGTGCTGTCTTTGAAACTTTTGATTTTGTATTATTGCATACGTCTCCCTAAGTGAAGTGGTACCACACTGGAACTTCAATGCTATTATTTTAGATTATTTTTGATTTGTAAAAGGATCATATAAAAAAACGGTGGGTAGAAACCGAGCCGTAGTTTGTTGCCTGTTCTTCTAGACTTGGTCACGTGGAACCCAGAGTGGCACCTAAAGTCACCTTAGCTTTAAGACGTTTCAAAGTGATTCTTGCAATCCAACTGAATAAATACACTTTTGAGTTAGATTTTTTGGTCCTCGATATATTGAGATGACATTTACGTTGCGTTGGTAACAATTCGTACCTTTTTGGTAGCACTATTTATTTTATTTTCATGAAATGTCAGGCAGACAATAACAGATAGGTCACACTTACCTACAGGACAGAATATAGATTACAATAACTAATACACCTACAGCCTGTATGTAAAAACTAAATCATTGAGAAAGAAAAGTATTGAGATTTGAGCACTGCTGATGGTTATGCCTCCTGCCCTGAGGTTGTGAGCTCGATCCCCTCCGGGGACAAACATTTTTGTGATGAGCATAAATGTATGTTCAGTCCAAATAAAGTCTGCGTCTGTAACTATAAAACCGCACTAATGCGCTAGAGCATCTTCTGCATGGCTCCAAACTACCTTTAGCACTAAGAAAATTTCCGACTTCGTTGTTTCAGAAGAAGCTGAGGGCAATACTAGCTGACAAATGTTATTGCACTCCTATATTATTATGATTGTAATCAATTTATGACGGACGACCTACTGACAAACATTACAATTAGTTAATTTACTTGTATTATTATTTTTATTATTGACATTTAAGACAATGTACCTTTTTGTTATATTTAAATAATATTGTTAGTCAAAATTTTACATGCTCTTATAGGGCAGAATTACAATGGATATAAAAACGAGAACCATTAACAAGCCTGTACCTGTAATTCTGTAAATAAATACACTTTGACTTTGACAGTCTTTGGGTGTTAGGTATATCGTACTTGAAGTAAAATGTTCCCATAACAAACATTACTTAGTCCAGCAATGTTTATTTAGTTAATTACTAATTTTTTGAGCACGCATTGAGTCATGTATTAAACGGAGATAATTGAATAATAAACAGTATAAAAGCCAATTACTGTATCATTATGGGCATCGCGTTAATTGAACGTGCTATTTCCAATAATGCATACATGATACCATCATCCATACCCAACTAGCACCTACCTACTTCATACAAGCAGAGACAGGGACACGAATACACGAATCACAAATTTGGCTGATGAGTGTTCTTCTTCTTAATTAATGGCATCTCTCCATTTGGACAATTTTGCCCATTACAAGTGATATATTAGATAAATTGAATAGGTTTTAGTCAAGTCACTCAATAGACAAGTCAGCCATCATTGGCTTTAAAGAAAATAGGTGTTTTTCTTTAAAACTATCGGAAACATGTTCGTTGAAATCAGGATAAGTATCACTTATTACACTTTCATTTCTTCATTCGACTGTTCACACTTTGTGCTAAGAACTCAAGTAACCGAAATTACAAATCAGAACTTAAAATTTAATTAAAATGAAATGACTATACGACTTCCCAAAATGTCAGAAAATGATTCGGTATAAAATTCTGTTACCATGGTTGCCATCTACTTCTTCTTCTTCTTAATGAATGGCATCTGTCCTTTTTGGATCAATTTTGCCAGTGTCGAGTATTTTAATGAGAATGATGATAATATATTACATAGATAAAATACTTTTCCGTTAGGTCGTCAGTCGTCTGTCACAGGTCGGCCCTTTTGGCATAGGAAAAAAAGATGGCCGTTTTTTTCCAAAACCATCTGAAACATTTTCGATCAAATCAGAATATCACATAATACACTTTAATTCCAACTGCTAATACTTTGAACTAAGACCTCAAGTAATGTTGGTTAAAATACCACCGAAATTACACAACAGAACTCAAAATAACACCAGCAAAACATGTCAGGCATTATGAATTACTGTATAGGAAACTTATTACTTACCTCTTACTGACCTCTCAGTTCAGTTGGCTCAATATTACAAAAAAAGCTACCATAATGGAAATTTCGCTTTACCGAGGTAATACTCGTAAAGTGGACGCGACCACAACCGCTACTCTCGTGCTGGTTACTCGTGCAATTTTCAAGGTCATAAATAATAAAATCGGCTGCGCCATCCAGAACACTTTGGTTACTTGCTCCACTGGCTTTGTATCTTATTTAAGTGAATACAATGTTTACCTTCATTTAATCTTGCCTTACAATAGGTATACACAGACAACCGTTCGGAAAACAAATGGCGACCACGAACAAGAAAAAGAAACGTAAGACGCCCCCCCGCTCCCCTTAGTTAAGTAATATGTAGGTTTTTAAATACCTACTTATTACTTATTTAAAAAATATAACACCTAAACACCGATCAACAGCAATGTAATGTTTTTAAAAACAATAAAAAGACAAAAAATAAAAAAAAAATCATTTTAGCTATCTGATTCCGACACAGGATCCCTATAATATTGTTATTAATGTATAATAATATTACCTACCTAAATTTTCATTTGTTTTTTATATTGCAAGCCAGATCGAAATTTAAATAAAAGGTTTGTTAGGTTACTTTCTTGGTTGCTATGTTTCCGAGTAAAATATCGTTCTATTTTTAAATTACACGACAGAAATATGAGGTCACTATGTAATTTATCTGGCCGCTATAAGCACAAAAGTACAAAAACTAGTAGTAACAAATAAATAAACATTAGATACCTACGCTATTTATAAAAAAATACTCTTATTTCATTTGATCAAACATTGTGCCAAAACAAGTTAATTATAAACTCAATTACAAAAAAAATATCAAACTAACACAATTATTATTGAAAGACGATAGTTTGATTGCAGCTCAAATATCCCAATTACATCGAGTTTTAATAATAACCGATCAGGTTTTCTTTTGACATTGTTTTGTTACAGGTCCTGCCTTCTGGGGTTTGATAAACCCGGAGTGGTCGCTCTGCAACAAGGGCCGCCGCCAGTCGCCAGTGAACTTGGAACCGGACAAACTACTCTTCGACCCCAACCTACGATATTTACACATAGATAAACACAGGGTACGATTGTCAACACAACTTCTTCTTGGGGCTTGATATGCTTATAAAAACATTTCGGAAAGGTCTTCTTACATAGATTGTTTGTGTAATAATAACAAAACAATTGTGAGAAGCTTTAACCTTTATGGTAATTTGATGTATAAATGCAAGTCGGTATGATTCTTCTAGACGATAGATTAAAGATTATTGAAAATAAGACTGAAAAATGTGATACTCGTGATACTAAACTGAAAATTTAAATCGAATCGATTCTTGGAAGTTTTGTTCTATAAAACAAACAAACAGATTAACTTTTCAATACAAACCTTTGAGTAAAAAAATATTTATCTATAGCGATGAATAAAATAAGTATTATTCCTTGTTTTCTTAGATAAATGGGCTTATCACGAATACGGGCCACTCCGTGATATTCACCGTGGAGAACGAAACGCGACATCACATAAACATCACTGGCGGGCCATTGTCTTATAAGTACCAGTTTCAAGAGATTCACATCCACTACGGCTTGCATGATCAGTTTGGCTCGGAACATGCCATCAATGGATACTCCTTCCCAGCTGAGGTAAGAGATCATCATACTCGTAACTAAGACTCTGTTTTTCAAGAACTTAAAAGTTACTTAAATTTCGGCTTAGGACGATATTATTCATACATGTTTTAGACTGCTGCGCATCAGACCACTCTGATAAGACAGAAGTGGAAAAAAGTCCCACTTTATGTGGGGTCAGCACAACATGTTCTCTTCTTCCATTCTCCTCTATCTCTTTATTCACTTATTTCTTATCCATGTCATCTTTCCCACTGTTTATCCATCTCTTTTCTTTGGCCTACCTCTACCCAAATATATCCATCTACATTCATACTCATCACTCTCCTAGTCACATGACTTTCATCCTCTTCATGACATGCCCGTACCCTGTGTGTGAAATAAAAAGCATTTATCCTCTGGGGTTTTTTAAATATTTATCTAAATCAAATCAGGCAAATCAGTTTAACGTGTTTGCTCTGATTTCGTTATTCGCAGTTCAGTCACTTACAAAAAGAACCAATTAGTCAACTGTAGAATTAATTTACCGTTGTCGATTCCGCTTTTGTGCTGCCTGTACTCATGTTTAACAAATTGCATGTAATCCACGTCGTAATCACCGATGTATTACTGTCAAGCCATGCAAAACTCGTCGTGTGTTTTCATATTGCAAGTTCATCGGGTATTCATATTTTTTTTGGTACAGGAGTTTGGTATCTTGTCAAATAAAGCCAAATTGCTAGAAAACATAAATCAAAACAGCTTCGTGATTTTAATCCACAGGCACGGTAGATACCCCTTAATTTCCTAGTATCGTACCAACTTAGGGCTCTTTGAAAATGTCTAAGGAGGTTGTCATAGCAACTTTTGTTATTAATTCGTGTTATAAATGTGATAGGTTACAAGTTCGTCGCCATCTAGCATACTAAATTGTTTACTCACGGCGATGAATCGCTAAAAACTGAACCTTCAATGTCATCAACACTTTTCACAATAGACTATTTTTGTTATCTAGATATAACTATACCTTTTATCATCTTCCCCAAATCTCTAATCATGTATTTACAAAGGTTTAAAAGAGCCAAGTAAAGGAAGATATGGTAAGGTTTAACAAATGTTTTGTTCATGCTTCAGTTGTTGCAGGACGAGAAAATTCCAAATTATTTACCTTTAATACCGCTAAATCGTGCAGGTAGTCAAGCGCGTCCCGTGTTCATTTACCTTACGAATTCAAACGCAAACGAAATTCCAAATCACGGATTTACTCAAATTCAATCATGTTTATTTATTTATAGCTGATACCTATTACACGTATGCTTTTTTTATTTCGAATTGTCTAAATACTTGTTAATCGTCTGTCAAATATCTGAACGTGTCAAGGCCTGCGCACACCTAGTTTGCTGGCGGTAGCGATCAGTGAAACGCTGTCAAATATCGCTGTCAAATCTCAAATCTGACAGCGATATTTGACAGCGTTTCACTGATCGCTACCGCCAGCGGCCTAGGTGTGTTCGGGCCATTACTCACTAAAAGGCTTATGCGTCTGGACTGAGTGTAATATAAGTATAATATAATAAAATAAAAAACGGATCCCTTTGTCATCTAGGCCGCGTTCACACCAAACGTCACACCGCCGCGCGCCCGCCGCGCCGTCGCCACCCTGACTCGTCGTGAACAGAGGCAAACTGACACTACAAGCGAGTGCAGTGTTTTTTTTTACCCGATGAATGATTAATTCTTCTTCTCCTTCTATTCGGCAGTCGAAAATAAAAAATGCCTTAAATTACTTGCCGAGCAAGAACTCAGACGACTAGTAAAATCTAAGAAAGATTTTTATTCCATTGAATTAAGTCTAGGAAATAATGATAATATCTTAGGTATAACATTGAAGATGTAGACTGGTGACAGTGATTCCCATACAAATCGCGAATGATTGCCGTTGTATTCATTCGCCGTTTGTATGGGAGTTTTTTTTTAATACGTCATTAATCGTAAACTGCAATGTACCTTTCGACAAACTACTAGAACTTCTATATCATATTACTTTCTGCTACGGAACCCTTCACGGGCGAGTCCGACTCGCACTTGGCCGCTTTTTTCTAAATTCTGTGGTCGGCTCGGCATATGGTAAAGGAATATAAGAAAAAGATCGCTGACAATACATCTGGGTGTAAATGAAGCCTTAATCTTGCGGTTGTTCATAAATTATGATTGGTGTATTACATAGCCAAGGCTTATGAAAGTTAATATTGCAGAGGGGTTCATATTTTGTTTCAGATCCAGATATTTGGCTTCAACACGCAGCTTTACTCCAACTTTTCCGAAGCACTACTCAGAACGCAAGGGATAGTTTCCATATCGCTACTGCTCCAGGTAGGCAATGAGTTTAATTTTACAAAAACTATACTCTATTATTCATTTGCGGTGGATGTTTTCAATTCAGTTAAGTTCAATCTAGATTTTAATAATTCTTTGAGTTCAAAGAACGGGCTAACTGTATTTGTTTTCAATTTTATATTCGTGAAAATAACGGTCTTTATTGCCCGGAGACCGCATTTTGGCATAACATGGAAATCCACACCAATAAATATTTTTATTTTTTAGACGTTATTTCGCGATATTTGAAGCACACAGGTGCAAAACGATATGACTATCTATCATACTTTATAAAAAGCATAACAACGAGTGTATTTGATGGCCTTTGCGTTAAACTAGGTTTAGACAGGATAGTTTTTTTTAGATTTTTTATTTATGAATATAAATGTACCTTAATGCGTCGTCAGCAAAATGGAAATAAGAGCAAAAGAGCTGTCATATGTTTTGTTGCAATCAAATCTTAGTCTATCAGTCTTTACATTATTTTGAGTTTCAATTGCAATAAAACGAATTGAAACACAAATTATTATATATATAATAATATGTTTTTACTGTACTTTTATATCTTTTCTCTTTAACCTCATACAAGTTTTATTATGTAAAAACATCTGATTGTTGATTCATTGTTTAAGTTCTTTATAATTATAGATTGTAACACTGTTTGTTTTCCGAATAATATAAAAAAACTTTGACAAGAAACCATTAGGTACAACAAGACTGAACGTTATTTATATGAGGTAGCAAATAGGAACTTCACGTTATAAAACTAGTGTGGCAACATAATTATATATGATAGATTGTGGTCGAAAAACTATCGCAACAAAATAGGTGATCGCTGTTCTTTGTTAGTATCATTTATTTCTTAGTATCAAACTTTAGATTGCAACAGAATTACACAATCGCCCAGTTATCGTATGTCATGTGTGTATGTGTATGTATGTATGTGTATGTAGGTGTTGTATGCCAGTAGTCGTATGTAGTTTACCTGACATCCAAAATAATAACAGTGTAAACCACACATAATACATAATTCAGCATGTTTTTCACATGATAAGCAAGTTTCAGTAAATTAAAATGTTTGCTGTTGTCAGCGAGCGTTCATTAACGTGGTCTCGGAAGGGTGCAAACCGCTTAGCAGTGCATGTCACCGCGTAATAAACTTGCTTGGTGTCGTGCTAAGCGACTGGGCCTAAACTTATAAGGTGACAAAGGAAATATTATAACGAACCGTTGATGATGTTGATTGTCCATTGTGCGGTAGCGCGATAAGAATCGTCAGACAATCACCAGCATTTAATATGTAGATTGTGTGACCTTTATTTTATTAATAATAAAATAAGCGTTGTTTATGCAATTCAGTAACGAGCTGAAATGAAAACCATTCACTTATGTTTTCGTGCATCACTCCATAATGTCGTCCTGTCTACAAAGTAAGCCATTTTGTATAGATATTTATTATTGTAGATACAATATAGTATGTGTTTTTTCTATTATGCAGATTAACGTGTATATAAGCAGTCAAAGCCCAATGTACAAAATATAAATGATACCAGATAGCTTTAAATCTATTTAGATATTTTACCAAAAGTTACCTACGCTCCTCCTGTTGATCAAGTTATGCCAGCAGAAAAACTTCCGGCGTGAAACCAACTCCATAGTCAAAATCATCATACTAGTCTGGGAAGTTTACTGCTAGGCATAAGTAGACCTCTCCTATACATTTCTTGGAAGCACGATTCTGAGCCCTTTCTATCCACCGACTTTGCAATTATAATCAAAACAAAATCCCCTATACCTTACTCCATAAATAATGGTTATAATCGTAACCATATTTGACCAAACACCTACTTAGGATTAGTTGGGAAAGAACTTAAATCAATTTAAAATAAGTCTCGTTCTAGTTTTTCGACTATCATAAAAACTAAAGATAATTCTTTATCATATTTTTGTTCATTGATCAAAGTGTAACCTTTACACAACATTTTAAAGAAATTGGTTAGTGATTTTTCATAAAATCTACCACACTTTAGCGTAATTGAAGCCATCGACGAGGTGCTATCAACAACGCCGCACCTTTTCATAGTTCCTGAACTAAGCGCAGTTAATTAAGGAAATTGGTATTTTCACCATTGGTTCAACCACTAAGCTATTAGTTCAAATTAAGAACTGTCTACACTGAACAATAATTTATACTGCCAGTCACTGTGAAACGCCCTTAGTTTGTATAATGGACAATATAGCAGTCAAATTTGGACTAAATAAAATCTCGCTCTAGAAGGAATAGTGCTACTAATAAACTAAATTTTCTTAAGGCTCGTGAATGAGGTCGCAAAGTGACCTGAGATTTACGAAATGGTACTTTTTATTAGATAAGAGTCGTTTTTATCAAAAATACTTATTCTGAAATATGTACTTATTGTTACAATATAGTTCCGGGTGCATTCCACCTTTACTTAAAATCCAGATAAGCATTCTACTAGGTAAATGAAACATATATATGGATATGACAAAATGTAATTTATGGCAGAGAAAAATAATTATTTACTAAAATTATTACTAAAATATAATGCATACATATCCGTGGGACGCCCTGTATAGCAGTATAGGTTATTTTTTTTAAATAATGTTAAGCTTTTTTTATTGATTCAAGCTTACAACTATGCAAGCTAATTATGGCCATGGTTCCTATTTTTTTTTACTTATAATTAACACAAGGTACCACCTTAACCGTTTCTTAAATTGCTGATAAACAAGTAATCTAATTCAAGGTGATCTTCGCCCCCATTGCTGTCTTTTGCTGTGTTTTCCGATTTTACGGTTCTATAATGAAGGCTTGTGTTGGCATATCTCGTGACCCCGAAGGGATTTGTTTACCGACGTTCATAATTTGCTCATGAGCTTAGCAATCTGAGTATGCTGAGGTAAAGCTATTTTCTCCACCAAATCCTTCCTCCTTCTCTTTCACCCTTAAATAGATTTCGTATCAAGGGTAAAAATATAAAAAAACTGGCCACTCGTGTGTTTGATAATACATTCAATAATATCTTATACCTTTAAACGAGAAAATCTTGTATATATATATATATCTAGGATCTCGGAAACTGAGCCAACGATTTTCATGAAATTAAGTATACAGGGGTTTTCGGGGACGATAAAACGATCTAGCTGGGATTCATTTTTGGAAAATGTCCCCTTAATCGTAAAGTAAATAATCAACTTTATCATAAAATTATAACTCCTAGCGCCATCTGTTGATTAAGTCATGAGTTAGTGCGACAGAGAACGCCATCTATTGACGAGCCATCTATTGTGGAGTTTATTATTATGTCGGTAAGATCGAAAAATATTAACATTTAATCAGTAGGTATGTGAGTAATTCGTATTTAAATATAATTCACAACAACAGTTTACCAAAAAAAAAATACCGAGCGAAGCTCGGGCACCAACTGCTAGTTGTAATAAAATGAACAAACCAACCCGGAATTAAATCGTAAACGTTCAGATTTTCGAGTTTCTTGTGTGGGGGTAGAATCATCATGGCTTGCTCAGTCTTGTATTGTTTATCTTTATCCACGTATTTTTAGAAAACCACTACGGTAAATGATTATTTACCGTAATGATTTTCTAAAAGTACGTGTTTTAAGCAATTAAATTGTATATAGGTATGCTGGTTTTCGAGTCTGCGAGCCACCTATAAGCAGTCGAGTATCGCATGTGGTTTTTTTTTAAACTGTCAGCCAAACAATTCAAATAAAAATTGCGACGATTTCAGATTCAGCGTTTGCCTGAGCGAAGTGTGTTGAAATTGTGTTGCTGCCGACTTTGATAATAAATGAATTTTAGTGGAATATATTTCTTTCCACATAAAATAAATATTTTTTCAAATAATCTCTTCTATGGCGAAGTTATGCGATAACAAACTTAATAAAAAATACAGCCGATCCGAGAAACCCTTCCTTAATGGTGAAGTCGGTTAAAATCATTATTCGTATTTTGTTTCAGCTGGGTGATCTTTCTAACCCGGAGTTAAGAGTATTGACCGAGGAATTAGAAAATATAAAGTACGGAGGTAAGTGATTCACGTTGAAACTTAAAAACACATGATGATGATGTGGTAAGATCGCGAAAGTTTAAAAAGTACTTTGATACCATATTTTTGTTATTTTGACCCAATAATCGTTTGATTATAATAATCTTCAGATATCCGATGAAAAATTATATCCATCTCTTTTTTTTTAGCTTGTCAAAAACAAGAGCAGACATTTGTGCGAATAGCGTTATTTCGCAGATGGAAAAATCAGCCCCTAATAGTCTATATTTTAAATGAACTCGCCTCGTGCAACTAGGGCTGTATATCATAACTATCCTTAAGTTTGACCCCAAGCACCTAAAGGTCGTAAGTTCAAATCTTGTAGCGGGCGTACAGCAATGAATCTTTGTGATTTATATGCACATTTACAAATCGCTCGAAACGGTAATGAAAACAAAAGGAAATAAAGAATTTCCATCGAATTATGTACCTACCTATTTATTGGTTCTATTTAAACCCAGAAAAAAAGTAATCATTAGCTGAGGCATCAGTAAAAAACTAATGTATGCAAATTCATAAATATCAGGGTTTATAAGGCCATCTCAAAGAGTCTCCTTTAGTGCACTGACTGTTCAACTTATTCCTTTCTTGATTCTGGTATTTTTTTATCCCTACCAGCAAAATGCACCGCTATTCTTTTAAAATAGAAAAATATTTCTATTATTATTAAATATTTTGCTTCCCTTGCATAATAATTTACTATTGTAGGAGCAGAAATGCCGGTCAACAAGCTTTCCGTACGAGGACTCCTGCCCGATACTGACTACTACATGACGTACGAAGGCTCAACGACGGCGCCGGCGTGCTTCGAAACCGTCACATGGGTCATTGTCAACAAGCCCATCTATATTACTAAGCAACAGGTAGGCCTATTTTAAAAAATTGTTTACACTTGCCAGTATGAAAATACAGTAATGATGTGTGTGTAAAACCAATTTAGCATTAGGTATAGAGATTTAAATAGCAAATCAGTAATATTGTTTTTTTTTAAGAAATTTTGGATATACATACGTATTTGCAATATATCAATAATAGTTTCAGATCAAACTAATAACTCAAATCGTTTTGCGTGTTCAGTAATTTTGATTACAAATACCAATAAAGTTTTACAAAAATGCAGCTGAAACCAAAGTTCTATGTTAATTCTGTAGAAACCTTGTAAGTTGTAACAATCAATAAGAGCAAAGCCTGCAACCGTTGAAGTTCACCCTATTTGCATTACACGCTTGCTTGCCTTTGGTTACATTTATCTCGAAAGCAGGTTAACCAGCGGCTGAATCAATCTTTCGCTTATAAACTAGGGGTTCATACTCGGACGCTTTGAGTGTAAGTTTAACCTATTGAAATAATAAGTGTACCTACCTATAATATATACCAAAAACGACCAAGCAATAGACATTCCAAACCGGGTGAAAATATTTGTTTGTAGATTCGTCACGTTATTTCTATGTTATCACCCATACTTTTGAAGAGTTTACTCGAATATTTTATCTTGAAAGAGGATTTCCTCTGATTCTGATTAACCTAAAATAAATCAGTGATGGGAGGTGACTTCGAATTAAACTCACTAGTATGTCTTGTACACGGCATGCACCAGGATTCAGAATCACAAGATAAAGTTCTGGTTTCCTGTTTTCGTTAAAACTGGTTCCTTTCCATCGAGTTCAGCAGACATAAAAATAATGGAACCCCATTATTACTTGTCACGGGAAATCTCTTTTGCTGTTTTTCTTTCCATACTCATAAATTAGGGAAATTAGAGAGAATTATCACAGCGAACGCCTTCGTGCGTAGTTTTATTATGTTAGGCTCTGAAATGGAGGGCATAATCACCGTTATCCCTCTGGGTATAGCGATCAATTTATATGGCCTTTTATAATTGATACCGAAGAAATTGAACATTGGAAAGTCTTATTCAAATTATTTGTTTCGATATGGGTAAACTGATTCAACCTAGGTATTTCAATTTATTAAAATATTAGCAATGTTGGCAAAAACGTCTAATTAACAGCATTTTATTTTGTGTAACGGTATTTATATAGATGTATTACTTAAGTTAGGTATTTCAGCATTTATTTTTTCTTCACTTGTGTACGTTTCCAGTGGTGCAGAAAGTTCCTCGTCCGTCCGCGGTTGAGGCCAGCGTAATAACATTTTCATTTGTGCTCACGCTACAATAAACAACTCACGTCCCTTGCCTTTAGACAAAGACTCCGCCGTGAATTATGTACGTGTTAAAAGTAAACTGAAAGTGCCGCGTTGTGTGGCTGTTATTATAAATCATTGTTTATGTTTTCCGTTTGTGTTCGTGGTAAAATTAAGTGCTAGTGGAACTGCTTGCAATCTTGTGAGACGGCAGTGGCAATGGCATGTGGTCGACGCCTGAAGCGCAATTTACTATGCGACTGCTCATTTTCAGTTCTATGCAAATAGGGCACGTATAGCTGATACGGTACTGTCAGCCTTGTTACGAGATTGCCGAGGTCCCACCGGTACATAAAAATGAATTTAAAATGTTCTCGGTGTTTTTACGCGAAAGGTTAAAATGCAATTTTTACTGTAGTTGCTTGATTTAAAATAGAAAAATCACAGTGACGGCAGCGTCTATAATCAGAATCAAATTGTTTAATACAGCGTAAACATCGATGGGAACGAGATAGCAATGGTGGCGTGTGCCAGGTCCGTTAATCCGAGCCGTTACGGCTGTACCCACACAACCGCACTAAGCCTTACACGTGTACAAGCCATGTACCAACACGAACACGTAGAAGGAAGAAATTTCAATTTACTTGAAATCGCTCTTCACCCCATAGTTGCTTACAACGCTATAATGAAAGCGAAACATGCTCTTATGTAGGCGATACTGAATCATATTTGCAAAATTAGTACGTTACTCACGAAAGGATTTGCCGCAACAAAAAGACATTATCTATCTAATATTGGTATTCGAATCAGGAGTTCATATGCAATTGCATATTGTGTATCATTATTTAACCATGATGTAAACAGTGATAAATAACGATAGCATCACGAGTAGCAACGATAGCATATCTAGCGAATTATTTGAACTACGCTACGTTGAACCAGCGATATGGTTCGTCATGCGTCGGGCAGGCATTTTGCGAATATTTACAGTAACAGTAGGCCTTCTAATTTTCCGCGGCATTTAAACCACAAACTGCTGAAATTCCATGCATAACTAAAGCTTCGCGCACATCTATGCGATCTGTGATGGCCATCAGTGAAAATATGACAGCGTTTCACTGATCGCCGTCATCATCACCAAGATGTGCACAGACAGACCTTAATCGATGCTGAGATATTTTTATAACGCACGTTGCATCTTTTGTTTTATGAACTACAATAAATGTCTGCGTACATCTAGACAATGGCGATGGCAATCACCTGAAACGCTGTGAAATATCGCTGTCATATTCATAAGACAGCGTTTCAGCTGATCGCCATCGCGCTAGATGTGCGGAAGCCTTAACTATTCTGAAGCAATTATCAAAATTATACCCTAATCTACGTCTACGTAGATGTAGGTATAACAATAGACGACTACAGCACAGACAATACTAGCTATTATAACTCTTGTAATCGCAAGCAATTGTCACCACATAAGCTCACGACTTAATCCCCAGACATTATAGATATCCAAATCACTTGGGGTTCTTAAGGGGCAGACCACCGGCAATGGCCTTATCACTCTCACATTTTGAACTTTTGAAAGATATAAAATAAAGCAACTTTATCGAAAATCGCTAGCAACTATCCTGTGCAATCTTAATGCTCTTAAAAGTTCACGTATGAAAACCAAATAAGTCAATTTTTAATAGGAAAACATACGTGTGGATCGATTTTTATTTGCTCACCTGTATGCAATTGGATTGCATTGCACGCAGTTTTCAATAAATCATTTCAGTGATTGTAAAGTAGTGACTTGTAAAGTTCAAAGTGTTTCTCGGTGTTTTTTATCTGGCTGTTTTTCTTCTACTTAAGCACTCTCCCATCTCTCAATCTGACATGCCCAGATAAATGAACTGTCAGTTTAATGTGACAGCTGCACGGGCTCCGACGGCTGATGCAAGGCGACGCGCGCCATCCTAAGGCCCCTCTTGGGAATAACTTCAGACCACCGCAGCCGCTGCACCATCGTCCGGTGAGAACCAACATCGATTTCGACCTTAGCAAGGTAATTTCAACTTTATTCTTTGGTGTAAAGAGTAGAGACGTTTGGCAGTCTATATTGGTTTCAAGAAATATAAACTGTTTAGTTTTCGATGTCTCATGTCCCGCACATATGAAAGTTAGTAAAACTTAGGCCCGGTTTTACTCGTGAATAATCGACCAATCAAACATTGACAGTTTTTTATTTCAAAAATGTTATTGGTTGATTAGCCATTCGTGAAACCGAATCTAAGTAGCAGTATACTATTTATTTTTTGATTTGTGCAGACCCAAAGTATTGTGAATCATAAAATTGTAACAAAATCCATTATTATTGCAAATAATTAATAGCTTATCGCTCTAGTTCATTCGTCCATTCTATCATCTCTCTACCACCAAGTGGGGGCGGCACAAGAGGTTTTGTTTTTCCAGTAGTCCAGTCGACTCTATCATTCGTCATCTTTTCATTAATTTTATATTTTCTTTATTTTTCCAGTATCCTGGAAAAACTTGCCCCAGCATGCAACGAGACATGCATTACAAAGGTAAACATAAATAAAATGATACACTATTGTAAACCACTGCACTATTTTCATGTTATTGTACTACAACTAATATTATGTAATTTATTTTACAGCCAAAACATGGACACAATACTAACTTCCACGACGACGACGGTAGGCATTTTTTTGTTTCTAGGTATAAATTGCTAATTAGAATAAATAAATAGTAAAATATTTGTAAATACTTCGTGTACATAATCAGAGAAACTAACCTATGGTAATTGAAGGTTCTACTTACTTTAATACAAAGTTCTACTCTTGTATATTCGAACGATAAGCCTAACCTTGAAATAATAAAAAAACTAGGTTAAGAAAAAAAAATAGGAAAATTACTTGACAAAATGTATGTTAAAATAACCTAAAACATACATAGATATTTTCGGATAGATGTTTGAACCACGCCATAGAACAGCTTTTAGAAGTAGATCGTAAAACTATCAAATAAGACATTATTTTCGTTGTTTAAGATATTTATATGTATATTTACATCTTGTATAGGTAAAAAATCTTGTAGGAGCCTCTGAGGCGCACTAAAAATCATTTCACCACCCTTGGTTCGAAGGAACAGTTATAGATACCCTAAGAAGAAGATCTCTATAAAAAATATTATTTTCTTTGTCATAAAAATAATTAAATTGTAGAGAATTCCTGAAAACTGTACCTTTATGTTATCAAATGTACTTATGTACAGTGAATAAATATAAAATCAATGTAACCATATCAATGTAAAATGTATCAACCTATCAGTATATTAAGCGTAGGTATTATTTTACAAATATTTACCTGTAGTCTTAAAAGCAGTTGCTTATTATATTTATATAAATATTAAGGAATAGCCTTCTGCAATAGTAATTACTTATCAAACTTGATCTAACCCATATCATAATTATCGCCTGGCTTTATGTAACATCTGTTAGTACATTTCAAATAAAGGATATACTCATAAAAGTTTGTTTTTTTTCCATGAAACCCAAACACTAGGTACATATTCAAACTGAGGGTAGCTTTTAGTTGTAGTGTTAGGAGTGCACTAAAAAATAAATTTCCGAAACAGTTTTATTTGTAAGAGAGTGTTGTATACCTAGTACAGCCAGCATCAAAATGACTATTTCAGAAGTTTGAAATCGTCTTTCATTGGATCGATCTTAACACGTTCGTACGTAACAAACGTAGGCAAACTGCACAAGTGGTTTCATCAGAATGGCTTCCTGATGAACGTCAATAAAACCCACTTCATGCACTTTAACCTGGCAGGCCGCGCCTATGGACAGATGGAAATATTCCTAGGGAACAAGGCCATCGCTCAAGTTAGGCAGGCAATTTTTTTAGGTTTCATGGTGGATGATGGACTTAAGTGAGACTTGCACTTCAATAATCTCTGCGAGAAGATAGGCCGGGCATGTTTTGCCCTGTGGCGGCTATCAGCCACCCTGGAGCCAAGCATGACTAGATGTTGCTACTTTGCATCTGTTCACTGGCTCCTACAATATGGCGTGGAACTATGGGGCAGAGCTGCCAACTGGGAGCGGGTGTTCAGGATGCAGAAGAAAGCAGTGCGGGTGATAGTACGCGCTCGATGGGACACTTCTTCTCGACCAATATTTAAAACATTAAAAATACTGAGCGTGCCCGCTTTCATCATATTTAACGCAGCCCTCTATGTCTACCATCACCTAGACGAGTACGCAAAGCTTGGAGACAGTCACAGATATCCGACTCGTAGCGCCAACAAACTGCAGTCAATAAGGCAATAAATAAACTATGAAATAACCGAAATAGTTTTATCTCCAGTTAGTCTAAAAAATAATATATAAAACCATATAGAAAGCACCCATAAAACTTTGCTCAGCGTAGTTATGTACCTTAATATCCAAAGTTGGTTAGGGAGCCCTCATAACATTTCAAACCACCATTGCAATAAGGTGAGAGACCCCTCATATTCCTCTAATGCCACGTACTAGAACCGCCTGTTTTAGTGTTTCCAGTCTCGTGTTTGAATAAAAAGCTCATTTGAATTCTATGAGAATCGGAATTGCTCTCCTTTTCGCTGTAGTAACTTAATTTAATCGAGTTCCATCACAATGTCTTATACCTTTAGATTAGGAACTGGCAGTAACGTCAAGAGAATTGGAAATGAAGCTATGCTATGCTATGGCTGTCAATTTGTGTACAGATTGGCTGAACCATACATTTATTTTTTCTTTGGTTTCAATGTTTGAATGTGTGTATCACTTTTAACAGCCATAGTAAAAATATTTTTAAATAAAAAAATATGGATGTAGAAAAATGTATGCACTAAACCTTTTCCTCATTTAAATAGCAAGACTCCATTCCATCCAAAGGTTGTCTGGTAGAGATCGCTGTTTAGCAATAAGACCACACATTAATTTCCGTTTTTTATTCACCTACCTACATAAGCGTTGATAAATTTTCAATGTGCATTAAAGTATTTTCTTCTATATAAAATACTTAGTATCAGACAATTTAAAATGTACACGCTGATTTTTTTTTTTTTAATTTGATATGAGTTTGTTCCCAAGAGAATATTCAAACAATATATTTCTAAAGTTGGCAAAACAATCACGTGCCGAGTTGTGTAGGTGCAAAATCTTAAATTATATCAGTTCCGCCGTGCCAAAGCCACCGCTCAAAGTTATTGGAAAACTTCCCAACAGGCCAAGCTAATGGATTTCCACAATTACGAGTAAGTTCATTAAGGGGCAGCTACCGTCCATGACCTTCTCGCTCGCACATTTTAACATTGGAACAAATTATAAAATCACAGAACATTATTAGATGTTATTACCCCCTATGACCTATAAAACACATGAAGCAATGAATAAATGAATATGAATAGATAATAAAAATAATATCTCCAGTACAATGTATAAAAACTAGTAAGGTAAAATTTTTGGTAGGAAAAGTTGGTTCGATCAAAATGATGTTTTTGAAAAACAGCAAATTTTGTTGCTTGCGAATTGTAAAGCGAAATCTTCTATAGGGGCGCGGTATTTTTTGAGATTGAACTTGTGACACTGTTACCGTTTCCGACACCTCTGTATATAGTGAAAACTCTTTTATTCGCGTTCAAAGTTGTTCAAGTTCTCACTTCTGTCGGGTCCCGGAGTGGCACTTTTTGATATATATTTTTTTGTTTTTTTTTTTTGTTTTATTTAGTTTCACCAAGAAAGTGATATCTTCCATATTATGATTATGCATAAAGATCACGTTAATTTCAAAAGTGCGAGTTGTTCCAACAATAATGGAATTAACATTTTTCGCAGATTATAAGTAGTACATGATTTAATACTTAACTTTGAAAACGCTGCTCGCAATTTGAAAAACAAAGATTTCATTATTATGCCCCCAGGCACTGCAATTTTTGATCGTATTGTAATAACAGGTTTGTAGTCCGCGCAACAATGTGCACTATTGCACACCTAAACGAAAACTTTTCTGCATATACAGCCGTAGTATCTATAGCTTGTCTGGCAAGTACGTGATCCCTGGAGCATTCGGGAAGCGTGGAAAATCAAGTTGAGCGTTAGCACAAAGCTGTTTATTTCTTTTTCGCGACGTCTTCCCGTTTAACTTCACTTTGGGAATACGAATCTAAAACCAAACTACGTGTGTGCCGTGTTATTCCACGTGCTTTTAATAGCCCGTTCTCTTAGCTTCGTGAGTTTGAAAACTTTTTAAATAATAAAATATTTACGTAGCCTTCGGGTTATTGCGTTTAGGATGTTGAGTGGCGGAACTAAGTAGAAGGACTAAAGTTGATCCAGATCAGATCTATGGTATACCTGAGTTAGAATTTTGCAATACATTGTAAAACGCTATCTATAAAAAAGATAAAAAATGAATAGACACGGTAGACATACAACTAAGGAGTCTTATCGTAAAATCATCTAATAGAGACATCATTAACCAACCTAACCGACTGCAACTGGTACACATTGACATTAGGTACAGGTACTTGACATTAGGTACACAAATATAGAATTGATCTCAAAAGTCCCTAAGCAAACACTGTCTTATATAATATTCTTAAAGAAAATAAAAGCGTCCGCACATCCAAAGAAAATATTTTCATGAATCCAATCCACGCAAAACATAAATCACTAGACGTGGATTGTTTACACAGTCTGCTAAACAGCGGATGAGTGGCGCACGGCTCGAGTGTGTGCCTGTGCCTCAAGACGAGTGCCGGCTCCAATGTACTCGGAAGTCGAGTGTTTACTCTTTATTCAAAGAGTGACAGAATTTGACGTCGTGACTCACATGTGTGCATTGCGCTTTATGCTAACACGCGACAACGCCGTCACAGATGTTTCATGCCCGTTTGTGAGTAAACTCAGTCAAATTAAATAAATAAAAGCAAAAGTATTACTTACGTGTTTCAAAAATAAGTATATATAGTTTGCAAGTCTAGTACTCGAACATCCAAAAACATAACAAAGCAATACCGAAGCCACTCTAGTTAAAAGTTTTGTTGCAACAGCGGCATACACTAGTTGAGGGTTATTTGAGTTTTATGCTAATTTGTATGTTGGTTGAGAGTAGGTATGCTTGTGGGGCCAGACGAGCTGATATTTAAAACTAGTTATGGTAGAAATAAGCAATACATTTTAATTTAACAAAGCTTTTCAGAGAGTTCAAAAATTAAGCAATATCTAATACCAGAAAAAATATGAGAAATAAGTGAAAACAAGCTAAATATCGACTAAATAATGAAGAATCATAAAACTTTCTTTACCTTAAAGTTGTTGCGCAATAAAAGTTTTCACGAATATCATGAGTAGTCTGAAATCAAAATGATTCTTCATCACAAGAGCTTAAAAAGCAACCCAAAAGTTGAACCGAGCTGGGAAAAGTTATTCAAATATTATCGTTGCAAACTTCGAACTTCTATTTTGCACTTTGACAATGTATTGAGAAACTTAATGAATATTTTGAACAAATAAATTGTCGAGTGTTGGGTTGTGCCGGAGGTGAAATGGCAGTCGATATTTTATCCTGATAAAAGAGTACACATTGTTTGACGGAAAAGCTTTTCAAATACCTTTTCATTGCTCATACTCTGAAAGTAGGTCTGAAGTTGCCTGAGGGGCCTAATTGAAAGTAAAACTTTCAGCCCTAGGGAGAATCGCTTTCTACTGACAGCTGTCAAATTATAAAAAAAAACAAGTTCTATTTTATTCAACCATGTTCCAACTTTCTAAAGTCTTTCTAACTGCAAGGAGGTTGTTCAACCAAATTCCAACTTTTTATTCAGCAAGTAGGTTGGAAACCCATTACAACGGTATGAAGTTTAAAAAGTCTAATAAGAGCGCAATGTAAAATTCTAATTTAAATTTAAATAACATAAAGACAGTATTAAATAAATAATACATCTTCTAAATTACTTTATTAATATATCATCCATGTCAACAATATTTATAAAAAATATGATAAAAATTAGCACTGCCTACTATCCTCGTGTGTTGATTCTTTATACGGCTTAATTATTATATTCGTACTCGTACGTTCAACTATTTCTTTAAAATAACATAGATTTGAGCAAACAATTTACAATTTTTTAAATTATGAAAATGAAAATTTTGGCTGAATAATGCTGGCGAACCGAAGCCGAAGGCCCGCCAGAGAAAAATAAAAAAAAAACCGGGAAGGCGGCAATTCAATCTTCATTTTCACAAATTTTTCTTTCATGTTTTTATTTTTACTTTCCTTGTATTCGTAATGAAAAGCACAGTGTTTACCTCGGATGAAAGTCTTTTAAGTCCCTCAAGCTCCATTGGCGCCCTCGCTACGCTCTGGCGCCAAACCCGTCTCGGGACTCAAAAAACGTGACTTTCAACACTCGGGTAACAATGTACTATTAGACATAAGCACGAGATTCTATGTTATAATAATATCGTCATCACTTCATTTCACCCACTGCTGGGTATAGGCCTCTCTCTGTAAATACCACTATAGTTACGGTCCTGTGCTAATCTCATACAGATCTTGCCCGCGATGTTCGCCACAACGTCTGCCTATCTTGCCATAGCATAATGTATTCATCTTGTTTTAATATAGCAATATAACGGAAAAATAATAGTAGTGCAAGAAAACTGTTATAGTATTGCAGAATATAAATACAAAAATGTTTGAATGATATCATAAAGTCAGTCCAGGTATCTATGGACACCGGCAAATCTACAATCACATTGGCTCTCTGCCCATTTGCCTATGAAAAACAGAGAATTTAGCTAAATGGAAAACTGCCAAGAATGTTGTCTTTACTTAAAAAAAATATTTCATGAAAAGAAATCCGCTCCGCATCCCTTCTAACTCTTTATTTGTATGGCGATCCCTTGCGGGGTAAAGTTAAAAACAGTTTTCACCGGCCGACGCGTTTGAATAAGTTTCGCTGAAGTTTTATTGAAGTTTGTAACCTTTGGTTCGGCTTGATATATGTACCGCTTGCATCCGTAGCGAACAGGACCCGTCGTGGCTAAAGTTAGTTCACTCGTAAATTATTCAACCCCTCTCCGTTACACACTCTGTCGTAGCCGACTGTTGTTTCCCTAACATTTGACACGTGTTTCTGTTTGCTGTTTTCTTTATTTTCCTCTCAAGTTAATATTGAAAGTACTAAAAAGTAGCTTTGAAATAAGTAATCTGATTCTGGTTAACTTTTGAGAGGCTAAATAAAATGTGCTTAGAAATATTTTAATTATTTGGTTTCGCAATCTGACTGAAAAAGTTTTGTTTTGTTATTGCTATGGAAAATATAAATCACGTTGCCTAATACTAGGCACCCTGTAGTATAATTGATGTCTAAATTTATAACGGACGATGATCCAAAAAACGATCAAGGTCGTGTTTTGAATCTTATTTGTTCGATTCTTCCTGCCAAAATCGATAATGAACAAAACTTGAATCTAAACAGTTGAAGACTTCGTAGCTCTGCTACGAAAAAGCTACGTGATCGCGTTGTTCGTAGTAGTTTACTTTTAAGAACGCAATCTTTTGTCTGCCGGGTCGGCTGTTAATCATGTCCTGAAAATGAAAGGATCGTATATTAGAAGAAAATTAAAGCTTTATTCATAGTGGATGCTGAAGTAGGTACGCCGGGCGTGGGAAAGTCCCACATGCTGCGTTTGTCTCGGCAATATCAGCACGACGCCACATAACTTTATCCAGTGTTGCTCGTAAATATAGCACACCTAACCCCATTATTGCTGCAAGAAAGCAAACGGTACAAGCACGGTACGAGCTCCATGAAACAGCTACTTATTTGTGTATTTACACTCTGAGAAATGGCATATTGCGGTCGTGTTTCTTACCTCAAAGCAGAAAAGTTTAGCAGAAAAATATTTTGTTCTGTTTTACCTTTATAAATTTAGCACAGCAATATTGTTACTTACAACGTTTGGATTTGTAAAAAATATAACCAATTTTCAAATAATTAAATTCTTTTGTGCTAAAATATCACATTCCGTTCCCAAATAATAACTCGATAAATATTATTCTTCCTCTTGAGATCCAGGAAAAGCAAAGTAAAAGATTTCATATTTCACGGTGATTATAAGAATTACGAGTAATTAAAAGGTAAATAAATGTTGGTTTTTGATGGATTCAGATGTATATGCAAATTCATATTCGGAGAAAAATTCTACTGCGTATTTCTGAGATTGAAATTTTTAAAACCGTCAAACTTTTAGAAAAAGATAATACAAGTTGTTTAGCAGACCGTCTGTCATACAATTGGTGACTGCAAATCTTACAATTTGCCGCATTACGGCGGCTTAACCTCTTCCAGCCTTGCAGGTAATGTGTCTCGAGTACCTAACTGTACAAAATGCTTCTTCGGCATAAATAATAACCTGTCAAAACAAAAACTTACAATTAAACTAATGTTTTTTACAAAATACACTGGAAACAATTGAGATATCTGCAGACGGAAACCAAACATCTAGAGATAGCGCAACTGATCCAAATCAGTGCCGTCAAAAAGTAAGCGTCCTCTCGAAACTATACAAAAACTGCATTGAGTATTGGTCTAATTCAATCAGGTTACTGAGAAAATTCATTATTTTTATTCGCAAGTTTCAGTGCAATAAAAGTGATTAGAATTCCATCGGGCAGCAGAAGCAGTGGAATAAGGCTGCACCATGTGTCGGTTCCCACGCCCGCCACAGACATGCGACGTTTATTAAACTCTTCACCTTTTTGTTACCTGCCGAGAGATTTATTACTTTTAATTATTTTTCATTGTACGTACCGTTTTCGTCTTAGAGCTCGCATTAAATTATTTTGCTTACGGCCATAATTTTTGTGTTAGAACGTCACGTGATTTACGGTTGCTGAAATAGTTGAAAGCAAAATTTTTCAGAAATATTATCGAGCAACAAAAAAGATTAATTTCTAAAGACTAAAGATAACAACCCCTAGAGATAGCTCTTAGAATTAGTAAGTTGAAATGGCAATGGGCAGGTCATATAGCTCGAAGAACTGACAACCGTTGGGGAACAAAGGTTCTCGAATGGCGACCACAAACCCGAAGACGAAAAGTAGGGCGCCCACCCACCAGATGGACTGACGACATTGTTAAGATCGCAGGAAGTCGGTGGATGGAAAGGGCTCAGAATCGTTCTTCCTGGAAATGTGTAGGGGAGGCCTATGTCCAGCAGTGGACTTTTTTAGGCTGATGATGAAAGATAACAACAATAACAAGAAGGATATAAATCGAAGATACTCGTACTGATACCAATCTATTTTAAAATGTGCATAAGTATAATATTAGTTTATGTCGGCTGGTTAAATAAACCTACCTTGTTTAAATATTTTGGTTTATATGAATACTTTTCATAAAAGGGTCAGGGCGTAACGGTGTGTGGTACACGCTCAATTATTGAAACAACAAATACGACTCCGTATTTGCTAATGACCACCATTTACACACTCACTGTGGGGCTAAGCGCGTATCGAGATGCTATAAATAATATAACATTGCCAAACATGTTGTGTACAGACTTTGGAGGTGAACCATAGCTAATACGGGGAGCCAGTGATTATTTTATCATATCAATTTGGTAGATTTCAGATTATGGCAGACGAAAATCCTGAAATTGTCTTATAACTGTCACGGGCGATAATGCCCTGAGACCCTTTATTATTTACCAAGTACCTTAAGATTATTTGAGAAGACGACTTGCGTGACAGTTTGCAAGCCCAACGTCGCTAATAAATATACTAACTGGTTTCCTTAGATTTTTTTTATAAGTCAGTTGTCACAGTGTCTGGTAGCTGGTTGTATAAAATAAAACAAAAATGCACGTGTACATAATGAAGAATAAAGTTTTTTTTTTTCACCCCTTAATATGAATTATCACACATGTCATGATCGAATTTAGTATTAAAATACCCGTTAAAGGTGAATGTGTACTACCATCTACCTATTTTTGCCTTGCGTGCGGGGCGAAATTACAGGCATCACACTTCCCTCAAGTTGATGAACGCATCGCGGTGCAACGTAGGGCACGTTCTTAACGGGCGCGACCTACGAGGCAACGTTTGTTATTGGCAATGGTTACCACCACCAAGGTGGGTCATTTTTATGGTAGTTCTGTCAGGGGTTGTATAAAAAAATATATAACACATTTGCTCGTAAAGGATCTCATAATTCACCCATTTCAATATCGTAATGAATGTCATCACGTACTTCTGCGTAATTGTAATGTAAAAAACAAAAAATATTACTGATTCAGTCTACTAGTAATACTGGCTGTTTTTGTTTTTTGTTAAAAAAAGTGTAACTTATAATAATGACTTGACAACATTAAAATGCCAACTGGCAACGTAATAATCAATTTTACAAATTGTTCAAATTTTTCTAACTGCTTTAGCAAGTGATTAAAGATTTATTTGGAAAGTCCGAGTTTTATTTGCTTCCTCGCAAATATAAATAAATATTATAGACAAACGCCGTAGGACATACCTACGTGCGCTTGGTAACTACAGCTCTCTTCTTCTTTCTTGCAGCAATATCGCCTCTGTTGTAATTTTCAACTTACCGCACTTATATCATAGTGTACTATTAATATAATGTAATTTAATTTCAATTCTTTATTTTAATGTTTGCATATTTTTAATGCCTCAAGTGGCGCAATTATAAATTATACAATCAATTTAACTTGAGGATAACGCAGTGGGCTGCAGTATTATTAGTCAAATAGGTAGGTAGATTTATACCGACTCTTAAACTAATTTAGTTTATTTTTATGTTGTAGCTATTTGTTGTTGCCCTGAATAAATCTTATACCTTTAAACGAGAAAATCTTGTATATATGTTATATATATATATATTTAGGATCTCGGAAACTGAGCCAATGATTTTCATGAAACTAAGTATACAGGGGTTTTCGGGGACGATAAAACGATCTAGCTAGGATTCATTTTTAGAAAATGTCCCCTTAATCGTAAAGTAAATAATCAACTTTATCATACAGATAGTGCAACTTATACCTTTAAACGAGAAAATCTTGTATATATATATATATATATATATTTAGGATCTCGGAAACTGAGCCAACGATTTTCATGAAACTAAGTATACAGGGGTTTTCGGGGACGATAAAACGATCTAGCTAGGATTCATTTTTAGAAAATGTCCCCTTAATCGTAAAGTAAATAATCAACTTTATCATACAGATAGTGCAACTTATACCTTTAAACGAGAAAATCTTGTATATATATATATATATATTTAGGATCTCGGAAACTGAGCCAACGATTTTCATGAAACTAAGTATACAGGGGTTTTCGGGGACGATAAAACGATCTAGCTAGGATTCATTTTTAGAAAATGTCCCCTTAATCGTAAAGTAAATAATCAACTTTATCATACAGATAGTGCAACTTATACCTTTAAACGAGAAAATCTTGTATATATATTTAGGATCTCGGAAACTGAGCCAACGATTTTCATGAAATTAAGTATACAGGGGTTTTCGGGGACGATAAAACGATCTAGCTAGGATTCATTTTTAGAAAATGTCCCCTAAATCGTAAAGTAAATAATCAACTTTATCATACAGATAGTGCAATTCACGAAGACGCGCCCCACCAATTTTCGGTTGAGGGGATCGCGGGGTGCGGGGAGTTTGCTCCGAGCGGCAGTCGCGAACCGTAGTCTATTCATTGTAGTGTGCGTGTGCACTCATAGGTAATTAGTGTGTACCGATAACACTCAAACATTGACGGAAGCTTGCACACATATACTATAAACGGTTAGGAGGAATAGTGGGGCGCGCCTTCGTGGATTGCACTATCTATAAAATCATAACTCCTAGCGCCATCTGTTGATTAAGTCATGAGTTAGTGGGACAGAGAACGCCATCTATTGACGAGTAGTGGAGTTTATTATTATGTCGGTAAGATCGAAACATATTAATATTTAATCAGTATGTAAGTAATTCGTATTTAAATATAATTCACAACAACAGTTTACCAAAAAAAAATACCGAGCGAAGCTCGGGCACCAACTGCTAGTAAATAAATAATATAGAAAATTTGATTTAGTCAGTACTTTGGAATTGACTAGGACTTGCAGGGTTTTTAAGTTAACTTTTTATCATCAAACACAGTAAGAAAATTAATTCTAGCTCCAGCGCTAAGTCCCTTCATCGGTATTCAGCGGCCACAGTAGAGTTCATTAAAATGCGACGAACAATAAACGTTGGTCCCGGTGGACCTTTTGTGACTGCGAGTTTTAACCACATTTCAATCCGTATTATTATGAGGCTTATTGTTGATAGTTATTCAACTGAGGCTGGATTTCAATGCTTTGTAAATTGCAAAGCTTTGTCATCTGCGATATATATACATATATGCGATAATATCGATATGAGTTCAATCACCACTTCACACGTGACAAACGATTCGTGTCATGAATTTTTGTTTTTTTTTTGGGTATTTATATTGAATTTTGTAGGTATTTTATTGTCTATATACTATTTGCAGTGTTGTTCCGTAAATAATTTTAAGAGCGGGTAGTGCTAGAATTTGAGATTTAAAAAAAAAAATTCATAACGAAATAACTACGTGACATTTTAAAAATCACAAAAGGACTAAATGTAGACTATACATTTGAGATTAATTCAAATTGAAGTGTGTTAAAAAAATATACTATTTTTTTAACACACTTCAATTTGTCCAATCGACAATTAGTCCTTTTGCGATTTTTAAAATATCACTTAGTTATTTAGTTATGATTTTTTTTTTTTAAATCTAAAATTTTCGCACGACCCGCTCTTAAACAAATCCTACATAATAATGTGGAAAATGAAATATGTATTATTGCACGTAATTTTTATCAGCTATTACCAGTTAGTTAGTTAGTTTTTTATTATTCTTAGTTTTGGGTATGAAAAGTCCATCAAGTCAATCAAATAATTTTTTTAACAATATAATTATGTCTTTAGACAAGGCGAAAATAAAAAATCCGTTCTCAAAACTTTCATTTTCATTCTCAAGTCTGGAAATGATTTTTTTTACAATTTATAGGCTTGCGTTTGACCGTAATCTGACTTGCTGTTAAGTGATGATGCGACGGTGTAGCACGCTTACCTAGAAGATCAAAGTTGTAGGAGTTCGGAAAGATAGACGCCGGCAAGGAATTTCACTCCTTGGCTCCTTGGCTGTGATTTACAAGTTAAAAATACAGAAGATTGCGGGGATATTTAATAAAATAAGAAAATCATAACCGGTACTTTATAACCGTCACATGCTGTGCAAGGTAAATTTAAAATAGGCTAGGAGCATGCAACGCGACGACGCCCAAGCGCTGTTCGCTATATCTATGAGTCTGCGGCCCGCCCCGCCTGGATTTCCATACTCGGCCATATAACCGCCGTAAATTAACTGAAACCACTACACATTATGGATTTTATAATAACTTATTCGGAGCGAAATTTATATTATGCGGTATTTTAATAAATTACTATGCACTTACATTTTTAAATTAACGATGTTATTTCTAGTTTTGTATACGATTAAATTTTTAGGTTTTGACCGAAAAATGTAATCTATCTGTAGATAGATTGCTTCTTCGGTTAAATAAAAGGTTTGATGACAAGGATAAATTTGGATAAATATCACGTCATATTCACCCATGATGTGGTATTAACTAACTACTTTTTATTTACTTCACTGATACAAAAGCAGTTTGTTACCCTAAGAGATGTCCATGTATTCAGCTTCCTCAAACACAAATTTCAAATTATAGAAACACCAATATTTAAAGCATAGTTAGAGAAATAACAAAATTGAATCAACATTCAGCAGCAAAAAAAAACGATTACTAACGATTGATTGAGACTTTAAAGTTGTGGTTGCTGTTGTAATATTTTCCCAGATTCTTCACTTGTTTTTTCTTTCAGTTTATTCACTATCACCAACCGTTTTCCCATGCTAACGGCAGACCACGCTAACAGATGACAGACCTAACCTATAAGTATAGTAAACGCAAAACTTTAAAGCATAATTGGAGCAATCAGCATCAAAAAGTACAGGTCTCTACCTTGAAAACTCTTTGAGTTAGAAAACTTCATTTGTATACACCTAAGTAAGTACTTGTGACCGAGTGGTAATGGCCCCCATTACCGATCGTCGTCCTAAGATCACGTTTGTGTTTAAATCCGGTCGTAGACCGGATAGTTTTTAGGGGTTCCGTAGCCAAATGGCAAAACGGAACCCCTATAGATTCGTCATATCTGTCTGTCTGTCCGTCCGTATATCACAGCAACTTTTTCCGAAACTATCAGAGCTATGATGAAACTTGGTAAATAGATGTATTCAGTGAACTGCATTAAAATTTTCACACAAAAATAGAAAAAAAAACAATCGATTTTGAGGGTCCATCTTTAGAACTGAAACTCAAAAAAAAACTTTTCATCAAACCCATTCAGTGTGGGGTAACTATAGGTAGGTCTTTAAAATGTTGTTGTGGTTTTCAATATAGTTTTTTTCTAAACTGTAGGTATAGTTTGCGCGAGAGACACTTCCAAAGCGGTAAAATGTATGCCCCCCCCCCTGTAACTTCTAAAATAAGAAAATAAGAAAACCAAGAATAATAAACTTTTCAGGATAATGTTCCATCAAAAACATACCACAATGCATTGAAGTTATGAAGGCCTTTGAACTTGACTAGCAGCACGACAACGAACGGATTGAGACGTTCAAGCTCAGACACGACCCATTCAAAAGACGCTCTTAAACGGAAGTATACGAGCCGTAAAATACGATTTCATGCATGCGTAGGTTTGTGTGAACAAATATGTACGGTTGACAACGCACGACCTCTGCCAATAAACCTCATCGGTAAAATATTTTTAGTAAATTTATTTTTATATCTTTTTTGGAATTTACTTGGAAACGGAACGGATTTCGTAGCTAAAGTGGCTTTTAAATACATATTAATTATCTGCAATAAACTCGTTTGTGCCTGGCATCCTCTAAAAGGTTATTAAATCGAATTATTTTGTACTACTTGCAAACAAAGTGTATTCTCCTGAATTAATTACATGCAGATTCATGGCTGGATACGTTCTCCGAGCAATCAGCAATACGTACGTATGTCGCGTCCCCGGCGCCTCGTCCTTCGAGTTCAGTCGTTTTGAATATTGCATTTAGTGCCACTATCTCTACGACCCTCGCCCTTAGTGCCACTACTTTCGCTTTTAGGGAGAATTGACCTGTAAATTGTCGAGAAACTTTATTATAAAATGAATAAAAGTAACGTTTTGATTTAAATTATTCAAAGTAGCACAAATGAAGGGGACTGTGATCTGTTTTTGCATGATAAATTATGTAAATAGCCCAATCCTTAGTCAAAAACATACTTGAACTGAACACTGTGGGTGTATCATTTGGCATCAACTCTCTCCGTTTCATTTCATTTGAAACTTTTGGCAATTAGCTTTCTGATAAAAATACCAGGTTAAGTCCCTGTTACCTTGTCTACGTAAGCAACATTATCGTCACGAATTTAAACTCACTTATGGTATAGTAAAGTAACTACACTAGCATGAACTGCTGAAATGTCGAAATCTCTATTTTATATTGGACTCAACCCCGCGTTCAAATACATTTTTCCAATGAGTTTTCCTGTCAAAAAATAATATATGCACAATGCTAGTATTCTCAAGCGGTGAAGGAAAAAATCATGAGGAAACCAGCATGTCGAAGATCCTAAAAAGTCGAAAACATAATATTTTGAGTGCACGAAAGGACCTTCAGCGAGACGCACTTGAAATCCTTTCACCACACTGGCAAAGAACTAGTGACACGATGAGAAGAAAAAGTAGTAGAAGTTGAAAAGCTATATCCAAACAGCGGCTGATAACATTTGGAAGCCCGAGGAAGCAAGTATGCAGCTAATACGTTACTCAAGAACAAAGTGCCTCGTTTGCGCCAAGACCAATAGAATAGTCGGACAGTGCATTAGTTAAATGGATCCGCTTACAGTAGGTATAGTTCCGTCTAAGTTGCTCCACAATCCGAGAAACTTAGATTACTACTGTTTGGAGATTGCAAGCCGTGTCGGCAGCAGATGAAATGTCAATGCTGATGTCAGATCCGATCTTACGAATTCAGAAGCACAATTTTGGGCAGGATCCAAAGCCGCACATCTATGCGATTTGCGGTACCCAAATTATGTCGTTAATCAATAGTATTACAAGGATCACTTTGAAATGTCTTAAAACTAGGTGAGTTCTAGGCTCTAGGCTCTAGGCTCAATCCTAGAAGAACAGGCAACAAACTACGACTTAGTTCCTTCCGTTTTTTGTATGATCCTTTTACAAAATGATAATAATAATATCATTGAAGGTCCGCTTCAACAATAATACAAAAGCAAAAGTTTCAAAGCTAGCACACACTACGCTTCAAAGTAATAATAAAGTACCCACACAAGTATATAAAAAAAAAGAAACTTACTTACATGTAAACTCGTAAAATACGACATTGCATTGACCGCATACCTAAGTATGAATAACGTAGGTTTAACCCGGAGAATTCAAATCAGAAGTTTTATCAATACCTAATTTCGTGATGAATGCGTTTTGCGATAGTTTCGATACTCACTTAGCCATATTAGTGCCAATTAACTCTGTAACCTCAGCGTATATGGCCAATTAAATAGAGTGATACTGTACTGCCATTACTAGCCTGCGTTGTTTACATCAATTAACAACCGTGTTAATTTTAATGCTCGCATCTGTTGCCGGCTTTGTGTGGTGTGCCTTTATAGAGTTTGTACACCGTGTAAATATGTACATGGGTAGGGCACTGTCATGATACACCTAGACACAACATACCTTTACCTAATTTCGGGGGCTATATTGCTGTGTGAAATGCTACCTTTTTTATATTTTATAAAAAGTTGGCAGAAAGAAGAGAAAAGGAGAGTAAAAATAACGAACAAACCCCAAGAACGAAAGCGCCTTAATATTAATGTATATTAATGTGAGCAATTACCGTAACGACGCATAGAAACGACTTGCTGCATCTAGTAGGAAATAAAAGTTTTAGTCCAATCGTAGGTGTAAGATGAGAGATCAGACGGGTGCTCAAATACTTACGACTCAAGCAATAAGGGAAATTATAAAAAATACACACAAAACAGCTGTTCCTGTTTGGAGTCGCAGCTACGCTTATCAAAGTAGGTACCTAGTGTAGGTACTTACTTACATCATATCTACTAAGTTACCGTTTAAAGCTGAAGTCAAAAACTCTACCTTGAGTTATCACCTTAGATTGTTTAAATGATTTGTCATTATGTATATTCATCATACTATGTAGGTATACTTATCTTATACCTTTAAACGAGAAAATCTTGTATATATATATATATTTAGGATCTCGGAAACTGCACCAACAATTTTCACAAAATTTAGTATACAGGGGTTTTCGGGGGCGATAAATCGATCTAGCTAGGATTCATTTTTAGAAAATGACGAGAAGTTGGTGTTTTGCAATAATCAAACATAAACTCAATATACGACTGTTCCTGCCATCTATTGGCGATTGTGAGCAACTAACTACAAGCTAGAAGGCGTTGTTAATTAAAAATAAGCCAATTAAGATACGACTCTTCCTGACATCTATTGGCAAATAATAATACTATTTTTTTTTAACCCGAGCGAAGCTCGGTCATACCGGCTCGTATGTATTTATAGTAACATTTATTATAGCTGTTTGTTTATAGAATTTATATACTGTATGTATTTTATTTAAGTAAATATGTATATATTTATGTATGTATGTAGTCTATATTCATTTAGGTACTTATTATGTAAATATCCTTTTTTATTGTTCTTTACTGTTATTTCTTAGTGCACCCTAGCCAACCATCTTATTATTCGATTCTCTCCATCCAAAGGTTGTCTGGAAGAGATCGCTCTTCAGCGATAAGACCGCCTATTGTACATTAGTATGTTTTAAATTATTGTACCATTGTTAGTTTTAAGGTGTGCAATAAAGAATGTTCTATCCTATTCTACTAAAATACTTATCAATTAAACACATTTTTAATATTATATCAGCTTGAGGTAAACATTATAAAGACCATAATAATTAAGTTTCTTAGATGCTCGAACTGTAACGAAGCGGGCTGAAAACTAATTAACTATAGAAAGGTGAAAGACACAGACATGGTGGGTGGAGGTTACTGGCAGAATGCAATGCCACAGGTCGTGGTTTTTATACCCCTTTTTAATGTTACTTCCCCGTTTATGACACTATAAAGACGATACTGGCCACTACGCGTAATGAAATCCTGTTTCAATACCGTAAGCGTTCCGTCGTTAACAAGTAACGATTCTAAATCGATAAGTTATTTTAGTATTTATATAGGTATGTAATTATAATGAAACTATACACGGAACCATTATACGAGACACAGAATTCATCGGTAGGTATATGTATTTTTTTGTAATTAAAAAATAAGTGCTTCAAAGTAGGTACAACTAGAAATTCTTTGAGGATAATATTATCATATACATAACTTGATCTATATATTATGAAATTGATAGTTGCATACCTATTCACCAAACTACGAGCAGATAGGTGGAAAGAGCGGTGATTGCATTTCAATTTCCTTAATAGGCGCAAACAGTCTTTGTGTCGCCCGCATGAGATGATACAGCTGACGCTGATCCAACATTCAGGATGTTCATGGCTGACATAGTTCGAACTATGCATTACTGGATTGGTAATCAGTTTAGATGTATATATAGGTGTAAAGGTGCACTGAGCTGATAATAGTGAGAATATTGAATGTGAAATGCAAAGTGCTGGTGTTAAGTATGTGTGTACGCATTTTCTTCTTCTTCCTACTGTGTCACTAGTTCTTTAGAACCAGTGTGGTGAACTTGAAATGCGCCCCAGAGTGAAATAAGAGGCATGTGAGGTTTGATACTTACATGCCTTGATTGACGCAGGAAAGTGCGTCATAGGGAATGTTTTTAAAGTGCGTGGGTATGCTTTGTTAGATGTAATAGTTATGGTCATCGCTTAACACCAGGTGGGCCTGTAAAATAAAACTAAAAAAATAAAGGTGTTTGGTAATACGTTATTGTTTTCTTTACGAAGTTTATAGACTATAAAATTATGTAAATCGCTCTTTCTCTCTCTCCCACTTTCTTAGGTAAGTCATATTTTTCTTATTTTGCTCTCGGAAATGGCAAAGTATATTCTGATAAATAGTGTTTAAATCGATAGCTTCATAAAGTAAATTCTAAAGTCGCTTTACTAGCAGATCATCTTACTTTTGTGGTCATCACACAAGAGCGGTACAGATGGTTCTTCTGATACGAACTGACACAGCAAGCTTGTCCGTTTTATTTTATTAAAATGATGAAAACATAATTTACCCAACACTCGTCAAATAAAATTACAGCTCCTTAGAGACTGTGATATCGTTACAAGACCGTGAATTTGTTATCCCTCCGGGACACAACCCCATTATCTTATCCCCATCCAAGCGTTTTCATCCCGATGATTCGCAATTATTTCCTTACTTCATTTTTCTGCCAATGTTGGCTCAAAGCCTGTGGTTTACCAACATTATGTTTCTTAATAATTAATGATAATTTCTCAGAGAAGTAAGGAATATTTTTTTTTATTTCAAACAACGATGCACATGAAAGTTCTCACTAGAAATTTTAGCAAAAACTTTTCCCCAAAATGAAAGCTAAAATCATACAGTTAACACGGATTACATAAAGCAGCCCAATGTCAAGTAAATTTCCACTACTGATTCAGCAAATTTTGAAGCGGAACAATCTATTATTAGGTGACATGAAAAAAATCAGGCCTATGTTTTTACATCTGAAAGTATAGTCAGCGGCTAAAGTCCTTTAAAAAAGATGTTGTCTTTTTCGAAAGTTGTCGTTTTCGGAAGCTGACATTCCAAAAAGTTGCCGTTCTCGGAAATTGTCGTTTTCGGAAGTTGTCGTTGCCACCCTGAAGGTTTCAAACATTTAGCATAATAATGCACATTGTGTATGAAAATAAATCCTTTCTTCTTAATCTTTAACAAACAAGATAGGTATACCAACATTGTGAAAGACTAGTGCCTGAAGTAAGTTCGTTAGAACCTGTATTATAGGCCACCAGGCCCCACTCTGCGAACCAATTATCTGGTCTTTATATTTTATTTTATTTTATTTATCAAAAGCATTACAAACTAACAGCCTAGCCTATGAAAAAGACCAACAAAAAATTTAATAACATCAAGAGTTAGGAGTGCAGAAGATGTTGATAGTAGATAAGAAATAAAAAGACAAGATAAAGAAATAAAATAAAACATTCAAACAAGTATAATGGAAAATGAAATCAAGCAAGTAAGTAAAAAATAAAGTAGTATGTATTTTTATTGTTAGGATGATAGGAAAAACATTTACAATTCAATTCAGCAAAATTTACTGATACTGACAATATTGCGATTCGAATAGTTGAAAAGTATCCGAGTTTATCCATATAAAGTCAGGGGTGACGACGTGGAACACGTATCGTCTCGTTCGCTAATCCTTTACCCGCTCCGGATAGAGGCATCCGATCCAACATGGATCCAACTTTGCTTCGAAGCTTTCTGAAACGGTTCAGCTTTGGGACAAGCATTGTTGACATTCTGCTTCCTACTAAAAATGCAAAAAAAACTTGGATGTAAGCGGGTTTTAATTAATCTTAGTGTTAAAACTTTCAGCATTATATCTTACTGCGTATTTCTTCAATTAAATCATTGAATTTACAAAATCATGAATTATATAAGGGTCACCCTATATGATCCGTGACTAGAAAAAGATACAGTTTACTTTTTATCTGGCTGATTTCTTGACTGGCCTCTCAGCTCAGTTGTTAGTAGGCATGGGTTCGATCCCCACTGAGAATTATTTGTGTAAATAAAAAATGTGTGTAAAAATACTGGTTCCCATCGTACAAGCTCTCCTTAATTTGGGGCTAGATAGTGATGTGTCGACTGTCTACCATATTTATTTATTTATCTGAGTTCATCCATGTAAGCGGAGACGCGTATGAAAGAGAGTGCAAGTAGAACAAGAGTGTAGTAATAAGGCTAATAAATAAAAGAATAGAAAAAACACATTGTAAAACGCAATACATTACTGTAGTGTAAGTACAATAAAATGACGTCTACGTAGCTTCTACGCCGTAGAACAATGCTACGAACTTACGGCCTGCGCACACGCACAACGCTGTCAGATATCGCTGTCAAATTTGACAGCGTTTCATTGATCGCTATTGCCAGCGACCTAGAGGTGCGCAGGCCTTTATAGTCAAAAACAATATTATTTCAATTAAAATTACCATGAAATTGATCGATGGAAACTGATTGCGATAAAGTAACATTTTCTTGGAGCTACATAAATGTAAACTAAAGTTTAGTTGAAAAGTCTTCCGTAGAATCTTGATTTCATCCAATCGCTTAACCCTCCTAGGAAGCATTTACACCGATGTTTCCATTGTGAGATCCTCTAACTCGACTTACCTCTCGTGAATAACGTTTTCCAGTTGTTATTCCGTATGTGAGATACGTGTGTCGAAGGAAAAAAACCTGACGAGCATTTAATCTTTGTAATTAAATTTTTGCAATATTGTCTAACGTATTTGAACATGGTGTATGTGAAAAGATAATAATAAATGAAATGAAATGAAATAATGGCACAATGATAATATGACATGGAACAATAAATTCGGGCATGAAAACGATTGCAATACCAATTCATGTTTTTTTTATATTTCAGTTTTACTCATACACTAAATCTAGATTTATCCTATGACTTTTTCTGTATTACGCCTATCTCGAGACACGCGCATTAAATAGTAGGGATTTAGCAATAAATTATAACATCGCTTAAAATATGAGACAGGTGATGGTAATCATATTTTTTTTACATTAAATCATAATTCGTTGTAACTTGGACTTAATTATTTCGCTTATAATTTTTCTTAAATTCTCCACTCACATAAATAAAAAGGTTTCAACTGACTTTTTAAAAAGCTGTTTGGTTCTGTTAAAAGATTCTGGCGTTAAATTTTTCAGTAGTTTCTTACTTGCACTCGGATTAAATTTTAAACTTCAACTGACTATCTTCATAAAGTGGACTGAGGTAAATTTATCCAACTTACCTATAAACGTGCTATTTACAGGCTTAGCTCGGGTTAATTATTAGACTTCTAAACATTTCACTAAATCATTTCAACATTATCTAACTTCTAAACATTTCAGCCTAAGAGTATACTATTTACTTAAGTTTGTTATTTTTAAGCATTTTTTAAGTGAACATTTCTTTAATCTTGAGCATTTTCTGATGTTGGAAAAAACTAGTTAACTCGCGTTACTGCGACCGCGACACTATCGCGTAACCGACACTTCTTCGGCAAAGATGGACAAACTTCGCTAAGAGTCTGTTCGCTCGCAGGCAGCCAAGGAAAGACAAACACACACGGAATTGTTCAAGACTTTACTTCTGTCAGCATTGTTTTTAGGGTTCCGTAGCCAAATGGCAAAAACGGAACCCTTATAGATTCGTCATGTCTGTCTGCCTGTCTGTCCGTCCGTATGTCACAGCCACTGTGAAATTTGATTGATGAAAGTAAGTAGATGTATTCTGTGAACCGCATTAAGATTTTTTTACAAACATAGAAAAAAAACAATTAATGTTGGGGGCTCCCCATACTTAGAACTGAAATTCAAATAACTTTTTTTCATCAAACCCATACGTGTGGGGTATCTATAAATAGGTCTTTAAAAATGATGTTGAGATTTCTCATATAGTTTTTTTATAAACTTAATAGATTTCGCGAGAGACACTTTTTTTTTCTTGTTTTTTTTTTAATAATAATAATTTATTTCCAAAACAAGCACTAACACTAATACATATACTTCCAAAGTGGTAAAATGTTGGTCCCCCCCCCCCTGTAACTTCTAAAATAATAGAAACTAAAAAATTATATTACTATGTAAACTTCCAACGATATTTGGTTTGAAAGAGATCTAGTTAGTAGTTTTTTTATAATACGTCATCAATCGTAAACCGCAATGTACCTTTCGACAAACTACTAAAACTTCTATAAGTATTATATTACTTACTGCTACGGAACCCTTCATGGGCGAGTCCGAGTCGCAATTGGATACCATTGGAGTCCAAGCGCCAAATTTCATTTTTTGATTTTTTCGCATTTTCGTAATCACTAGGGCATAATTAAGCCATAGAAAAAACACTCTTGCAGCCAGCTTCACTCTAAGTGGTATTTTTTGATACCCAGTCCAAGCGCCTTCTATAGCAAACTAAGTATTTTGAAATGCAATACAAGTCCAACAACCAATTTAAAACTAACAACCAAATTTTATGATGAAAAAGCACCTTTCCATTAAACATTACTAGTCCAAACGACGTAGTGTTACGCATCAGTAGTATACGCGACAGTTGTTTGTAACTTCTGAACGTAATCTTTGTTTGGGTGGAAGGAGATGCTGGCAGAAGAACCCAAGTCATGTTTAAGGAAGCACATATTATACTAGTTTACCAAAGTAAAAAACTTAATTCTTTGGTCAACTTAATTGTTGCGGAGAACAGAATAAAAAAAATAAAGGCCAGAATACACGTATAAAGATAAAGATTAAAATCTTTTATTGTAAAACTGTGTATAAAAGATCTTAAAAGTAATTATGTTCCAACAGCTTACCTATTTCGGGCGTACAATATAGCAAAAAAGTTTAAAAATAGACCTGATGATCTCTCCTCGAAAAGCACCCTATATTTCTGAAACTGCAATTAATACTTTATACTCCACAAGACTACAAGAAAGTTATGGCAAGCTGCAGAACAAAGAATCACAAATACTGAAGAAAAGGAAAAGGCTATTGTCAACAGAAAAAAGATAACAGTGGGCGAGAAGGTCAATAATAATTGGTTAAGAATAAACCAGATAAAGGAAACCTAAAATCATCCATTGCCTCATTATGTCAAGGCAGGAGCAGTAGAAGAGGAAGAAAGCTTAGAAATTGATGTAAAGAAAAGAAAGGGTAGGAAAGGACAAAATGTTTCAGAGAAAAAACTAAAAGATTTAAAATCACTGTTTCATAATATCCCAAACGACGCTATAGCATTTGACAAAGATTTGATTTCTGATGACACGATTGAAGATGATATTGTTGTTGAAGGTGTTGATGGCCATTTAGGTTTTTGATCCGGACTTTATTGAAGAAGAGTAGATTTATATATTATTTACCTACTCCATCCTACATCCTACCCGATATGTTCTGGGTTTGGGGTTGGTGTTGACCAATAATATCATCAATCATTTTTCTGTCTGTCTGAAAGCTGAAGATATATCTGAGATAGTCCTTATCTTGTTTTAAATTATTATTGTTTATTAAATTATGATAATTATATTGTTTTATTTTCTGGACATACTATCAGTGCCATTTTAATAGTTTTTTATCAATCCTCTGTAACATCTAATATGCTGAGTAAATACGGAAATTCAAGGGTTTTTTATTAAACGATAAGAAAACAGTCCAGGAAACATTTTTATGTTATACTTATACTCATTTTGCAAAATGAGTACATCATATTAATTCGTTTCCACGTGCACTTAAAGCTAATCTTCCAGAATAAATAATTATTTTGTCTCTTGGACTCGTTTTGCAAAATGAGAACATCATATTTATTAGGAGTCCAAGTGCATTTTTAAAGATATATTTTAAAATAAAAACATGTTTTGTGTTTTTTTCTTGTAACATGTTAAATTACAAATATAAGCTTCGATGTACATAGATTTACTTTCTGACGATGCAAATGCAAATCTTCTACCAATAAAAACGCGTTTATGTAATTTCCCAAAAAACTGAAAATGGCGCTTGGACTCACTATGCATAACTGTATCCAATTGGCCGCTTATTTAGTTAAGTTTTACTTCAGTGTCAATTTCACTATCTAGCCTAGAATGGGTCATCACCAACCAAGTTAATCCATTGCTAGCCCCTGTCTCTTACAAGATGCACTACTGAGCACTTCTTTCTCTTCTCTTTCTTCGGCTCTTCTCCAGTGTCTTCTCACCTCTTCAAAAAGGCCCCTTATTACGCGGTCTCCATTTAAATACTCGTTTGCTCCAACGAAATTTGGGATAGCTAGAAAACACAGTTGAAAAACAAGGCTAGACATAGATAATTAATATTCTTACCAATGTCACAGATAAGATAATACTATACTAGTACCAGCTTTGCGTAAGCAAAAGCGTGTTTACTGCTCTGTGAGTACCAATGTCAATGGATCTAAGTTATTAATGTAATAATACTTCAATATTCTACAGTTAAGTATTAGTTTATTATACAGTTCATAACGGTACTGTTTGTAAAGTACAAAATATACTTTCACAAAGTATCGGGAAAATGTGATACGCGAATTGAACGAGAATCACTTCTGTCTAATATGTAATAGGTCGGTGATGTTATTGCGCAAGTTTCCGACTTTATTGATAGAGTTTCCGAAGTAATTCCACGACCACTGGTGTATTCAATATTCTGGCAACAGTAGCCACAATATGAAGCAAGATGGTAAGAAAAACACAGTGCTCAATAACGCTTTTATTTTCAACATAGGCAACAGAATATCAAAACCTTTCCTTCATAAATTGAATACTATTTTTGAGGAATTCCCGTATCATAATTGTCATCACGTTGAATAAGTAATGAACTTATTGAACGATGGACGTAGGCCTCCTCCTTATATTTTCAAGAAGAATTCCGAGCCCTCTGTGATCATCACAAAGTCATATTATCATCGGTCCATTGAAATTGCCGGTGTAATGAAACTCTAGAGTAAAGGTTTAAAAAACCTAACTTGCAAAGATTTAAAGTGAAAACATTGTATGTGCATTTTGTGTAGGCATGAGCTAGAAAAAAAAGTATCAGTGTTAGTAGCTAAAACAACCTAATAATGTGGTATTAAACATGATAGAATTCGCAAACTTTAATATTGCCAAGAGTAACCGCTTTTGACTAGAACAAGCACATTATAAGAGTTTGAAGATGCGAGATATTGTGTGCAGAATTCTTTGTCAGGTTAGGTTTCTAACAAATCACGTGGTCGTCCCCTAAAAGTTTATAATAGAGTAAAACGCGTGAGGTTATAATAATTAGAACTCATGTGTGTTAATAAAATATGCATAATTTTCACTCTACTTGTGATTAATATTTTGACATTTATACATATATTATTATGTAACCTATATTTAATTTATTTATGTACTGGATATAAGAGCATTTTGATACAAATATTTATTGATCGCAGTCTGAAAATAGAATTATGAGTTAATTTTATGACACATAATGATGCTTCATTCGTCAATAGTAACGTAGAAAAAAATCCGATGATCCTTCACTTCACTTCTTCTTCCGATTTTCAGACAATTATAAGGATCACCTTAGAATTGTCTGAAAATCGGTAAGGAAAATGAAAGCAGGACAGAGGGTCTCAGCGACAAATCACTGCCGCCTTAATCGCCTTGAGGGAAATGGCTTCGGTGCATTTCATCGGGAATTCCTCTTTTTAATATGAGCATCGATTCCAATTACAAAAGATCAAAGAATCGCCGCGCGGCCCACTTCGTCTTTGTTCAAACGAAAGATGAATTATTCAAAGAGCTGGAAACGTTTCAATTGGCCAGCTATAAAAAAGAAAACGGTTCGTTGCTTCTTCCACTAAATTAAAATTTCTTTATTTTATCTATTTTAATGTCACGAACAATTTGAAACTTACCATTTACAGACTTTACAAAGATGTACATCTATTTACACAGTCTGCTGCACTTAGCTAGAACATCAATTGAATCCAATTACTCCTTAACCTCATCATGACCAAAGCCATAGTATGCAACTAGGTGAGCTATTGATTCAGCCATTCACATCAATATTGACCCTGAAAACCTAATTTCAATGGTAAAGTTAATCAAAAGTAAAAGTAGAGGCTGCATGTATGTCTATTCCACACACAATTAGAAAAAACATTTAGGTTATCTTTTCGTACTTTTTTGCTTTAAAATCCTTTCACCACACTTGGTTCGCAAGAACCAGTGACACGATTAAGAAGAAGAAGTTCTTTATTGTTAACTTTTGGTTCGTAATCACAACCTTAGAATTAAAGTGTCACTACCACTAAATTATGCTCAAGCAGGACAATATTAATCAACGAATAGTAATAAAAGCAAGTTCTTAATTTTTACTAGAGGATTTATGTTGGCGACACCTGGCGGGTGATTGAGAGAGCAGGCCGTACGCGAAATTATTAAAGCGTAATTTATGCTCGCAATTTGTACGTAACTTGAATTCGTTCCTTGTGTCATTCATCATGGCTGCCACCAGCGAAACGATTAATTTCGACAATCATCTGTAAAAACGGCAGAGTTGTGTACGTGCCATGCTAGTGACTGTTCGAACTGTAATAAATGTCTTTATTAAAATTTACAACAGGCTTCGGTGACTATTAATATCATTGGTTTAATTAATAAATGTGGCAAAATAAATTAAATTTATATTAAACGATTTGAAATCCTTATAAACTGACGGGTGCGACTAGGTTTTGATTGCAACAAAAGATACGCAATCACCCCACTGGTAGACTTACTGCGGATAATAGATTGCAAAATAGTATTGTAGGAAGATTTTTCAAAATCTACTACACCCACCCTTTGTGCTGTAAGAACTTGTATTGATTGTAAAAAAACCCATCAAAATAAAACAACAGAGCAGAGCATCCAGCGAGCTCAAGTATACATTCACTGTTGATAAACAATAAAAACCAAAAAGCTATGTTGCTTTTAGAGATAATAACAGAGAAGGAATCCTATTTCATATGTTTTATGTTGGGATCAATGAGTTGAACGCCAGCAAATGACAGCACCGCCGGCTAAAAAATCATAAAAATAAACTTTTATAAGACAAAGACTAACATGAAAAATAAAATAAGAACTACCGCACGATACCTACCCTCAAGCTCAGATTCAGTTGTGCAAAGTAAGTATTTAAATTATTTAATTAAGGCCACCACCAGTAAGATATTCTAATCAAATAAACTTACGAACCTAAATAACATAGACGAGCAAACAACCCCATGTACATACCTTTATTATGTTTATTCACTGCCGAGGGCGCTATACATTATACTTACTATACAAATATGTACATCACTTTTTTTTACAAAAAATTATGACATTTGACTATTAGACGAGATAGTTTTCATAGTTTGGGGCTAAATAGTGCATAAAATTGTGTGCAATGTATATTTCGATATTTGTATTTATTTATGTCCCCTACGCTCAAAACCAATCGAATTTATATCGCCATCTTCATTTTGGAAGCACATTCGTTTTGCAAACAAAATTTCCCGCTCAAGTTTATAAAGATTTAACAGTAGATAAAGATAACTTTTCCGACAGTGATGGCGGCGCGTCCGCTTCCTGTCGCTTTCCGGGGAAGCCCCTCGTTAATTTTATTTTAGTAACGCCTCACTTAATCTAATACCAGTTTGTACGCAGTCTACGCAAATTTCGAAGTGTGGTGTGTTTTGTTGGGCTTTCGTCGAAGTAGGTTGTTTTGGCTTTATGTTTGCCTCACAAATTACCGTGATGTTGTTCTCGAAATTTCTGTTAACTGTTTTTCGATCAGAAAATGAAATAGTTCTATCAGTTTTGTGAACAATAAAATATAACTTTTGAAACTAGGTATCATGATTTTTAACACTATTTTATGAAACAACGAGATATTTACCATGATTAAATTTTGTGAGTTTTGACTTCTCCGATATTTCGGCACAGTTGCATGCACCATGGTGCATACAACTCAAAACATATCACGGTGCATACAACTCAATATGCAACATAAATTTAATTATGGTAGAACAATAAAATAGTTTTTTTTTTAATTGTCATTATAGACTGAGGAATGTCTACTGCTGGGCGTTAAGCCTATAATGCCTATACATTTTCATGAAGAAAGACTTTAAGCTTCCATCCACTGACTTCATGCGATATTTACATTATCGTACATGGGTTGGGGGCTTCTTGTTTTGCTAAGCAAATCGTACGACTTCATTCGAATACCAGCGGTTCTCAGTTTTGTTCATCATTGAAAATGTTATTCTTTCCAAATGTTTTCAAGAATTTAAACCTACCTACCATGAAGGAGAAAGTAATGAATTAAGTTTCTATTCAAATGAAGCATTTAAATAAGAACCGGCTACAATAAAAATTAAATCGTACCAAAATTTGATCTTTCTCAATGGACCCTTAATTTATACCAATATTTTACAAGAAAAGGTCCTGTATTGACTAATAATTTTTATCAATTTTGTACCTTATCTTTTAAATTTAAATAATAATTATACTTATTGTAAACCTATTTTTAGAAATAAGTATTAATGTAATTTATTTAGGTTTTTCTTATTATTGTACATATCTAATAGCTATCAACTGATTTACCTACATCGGATTAACACAATTTATCCAACCTCAGCTTAACCCGTTCACGGCTTGTTTTCTCTTCAGATGTTGATCTGAGATTGCTACACCCACATGATCCAATTACGTAGTCTGAATGTGAATACTAACCATTGTTAGCTCCTTCCTTTACGCTCGGTTTACAATAAGCCCTTTCATTACACAATCGGAGTAACTTGTTAGCAATCATGTGGTTGTAATTTGTTAATTAAGCTAAATAATCCGTAGACCACTAATTACTTACTGTGTTATAGCACAAACCCCAGCCCAAGAGGTGGCATCGCATGAATAGGAATTATAATACATAATATCGAACCAGAGCTCGTATATCAAAATAATTGCAGACAGTACTTATCTATAAGGGTAGGTTTCCTTAAAAAACGTGCTAAAAATAAAACTACTCGCAGCCTGAAATACTGAATAGTGCATTATGATATGATTGGAAGATTGATAATAATAGATTGAAAATAAACGCAAAAACAACGTCGTGAGCATGTTTAAAAATATACCAGCTACGTTTTACATTACTAATAATAGTGTCAGATGGATAAAAGTACTTCAATAATTAATAAAAGTAACTATTGATCGAATGCAATTAAACATAAACTTCCTCGACTTAGCAAAACGAAAGCAGTTTTGATACTTTAATTCGATTCAAAAGGCTGGAAAAGTCAAGGTTCGATTAACACCCAAAATGGTGAAAATTTTCCAATCAGCCCCCGTAAATTGGAAAACTTTTATATGCGTTCAAAAGTCCAGGTGTATTTCTATCGGTATGGTCGGAACTGGGGGAAGTTTTTGTTCAAATGGGCTCCGAAAAACGATTTAATTTGTAACTTTTTGAACGTTACCTACTTATTGAAATTTTACACCTGAAAATCAAAAGTTTTTATGTGACACTCCATGTTGATCGTTTCTTACACATTTCTTGGAATATTTATCAAGTCAAACTTGTGTATATGTTAGGTAACGTGCAGTAAGGTCCCAGCTTTTTAAAACCGTCTACAGATTACATTTTTTACACAATATTGCTGTGGAATCTAATTAAATAGTAGCAACTAACTACCGATGATAAGAATAAAATCCTTTACTCTATCCTATCCTATACTTTTAAGCGAGAAATCTTGTATATATATTTAGGATCTCGGAAACTGCGCCAACGATTTTCATGAAATTAAGTATTCAGAGGGGTTTCAGGGGTGATAAATCGATATAGCTAGAATTCATTTTCCGAAAAGACTCAGGAGAGAAGTTTTTTTAATAATTAAAAATGTGTTAGCGATTATTTATTGAAATACGATTAATCAACGCTTACGCGTTATTAAGTGCTATTATGACTATCCATAAACCACGTGGACTTTACTTTATAAACACGTGATTTATGGAAATGGTTTGATGCAGGTACTTGTAATAACTATTTTGAATTAATATTATAATTACAAGAATATTATCATTAATTTTAAGTGAACACTTTAATTTGTAAAATATGAAAACAGTTGCTTTTGGCTGGCAGCCGCCATCTTGTTGTTTACGACTGTGTTGGTATAAAGGTAGAAGGCGGCTGTCCCAGCGCCAGTCTTGGTCTACCCGTCGTCCTGACAAGTTCTAGTTATGGCTCCATGATGTTACCCTGTTATGCAAAACCTGCATATAAAAGCTAAGTACCTACCAATTGTTATTAAATTAAGTATTCAGTTGTATCAGTGCTTATTAATGGTTAATAAATATGATTATTGTTTGATAAAGTTTGTTTCACTAACACGTGTCAACAAATGTTAGCACCATTTGCTGCCGAGTAGTCGAAATTACGAGTTAGTGTCACGGAGAACGCCATCTATTGAACTTCTACGCAAACACTTGAGACAAAAGTTCCGGAGATTTTCATGAAAATTAGTATACAGAAGGTTTCGGGGGCGATAAATCGATTTATATAGCTGGGATAATTTTTAAGAAAATCTCTTTCAATAGTTTTTAATAATCAACTTTACCTATTAATCAACTTTAACATAAACTTATTTTAGCAGATGGCGCTGTTAGTATGATCGAAAAAATATTATTATATATAATTTAAATATAATTTCTAAAAACAAAATTTACAAAAAAATAATACCGAGCAAAGATCGGTGATACCAGCTCGTACCAATAATGCAAGCACATTATCAAACCCGCACGTCGGCCGAACAATACAACAATATTATTAGTGTGTTGCAAATTGGTTTTTGGCTCGATCCAGTGCGGACCACACGCCGTTCGCGGTCATTAGCAGTTTTGGCAGAGCAGCATCATCCTCTGACTTATGACTTTATGAGGTTCTAGTGGCTTAAATTGCTTTTACATCTTTGCCGTGCATATTATGAATACCAAGCCTTTTAGCCATTTTATTGTGGGTACCTACCAGGTTCTAAGTTCTAAGAAATGGTTGGATAAAGGCCTCTAGGCTATGATCAGCTGAAACGCTGTCAAATATGACATCGATATTTGACAGAGTTTCAGCTGATCGCTATTGCCGTCACCTAGATGTGCGCAGGCCGTTAAAAACTTGTGAACGTCATAAATAGAATAGATATTACTTCCACCTTATTTTACACTGCCAAAAAAAAATTAAGGGCTGTATCAGCCGAGGCTACTAAAGAGAATTGCACATTCAGGTTTTGTTTGTATTTAATATGGCTGTTAGCCAGAAAGAGGACACATTTTATAGACCCAGTGGTAAAAAATACTTCACATGTTGACTTTTGGGAGTAGTTTTTTTAGCTATGTAGTAGGTAGACCAATCATTGTATAATTAGTCCAGTTTTAAACAAACCTCGATAACTTTGTGGTTAAGTTTCAACGGTGCTATTATCATGAGTAGCTTCTGATGAATCAGTTCTTATTTTTCTGAAGTTAAAAAAACATAATTACTTTTATGTTGCCTCCAGATCTCACTGCTAGGCTTTTGCCTCCTCCCATTCCCTCCAGACATCGAGATCCTTGTCCAGCCCATCAAGAAACCACAAAGCTCGTCGCCTCATCTCTGTTTTGGTCTGCCGCGTCGCCTTCTCACTATCAGGTTGCCAATCGGTGACTAGCCTAGCTCCACTTCAGTTTAAAAATATGGGTGTATATTTAAAAAAGTAAAAACACTCATTCTTGCATATGCATAAACTGACGCTAGTGAACTTATTAGGTATGATAATGAACAATAAAATTCTCAAAAGCCGCAAGGTACAATAAATACTAACGAACCACAGCGTCGGCTGGTGGTGAGTTTTGCATATTCCTTGAAGATGAGTGTTTTTGCAGCTAATTAGCATTCCTATCTTATCGCTCATTAGTTACCCTTGTTCAATGAGGTTGCTAGGTGCTTTACGTTGCCATAGAGTTTAATACTGACAACTTACAAGTGGGGAATATTTAAATTACTCACCAACTGTATAAAAAATATTATAAAGCCCCCAAAAAATATAACCAAGTATGTATAAATGTGACAGAATGTGTTTGAATGGAACGCGTGGACCAATTTTATAACTTTTAGGATTATCTTGTTGAGGGTTGACTGTAAATATAATGTAATGTGTATAATGTATGTAATAATATTCAAATTATATATTGACAAGTTTTACGTTATTTTTGTCAAACACAATGATGATATGACTTCTGGAAAAATGTCCTATAAATAGGATGCAGACGTAGGTATATTTAAATCTGTATTATAAATTTGGAATATAAGAGCTCTCACTCAATTTAAAGGGTGCACTTCAGAAAATTACGGGAAGGCGGTCTCGGCTCTTCAAATGCCACTTCCAAAGGTTTGGACTCAAAATTATTATCTGTACGGTCCTCGTACTACTGTACAATTTATACAATATTATTTGCCACTGAATTTGTTTCGATGTTGAATCCACAATATTTATTAATACGGACCGGTAAGTCAAATGACAAAGACGTTTCAGTCACGCATAATAAATCCTTACAGTCATATGGATACAAGAGTTAAATACAAAATAAAGTAGATGTATTTGATACGCACTGGTACGTTTTAAATATTTCCCTGAACTACAGAAAAAACATAAACCCACATGTTTTTTTTTTTTATATTTAAAATTATTGAAGTATCTTTATTTTTAGTATCAGTTATGTTCGGTCAATCCCCACAATAACTGTTCCACTCATTCGTTCATGCCTTCCCTTCACTCATTCATACCAACAGATACCCAAGATCATAACTATGCGTTTCTTTCAGCTTTCATTGGTTTACAAATAGTAAATATATTATTTAGGTTTTGTTTTTAATTTGCATCTATTACTTTATTTTTATATAAAATTACACGTAGTCTGTCTGTCTGTAGTAGGTATGTCTTTTACTTCAAACATAAACGTTGGAGTTTTTTGTAAAATAAATATAAATATAAAGGAAGGAAGTATTTTGAAACCTCAAACAACTGAAATCCAGCTGATACCGGTTGAAACAGTATCTGAAATAATTATGCAAATTACTCTCTTTATATTTTTACTCAGATGTTATAGTCAAATTTTAATTTCACGTAATTTAATTCTTATCTTCCCCGGCAAGACCATATCTCAGAAGAAAATTCGTAAATTATTCATGAGGAAAGTTTTAACGGGGACATGATTTTTAAACCAACATTTGTAAGCCCCGTTAGGCAATAATTTTGGGGCTTCGGGGTTTCCTACAACTATCACGAGCAATTTATAGAATTACGGCCACTTCCGCACCTTTAAGACTACGTAGAGCTATGAAGGACGTTATTAGGTATAAGCTGTGTGTGTAGGTATATGTACACAGTCTTCACGTCGCAAGATAAAAATGTAACTTAACCTTACCTGGTCGTGTAGACCTAGCACCTAGACACAACTAGCTTTAAGATTTTTCACAGATTGATGGTTGCGATGTATAAACGATTTTTGACTACATTATCTTCTATGAAACTTTCTTATCAAATATTTTTTTACATGAACGTATTTACTGATGTAGGCACTGACAGTAAAACAAACAAATTCTCAAACTATTCTACAATGAGCAATAAACTCACAAACGAACGGGCTGTAAAGTTTTCGTGTGCTTTGTTATTAACATCCAAGCAAAATAAAGCAAGTAAACAAGAATTCGCTGAAGTCATCGTTTACATTTACACAACAGTGTACTTAAAGCGGAACACGCTGAATAGAAAACGGAGTTCAAAAGTTTGTTTTAGTTCAAATACTCGCTCGGACTCTGTAGCTGCTAACTAATTACTCCATTATTTACCTATGCAGTCAAATGTCGTGGTGCCTAGGGAAATAAGAGAGGTTTTACTTTGATCTAGGAAAATAACGAGAATAGAACTAGTCTAGATGAACTCAATTCAAACAATCTTAAATTAAACTTAGATTATTATAGGCCGTTTAACCTGATAATGTTATAATAGTTAATAGTTATAAGAATAGAATATAATAATTATTTATTTGCGAAACAAGCACTACCATGAATTTATAATACTCGTTACCTAAAATAATCATACTTACTACATTTCTGTGTGAAGCTTGTTTGTCGCAAAACGGACTTTACTACCAACGCAAGACTAGCGTTGTTAGTTATCCGTTCTGCGACACACAAGTATTAACTGATATTATAAACATATTTAAGACAGCAGTTGGCCTACCATAAGCTCTGTCTGGCTCTGGTTTTGAGTCTGTGTGAGTAATCACCTGTGTATTATACTGTGTGTGTGACGTTTCGACGTAGGATTTATTTAGACAGCACTCACACAGACTCAAAACCAGAGCCAGAGACAGAGCCAGACAGAGCTTGTGGTAGGCCTACAGATTGTACCTACCTTACAAATTTTAGCAATGAAACCTTTTAATTTTATAAATATCTGTAAATACCTACGTCACGCATCTAATTGTTCGAAGCAGAAAGCGGTACCTACAACGTTGAATGGGGATTAATTTGTTGACAGTAAATTGGATCCTAATGAAGCAAAGGCTCTTTAGGTAAACAAGACGATCGTCTTGGTTGCTGTTGACATGATTCACCGGTTCGTTAGCTTTGTTCCGAATACGATAGCCTGTTTGCCTAGTTCAAGTCGTATTTACGCTAGTCACTTGGATATTTCTCGATAGAACCGTTTCAATGTTTTTTCAGCCGACTTTTCCTTATCTATACAGAACCAGTGGAACCCAACGCCACTTCGTTCGCTTTAAGCCTTGCGCACATCTACGCGTTCTGCGGTGGTGATCAGTTAAAGACTGTCAAATATCGGTGTCACATGACATATGATATATTTGACAGCAGGCTTTAAGCTATTTTCCTACAAACTTTAACCCCTTTAGGGGATAAATTAAAAAAAACACCGACACCCCTACCCTTCCAGACGAGACACAGCATTGCTGCTTCACGGCAAAAATAGGCATGGTGGTAGTATTTTCTCGGACGAGTCACACACAATGAGCTTTATTAATACTAGTGAAAAGAGCAACCGAAAAGACGGTATCTGTCTTTAAAATGTTATATTCGTTCATACTCAATCACAAATCCAGCAGCATTACCTACTTTGTAATCAGAAGTCCGAAGGTACACCACTAATTCCCATGTTTGCTGTGTGTGCACACTGATCTGTATTTACGCAACACTCAGAGACGCTAATATAACAGCATTATTAATAGGAATTTGATTAGTGTACGCAAATTAGGCCCCTATTCACGCCGCTAGCAACTTGAATGCGGCACTTGTCGCGTAAACATATTTCACCAATTTGCATGCAAAGCAGACACCTACGAATCGCTAGTGATGGCCGAGTCAAAATGTGACAGAGTTTTAGTAAAATAAATCAAATTATTTGTTAAAAACTAACGCGTAGTTTTTATGCAGTTGTGTTCTTGGGTGATAATAATTACTTACGTTCCTGAGTTGCGTTAATACTCACTCACGCCAATGTGTCCTACGATGCACTGCCCTGCGTCCATCAACTTGAGCTATACAGATATTAGAGACCTCACGTGTCGGTAATTTCAACGGCACCCACAGCCACACCCTCCATACCGAAACACAGCAATGCTGCTTGGCGGCAGAAATAGGTACTTCCCAGACGAACCCTTCACAAATAGCTCTACTACTAAAACTTTGAAAACTACATAGAATTACAGATCTACAGATAAATTCACTAAATTAAATCTGCTATAACACCACCAAATCTTCCAACTCTTCGTGATAATAATAAACTTAATTTACTGCATAAAGAACGATCAAAGAACAAAGTGAACAAAAACAAGACCTTTAATTTCCAATAAATAGCCAATAGAGGAAGTCATTGAAGAAAGCAGGCTGCTAAACGGAACACAATGCATAACAGCGGAGAAGTTTTCTATTGTTCATTTCGTTTGGGCACACGAGCAATAATGAGCAACTAAAATACACAAAGTAGTAAGTATTTTCTCACTCCATTCTCTATTTCGCATTTTGTCCGTGTCAACCATCTACCATGTGTTAAGACGCTGAACTCAGTAAAGCAACTTTTGGCTCGCACAGTTTAAACTTTAGAAAGTTTTACTTATCATCGAAAATCACGAGCCCTTGTTTGCCATTGAATTGCATACAAGATAGTTTCATGCTATATTCAATATATAAGTTCAGTGATTTTATATCTTTCAGTAGGTCAAAGTTAACGTTTAAGTACACGTCTTAATAAAGCGAAATAAATAAAGACATCTACAGCTAGGATGTAGTCAGTAAGGAGAAGTTCATTTGAGTGCTTGGGAAGGAATGGTATAATGCAAAGCCACTGTACATAAAAATGAATGCCATCAAGTATTTGGTAACAAACTCTTCAGTATTTTTGACGTGACAACGTCTTATAATTCGATGGAACCGGCTGCACGCACGAAAAAAAATGGCTCCTGCGGCGTCACCTCGCTCTGAGGCGTTCCATTTAAGGCTTGAAGTGCAAACGAGAGCGCGGAACGAGCGACAAAGAGACACAATCGGCCTCCGCGTTTGGCAGCGTTCGAAATCTGTCTGTCTCCTACTTGAGTGAGCGATGCGTTCGCGTGGACAGCTGCTATACAATAATACATTTACATGTTTTTGTCAAGTATGAAGTGCAGTGAAAAGTGAATGTGGTGTCAATTGTTTATAGCAACGATAATTATGGCGATAAAGGTAATGATTTTTTCGATATTAAATATAATATGTTCAGTGATATATTGCCAAATATTCGTGATTTCATCATTAAAATAAATAGCATCGGTCTGCTAGTACAGCGATTATAGGGTATGCTATAATTGGCAAAACTATAACAATAAATTAACAGAACTATTTCACTATTCGATCTTTACTATTCGATCGAAATACACTTCCTACTTGACGTTGTCACGTTCAACTATCGTCAGTAAGCCGACTTAAGGTTGTTCGATTCCTATACAAACTGAATTTACACAACTATCGGCAAACAAAGTATAAATGTACACTGAAATAGCTGTAATAGAATTTTACAGTGGTCTTTATTGCCAGCCAGTTATATAAAGTTGGAGAAAACTGTAGGATAACAGAAATATTAATAAAAAACCAAAAAAGTAATTTTTTCGTCATTCTTTTTCTGAAGCCCCGACTGCCACTACCAACGGCTGACACTCCAACTTTATATAACTGGCTGGTATTAAGGACCACTGTAAAAGCCTATTACAGCTATTTCAGTGTACATTAATACTTTATTCGCCCATAGTTGTGTAAATTAAGTTTGTATGGAAATCGTATCCCCTTAACAGACAACCGATTTTTTTAAAACCAATTAGTCGCTCAACAAATTGCTCGTGCATAAACAACGTTGAACAGAGAAGTTTTCTATTGTTGACTTTAAATTAATTGCTCTCTCACAATTTATAAACAACAGTTCAGATATCCTCCGTTGAGCAATCAGCACAAAGAACGACTCAACTTTACTGGAATCGGATCTAAAATAAATTGGTAGAGATAGCTTTCTATTTTGTAAACTAATAATTAAACAAGCTTCGTAACAGAGAGGCAAAACTTTCCCTGCAACTTGTTTTACAATACCAATAAATAATTTTCCAAACAAACATTACCTACATAATTTTAAACAAAAGCAGTTTATAAGAAATTACTGCATGATTTAAAAGAAACTAAATATTTGAGCTACGAGTATTCGAACTTATGAGTGGTTTCGTGATATTCATAATAAATACATAGATTATGTATTTTTTATTTGATTAATTAAATAATAAAAGTATGACTATCTCGCTTGCAACGGCCTGTAGATAACTGAATTTCGTGATAACATTTCAGCAGTTATTATTACAAAACATTATACGTACTAATCGATATTCTTTTGTTATGCCATATTTGTGCTATACCTTATAAATAAAAAAAATAATGAATAATGCGGACAATCCACACAACACTATCTAGCCCTAAACTAAGCAGAGCTTGTACTATGGAAATCAGATAGCTGATATAATACCTTTAAACATTTTTTTTGTAAATACATACTTAGATCACAATACAACACCCAGATAGAGAACAAATTATGTCTGCATTCACCACACAAAAATTTGTTCTCCGTGGGGATCGAACCCACGTCCCATATATGGCGCAGTAGGCAGAGTTATTACCAACTGAGCTTATAGAGGCCGATAATCGTTGATTGACAGTGTCATTGACAGACTTGTCATAAGACGTAATATTAGCAACTTGTTACTTTTTAATAATAATATAAAATAATATCTTAAACATCATTATAACTTAATTGGGTATGATTTGAAAACAGACTGCACTCCGCAGCAGTCGGAATGTGCAAATTAATTTAAAATACGTGAGCGTTGAGTGAGACAGACTTGTTTGTAGTACCTGCAATAAATTGCAATTAGGAAAGCTGTTGTCTTGTTATCGAGTTAGCAGCCTTCGAGGCTCTCAGCACACTTCGGCACAGCCCCGGTATAAATTAATAGTTAACGGTGTTCACTTGTGCTATAATTTTCATAAATTACACGTCCTTTATAGTTCCTATTAAATAAAATGCAATGCAATTAATAAAATCTATATACAACGTGTATCAAAATATGTGTACTATCCTGAAGGGGGGTGAATTTCCACCCCCCGGGGAACAACTTTTGTTCAACGACTTTTCGAACTTCGATTGGTATCTCTGAAAAAAACTGCAACGAAGTTTCAAAATTAACAGCTGACTTTATACAAAGTGACAACCCTAAACTCAGCTACAGAGGTAGTAGGTAGTAGTAGTAGACCTACAGAGGTAGTAGGTCAAGGGGTCAAGGGGTTACAAGGATAGGGTTGTCAATTTATTTAGGCATTATGAAATTAAATATTTTTGTATGGGAAACTGAAAATAGGAATTTTCAATTATCTCCCCTCCACAACTGATCACCATTGTGGTCTGAAACCCCCCACCTTCGCATAGTACACATATTTAGATACACCTTGTATAGGATAAAAAAATATTTACAAAATGTACAAGACACGCAAAAATCATCTGAGCCATCAGCCATGCAGACCGCTATAAACAATCTAGAGATAGCTCAACTGATCCAAATCAGTACCAGACGGAAGCGCCTCGAAGACGCTGGCGGTAGGTATTCAATTAATTGATTAGATTATTATAGTTCACGAAGGTACATCAAAAATAAACTTCTCCTTCTTCTACCTGCCTTTATCCCACTTTATGTGGGGTTGGCACAACATGTCTTGGTCCTCCATTCCTCTTTGTCAGCCGTTATCTCTGCATTCACTTTTCTCTTATAAAATCATGTCATCCTTGACACAGTACATCCATGTTTTCTTTGGTCTACTTCTGCTCATATATCTATCCACATCCAAACTCATCGCTCTCCTAGTCACATGACTTTCATCTCTCCTCATGACATGCCTGACCACCAAAACTACCTTATGCTATACCTAATAACTAATCGCGTCAATTTTTTTTTACAAAGCCTATTCTTTTTTAAACCTTGCTCTAGTGAATAGCTTTGAAACGGTCAAACAATGTGTAGTAGATAGTTGAACGGATTCGTTTCTGTTATTCGAAAAACTGGCCGGAACCCGGAATACAGAAATCAACCCTATAGCAATGTATCATATTTTTACACCGCACGAGCAAGATATCTTTATCGTTATGGATTCTTGTTACCTTTGCGGCTGGCCTACGCTCATCCTCATCTATTTTATTGCTAGCCCTTCCATTATAAATCATTGCCAATTGCTTGGTGATATTAAATTGGTATTCAAACAATCACCAGCTTGCAAAAAGCACGCTCAAATCAGATAAAACAAACGCCGAATCTTTTGTCGTAAATCTGTCAGCAAAACAATTCGTACCCTTTCACGAGCAATAAAATGTTACCAAGAAGAAGGCTACGAAAGAAGTATCATAAATATAAGATTCATTTATATTCGTTCAGTCGACCCTTGAGGGTTAGCCAGCGACCTCAAACTGTGTAAATAAAGTCACAATATTTAAGTAATTCAACCGTCATAAAACTCTTTTCCTTGGAATTATTTTAACACTTTTTCTTTTGGATAATAATTGTTCTTCTTACCTACAAATTATTAAACTTAGCGTTGCCAAAACTGAACTAGCTTTTTATTTTTATGGTACGCAGTCTGCGTATAGACACGCAGCGGATTGTATAATATTCCGTAAACATTATAATAAAATAAAATGAATTTGAATTTTAAAAAGGTAGCTTTATATACTAATAATAAAAATATATACCTACTAATAATATACCTATACCAAATTCACTTAATTAAGTATTAAAAAAATGAGTTTGCGGCTTAATTTCCTTTTTTAAAACAAGCTGGTAAATTTCATCGTAAGCTCTGTGTAAAGGCGCACATCTAGGCGATGGCGATGGCGATCAGCTGAAAAATATTGCTGTCATATTTGACAGCGTTTTAGTTGATCGCCATCGCCATAGCCTAGATGTGTGCAGGCCTCAAAGGGCCTCAAAGGGTAGAGAAATACTACTAATAAGCTTATTTTCACCGCGCATTGCATCGTGCAATGTTTTTTAAAGGCGATGGCTACCACTTACCATCAGTTCAACTATATGGTTGTTCCATCAGCAAAGGAGGAAAGACTAAAAGTCTCTACTTAAAATATTCCAGTTTTTGATCCCACAACATGAAAGACCAAACCCAAATGTGATGAAAGTGAAATCAAATAAAATTAAAAACCAACGAAGACCTCAACCCTCTGACCGCTGACATTTGTTTTCATCCCCCTCTCTACTGTTCTTTGATCTACTTGTAACAAGCACACATTTTTATTATAAAACGTGGATATTCTGTAATTGGTTATTACCAGCGTTCAGGCCAGGGCACATATAAGCGATGACAATGGCGATCAGTGAAACGCTGTCATATTTGACAGCGTTTCGCTGATCGCCATCGCAGAAAGATGTGCGCAAGGCTTTATAGTAGCACTCGCTACTATAGCATAATATGCTGAGTGACTGCCAATTTTTATAATAAAGCTTAGTTTTGGGCTCTATTATTCGAACGAACTTTAGAGCCCCAAACTAAGCAAAGCTTATACGATGGAAACCAGATAGCTGGTATAATACTTGCGCGTTGGTTTTCAATTAAGTAATTAAAAGATTACGCACGAATAGCTAATTAATGGCGGATTTGCTCTCTCGTCTGTAAGGAGATTACCCATGTAAGTATTAGCTCGAACAAAGTAAAAACGTTTTGCATGCATGTTGAAATAGGATAAAATTAACAAGGCTTCGGTCTCGTTCTGTCTCTTGCTTTCGACTTTGCCAGTGATGATAAAGTTTTTCCACGTATTCAGGTAATATCTTGTTTCCTGGATATTTGCCCAAAATATTCTAGACTAAGCTGGAATCGCGCTGGAGGCAGATAGATGATAACCACTTTGTTCATTTGAAGCTGCATAAATAATTTGAAGCTGCATAAATTAGATCTATGAAATATTATAGAGTGTAGGTTCAAAAATATAAGTATAGTAATGTACCTACCTTATATACTTTTTGATCTCCTTGATGCCTTGCTGCTCCTAGTAGAAAATACCGGGTTTTTGAGCGTGTCGCACATGTTAGAACTTAGTGTCAAAACCCTAAAAGATTTGACAGAAAGTGCTGGAACTTAGTGTCAAAAACCTATATGTATATGAAACACCGAATAAATTCGACACGCGCGTGAGTCCAATGACACCTTTGACCAAATACAACCTTTTGACCTATCTCTATATTTTTGTATCAGATTCTCTTAATAGTAATTGGACGCTGTTTTGGTCTGCTCACGGCTCTGCCTCATAGCGTGGGTGTCAATAGACAGACAATAAGCAACCACCCATGAATATGTCGTGCACACATGACACGGCACTGACATGCGAATTCTCTTTGTCCAGACTTGCACAGCATTAATGCCAGAGACAATCGGAATAAAGCCCACACGACATTCAAGCGACAAGATGACCGATTAATTGAACGTCTATTTCAGCCGCTGCGATATTTATGCTATCTTTTAGAGCCTTTACCAAGTTAGGTGAGTATTGCATACTGCATGGCAGTATGCAATACTTACTAAGAGTAATGGATCATTGGAAAAAAGTAGACTTAAACCTCTAGGGCCTTATTAATAATCCTGGCGTAGCGTTGGACTAGTTAATCCGTGTTTTGTCTCTTGCATTGACATGCAATTGTCAACTCGAACAAATGTGACAAAACACGGATTAACTAGTCCAACGCTACGCCAGGATTATTAATAAGGCCCCTAGGGTCCTATTAATAATCCTGGCGTAGCGTTGGACTAGTTAATCCGTGTTTTGTCTCTTGCATTGACATGCAATTGTCAACTCGAGCAAATGTGACAAAACACGGATTAACTAGTCCAACGCTACGCCAGCGCCAGGATTATTAATAACACCCGTAGGGTGTTATTAATAATCCTGTTCGAGTTGACAATTGCATGTCAATGCAAGAGACAAAACACGGATTAACTAGTCCAACGCTATACCAGGATTATTAATAAGACCCGTAGTGCCTGTAGTAGAAGGATTTTTTTTCCTACTCCGTAATCGGGTCCCCAACCGATCAAAAAGATCTGTGCTCGAGTTCTTAGTTCGTCACTGGGCTATGAAGTAATAAAATAAAAAAACTGAACAAGTGCGAGTCGGACTCGCCCACGTACAAATTACTCGACTAGACTATTTATAAACAAAAAAGTCAGCGACAGCATCTTTGAAGTTTGGCTTTTCTACACAGCTTATAAATAGAGACTGCAGACTCAGGTTTCAGTATGTCGTTTTAATTTCAACTTGATCCGTGACCCAAGGGCTGGTGGGTATCTGGCGCAGCGCATTATCATTGCTGTTCAGCTTGGCAGTGCCGCCAGCGTCTTGGGGACGCTTTCGTTTGGTACTGATGTGGATCAGTTGAGCTATCTCTAGATCGTTTGAAGCGGTCTGCTGATGTCACAGCTGTTTCTTGTGTATTTTGTACATTTTGTGAGTGTTAGTTTAATTGTTGGTTTCTTTTTGTAAATAAATATAAGTTTACCTTCACGTTTTCCCGATATAAAAGGTCTTGACAGACAAACAAACGGACAGACGACATAAAGTGATCCTATAAGTAAGGGTTCTGTTTTTTTCCTTTTGAGGTACGGAACCTTTTAAAACGCTCATCTCTTCATACATAACAGATCAAGCATCTACAATAGATTCTAAGGCCTGTTTACTTTTTAACAGATCAATAACAGCCGTAAAAAAATAATTCATTGAAAAAGGCATGACAATCAAAAATAGCTTATCGTACTGAAAGATTTGCGCTCGAGTAAAAAGATTTTTGCAATCAAAAACTATGAATTTCTTCAACTAAAAATGAATAGAGTTATTAAATGCATTATAAACGTGTTCAAGCTCAATTGGCAGTTGGCAAAAGAAATCGTCGCCTCCAAGTTTCTATGAAGCTTTATATAAGAGAAGGTACCGTAACCTTCTACATTAGAGCTGGCATTTGTCTTAGATTTGTTGGTGTCGTTTTTATCAATATCTAAAGCCTGGATTACACGTCTACCTCTTAGTCTCTGTGCAGGAACCCTCACAGTGCTAATGCTAAGATCAAAATAAATAAAAGCGGCCAAGTGCGAGTCGGACTCGCCCATGAAGGGTTCCGTAGCATCAAGTAACATAATATGTATAAAGGTTCTTATAGTTCGTCGAAAGGTAAGTTGCGGTTTACGATTTATGACGTATAAAAAAAACTACTGACTAAAACTCGTTCAAACCAAATATCGTTGAAAGTTTGCATAGTAATATATATTTTTTTTTGTTCAACATATATTTTTTTTAGTTTTATCTTTCTCTTATTTTAGAAGTTAGAGGGGGGGGACCAACTTTTTTCCACTTTGGAAGTGTCTCTCGCGCAAACTATTAAGTTTAGAAAAAAACTATTAACTAAAAACTAGAAACTTCAACATCATTTTTGAAGACCTATTCATAGATACCCCACACGTATGGCTATGATGAAAAAAATTTTTTTGAGTTTCAGTTTCAGTCAAGTATGTCTGTCAGTCTGTTTCATCAGTCTAGCTCTTACGGTTTCGGAGAAAAATGGCTGTGACACGGACGGACAGACAGACAGACAGACAGACAGATAGACAGACAGATAGACAGACAATCAGACAGTCACACAGACAGACAGACAGACAGACATGACGAATCTATAGGGGTCCGTTTTTGCCATTTGGCTACGGAACCCTAAAAATTACGTGCCTACATCATCAACAAAATTACAAGAATCAACTTCGAAATTTTATAAAAACTAAGTGAATGTGAGCGTTCGTTCCACAACAAGCTTGCAAAATTGCATCATTTGGCATATTGGGTTGTAGAACACCCCACGAAAAGTGTTATCTCTCCGTGGTCGTTACTTCATCCTTCAAGATAGTGATCAACCAAGTGTGATTTGATTATACAGGTGTAGTCGGTTTGTCTCTAGCTAATAATACATTTTGTACCACCCATAAATTTCATTGATCACCATTGACTCAATTGTTTTGTCACCTGTACCGAGCTGTAATAAAGGAGAAACCCTCTTGGATTAACGTTTTCTGTATTATGTGGAAGCTAGAATAAGCACGCTCGTGACGTTAGAACTAAAAAAAATTTGAAAAAGGAAGGTTCAAATACGTCATGTACTACCTATATATACAAAAGTTGATTTCTCATTTGTATGGACGTGGCGTTCGTGGGACTCACCCGTGATAGTGTAAAAATATGGTAATTAACCATGTTTTACCCACGATGTACTATTTGCATAACAACAGGCTTTAAAACATAAAGAAACTGCTGAGGGCGTTAAAAGCTGTTTTGAACTTGCAAACTCAAGTACCTTGCGTTTAAGAAAAAAACAGCAAAGTTTTTACTTTTTTTAACCGGAAGCCAACACTTTAGAGAAGTTAAGTGGAAAGTTGCGGTCTCAGTTTTATTTATGAACAGTTTAGTACGAGTAACGGTCACTTAAACACTTGCATGGAAACTTTCATGATTCATTGGATAAACAACTTCAATTTAAAGAAGGTTACTCTAGCATGTCGTTCTTGCGGTTTTCTTCTAGGTTTATGGGTTGATTTCATGGATTGCTGATCGACCAATTAAATATTTGACATATTGAATCTATTACACGGGTATTTATCGCGTTAATTACCTTATTTAAGGTTATTAACACGATAAATATTTGTGTTATGATCGCGAAAGTTTAAAAAGTACTACCTTAGTACAGATTATTCCAGTGTTTTGGAAACGCTTCCGTCTGCTACTTTATTTGGATCAGTTGAGCTATCTCTAAATCTTTGGTAGGTATTTTGTACACTTTGTAAATATTTGTTTTAATTTTATTTGTGTAGATAAATGTATATATAAATTATTGCTTTGGTTTTCTAAAAGATGACTAAGGTTCTAGTTACCCGTCATACCCACACTAGATAAAAAATGTGGGTGTGTTTATTCGCCACATTGAATTTGTAAGTTAGTGAAGGCAATATGATTAAATCTTCGCCAAAGCATTCACCGAATACCAAAAGCTAAGCTACAATGCTGAAATTGACGGTCAATCCATTACTGCATGCATCATGACCAAACCTGCCGCCAATCAAACCGCAATCATTGTGAAACGGGTAAAGGAGGCAAAATCAATCTGGGAGTGGTTCACTCATGTAAGTAATCAATACTTACCTACCTGAAATATGAGTATTGTTACTTATTCTATGATAAAAATAATATAACGTTCTTACAATACCGTAATGACACGCTGACCTTAGCATTTGAAGTTCGTGGGTGTGTGAAGAGAACCAGAATAGCTATTTGAATATAACTATTGGAGGTGGTCATAACATAAGTACAAGCATGTGATGACTTTATTTAATAATATAAAATAAATAAATAAAATAAATAAAATAAATATTGTGGACAATTCACACAACACTACCCAGCCCCAAACTAAGCAGAGCTTGTAATATGGGAACCAGATAGCTGATATAATACTTGAATACATTTTTTTTTTGTAAATACATACTTAGAATACAATATAACACCCAGACAGAGAACAAACATTTATGTTCACCACACAAATATTTGTTCTCGGTGGGGATCGAACCCACGACCTACGGCTATTGGATAAACTAGACAATTGTACTACTATGTTGTTAAGCCTTGCACACATCTAGATCGCCTGCGGTGGCGATTAGTGTATCGCTCTAAAAGATCGCATTGTCAAAGTTCGCGGCATGAGGGTTATGAGGATGTAAGCAAAACCTTATGCTGAAACTGATCGCCATCTGCATTGCAGATCGCCCAAATAATCTCAAGGCTTTTAATTCTTTGAATGAGAGTCTTCATAATTATATTTTACTCATGTAGTATGTTTGTTTGTGGGCTAAAAGTTGTGGGTTCCTATCGCGCATCCGAAATATTATTAGCTTGACGAAAACATTTTCGATCGTTTGTAATGTGGTCTCTTGGGGTGGTATTTTGAGGGTGCGTAAAGTTATATACTTTCATAATGAAGATGTGTCTATTGTTCAACGTCGTAATTAGTAATGCCATTCATAAGAGTCTTATGGACTGAACTGTATCTTTACTAGTCTTATAGTTACTGTTGTCTTAGGTTAAAAAAAAACTGTTGTCTAGAAGAAATCACTACGAGCGATAATCATCGAGCATCGAGTGTAGTAAAAAACAAGTGAAGTTTAAAAATTTGAGAAACTAACTTCATGGCCTAACTGCTAAACCGATTTTGATGATATTTCTATGGATGGGAACAATATGAAAGTTACCTTTCAGATAAAAAAAAAATCAAATCGTTTCATAAATGACGAAGTTATGCGAAGAAACATAAAAAAACACAATCGCATTGAGAACCTCCTCCTGTTTTATTTGAAGTAGGTTAAAAGTTGCCACCTGCCGTAGAGTAAGCAGCAATGAATGTGATAAAAACAAGACGTTCTTCTTGGCTGAGATTAGTAGCACTGCGGAGGCCATTCCAGTAATGCAATGTCTATGTTAATTACATAGAACGTGGAGAATTCATTCATTACCCTCGCTAAAGGATCCCGTTTTAACTGGAACTACACACCGCTATTATAGCAAGTAAAAACGGTGCTTTTAGTTAATCGTAATGGTTTTCAAGAGCGCTATTTGGTGTACGTTAAGTACCTACGTCTATTCTCAGTTTTTTACATTATTTTGTCATGTATAATCTAACAGCCAAATGACTTATCGCTAACGAAGGTCACGACCCAGGTCAAGGACAGCCAGAGTGGAATTACTTGCCGGCGTCTGTTTTTTCCGAACACGTATAACTACTCGTTTTTAAGACAAGAGTTAATAGGTATCTTCTAGGTAAGCGTGCTGCTACACCGTCGACCGCATCATCACTTAACAGCAGGTGATAATGCGGTCACACGCAAGCTTATGTCATGTAAAAAAGGTGAGAAACCCGGATTTTGTATGGAGAGACGATGAGCACCCCTTTCAACCTCACAAGAACTAATGAGCTTATGAACGATAAGTGAAGTTTAAAAAAAATCCAGATGACAAATTTGCAGATCGCCTATAAATGATTTCAAAACTGAGAATAGACCTACAATACCACTTCATTTTTGCCGCATTTTGCGCCCTTATGTTTACGTGTATAACTATTTTCATAGCTTATAATGTGCATCTATTTTATAGACTTTAGGTTCATTATGATCGGAATAGTTTATTGTTATATAGGTACTAGACAACTAAGTTAGCTCTTGGCAAAACACATAGCTTGATTTAGTTATGGCGGGTGGAAGACACTGACTGAATGTTGGGTCAGAGTTATACCTACCGAAAAGTGTAGAGAGACTTAAAAGCCAAGTGGATGGCATTGTTGCCGTGCATGAGATGACCTGGATGTCAAAAACCTATATTCGACTAAGGGATGATTTTTCCAACTAATAAACCTATACCAATCTATGACGTCGAAAAAATAATCAATCTACTAGATCAGTCTTTGTTTTTGACAAGATTTAAGGCCTGCGCACACCTAGGCCACTGGCGAACGCGATCAGTGAAACGCTGTCAAATATCGCAGTCAAAATTGACAGCGTTTCACTGATCGCCGACGCCAGCGGCCTAGGTGTGCGCAGGCCTTAAAGAAGATAGGAAAATATTTTTATCTAATGGATAGCGTTACCTATATTATATTGTACATTGGAATTTATTCTTTGGAAGCTTATTTTGTGTGAACTATTTGGATAAGTCTGAAATTAATATTAAGAACCTCAAAGTTGGGCAGGTTTTTCATGCCTACTAGCTAAGCTTAAGTACCTCCTTCAAATACTTTTTTAAACTTCTGAAACTCCAAAAGAACTCATTACCGATATACTTAACGTAGTTCGGATTGATACCGATAAAGTCAGCTCCACAGCGGAGGTTTATCCGTTTACGTAAACTTTGGGATTGGCACTAACAAGGCTGGGTAAGGCGAGCGCGCCGGTGATTTCTACTCTTAAAATCCAATTTAAATGCATTCCTCTGTGGCTCAGGAGGGCAGGAAGCTCCGATACGCCCCGGGGGGCAATTAACTTATTCATCCTTAACATTTCATTGCACAACTTCCAAACTTTTCATGCTACCTACGTTTCACTTTTACTTCAGGTAAATTGTAAGTGAGATTGAGTTACTAGCCCTTTTATGGTTAATTTAAAAAAACTTTTATGTTGCGCTCAATATTACATTTACTTGCGTATTTATTTTTGCAGCCAATGTCAACAAAACCAAAATTTCCCCAAATTTTTCCTATTAAAATTTGACAAAGTTATTCAAACTCGTTCCAAATGCAATTTGAAACAACCTAATAGAAACGTTCTTACTAAGATTGTTATTTTTGCAAAGTAAAGTAATGGGTTCAGGTGAAATTAACGCAGAAAAATAGGAAAAGTTACAACGAGTTTTCAGCGAACGTTTTTTGCGTCCGCCAAGTAGCGCTGTGATTGTAAACTGCTGAATTTATAATGCTATTTTCGAACTTCACTTCATCGAGGAGTTTTGAACCGGTTCATAATTTTACTTGCAACGTATTCGCTCAAGTGTTTTCAATGAGCAGAATGAGCCAATTTCTGAATATCCTACCCTTACCCTGTTTGGTAGTTTCACTACGTTATAAATTCTTAATCAGTAGCGCACTTTTGAATAACATTTTTTTTACCTTGTTAAGATAGTTCTATAGTTAAGGACTCTATCAGATTATAATAGAATTACATGGGACCCATGAATGTGAAATTAGAGCTGTTTTTGAAAATTCATAAACAGTTTTAATGTCAATTTCGTAGTCATAATCCACAGCCACTGAGAGCCAATAAGAGCTATTTTAAATCTATTTTTATTACTGCGCCTCCGTCAAGTTGTTGATAAAATGGCAACGGGCTACACCTACATAATTTAGCTATCACACAGCCTAAAAAAGATGTCATTGGTCAAAAGATAAATAAAATCTACTTTTTTAAGAATTTGATATTTCCAAAGTATAAGTAATAATTACACGTGGACAGCAAAAATTGTTTACGAAGTGATAAGTGTGTCCGAGTTTTAATTATTATTTGGTTTTAAAAATGCTTTTAAAGTAATCATAAGAGTTTCTGATCAAGCGATATGCAAAAACGCAATTTTCTTATATCTTTTCGGACCCTATTTATTTGAAAGGGATGCGATGACTCAAGCAGATTTCCAAGACGTCTGTACGCTTTCTGTGGATTACTTTGCAACTCTTTTATACGAAGTAGTGACACAGAATAAGTATAAGTTTTTACGTGCAAATGATTCACTGAAAACAGAAGTAAGAAACGCTAAAATGAAACCTTTTCATTGATTTCTACAAAATCATGTTGATCAGTGCCTTTATATATAATATTAAGAGGGAATCACACAGGCGACTCTCCATACAAACGTAGTCCCCTATTTCCTCCCTGGATAATGCCTCTAGAGTATTTATTACGACGCCATCTTTTCTCTCTCTCGAGTCGAGAGAGAGAAAAGATGGCGTCGTAATGCGTAATTGTTTGGTTTTCCATTTATTAAAGTTAAACAGAGTTCTAGCTATATTCAATGAAGAGTTTTAGCCGTAACAGTACAAAGTTACTTCATAGTGACACAGGGCTCATTTATCACTACTAAAATGTATTAAATCCTCTTCATCTATGTAAGGAGCTCGTTTTCTCGATGACGGCCGTCCGGATAAAGTAATCTTGTGGCGGTAAATTAATACGATAATCTGATCTGAGTCAGCTCGACCAAGGATATCTGTCCCATTGGAGTTGACGACTTATAAATAATATACCTATTAATGTTGCGAATCAATACTACTATCCTATTCTGGAATAATGGCAATTTTGTCGATGAGGCATAGTAATCTAGGTACCATCACCATCTCAGCTCGGTATCACCCACTACTGGGTACCCTCCATCTTCTGACCTCCTTCATCTTCTGCCAGCCTCCTCTGTTCTGCGCGTGTTTTGTCCAGGTGTTTCCTGCTACCCTTAAGATGTCGTGCCTTCGGACAGCCTAGATTTCTTACCATTCGGTCATGGCGTTACTCCACCGGCCATCACCACGGTGAAGGAAAACATCGTGAAGAAATCGTTTTATCTATTTTTTCCTTTCACTTTTTTGGTTCGAAAGAACCAGTGACACGATTAGAAGAAGAAGAACCGACCATCACCGCATCTAGCAAGGTATGTACTAATTACTTAATTATTTATTGTATTCCACTTTGATGTTTTTCTGTATTCTCTTGTTAATTTTATGTGGTGTGCAATAAATTATTTTCTATCTATCTACCCATCTTATTTATTTTGAATTTTAATTGTCAATTTTAATAAAATAAAAACAAACCTCCAGGAAATAATTTAATCGTAAAACTCGTACATACCTGGTAAAAGTTGTTGAAGGTCTTTTTATGAACAATCCAACGATCACAGGCCTTTTGATCTTTCGCACAGTAGGTATTTAATTATTGGATTTGTTTGCGCAGCGATTGAGAGCTGTATCACACTGACCTCTGATTATATAACAACAAAACAATGATTTATTAAACCGTTGGTTGCTCCAAATACACATCAGTTAGTGCAAATATTTGGTCTGAGATAGGTCAGTATATCGAAGAGTTACAATAATTTGAGGTGAGTTATATCAAACAATTCTGTACTTTAAAATAATTAATTTATACAACTTGAACATTAACAGAATTATTATTAGATAAATAATTTAATGGCCTCAAGTTTTTTATCAAAGTTATAAATCGTCGTTTCATTTTGTTAATAGTTTCATCAATATGAATAAGTTACTGCTTGTGGGTCTATGCATTTTGGCAGTGCTGGCTGCCACAGAAGGAAGACCGAACAAGTGCCCCAGGTAATTATTTCACTACCCCTTATCTGAATCTTTTTCCTTGATGCTAGGGACTATTTATTGTGAGTGTACCTGTTGTGTTTTCCAGGGGTTCTCAACATCGCTACAATTGTATCTTGGAGGAAGAAAATGAGGTATGATATTCATGTTTTTTACTAGTGATAATGAACAGTTCCCGCCCGGCTAAACTCTGTTTAAATCGCTGTCCAAATGTAATCAACATTATTCAAAAACGTTTGTTTCGTATTATGTAGTAATTATATGATGCTGCATTATATGATGCTGCAGTTCAGATCACTACGGTCATAGCGCTAAATTTGCTTATACAATTTTAGATAAACACGAGATTTTCACCCACCGGCCTATCACAGAGAGCCGTATTAAAAAGTTTCAAACCAATATTGAACTGAAAGTGTCCCTCATGCCTTGTCTGACTGACCCGAATGATCTTTTCTCCAACTTATCAAATTTAATTAATGATGAACATAAGGATACGTTTAAACTTAAAACATGTAAAGCTAGTGTTAGTGTCGCGTTCGCTGACTGGGCCACCCCAGGTATTTACAAAAGTAGGAATACATTATATGAGCTGTATGCTGCTAGGGAATCAATGCTCAATGACCCAGCATTTATTCTACATATTAAAAACTACTCTAAAGCATTTAAAAGAGCTTGTCACGCAGCAAAATCATTGCCTAACAAAAGAAAAATTGAAAAATCCACAAATAAAATTAAAGCTACCTGGAAAATAGTCAATAATGAGACTGGCAAATCAAAACTCCGTAATAAAAAAATTCATTTGAAAGTAAACAATAATCTTTTGACAACAAACATTGAAGTAGCCAACGCGTTTGATAGTTTCTTTTCCAGTATCCCTAAAGTAGTGACATCGTCTTTAAATTCCTCGGCCTCTGGTGCGATGGCATTGTTAGAGTCTAGTGTTAAAAAATGTAATAATATCTTTAGTTTTAAATACATTAATGCTGACAAAATCGTGAAGACATTTAAATCGTTAAACATTAAAAATACTGAAGATTTATGGGGAATGTCTACAAAACTACTCAGTACTATTATAACTGATATTGCACCGTGTCTAGCGTATATTTTTAATAGATGTGTTGATGAGGGTGTTTTTCCTGATTTAATGAAACCTAGTAAACTCATTCCCCTGTTCAAATCTGGAAATGCAAATGACCCTGCTAACTATAGACCTATCTCAGTATTGCCTACGCTAAGTAAAATATTTGAGAAAGTTATTCTTACTCAGTTGTTATCACATTTTAACCTAAATGGGATACTTCATAGCCACCAGTTTGGATTTACGAAAGGTCGATCAACGACTGATGCTGGTATTCTACTCTTAAAGCACATATATGATGCCTGGGAAAACTCACAAGACGCGATTGGGGTATTCTGCGATCTTTCCAAAGCTTTTGACTGTGTAAATCATGCTACATTAATATCTAAACTTAAACATTACGGCATTCTAAATCGCTCCATTGACCTAATACAATCGTACTTGACTGATAGAGTCCTTAAAGTTGATGTGAGCGGTGAGAGATCTTCTGGGTCAGTTATTGACATGGGGGTGCCACAAGGTTCGATATTAGGTCCTTTCTTGTTTCTAGTGTACGTAAATGACCTCCCTTTTTTTGTTAAAAAACTATGTGAAATAGTACTATTTGCTGACGATACCTCATTAATTTTTAAAGTTGATAGATTGAAGGCTAATTACGATGACGTTAACGCATCTCTGTCGCAAATACTTAACTGGTTTAACGTTAATAATCTTTTACTTAATGCTAAGAAAACCAAGTGTATTAAGTTTACCTTACCAAATGTGACTCTCCATCCAACTAATATTATACTTAATGGAGAGTCACTTAACCTTGTAGATTCTACTATCTTCTTAGGACTTAATCTTGACAAAAAATTGCAGTGGGGACCGCAAATCAAAGCACTTGCTGCCAGACTAAGTTCGGCTGCATATGCAGTTCGGACTATAAGATGGCTCACTGATGAAGCTACAGCTAGGCTAGTTTACTTCAGCTACTTCCATAGTGTTATGTCTTACGGTATCCTTCTCTGGGGGAAAGCAGCTGATATTCAAACTATATTCGTTTTACAAAAAAGGGCCATACGTGCCATCTATAAAATGAAATCACGAGACTCATTGAGGGAGCGATTTAAGGAAATTAATATCCTCACAGTAATTTCACAATATATATATGAAAACTTACTGTACACTCACAAACACATCTGTAGCTTTCAGAAAAATTGTGATTCACATAATATTAACACTAGAAATAAAAATAAACTTTATATTCCCAAATTTCGTTTACAGAAGGTAAATGGGTCTTTTATGGGGAACACTGTACGCTTCTACAATAAACTTCCGGAAAATGCAACTAAGCTTCCAATTCGGAAGTTTAAAGCCTATATTAAGAGTAATTTGATAAAGAAAGCGTACTATACTCTAGATAGCTATATGAATGATAAAACTGCGTGGCCCGATGTCCCGGTCACTCTACCCATAGGAAGCTAGCATGTCAATTTGCAATGTCTGTACCTACTATTTAATATCTTATTTTTATATCTGTGTAGATACTTTATTATAACTTTGAAGCGTAGCGTGTGCTGTCTTTGAAACTTTTGCTTTTGTATAATTACATTGCATACGTCTGACTAAGTGAAGTGGCACCACACTGGAACTTCACTGCTATAATTTTAGACTATTTTTGATTTGTAAAAGGATCATATAAAAAAACGGTAGGAACCGAGACGTAGTTTGTTGCCTGTTCTTCTACGCTTGGTCGCGTGGAACTGGCACCTAGACTCACCTAGCTTTAAGACGTTTCAAAGTGATTCTTGTATCGTATTGAATAAATGCTTATTGAATCTTGAATCTTGAATCTTGAATTGATAAAATAAGTATTTTTTATGAAAAGAAACACCTTCGATAATAATACATTATTATGCAAACTTCCAACGATATTTGGTTCTAACGAGATCAAGTAAGTAGTTTTGTAAACCGTAATTTACCTTGCGACGAACTACAAGAACTTTTATATTATGTTACTTATTGCTACGGAACCCTTCATGGGCGAGTCTGACTCGCACTTGGCCGCTTTTATTTTTTTACTAGCAGTTGGGTATTTTTTTTTTGTAAACTGTTGTTGTGAATTATATTTAAATTCGAATTACTTACATACTGATTAAATATTAATATTTTTCGATCTTACCGACATAATAGGTAATAAACTCCCACTACTCGTCAATAGATGGCGTTCTCTGTCCCACTAACTCATAACTTAATCAACAGATGGCGCTAGGAGTTATAATTTTATGATAAATTTGATTATTTACTTTACGATTATGGGGACATTTTCTAAAAATGAATCCTAGCTAGATCGTTTTATCGTCCCCGAAAACCCCTGTATACTTAATTTCATGAAAATCGTTGGCTCAGTTTCCGAGATCCTAAAATAAATATATATATTATACAAGATTTTCTCGTTTAAAGGTATAAGATTATAAGCACAAACATTGAATACATTAAACACCCAGACAGAGAACAAACATCTGCGTTCACCACACAAGTATTTGTTCTCGGTGGGGATCGAACCCACGCCCTCCAGCGCAGAAGGTAGAGCTACTACCAACGGAGCTGTGAAGGCTCTTAATCTTTAAGCGTATAGATACTGGTGTTGTTTTTCTATACCAAGCATCTCTGATAACCTTTCCATTACGTAGTAGGTTTATTTTACATACCGCACATGTACCTAGTCTCTAAAATAAAGCTGACCTCCAAACGTTGATATAAGTTAGTACAAACAACAGAGGCGTAGCTATCGCCGTATCTGCCATATCACTTATACGGGGACCCCGGGCCAAGGGGCCCCCGACGTGCGTAAGTAAATATTAATAAAAACATCACAATTTTGTTATAAACTGTAAAAAAATACCCAAGAAATTCGATGGGATGCTTGTCCGACCTATAATGTCCATAGAGGCAGAAACATTAAAAAAACTAGTCATCATCAGCTATAAATGATTTAATAAATGAGTTTGTCGAAAAAGTGGCAAGGAGAGGCATATATTTCATATGAATTGCACGTAACATTTTTGGAAAAAAACATAGATGAATAAATATTTCTTATAATTTTATGCATTTTTTTAGTGAGAAATCTTTATCCTGCATAAGAGCCCCAAACAAATGTTTCTAAGGGGCCCCACCAAAGCACGTTACGCCACTGACAAACAAATGAGCATAGATTAAATTTATTTGCGAATGTATGTCCGCTGTTATCGAAACTTGACTGGTTCTGGCAACGCAGAGATAATGTATTTAGAACAGAAATCAGGTTAAGGTTTGTAGCTAAACAGATAATACATAATCACAAATATAATTAATGTTATCATTTTGTTTACTCTATTTTCGATATAAAGTAAGAAATCGGCCAAGTGCGGGTCGGCACACGAAGGGTTTGATAAAAGGTTTGTTGTATCGGTACCCCCATTAAAATATGTGTTAATTTTATTTAATCATTTATTTTTAAGCAAATAAACATAATTGTATAACTAAATAATCTAACTATCACATACAGCCTGGTGACAGTCGAACCGCCAGACAGACGCCAGATTAGTAATAGGGTCCCGTTTTAACCTCTGGGTAACCCTAAAATAAATGCGCAATAAGCAAGCCTTCCAGTGTCCACGTAAGCCGCTGTGCTGTGATAAATTATGTTCGGCAAATTCTTTGATCCGCACTTGGTGTGTGGACTGATTTCCGCAAGGCTCTTGCAGGCCCTTTTTGCGTGACGGTTGGCACATGTTTTGGAACTCCTTAGGTTCTACGACATGCCGGTTTCCTCACGATGTTTTCTTTCACCGTTTGAGAGTACTGGATTAGTGCACATAAATTTCCGGAGAGAAAAACTCACTGGCGCACGACTAGCTTTGAACCCACGACCTAAGGATCGTAAGGCAAGGCCGCTACCAGCCACCAGTGCTCTTGATAAATTATTTTTAGTCTTTCACGAATCAAACATTGAATAAATCTTTGGCGTGGGACAAAAAGCTTAGAACCAATAGCAATTATCGGAATATTTTGAATGTTTCTATCAGCAGCGTCACAAAACGGCATTTGATGGCTAAGAAACGCAGACTTTTTGGTGAACAAAGTTACTCACGTGAGTGAGTGCAACACCCCAAGCCTGATCTGCCACACTGCTGGGCAAAGGCCTTCCTTCTTTCCTTCCACTCATCTCGTTCCCCTTCTAGGTACGACCACTCCCTGCAGAACGCGTTCAGATCACCCTGTCCGCGCTTCCTCGGTCTACCTCGGCGAAAACTTCCATCTGCAGGGGCTTACTCTGTGCGTGGCCTTGGCCCATCTTTCGGGTTTCATACTGGAGATGTGACCAGTCCGGTCCCATTTCAAGTTGACAGTATTAACGCTCACGTCGACAATACCAGTTTTTGAGTGAAGCCATGTGTTACGGATCCTGTAAATTTTCTTGACAACCAAAATGCTGCGCTTCATCGCTTTCTGACGGCTTTTTTTTATTATTTAATAAGAACAAAACGGCTCACGATGTTTAGGGAACTCAACGTGTTAAGAACTCATCATACTTATTTAACTAACTATTTGTACAAATGTTTCAGAAACCCAAAAGAAAATGTAAGGATTCTTCATCTTCCTCTTCTTCGTCATCGTCATCGTCGTCATCGTCATCATCATCATCATCGTCGTCGTCATCAGAAGAAGACGATGACTGTGTAAGTATAAAATAAATGCCTGCTGCTCTGCTAAGTGGGTTCACCAATTCCACGATCTTTTTTCCCCATCCAATGCCATGGATTTTAATTTTAAAAACAAATGAGAAGCTACTCCACTCTCTTTCTCCACTGCAAGAACAAGCACCTCCTCAAGTACAGTCCGCCAGAATAAATTCAAATAGGTTATAATGTTTGATTATGTAATGCATTGTAGTGTACCTACAGAGCATAATCAGGACAACCGGATCAATATCTCGAGTGATAAAAAGTATAACCATTGAGCAAGCTTCGAGATTCTTTGGTTTAGAAATTAGAGTTCAGCAAGAGAATCAGTGCTCTCGGCTTATAATGAAATTCGTAAAACAATGCTAGAAATATAAAAGTTTCAAGCTTTTGTTTGCTACTGTAAACCACTCGACATGCTATGGGCACTCCAATTTGTTTGTAGAATGTTCGCGAGCGGGTTTCATGGAGCGAACGTCGATTGCGGCTATAATGAGCAATAATGAGGGTAGTCCCTAACTTCTGTAACGTTTTATGTTTTTTATTTCTACTCTAAAAGACATTAAGAGGGAAGTTATTTCTCGTTTTTTCACAGAACTGTTTTAACTTCATTAACATTGAGCTTAGCTATAACTTCCAGGCCATTTATTTTCAGCAATCATGTACGTTGTAAGTGAGGTACTCGTAGGTGATCCGAAGACAAAACGTAGGGCCCACCCGATGGATCAACGATATTCCAAAAATCACGGAAAGTCGATGGATGGGAGGGCACAGAATATTTCTTTCTGGAAATGTATTGAGGAGGCCTATGTCTAGCAGGGGCTTCTTCGAGCTGAAGATGTTGATGTTCAAAGTCGTGCACCGAGCCAGGCCTCTTTCACTCCATGTACTTGCGCGCGATAAGTACCTACCGGCCGCCGGGCAGTCGACTGCTTATTTCTCAGTGGGTTGCCGACAGCCGCGCGGAGCGTTCGTACGCGAGGAAATATTTTGTGTTACCGGACTTGTAGCCCGACGTTCGTTGTTTGTTTTGTTACTTACTAATTTAACATGGAAACTAATAATAAAAATAGTGGTATTTTCCACAATTAAGTTTAATAACCGAGAATTTTGCCAAGGCAAAAAATTTATTAAACATTACATCAAAATAAAACATTTGTAAGTTATGTATAATTTCTTGATAATTAAAAAATAAAACATGTTAAAACAGAAGAAATTATTTTTCTTTCAATTATAAAGTTTACTGCAAATACCTACTGACATATATATCGAAAGAGGCAGCCCTGACAATCTACGCTGAGCACGTGGCGGCGCGCACCTACAGAGCAAAGTCAACTTTATGTTCGTAACCTTTGGTTCATTTTGGCTTGCAACGTCTAGCTACTAGAGGGAGTAGGTTATTATAGCAGTAGGTATTGTCATTTTGCCTTGGAGTGATTTATCTGTTACGTAGTAACTTTATTAATCTGTGACCGAGCTATGGAGTGAGCTATACTGGGAGTTTCACTGCGTGAGAGAATAAGAAATGAGAAAATCGGTAGATGAACCAAGGTCATTGATATAGCTCGTTGAAATAATAATAAGAACCAACAGCCGATGGAAGGTTCTCGAATGGTAACTATGAACTGGAAGACAAAACGTAGTACGCCTACGATCGACTTCACGCGATTGACAATTTGACATCGTCAAATTGTCAATCGCGTGAAGTCGGTGGATAGAAAGAGCTCAGAATTGTTCTTCCTGGGAATGTATAGGGAAGGCTTATGTTCAGCAGTGAAGATAATGTATGAATGTTATGATATAAATGTTTGAGCACTGATCGTATAGTGGAAGCTACCCGCCTTCTGATGTTCCGACTGTTGTAGGTTTGGACTCTTCTAACCGGAAAGTTTGCGCAATATCGGTGCTCTAAACGACGAAGAAAAACATTGTGGGAAAACCCGTAGCCTATTCAACACCGCAGGCTTTTATGTATTTTAACATGTGGATAAGCTCTGCTTATCGCAATGAAAGACTTAGAAATTTATTAGATGTAGGTAAAGGCCTTTTTCATCACCGACGCAAAAACGACGGGGTGTTATGACATCCCTAAATAGTTCCCGAACTTTTGAACCGATTTTGCATTTGAGCTTTTTTTTTGGCTCAAGCTGAGTGAGTCTGGATTGTTCTTAGCTTTGTCAAAACTTCTGGTGGCCTTGAGCATTTTCGAGGTGGGGAAAAACCAATGAACTCAACATCCTCACGCGTCACGGGGGGGTCTCACGTCTGGTTTTCACTTCTCGGCATACCCAGATTGCCACGATTTTGATTTTTTACAACTCCCTCATGGTTGCTGAAATGAAAAAGCTTGACTGGTAGAACACCAATAAAAAATAAAAAGTTATAGACAATCCACACAACACTATCAAGCCCCAAACTAAGCAGAGCTTGTATTATGGAAACCATATAGCTGATAAATAATCCATAAATACACTTTATTTTTTATTTTTCACCACAATGCAAAGGTCCCAGTTTTTAAAGAGGTTAACTTATTGATAATAAAATAATTTTACAGGACGGCAAAGATAAGAAGCACGACTCATCATCCTCCTCATCGTCTTCGTCTTCATCTTCCTCGTCGTCGTCATCATCAGAGGAACAAGATAACAAACACGGCCACAGGCACAGCCCCTGTGATAACGGCCTTGATTCAGTAAGTACTCGTACAGTGTAGGTACATTTTTGCCATAGTCGTCTCGTTTTTTTTTATAACGCTTTTATTAGCTTCACCTGTATGTATGTATGTATGTATGTATGTATGTATGTATGTAACCGACCCCTTTGAGCTCGATTTTGTCCTACTTTGAACGATCAGATTTGATTCAAACTTTGCACACCTGTCAAAGGTCGATGACAATGCAATAATATGAAAAAAAAATAAAAAAAAATGAAAAAAAATAAAAAAAAACCTACTTTGATCGATCAGATTTGATTCAAACTTTGCACACCTGTCAAAGGTCGATGACAATGCAATAATATGAAAAAAAAATTTAAAAAAATGAAAAGAAATTAAAAAAAAAAAACCTATTTTGAACGATCAGATTTGATTCAAACTTTGCACACCTGTCAAAGGTCGATGACAATGCAATAATATAAAAAAATATATATGAAAAAAAAAAACTAAAAAGTTAAAAATAAATTATAGTTTAAAAAACTAAAAAAAAAACGCTTTTATAACTAATTGAACTAAAAAGTTAAAAATAAAACTGTAATAATCAATTGAAAATTTATATTATTGTACAAAAAGCGTGGGGGGCTTGATTTTGATTGTTGTAAATATTTTATCAATAGTTTATTATATCTGAAGTTATTATAAAAAGCATCCCACGCTTTTGTACAATAATATAAATTTCCAATTGATTATTACAGTTTTATTTTTAACTTTTTAGTTCGTTTAATAAAAGCGTTTTTTTTTAGTTTTTTAAACTATAATTTATTAATAAAAACCTACTAACTTGACTGGCCTCTCAGCTCAGTTGGTAGTACGTTTGTCTTCTGTGCCGTAGGTCGTGGGTTCGATCCCTACCGAGAACAAATATTTGTGTGGTGAACACAGATGGTTGTTCTGTTATATTGATTTCTGAGTATTAAAACTTAAAATCATCTGTCATCAAAATTGTCCTGTTTTTGTAAGAACTTAATTAATGTGAATCATACATATTATATCTACACACAAATTTTACATCATACATGCTAGTAAGTAGGATTTACTTTAGCGCAAAGAGGCTGTGTAAATAGGCGTGTACCGCCCAGTGCATTGTCAAATTAAAATTACATTTTGTCATACACGTATAAATGTTGTGTTATTGTTGTATTGTAAGCCTATTTCTGCTGAAAAGCAGCATTGCTGTGTTTAAAGTTTAAGGGTGTGGGTGCCGGTGAAATCACTGACACGTGAGGCTGAACATCCGTATGCCTCAAGTTGATGGTCGTAGGGCAGTGCATCGTAGGGCATGTTCCTGACGTGCTTGACCTACGAGGCAATGCTTTGCTATAGACAATGGTTACCACTTAACATCAGGTGGGCCATATGTTTGTTCCATCAGCTAGTTAAAAATTTACCTCGCATGTATGATGTAAAGTGGAATGCTTACCTCGATTATAAGTAGCTATTGCACCCTCAAACTACAGTCGCCCTCGCTCACTTTGCTCGCTCGGGCATCTAAATATCTCAGGCACACTCGATCCATTAACGCCCTTTGCAAGCTGCGCTCGCACGGGCGCCAAACAGGATCTTTTTCTGCAAAAGCTCACTTTCTGCCCTTTTACAACAATCTACTATTAATGAGTAGTGAACCTTACTTGCAGCGCCTTAGTCGCCTTATACGAGTACTTTAAATGTAGATCTAAATTCTAGGCGATGTAAATAATATGTTTGTATGTTGGCAATATGTAAAAACTATTTTTATTATTTTCAGGGCAAGAAATATTCCTACGTGAAGGGTGTCATCCGTTGTCCTTACAATAATAACGATGATTGATTTCCTGACTGCCGGCAATACCTGGCTTTATGAGTTACAAGTATATTTATATGAAAACCATGTGAAAATAATAATAAGTCAGGTAATGGTAAAATATTTTCTTATTTACAAGTTAAGTAAAATATGTATTAAATTAAGTTATTTGTAGTAAGACATACATAACGATCAGCATTTTTTTATACAATTGGCTGATGGAACGAGCGTATGGCCCACCAGATATTAAGTGGTAACCATTGTCTATAGCAAAGCATTGCCTCGTAGGTCAAGCACGTCATGAACATGCCCTACGTCCATCAACTTGAGGCATATCTACAGATGTTCAGCCTCACGTACCAGTAATTACATTAACCTTTAATTGACCTAATTTTACCAGTTTTTTTATAATAATGATGTTTGAAAGTGATATATTTATGTGATTTTGTTGATGAATAAAACCGTTATAAAAACAAAGTCTTTGAATACAGTCTTGCTATGGAGTTAAACAATGTTTAATTACTATTATGTACACAAAGCCAGGTATTCCAATCACGAGTGCTTCGCGTGCCTCGTCAAATATTTTTATTCGATGCCAACATAAATAATGCCGACAAAGGATATTTCAATCAAAAGTATTTACCTACTGACGATCAGCACCTACATAGATTTTTTGAATAGTTTTGTATTTTTGATGACAAGCGGCAGTGACTACTTCAAAAAAGCAGCCAAGTGCGAGTCGGACTCGCCCATGAAGGGTTCCGTAGCATCAATTAACATTATATAAAGGTTTTTGTAGTTCGTCGAAAGGTAAATTGCAGTTTACGATTTATGACGTATAAAAAAAAAACTACTGACTAGATCTCGTTCAAACCAAATATCGTTGGAAGTTTACATAGTAATGTACAACATATATTTTTTTTGGATTTATCCTTCTCTTATTTTAGAAGTTAGAGGGGGGGGGACCAACTTTTTTCTACTTTGGAAGTGTCTCTCGCGCATACTATCCAGTTTAGAAAAAAAAGGTAAGTACTTATAGGAATAAAATATTCCATCTTTTAAAATATTAAGGGGTCAAACTAGAATCTAAAAAATAAAAAAGGCATTCTACACGATTGTCACAGAACAACCTCTTATTTCTTTTTATTTTGAATATTGAGTAGCTAAAAAGGTCAGAATGACGCTGAGATGTGAGAGGTGCGGGTTCAGGCCAACTTCCATGAAAAAGCAACGAAACGAATGAAATTACTGAAGCGAATTTGTATTGCGGGCTCTACTAACGAGCATTTCACGATGATGAACTATGAGGGCTCTTATTCATAATGCTCGGGAACTTTATACATTTAAACTCGCTCATAATTAGTCGGCTCAAAGTCCATTTGTATTTATAGGTGGCAGAGGCCTGACAATGCTTGTAATCAATGATCCAAACAAAGCCAAGTCCAAGTTTATTTTAAATGTATGAAATTCACAGTATAAAACAATTAATAAATATATTGTGGACAATTCACACAACACTACCCAGCCCCAAACTAAGCAGAGCTTGTAATATGGGAACCGGATAGCTGATATAATACTTGAATACATTTTTTTTTTGTAAATACATACTTAGAATACAATATAACACCCAGACAGAGAACAAACATTTGTGTTCACCACACAAATATTTGTTCTCGGTGGGGATCGAACCCACGACCTACGGCGCAGAAGGCAGAGCTACTACCAACTGAGCTAGAGGCCAGTCAATTAAAAAAATTAGAAAGTGTAAAAAATTAAAAGCATAATTATCCGTTCAAAAATCAAGTTTAAACCTTTAAAGGCCTCTTCGAAGAACGTTAAATGTTGTAAAATGTGCAAACGAGAAGTTTCCACGGAGGTCAGCCCCATAAAGAACGAGTAAACTGCGATGCAACGTACCATAAACAATTCCATTGACCACCAAAGATACATAGTTTATAGTTCTTTATTTATCTTTTGACATTATAAAATGTTCTTAGGCTAGTCACATAAAATTAAAATACAATATAGTAACAGGTAAACTAAATGTCATGCCCAACTTATAATTAAACAGATTGAACATAGAAGAAGAATGAAAATATACAGTGTTACCAACATAAACATATTCAAATCAGCAAAAGCATCGTTCATAAGTACATTATCATAAGAAGTCAATTGGAGCAATAACATCAATTTATGTTAATTTAGTCCCAGCGCGCATTTTGCTCACTAACAAGAATTAATTGATTCACGTCTTTGCAGTCGGAGCAACAACTAACTAATTTGGTTTTAAAACTAAATCTATTAAAAATGTTAAAATTTGTAGCAATAATCTGTTCGATAACGGGTATAAGCCATGAGCTGGTAATTAAAACTTCTACTGACGTAACCAAAAGCTTTTATAAAATAGAAAAAGTGGACATGTCAGATGAATTTCCAATAAACCTTCAGCTAAAATATAATGGAAATTCAAAGGTTCTACAATATAATATTATTGCACCAGACGATCAATTTGAAGCTTATGACAATAACAAAAATTATGTCATCATAAAGTTGAAGAAAGAAGCAATAATTAATGTGGTTCCGTACGGGCTAGTACAGCGCCTGGATAAAATAAAATACATGATTTTGTGGCTGAATTTGTACTGTGAAATGCATCTAGACTGTGACAAATCTGTTCTTGATGAAGAATTGAGAAAGGTAAGGTTATAATTCACACGTAAGTGTCTGTAAAGGAAGGTCAAAGAGTACAGTTATGGAGAGAGAGGAAGGTGTCGATCATAACTCATTAGCAACTATTTATGTCCCCAAACCAAAATAATAATTACAATAGAGGTAGGTACCCACATACCCTAAAAATAAGCAATTATGACAATCTGCTACTATCAGTGTGACTGGCACATTCCCTGTTCGGTTATTACCTACATTTGATAAACGCGAGTGAACGACTATGATAACCACAGTGTGCTATGGTTTAAAATGACGTCTGCGTCCACGCGTATAGTCGTGTTCACTTTAATAGTCAATTTACTGTTCCGTGTTGCCGCCGCGCCCTTCACGCAAGATATTCTAGATATATTCGGAAATCCAATCAGTGATATCAAAAAGTTTTTAAATAAAAAAAAAGGTGAATCACAAACAACCTACAACTTGAGGGAAACTACCACGGAAAAAAGTAGAGAGGAAGATAATGCCGATCCAAATATGATACAAGTTCCACCAAACACTAAACTGTGCAAGGATGGAGCCCAAAATGATATCAACGGAGTGTGCCGGCACCCATGGTGATCTAATCCTTATTACATCAGGACGAAAAGTGTAGTACGCAGTAAGCGAGACAGTAAAATGGACGCGAAAATAGTGTTACTCCTATTGACAATAGTTTCGTGTGTTCCTCGTGGAGATTGTGGTGTGGTATTTAATTTTCATGAAAAGCTTGATATGGCCACTACGACCACCACAGAAAGCACGCAGACAGGACAAGTGATCAGAGTGCCCGAACTTGATTGCCCACTTGGCCAGAGGCGCGATTCACTGGGCAACTGTAGGATGAGATTTTAGAGGTAGGTTATATACTCACGCATACCTATCTCGTACTATACAGATAATCATTTCATTTCTATGTATTCGATGTCTCCTTGTTAGTCTCACGATGTTTCTAGTGAAGTAGCAGTTCCAAATGAAACTTAGGCCTAGTTGTACAGCAACTTTAAGCATAGATCACACATTATCATATAAAAAAAATGTATTAGTATTATATCAGCTATCTGGCTCCCATAGTTCAAGCTCTGCTTAGTTTGGGGTTAGATAGTGTTGTGTGGATTGTCTATAATATCTGTTATTATTATTATATCAATTTGTTTGTTTACCTTTCCAATCACCACTATAGGAAGGTCATAATTGAGTCTCATTCTGAAACGAACTAGTTATCCTTATTTATTAAAGCACACATATTATATTGATTTAAAGACATTTAAGTACTGTGTATCTATAGTTCTGATAAAATGTGCACGAGACGTGAACCACATTGGGCTTGTGCAATATCCCTGAAATGTAATCGTTATTTCTAAGAATTATATGTTTGCTATCTGTGTAGGTATGAACTTAGTACTTGCTAACTATTGGATCTACTACATACACTCGTTGGTACCTATACAATACATATTAACATGTTTAGAAGTGTAGCAAGATGTATGTTCCAGCATTGCTATGATTTGCTGTAAGTGCTCATTATAGAAATTTACTAAGTAAACAGCACCTACCTACTTGATATAAAAGACAAATAATATCAGCACAGTATCAATAAAATCAGTAGATCCTGATTCACTAACTAAATTTTACCTTGTCGATATTTACCACACCTACTCGTATTACCTACCTAATTAGAAATCGTAAATCTATTTTTTTTTATATTATTCATTATTTTCACTGACCTCTCAGCTTAGTAGCTCTGGCTTCTGAGCCGTAGGCCGTGGGTTCAATCCCCACCGAGAAAACACACAAAATATTTGTTGTGGTGGGTGAACACAGATGTTTGTTTTCTGTCTGGTTATTATATTGTGTTCTAAGTATGTATTTACGAAAAAAAATGTATATAAGTATTATATCAGCTATCTGGTTCCCATAGTACAAGCTCTGCTTAGTTTGGGTCTAGATAGTATTGTGTGGGTTGTCTATATTATTTATTTATTTATTTTCTATTGCAGGTGGTGTCTGCACTGGCTGAAGTGAAAGAAACAACCGGAATATTTTGAATTTCATATTTATCAAAAGAGATTTAATTTAAGTGATCCTAAATAAACTATGTATAAAATAAAAAATGCATGATATTATTAATAAATAATAGGACAAATATTATTCAGTAGGCACCAAAAGGAAACTTTAGCGACGGTGCTAATCTGATGTGCTATCAGAAATGTCCAGTCTAGGTTATCGCACGAATATGAGGCGCATAGGTATCGTGTAAACATTTGAGTTACAATGTGTAGCACCAACAACAGTAGGCCTACCACAAGCTCTGTCTGGCTCTGTCTCTGGCGCTGGTTTTGACTCTGTGTGAGAGCTCACCAGTGTAGGTGCCACCATGCAGGTGTTTAGTCAACACTCACACAAACTCAAAAGCAGAGCCAGAGATAGAGCCAGACAGAGCTTGTGGAAGGCCTACTAGAGTGTGGAGGGTTGCATTATTTATGCTCAGTGTAACTCGGATTTGGTATGTTTCGATAACGCCATCTATGGAGTATATTCGACGAATAAAATTTGTCAGTCCTAGTTTTTGACAAGCTTAGGGCAGATTTTTCCATCCACGGAATAACGCTATTCGTCGAATCAAAAAATTCAGACAAAAATTAAAAAGAAATTGATATTTAAATGGAAGAAATGGATATTTTATCTCACGGGTCAATTTATCTGAACATTGAAAAATTTGGCCAAAAGAAAAGAATATATTAAAAAATCTGCCCAAAGGCACGTAATAAATATCTATCAGTTTCTAGGAAAAAACGTTTGCGAAGAAGATGATCAATTATCGCCAATGTTTTCGGAGAATTCAACAGACGGACGTTAGAAACATATATTATTTACAGCGTTGCCAGAATGTTCCTTTTGCAACATTTTACGTTACTGTTACTTTTGACCCTCTCATGTTACCTCTATGTTGTTACACGACTCAATTTACATAAACTTTAAAAATGTTTTCCACTAATCAAAAAAATGTCGTGAAACGGAACGTATCCAAGAATGTTCTTGTTTTTGTATAATAATAATCGGTTTTAATGATTACGAGTTAGCTAACTTAGGACAGGTACTTAGCTTACTTTTTATTTAATAAAGTGGCCTAATAAAGTATTGTGTCGATTTCCACTTATTTTATGGTATAATGTTACTTTTCTCGTGAAAATGTTACTTTTTGAGCCGTCTCATGTTATATTTGGCTATCTGCTACTGGCAGCACTGATTATTTAGGTCATAAAAGCAAAGGTTATCACATCTCTTGACCTGCAATTTCAATATAAATGCTCGAGCACTTTGTATGCTTCAAACAGACACATTTAACAAGGGGACCTGACACGACGTTGCTGCAATGAAGGTGCTGTTTTTTATTTTGTGCTGTGCTATCTTCGCATCTTACAGTGTTTCGGTCAACGGTGACCTGAACAAAATATTTGGAGGCATAAGTAATGGTGTCCAAAAAGCGAAGGCTGATATAAGAAGAACATTTCAAGTCAATGAAAATACCGAAAGAGGATCTCCTAATGCTGGCGCCGAAGCTGGTGCTAAAGTAGAAAGTACCCCTCACCCTCGCCCAGCTACTGCCACCGTAAGCCCTAATGCAAAAAGTAATTCTACCACAGCCAAGGACGGTAGAGAAAACTTTTCTGGTGCTTGTTCCACAGGATATCAACGTACTGACGATGGAAGGTGTATGGAGGAATACTAACATTTTGGGACATTGTGTAACAGTAATATTAATAGCTTTTGGTAATTAAAATCGTTTTCAAGTGGGAAAAACTGTTTTTATTACTAGCATCTGCCTCCGGCATTGCTGGCATAGTATATAGACAAAAAGGTATTTCGTCATCAAAAATGTGTGTAACCACTAGTTCACCCCTGACGCTATATAAATAATCTACAGTAGATGCAAAGGCCTGTTTACTTTTAATAAAGGCTGGTTTACACTTTGATTAGTGTGAGTGCAGGTGATTAGTGCGAGTACAAGTGTTTAGTACGAGTAGTGTCCAATTCACTGCGAGTGTCTTCGGTCCACTTTACCAATTTTTACAACAACATGCGTCCGACGCTACCCACTAAACGCTAAACACTCCTGTCCAGACGTGTTTAGTGGCAGGCACGCTGCGAGTGAGGGGGAAGGGAGGGCGCGCGGGATGGCTATTCGCAGTCCACTCGCAAAAAAATAGAACACGCTTCTATTCACTTTACTACACAGCCCTCTAATCACTTGCACTAATCATTCGCTGTCCACACCTAGTCACTTAGCACCTGCACTAATCACCTGCACTCACACTAATCAAAGTGTAAACCAGCCTTAGTAAGTTATTCTGCCAAGTTACCATAATACCTAGCTTCAAAATAAAAATGTAACTATATCTACTAACTGTTAATTATAAAACCAAACCTTGCATAATAATAAATAGATAGATTTCAAGTATTTATAACTTTATTCATATAAGTAGTTTCAAGCCTCTGGCGTGACAGCAACAGCTTGAAACATCATTTCAGGAGGAATGTAGGTAGGAGTTCCTTTGGAAAAACGATCACTTATAACGGCTTCTACAGTAGTAGCTTCAGAAGCAATATGAGACTGTGTTACATCACTGCCTCGATTAGGATCACTTGTTTGTATAGGAGGTTTTAGTTTATTATAATTTTGATTACTTTCTGGCTTTATGCCTACATCATGATTACTGTCTGAAATATTGTTATCCAAACCTCTATTATTGTCTGGTGGTCCTCTATTGTCAGGTGATCTTATGTTGTCTGGTGACCCTCGGTCGTCTGATGATTCTTGATAATCAGGTGGCCCCATGTAGGCAGGTGGTCTTCTGTTTTCTGGTGGCCCTCTGTTACCTGGTGGTCCTCTGTTTCCGGGTGGCCCTCTGTTTTTTGGTGGTCCTCTGTTGTCCGGTGGGCCACCGTAGTCAGGAGGCCCTCCGTTACCTGGCGGCCCTCTGTTAAATGGAGGACCTCTATTTGCAGGTGGTCCTCTATTAGCTGGTGGTCCTCTGTTAGCTGGTGGTCCTCTGTTAGATGGTGGTCCTCTGTTAGATGGAGGACCTCTGCTATCTTGGGATTCTGGATGAGACATTACATTACATAATATAATCATTTCTATAACCTAAATTTGGGGTTCTATAAAAAAATATAGTCACAAAAAAAATATCTTTAATTAACAGGTAACAGCGTTTATATAATTTTACAATATAATATCATAGTTAGGTACCAACATGTAGCAAGCCACACAATATACAACCAATTAGTAATCCTCAGGTGTTACGGGAATTACTTGATAAAATGGAAAAGGCGGTAAAAGTGGCCCAACAGAATAATGAAAATTGTTAGGGTTTTCCGGAAAGATAGATCTAACGTCGATTTTAAACTCTGATGACAGATTAGGTCCAGGTGTTCGTTCCAATCCTATTACAGGCCTCTTTTCTTGGGCAAAATCACTACTTGTGGCAGCTAAAACAGGATTTGCAGAAGACTCATTGTGTTTTACGTCTTCTAAATCTGTTGATGAAAAAGATTGGTGCGCATTTTTTATGAACTTCGAGGTTCCATCGTCAGGGAATGAAATAAAATCACCATATGAAGGCGTATCCTCATCACCATCACTGTATGAACGTGATGATGGGGGTTGACTATCAGGTGGTGGTGGTGGAGGCCTATGCCTACCAGATGTTGGTTCGTAATGAGGAGGATACCTATCATCTGGTGGTGGCGGTGGTCTGTGGTGAGGAGGATACCTATCATCTGGTGGTGGTGGTGGTGGTGGTCTGTGGTGAGGAGGATACCTATCATCTGGTGGTGGTGGTGGTCTGTGGTGAGGAGGATACCTATCATCTGGTGGTGGTGGCGGTGGTCTGTGGTGAGGAGGATACCTATCATCTGGTGGTGGTGGCGGTGGTCTGTGGTGAGGAGGATACCTATCATCTGGTGGTGGTGGCGGTGGTCTGTGGTGAGGAGGATACCTATCATCTGGTGGTGGTGGTGGTGGTCTGTGGTGAGGAGGATACCTATCATCTGGTGGTGGCGGTGGTCTGTGGTGAGGAGGATACCTATCATCTGGTGGTGGTGGTGGTGGTCTGTGGTGAGGAGGATACCTATCATCTGGTGGTGGCGGTGGTCTGTGGTGAGGAGGATACCTATCATCTGGTGGTGGTGGCGGTGGTCTGTGGTGAGGAGGATACCTATCATCTGGTGGTGGTGGCGGTGGTCTGTGGTGAGGAGGATACCTATCATCTGGTGGTGGTGGCGGTGGTCTGTTTTGAGGAGGATTCCTATCATCTGGTGGTGGTGGTGGTGGTCTGTGGTGAGGAGGATACCTATCATCTGGTGGTGGTGGCGGTGGTCTGTGGTGAGGAGGATACCTATCATCTGGTGGTGGTGGCGGTGGTCTGTTTTGAGGAGGATTCCTATCATCTGGTGGTGGTGGTGGTGGTCTGTGGTGAGGAGGATACCTATCATCTGGTGGTGGTGGCGGTGGTCTGTGGTGAGGAGGATACCTATCATCTGGTGGTGGTGGTGGCCGGTGCTCACCAGGTGGCGATCCATGATGTGATGGAGGTTGATAGTCGTAAAATGTATCGTCTTGCGGAGGTTCCATTCTCGAACTCCTACCATCAGATTGAGAACGAGGTGGTCCATGGTCGTATGAAGATGGCCAATCACGAGGGGGTCTGTATTCAGGGGGAGGGGGAGGGGCTGGTCTTCCATACTCTGGGAGAGGTGATTGTCTTCCGCCATCATTACCATCATTTCTTACCATCATAGGCTTACCATCCTTTTTATGCCCACCTTCATAACGACCTCTATCGAAGGATAGCCTTCTATCAAATTGTTCTCCTGACTGATAGTTACTATATGATGGAGACCTGTCGTAAGATTCTTGAGAATTTCCTCCATTATTAAAATTATATTCGTTGTTGGCTGTGTCTCTGTGAGGTTGATCATAACTATCTTGGCCTGTGTTTTTCCATGCTTGACGCCGCTGTCTTTTGTAATCTGAATAAAACTTCTGTGACGTTATGCCGCAAAAAACTGGCTTTTTGAAACCAGTTGGCCGTTTGTCTAATGAAAGAGAACGTTTTTGAATGGCCAAGTTGAAAAACTGATTTTTTTTATTGTGTTAATGAATTTTAGAGCAGTTCTCTGTCAAGGTTTAATATTGGACACTTTTCATTAGGTACCATCAGGGGTAAGTATTATTATCTTAAAATTATGAGTAAGTAAACCATGAGACCAAAACAAAAATAAAAAGGCTCAACGTTATTATTTACCAAAAAAGACAAACAAGGCACGGTATTGATTTTGAAGATAGTTAAAATACGTATATTTAGCTACAGCGCCAGCGCAATAAATAATGAAAATAAGTTATTTATAAAAAGCAGTACATAAAAACCTAAAACACAACCATTACCCTGACAAAAAACAAAAAACATACCTTCTTCACTATCGTATTGAGCTGCACAGTAAACAGTTAAGAAAACGTAAACAGCAAGGAAAATCACTCCTGCATATTTAGACATTGTTTATTTAATAAATAAACACTTTGACGATTAAAAAGCAACTCCTCTTTGAATCTAGAATAAAATAAAAATAAAAATATAGATACGTGTGTGAATGACCATGGGTCGACGTCTTATAATACTTAGGTACTACCTACCTCGTAAGCATCTTCATTATTTGCTTTCAAACCGGTTTTCGAGAGGTTTCGGGTACACCCATCGCTTTGATTTTTCCGGTTATTACACGTCAATTGGCAAAAAACCTACATGAATAGTTTTGTTCTTTTTATTTAGTTCGCTTCTAGTATACGAACCACGCATTAGTATTATTGTATTCATAAATTTAAGATGAACTCATTAAAGCAGGTGATGTAAGCTGATATTGAACGGGATAAATGAGGACACTTCATAGGTACGTAGGTAATCGATTTTCTATGAAGCACTTTAACAGATACAAGGGAAAGGTCGTGGGTTCAAATCCCGCTCGGCTCTTAACTTTTGGGACATTATAGAAACAAACTTTATCTGTCTTCTTCAGAAGCAACAATACTTTCCAGACTACTTATAAGTAATAAGTACATGAGTAGACACAATTTTTTTAAAATATACTGTAAATAAACAGTGCATTCAGTGCTAGTTACTATTATGCACTGTTAACAGAAACCATTGGAAAATGAATTAGAACTTTTCACATACAAGTCCTTTCATTACGAATGAAGGCCGTAAAGTGAAATGTAAAAGCCACTTACCTGATACAGAAAGCGGCGACAATCTCATTCGGGACGACAAATTGAGAACACCTTCCGGCGGCGGCGAGGCGTCACCGCGGCCGCAGTCCCGAGTTCCGTAAATAGCTATTTATTGTGGCGAGTGCGACACCTGCCTTGTGTGAACCCGGCCAGCTTCAAATAGATAACTAGAGAATTTAACTGGCCTCTCTGCTCAGTTGGTAGTAGCTCTGCCTTCTGCGCCGTTGGTCGTTGGTTCGATCCCTACCGACGACAAATATTTGTGTGGTGTGTGGAACACACAATGTTTGTTAACTGTATGTGTGTGTTATATTGTATTCAAAATATGTATTTACAAAAAAAGGAAGGAAGTATTATATCAGCTATCTGGTTCCCATAATACAAGCTCTGCTTAATTTGGGGCTAGATAGTGTTGTAGAGATTGTCCTCAATATTTATTTATTTTATTTAATTTAACACTTGATTTCAGAAAATTCATGAGGTTGGTACTTAAATCCTAATGATATTAAAAATTCGAAAGTAACGATGTTTGTGGTTCAATCACGCTCCTACCAAACCGTTTGGTTTAATCTGGGTGGTTAAACTTCCAAAGTCCCATAGAAATTTCATCAAAATCGGTCTAGCAGTTTGGTCATGTAGTTGGTTTCTCAAGTTTTTTAGTTTGCATTTATTATCGCAAACAAATAACAGAAACGGGAAATAACTATCACGCGATCGAAGCTGTGGTTGACTACCTTGTTCATTGTAACATTGTGCATGAAGTTACGGAATATTCATAAATAGAAGCAATTATTGTTGTGTGTGATCAATATCAGACATTCCCGCGACCGATACCTACAAAGCTTGACACTTATTAATTCAATGTCACGATAGCAAATAAATAACACCAGCTAATCTACCTTTAAAATCCACAGCTATGTTGTTGCTGCCGCACAGTACGTTACTAAGTCCATTCATAGTTTTTTTATGGTAGATCAGCCGTAGTATCGCCAGCTGTGACATACATGTGAACGTAGTATTCAAAACAAATGAAAAACTATGCCATAGATAAAAATATCACGGATGACAAACGTCACGGATTGGATATGTTGACAGTTGCTAATGTTTGTTAGCCTCCTCCTCCCCCTCCTTCCGTCCTTCTTGTGCGTAACCATCTCCATCATTTTGTCTTGAAAACTGTTATGGGATAATAGTTTTCAAGACAAAATGATGAAGGAGACAAAACGCGGATCTGCTTCTACAACGTGTATCAAAATATGTGTACTATCCCGAAGGGGGGTGAATTTCCACCCCCCGGGGAACAACTTTTGTTCAACGACTTTTCGAACTTCGATTGGTATCTCTGAAAAAAACTGCAACGAAGTTTCAACATGAACAGCTGACTTTATACAAAGTGACAACCCTAAACTCAGCTACAGAGGTAGTAGGTCAAGGGGTCAAGGGGTTACAAGGATAGGGTTGTCAATTTATTTAGGCATTATGTAATTAAATATTTTTGTATGGGAAACTGAAAATAGGAATTTTTAATTTTCTCCCCCCCACAACTGATCACCATTGTGGTCTGAAACCCCCCACCTTCGCATAGTACACATATTTAGATACACCTTGTATATGCCAGGCTCGGCTATACTGGTATGCTTAGACCATGTCTACGTCGAGAACTAAAGCATTCAATTAATTAAATAAAAAAATATTAAATAAAAAAAAAAAAAAATCGCACCATCCTCCTAAAATACCACCATCTCAAACGCGTTCACGCGTCTGCGTGAAAACTAATCATTGAATTAGTTTTCACCATATATTTACACTTCTACATCTACATTAATATTACAAAGTATAAATGTTTAAATAATAGTACGTTATGATATAAGTGCGGTAGGTTGAAAATTACAGCCGAGGCGTTATTGCAAGCCCGAGCCGAAGGCGAGGGTTACAAGAAAGCAGAGGCTGTAATTATCAAAGCGCACGTATGTCATACGACGTTTTATAACACATTTGCGAGGAAGTAAATAAAAATTAAACGAATAAATCTTGAATCACTTGTTAAAGCAGTTAGAAAATTTGAAATGTAAATGTCTTTTTAATTTAATTTCATTCCATTTCATTACAATTCATCCCGTTTTAATCAGTTTCATTGAATTTCATTCAGTCTCACTCAGTCTCACTCAGTCTCACTCAGTCTCATTCAGTCTCACTCAGTCTCACTCAGTCTCATTCATTCTCATTGAGTCTCATTCATTCTTATTGAGTCTCATTCATTCTCATTCAGTCTCACTCTGTCTCACTCAGTCTCATTGAGTCTCATTCATTCTCATTGAGTCTCATTCAGTCTCATTAAGTCTCATTAAGTCTCATTTAGTCTCATTCAGTTTCATTTCATGATCTTTCAACATCTTGATAAACCGTACGTTTTACCTTATTTAAAAGCAACCCGTGCGTTTTACATTACATTACCGCACTAGTGCGTAATGACATACATAACGATACTGAAATTAGTGAAATAAGAGACCCTTTACGAGCAAATGTGTTATAAACAAGTTTATAGCACTCTATATGCTAACATTTTAACAGGGTTAGGTCAATATCACGTGAATGTGACGGAAAGATAGTGCATATTTGTAGTAGCCACGATTACAAACTATTTAATCTAAGATCCCGCTATACAACGACCGTCACCGAACTGTTTAATGGATAAAAAGTATTTTATACTCAATTCAATTTGTTAATAAATACATCTATTGCACATGGGTTGTCTAAAACATTTCTGTCCAGATTTAAATTCTTAATGATCAATTGAAACTTTTCACTGTTATTTTCATTTAACTTTTATTCATTCGGTGCAAGTTACTATTATCTATTTACCTGTTTATACCTGTCTAGCTGTGACGGGCAAATAAAAAGAATCTATCTATTTTTTCAGACAATCAGGCTTCATACTTTCGATTGGAATGTAAAATATTTGTTTTTATAATTGTTAAAAAAACATATTCTGGACTCATTTTTTTAGACAACCCATTTGAAATATATTTATTGACATATTTTATTGAGTATAAAATACTTTTCATCCAATAAACAGCTCGGTGACGGTCGTTGTGAGCGGGATCCTGTACTAATATGGATTTCGGAGAACTGTTTATTAAACCACGAAACTTGGCAAAATAAAAAACCAGTGACTCGCTACTCAGTGTTCTTCAATTAGTCGACACCGTCAGCTATTCCGTCACGTTCGTAAAACCTCAAATGGACGTTTCAAAGCGGAACTGTTTTTGCTAAGTTTTTTCATTTGTTTTTAAACACGATGAATTGTTATTTTTTTTTATAGGTACCTACTATTCCAATGAATAGTTTCCAATGAATATTTTGAAATAATAAGATTATAATGACTTGAGCACTGGGTGTGTAGTGGTAGCAGCCTCGCCTTCCGTTCCTAAGTTTGTGGGTTCAAATCCAGTCGTGTTCCAATGATTTTTGATTTTTCTGTTGAAAAATTTATGTGCCAGTAGGTACTCTTGAACGTTGAAGAAAAACATCGTGAAGGAACCGGCATGTTCTAAAATCTAAAAAGTTTTAAAACATTGTGTCGAGTGCACTTGATATACGTTTGTATACTTCGTCCAAGGTCAGGTCTCAGTTAAAAATGACTCAAGCAATGTTCCAATGGTTTTTTTTAAATCATCCAATCCAATGAAGAAGTCCTACACATTTCCAGGAAGAACGATCTGAGCCCTTTCCATCCACCGACTTCCAGCGATCTTAACAATGTCATCGGCCCATCTAGTGGGTGGGTGCTCTACGTTTCGTCTTCCGGTTTGTGGTTGCCATTCGAGAACCTTTATTTCCCAACGGTTGTCGGTGCTTCGAGCTATTATGACCTGCCTATTGCCACTTCAACTTACTAATTCAACGAGCTATGTCGGTGACCTTGATTCTTCTAAGGATATATCCTCATTTCTGATTCTACCACGTAGTGAAACTCCCAGCATAGCTCTTTCCATAGCTATTTCCGCGCCTTTGAGCTTGTGTACGAGGCCAATATTATGCGACCACGTCTCAGTTCCGTAAGTCACCACTGTTTCAAATCATCATACTCGTAGTTTAAATTTATTTGGGTATAGTTAGTTCTAAATAGTCCAAGCCAACAATCTAGGAAGTAAGGAACTACCTACCTACAAACTCATCGAACCATTTGGATAACTCATCTTCATGCCTTAGCGATCAAAGCTTGCTTTGATTCTACGTTAAATTTGCAGCAATCGGAAATCAGGCGGAAATCAATTGGCAGCCGAAATGAACAAGAAGTTTTGGACAACCGCCGTAAAGTCGAGACGTCTTCGTGAGAACTTACCTACTGTCAGTGAGTTGAAACCTTAGAGAAGAAATACAAGATACCTTGCTTTAATTATTAAAATAGTAAATATTTTTTTTAACATCGCTCGAAAAACGCATTGGCGCAGTGAAACGCTGTCAAATATGACAGCGATATTGCCTGTGCGCAGGCCTTAGGTAGTAACTAAAGGTTAAGGTAGCCCTATGTAGTAGAAACTTAGTAGCCCATGAGTTTATTTATATTGTAATTAAAAATGACTTCAGTTGAAAATAAAGAAACTAACAATTAAACAAATATTTACGAAATTTTAAAAAATACTTATAAAACAGTTGAGCTCTTTGCAGGATCAGCAGCAGGACAAACGATCTAGAGATAGATCAACTGATCCAAATCAGTGCCAGACGGAAGCGTCCCCAAGACGCTGGCGGTTAAGTTATGCTTTGTCTTGAATTTTATTGGAGTTATATAGATAATGGTAATAAGGTGAAATCTATTCATTGAATACAGTTGGAACTCGGTTAATCTTTACATTACGGAAAACAATAATCTACTCATTACGACACCATCTGTTATAGTGATGTGCTTAACGAAATATACCGGGCAATGGCCCGGTCTAAATCGGCTATCATGGGGCTAGATAGTGTTGGGTAAATTGTGCACATTATTTTATTATTTATCAAGATACCCATGAGCACTCCCTGAAGTATTACCTCTGTGCATAGTTGGAGTCTATTCAAAAGTTATCGAAATCAGTAAGTTCGAGTGCAGTGGATGGATTAGTTTCGGTGGTCGGTCAAAGACGGCTAGAAGCATCCGATAGAAGTTCAATAATTAAGTAGGAGAGAAACGCTATTCGTCAAAAAAAAATGTGAGTCCTTGTTTTTGGCAAGCCTAAAAAAGAGAATAGAATAGAATAGAATAGAATAGAATATAACTTTATTGTACACCATAAATCAACAGGTAAACATGGTCTAAAAGAATACTTAAAAACTAGAGGTACAATGGGCGGTCTTATCGCTAATAGCGATTTCTTCCAGACAACCTTTGGATGGAAAGAAACAAAGAGGTGGATATGTTTTTATCTGACAGATAAATTTATACACAGATGTTTCCATCATAGATCGCTGTCATATTTGACAGTGTTTCACTAATTGCCACCGCAGAACGCAAAGCCTGAACTAACATAGTACCTACATTAAATCCTCGAAAGCATTTTTTTCTCCGTTTAGTAGTTTATTTTTCTAACCCATATCGTCCCACTGCTGGGCAAAGGTCTCCCCCAAATCCTTCCAACCATCTCTATCCATCGCTTCACCCCACCATCCTCGCTAGAAAGTGTCGAGATCGTTCCTCCAATTAACGCTTTCTTTGCCGACCCCGACTTCGCGTTCCCTCTGGTTACCACGGAGCTACCAGGTTCGTCCGTTTATCGGGATGCATCCTACTGTCATAATCGTTTAGTAGTAATTAAATTAATTTTGATCCTAAATATAATAATAGTACTTTAACGCCATACAAGCATGTCAGATAATGTTTCTTTTGATTTATTATCTTCAGTGTCAGCCTCTTTTTTCATTCCACATTTTATAATGAAAGTTGATGTCATTAATCTTTGGTAGTATAACCTAGCTGCTCGTATGTTACCCGGGTCGTGTTAAGCTCTAGAATTATGTGGCGCCTTAGGGAATTTCACCGCAAAACCAGCCATGCACACCTACACTTGTACCTACAATAAAATCTAATATTATCGTATTAATTAGGTATGTCTGGATATTTTTTTTATTATCCCGGGTGCAGACTCGTTACACCAGATTGTTACACCTGGTTTGACTACAGGCTTCAAAGTTGAATAATGTGTACTGTACCGGATGCCGTTATAATCATTTTTTTAGGGTTCCGTAGCCAATTGGCAAAAACGGAACCCTTCTAGATTCGTCATGTCTGCCTGTCTGTCTGTCCGTCCGTATGTCACAGCCACTTTTCTCCGAAACTATAGGAGCTACACTGATGAAACTTAGTAAGTAGATGTATTCTGTAAACAATAAATTTTGGGGGTCCCTATACCTAGAACTGAAATTCAAAAAACTTTTTTTCATCAAATCCATGTGGGGTATTTATGAATAGGTCTTCAAAAATGTTGTTGAGGTTTCTTATATCGTTTTATTTCTAAACTTAATAGTTTTTGCGAGAGACACTTTCAAACTCCCTCTAACTTTTAAAATAAGAGAATTATAAAACTAAAAAATATATATGATGTACATTACTATGTAAACTTCGAATGATATTAGGTTTGAACGAAATCTAGTTAGTAGTTTTTTTGTAATACGTCATTAAATGTACCTTTCGACGAACTACTCAAACTTCTACATTATATTACTTACTGCTACGGAACCCTTCATGGGCGAGTCCGACTCGCACTTGGCCGCTTATTTTTAACCTATACTGTCCCACTGCTGGGCAAAGGTTTCCACCGAGATTTTCCACTCCCCTCGATCTTCGGTTTGCTCCACCCACTCGGTGTTGAAAGAGTCTAAGGCCCGTTTTCCGAAACAGTGCTTGAGTCTGGATCGAGCCTCAAGCATAGATTTTTTGACAGTTCTCCATTGAAAAATGACAAGAATCTATGCTTGAGGCTGGGCTCAGACGCAAGCACTGTTTCAGAATACGGACCTTAGACGTCTCGCCAGCGCTTTTTAGGCATCGATTTATGATTATCATTTAAAATCTGCAGCTGGAACCATATATTATTATATTTTATCCATTAAAAGTAGACAAAGAGCTGCACGAAATTGCCCCGGGACGATACAGAAGCACAAATGGCTCAATTAAGCGACCTCTACCGACATCAGTCAGCCAGTATTCAGAATACAGGACACAGACAACAAATGAACAATCGGATGTTACCATTGCGTGTTATAGGACCGGCTGCATCCGTTTCATATGGTCTACGTAAGTACGACCATGTATCCGCCTACCGCTTGCAACTGAATTGGCTTGAGATAAGAGAGCGTCGGGATGTTCATATGTTGTGTCTTTTGTACAATATTTTAAATAACCCTCTATCTCCCAACTACCTTAAGGAACGCTTCACTCCTTTGCGTGTGATAGATCGCCCTGTTCGGCCTATACGTAATCTGATGTTGTCGACTCCCCAGCATAGTTCATCCCGCTACTCAGATTCTTTCACTAGCACGGCTATCCGGCTCTGGAATGGTATCCCACATCAATGTCGCGAGGCCTCCTCTATTGAAGTCTTCAAATCCAAAATCTTTGCCCACTATCTATCCCTCATGATCGAATCTTATAAACATAAAAATAAATAATTTTTCCCTGCTACTGTGTATGTAAGTGAGTTTATGCTAGGTAAGATTATGAGTATTGCGTATTTTTTAGTTTTAATTTGCTATGCAGGAATTTCCTGATTATGTGTATTAGTCATGATAGTTGTCGCTTAACTGTGTGTCTATTTTTAGTATAGTATTTACATAAGCCCTCATCTTATATGTGCACTACCCAACCTATCTCCCTATAACCCAAAGGTTAGCTGGTAGATAATGCTATCTAGCATTAAGTTCGCCTGTGTACAGTAATTTTTAATTTTGTGCAATAAAGAATTTTCTATCTATCTATCTATCTATCTATGGTAAAATAAAGCTAAGTTCTCACATTCATCTTCATAGGGTAGGACTCTATTTTAGTTTTATTTCATTCTCAATAATGAGCCGATTTACAAAAATATTTTATCTGGAAAGTTATTACTTCCAGTTTAGTCTCATAGGAATTTTAACAAAAACAACAGATTTTGATGAAATTCCTGAACTCAGCAGTTTGGCCATGAAGTCGGTTTCTCACGTTTTTTTTTTCATTGGCGATCATGCTAGCGTTATAAAAAGCAATAGAAAACTTCAAGACTATTTATTTTAAATACCTAATATAAATAACCATTAACAGGCCTCACGGCACAGTTGGTAGTAGCCACGGAATAATGAACCAATGGAAATAGTATGTAGGCGGACCTCTGTCGGACCAAGCAGGCAGTAATGGGAGCACTTCAAGGTCTCCTTACTTTAGTCGTGTTTGAAGTCTGTCAAAAGAAACATAGCTGAAAAAAACACAAAAAAATATAAAAATGCCGTATTGTGCTGTTTTGGAGTCTAAAAACGATAGCCGAACCAAAAATTTAACAAAAGGGGGCATATCGTATGACAGGTAAGTATTATTTTATTGTTTATAGCGATTTTGTTTGATTTGTTTAGAATGCAAAACCATCAAACAAAAATAGACTGTGAATGATATTCGTTAAGGTCGCGTTTCTATAAATCTCAACTTTCGCTACTCAATTAGGGCTGTACCCCAATAAACTGATGAACATGCTATCGAATACTTTATTAGTTCTGATCATATAAATAATAAGGTTTAAGGCGCTGACTTTTTTTTTGCTTTATTGATGATTTTATTCTGAATGTATTTATTATTCTGATTCTTTTCTTATTCTTATACAATGGCTAGGTAAGATGAAAATTACAGATGAAATTTTACGAGTTGTAAAAACATTTGACTGGGTAAAATAAAGAAAGAAAGATAAGAAAAGCTTTTTTGCGCTAGTGGTAGCGGCCCCACCTTCCGATCCTTAGGCCGTGAGCTCAAATCCAGTCGTGTACTAATGAGGTTTTCTGCCCAAAAATTTATTTTCACTATGCCAGTGCTCTTAAACGGTGAAGAAAAACATCGTGAGGAAACCGGGCATGCTATAGAACTTAAATAGTTCGAAAATATATGTAAAATAAGTACACGAAAGGAGCCTCATTGAGGCGCACTTAAAATCCTTTCACCTTACTTGGTTCGAAAAAACCAGAGGCATGATAAGAAGTAGGTAGGTAATCATCAATGTCGATACATTCGTCTTGCATCCGCATTGACACATCACTTAGTGAGTGGCTATGTCAAGTAAAAGCCATTGTATTATGAATCTTATACCTTGTGGATAAAGACTAACATAATTGTTTTCAATAACGCCATCTAGCGTCAAGTAGCTTTGTTTTGTTGTCAATTTTAACAGCCATTGTATTATCAATCTTATTACAACTAAATAGAGACTAAAAGAAAAAAATACTGAATGAAAATTGCCATCTGTTGGTAAGTAGAATTTCATTTTAGCACTGTTTATTTTATTAAGTTTAGAACCATGTTATGATAGCTTTGAGGTTTATTATCAATTAAATTGTTTTTTTTTGGTTTTAGGTCCTTTTTAACGTTTTTTTTTTCGACCAATCATAACTTTTATTTCTATGTGTGTTTGTTTTTACGTGTATGAGTTTGGCGACACTGGTTCTCTTAGTAATAAGAAAGTCATCATGTGCCTTCTATTTTGCGTAAGCAAAAGCATTTTTGCTTATACAAGCTCTGCTTAGCTTGAGGCTAAATAGTGTTGTGTGGATTGAATATTTAGTATATAATTAAAAACTGCTAGAAAGACGATCACAAAAGGTAAAAATATTTTCTTTCATATTTAGCTCTGTTAAAAGCTTTTACGCGTTGGACGCTAGCTTAGACAACTGGTCTGAGCTGGAATGAGCCGTATTCACTGCACAAAGATATTTATTTATTTTCCAAAATAACTTTTCAACCAGATAGTGTCCAATGACTGGACATGGTGACAGTTAAACGTATTATTAAACCTTCGTAGCAACATCTCTTGCTAAATATTTTATATTCGGTTTCTAAAAATAATTTGTTGAGAACACCGTAAAATCCACAATTAAATACACGAGATAAATAACGAGGCTCAAACTGCCTGAACATGAGATATACGTACACAATACCTATAATAGGTAGGATGTGCAATATTTATTGCCTACAACCATACCTACATTATGTCCGTACTTGTACAGTTTTGGGAGCATGGCAGTAATGATGATAGCTATTGATACCTTTTTAATTGCATTTAATTTACAAGATATGCTGACGTTAAACTAACTTTTTTACTTATAAACTTGGCACAGTTACATAATAGATCGTATAAATTTTGTTTTGTGAGAGCCAAAACTTTTATTAATCAAAACTCAATAACCTCTCAATAGTACGGAACTGGCTCTCGAAAAGTTTCCTTCGATACAGTGCAGCTTGGCTAATTGGCGGAATTTCTCTAACCATTCACGACTAATAAGCAATAGCTGCATTTTAATTTCAGTATAAATAAATAAAGAGGTGGAATGGAAAATATTTCTTACAAAGTAACCAATGTAGGTACAAAATTAAAAAGTTACAAAAACAAAGAAAAGAGCCTTGATTCATTATTTTTCTTATCGTGTCACTGGTTCTTTCGAACCAACTGTGGTGAAAGTATACATATTATCATAAAAGAACTACCGGATAAACGATAATATGTTTCCGTTTGGCAGCTGTACTCGTAGTATGAAAATGGCATTTTGTACTTGTAATCCAAAAAGATCAAGGTGAAAGATTCAATATAAATAAATTGTGAAAATTGGCCATTTCCATTAATTTTTTGGTAAAACAGTTATTTACACAGATTGATCTTTATCAGCAACAAAATTCATTGGTCCATACCATACATGGTGTTTATTTTGTGAAAAATCTTTCTTGTCGTGTATAGTCCAGTCCGACTATTCTAATATAAGATTTTTGAAAAAGATAGATATTATGCAGTTATTGTTTTCTTATAAATCGAAGACTGACTCCTTCACGACTTTTCTCTAACTGTCGTGATTTCGGACTTGGTCATCACCGCCCGTCTCAAAAACCCACCCTGCATAAACCAAAGCCTGAAGCTAAAACTGTTTTTGTAATTGGAATTGCTAAACTGCTTCATCGTTCATGACATCAAAGAAAGCAAATAACTAAATCCGGCAACGTTATCTCAAATGATAATGACACAAGCACGCTGCTTTCTCAAAGGTGTAAATCTCTTAGTATCAAAGTCTTCCCAACGCTTTATGTTAAATAATTTAATCTCACCGGCAGCGTCTACAGCAACATGTTTTCACGTAATTTAATCAATAATGTTTGTTGTCTAACGTAACAAAATTTATTTTGTGAAACGTGGATGCGAAAATATGAACGAGCCGGAGCATAAAAGCCGCTGTTGAATAGCTCTCATAGAATTTTCAGTACCAATAAAAAACAGTTCACCCTTCAAAGGCCGTAGAATGGTGGGTTACGTTCGGAAAACAATATCGCCCTCGATGTCTCAGTCTATCAGTCGGAGTCAATGGCGATTTTCGTAAAAGTGTCACGTAAATGTAAATCGTTCAGGTCGCGATGTGGGCCGACTGTCAAAACCAGCCGGTTCGGATACGTCTCCAGACGATTTTTTTGCAATGATTACTTTCGATGCGATGAGGGTGAAAGTTCACATTTCGATTTTATTTTCAGTCCGGGTCTTAGTTGAGTTATAAGTAGCTTTTAATATATTGACTGGCCTCAGTTGGTAACAGCTCTGCTTTCTGCCCTGCAGGTCGTGGGTTTGATCCCCACCGAAAACAAATATTTGTGTGGTGCACACAGATTATGTTTGTTCTCTGCTATGGTTGCCTGATGGGTGTTTTAATGCATTCTAAGTATGTGTTTACAAAAAAATGTATTTAAGCTTTATTATGAGCTATCTAGGGGCAATATTCATATTTATTTATAGTTATTTAAAATTTTAAAGAAGAAAATAAAAAATAAAAGAAGAAGTAAGAACTTAGATTATTTTACAGTTAGCGCGATCATAAATAATGTATACTTATGATAATTAGGAGTAATGTGGTGTTTTGTCACTTGTATCTAACCTTCTATTAAACTTAGTGGTCGAACAATTTCAGTGGAAAGTCACGACTCGGCTTGTTTAAATATACACCATGTCACCACACTGGCGGGCATCGCACTCAAAATATTACAACGCCCGCCGGCATAATGAAACGAGCATCGCTTCAGGCTCGCTTTAAACTTCACTAACGAGGTGTGCAGATATCAAACGTCACCCGTCTGTGTCTACGTATTGTCTTTTAAAATATAATTCATTCATTTTCTGTCATTTTGGGAAGACAGCTCTTTAATTTTTTTCTTCTGATGTTATTTTGAGTTCTGTTGTGTAATTTCTGACTAAATCTATCCTCACTCGACAGTGGCAAAATTAATAATAATAATAATAAACTTAATAATTTTTGCGAGAGACACTTCCAAAGTGGTAAAATGGTGGTCCCCCCCCCCCTGTAACTTCTAAAATAAGAGAATGTATAAAATAAACTAAAAAACATATATGATTTACATTACTATGTAAACTTTCAACGATATTTGGTTTGAACGAGATCTAGTGAGTAGTTTTTTTTAATACTTCATTAATCGTAAACCGCAATGTACCTTTCGACGACCTACTAGAACTTCTATATTATATTACTTACTGCTACGGAACCCTTCATGGGCGAGTCCGACTCGCACTTGGCCGCTTTTATTTACCTTTCCCATAGAATATAAATAATTCTTTACTGTGCCGGCAGAAACCCATACTTTCAGAAAATTGTTTCTGTAAGCTTGGTAACTTTTGTAACTCTCAGTTTTGTAGTAGCTCTGCTTTCTGTGCCGTAGGTCGTGGGTTGGATGAGAATAAATATTTGCGTGGTGAGCACAATAAATGTAAGTGGTCTGTCTAGCTGTAATAATATTGTATTCTTACAAAAAAAATACTCAAGTATCATAGTATAGTACAAGCTCTGCTTAATCTGGGGCTAGATAGTGCTGTGTGGATTGTCAAGAATATTTATTTATTTAATCTGTAAATTGGCCTGTTGCCGAGCTAATAGCAATTTTAAGAACTAAGATCCGCGAACTTCTTTATGTCAGTGAGGTGCGGAGTTAAAGCAATCCCATTTGGCTGCAGGGCAGCTCTCAAGGTAACTTAATTCTGAATGAACTTTGAATTGGAAAATAAATTCAGAGCATGTTGGTTTGCTTTCATTATTATTGCAGGCGATGCTGTATATCGATGCATTTCTTGCGGCTACTGAGAATTTTTTAAAATGTTGTGTTTTTGTCCAACTTTTGTAAAAGTAATCTGTTGACTGTTAGTTCAAACTGAAATATCACTCTCTCAAAATTTATGACACGATAAAGTAAGAAAACGTTAGGATCAAAATGTAAATTCAAACAGCCATACTTATAAACGCAATTTAAATTTAATCAATGCTTAACTTTAGCCCTGTCGCTGTTTACCATTACCCAGTAAACAGCGTACATTAGTATAGGTATAAAAAACCAATTTATCACGTTTTCTTTAACCTACTCGCTCGTTGTAGTATGTAGGTGGGTACTTTTTTTCTTAGGCCCAGTTTAACGGAGGAATCATAAGTCAATCAAATATTTTTCAGTTTCTTAACTCAAATGTTACAACGAATTTGAGTTAAACAACAATCAAACATTTTTTATTTTACGTGAACTTGACCCATAATATGTACGGCGTTTATAAAAAAATATAAATAAATAAATATATTGGACCAGTGGTAAGAGATGGCAATAGTTAAAGTACTGTTTATCTTTTGACATATTTTTATAAGTAAGGCCAAAAAAAGTGTTTTGTACCATGCTTCAAGCAAATAAATTATTTCATTTCATTTTTCATTCGGTGTTCGAGTGAGAAGTTGTTTCATGGTTTACTGCGTCTTAACAAGCTGTAGTTTGTAGTAGATATTCAATAAACTAAGCGAAGCAGTAACAGAGCGGAATTTATCAAACTACTCCAAAACGTTCGAAGCATTTTAGAATGTCTGTAAGATAAACTTGTGCTTTGAAGTTAAAGAAAATGTTGCTTTAATAAGTAATCTCACCAGTAAAGTAAATAGAAATTAATCTTATCTATAAAGTTATTATTATTATTGTGCTCTCTGGGTCCCAATGCTAGGCAATGTTAACATGTAGTATCTACTAAATTTATAAGTCCTTTTCATTTACCTGGGCTGATACCGATTATCATCGTCTATCTTAGGTGTCCGTACTTACGTTAAGTTTCTTTTCAAATTAAATCATTAATTACAAATCATATCAAATATTATTTTAGCTCCAATGGTGAAGGTATTTACATAAGATGTAAACGAATAAAAGTAAGTAGTACTTATTCCACATTTCATTATTGTCTATTTTTACACAAGTGCTTACTTTTGCGTTAGATAGAAGGTATTATTCTTTCATTGGTCATTTATGTCCTTCATAATCTTTCTGTTGTTATCTCACACTCAGTGGGATCAGCCCAACAAGTTTTCTTCTTCCATTCACTTCTATCATTCGTCATCTCAGTGCTCACTCCTTTCTTACTCATGTCATGTTTGACTGACATGTTTGATGTCCATCCATCTTTTCTTTGGTCTACCTCTTCTTATATAACCCTCATCCACTTCCATACCTAACACATATCACCATGTCATCACAACACTCGGTCATTTATGTCATAAATAACAAACTGCGTTTTCTACTAAATGCAGGGCGTAGCACTAGTGCTACGCGCCTCTTGCTTAGGTTGGATTCATAGCTCCTTGTCACTATTTAAACACGATAAATGGTTCAATGATATTGTGCCTGTTTCTCAATGCTCTTTATTTAGCCTGTCCAGATCCCAGGCGCGTGTCCTGCTAAATATCCGCAATCTTGCACCCTCGTGGCGTCGTAGCAGCAGTATTTTCTCATAGACGCCAACAAGATTGAGCAGGAGGAACGATATAGTCGCACTTCGAATAAAACTTGGTACAAACTTACATACCTTCATTATAATAAAGAAGAAACAGGACAAGCTAAATAAAACTGTGTAAAATTAATTTAAATAATTATGATTTAAGTAATACAAACGTGAGCTTTGCAAAAATTCTCAGCCATTCTGCTGACCATAAAAACATTATACTCACGACTGTGATTTCCATGTATGTGGTAGAATTACCTGATTATTTTTACTCACTTTTGCTAGTTTGCTTTTAACTTTTATCATCTCTCTTGGAAACCTATAGATAAGTAATGTGGTTTAAATTACCCGTGCTAATGCAATGGCATTGCTGCGCGGCCCTGACGGAAGACCAGCGTAAGTTGCTAGCCAACTTACTTCACGCTGAGTCAGGGACCGTTTTGCAGCTTCTGGGCCTTTATCTCTCTTTGTAGATGTACGTTAAATTACTAAGCGTCTGAAAATAAATATGTTTCTTTCTTAAGAGTAGTTTCTGCTGATCTTCCTTATATTCCTCTTCGCGATGCAGCCTATCAAGGCTCCAAGGCTATCATAATTCACGGTTAACCGTGGTCCGAGGTAATCTCGGACGAGAACAATAATCTTTCGCCGTCCGTACCTCCTCCTTTTGGCTAACCTTTGTATATCACAATGTATTGAGAATTTTACAAAAGATGACAATTTTTTATCCATACTGAATCTATTACACGGGTATTTATCGCGTTAATTACATTATTTTATTTATTTTTCCGACCTTCAGTATGTGTTATGATCGCGAGAGTTTAAAAAGTACGATTTTTTATCCATTTTGGATATTATAAATGTCTTGCGATGACATAATAAGCTTGAATTAAAACTTCTTATATAGTACGTTTTAGGTTAGACCGTTAAAAAAATAGTTTATAGTACGATATTTTTCTTGTTTTTAAGTTCTGGGATAACATTTTTGTTGATATTCTCTTCAGCGATATTGGCTTGCCTTCTCTTTCAATCGACTCATTAATTAGTCTCGTCTTTGACAAAGTTTCCCCTTAGACATGAAAAGGGAGAATTTACATAGTATTGTATTTTTATACCTTCGTTAAGTCAGCTTATTCAGGTTTTCTTTCTGTATACCAAAGTTTGATATTACAATGATGCTCCCGTTTTTTGGAACTTTTAAAGAATCACCAATACCACACTATTAAAACCTTAAAACAGTGAGAATTGTAGAATGGTATGAATCGTGATCTTTCTTCTAAATAGTCAATTAGTATAGGTATAAAAAACCAATTTATCACGTTTTCTTTAACCTACTCGCTCGTTGTAGTATGTAGGTGGGTACTTTTTTTCTTAGGCCCAGTTTAACGGAGGAATCATAAGTCAATCAAATATTTTTCAGTTTCTTAACTCAAATGTTACAACGAATTTGAGTTAAACAACAATCAAACATTTTTTATTTTACGTGAACTTGACCCATAATATGTACGGCGTTTATAAAAAAATATAAATAAATAAATATATTGGACAATTCACACAACACTATCTAGCCCCAAATTAAGCAGAGCTTGTACTATGGGAACCAGATAGCTGTTATAATACTTAAATACATTTTTTTTTGTACATTTATACTTAGAATACAATATAACACCCAGACAGAGAACAAACATCTGTGTTCACCACACAAATATTTGTCCTCGGTGGGGATCGAACCCACGACCTACGGCGTAGAAGGCAGAGGTACTACCAACCGCGCTGAGAGGCCAGTCAAATACATGAATACCTTCACGAAATGTTATAACTAAATCTTTTCAGAATCATGCTATGTCAGATAGGGATCTAAAATTCTCATCCTATGCAAAACCGCTGACGAGTAGAACTCACAGCGGTCATGCGGCACATATGACGAGGTTTAATCAACGCAACTAACTGCACATTCAATTTGGATTCGTGCATAATGCATGCCAGGCAGACCCTGGAAGCATCGCTGTATCTAATTACGTATTATGCTTCGGCTGCGTTTAGCTAGAATGTAGACTGCTAGCGGAATTATTATTTCTGTAGTCAAAATTCGTCTAATGCTTATAACATTTTCTTGTCTTTATCCAACTTCATACGGGATGGTACAACAGGAATTCGTTCTCTACTCTTACCTTCAGACACTCCTTTCTTACCCATGTCATCCTTCACACAGTCCATCCATTTTTTATTTGGCATGCCACTACTTTCATATCTATCCATATTCATATCTAGCACTCTTCTCGTTACATAAAACTCTTCCCTTCCCTCTCTTCCCTCTTGCCACAGAGTAATTCCTTATCTTATCCATTCTTGTCACCCACCCACCAATCTCAACCTTCGCATCTCCGCTGCATGAACTTTTCTTTCATCAGTCTCTTTGGTGGCCCAACACTCAGACCCATACAAAACGATAGGCCTTATATTATAGCCGCCTCATCTTGCGCGCGGATCATAAATAGGTTGTTCCTATAATCTGTCGTCATATAATGCTTATTATTGGTGTGTGCTAATCTAAAAATTTATCTGACCATGTAATGGACGTTAGTGTGTTCATTATAGGGCAGTGCAATCAACAAAAAACGGAAATAAATATAGCAAACGACAGTAAGCAAAATAAAAGATAATGCCGTATTTACTTCCTTCACAATCGAGCAAATATTTGCAGCAAAAAGTAATTGTTCATTCAGGCAACCGGTTCTCTACGTAAATGCGTCCTTCACCATAGACAGCACGTCTATCTGTCGGCGATGAATATTAGATCATGGGCCGGCCTGCAATGCCCTTCTCGATACTCCGATATTGCAACCGATGCTGTAATTGATTCGTCTACGGTTTAAGCTCGTTAACGCATACCATTCAAGTCCTCAGCTTATATTCCAGCGTTGAAGGTATCCTTCAGTGTCTTAAGTACTGATGACACGCGACGCATAATGAGTACGTGGCGTGGAAAATACAGATTATTTATATACTAACGTGTGGCGTACGCGTTGTATGCAAGAACAATTTACGAGAAGTCAGTGTTTTTTTATACAACTAGCTGATGAAACAAGCATATTGGCCCACAAAACTCAAAATCTAAATCAAAAGTGCATATAATCAGTAGGATCGCAAAGATCACCTTGAAACGTCTTAAAGCTATGTGAGTCTAGGTGCCAGTTCCACGCGATCAAACCTATCTCGAATCTTGTTCATTTCTTCATAGCATAAAAGACACTTAACCAAAAGGTTAACTTTTATGAATAAAGGGTAGAAATGTATGTATATTATCATATTATTGAACCTAGCACCTTTTCATACATAAGTTTACCGAAGTACGAAAACCACTTATAGGCCGACTTAAGAAGAAAAACGTGTATTAGTTGTTCGCGATTTTTAATAAATAAGTTCAGTGATTTAATAAAAAAATCAACTAGCTGTTAGAACAAGCATATGGCCCACCTGATGATAAGTGGTAACCATCGCCTATAACAAAGCATTGCCGTCACGCACGTGTAATTTGCGACCGAAAAATACTATACGCCGGTTGTCTTCGCCTTAACTTGTTTCTATTTGTCGTGTTCTCGGTTCACATGCATAACTCCCAATAGAATCCAACGTACTTTATTAATGCGACAAGTTTATGTACCTCTATACCTAGCTTAACTTTAGGCAATCATAGAGTCGACCCTCTCTTCGTCTCAGTGCAGAAACTGTCGTATTTCCTCATAAGGGTGGAGAAAATGCCGTCATAACTCACGGTTAGTCGTCTCCCTAGTGTGTTGTAAAGATGCCCTTAACACTAGTCTTCATTTTCTAGTGGGAGTAGGTAATGCGTTTGTCTATACCTACCGAAGATTTCGCTCTCAAAATGTTTTATTCTTTAAAGCCGGGCGCATTACTTCAAAAAACATAAATTCGTCAAATTCCTTAACATCTGTGGCGTCTGATAAAAATGTTTGTGGTGAAGGCCTTCCGGTGTGAATTAGAAGTTTTCTGATGATAATATGCAGCCAGCTAATATGGTAGTGCCAAAAATAAATAACACTTTTAAGGACTGCTCTAGTCAGACCTAAATCAAGTAGCTATAGTCAAATCTAGTTAATTTAATTGCAAAGATTGACAGCATTAATACTTGTTACAGCTTATTACTGTTAATAATAATTGTCCTGCGTGTACGAATCAAATTATCAATTCTTTCACACATTGCAATTTATCGCAGGAATGTAAAACTGTCCGATCATTTCTCTTTAAATCCCGGTAATGGAGCATTCGAAATGGCGCCCGTCGTTACATTGGCTCACGTGGTGTGAGCCTAATAGCCTCTTCTCTATTCCTCACTAGCCAGCTGCCTCCTTTCCCACGTTCCCCTGCTAAAGGTTATTGGGCCTGCTTTCACGCTTTTTATTGCCTGAACGCAGTTTGAACTCAATTATTTTTATGGTCGAGCAAATTGCTATTTTGTTGCTTTATCATGATTATCAGGACGAAATTAGTTTTGCGATTGATAGCATTTGTCCTATTCTACAATTTGGTCGGTAAATGTTTGTCAAGGCCGTGACTAGTCGATGTCCTAATTACCTACATAAAAAAAGTTTTATCCTTAGATGCGGACGCAGTATATTACCTCAGATATGTAAGTACCAACTACATACTCTAATAAAGGTGTCTACGGAAAATAGTGAGACTTCCAAATTACACTGCATGCTCATTGGAAGGATAGAGCAATAGACTTAAAATGACAAATGCTTTAAAAAGTTCTAAACAATAGTTCTGATAAGCCAAACCCGTCTCGAAAACATTGTAAAGGCAGCTGGACCTTTGATCTTAGGGAGAGCTTTGAAATCATCCCCGCGTCACAGAAGCCAATCACATGCACGCCTATAATTAGAAGAGTTTGAATTCATTTTTACAAGAAACTACTTTGATTTCTATTTTAATGAGCCCAGGCGATTTTTATTTATTTTTATCCACCGAAGACTAAAATCATAAATTATGTTTTATTTACAAACTATTTACATAGCTAAAAATTACTAGAATATTACAATAATGAAAGAAAAAAAAACGTTCGTTGATGCTAAATCAACGGCTTTAAAATAAGAGTGACTCCGTCAAAGATGGTACTATAAAAATGAATGACAGTTGAACAACAAAGAACATGCATAAAACATACAAACAAACAATAGGGAGCAGACAGGCATCTCCCAGCCTCCACGTTCAAATCCGTTCAAATTCTATGTAAGACCATCACATTCGTACAATCTCGTACGATAACAAAGTAAATGACACAAAATCAAATGTAAAGTAAACGTGTTCCGGGGGCTGCGAGAATTGAATTTAGAAGAGAAAATGAAAAAAAACAATCTGTTCTATTTAAACGACTGATTTGAGAGCAAACTCCAACTTGTAGCGAAGCTGTACCCAGGCTGAGAGGGGATTCTGTATGCTACGCTACGACTCATCAAAGGTAGTATAGGTAGCATTGTAGATACCTTGTGAAGTAGTAAAGATTCAAATAGAAACCTTGCCTCAATACACTTTCATTCTAGCTACCATTATGTAGGTATAAGGTTTTTGTTTAACTAAGTTTTTGTTTATGTAAGAAATAAACAATTTATTATTTATAGATTGTGTTGACGACAGGGTGAAGCCTACTTGTTTGTAGTTTCTTAAGTAAAAAAAATAATTAACTTTTTTATACAACTAGCTCTCGGAACCACATTAAATCGCTTATAAAAAACCTCCTCGTAAGTCACACACATCAGGAACGTGCCTCACGATACACTGTTCTGCTTCCATCAACTTGAAGCATACAGATGTTCAGCCTCACGTGCCAGTTATTTCACCGGTAGCCACACCCTATTTAAACCGAAACACAGCAATGCTGCTTCACGGCAGAAGTAGGCATGGTAGTAGAACTTCCCCAGACGAGCCATTTATTATGAGCTCTACTACTACTAAAAAGCGTTGTTCTGCGTTCATTACTCTGTGACATTTCGTTCTAATTTGCTTTTTATAACACCAGCACCCGTTACTTTTCCAAACGGAACACAGCAATGCGAGCGTCACTACTCACAGACAAAAATAGGTAAGGATTTAGCAAGAAAATGAAAAATGCGATCGCTTTAAAAATGTATACGAAACGAACAACGTTGTTATCTCGGCACAAGCAAAACATTTACCCTTTTTAAGTTAAAACGTACTTTGTGTAGGTTCACATTTTCTGTAATTGCCTCCGCTCTGAAAGGAGCTATTTACCTGAGTTCTGTACTGGTGTTATTAGTATTCTTACATCGGACGGCAAATGTTGTAATTTAGTTGAGCATAACGAGTCACCTAAGGAGCGCATTCACCTACATAGGAACGTATCCAGGTTGCCGCCGACTATCAACCGGCTTACCGGCGGCGCGAGAAGCCAAGAATCTCATTCATAATGCCCGTCACTTTTTAGCGGCTCGCTTAAAATGTCTTGCCACTGTCATTTTCATGTAATAAGTTTTTATCGATTTGCTAAACTAAATGATTGATTTAGAACCATTGTGAATGTGAGCCATCCATAGCACTTATGTTTCAAGACGGTGGCTGTTTGTCTGCCTGCCCGTATTTCACTACTCTCAAGCCTTGCGCACATCCGTGTAAGACAAAAATGTGGCATGAGCGCCGATAGTAGTCGCTGGCAGCCTGTTTTCTGCGAGAATGTGAATAACGGCCGAGTCACCTGAGCGGAGCAGTTGGTAGCAGCCGGCACCTGATGGCTGGTAATCAAAGAAAACACGCTAATTAAGTTTTGTGCCCCGAAATATTTCTAGAGCGAAGCGGGGTGGATTTTGCACCATCGTATACCCTTACCTTACCCTACCCTAAAGGATTTTTCTCCTAAGAAAAATCCGAATCGTCCGAGAAATAAAAGAAGCTAAAGTTTTAGATGATGTCGTCAGATTTTGTTTGACAGCTCAGTTGTATGTAGCTTCGAGGGCAAACATAATTGTTTGTAATGTTTCTATAATAAACAATCTTTTTACAAAATAAAAAATATGAAAAGCAAGGTGACAGGTCTCTCGTTGATTCAACTGAATGCAACTTTGGGCCCAACGAATATGCAGCCCAAGGGGAAGGTCGCGGGCTTAAATCCGACTCTGCTCTCAACTTTTGGGACATTATAAACATTATTTGTTTGCAATTAATATAAATATTTGTTTTGTGTTTCGGAGTAATGATAAAGTACTTTCGAAATGAAATACCGATTTTGTAAGGACAAATAGGTAGCATTATATGACGTCACACCTTGTCACTTCTTGGCTTATTAATAATGTTTTTCATCTCCTCTCTGTCTGCGTAACAAATTACTTCATTTTTGGCACGCGAAGGCATTTGCAGAAGAATTTATTGTCTGTATACCGGTTCTAGTAACTCTTAAACATTTTGCTGACAATATGATTCAGGAAATGAAGTGTTAAAACTGTATAGAAGGCGTTCATTATTGCAAATAAATATAAACTTAATTTAAGGGTACTAAGGGCATTGCTGTGTTTCGGTTTGAAGGGTGTGGGTGAGACGGTGAAATTACTGACACGTGAGGCTGAACTTGTACGTTTATATTATGTGTGCTTCAAGTTGATGGACGCAGGGCAACGCATCGTAGGGCACGTTTCTGGTGTACGTGACCTATGAGGCAACGCTTTGAGAATAGATATAGACCAAAAAAGATCCAGTTTCTAAAGTACCTACCATAAATGATGTAACGTATTCGATGATCGATGAATTTTCTCATTACAACTATCAAGGACTCTTCAAGATATTCATAGTCGTGAAGGCTATATCCAATTACGAAAGGCCATCTCGATTCCCAGTCGAGGCACCGACGGCGTCGGCCCACGTGACAGATGGCCAAGACCGGACTCCACAGATAATTAACACGTTTCTTTTCCACGGGCGATTCTGAAACAAAACTTTATTAATACCAGTGGGACTTAGGCTTTGAGGATACCAAACTTTTCTAATGAAGTCGCCAGCGGAATATTGCTTCGTGGTAGCTTTAATTTGTTGCTTGTAATAGAGTAGGTACATCTTACAGAGAGGGATGTTATTATAGCTCGGAAACTTATAGCTGGAGCAGAAAGCTTGAGAAATTTGATGTAACAAGCAGCTTGATCTCCAAAATTTACCCGTTACCTATTGTATAACAATTCACTGAGAACGTCTACTGAGAAGACATTGCTTTGAACATTCCACAGCATTCCACTACATAATGCTCTATAAAATAAAAATAACATATATTGTGGACAATCCACACAATACTATCTATCCCCAAACTAAGCAGAGGTTCGGGCTAGATATGGGAACCAGATAGCTGATATAATACATAAGTACTTTTTTTTATAAATACATACTTAGAATACAATATGTATAACACCCAGACAGAGAACAAATATCTGCGTTCAGTTCTCAAATAATTGTTCTTGGTGGGGATCGAACCCGCGATCTATGGCACAGAAGGCAAAGCTACTACCAACTGAGCTGAGAGGCCAGCCATAAATAAATACAACTATCTAAGACTATGCAAAGTCTCATGTACCTCTAATCACAACGGTACTCTTCTAATAGGAACACAGTAATACGACTATTCCTACTTATGAAAAGAAATAGGTGTCAGAACAATCTTTTAAAGTACAAACCTTTAACGCAGTTATAAAAGTCCTAAAGGTACCATGAATCACAAATGGTGTAAACTCCATTATTATTTAAACTGTACGAACAAGAGAGTCGTTACACGTCAAGATGTGATGTTAATTCATTTCGAATTCCGGGCAATATTCATGTCAGAGATTTCAAATGTCAAGCATAGTAGGGGTGTCAAAATTGTAGGAAATGTGTTTATGCAAATTACCTACCAGCTCCATTATTAATAACACAGAATACAAAATACAATAGAAAGGCGATCATGCGCCATTTGTATGAGAGCCGCTGTCACCAGTTTTACATTTTCACTATTTTATTTATAATAACACTATGTATGAGGGTTCTAAGAAAGAGAAAAAAGGGAGGATGTAAAGAAAGTATTTCTTTGTTCTAACTTGTCAGTTGACTGCTTGTTCGGAACGTAATTATTGCGTAATTGTTTTCATTTTAAGACTTCCCAAAAAGCTACCGAATATGGTATGGAGAAAGGTGCACATGCTCATGCATTTTGGCGACACTTTTCCGGCCACATGGCCGTTCTACTATTTTCTGTTTTTTTTAATTAAATAAATAATCATACCAGCAACGTTTAGACTTGAAACTCCAGCTCAAGTATTTGTATTTATTTATTTCTTTCATGTACTTAAGATCTTAAAAATAATGGTACAGTAGAACATATATTCCGTAAGGGCGCTGCAGTTTGGAGTTCGGTTCTATAACAAGTGAGCTATTAAGAAGTATGATTGTGGTGACCTTTTTATACAGGTAAGCGACAATGACACAAACAAAACACAACACACAACAAATAAAACTCAAAACTAGTAAGTAGCATCTAAGTACATTGAAGTCATAGCTAAAAAAACACTAATAGTCAGGTACTGGTCTATTTTGTTTTGCCTTGTAAAGTCCTTTTGTAATTGAGGAGTTTCACCTCTAGGGAATTTCCCTAATTTTTATTGCCAGAGCCTTCTCTGAGCCACGAAAGCGTGTTCCCTAGACAAATGTTTTATCAGGATTTGAATTACTTATTGAAATCTCGGAAGAAAAATGTACGTATACTATGTAATGTTTTTGTTCCCTGCGAGAATATTTTATATCGAATGTTTTTTCAATAAAACAGACTAATCTACTTTTTTATATTTACCAATTTGGTCTAAGGTAAAGTAATACCTTAGATTTGTAAAATTAAATTATTAAAAATTTGGCTTGAACTCTCAGTTTTATTACTAGTATAGTATTATCTTGTGGTTTTATCTAAGTATTTCAGCCACAATAATTATGTCACATACCCACAGAATTTTAGTGTTAATGACTGAAATATTATGTTGATACGCAGACTACTGAATCCAGAACTATTTCTACCAACGAAAATAGCATGATATATTTTGATGACTGGCGTGATTATCATCAGTTTTGTTGACAGGCAGGACAGGCCAATTAGCTTTTTGAAATGATAATGATGTGGTGATTTCAATAATTATCAAACGGTTTACCAACTTCTCTGTTGTACCCTGATGGTCATTCATATTCCTAAGGATTTATGATAAAATTATAATAATATAACCCTTTTCAGTGTGTATAACAAAAAGTAAAAAAATAATATTGGACGGAATTTATGCTTGGAAATATTTAGCAGATTTCATGTATTTGATCGAGTGAGCAAAGCGAACGAAGATCGTACAAACAACTTGGGCAATTTGGTATTTTATGTGTGTATGTATGTATGTTTGTCCGACGATAACTTTCGAATCGTTTTGATTCAATCTGCATGAAATTTGATAAAACGATAACTTGTACTTGAGAAATTTACTAGTAAGTATATGATTAAAATCGGGTATAAAAGGGAACAAAAAAAAAAGTGACACGGAAGAATTAAATTACACGTCATAATTATGAAAGAACTTTGCTTGGGCATTCCAAGACAGTTTTTACTTTTTTCTAGGACGCTCTGTTTTTTTTGCTGTACAAAAATAAAGGTTAAATTAAAATAAACAACGATCCGAGAGCTCCCATCTCTAAGAATTTCGTTGACACCAAGGTTTTTCTACTGGTCGGTCAATTCGTTTGCTTTTTCTTAATTTTTTTCCTGATTACCATTTACCTATTTAATAAACTTTTTGGAGCATTTGATCGCATCTCAGACTCGAGACGAGATCTCAGTTCGGGGCGAACTACTAGTTTAATTTAAAGTACTTGTTTTCCTGCTCTATGGCAGACATTGCGATATTCAAGTGGGATGTTCTCGGGCGCCACAAGTATGCGCACGATGTAAATTTGATGTTTGGAGTGACGAGCTGCGGTCAAACACCAGCTCTATCCGACTGAACTATGCCACCAATCTACGAGAACATCATTTGATAAATAGCTTCTGTAGCTGTACATTCCAACGTCAATGATGGCGACTTTTGTAGTTTTTTTCTATCTGATGCGACAACACATCTTTTCGCATTATGTGAGTATAACGGAACAAACAAAATCTATTTTGAAAGTCCGATTAGTTTGTGTGGGTAACTTCAGGCGTACCAGACCTAATATAATATGTAATAATAGTTAGTAAAATTTTACAGGTGCTTTGATAGAAAATTTACCATACTGATAAACTTTATTGTGTTACGTAATATCTAAAACAAGCCAAAACATGAATAAAAGTAAAGTGCTCTAAATAGTAAGAACTTTTTGCTTCTTCCGCAATTCGTAACCCCATAACAATTCATTGAAACAGTTCAGAATCTACACATACCCAGTTTGGTGGAGTGAATGGCGAGAGTTGGACAGTTCTACACCCATTACGAAGCTTTATGTCTCACCGAATGGGGTACGTGACTTCAATGTCTCATTTACGCACACTGTCTTATATTCTTGTTATTATTACTAAAAAGCTAGTTATAATTTGGATCAAAAATACTGTATAGAAAACAGAAACAGCTTCACGAACCCCTAGGCACGTTAGAATATCTAACTGTAAAAAAATGTCTTATGCAAGTAGTTGATTGATGTATAATATGCGCTGAATAGATTTGTCAATACCATCTGGTTTTTTTCGATAAATAAATATCCGATGGAGGCACCTCTAGACCTCCATGGATGACTTAGACTTTGTGAAAAATATAAAATTACAGAACTTTATCTTGTGTGCAAATAATAAAACGTGTTAGGATCAAAATGGTTTTTTTATCTCAACTGTGTGCAATCGGATTGCACGCTAAATAGTTGCTAGCAAATTTTTTTAACAAGTTCAGTGATTTTTTTAAGTAGATTTTATATAATATCAAAAGGTCAAAGTGTACAAGCGAGAAGTTGTTTCACCTTTTTCATCGCCTTAAGGTCCAGCTCTCTCACTGCGGCTTGGACTGGTCCCTTGAGGTCCGGAAGGTGATACGCGCGTGACCGAATGCCCGTTTTAGACAGACGTGACACTTTTGTTAAGCTCTCCAGAGTTTCGACCTGTGAAATTGACTCCAATGATATTATCGCGTAAACACAAAGGTTTTAAGGCCTGCGCACACCTAGGTCGCTGGCGATGGCGATCAGTAAAACGCTGTCAAATTTGATCGCCATCGCCAGTGATTTAGGTGTGCGCAGACCTTTACGTAGCTTTAAATTGTAGTTGACATTCACAATTCACTCAAAAAAATGCATTTGAAGTTTTGATTCGAGGCCCTGGATCAAAACCGAGATACTATTGACGTTTTATGTTCGATTATTGATTTTGTTTGTGTCTGATTCAGCATTTTTATGCTCCTTGAGTTCCGAGCCTCAAAATAATACATAAGCACATAAGCTTACTTTTTATCAGTTTTTTTGTCAAACAAGAATAATTTTTTATAATTTATTTTTATGATAGGTTAATAGAAGTTATTAGGCAAATCGCCATGACTCATATCGTTAGAAAATCACTAAAGTTACAAACTCTGGGTCACACAATACAATTTAGATTTCCCCAATAACGTTTGTATTTTTACGATACGCTGAATTTACAATCGCCTACGAAAGCACACTGTCTTGAGCAATCCCTTTGTTTGTTCTATTCAAATCCAATGCTAATACAAGTACGTTCAGAATCAAAGCGAGCGGATGTTCTTCTTTGCATCGGGAAACGGAAATTTCAATGGATAAAATGAGAATTGCTACATTTTGTAACTATCATTGTTGGGTATTCGCTTACTCTGGGATCTATTTACAAATTTCACGAGCTCGCAGTCTCTAAAAGAATTGAAATGCAAACAATACTGTTCTGTAAAGTGTCTTTTTTATTCAATTGAAAAAGTATATTAGAAAACTTGGGTATAATAAAGGCTGTAATGTGAAGTTATGGTCGGTGGGTCCCATCAGCAGCGGTAATGACGCTGTTCCCAAAAAGTTGGTAAGTTGTGAAATCTATCGGCGCACCACTTCTTTATGGGCTATCATTATCATCGCCTCTGCGTTTTCCGATAAAACGTGGTCTCCACTTTTAATGGCTATTTTGCCAAGTTTAAACAGATCATAAAACTATTAGGAAATATCAATTTCTGTAATATTTTTCTTCCCACAAACATGAAAAATAAGTAGTGCCTTTGTATGATACGTGGTGGCACTTGACATTCCGCCCTTGACTAACGAATCTCGCGATAAAAAATAGTACATTTTTACCTGAGGATTGAAAGTCACGTTTTTGAGTCCCGGGACGGGTTTGGCGTCAGAGCGTAGCAAGGGCGCCAATGGAGCTTGAGGGACTTAAATAAGTCTTTCACCTGAGGTAAACACTGTGCTTTTCATTAAGAATACAAGGAAAGTAAAAATAAAAACATGATAGAAAAATTAGTGAAAATGAAGATTGAATTGCCGCCTTCCCGCTTTTTTTTTCTTCGGCTGGCCAGCATTATTCAGCCATCATTTTCATTTTCATAATTTAAAAAAGGGTAAATTTTTTGCTCAAACCTATGTTATTTTAAAGACATAGTTGAAGCTAATAATAAAGTCGTTTAGAAAATATATTCTTTATTTAATACCATCTTTATGTTACTTAAATTTAAATTTTACATCGCGCTCTAATTAGACTTTTTAAACTTCTTACCGTTGTAATGGGTTTCCAACCTCCTTGCTGAATAAAAAGTTGAAATTTAGTTCAATAACCTCCTTGCAGTTAGAAAGACTTTAGAAAGTTGGAACATGGTTGAATAAAATAGAACTTGTTTTTTTTTATAATTTGACAGCTGTCAGTAATAGAAAGCGATTCTCCCTTATGCTGAAAGTATTACTTTCAATTAGGCCCCTCAGGCAACTTCAGACCTTCTTTCCGAGTATGAGCAATGAAAAAACATTTAAGCCCCTTTTTCATTTATCGTCTAGGTACTATTCCCTGTCTGTAAGCTGGTCACGCCAGGAGACAAGTCAGTTTTTATAATGTTTTTAAGCAAATCAAACTAAGCTCAGCATGTATACGAAAAGCCCTCTATGGAAAAATTATAGGGATTCGGGGTAGATAGTGTTGTGTGTTGTGCATAATTATTATCATCATTTCTATTTATTAAATTGATTGAGCTTGAACAAGGCTTATCTTTTGGAACCCACCTGAGAAAATGTTAAGTAGGTACATATGTACTGTAAGTTTTTATAACATTAAGTTACCCTCTAGTTTTCATTCGTGTGCACCGACCATTTTCTTTGACCATTCATTCATTCTCTCAATTATATTTTCCCCAACTTATATACATTATTTTGATATGCTCCAACCCCATTATCATTAATTAGGGCGTTAATTATTATTATAACATCAGAGCTATCTTTCAAGTCAGCAAACATTTTGATAAGCCGGCGCTGATGTGCTGAGCAGATGATGTAATATTGGTTTGAAGTCGGCTCATTGCCAACGTATCATATTTTGTTATTTTATTATGTATACTAATAAAACACTTGTTGCCTTTTTTTAAAAGTATTGTTATGTATTCTCATGTTTAGATCTTCTTTAATGTAGTAAGTATTTTAGTCATGTTATCTTAACAAGTTTACGAATTTGTAATAGGTAAGGCACGAGTTGTAGAATGATGTGGAAATGATTCATTTCCATAAAAAAAATGTGTGGTTTGTCAGTTTCATACACATAAAGACTATTTTATTGTTCGGATGAACTTACTTTAGGATTAACCAACATCATTCAGGTGAGTTGTCACTGCTTCAAGCCAATGTCTCGTGATTAGTTGTTCAATCGAGAACCTCGAGACACTCAAAAGCCACTGGCATTTTGCAGGTTCACCTCCGAATCCCGCACATCATTATTCAAGTTAAGTGGATGGTCCCGGTTAGGTTGGCGGTTGAGTAACAAAAATTTAGGGGTTCTCGTATCGGCCCGGATCATGAAAGATTAGGAAGATGTATTGCGATGAGCCACAATCATAAGCGGTAACTGGAAACGTTTCTGTAATAAATATTACCTCAACAGCTATGAATTACACTGTGATTTAGCTGTAGCAATCACTTTGTAAGATAACCTTTGATATCTTTATGCAACGACCGATTAAATGCTATTGCTGTCGCATTTTCTTAGGTAAGCAACTCAAGGCTTTGCCAATTAGTCATAAGACTTTGATATGGTTTAGTTGCATATGTATCAGTTAAAATCCTTTCACCACACTGATTCGAAAGAGCCAGTGACACGATGAGAAAAAGAAGTAGCTGAATGCTACTTCTATTCTTCTACTAAATATCTTTTTCTAAATTAAGAATTTTTTGCGGTGCGTTACTGGCTCTAAATTTTTTGTATTAATTAATATTGGTAAGCCAATTACAGGTAAAAAATATATCAAAGTTTAGCCCCATCATTTTCAGTTCACCAATTTCAAGCTTTGAATGAGCAAGTGGGGTACACATAATATATCCAAACTATTCTATATTTAATTTATTATCTAAAATGCATTTGATAGGTGTATGTTATTCTTTGACTAAGCAATAATAGGCAGTAGGTACGTAATGTACTTACGAGTAAACGAAGTATGAGGATTGCCGCAATTATATGTTGCGGTCATAAAACTTGGGTTAGGCCTAATAATAAAATGTAGGCAGAAGGTGGTGTTGTAGTTGCGGTGCGTAACCCCGTGGAAAGAAAACGGCTTTCTTTACGAGCTATTCCGCTGAGCCAATATTTCTCCGCGACAGTGCGCGCCATCATAAAATAAAACGAAAAATTCCACCGCACTGCCTCCAGCCGCTATGAAAATCATAAGAGGCGAGATTTTATAGCCTATTGGAGCGAACACCACAGTTCTTCAGGTGATTAATAATAACGTAAACACAACTCAAAACGAAATAGTATTTATTACACGGAAATTGTTTTTTTCTATATTTCGAAACTGGCACATTACATACTCATTATTTGGAGAGAAGAACACTACTCAATTGAATTTGAACCCCCAGCCTAAGGGTTGGAAGGCAGGGCCTATACAACTAGGCTACCATAGCTCTCGTAAGAATGTGACTGGCAACAGATCAGTTACTAGTTTTTAGGGTTCCGTAGCCAAATGGCAAAAACGGAACCCTTATAGATTCGTCATGTCTGTCTGTCTGTCTGTCTGTCTGTCCGTCCGTATGTCACAGCCATTTTTCTCCGAAACTATAAGAGCTAGACTGATGAAACTTGGCGAGTAGATGTATTCTGTGAACCGCATTAAGATTTTTACACAAAAATAGAAAAAAAACTAGAAATTTTGGGGGTCCCCATACTTGAAACTGAAACTCAAAAAAGTTTTTTTCATCGAACCCATACGTGTGGGGTATCTATGAATAGGTCTTCAAAAATGATGTTGAGGTTTCTTAAATTGTTTTTTTCTAAACTGTATAGTTTGCGCGAGAGACACTTCCAAAGTGGAAAAAAGTTGGTCCCCCCCCCCTCTAACTTCTAAAATAAGAGAATGATAAAACTAAAAAAAATATATGTTGTACATTACTATGCAAACTTTCAACGATATTTGGTTTGAACGAGATCTAGCCAGTAGTTTTTTTTTATACGTCATTAATCGTAAACCGTAATTTACCTTTCGACGAACTACAAGAACGTTTATATTATGTTACTTGATGCTACGGAACCCTTTATGGGCGAGTCCGACTCGCACTTGGCTGCTTTTTTCTTGTAAGTACGTATTGAGAGCACTCATTTGGTACATTGGCACTCGAGTCCCGTTGTACGACAACCGCTTGACAAAATACTCTGCCAATTGTGCTGGAGCACCCGCCTTCAATTGTTCCACATGAAAAATAGCCTATTCGGATTGTTCACGAACAAATGCGTGCCGTGCGGGTCATTAAGCTTTGTTTTAGGAATAAGTACGACAAAAACCACGGTAAAAAGCTGAAATTTTTGCTTCCGCCCTCTTGAGTCAGAGCCGAGCAGTGTTTAAACTGCGGCCAATTGTTTTGTCTTAAAAATATTTCTCGCCAAAGAGCTTTTTCTTTGTTTAATGAAATACAAAAGCGACATTTTACACAATTAAATAATTTCTGAATGGTATGTAGGTAAGTAGCTACTATACAAAGAATTTCCCCGTTTCATTTTTGCTATAAAATTGCGAGAATGATATCCGAAGATGAAAGTCATCGGTCGAAATAATAACAGAGATTTTTACTGCTGAGCATCCGATCGGAACGAGGATGCCGAAGATTGTTTCAGTGCTCGAGCTGGATTGAAGCGATAATAACAATGTCGTCACTTCCTCAATCTGACTTCTTCAAATATTTCCCTCCCAATTCGCCCTTACTTTTATTTGAAGTATTTTCGTGTTTCAATATTTTTACTGTCGCTAATAAAAGTCTGTTTTATGAATTATTTCACTTAAACATCACGTTTTTTACAAGTAAAATAAAAGTACGAAATGGGAATCAATTAAATCGGCAAGGTGTACTACTCGTACATATCTTGCCATAAGATTTTGGTCGCTACGTAAGATATTGTGGTTTTGAATTCGGACGTAGATACAGCTATTACCATTTTTTTTTAATGTATGCTGATTATGCCAGTAATGCTAGTGCCCTTAATGGATGAATGAAACTTTTTTTTGACTCATTACCAATATGTTTTCGCATTGTATGGAACTATGGCAACGCTTGTAGATATAAATTCCGATTACAGATATAAATTTAATATAATGTTTGAAAGAAAGAAAGAAAGAAAGAAAAATTTAATATAATGTTTGGATTTGGACGTACTTCTGGCTTCCTCCTTGAGGCATCTCCAAAGGATCTTTATAGCATACTAGCGGCCGCCCGCGGCTTCGCTCGCCCCGTTCCCGTCACATCCGTTTTCTGTTACAATATCTTTATAAATTGTAGCCTATGTGATAATCTGGTGTATAAGCTATATTATTGTACAGTTTCATTAAAATCTATTTAGAAGTTTTTACGTGAAAGAGTCACAAACATCAATCCATCCATCCATACTCACAAACTTCGCGTTTAAGATATTAGTAGGAAGTACAAAAGATCTGGGATCACAACAATACAATCGTGATTCCTATTGCTTCATACAGATGTTAGGCTGGAATAAACGGGACATAGCGAAGCCAAAACATATTTTATAAAATTAGCATAGCTAAGTTACATAGAACGCTTTTATAGTCCACTGTAGGTAAGTACTTTGGTGTGAAAAACTTGTCTGCATTTTGATTTAAGATTCATCATTATTTAAAGGTATTGGGAGGGCTGAATAGCCATTAATTAATTATGTTGAACCTTTCACGATGCGCCCCTAGAGATCCATTACTTAATTAGCATTTACTCGTGTGCTTTTAGGCTTTGCCTTCAAAACGACAATATTAAACTAACTTAGCTTTATAATGAAGCATTAATTTTCAGATCGACGTTTTACGCACCAAAATTCCATACAATTCATTAAAAAATCTGTTTAGTTCAGACACTAGCTTTATTATAAAACACAACGTACCTTTTTTTTTTAAATTGGTTAAATAGGTTCTAAAAAGGGTCACGTGTAAGGAGGATTTTTTGTATAAGCGAGTTTGTAACTCAAAAACAGAACATCTTTTTCATGAATAAATAATGTTCTATACACAAAAACCGAGTGCCTCACACATTCTTTTAGCTATTTACCTGGAAGACCATGAGGCTAGCAATATTTAAAGGCAGACTTTACTAATACGTTTTACGGCCATTCGTTATATTTACGAGGCCCAGGTGAACGCGGGGGAAGAAATGCGTCTTATCCCACACAATGTTTTAACTTAAAACTAAATATAAATAAATACCTTTATCAGCGATATTTGACCTAAAAATATTTTAAAAAATAAGCCTGGATCTACTTACAAGAGATAATCCCGCGGATACCGAGGCTAATTAATACCTCAAGTATCTAAGTATAATAAAGTTTCATGATTACCTACCTATAGGTAATATTAAAATTTTAGATAAACTTACACGAAATCCTCCAGCAAAATTATAATGAGATCCCGCTTAATCCTGGGGGCTAATTCTCGGGCCGATCTCGATCATTTTGCAATTTTATATTATTGCTTCTTTTCGAAGAGAGAATGGATGATTTCCTTGAGTAATTCGTCAACGACCTCTTCGTAAAAGCCTCGACAGCTACGATATACGGCAAACGTAGAAAAAGTGCGGGGTTGTGAAAAGAAGCAATAAAATAAAATTGCAAAATGATCGAGATCGGCCCGAGAATTAGCCCCCAGATGGCATTCACGGCAAAAATACGCACCCTTAATAACGAAACAAAAAAGCGATTCTACGTTCAAAATAAGTATTTATTTATTTTTATTACCACATCCTAATTGCTTGTTATCTTTCTTTTAGCACCCAAGACTTAAGAAGCCATTCTATAATCCCTGTATTAAGAGTTATACGTGGCGAGGGATTTGGAACGTGTTTTCCTCCATTTTCAGAGGCCGGCGCCGGCGTCCCAATGTCTCCGGGGATTCCATTCCGAAAAACCCCCATAAATATTTCTTAGACTATTTGTATCTTCCTTGGAGTATCGTTAACACAATGCTTTTTTTGCTGGTACTGGGGAAGCATCTGCTTCTACTGTAAATACCAGTTTTTGTATTTCTTTTTACGGTTTACAGCGGGAGACAAAGTACGAAGTTGACAAAAGTTTTGCTGCTACAAGCAAAATGTATATTTTTATGTTAAAATTATTCATAAAGGTTTGGTATTACTTATAAGTAAATAAAATAAGATAAAATAATATGTTTCACCATAATTTAATACTCGTAGCCAAAGTACAAACAAACATTTCAGTTAGTGAGAGGGCAACTAGTTTTGGCCTAATATAAAAAAAGGATTTGATAGCGTACGGCATCTGTTTGAGGAAATGCAGTAGTTATGATCATCATCATAAGCTTCACCCATTGCTGATAAAAAGCTTGTTCCCTCAGACGTCGTGCACCCTGGCCGGGTAGGCTTTATCTCTTTTGGCAGGTAGCGACTCATCGGCCGCGTTGAGTCGCGGCGATGACGCGATGCATAGAGCTACTATCGTAATATAGTCGCGATGCAGATGTCAATATTACAGAACAGATACAAAGATTTGGTCAACTTGCTGGATACTTTTTTACAATTCACTATTATAACTTCTTAAACTTATGAAGCTTGGTCGAGTTGCTGAGTCGCGTTCACGAGTCGCGCTACTGTATCGCCGTAAAAAGTCGCGTACTGCTACACAGAAACATTGGTAGTCTTGAAATTGCTATTTTAGCGAAAGCGGTGACAACTATCATTTGTTTTCATAACAGAGGGTAGCTAAATGATGAAAAATTGTGTTTTTCTTTTTTGCACATTCACGAAAAGGACCTAGTAAATAATCATTTCTAATGAAAGCTGTAGCCACCCAGCAGAAAGCAGACCAACTGAGCTGTGAAGGAAGTCAAGTATTGGTATATAATAGAATTCAGTAGGTGCTTAAAATAAGGAAACCACAATTGACAATTAAGGTTCAAATCAATATCAAAGAGTTTATGAAATTGAATAATGCGTATTGTAGAATAAAATATGCGTTTGGATAAGTGAGTAGGTTTTATAATATTCTTGAAAATCGGTTAATAAAAACATTGAATGGTCACGCTGTATGTCCTTGATCAATAAAGAATCAAACTAGGAACAAGAATTAAATCTCAAGAACAAAATTTCGCTTGACTTATTATTGATTTTATAGTGTTTACTACACTTCAGGAAATCACAAAGATTTTTATAATGTCCCAAAGGTATAAAAAAATTGCTTTTTTGCCATTTTTCTTAGGACATCATTACAGTTTATCGGTGCTTTGGCGTGAACCCAAAATAAATTGCCGCTATCAAATAGCGATTACAAAAACTGTTCACAAGCTCATAAAAACACAATCATTACGAAATCTCTGATGTCAAAGAAAAATAAATCGCCAATAAAGTTTAACAGCTACAACAATAACTTTAGATTGGCTATAACTAAAAACCAATGGGTAATTTGCTGAGGAAGCTGAGCTGGTGATTTCGTGAATCACAATTACCCATGTTTTTTACAATTAGATTTTTCTCAGAAACCTATAGGTAGTCTTTTGCTTCGCCGCAGTCGGGTAAAAATAGGCTTAAGCTTGCTCCCTACAGTTGATATCCCCTTCGTAGTTAAAAATCTTTAAGAGCGGGTCGTGCGAAAATTTGAGATTTAAAAAAAAAAATTCATTACTAAATAACTAAGTGACATTTTAAAAATCGCAAAAGGACTAATTGTAGACTATTTAGTTATGAATTTTTTAAAATAAAATCTCAAATTTTCGCACGACCCGCTCTTAAGAAATCTAGGAGAGACGCTCAGTAACACGTCCAACACACACTTTTAATTTATAATCTACTGTGAAACTATTATATATTATATAAAAATCATAGCAATTTATGGCATTTTTAGTCATTTTATACTTTTTATATTAAACAATTGATACTATTTAAACATTTTAAGCACCCTGATGTCTGTCAGAGTAACAGAAGTTTAATTTTATTTAAGTACAAAGGTATGTGGCGCATCCATTGTTCTGCTTGGAGCGTGTTGTATGGTCAAACCTTTAGACTGACCCTTACGATGCGGTCGCTCAAACCCCCAAAAGGATCGTCTACATGGGTTTGCTTTCAGCATAATATCTATTGCTTCTGGATAACAAAGCTCTCTTATTTGTTTTAAAACAAGTTTTTGTAATGCCATTATCAAACATTTCTTAAAAATGGCCTTATCACAACTCGTCATTTTATGCTATTGGTTTAGGGTTACCTTTTTTTTTATGATATTTGGCTGGGACTTATTGTATGAAAGTTTTGAATTCTCATTTGAGTGGACGTGTCATTCGAGCGGCTAACCCTTTTTAATAGTGCTTTTTGAAGTCCAAGTTTATTAAAAAAACATCAAGTGCTTTACTTTAATATTTTTTTTAGTAAATCTCATCTCGTTTGGTTCCATTGTCAATGAATCTCTCTGTAAATAAAGCAGCCTTACGTTACCTCCAACGGGAGAATATTTTTATCCCGTTAAAATCTAAATCGAAAACTCAACTTGTGAGCCTACAGGTCTCTGGAATCAAACCAATAGAAGTTTTGGCACCGAATGCTACCTTCTCGAGTTACGAGTGGATCGCTAATGTAATTTGAATAAACTAATCAGCTAATGGAGGGGCTCGAGGTGCCGCAATGTCTATGAAGATCACAATCTGTAGCCGTTTCTCTGATCCATGCACGTTGACTCGAACACCGACAGTAACGGCCATAACTTATTAACAGAATTATACCTACTCTTTTGAATGTGAGACTTTATGAACCTTCGCGATTCAAACATAAAATTCGTTTAAGCAATAAATGCGGAGCTTTGTGATTGCATTATTTAGGTACCTGGAACATTTTCCCGTTCGGAGTTTTCTAAGTGCACATAAAACGTAAGCAATCAGCAGGCCAGATGTTTTGCCAAAGCACATAAACGCGAATCGCGTAATTTTCGATACCTAAATAATGTGTTTGCTATAAAATTTATAAAAGTTCACGGACAATTTAAAACTTCGTTGAGCAGTTGTGTAACATTTATTCAGTACCCACCTACATGTTTTGAAACCAGCAAGCTTATGGTCACATTTTTCCTGAATTTAGCTGACAGTAATTAATATTAATTTAACTGAATTAATAAATAACTCAGCAAAGTAATTGTATTGGTAGGCATATGTAATACATTTAATTTTCTCTTGATCAAAATCTGCTAGTGAGAGTTATCATTTTATTATCAAAATGCAGATTTACTTTTGTCATTAACTGAATATATGCGTTATGAAGTTGCAAGTGAGTTTTGCTAAAATGTAAATTGTTATCTTACGAGTACAATTTTGAGTCAATAAATTATGAAGCAATATCTTCCCCTATAGCGTTTACTTTATCTAAACCCAGACATTTGTCTAACAATCCAAACTACAAAAAGGACAATCCGAAAACTAAACTAAAACACATTGGGGATAAGAGCATTTGAATAGCCCCTAGGTATGTTAGTTATTCAACGCGTGACTCGGCCGGCAGCCGCGCGCGCCCGTAAATCAAACTCGCCATTCGCTTATGCATTATACAATTTTATTTGTGCGAGTTCGCTGAATAGGTAATAAACTATGGCAGGTGAAATGTTTTGCGTGTCCGAATGTGCGGGATTTAGAAACGTGGGCAAATATTAGGTACGTGTTTACAGCGTTGGCAGTGGAAGCCGCAGGACGTGTACGAGGCTTGCATACGTGATGGATGGAGGCGCACATCAGATCATGACGCGGTTTAAATCGTTGGACGAGATGAATCGAGGCAGAGTGGCTGAATGACATAATTCCTACGAAAAGACCAATTATATGCCACACGCGTGGAATTTGAGGCACCCGGTATATTAGACAACATTAGTCCACCGACCATGTTTGGGATGGCGGTCAGTGAACAGCTATCAAATATTGCAGCGACAATTGACAGCGATACACTTATTGCCATCGCGAATCACTGAGATGTGTGCAAGGCTTTATTCAATCCCCGTTGACGTTCAAGTGAAGCTAGGACTCCACTTTGCAATCACTCTTGGTTGCAATTTTTTTCTGAATCTATATAGATTTTCAGTATTACCACAATACGTTCCGTATATTAAATACAATTGCTGTCATAAAAGTACGTAGGCTAGTACTAGTACAATATGCATATAAATAAAAGTGAAGGTTCTCTCTTTTATTAGTTTTAGGAAATTTTCATCTAGCGACGCGACGGTGCGGAAAATTCATCCTCCCCTCGTTCCACACGTGACTGCCTAAACCTCATCTCCGGGGGGAGTCGCCAGTCTTGCTAATTAAATTAATTATTGGCTTTAATATTAAAATTATACGAAACCAATCGAGTAGCGAATTACCCATCAACATCATATTATAGCTGGAATACACGGACGTACGGTTTTTAAAATAAATAATTTGATTTGATTAGATTTTTACCATATCTGACGCTATCTGTCAGATAAATATATTTTTTTATCTTTATTTTGACTAGTCTATATTTAAAGTTATTGAATATTTTCCATCTATAGAGTAACGCTCTCTGTTAGATCAAATACCATGTTTTTCTTTATAGGCTTATATGGCTTGTCAAGAACAAGAACTGACATATTTTTATTCGACATAGCTTCGTCCGTAGATGAAAAAAAGCCTTAAAACAAATTGAACGCTTGAAGATTCAAATTACTTTAATTATAGGGTTGTAGAACCTGAACCTGAAACTTGTAGTAGGTACGCAAAACACTCGGTCACTGAAATTTAAGCATTATTGCAAAAATTAAGGCAGTATTAATCGCATGATACCTTATTTATAGTATAATAACTAATAACCGTGTAATATTTGAGTGTAATTATATCGTGTAAGATGATTATTTGTAATAATAATATTATTATCCTAATTACAAAAGAATGGACGAAAAATAGCAGTTCAAGCATACTAAAAATGATTGTGGTAACGCTTGGTCTGTGTAATTACTAAGGCAGTTTTGAAATAGTTGATCCTTGTAAAACGTTGGTCAGGAACTAAACAAAGGATTTTACTTTACATAACATATTTTTGTGTGGTATAAGAAAATGCATCACTGTGCATGCTTATATCTTTTAAGAAACGCTTTTGAGTAAGGGGGCTAATCGCCACAACACCATCTAGGTTGTGCAGAAAATCATTGGTTATCTGACTCCAGCTAGATATAAGCGAAAAATCTTTACTCTGGATTGCGCCAAAACGGAAGCTGCCACTAAACGCAACGGGTATAAGTATGTAAATGTGTACTCTTGCCATCAAGTAAGCAGAAGTAGCTATCATTTTTTACCTACCTGTTGCTTTACGAGAAACGGGATCACCGAAGTTTAGAAATATAAATCTTTTACTAGCAGTTGGTGACCGAGCTTCGCTCGGTATTATTTATTGTTAATTTGTATTTTTAAGAAATCATACGAGTCATAATAATATCTTTATTGGCTTATTCTTACTGAACAACGCCATCTACTGGATATGCTTGCAGTTAGTTGCTCACAATCGTCAATAGATGGCAGGAGCAGTCACATATTCAGTTTATGTTTAATTATTGAACTCGGGGTGAAATAATCATTTTCTTAAAATGAATCCTAGCTAGATCAATTTATCGCCCCCGAAAACCCCTGTATACTAAATTTCGTGAAAATCGTTGGCGCAGTTTCCGAGATCCTAAATATATACATACAAGATTTTCTCGTTTAAAGGTATAAGATAAGATAAGATACAGGGTGTCGCAAATATTATAAGCGTCAGGAGGAAGTCCAGCGTCATCATAATTTAAATGTTCTTTCGCTTGTTATACCTTGGTATAACCGCGGTAGCGACGAACTGGAAGGTCTGCTGTGGGGTGGTTACAATCAAAACCTAGTCGCATCTGTCAGTTTGACATTATTTTGAGCTTTGATTGCAATAAAAACGAATTGAAACAAAACTGTCTTTGACAAGGAAGGATTGCAACAAGACGTAATAAACATGAGATAGAAACTTATTAGCCACAGATTAGTGGTTCCACGATACATATTTATTTATTTTTATTTATTTATTTAGCCACAGGTATAGTGGTCATAATAGTCAGTATAGTGTTATCACTCATATTTTTCGGTACATAGTGCCCGAAAAATATGTGTGATAGCAAGATATTTTATTATGTTTGATCGCTGTTCCTTGTTAGTATCATTTATTTATTAGTATCAAACTTGATTGCAACAGAATTACACTATCGCCTAGGTGGTACCTTATATCGTGGATAATCTGATCATTTCCAATTAAAGTCAAAAATTATTATAAAATGAATACAATACGATCGCCAATCAGCGTTTGTGTTAATGAAATGGAAAGTAAAATGATCGTAATTACGTGAAGCGTTTTTCCTGCATTGTCGGGCGCGTTGCTTGGATCACCTGACATTACGGAACAGCATAATAGCAGTCGATATAGCATCTACCAAAAGTAGCTCAACAAAGCAGGTTCCGAATAATTATTATTATGGCAATTTAGTTAAAATTGCGTGAAGAGCAATTAAAAATACAATGCTAAAGAGCGATTATTGTAATGAAGTGCCCATAGAGTGTGTAATGAAGTACTTACGAAAAACGTGACTTTTTTGCAGTCAATTCTATTCCATTATAAACAGTCAGAATTCAGTTATTATGAATTATAATCAGAAAGAATATTAGCACGCCATAGTCGCGATTTTTTTTCTAACCCACGACGACTAGTGATGTCCCTATTCATTCCGTTAGGATAGGGATGTCTTACTCTGCCTTCTACTAAAACATGCTATCAATAAATAAAAAAACCAAACGCTTCGTTGCTATTGGTTATCGATATAAAAAAAATTGTTTAGTTGCAATAAAGTTTGTAACATCAACGGTGGGGTGATTGCGTATCTAACTTTTGTTGCAATTAAAACTAGCCACTGACAGTTTTCACAAGATTTTGAATTTCGATTGCAATTAAAACAAAACCCATCTTTGACAAGAAAGGATTGCAACAAGATGAAATGTGCAACATAATTACATAAATACCTATAGCAACATAATTATACATAGATAGCGGTTTGAAAATGATAGCAAAATGATACGTCATCGCAGTTCAGTATCATCTGTAAGCCTCAAGTTGATGGGCGCAGGGCAGTGCAATCGTAGGGTAGTTCCTGACGTGCGTGACCTATGAGGCAATGCTTTGTTATAGGCGCTGGTTAACGCTTAACATCAGGTGGGCCATACGCTTGTTCCATCAGCTAATAGTATAAAAACAAAATTTTTTGAGTCTCAAATTATGACAAATTAAAATAATCTCCCGGTTGGAGTGAGGTGGTAATCACAAAGCCATCATATACAATAAAATTGTGTGATATCTTGTTCGTTAATTCTTATTTTGTTTGTTTATGTCATACAATCCTACGAAAAAAAAATAGGTTAAATCATTAAGCTTTGCGATTACATCTCATTCGAAAACCCAAGTCGTATTGCGGAGTATACTTTTAAAAAAACCTTTATTGTAACATAACTTTGACTGTGCAGGTTGTTTTGATTTGAACAATCAAGTTGCTCATCAACTTCTGGTGGTGATTTTACCGGTGAAATATTTCCAGCAAATGGGGCATTTATCCAAGCACCAGACATAATAACTTTTGTAATTACGATTATCTCATAGAATCCACCGTATTGTCTTTTGCGTCGCCGTTTCGAATTGGGGAATATGTTATTCATCAGTTACATTTCTCCACAGATACTTCAAAAAACATTTTTTATTGATTTTAAAATCAAAAACATTTTTAGTCGATCTTTAGTAGTAAGGATTGATTCATTCTGGCTCACTCAAAAAAGTGTGTGGCGAACGACGGACCTACCATGGCGCCGACTAAAAAAAAAAAAAAAAAAAAAAGTTTGGAGTCTTTTTGTATGTTTTGGCACACGCCCAATCGATTGAGCTAACCCATTTTAACGCATCTCTTTCCATTCAAAAGTTACAAAGCCACTTGTATACTCAATAAATGAACAATAGCCTTATAATGAGGGTTGAGCCATTGTGTCTGGCTTGCGCCGCAGGTAGTAGAGATAGGCGCAGTCCCTAATGCATGTTCACTTCATTTAGGTATTTAATTGAGAACTTATGATAATATGATAATCAATATTTATTATTAGCAATACACCAATATATTTTTATTTTATATGTATATTATTTAATATTGTACGGCCCCCCACGATGCATATAATATGAAATTGTTATTTAATAAGTATGAATTATTTAACTATTATCAATTATTTTTATTATTTAAATAAACTAACCTAACACCTTAACTGTGATGCACTGTTCGACGCCTGATTAACCAGCAGTGGGCATTAATTATAAGCTGTGGATGATGTAATTGCAAATAAAATTTTCGTGAAGTTCATCGTTCAGCGTCATGTTATATTGCGAATCGCTATACATTGAATGCAAATATAAAAAAAAAGACGGGTTGCACTCCGGGAGTGCCGGCAGAAGTGAAAACTTGCCGCTCGTATTAAAACTTATAAAGTACTCACTCATTTTCTTTCGCTATTCATAATACCTTAATAAATACAGTAGATCTATAAAATCATGTACCAATGACCACTACTACCTGCCGCGGGCGGCCGCTAGTTCATAAAATCTATAATAGGTATGTACCTATACCTACTACAGTCACGAAAAACGCCTTGGTATGCTTGCTACTAACTATTATCTATTCTGTGACGTTACCGTGTCATAGTAACTACTAGCGTATCTGTAGCGTCTTACGCTTTTTCGATCAAGTCACGTGATCCTGACGCCCTGACGCCCTGACGCGAGTTTAAGATTTTATACCCATTACAGAAAAAGTGCTCAACGCCGCTAAAGAAGTTTTCACTTCAAAAATCGATAGATAGTGACCACCCAAAAAGGCATTTTGCTTGTCGAGACATGACGCCAGTTTATTGCTACCTACGCTAAAAGCATGTCAGATTACATCTTAGATAAATCAATGTGAGTTATGTGACGCTGCATACCTGTTGAAACATGTCATCAGTTTTTTGCAATACTTCTCTGCTATAAATGTCCAAAACCCCGAGTTACTGTCACAGTCTTACGCCATTCGTGCATTCGTATTGTTATAACGTGTAATAACATCTGCGTGTATTCTAAAATTATTCGTTACTCAGCACACAGTCTTTGCCACAATAAATAGTGTTTCCGTGTTCTACCGTATAAAATGGTAAGTTCTGATTTCACCTTTGTACTTAAACGCTATCAATACCTATAAGCTAAACCGAGTTCAAGATACCCTTGATGACAAATTGTTGTAGCGCCACTTAAACTTTATTTGAGCTCGATGTGATCTATGATTTTGCATTTATGTTGTATGTCTACTTGTATCTATGTATTTTATAAAAGTAACATGTCGTTACAGGACACGCCAAGTTACTCCCCCGTGGAGCAGGTTGATGAAGACAACACTTTCAAGCAATTCTATTATAATACTATATCTGATGATGAGGACGCCACCAATTGCGTACCATACTACCTTGCAAAGAAATCTATGTGTAAGCGCCCCCGCAGTAGTCTCAGCAACATAGATGAGTTCTTTCCGGAAGTGCCGCCAAAAAAGAAGAAAGCAAAAAACTCATCAAACGTTGGACGAATGAACAAAGAGGGTGGTACATCATACATATCAACAAACACAGACGACAGTGTTAATGCAGCACATCTTATAAAAATTGATGTGTTTGATGTGAAAAAGCTGAGCAAAATTCCTCCTCCCCAACATTGGAAACACGCTGACGTTCGTGTCAAATATTATTGCAAGGAATTGAATAACAAAAATTATGAAAATTTGAAAAAAATTGTTTATCAAATCACCAAGGAGATATCGGAATCCGAAGACAGCAAAATATTTTCTTTCAAAAATCAATAGCTAACTAACTAGGTGAATAACTTGGAGCACTGGTGGTCTAGTGGTAGTGGCCCCGCCTTCCGATCCGAAGGTCGCGGGTTCAAATCCACCCGTGTACCAATGAGTTTTTCTGTCGAAAAATTTATGTGCACTATGCCAGTACTCTCAAAACGGTGAAGGAAAACATCGTGAGGAAACCGGCGTGTTGTAGAACCTATAAAAGTTCGAGCAACACGCGTCAAGGGTCACGCAAAAAGGGCCCACCAGCGGCCTACTTGCGGAAAAACCTGCCTGCACATCAAGTGCGCATGATAAAACTTAGGTGAATAACTAAATATGTAATAATTATTTTTAGAATAGGTCATTGTCAATATTTTCTTGTGTATCCAGGTATTTTTATTTTTATACTTAAATAAAAAACTTTTTAATTTCATTAAACTTTGTTTTATTTGTATAATGATTCACTTTTAACCACATTTATCGATTAGTTAACTTAGTTAACTTTAACTATTGGTATCTGGTCCTTTTTTATTTTTCAAGCATTCATTAAACAACTTGTGTAAAAATAGATCGTTATTGAGGGTATTGTTACTAAATAATTCAGTAAAATCTGTCATAGTATTACCATAAAACTTGAAATACAGATATGTCAAACAATATTCTCCACACACTGTTGTTAGGTCGTGCTGCAGTCTATATCTATTAAAATCCCACTGTCTTGAGTTCCTGCGCAAGAAGTTTTTGTGGTAGTCTTTAGGTGCATGTCCATATGAATCAAAATACTGACCAACACCATTTTTATCTATGTGCATGGCCACCCAATGTGAGCCTGGCTTGTTGTCCGGATCCAAATTACTTATTAGATACATCGGTTTTTTTACATGCAGCGGTAACCTGTTTGCAGCATACACATTTTTGTGTAAAGCTGGGTGAATGTAGTGTAAATATTTTTGAATATCAATTGTATCCATTATTCTTAATAAGGTAAGCTGTATCAAGTTCAATCTTCAAACCAAGAATGAGACAAGGAAATTTATAAATTACTTTTTATAGCGAAAAAGTAAAAAAAGAGGTTTCAGGAAATAAAACTATTTGTAGGTATGCATACATCAATGTTTTATTTATTTATTATATACTTAACTAAATACAATTTTATCCAATTTTGACAATTGATAGTCTAGGGTCACATTTCAATAACATTATCGAACTTTGCATAAATAATACAATTTATAGTCTGAAAAGATTCAAAACAATACAATTTAATAGTCCGTGAATTGGAATACAATTTTATTACATCCTAACTACTATAGTCTACAGTTACATTACGATTCTTATCAATTTCAATAACATTATCGAACTCTGCATAAATAATACAATTTATCGTCTGAGTCAGAGTAGATTCAAAACGAACCTCCAGTCTAACGCTACCATGTTTTATAAGATTCCAATGAGTGTTTGAATTAGAGCTGAGGTCAGCTGTTAGATCAAACGCCAACATGCAATATCCTTTTGCATATTGCTCCCTAGATATACCATTACCTTCATTCAAAAAATGTATACCTGTCCCTGAAAATAGTGTGTGATAGGCTGCTGTGTAAATATTATTATCGAATGATGGTTGCAAAGCTTTTGAAGGTATTTGTTGACCATCAATGTATAAACAAAATGTATTTATATTGTAGTTTTCAAAATTGAATGGATTTTTTGTTAGACCCCCATTAAAAGCTGCATTGTTCACAAATCCGATTATACACCTTTTGGGAACTTGCCCCAAAAAAATATTATCTAGAGTCTTACCCTGAATCCCCGAAGGAATAGTTAAAACTTTGACTTCAGCTCGAGTGATAGGATATTTGGCTGTAGTAGAGGCTAAAACTTTTTGATGTGCAAGTAATACAGTAGGATTGATTCGTGCTCTACGTATAATAAGTGTTGCATCTGTAATGCATACTTTAAATTTCAAGTCGGATGTTGAAGCCATTAGGTTAAATGTTTCTCTCGAACGAACTAATTTGACACTCATTTCAACACCATTTATTAAAAACTTTTCTTGATTAAATATATCGCCATGGAGATGACCAATCATTTCTATCTCCTTACTTTCACATGCTAATTCTCGTCTTTTATCAAATCCCTCATTTTTTTCATCAGTTGAATCCATTTTCCCAGCCGTATCTTGATACCAAAGACCGCAAGTCAGATGAGATTCCTTAGCTGCAGGAGCATAATTTAATAAAGTTTCCATGTAAGCTCTATAGGCATATGTATTGTTTGGTGGTGATACTAGCTTTTGATTCAAATAAATATCTAGTTGGGTGAAAAGAGAATGGAGCCAATTGTTTACTGGAGCTACAACAGTTGAGTCGGTTAATTTCGTACCATCCTGGTTTTGTATCTTGGCTTTTATGTGCAGCAATGTATGGGATAAATCCATGTAGTCATCACCTGTTCCAGGTACTTGAAATTCTATGGGTCCATCATCAGCTAGAGATGAAATGGGTTTGTAGTGTATCCATAACCCGTTTTCTATACTAGTTTGCGTGGATGGTAGAGCAAATAAATCTAACTCTGATTTTATACATTCACAGGAATGGCTATGCAAGAATGACATTTTAAAAATTATTTATGAGAATATATCTTTTTGATTATTAACTCGTAATTTTTTTTGAGCTTTCACTTTGACAGCCGACGGTGGAATGACTGAACTAAGACGCTTCCTTTTGGTTATATATCCAGAACCAGACATATTCAATCCGTCAATTTTATCATGAGCTTTTCTTTTCAAGTTTGAAGTAGCTACTTTTAATCGGCTTTTAATTGATTCTTCCATGGGGCGGGCAGTAGCCATATCTGATAGAAGACCGACACCAGCATTTAGAACCTCCTTGCCTATTACGCGAGCGCCACTAGAAAGTAAGGGTAAAACTGATCTAAACAACCCTCCTAAAAAGCTACCGATCCCATGGCCACGTTGGTAGGGTGCCCCTTTGTAAATCACTCCAATACCAGAACCAGCTTGATGAGAATAATAATGTTCATATGGACAAGTTATGCTGTTACGGGGATACATTATAATTTTTTGAAATGAAGTTTAACACACACTGTTCCAAACTGGAATGGTATTTTTTGACCTGTGCTGGATCTTATATCTATTTCAATGGTATCAAATTCTCTACGCATTACTGGTAAATAGTGAGGAGGTGAGAAAACATGCATTTTATTTGCACCATATATATACTTCGCTGGATCTAAAGGAATGATTCTCAGGAGAGGAGACATAACATCTCCTACTATCTGAGGATCGATTATGTCACAATAGATAAATAATTGTGATGGCAACCCTAAATGCAAATTTGCGGGGCATTTTCCAAGACCATTATCTACAAGATTTCTATTGGGTTCAAAACCGAGTTGAACACCCAATTTGGGTTTTAGCATCACCGATTTTACTGAATCATCCATCACTGAAACTGACACAAACTTTGATATTTCATCATAGCGAAATTTTACTTTTTCATACATATTATTCAACGCTGTTAAAATATGATTAATGTTATCATAATTTGTAGCTGGAATGTGTTTTTTATAATAAACCAATGAAGGTGTTTTCATATTAGGCATTATCATCGTTTGAGTTATGTAAATAATATTTTCATGTTCTTGAACAGTAAACATGGTACATGGATATTGAAATTCGACAACTCCGACGGTCCATTGTCCTTCCAATTTTATGGCTTTTGGTAATTTAGTTGAAAATCTTGTAGTAACATTGTCTGGAAAATATTCCATAGAACTGTTACTAGGTAATGTTAAATAAAAACTTTCCTTATTCATATTTGTTTTAAATCGGAAACTAGAACCCAACTATTAAATTTATCTGGATAACCTTTCCACTTCACTAACACTTGCTTTCTGTTACCAGAATAGCGGGAACTAATTATTTTATCTAGTTTATAATTTAGAGAGGGGTCATACCCCACTTTTTGCAATTCCTTTTCATAAAAGGTTCCAACAATGTTTTCTTGCTGTAAATCTCTTAGTGTGTACACAATCCATGGAGTCCGATCTATCACTGAAGATATTACAAATATTTCATCACTCCAATTAGATTCATATCCTTTTTGAAATATATGTTTATATTTTGTTATTCTTACATAGTCTCCAATATGAAATTTGGGCAGTGTTGGAGATGTTTTGGTATTATTTTGAACATGTTTGCGTGTATACAAATTGTTCCACACTGTCATTATATTTTTTGAGTTTACATCACAAGGACACATCTTAATGCTGGAATGGTAGCTGTGGTTATATGAATATATTAAGTCCTGTAAAATATCAATGTATTTATATGTATTTTTGTGAGTAAAGTAACGCCACATCCTCATTTTGAGTGTCCTTTGAAATCTTTCAACTACACTAGCCTTAATATCGGGGTTGTTTGTAGTATAGTAATTGACATTCTTCGTTTTAAAGTATTTTTGAACATCTTTCGAAACAAATTCGGTTCCTTTGTCGGATTGTATATGGGTTGGTGTTATATCGGCTTCACGAAATATACTTTCAAAACATGTTTTAATCGATTCAGAATTTTTATTTTTCATTGATCGAGCATAGGCAACTTTGGTAAAAACATCAATAACACAAAGTATGTAATTAAAACCATCATTATATTTTGAATAAGTTCTCATGTCGCTTAAGTCAGCCTGCCAAAGTTCATTAAGATTAGATAAGACATATCTGTTTCGTGGAAATTTTTTGTGAACCGGTTTATGCAGCGTGTATGTTTCTTGTGATTGTAGCCATCTTTTAACATCTTCTCTGTTCATTTTACCTTTCATAGCACTAGCCAGTTTATCAACACTGGCATATCCCGCTGGGTGTGAAGGGTTATAGTAAATATTGTTTATTTCTAATAAGGACTCCATTTTTCCCAATCTATCTTCTGTCTGTTTTTGCTAGTAACTGGTGTTGAAAATTCTTCCTCCTCTTTCCGCGATGTGTATTCTTTATATGGTGTAATCGGAAGCTGCTGCATATAGTCGACTCTTTGTGGATTTCCAATATAAATCATTGGTATTTTAATATCTTTCAGTGCTTTTGCAAATTTCTCCCATCCTATTGGAGCACTTCTTTTTAGCGGCCTCAATGAATCATTTACTAAGTCAACAATATTACTCCCAGGGATTTTTTCTTTGTCTACAGTAATTATACCATCAGCATCCCAATCAATTTTATTTTTGTTCGATGCCAACAAAAACAATAATCTCTCACCCTTCCTTATATATGTTTTAGGCACCAAGCTGAGTATGTGTTTTGGGGTGTAAGCAGTTGGTTTTTCATGAGAAACAGTAATATTTACCTGTTCCTCACCTTCGTTTGGAGACTGAACAGTAACTGAATCTTTAACACTGATTTCATTGTTTTTATTATCAACTGTGTCATATCCACTATTATTCCTATCAGATACTTCATTATTTGATACGATGGCTAATCGGATTTGGCTTTGGTTCTTTGATTTGTATTTAATTCTATATACTTACTTAACCATGGACTTTGATCAAATTTTAAAATTCTATGAATTTTTTTAAGTTTTAACCCCATATTTAAGCATTGTATTAAATTTCTGTAGTGTATTACGTAGTTACTTTTATTATTTAGATTTGGAACCAGTTTAAAGTCTTTTGTATTTCCTATACAAACATTTTCTGGACAGAGTGGAAAATCAGAATGTAAATCATGTAAGTTATCAGGATATTCTAAATCTACTTCTAAAATATAGCCGATTTCAGAATCGATTGCAACTTTGAAATTAGTCTCAATATCAACCCACTGGAAACCTCCAACGGGGAGATACTGCGACATAGCCCAACCATATAAATTATTAGCATCAAGATATATTAAAAATGATGTTGCCTGATTTTCATCGTAATTATTCATATAGTGGTTGTTTGCTTTGGCATATCGATGACTGCACTGTGATACTCCACCTCGAATACCAGATTTAATAAAGGCAATTTTATCAAAATCTGTTAGGAACTCTAATTCTATTTTTGTGTATTTTAACATCGCATCCCAACTTAAACCTGGTGCTGTATAGTAATGCGCAGGATCCAAACCATATGTACTCATACAAACAGTTCTAAAGTTTTCAAAAATGTCACTTAGCAATAAAACATCTGTCTTTAAGTACAAATCAGAATAATCACTCATAGAACGACATTTAAAATGCTGCCAAACATCTTTAGCATGTTCATAGTCTTCATTTGAAACGTTTGTATCCGTTATTGAGCTAAAGAATTGGTTTTGTGTAGGAAGAGATTTTTGTTTAAGACTTTCTAGTCCGGTCATAAATTCATAAGGATATACACCTTTTCTTTTTAATCGGTTAAAATCCTGTTCATTCGGAAAATGTTTCCTCAATTCATCGAATTGATTGATGTTTAGATTATTTGCTAGTGTCTCCAAACTACATGACAAAAATTTCAGAGAATCTATAAACCGTAAACTTACTCGATGGTTATTAACTTTTAATAATTTTGAAAAAGATATATAACGCTCTTTGTTTTGGGGAATTATTTCCACTGCACCTTCAGCAAAATTTAAGGCATGGACAATAACATGAGCATCATAATTACTTAGATTATGCAGGATAACCGGAACGAAACATTGACTTCTAAATTTACTGCTACATATTTCATGAGCAACACCTCGAAAAACGCCTGTATACCAATCGTGGTCTATTATTTGTTGGGATTTTAAATCTCTCCCACAAATGTAGCATGTAGTAGCTACAGCTATTTTATCTTTGTCCATATCTGTTAAAGGTAATGGACATTTTTGAAAATTATTTATTTTGGTAATTATTTCAATGTCTTTCTGTAAGCTTTCCATAAACTTTTTTGCACAGTCATCACCCACATAAGTTCTGTATTTGGAAAGACTGTCATCATAAGCACATTTAATGTAATACCCGAAACTATATACATCATGTCTTTGAACATTTTCCGTATGAGGTAAATCTGGATCATTTGAACAGGATGTGATTGGTCTCAGAAATGATTCAAAATCTGCATATATAACGAACGGAACCTTGAGTTGTTTTTGATATTTATCAAATGAAACCTTATTATTGGAAACATTTTCACCGAACCAATTCTTTAAGCATGGTTTTTCGGAAGGTAAGTCAGTACGAATTTGATTACAATCTCGCTCTTGATGTTGCAATAACTGCTCGTGATTTGGAAAATACAATAAACAGCCATCACATAAATGTATTGCGGCGTGTCGCGAGGTGAGTTGACTTCTTATTAAACGTGACATATTTTTGATATAGCAATAATGACCATTAGAACCATTTGTTATGTATAATAAGTTAATGTGACAACTTTTTCGACACTTTGTGAAATATAAGGGGCCAACAACAGAATTTTGTTTTTTAACATCATCATATTCTAATCCGAAAACATTCACACTAATGTTGTTTAATTTTTCAACTTTTGAGATGTCACATAGTTTAACGGGGAAAGAAACCCCATCAAGTATTAATTTATTTTCATTTCTTACATATGATGTAACTCTATCAGCATTTTTTGCAACTGGATACAATGCCGACAGTAATGCCCATTGGAAACATTTAACGTCTGCGTTTTTAACATTTACTACTGCTTTTTTTGTTTGTATATCATGTGGTAATTCAATGTATGATGTACCACGTAGCGGGTTAAATTTATTGATATTCATATCAATGCTCACAATTTTGGATAAACTCCAACCACTATCCTTTTTTTCAAATTCGCTTATTTTGTTAGACAAAGTGTCCTTTAATGATTTTAAAAATATATCTAAATCATCACCTTGCATGATTATAAAGTTACTAGTTTGAAAGTCAAATGAGTTTTTTATTTCTTTTGTTTGTTGTACAAAATCAGCGTACAATATAAAGTTAACTTTAAAAATTATTAGTTCTTTAATAGCTTCATTGATTAAAACTGAAATTGTTTCATTGATTGATTCTACAAATAACTCAGGAGTTTCAAAATCTATTTTCGTTTTATCTATTTTAGATGTTATTTTGTATGTATAAACACGGTTTCCAAAAGCTGATTGTATAAGATCAACATTCGATAAAGAATGTTGAATTTTAACAGAGTTATATTTATGTTGTTTACTATTGAAATGGCTATTTAAATACCTCTTTTTTATTGGTAAATTGCAGGTAGTGCAATCTACAGTTCCAGTTTCAGCTTCCATACAAAGATTGAGTAATTCATTATCGAAAATTGGGTCAAATGCTTCCTGCGATGTTGATGGTATTTCCAAATGGTTTTGTTCCTCTGGCCGTCTTCTCTTCATTTTATATATATGCCCTCTTCATCAGATATAGTATTATAATAGAATTGCTTGAAAGTGTTGTCTTCATCAACCTGCTCCACGGGGGAGTAACTTGGCGTGTCCTGTAACGACATGTTACTTTTATAAAATACATAGATACAAGTAGACATACAACATAAATGCAAAATCATAGATCACATCGAGCTCAAATAAAGTTTAAGTGGCGCTACAACAATTTGTCATCAAGGGTATCTTGAACTCGGTTTAGCTTATAGGTATTGATAGCGTTTAAGTACAAAGGTGAAATCAGAACTTACCATTTTATACGGTAGAACACGGAAACACTATTTATTGTGGCAAAGACTGTGTGCTGAGTAACGAATAATTTTAGAATACACGCAGATGTTATTACACGTTATAACAATACGAATGCACGAATGGCGTAAGACTGTGACAGTAACTCGGGGTTTTGGACATTTATAGCAGAGAAGTATTGCAAAAAACTGATGACATGTTTCAACAGGTATGCAGCGTCACATAACTCACATTGATTTATCTAAGATGTAATCTGACATGCTTTTAGCGTAGGTAGCAATAAACTGGCGTCATGTCTCGACAAGCAAAATGCCTTTTTGGGTGGTCACTATCTATCGATTTTTGAAGTGAAAACTTCTTTAGCGGCGTTGAGCACTTTTTCTGTAATGGGTATAAAATCTTAAACTCGCGTCAGGGCATCAGGGCGTCAGGATCACGTGACTTGATCGAAAAAGCGTAAGACGCTACAGATACGCTAGTAGTTACTATGACACGGTAACGTCACAGAATAGATAATAGTTAGTAGCAAGCATACCAAGGCGTTTTTCGTGACTGTAGTAGGTATAGGTACATACCTATTATAGATTTTATGAACTAGCGGCCGCCCGCGGCAGGTAGTAGTGGTCATTGGTACATGATTTTATAGATGTACTGTATTTATTAAGGTATTATGAATAGCGAAAGAAAATGAGTGAGTACTTTATAAGTTTTAATACGAGCGGCAAGTTTTCACTTCTGCCGGCACTCCCGGAGTGCAACCCGTCTTTTTTTTTTATATTTGCATTCAATGTATAGCGATTCGCAATATAACATGACGCTGAACGATGAACTTCACGAAAATTTTATTTGCAATTACATCATCCACAGCTTATAATTAATGCCCACTGCTGGTTAATCAGGCGTCGAACAGTGCATCACAGTTAAGGTGTTAGGTTAGTTTATTTAAATAATAAAAATAATTGATAATAGTTAAATAATTCATACTTATTAAATAACAATTTCATATTATATGCATCGTGGGGGGCCGTACAATATTAAATAATATACATATAAAATAAAAATATATTGGTGTATTGCTAATAATAAACATTGATTATATTATATTATCATAAGTTCTCAATTAAATACCTAAATGAAGTGAACATGCATTAGGGACTGCGCCTATCTCTACTACCTGCGGCGCAAGCCGGACACAATGGCTCAACCCTCATTATAAGGCTATTGTTCATTTATTGAGTATACAAGTGGCTTTGTAACTTTTGAATGGAAAGAGATGCGTTAAAATGGGTTAGCTCAATCGATTGGGCGTGTGCCAAAACATACAAAAAGACTCCAAACTTTTTTTTTTTTTTTTTTTTTTAGTCGGCGCCATGGTAGGTCCGTCGTTCGCCACACACTTTTTTGAGTGAGCCAGAATGAATCAATCCTTACTACTATCTTTGCCGAAGAGGAGTCGGTGGCGGTGGCTAGTCCTCAAAAACGCTCAAGCACAACGCATACAGAAGTTGACAGCTGTTAATCTAAAATTTTTGCTTGCAAAATATTTGATCGGTGGATTGGTCATCCGTGAAATGGGCCCTAAGAATACTTAAAATGATGTGGCTACGTAAGTAGTTACAAAGTAATTTGCACTCCAGGAAACGAGTGAAAAAGCGCCTACAGTTGATGGCAGTGCTTAACCAAAAAAGTTGGAACGTATCTGTATCTTCATATTGAAAGTTTTGCACATACGCGTCCCACCCGTGCCCTAAGGACACTGCCACTTTGTTCTTTCCCCAAACTTTAAGGAGTTGCTTAACAGATGTTCCGCCTGACTTTTGTCCCCAAGTATGTTGCTACTTGTCGCAGAAAATATATGACCAAAATTGTTTTATTCAGGCATCAATTTGCTGTAAAATAAATACTGTTACCTACTTCCTGTTTGTGGTCACCCAAGGATTGTGGTCACCATTCGGATACTTTTATTCTTCAAAGGTTTTTCGAGCTATATGACCTGCCTATTGCCACATCAACTTACAAATTCTGTAAGTTATATCAATAATCAGGTAATTGCTTTAAACGAATTAAATACCTATGTTGTTCTTGTTAAGTTAATTAATTCGATTATTGAGTATTCAATATACATAATTATGTGTAGTACATTATATAAAGCAAGTGTGTATACGTACAATGTTTTCTCTATCACTGCCAACTGGGATCTACTCCCCGTTGTGATGTTGGATACCCCATGGGTTTCTGCTGTGTGTTTGGACGGGAGGGGTGGATTGGATGGAGTAACGATTCTGAGTCTTCTCCACCGACTTTCTCGAGATCTTTACAATGCCTTCATCTTCCCGTTTGTCACCATTCGAGACCTTTTTTACCCCGAAAACCGGAACACTTATTTCAAGACATGCGATCATCACACGACAACCGGAACTTTATAATTTATAGATGAAGATCAAACTGATCATGGTTTTCATAATTCCGTGCTACCGCTGACGCCACTGCTTGTCGGGAATCTCATTGCATCTCATTTCGCTGTAGAGAACAGACGGTGTGCAGAATGGACGCCAAAATACTGGCCAAACGTGACTTGCCGATATTGCATCAGCTAAGCCGGTAGAGTGCTGTGCCTAGACCTGAATAGTTTCAGCCGATCTTACATCTAAAACTCACGTTGAACCTACGATTATATTTTTATAAATCTTATGAAAAAAATATAGGTATAGGTACTTAAATTCGCAAAATACAGAGGTCGTAAGTACTTCTTTAGTTTCTTTTTCATATGAGTGTGTGTTTGAACCTTATATTTTTAGCAAACTTACTTGCATAGAATGGCTTAAGTGCAGTATTACTGGAGACACTAGAAATTTTCATCGTTACAGACGTTCACTGCGGGATCTTTCTGTTTAGTTTTGTAGGTTTCGGATGAACTAAACATATCTGACTTTACTGTAACTTAAGTGTAGATTTTGATGCATGTAAAAGAGGGGGTAGAAGAAAGCACAAAAAATTGTTCATTAGAAGCCTTTGGGGAGATTCTTGTTTAGCAATGTCTAGGTAATTCAGGCTAAAAAATAAGATGTTCTAAAATCTATAAGATCTCTCTGAAAACTCTCCCGAGTAATGGAAATCCAGAAGCCCCGGGGCATCGCGGATTCCCTGCACAAAAGGTCCAACAAAAAGGTCTCACCGTTACGTGAACATTGTAAAACTCACCCTCGTATTCATGTTCTCACCCTCAAAGCATATTAAGCTTTAAGAAACGAGGAATAAGAATAGTTTCTGCTTTTGCAGGAATGTTTTCTAACAGTTTTTTCCAATCCGATAATGCGACCTTAGCGTCGGGATCATGGTTTACTACAAATTGTATTAGGTAGTAGATTTAACTATTTACGTGGCCTTTGGTCGTAGTCTATTGTGCAGCAAGCTCCTTGCAAGATAGTAAGTATGTGGACATCAGAATTTGAAAGTGGAACTAGAAATATGCAAATATGCAATCAGTAGAACATCAGTGTTTAATGGTTTGTCAAACATGAGTATTTATTTCGTTTTAGCACACAGTACAATAAAAATGATAACGGTAAAGACTTGTAAGATAAGTTATAGTTATGACAAAACCCGCACTAATTCGTGAAAACTTGTGTAGTAGGTTCTGCAGGCTTCCAAGGGACTAAGGGAGTTCCAATTGCGCCATTGCTATCAACATTACTATTGTGAAATATTAATTTACTATATTAAATTTCACAATGGTCCCACATGCACTCAGTGAGTTTTTAGTAGATGAACACAAACTCCAGTAGGCCTACCACAAGCTCTGTCTGGCTCTCGTTTTGGGTCTGTGTGAGTGCTCACTAGTGTATTTTACTGTGTGTGTGACGTTTCGACGAAGGATTAATTTAGTTAACACTCACATAGACACAAAACCAGAGCCAAAGAGAGCTTGAGGTAAGTCCTACAGTACCAGTTAGGCAAGTCCTCTGAATTATTGATGGTAGCAGTCCGTATCAGTAATGTTTGAGAGGGATATAGGCAAGGTGCTCGCATCTCGAGTGCATCTCTCACGATCACGGAGCTTTTGCTGACGAATCGATTATCCGTCTTGCATTGAACATCGTCTTGATCTCGAATTTGCTATGACTACGTGATGTAAGTTGCTGCATTTTGCTTTTGAAATAAAAACTTCGTGGATGCCTCTACAAAAGTCATAGATCTATAAAAGTCCCATACTAAGGCTGAGATTCATAGACCACACTTTGCTTTACAGCAAAGCAGTCTTCGCAAAGTAAGCTTTGTTTATCGAAGTTTCCTATCAATATTTTGAATAAAGAAGAGCTTGACAGAACTATGAAATATAATTTTGGTTGAAAGTTGAACTTTCCATCAAAGTAAAGTCAAAGTTCGGTCTATGAATCTCGGCCTAAGCTACAGGTGTTTGAAAAGTCAGTCTACGAAAGTCACAGAAAAGTCTATAAAAGTCATAGATAGGCTTACAAAAGTCGTAGATAGGTCTACAAGAACCGTAGATGGGTCTCCGCAAAATAGTTTTAATCTATGAGAAATAGTGGTAGCACTTACACTAAGCTACAAAGTCTCTTAAACTTTTATGTAATACAGTCACCTTAATAATGCTTGCATTCTTTGAATTATTTACTGCTTATAATCAGGGTGTTTTTATTGTTAGGCTATTAGAGCTCAATTACTGAGATTGTATTTCATAGAGCGGGATTGCTGAATGGATTATTAAAAGCACTGAAACTTTAATATTTCATTGCATCGAATTTATTAAAAAAATAATATGCATACCTACTTAAAAATATCCATGAACTCGTACCTACTACAGCAATTAACATTTTCTGTAAAACATATTTTTATTTAAGAGTTCTGGTCCTTGCGAACCTATGTGAAAACCACAGGGGTATCGAGAAAATTGAATAGCTTATGTTCATTGAAAGCGTTTTCGTAAAATCCCTTACAAAGCTCAGTACGCAGTCTCGACCAAAGAAGTATGTACTTAGAATCAACACAATAAGCATTATCTTGCCAAAATCCTGTATCAAGTTTTGAAATCGCTTGGCATTGTTGTCTTTTGTGTTCGAGTTCGCATTCGTTTTCCATCGTACACCATTATTCACATTAAGTGGACAGATCCCGGGTCAGAGCCAGGCATAAGAAAAGCACAAAAAGTGCCCGCTTTATCCGAGCATGATAAATCTACTTCAAATCCGAGAATAGCGTCTTTTATGAAGGAAATTGAAATAAACCGACCGTGCGGATAACGGCTAAGTAAGAAGATCGAGATCCTTTACAATATTGGTGAATCATTTTCATCCATCAACCTATCGTTCCACCGGGAGGTTCTTCCAATAGTGAAATAAATTGGGAAAGGAGTGCGAGAAGGGTGGGCCAGAGCCAGAGCATTGTTACGTTATGCTCTGGCATAACGTATATAGTCACAGTCGTTGTGGCAGTCGCATCCTGTAACAAAGTTAAAGCTAACCAGAAGCTAAACTTTTGAAAACTTTTCAACTTTATACTTGTCAGTTTCAACAACTTGAAGCTCGATTGGCTCTGCCTTCTGCGCTGCAGGCATGGACGTGTTAGTTACGTCCATGATGCTCGTGCTGTGCGGTTAAGAGCCTGTCCAGATAGGGCGTTTTACGCGCGTTTTACGCGCGATTCCTCAATCGCGCGTAAAACGCGAGCAACTATTTGGTAGGAGCGCGCGTAAAACGCGGCATCTGGACGCAATATAAATTGAAACGCGCGAGGGCACTCGCGCGTAAAACGCTTCATCTGGACAGGCTCTTAGTGTTAGAGTATTCTAACAGGTATCTGGTTTTCATGGATACAAGGGCTCAGTTTTGGGTTACAAGGCGCTGTATACAATTTTTGATACAGTCAATAGGTACATAGTAGGCCATATGGGTTATAGTCAAAATCATGATGCAAGTAATTACATTCATATTCCGGAACATGTACTGTATATAACCTACAAAAACCCACAGCCTTAACCACCCCAACCACCCCAAACGTCCATAGCAAAACAACGTTTAAGTATCTCTGAAACTTTTAAAGTATTTTTTTCCGGTTCACAAGGGTGCTATTTTTAGTAAGGGAGCACAAATCGAGCGTGAAATTGTTACCACACGGAGCGGTTGTATCGCGAACAAACGAATGTTGGTTTACATAGTAAGCAGGCTACTAGTGCTTATCGATACTGAAACGTACACTGGGACACAAAGCATAACCCTCAAAATTGTAAGTGAATGTTTTTTCTTATCTTTTATTTGGTAGTGGATGACGTTACGAGCGGATGAAAAATATATGTATTTAATCAATAATACAACCAATTACTTATTGATGATCTTTATTTTTTAGAGCTGATTTGACGTATTCACCAACTTTTTTTATTATTAATCTATATATATAAATCTTTCGTGTCACAATTTGGAACGCGATAAACTCCGAAACTACTGAACGGATTTCGATAAAATTTTGCAACTGCCTAAAATATGGTCGGACTTAAAACATAGGATAGTTTATATTCAATATTTAGGTGTTATTAATTTATAAGGGGCAAAAGTTTCGAAATCTATGTCTATCCCTTTCTATCACGTAGGAACTTATATATGTCTATCCCTTTCTATCGCTTAGGGATTTTTCAGAAAATTCTCGACTTTGACGAGAACAGAATGCACATAGACGCTCTAGACTAGAATGATCTGGAATAATCAAATTTAAAGTCGGTTAGCATCCGGAATGCTCCCACCCAAACGTTAGTAATCCAGAATTATCTAGAATACTCAAATACCTATAACCATGCAAACGGTTCTGAATTCTAGATTTGGACAAAATGTTCTAGAAAATAGTGCTCCTAAACGTTAATAGAATGTTCTTTCATCATCATCATCAATTGATATCAGTCCACTGCTGAACGTAGGTTCACCTTAAGTAACATAGGCTATATTTATGTGTTTAAAAAATAAATGACCACCCGTGCGAAGCCGGGACAGGCAGCTAGTTTTTTTATAAAAAAAAGGGTTAAACATCTAGGTACCAGATATTTTATGGGCGATTAGCAATTCGTGAAACATCCCTAATTATTTTATTATTTTCAGCTTGCTTAACATTTCGTAAACCATTTTCTTTTATCTTTCCTGCTTACTACGTAAATAAAGGAGCACAAATGGCAGCGTTCGCCACCGCCACATCCCCAGCGAGGCGTTCTCCGGAAAATTGGCTAGCTCCGTGATACACCCAACTACAATAATAAAGCAATTTGTCAGACATAGCTAAGAAATATCTAATTTGTCACCATTTAATTAGATAGTACTTTTAGATTCGAATCTTCGGATTGATAGCGGTACGTAGACACAGCGTAGGATGGCGTATCCTACGCCATAGACGAACAGCGTAGACACAGCGTAGGGTGGCGTAGGCGGGACTCCTACGCCGTAGACGCACAGCGTAGACACAGCGCAGGGTGGCGTAGGCTAGTACTCCTACGCCGTAGATGCATAGCGTAGCCACAGTAGACAGTGAAACGTGGTGTACGCCGTAGACGCTGTGCTGTGATCATTCAAATTATTGCAAAACTAGATTTCAGATAGATTGGCATGTGCCCGTGAGATTGAATTATTATGCCTCAGCAAAGAGTATCTCAACTTACTTCAAATTTATCCTTTTGATGCCTCTATGTAGGTTTCGTACGATGCATTGATGTTGTTTACTCCTGATATAAATTGTACACTTTACAATAAAAATATCTGTGCTATGCCTCACACACTTACTCTACTTCTAATACATTTGTAAACTCTTTTAGGCCTTTTTTCAAACTAACGCGATCGTTATGCTTAGTTATATGGAAAAACGGGTGTTTATCCGATAAACGATAAACACCCGTTTTTTCCATAATATAATCTTACAGGCTTAACGCCAAATAGGCTAGTCCTATAGCCATTCATGGTCCACTGTATGTCTTGATTTCTGTATTACCCTGAATTCTCGTATAAATATTTTTGTATTATCTTGTATTGCCTCCTAACCTTCCTCAATATTAATATTACAGAATTTTCCACGCGCATACGACGCACGTCAACAGCGCTTCGAAAAACATTCGTGTGCAAAGGCTCTTACTCCCAACATTTATTTTACGCTAGAATATCCCAGTGATTGCAATGAAAAGATAGAAAATATGAACGTCTGGGAATATTGGACAGGCTATCCGTGGCCGCGGGCTGCAAGTCCAGAAAACAATTCTCATTCCTATCAAGCGCGATGAGACGTTGCTCCATAAAAGTCGACCGCTGAAATTTTCATCAAGCGAAGAAAAGGTAGAGGGCTTTCGATTTGTTTTGTGTGGTCTGAGCATACTTCTGCATGTTTTTTTAGTGCCCATTGGGAGTAATAAAAGTCGGTAAAATGTAACTAGTAGTTGGGTTTAAGAAAGATGGCCTATTTCTAGAATGAGATACTTGTTCCAAAAGATATGTTACTCGACGAACCAGTAGTAGCGTAGTTAGCGACCGACCGGGAGAGAGATGCGGGTTTGATTATCGCAACGGCATGAATTCCAATCTCCGAATATGTCCTGTTAGCGAGGTATGCAAGTACCACTGTATCCATGCAGTTATCAATACTCACACATGACAGGGAATACTAATGTGGGATCAGGACTGTGTTCTACCCTAAAAGCGTGCTGAGTTTTTTTGATTATGTAATTCCTCTCTACTAATAAAGTAGTAAGTACTCAGTTTTAATTCTTTATTTTATTTCGAATATTAATCATTCTGAACTTCTTTTGATATCATAGTCAGGTGTTTTAGTAATGTATCTTGGTCCGAGAGTAAATGTTTTACGATTTCCAAATGAGCATTTAGATCAAACTCTAGTGATTCTAACGTATCGCCAGAGTTCTGGCAACGTTTCTCTGTAGAACTTTCATGATCCTTAATTTTCATAATTTGTACTTCAGAATATTCAATTCTGGTTTCCGCGTTCTTCGCTTTAATTTTGTTATTTTCTTTTTTAAGTCTCAAATATCGGTACTCCAGTGCTTTCAACTGTTCTTTGATAGCTTCAATATTGTTCTCCAAAATAATGATTTTGCTATTCAAAAAGCTATTTCTCTGTTTGATTTGCTGGGTCACCTTAATTTCATTATAATAATCTGCGTAATACTGGCTGCAATTTTCAATCAGTTTCTTTAGTTGGGCTAACGTAGTTAGCTCATCAGATCTTTCGCCTTGAATTTTATTCAGTTCTTTATAACCAAGGTTTATAAACTCAGCTATTTTCTCCAGATTGTCATGAAGGCTTGCGTTTTGTTTGCATAAAATGTATATAGTATCAATATTGTTATTGTATCGTTCTAATAAATCTAAGCACTCCCCTCTTGCGTATGCTACCTGGTTAGTCAGTGATGAGGTCTCTCTTGTTTTTACAGAAGCCAACGTTCTAGCCACCCCTGTGAGAAACAAATTATTACTTTACCTGCTATATTCTAAAGCACGGCTCAGTTTACCTACCATCAGCATTATCATCCTCTCAGCTCTGTATCACTGCTGTGTCACTGCTGGGTATAAGCTACCATACTTAGTTTGCCTAATAGTCGTTTCTAACGGATGAACTAAGAGACGTTCGTCACGTCATCGTTCCCCTTTGATATTTTATAAGTGCGCTCGTGCTTTCAAACGGTGAAAAGTATTTATGTGAGGAACCCCGCGCCTTTGTCAGATTATGTGGAGCTGACTCGTATTATCCATGTGTTTATTGTGGATAAGGCCGACTAAGCTAAGAGGGTGTTTTGAGTACAAGTCTGAAGCAAACCTACTTACTCTATCTAAACCCTCCATATAAACACCGTGTTGAACCTATAGAGGCAAACGTCTGGTAACTTTTACTTGTTTTTTAATTTCATACAAACCATCTAGATACGAAGGTATAATGTCTGTTGAAGCATAAGTAAGCTTATCAATAATTTAAAACTTACAACAAGCTGCTTTCAAGTCTTTTCTTAGTTTAGCTACGAGATGAGTTTTTGACTTGAGCTTATATTTATAGTTCTTGATTTTATTCTCGCTAGATATTTTCGGTGTGAGGACGGATATCTTTTCGGACAGCTCAAACCTTTAATAAAAAGAACAGAGAAATGAAATGACTACCTGTAGACCTACCTGTAGGTTTTTGGATATACCTAGGTACAAATAGGTTCTCTTAGGTCCAGTCGACACCATCGTGACCAAGATCTTTGGGCTGCCTAAAAATTTCACCTTACTTTGGTAAGTTGAGTCACCCACATCCTGTTATGTATGGGCCACATGATCCTACTCTTATGTCGAGGAAATGTCGACCAATGAAAAAAGGGGGGTTTCTGTCCAAAAATTATGTGCACTTTGCCATTCCTACTCGAAAACGTGGAGAAAAACATACATAATTATGTAAGTAGGTAAGTTTGCCTATCTAGATACCTACTTACGTAGGCTCCTTTCAGTTAGCTATAATTAGGATTTGGAACACCCCGATAACTACAAGCTACCTAGAATCATGATTTAATTTAAAAGCTCACCTTTGTATTTCATCTGCAATACACTTAAGAGCATCATGCATTTCTGTATTTTCTTTTTTCTTCTCGTTCAAATATTAGGTAGCTAAGGTGCCTACAAGTACCTACCTTTCACAATGAAAGCTATATTGATTATGTATCGTACTGACGGAGTCTGGATGGATAGTCACTGATAAATTTTCAAAATCATTTGCAAACCATAAATTAGATTAACAAAAATATTATGTACAATACTAGACCCTTATTCTGAAACAGTGCTTGAGTCTGAGCCGAGCCTCAAGCATAGTTTTTTTGACAGTTCTCCATGAAAAAAAGTCAAAAATCTAATGCTTGAGGCTCTACTCAGACTCAAGTACTGTTTCGGAATACGGGCCTTAGTACCTATACATGGAAAAATCGTTTAGATATTTCTATTTGTTTCCAAGGAAGCAATGAGTATACTTATCAATGAGTTTATTAGCGCTGTGCTAATACCTATGCGCAAGGAGGTTGGAAACCAATTACAATGGAGAGGAAAATTTATGTCAATGCATACCTATCTATTGGTTTGACTGGTTTGACATAAAGCATGCGCGCGTGCCATAATTATTATTTTCTGTGGTTTCGGCACATCCTATAGTCGGATTTTTCATTAGACGATACTCACTGACAGAAGCTAATGTCACTTTGTAAAATAATGTTGCCATATTTAAAGTAATAGTGCTGCGTTCAGTTCTCGTTCAATCAGATGAATGAACAATGAGTGAATAGTTAATCATTTCAAACTATAAAATAATATTGAAATTTGTATAAAAAAATGTATAAAAGTGCTCTGATATAAGTTACTTGTAGTAGGTATGTAATTACAATCAGTTTTTTGACGGTTTATTACAAAGCGCGGCGTGGCGACTAGTGCCAACACCGATGAACGCCATGCGCGTCGGTCACCATTTTGTATAAAATTCGGCTTCTAACCTCTGGTCTGATAGCACGAATGTTTTTCTACGCTCACGCTGTTTAGTTATTGTTTTTGTAAAGTTTTTCGTTACGTTGTGTTTGTGGTAATTGTTGAGTATTTTGTTGCTATATTGTTTCACGCGAACGATATGGATCCTCAACCGGGCACGTCAAGTCAAAATCGGCACACTAACTATTCACTTGAAAAACGAGGCAATTTCATTCATTCAGGAGTATTTTCAATCATTCCCTTGTCACAACACTATTTTTATTTCATCAAAAACTGACAACACAGTAAACGTCAGCTAGCTTCGTCTAATTAAAAATCCGAGTATAGTCTGTGAGGTAAAAATGTCTGAAGAAATTGTCACTTGCTGGGACATTTCTGACAAATCCCGGTTTAAATTCTTGTATTAATTTTTTTTGGGTTTTTACTCTAAATTCCAGAATTCAAAAACCCGTCTATGCTTGAGGCTTGACTCAGACTCACAGAACACTCAAGAGCTCAGACTCAAGCACTGTTTCTGACTATATTTGTACTTTGGGGTCCGGTTAATGTACGGCCAGCTAATGTACACACAGTTAAAACAATGCCAAGTTTTTCCACTGGGAAATTGTTAAGGCCTATGTACACAAGAGCAGATAAATATTTCAATTTATTAATTTTGTTTATCTAGCCATGAATAATTGCAAAAAGAAGATAACGCATTTGATTTCATTGAAAAACAATTTTTTATGGCACTGCGGCGGCTGCTGCTGCGGCACGCTGGCTTTGCTCGCTCGCCTTGTGCGTAATTATTTTGTTCTAACATAACCTAACCAGTCCTAGCCGGATCCACCATAAAAAGTATCAAGGACAAGTCTTAGTAGGTATAAGTTTCTAAAAAAAGCAAAAATCCATGTTTGAATTGCTCGAGTGTGCAGTGGGCTTAACTGGCATCGTAATAACGGGGTGTACAATAACGTACATTATCGCCTCCCTTAGGCCCGTATTTCGAAACAGGTGCTTGAGTCTGAGTCGAGCCTCAAGCACATATTTTTGACACTATTCAATGGAGAACTGTCATAAAATCTATCTTGAGGCTCGACTCAGACGTATTCCAATAAGCACTGTTTCTAAGGAATACGGGCCCAAAGAGTACAGATACGGAGGGAGTACGCACAGACTAGTAAGGCTTCGTTCACACGGCATTGTCCGGCACGTTTTTTTGCAGTATACGTCTTAACGTATAAATAGTGACCATACAACGTACATATATCCATTCACACGTCGATTGTACTGCAAAAAAACGTGTACCGCTTATACGTTTAAACGGATAGGTACTCAACGGACTTGTCAAGCAAATCGAATGAACTTTGACGTATTCGGTTCGCAGTGGCACATAATATAGCTCTGTCTCGTTCACACGGCACGATGTTCACACGTTTTAATTACGAGTTAATACCTTTTCAAAACTTTCAACAGACATTCGAAACAAAAAACTTTTTTTCATCGTTTCTAAGATTTTCGAATAATTTTTCAAACGTGATCGTTCGCATAGATTCTTGATTCTAGGATGTACCCAAAACCTTCTGTTTTGTCGGCGGCGAGACCGTTGGCGCCTACGATACCAATATAAAAGTACAACCACGCGTGGATCCATCAGTGACGTCTACTCGCTGTGACAACTTTGTGAAGACTGCGGCTATTCGTCTTTTACACGAATGATAATTTACCGTGTGAAGACCCGGATGATTGTACGTTAAAAAAACGAATACGAAAAAAACGTGCAGGACAATGCCGTGTGAACGAAGCCTACGGGACGGGAGTACGGGCCATAGTGGCAGGGGGCAGGGGCAATCAGAAGCAATCAGAGACGGAGTAACACGCCAAAAAAATTGGCCGATCTTATTTTCACGAAAAAAGAAGAAGCAGATTTCTATGGTGTATGTGTGCGTATACGTATGTATATCTACATTTGTGTGCGTAAATCTTATATTTAAACTGTCAAAACTGACATCTCAAAATGTCAAATATCAAGAGGTCAATGTCATGCTTGCTTCTGCTTGCTACTGTTCTATATTTCTTGCTAGGCTATTTCGAGATACGAGCTAATATTTACGAAATAAAATCCACCGGAATATTAAATAAGACAGAAATGCGATGGCTGCAACAGCATCGGTAATTAATCATCTGTCTTATTATTATCATCTGAAGAGTATTTACCATTTCCTACAGCACAGACGACTCCAATACCTCCAGCAGCGTTGGGAACCAACCGCTCATAGTCAACTCCTACGCATAGTTACAACTGGGCAGTCATCAATAATGAGAAGAACATTTAATTCTTCAGGGCTGGACACCTCTGGCGCATGCCAGACACCTCGTGGGCTTTCATCTTCAGTGGGCTGAAGATGTGTGTCAAACTTAGCGCTAGAAGGTGGTAGACCCGACTTTAGTGGGTGTGTGATGTGTGTTTATAACCCTGCCAAAAGTGTGATAGGTCAGATTGTGAATGAAGAAACTTGCTTTATGTGTTTGATGGAGTAACTACCTACTAAAGATATCTACAATGTTGTATAAATGTTTTTATAGCGTTAAAGATTTCATTTAAATTATTTTATATTTTCTTGAAGAATTATTATTCTGAATTGATTATTGTTATTATTTCTCACTGATTTATTTTAATTTAACTTATATTTTCTACTTTTTGTTTGAATTTTGTATATTGGTCGCCGATGAAGTATGTGAGCCACTTATTTACATACCCTATGATCTTATAATTGTACCATACTTCTTGCAAATAAATATATTTCATTTCATTTTATTTGTACCAACTGTCGAACTACTCAGTAGTTACTAAACTACAGATGCAGAGTTATTGGTGAAAGAGACTCATTTCCTGTAGGTTTCATTTGCTCGAACTAGATATAATGTAACTATGCTACTCGGGGATAATTCAGCATTAAAGAGGTGAAAGAAATTTATCAGTCCAGTAGTTTTTGAGTTTATTCGTTACAAAATACAAATCTGTATAATAATGATGATGAAATGTTACCTACCTAAGTACCTATAAGTACATACCTACCTATTTGCTGAGAAGTCCCATTATCACACAGAACGCCTACCTATACATAATATGAATAAGTATTATGATTACACGCTCCTCTGAATCCACCATCAGGTAAGCTCGTTGGCAGAGAGCACTGGTGGTCTAGTGGTAGCGGACCCGCCTTCCGATCCTTAGTCGTGGGTTCAAATCCAGTCGTGTACCAATGAGTTTTTCTGTAGAAAAATGTATGTGCACTATGCCAGTAAAACATTGTGAGGAAACCGGCGTGTTGTAGAACCTACAAAAGTTCGAGCAACTCGTTCGTGTCAAGCGCCACGCAATAAGGGCCCACTAGAGGCCTTGCGGAAACCAGCCCGCACATCAAGTGTGGATGATGAATTTGCCGGAGCTCGTTGGCATCAGTGCCTTGTCTACCTTATTCATAATAGGTAGGTACCTAAATAAGGTAGGCTTATGATGATGATGATGAAAAGGTACCTCTATGTAGGTAGACAAGTCTATCTACCTATTTGCTGAGAAGTCCCATTTTACACACAGAACTCCTACCTACCAAAGAGCTGGTAATCATTTTAAACATAGGTATTCAGCTTCTGAATCCACCATCAGAAATAAATAGAATCCAAAGAAAATATAATGCTAGTCACAACACTGATATTTTTACAACTGACCCAATCAAAGAATTAGATAAGTATTTTTTCGGATAGCATGTTTACTTTTAAGCAAAAATTAATCTTAATTTTTAATTCTACTGACTCTCTGTAACTTATTGTACATTTTTTGTTTTTAACCAGATTTGCATGTAATTTAATTTACTACTTAATTTATTGACCTTTGTTTTATATTCTTAATGTTAGTATCTTTTATTATATACCTTTGATTCTCTTGTTTTAAATTTTAATTATTGTTATTGTCGTGGATAATTAAAATGTCGTTTGCTCCTATAATTGAGGTGACATTTAGCATACTTACCTACTACATATTGTTTTTAGACCTTAAGATACTGTTGGTGTTCATTTTGTTGGTGCAACTTAATAAATAAAATAAATAAATAAATAAAATCAGGTAAGCTCGTTGGCATCAGTGCCCACCTTACTCATAATACCTAACTAAATGCAGTAGATCTACAAAATCATGTAGGTAAATAAAACAAACATTCCACAGGATGGATGTTAGCAATGACCTACTACGCGGGCAAAGCCTGCCGCGGGCGGCCGCTAGTTCATAAAATCTACAGTCACGAAAAACGCCTTGGGATGCTTGCTACTAACTATTATCTATTCTGTGAACCGTCACAGAATAGATAATAGTTAGTAGCAAGCACCCCGTGTCATAGTAACTACTAGCGTATCTGTAATTCGGAAATATCTTAGATTCACGAAATCTAACATCATCATCACCCTATCCTGAACCTTATCCCATACTAACTATCCTTTATTCCATGTCGTGAGAAACACCGCTTTTTTTTTTTACATTCTAGTTGCATTCGGTAAAAGCCAAGGCAGGAGAAGATTTGACTTCCTTAAAAAAAATGTTTGCTAAATGTTTGCTAGTGTGTATCATCAACTTATTATTAAAAAATGATGAAAGCTTTAATTAAAAATCGATAATAGATGAATGCAGTAAGATTTAACTTAAATAATCTTACAGAGAAAGAATAAAGAAAGAAGATGAAGAAAGATAGTGGAATATTACAGAAAACTTTAACCCAGAAAGCTCAAATTAAAATTAAAAAAAAGTTTTGATAAACATGCCGTGGTGAATATTGCGTAAATATAAGAGCGCCGAAAAAAATTGTATCAAATGTACGTCAAAACAACAGAGAAACTGCAATCTGTCAATGTATTGACTGACCTTTCACAGCACCCCCGCTGACATAACGGATCGTAGACAGAGAAACCGTCTACGTGACGGATACTGTTGGATGACTTGACTGACACTGCGACTGACTGACATTGACATTCTTCACCACATGCTTCATGTTTTGTTTCTGTTTCCGTGAAGTCCGTCCCATAGTCCCATCCCATCCGGCTCGGCTGGCCGCCGGTTTGTATTGTTTTGAGTCGTAAATACATTAATAAATGCTAGACACAACGCATTACAATATAGCTGTGCTTTGTGCGTCTTTGATTAGAGAAAGTGTTCTTTATGTAACGTAGGTAGGTACTGACTGCTACCACGAACTCACGAAGTTCCCCTTGATTATTGGCAGAAGTAGTACCTGCTCAGTTACGTTCTGCAATTGTTAAAATCTATTAATACATTTGTTACATGTTTCTGAAAGCAGCTGCAAGTGGAAGGCAAATTCTGAGACCTTTGTACTGCACTGCATACTCACAATTTACGAAAATGTCTTTGGAACAAGCTAAGCAGGTAGCAGCTAACCGGGCAGTCGATGAATTTGTTATGAACAATTGCATTTTCGGGGTCGGAAGTGGATCTACAGTAGTTTACGCAGTGCAGCGACTTGCGGAAAGAGTTGAGACAGAGAACCTAAAGGTTATATGTATTCCAACATCTTTTCAGGCCAAGCAATTGATTTTGAAGTTTAACCTTGCCCTAGGTGAACTCGACACGAATCCTGAATTAGATGTCACCATTGATGGTGCTGATGAAGTAGATGCCGGTATGACTCTCATCAAAGGTGGCGGTGGCTGTTTACTCCAAGAGAAAATTGTTGCTTCCTGTTCAAAGAAGCTGATTGTTATTGCTGATTACACCAAAGATTCTAAAAAGTTAGGTGATACATACAAAAAAGGAATACCTATTGAAGTAGTACCAATGGCTTATGTTCCAATTAAATACAAGATTTTGGCAATGTATGGAGGTGAAATCAAGCTACGTAATGCCGTGGCAAAAGCTGGGCCAGTTGTTACAGACAATGGGAACTTCATCCTTGATTGGGTGTTCAAAAATCAAGACTTAGATTGGGATAAAGTGAACACCTCTATAAAGATGATTCCTGGAGTGGTGGAAACAGGATTATTTGTCAATATGTGCCAAATAGCATACTTTGGACAGCCTGAAGGCAATGTTATTGAAAGATCTGCTATCCTCTGACATATTTAACATGTTAAATACAGCTCTAATTAGAACTAGGTTTCCTTTTGTACTTTTTCTAAACTTAAGAATAAAATATGAAATCATTAAATTATATTTTTTTTATCAACTACATTGTTATTTTAAATTGTCCTCTTAACCCTGTGGTCAGAAAACAGAGCTTTTCTGGTATGCCAATATATTTAATCCTTCTTAATATTATAAAGATTAAGCATATTGGTCCTTGTCACATTGATCTTGGTTATAAAATATTTAGTAAATAATGTCAATTATCTTTTAACTGCTTTATAAAGAAAGTATGGTATAATAAGTGTACATAACCTTGATGATGACTCAAGTAGTCAAGTCAGGTATTTGTACTTTTGTACTATACTTATTTTTTCCTGCTCTTATCCCACGCTAAGTGGGGTCCGCATTGCAGGTTTTCTTTTCTTCCAATCACCTCATTCATCATTCTCATTAGCACTTCTTATTTTAGTATACCTAACTTGAGTAGTCAATAAAAATAACAAAAACATAAATTCCCCCTTGTTCTTAGCAGATAACAGGCGCAGATAACCCAGTGATCTGTGTAAGATTTTTTTCCTCTGAGATAAATTTTGGTAACTTCAAAGGAATTTATTTTCTTTACACACAACTCGTACAAATAATAAACAACTTTGTGTAAATAATTTAATATATAATGTATAAGTTTAAGATTCAAACTTCTTCCAAATTGTCTACCATTCACATTTTGTTAGTGTTGAGTAGGACATACAAGAGGCACCTCGTTTGTCACAAGCATTCACTCAAAAATGTCCCGTTCCTCATGTTCAATGCATGTACCACCTCACCACCTCACAATATTTGTCATACTCTTTCCGGCGCGCGGCGTCACTTGCGAGAGCGGGACGAAAGAGGAAAATATAAATCTTTCATTCTTGGGAGTGAGTGAGCTGATGTATTTTAGGAATATAATACTCTCTACGAGAGAAGAACCACAACTCCATACATAAAAAGTGTAGATGAAATATCGCATAGACGCTAACGCCATCTATTAGGGATTCCACAGTAACTGCGAGTGCTGGTGAGTTGGCGGGTAGTTTGACATTAGTACCTACCTACGCCCTACTGTTATTGCAATACTATAGGTAGGTATAAGATAAAACGAAATCATGATGATGATGCTTCGTTTATTGGTCTAAAATCTAAATACATAAATTGTTGCATAACAAACAGAAGTACAATTACTATATATATTATTAACACAGCCAAATTCAACGTGAGGTATTTGTCAATAATCGCAACAATATATTCGAAAATTCACTAATGGTAACTTTTTCTTGTTCTGTCTCGTTTCCTCTTGCATATTCAATATCTTCTGCCTCACTTACTCTTATTCCATATTTTGTAGTCTTCACAGCTTCAAACAAAGATGGATGACCCTGGATTTTGGGACCGAAATGTGAGCTCGTTTGTCGTTGCTTGCTACATTGCTAGTACTTAGCTTCCTCAATCTAAGTACCATAAGTAGTACCTACCTGCTCATCAAGCAAGGCGCCTCACTTTTAGTGAAAGAATTAAAACGTAACCCACAATAGGTAAATAATACTATGTAGAGTAGAGAGAGGCTAGAAATAAATAATGAGACATTCATCAAGACACCTCAACAGCAGTAGCATATGAAAAAAAATCCTAGATGACAAATGAAATGAGTCGAGCAAAATGAGTTAGACTCACTACTTCGCAAGAGCATGTGACATGACATTCATTCATCAATACACCTCAACAGCAGTAGTTCATGAAAAAAAATCCTGGATGACAAATGAAATGAGTCGAGCAAAATGAGTTACACTCACTACTTCGCATGTGACATGACATTTGAAGCATGACATTGTGACACCTCACGGTACAAGAACGAGGGCCTCATACAAACTCTTTTTGAAACGGTGTCCTACCCAACACTACATTTTGTGCATAGTCTTACTTATACTTTATGTAGATAATCTAGATTAGGCAACTCAAAAAAAGTGTAGCCTTAAAATTAAAACCTTTATCAGGAGGGAAGACAAAGCAAACACACTGGAAAGAAAATACTTATAACTAAATGAAACAATTAAACAGAATCTTTACATTACATACCTTCTATTAGTGACTGCCTTCACAGCTAAGATTTAACATAGGGTCCAGATCAGTTTTATCACAGGTAGGATAGCTAGCATACTTTGCAAGTGAGGTAGAAATACCAAACCAAGATATAATTTAATACTTACATCTTTTTTAATTTAGGTACCGTAAAACGGGGTCAATAGGGATGCAGGGGTCAATAGGGATAAAATCGATGAACAAAATTGAAGCGGAAACACTATCCGAAATCTACCGATAATCGTCTGATTTTTTATGAGTTATAAAGTAGAATATTGAATCTTTATACTGGTAACACTTTTTGGACGTGAAGATGGTCACAAGTCAGAAAAAAATACATCTGAAGTTCGCCGTTCAGCAGGACGTGATTTTGTCCCTCAAAAACTTTGAAAAACAAGCAGGAAAAAGTGATTTCTATTAAATGAATCGTGCTGAGTAACAAAAGTTAGTGTTTTCTCCATCCAAATCAAGTATGTTACTACAATTTTCTTGTTTAATTTCAGTTTAAATCGAAAATTTATGAGTGCCGGTAAATTTTGCAAAAAAAGAGGGTAATAGAGACGCCTACAGGATATTATCGGGATGTCTGTGGGGTGAATAGGGACGAGAGTCCTACAAACTAGGGACGTGGTTGTATGAAAAGGGACACTAAAGCATGGATAGGGACAGGGGTGTCACTCACCAATATCGCTAGTATTTGTCTATAATAATATTATTATTCGTTATTACCTAATGATGGGTGGTTTGGTTAGGCTTATTTATTTAGGTACTTAGGGACTTTTGCTTTTTGCAGGCACAATGCCACGAAAATATAAGCCCAGCCAAAAGAAGAATTATAAAAAATATGACCCGAAAGTAATAAACGACGCCCTCAAGGAATATAATACAACTAATAAATCATTAGTAGACATACAGAGAATCTATGGTATTCCAAAATCTGTCCTACACCGACACAACACTTTTATTATAAAGCCACAGGGCGGTCAACCTTCTCTAAGCCAAAATGAAGAGGATTACCTAATCAAATATATGAACACCTGTTCGGAGTGGGGATACCCATTAGAACCAATTGACCTCAGGCTTGTAATTAAAGGGTATCTTGATAAGATGGGCATTGTTATCAAAAAATTTAAAAACAACATGCCAGGTGTTGAATTCGTCAAATCTTTTCTCCGGCGTCATGACAAGAAGATAAGCTTGAGATTAAGCCAAAACATTAAACGATCAAGAGCAGCTGTGTCCCCAGAGATCATAGAAAGTTATTTTGACGAGTTGGAAATCTCACTACAAGGCGTTCCGTCAGAAAATATAGTCAATTATGATGAAACCAACCTCACTGACGACCCTGGCAGAAAAAGAGTTTTGGTTAAGAGAAGCGTCAAATACCCAGAACGGGTCATGAACCACACAAAAGGGGCGACGTCAATTATGATGGCGGCTGCAGCAGATGGCACGATATTGAGCCCGTACGTGGTTTACAAGGCGCAGAATATGTATGACACGTGGAGAAACAATGGACCTAATGGATGCAGGTACAACTGTACGAAATCTGGTTGGTTTGACGGCGCTATTTTCGAAGACTGGGTGAGAAGTATCGTCCTACCTTACTTCAGCGACAAAACTGGAGACAAATTTTTAATAGGTGACAACCTCGCCTCTCATCTGTCGATAGACTTAGTTGCAGAATGTAAAAATGTCGGTGTTCGATTCATTTTTTTGCCCAGCAACTCAACACACCTTACCCAACCACTTGACGTAGCATTTTTTAGGCCGTTAAAGATGGCTTGGAGGGATTTAATTCTTAATTGGAAAAAAACTGATGGTCGCATTCTACCTACAATTCCGAAAAACGTGTTTCCATCATTGTTGAAAAAACTTATGGACAAAATAAAGCCCACTGCATCTCAAAACATCATATCTGGTTTTGAAAAATGTGGTATTCGCCCAATCAATAAACAAAAAATTCTTGAGAGACTGCCATCCTTCGAATCTACAGAAGACACAAATTTCAAAGGTGCAATTGATGATACAGTCTTGAATATGCTAAAGGAAATGAGGTATGGTTCGGCCCCTAACAGACAATACAATAAAAAAAAGAAAATTGAAGTTGTCGCTGGCAGGAGCGTAGAAAATATTGAAATAGACGAAGTAATTGAAGATAATGATATTGTGACAGAACATATTAGTCTACAATGTGAACAACCAATGGAAGATGTGATTCCCGTAGCAGGGCCAAGTAAGACACATGTTTTAAAAGAGACTGAAATGAAAAAGTTGGAGAAAACCGAAACAAAAACGAAGCTTAATACTCAAAAATTTAAGAAAGAGCGAAAAATTACCAATAAATCAAAAAAAACTGACAATAAATCTCTTGTAAAAAAAACAAAAATAAAAAATATATATCACAAAACGTAGCAGAACTCGCCGGCGGTTTTGCACTGGACAAAGAACAAGAAACTAACTCAAGTGCAGATAATTTGTTGATGGTGAACAATAATAATATCTCTACAACAGAAAACAACTTCAAGGACCTTATTAATTATGTGATAGATGAGAATGGCAACGATTTTTCTGAAATGGATTATAGTACATTGGATATTGCTGAAATGCCTGTGATATATGAGGACACTATTACAGTTGGTGATGAGATAGAAGTAGCTTCATGCGACAAGTTAAACCCAAAAATTGAAATCATATCTCAAGAAAAAGTGAGTTATAAGCCAAAGAAAACTCTTGATTTGAAGAAAGTCCAAGTAAGAGACAAAATAAAAATCAAGAGACCGAAATACTATGATAATGAGAAAGAAATATTAAGTGATCTGATGGATACTGATTCAAATTAAACAAATATTTTTAACATATTAAATTAAGTACACTGAGACTGATTGAAAATTTAAAAGTTCCTATTATGTAAGCATAGCCATTAATTTTACTGTTGTAACGTTGTTTTCAAATTAATAAAACAAACAAAAATTTTTTTTTCTCTTTTTTTCTAATTATGACATTGGGGTCCAGTATATAGGATAGTAGGTTTGAGTAGGTATTTTGATTCTCCAATATTTACTTTCTGCACTTACTAATCTTTTGACTCGGCTAAAGTCGAAATAGGTAGGTAGTTGCTTTTATTGTTTTTTTATAAGTTTAATGAATCTGATTCAAAAGTCGTTCGTAAGTCGCTAAGGAAGCAATGAAATCTGTAGAGGTATAATGTATTTTACATTATTTCTATAGTACTGAATTTCTTATTTTTTCATTCTTAGTTCTGAATAATATTATTTGGAGGTTTGTGACAACCCTGACCATATTTCTCTATTGTTCTCAATGCCGTCCCTATTAACCCCTATACGTGTATGAATAGGGATAGCATATATTTTAAGTATTTACATAAAAGAAGCTCACTATCAATGAGTTTCGCATACAATTTCATAATATACAAGTTAAGACTAAACTTTTAATGTAGTAAACTAATAGTTGTTGATACAAAATTCATTAGAAAAGGGCACTCAAAGTTGAAAACCATCCCCATTCACCCCGTTTTACGGTACAGTTTTTGGTAAAAGGCCCTTGGAGGAATCTCCAAGTAAAAGGCCAAATGCAAAGTATATATATTATTTTATATTATATCAACATAATTATTGTAAGTTGTACTAACAAAATAATCCTATGTTGCCCGAAATAAATGAATTAATAATATTACCTAATGATTTTTATTTTTTCTTATCTTATATTTTAGAAGCCATAAAATATTTTATACTATCTTTTATAATAATTATACTAGTGAAAAATATGTCTTAAACAATAATTACATTTAATTTTACTTATTACCTTACACTTACCATTATAGTGAGACTTTGGTTTAATACTTGTAATATTTTTTGACGCACATGCTTTACAACGGAGAATAGAAAAGGAGCATGTTATGCTGACATGCTGACTTTACATAATTGGGGATCATTATGATGTCTATTTCAAAACCGAAACTTGTTCCAATGCAAAGTAAAAATATAATTTTATTGGCTCATTTAAAAAAAATTCAATACATGTATTTTAGTTTTATGGTATTTAGACTGTTTTTATTTGAATAGCTATTGCTGCCTGAAATATTTCAATAATATAACTAATGATGTTGTGTTGTGGGAAAAAAGTTAGCTATAAAGTTTATTAAATACTTACCTACCTATTTATTATTAGAGTAAAATATTTCGATTTCTTTCAGATCCAATAACTAATAACTACCTACATCAATGTTGTCCATTTTCTTTGATAAATGTGCCCAAAGAAGCTTCTTACATTTTGAACTTCGATAAAATTTTTAAGGATTCTCTCTACTCACCATACCGAAAATAGTCAAATTCTAGTTGAGATCTGATATTTATCACAAATGGTGTTCTCTAATATTATGATGACAAGGTTGAGACTGGAATGACTCTGGCTAGTTAACTTCAAATTGACTGTAAGATAAATATGTGAATGAGTCAATCAATAAAGACTTGTTTTCTTCATAATCCGAAGGAACTCCTCCTGATTGATTTCCCCATCTCCATCCCTGTCAGCTTCATCAATCATCTCATGTAGTTCCTCATCTGTCAAGTTTTCTCCTAGTTCTTTCGCAACTCTTTTCAAGTTTTTGAAAGAAATCTTGCCTGAAAATGTATATTTATCCTCATTATTACTATATTATGAACAATTAACACTAATGACTATCAGGGGGTGGCCTATATCTTTAAATGCAATATGAAATAACTAAACAGGTATTCTGTAAATTGTTTCACCACTAGACATTGCAAGCATAATCTAAATTCCAGAACTTATCAACATACATGTGAATAAGATAAAGTGACAGAGGAATGGACAGGTCAGTTTATCATTATTGGATATGTAGGTAGGGCATTGATTTACGATTATACCAAAGCTGCAGCTTTAATAGTAATCTATGAAGGTGCCTATCTCAAAATAAACTCACCTGTTTCATCATCATCAAACAGTTTGAAAGCTTTCATGATCTCTTCTTTAGTATCTTTATCTGCCATTTTCACTGTCATTAGTTCTAGAAAGTCTTCAAAAGACACCTTTCCATCTCCTTTGTCTATTTCTGCAACCATCTTTTTGATTTCTTCCTTCTTTGGTTCAAAGCCCAGAGCTCTGATAGCCACTTTCAATTCCTTAGTGTCTATTTTCCCAGTACTTTCCGTGTCAAACAAATCAAATGCTTCTTTTATATCTCGCCTCTGTTCTTCGGATAGTTCGAATTTCGGCCCTGATTTCTTACGTACGCCTCCTGGGACATTAGTCGTTTTCTTCTGAGTGGAGGTTACCAAAGCAGCCTGAAAAACAGTCCAGAAATACATACAAGTAGTACCTACCCAATACGAGTTAATAATACAGGTTTAGTTAGGAAATTGAAGAACATACCATTTTGACGTTACAGAACACAGTCCTACCTAATAAAATATGAATTACAACTAATGGTTTGAACTTTTATCTAGTAATATTGTTTCTAATTAGTAGATAGTCAGTAATGAATACCTTTTTGTTTTAGAAATAGTTCAATCGAAAAATCGAAATGGAATGGATGGAGTCTGTCAACAAACAATCGTTAGAGTACAGACAGTGACAGTGACAACAATGACATTTTTTTCTTCTTCTTTTTTTTCAATCGAAGACAATCAGGCGTGTAGTAGACAGAGTATCTAAACATGTCCAAGCAATCAGGAGGCTAATTCTCGGGCCGATCTCGATCATTTTGAAATTTTATTTTATTGCTTCTTTTCACAACCCCGCAATTTTTGTACGTTTTCCGTATATCGTAGCTGTCGAGGCTTTAACGAAGAGGTCGTTTATGAATTACTCAAGGAACTTATCCATTCCCCTTTGGATAAGAAGCAATAAAATAAAATTTCAAAATGATCGAGATCGGCCCGAGAATTAGCCCCCAGGAAAAGGAAGAAAAGAAAAAGTCGTTGCTACTTTCATTCTTTCTTACCCACACCAGCAATTATAGGCAGCTTTCAACTGCGTCTACGTTTCAAGCCATGGATGTTATAATTATAATATTTATAATACATTAACTACCTATCAAAAGAATGGATAAATAGGGTTCAAAGTAGGGATGTTACGGAGCTTCGACTCCGGTTCCGTTAAGTTGGAACTTCCGATTATTATTACACCTTCGGTTCCGACTCCGGCTCCGACACTTTTAAATCGAAGGATAATCGGAGGTCGAAGCATAACATAGCGGCGCCGGCGGCGCGGGCGGCCGGCGGCGGCTTGTGTCGACTGTTATGAACAGGTTCAAACATGTCGCGCGGGGAATCCCCCCGACTCCCACAACGTGCACTCTATCGTCAATTTTTTTTCACTTGTTGATAACCGCCCGTAAGAATATGCTACTTTGCATAAGAATATGCTACTTTGGGTTTAAATTCATTTATTTTAATTTCTTGTTTATTTGGAAATATCTATGCCAATTTTTTTTTTATTTGTTTTATTTTATAATTGAAAATTGAAATGAAAAAAAAAATACTAAATAATGTTTTATTTGTTCTTAAATAAAAATTATCTATCATGCCACCACTTCTGACCCTGCCTCCGATTCCGACTCCGATCAAGCAAACTTAAAAACTCCGACTCCGCCTTCGGTTCCGTTACACTACCTCCGTTACATCCCTGGTTCAAAGCATGGATTTATTTCAACCTCTGCAGACCCGTGTGGTGCCACGTGTCGCGTTGACTGTTCCATGTAAGGGACAGAGACGTAGGTACGCAACCGTTCGTGTTGGAAAAGCCGCCGTTATTCAATTTTCTTTTTCCAAAGAACACAAACGAGACATTAGGAAGGTGTAGATTTGTTTGGAATAACGGGCCTACACCTCTACACGAAATGTACGGGACCGATAGGCTTCTGACGCGTCGCAACACACGGGTCTACAAGGTGGAATCTACCTTGAACCAAGAATAGGTCGTGTCTCGAATACCTATGTGGGATCTTTGATCAAAGACAATCTAATATCCAATACCTAGTCTACAGTTTATTTAGGATTTACTTCAAGGTTGACAAAACAGTTGGGTATTCAACTCGTATTCAACCAAATCCATAACTCCTCTAGTTTCTATACTGCTTGCTGTCCCTTTTGTCGTGGCATGGTGGTGCTCACTAGAGTAATAGATGCGCTCACTTTAGCTAGTAAAGAAGGCAGACGGTGTGGACCCAGAAAAAAAGAGAGCAATGTCAGTCAATATCCATCCACTGATTTGATCAAAAGAAAACAACTAAACAAAATATAAAACAACCCTTCCAATAGGAAATAATTTTATTGAAAAATACTCAACTGAACCTTGCAAAATCTCAATCTTATAAAAATAATAATATTAATAACTATGATTCGATTAAATTTAAATCAAGGCACCGACGGTAGCGTGCCGAAAGACTTCATAAGATGATAACAATGAGGTAGTCTACTCCGGTGTCCGATCTTTTGCAGCGTGGCGGCGGCTTGGGCCAGCATGCCGGCGCGCTCGCCCGGCGCGGCCAGCACGGCGGCGGGCAGATGCTTACAGGCCATGTACAACGCAATTGCCCTTTCACCTTCCCCGCCGCCATTCTCTAAAGCTCGCTCTGGAAAATACAAAGAATAGAATGAGAAACATGTAAAAAGTTCCCCTTTAAAAGGCTTCACACACAGCAGCTATAATGTAAATGTGTACATTATAGCACGATACATCTCATTACATCTTTCCATAGAAATCGTTATGAGACCACACACGACAGCTATAATGTAATGTAATGTATAATGGGATGTAATGTACATTAATATACATTATAGCTGCTGTGTGTGAAGCCCTTAAAAGTGAAAGGTTAAGTTAAAGGTCGTTACTTTGATACATATGGCACACGGCGCAGTGCAGGAACACACGGGACGTCTCACACTACTAGCACATAATATAATTATACTATGTTGTAGATAAGTGCGATACCTTTCCCGCAGATGAGGGAGGAGCGGTTGGAGCGATGCCTGAGACTGCCGTCCAGCAGCTGCTGCGTGCGGCGCGGCGCTGCGCCCGCCATCATGCGGCACACGGCGCAGTGCAGGAACACACGGGATGTCACCCACTGCACGCAACACAACACACATACATACTGTTAGCCTATTTACTTGTTAGTTAATTGATTAATTTTGTAATAAAAATATTAAAATTCATGGTCTTCCTTTTATTTCTGACACTATGTTATTTAGCAAAAAATTATCTTTATGATAAAGCCGGGTTGATAAAGCTACAAGCTAATTATTTTTCTCGTGAAACGGGTTCGTTTCCCAGTTCAAACATGTAATTATTTAAATATCTATGAATGCAGTTTAAGTTCAAATAATGTCTTCTTTCAGTATAATCTTCCATCTACAATATTCAAGGTATTTTCCCTCCATGTGGCATATCCGTGGGACGGCCTGTCGATTATAGTATACGTAAATTGGGTGGGTACCGGCAAGTCCTGTGTCAGTCTGCGGAGTGAATGCAGGTCTCGTTGGAAGGCTCGCAGTTGTGCGTTCGACGCCGTATGGTTGGCAGCGCCCGTCGCCGCTTCCCACACGCCCGCGCGTACCTCCAACAACCAATCACAGCAGAGGACTTGCATCAGCTGTAACGTTATTTGTGTGTTTTAGAAGTATGACTTGGTCAGGAAGCACCGTAAGCGCGGTGTAAAAGTAATAAGTTCTATGTATAGGAAGGCTTTTTCAAAATTAAATAAACAATCAGAAAGCTGTTGAGATGTTTCAGAGGGCCTTTTTACAGCGTATGGTGTGAAGCAGTACGCAAGGCTCTCAGAATAAAAATAGTAACTCCAATTCTGCCAAAACCGTAATAGGGTTAGGTATTTACTTGCAATAGTGAATATTTATTTCAGATGTTGGTGGAGACACTATTCTAGAATATACATTTAATTAACGTCTCTTAAATTTTACTATAGAAAGAACCCACAAAATGGATGAAGATGTAGGCATTGATCTACACTCGCCCGCAAAAATAAAGTGTCACCTAGTTAACTCCAAATAACTGTAAAACCACACAAAATAGCTCTTTAAATTAAAAATTATCTGAAAGAGAATTTAATTACGCATAAAATAAACAGTTTGAGTAAAAATAGGCATTTAATAATTGAAAAATGCATTCTTCCAAATTCACAAAGACGGATTGTACGAATTTCTCGAATTGTATTAAACCAATTCCAAAGTCCAAGTAAAAAATCTAAATCAAAGAAGTCGACATTGAAAACTGGTTTGAAAACAAGTATTTTTTTGCATTCACAGCATTTTTTTTATGCCATTACAATACAGGGTTGCATACAGTGCTTAATCTTCTTTTGGTTTAATTTTATGAGCATTTCAAGAAGTTATCTCGATAATTTCTTAAATATATTGCTGTTTTCAAAGGTGGCCCTTAATTTTGCGGGCGAATGTAGTAAAAACTTTAAGTACTTACATAAATACAAACAGAAAAACTTACCGTATATTCTTTAAAAGCTACAGTGCCAACTACATATACATAGCCATGCACAGTGAACCAGAAGCCATTCCACTATTGTATCTTCATGCGATGATAGCGACTGGTGCGAGAATTGCCTTGCAGTTATATTGCATGGAACTGAACAAGTGCAATGCAACTACAATGCACTTTCGTACCAGTCTGGGCAATTGCATATTCCATACACGGTGCAGTCTTCTATATCGTTATTGTGGAGCGATCTGTGAATATCTTGCTGGGTATGCTCTATGAACTTAGGTTCAAAGTACAAGCTCTGCTTAGTTTGGGGCTAGATAGTGTTGTGTGGATTGTCTGCATTATTTATTTTTATTTATTTATTTAGGCATCAAACTCAACTAAGTATTCAACTCTGACTAAGGATTAAATCTCACTTTATTTAGTGCTAGCAATCCGCCGGTTTCGCACGGGTGGATAAATTCAAAGACAGTGACTTCATATTTTTCAACGAACTTTTTTTAAACGACACCCGCGCGATGCCGGTGCGAACAAACCTAAATCACGCCCACAAATAAAATGGGTTTCTATTGGTAAAATCATTTTCAAAATTCAGCTTTTGAAGTCAACGGTTCAGTAGATACAGAGATTACCCCCTATCAAATTCAAAATGTCTTTATTCAGTTGTATCAAAATGATCACTTTGAAACATATTAAAGCTTGGCAAGTCTAGATGCCAGTTCCACGCGACCAAGTCTAAAAGAACAGGCAACAAACTACGGCTTGGTTCCAACAGTTTTTTTGTATATTTTTTTAAAAAACAAAAAATAAGATAAAAGTGATGTTCCAGTGTGGTGCCAGTCCAACTAAGTGAGACGTAGGCAATTGAGGCTGGACACTGACTGGTCACTTCATGGAGCACTGGACGAAGGAACACGTCCTGCATTTGTGATGTGTTTGTTAGTTTTTAGTTTCTAGTTTAATGTTATATTGTATCTTTAGTTTATATTATTTTATATGTGCCTACTTTCTCTAATTATGGACTGTGTATTTACTGTATGTGTATATGGTCTGAAATAAAATTATATTGAATTGAATTGAATACAAAAGCAAAAGTTTCAAAGATTGTATTTTCAGACTACGACCCCCCCAAACTTTACCTTTTACCTTTGCGTTAAGTCTATTTGTTCAACACAAAATCTGTTTGGTGAATTTGTCTATGTTGAGGTATATCTATTATCAATAAATAACATGAAAGATTACGATTTTTTTCCCCTGGGAGAAGGCTCTTTCGTGCAAAATGAAGTCCTCTGACCTGTTTTTTGAGCTTTAAAGTTTTTTAGCTTTAAAGCTTTTTGAGTTTGTAATGTGTATGTGACGAAATCAGAAGGATCTAACGCTTAGAATCGTTTTTCCAGGCGATCGATATGTACAGGCCTATGCAGTGGCGGATTTGCAGTCTTGGCCGCCCTAGGCCCCAGGCCATGTGCCGTCCCGTCTCAGCAGCCATCTTAGAGACTAGATACATAATGAATTTACTTTATTGCCAACTTTTATCTAAATCGAAATGATAAATGTATTCTTCTTCTTCTTATAAAACTAAGCAGTCTATACCATAAATCCTAAAATAAGTGATTTAGGAAGATACTACAGGTACCCCCCCGGCGCCATAATGTGTGCAGCCTTTTAAATATTTAGGTACTTTGCATATTTTGATATATTTATTGCTATCATCGGTGGTTTTTTGTCACGATTTGCCGCCCCTAATATCTGCCACTCTAGGCCCGGGCCTACTGTGCCTTAGGGCAAATCCACCACTGGGCCTATGTCCAGCACTGGACTCCTTCAGGTTGGTGTGGATATGACAAATACCCAAAAACGAGAGCATGCACGAATGGGGTCAACGTCTAAGTTTAACAAAGCTGCAGAGAATATCATGCATTACTAAAGCCAACGAAAATTATATTTGTAGATTTACCATCATGAGCTGAGTCGGTTTTCGGCAGCAGTAGTACGCCAAGGAATCCGCTAGCTTGGCGCCGGCAATATCACAAACCTAGAAAATAAAAGCGTAGGCATCATTATATATCCACTGCTGGACATAACAATCGCCCTAAATATACACCTTAATATTCATAATGGTCTTTTTAACAGTCAGAACAATAAGTATGTTGCTTAATGGCACAAGAGACTTTTGAACGAACCGCTTATAAGTATCCGGCACTATAAATAAAGTGTAGAATACAATAATGGAAAGACATAGTCGGAAGGCGGAGCTTATTAAGCGGCAGGTTTTAAGCTGTGTTTTTCTCTGTTGTCTGGGAGCACATATTTTTCGAGTAGAACAATTAATCGGTGCCCAGCCACATTCGAGGATTCCTAAAATCGATATGCAGGGTTGATTACACTTTTTTATTGCTATGTATAGAAAGGAACAAAGGTCTTACCTTAAGAATAGTCTCAGAGGTCCTCTCGGCTGAGCGATCATCTCGACACTGTGCCAAGCTGAGGAGACCGCGCCGGCTTTTGTATGCCATATGCAGCGCCCTAATAATACACAATACCTATAACTCATCACTGTTTACATTCTCGAAGACAATAGTTTTCAATATCACAACTATAAACTATACAGTTGTTTTATAAACATATAACGATTAGTTTCTAAGTTTTCACACGTGTGAGAAGTAGCCTTACAGGAAATACGTTTTCGATTGATCAATCATAATTCAAGTGGGTAGGTCTCATTTGTGCTTGGGAATTTACAGTTACTGCTAAGCTGAGAAATGAAAACTCTTTAAAAGACTCTCATTACAAGGTAAGTTTTTAAATTTTTTTAGTCTATGCGTTGCGGGTAGGAGGTTTATCAATTTACCATGAAGTCTTAAAACCTGTTTATTTTACAAAAAAATAAACTACAAATTCTATAATAATAATAATAAAATTATTTATTTAGAAGGATATAGATAGATAGACAGATTAACTCTTTATTGTACACAAGGAAATAAATACGGAAACTACTACAAAAAATGTTGGGGGTCTGACTGAAACTCAAAATGTTTTTTTTCATCAAACCCATACGTGTGGTGTATCTATGGATAGGTCTTCAAAAATGATGTTGAGGTTTCTAATATTTTTTTTTTCTAAACAGTACCCGAAATCGGAGATTGGCAACCACATTTCGTTACCAAATGTTGTTTTCGTTTCGCCTATTTGTCTCTATCTATTGTATGGAGAAAATATGAGACGGCAAAAATACATTACGTAGTTAGAGTTGTGGTCTCATCTTTTCTCCATACAATAGATAGAGACAAATAGGCGAAACGAAAACAACATTTGGTAACGAAATGTTGTAATTGCAGTGGGACTTGGGGTACTGTAGTAAATAGTTTGCGCGAGAGACACTTCCAAACTGGTAAAATGTGTGTGCCAGCATATTCCGTGCCGTCGCTACTTCTACAGACTGACAATGCTCTGCGTTTCCTTTCTATGTCAGCTTCATCTCTATCTCTATAGCTTTCTTACCCAGGTAAAGGATCTTCGCAGTTGGCCAATGATTCAGGTAGCATGTTGAGACGGTCTCCGATTTCCATCGCCGTGGCAGAGTCTGCTAAGAGCCAGGTAGCGGCCACACCTACTAGGTTAGCCCACCATTCCATTACCGGGTCCCAGCACCCTGAAATAGGTGATAAGAAAATCATCAGAAATGTTACCCACATCAGAAGTTGACAGACGCCATGGGATAGTTGTACAGGGTTATTCATTATTAGCTGCAAATACTCAGGAATTAGGTTCAACAAATAAAATAAAAAATATTTATGAAATTATTTTTTAAAATTTTGATCAAATTTTTTTTTAAGTTTTTGTATCAAAATTTTTTTTTTATTAATTTCTTTACGGCTATTGCATAATGAGTGCCATGGAGAACAGGACGATGACCCACCCAGGCAGTGACTGAACGCAGAGTGTCACTCACGGCGCGCGGGCGCGGATCAAAGGTCAAAATAGGTCAGGCACCAATGATTCCTTTATCGATTTTCTCGGGATTTTCATAACAAAACTCAAAAAAAATCATTTCATAAATATTTTTTATTTTATTTGTTGAACCTAATTCCTGAGTATTTGCAGCTAATTATGAATAACCCTGTATTTATACGCTCTAATTCAATGATTCTCCATCGGTTACTACCTCACACTAGAAATCTTACTGGCCTCACAGCTGAGTTGGTACTCTGCCTTCTGCGTTGCAGGTTGCGGTTTCGATTTCCACCGAGAACTTACATTTGGGTGATTGACAGGTTGGTTTTTAATCTGGGTTTAATATTGCATTCTCAGTATGAATTTACAAAACACGATGATAATGAGGTCTGACATACAACGCTGATTTGTCATTGTTAGAGAGATCTACAAACCTGATTGTTAAACTTACTAGAGTACTTTCTAAACTCCAGTGTTTGCTTATCTTATCATCCTTTTTTGCCCCCTCAAACTTGAGACCTATCGTACAAGCTGTACACTGATTTACCATTTAATGTATCTGTATTATTTTTCTATCACCCCACTTCTTATATTATGTTAATGTGTTTATGTATCCAAAATGTTCGTGTTTTTCATGTGCCGTCATAAATAAATAAGTTTTCTTTCTTTCTTTATTTATTACCCGTGTGATGAGGCGCGTCGGTAGACACATCGCCAGTTATCAGTTTGATGAGATCCAGTACATCACGCGTGTTGCCTCGCTCGTCGGCGATCAGAAGCATCTGTAAACTATTCTGGAGCAGTTCCATGTGGTAGGCCTGAAATATTTTCCAATTCAATTTCAATTTTTGAAGCGAAAGAGGTGTGTTAGGATCGTAGCAAGTGGAAATCCGTGATCTCTGCCTACCCCCATGGGAATGAGGCGTGACTTTATGTAGGTATGTATGTATGTATGTATTTCAATTACCAATTCATTATGAATAATAAACATTTAAGCGAGGCAAGTTGAGCTTCTGTGAAAGAATTTTCAACCTATCTAATCTTAATTTAAAATTGAATGAACTGAAATATAATTTTGCTCACATAAAACCTTTTTACAATAGTTTAGTTACCCATCTCTCGAATTCAAATGGAGCTATGATAGATAACACACCAGGTTACAACTTGTTCCAAATTGTATCTTATTTTTACATGATATAGACCATCTTTTGGCTACAATCTCACCAACGACAATGCAACCGACGATAAAGTAGGTCTAGAAGACACCTAACTCTTGCCTTGAAGAGACCCAGGTTTTAGTGGTCAGTAAAAATATGAGTTCCATTCCCTGGAGGTTTGCATAACAATCGGTATCTAAATCGGCCCAGTAGTTGGGGTGTGACAGCATAGAGCGTTTAATATAAAATGGGTGATCCATTGGCGTGGCGAGCTAAAACCGGTGAGCCAGCGAGCTAAAGTTATAATCCACCAATGGAGCACATACAAAATCAGTTTTGTGTTCCATTGGCGGTTTATACCTTTAGCTCTAGAAGCTTTATAAGTACATTACAGTTCAAAACAGCTTACCCGCATAGCATAACCCAGAGGATCAGCCGAGTCGGGCACTCGACAGAAGAGCGCAGAAGCGGGATGCGTTTGATCGTAACTCCAGCGTCTCGTGCGAAGGAACTTCTGTCCAAGCTCAGTGCCCACCCAGCGAAGGCGGACTGGGGACACGACGCACGAATCTATGATTATAGTCCGGCTTTTGCGGAGATAGTACCTGTTTATTGAACAAAAAGTAAGTGTTATTTTTTTTAAAGGCTAGTTCAGGTTTTTGTAAGAATTAATTATTTCAGGCATGGTGTGCGGCGATCTTCGGGGCTCGCTATGCGCTCGTCAGTATTATGTTGTTTTTTAGCTTCGTTCATTTAAGATTATTGGCCGTCGTTTCAAAACTACTGTTTTTAAAGAAATATTTATTAATAATTTTGCTTACTTACCCGCACAACCAATTTCCAATCTTCGGCATATAGTCTTTGAAGACCAAGGCTGCCGTCACGTAAGTATCAGCCAATAACCGCTTGTCGGCCGCAGCTTCGGCCAAGTTAACGGCTTGTAAGACCAGTAACACTCGCTCGCTGCGTCCACTGTGGTCTGATAGGATCTCTAGTTGCGCCAGACGATGCGACACGCTGGATACTTCCGCCGCCCAATGCTGAGTAGCTCTACGCGCAGGACTGAAATAAAAAGTTAAACAGGGTTTTTGAAGTGAAACTTCTTTAGGCAAGTTGAGCATTTTTTGAGGTGGTTAAAAGGCAATAAACTCGCGTCACGTTGCCCGTCGTGTGACCGACACCCCTTCGGCAAAGATCGACAAACTTCGCAGAGACGGGGGGAAGGGTCCGGGTGTAATTGTTCAAGTTTTCACTTCTGTCGGCATTTCCGGAGTGCCACTATTTTTATCGAGCGGGAAGGAAAATCGTTGCATATAAAATAAAATACGTGACGAGACCATGTACTTCGGAGTACTCTACAGAGCTTTGGGGGTCATTCAAATCGGTCCAGGCCCAGGCTCTAGCAGTCATCAAGTCTTGGCAATAAAGCTCATATGAACTTTAATATAAATAAATATTATAGACAATCCACACAACATTATCTAGCCCCAAACTAAGCAAAACTTGTACTATGGGAACCAGATACCTGATATAATACTTATTTTTTTGTAAATACATACTTAGAATACAATATTACTGTACTACACTAATATTATTATTCTATATTTATTTTTTGCACCTATCTCTCCACAGGTCACCGGCTCGCCTGGACAGATATCCGCCAAAGGGCAGCCTCTGCAGGATTTGCCTCAGAACCGCCGCCGCCAGGGCTGAGAACTTCGCGTGCCCTTGCCCCCCGGCTTGCACACTCTTCCCGCAGACCCCGAGCGAGCGATGCAGTTCTAGCTTAGCGTTCGTCAGGTCGCCCTGGAACACAATGATTATGTAGTTGTATGCAATGCGGTTTTTTTTATACAAGTACCTAATGCTACGCTCATCTTAAGATCTCTTTAATGCCCCATAGTTCCTTATGACTTAAAGTAAATACAGTCAACAACGAAATCAAACTAAACAATCAAGAAAAGCTTAAACTCGCATCCAAAGAATAGAACAAAAAAAACACTACCTGATAGAACAGTTCTATGGCCCACCTGATGTGGTAACCATAGCCTATAACAAAGCATTGTCTCGTAGGTCAAAAACGTGATAGTCATATACATTGTAAATCTACCACCATCATCCTGACCAAGTCTACTGTTGGACACAGGTAGGCCTCTCTTATACGGGCCAAGAATAAATTTCTAGCTAAATATTATTCTCAAACGGTCATTATTGTAATCCCACACTGGATTTCTTGTGTTGTAGGTATTACAAATCAGAAACTAAGTATATAAAACTTACAAGTCAAGAATCAAACCTGCACTTCATGTGCCTCGAGTAATTAGCTCTGATACATTGATACTTGCAACATACCTTTTGAAGATATTGATCAGCTAGCCGTTTGTGTTTGTAGAAAATTCCAGCCTCCTTGGATTGTGACTTGGGTACAGAGTCTCCATAGACTAACATTTTCACGAGACATCCGCCCAGCACAAGAAAATTAATCATGTAGAGGAAGAACGAATTGAAGAGCCAAGCCGCCCAGGAGTATCCGCTGTAACCTATGGATGAAACATAAATTATTACTGTTGCCCTCGCTACGCTCTGGCGCCAAACCCGTCTCGGGACTCCAAAATGTGACTTTCAATCCTCAGGTAACAATGTACTATTGTAATAATATTCCTTTGTTTATTTTTTCTTTTGTACTTTACACGGCAAACAAATCATCTACGCGTTACGACGTTATCTTCTCTATCCCCGACTAGTGATGTGACTCGTCGCCCGGTATCAGTAGGGATGTCCCATTCCCAAAGCCGGCTAACAATATGTAGCTAGCCACACATCAATTTTTTCATTTCATTTTAATATTTCCACGCACACAATCCCCCCCTTGTATGTAACATCAGTCCCATCTATCCAATGGTTGTCTGGTAGAGATCGCTGTTTAGCGAGAAGACTGCCTATTGTTTCTACACGTATCTTTTTGTTTTTTATGTATCATTGTCTGTACTTAAGTTTTTGTGCAATTAAACTTAACATAATCTTAATTAAACTTAAAGCAATTATTCTTAGAGCAAACAGAAATAAAGTTATTATTTAACCAAGTTGGCAATTGTAAAAATAAATCAAATAAATAGATAATTTATCTCAAAACACAGCAAAATCCTTACTAAAGTCATCATCAGATAATATTGTCCGTTTGTCAAAGCGTGTCGTGTAGTCAGTGGCATAGGTTTCCGATATGACGTTCCCAAAGATAGAGCTGAACGGGTTGAATGCGATCAGACCGACCATGAATGCACAAAGTGCTAGGCGTGAGTTATCGCCCATACCCATGACGATCTTGGAGTATTTGTCTTCACCCTGGAAAATATATCATTATAATTATAATTTTTACACAACTAGCTGATGGAACAAGCATCGCCTATTACAAAGCATTGCCTTGCAGGTCACGCACGTCAAGTACGTGCTCTACGATGCATCGCCCTGCGTCGCAATAACTTGAGGCACACAGATGTTTAAGCCTCTCGTACCAGTAATATCACTGGCATCGACACCCTTCAAAGCGAAACACACAGCGATGCTGCTTGACAACAGAATTAGATGGTGGTAGTACTCCCTAGACGAGCCCTTCACAAAGAGTTCTACCACTGATTTTTGCTATTCATACACAATTAAAGTCTGTGCTCTGAAGAAACTGTTTCCAAACACTGCATTTTTAGCTGGTCTGTGTTATTTTAATGTATGCACATCCATTGTCCATCGTCAGTCTGAAGAATTCTACAGCTGGACAAAGACCTTCCCTTCCCCATAAATTTCCAGAAACAACGATTCTGAGCCCTCTCCACCAACCAACTTCCCGCGATCTTAACAATCGGGTGGGTGGGGGCGTACTACGTTACGTCGTCGTCTGGTTTATGAAAAATATGCATTTATGCACGCTTATGACGTTTACTTAATAAAATTCAGGACTCCACTGAAAACCTGAAACTAAGCATGAAATATGAAGTTGGTTATATAAATTATTAATAGCCAACTTCCAAAGAAAATACCAAACTTACCCTAGACTCAGGTGATGATGGAGAGTCACTATCCATAGAATGTGGAGAGTGGTACGGGGATGTTGATGAGATATCACTGTGAGGTGGTGTGTAACCTCCTTCGAAAACAGGCTCCTTCACACCAGACTTCTGACATGTCAACTTGAGAGCCTGATTCTCCTGTTTTAACCTTGCGTTTTGATTCTGTAGGTACTTAATATAGTCTATGGTTTTTCTTAAAATTGCAGATTTGTTCAGCTGCAAACAAAACGAAGAACTACTTTATTACAACTCAAACTGATACAAGACTACGAAAGCAACATCATCGCAAATGGAACTCGAATGATGGGTCAAAAATGAAAAAAAATGATATGAACTTATTTTTGTTGAATGTTTTTATAATGTCTAAAATGTTAAGAGGCGAACGGGATTCAAACCCTAGGATCCCATGACGTAACAGTCAGCGCAGCCTACGGGGCTGGGGCAAAGGAGTTTAAAGGATGTGGGTGCCAGCGAAAGAAGAAAAAAGCAATGTATGCCTCAAGTTGATGGATGCAAGGCAGTGCATCGTAGAGCATGTTCCAGAGGTGCATGACTTACGAGGCAGTGCTTTGCTATAGGTGATGGTTACCACATAACAGCTGGGCCATATGCTTGTTCCATCAACGACTTGTATAATGAAAACCGGCTCAGCTCTGATCATTTGATAAATCTTTATTTGAACTTATTTATATATTTAATTAAGATTTTGTTTTATACTACTTTGAATATGAAGTAGTGTTTACCTTGGCATCTTCACCAACAAGCATGTTCTTTAATTCCACTATCCTATCATTGATACTGGTTCTGTAACGTCTTTCAATAGCATTGTGGGCACTTCGTTTCACTTCCCTCACTTTTGGAACTCCATTTATTGAGATTTTATCACCATCAAGGACCACTGGTATTCCTGTTGCTACAAATGTGGGTGTATTGCTTGTCATAAATGTCATGGGCCTGTTTTCTGTACCAGTTTTTGCGTTTGTGATGACTTGCGTTGCGCCTGAAAATTATAAGAATTGAACATTATTGGCACATTACTTATCTAATAGTAAAATATGTGTAAAAAAAGTTAAAAACTGGCTTAATGGCCAAACTGCTAAACATACTTGGATTGCTAAGGGACTAATCTGGAAATATGTATTAACTTCTAGATGGATTTTTTTTTCAAATAGACATATTAATGAATGGCAGCTATTATGTATACATAATGAATAATACCTTGGATTGGTGCTCTTGTGTACATAATTGTCTGAGTTTCGGGATTGATAATATTCGACTGTAAAATCACTGGAGAAAAGCTTGCATCGGAAGTTTGAATAATGAATGGTGCATTCCCATTTTTCTGAATCAATATGGGCTGATTTTGTTTAGGTTTGTTAATGGGGTTCCCTTGTTTTATTCCTTCTACCTGTAGTAGTGATGTTCTACCATCTTGGAGCTGCTGAATGTTTCCTGTGCCTAGGTTTACATAAAGCGGGCTTTGGACCACTTGCTGCACTATCATGGGGGTCGCATTCGGACCGATCTGAGTAACGTCAGGTAAGGGAACACCATTCCGAGGTTGCACATTTAATCCTTCTGTTTGTGCAAAGTGCCCTGGAGAAGTACTCGCATGTTTAGGTGTAATGGGTGGCGTTACTTTATGAGTGTATTGAGAAATAATTGGATTCCCAGTAGTATTGTAACTTGGCGACAATTGAGGAGATGATGCAATCTCTGCTTTCACGTCGATACTCAATAGCTCTGGCTCATTTTCTGTGAAACTCAATTCGTCCTCTAGTTTCTTCATAAAATCTCCATCGCAACCACTCAAGAAGTCTGAAAGTTATTTATTGTTACCATACTTAATTACTAGCCGCACAAACTTACATGGATTGACAATACGCAAATTCGTTAATATTACCTTCTATTTCAGCTATGTCCGTAACGTTAAAAACGTCTGAGTTTAAAAATGGTTCGCCTTGTTCCATTACGTTGATTTTTATTTACTCAAGCCACGAAATAAATAAAAAACACTTTTTAGTCGCAAAAACATTTGGGCCCAACTTCTTGTTTACGTTTTTTGACATCTCGATTCGTCTGACATAATCATTCTGTGACGTATTTTCAACCAATCAAATGAAAGAATGGCAGTCATACGATTTTTCCACAGAATACGTATAGTTACTTTCGTCGTCACATTTTCCTCAAATTATTAACAAATTAAAACAAAAAGGTGAGGCGTGATTTTACGTATGAATATTAGAAACTTCAACGACCTTTAAATATTAGCGGAGAATATCAGAGGAGTATCATTCTTCCAAATTTACTTAAAATGTTCAGACAGTACCTTCTATGGTGCTGCCATCTTTAGAAGAGAAATCACTACTATTTGGCGAAGACTTTTTGGTAAAGCCAAAAGAGGGCAGCAGTGTATATTAGGTCCATGGTGTATTCACCTTCTTCAGTTCGGTCTTCAGCAAGCAGTAGTGATTTCTCGAAGCATGAGAGTCACCCCTCTAACTATAGTCACTGACCGACTATACAATAATGATCACTGGAATATTCAATTTTTTATATTTTTATTCAGTGGCATCACAAGGATCACTTTGAAACGTCCCTAGGAAAGGAAGCTAATTACCTCTTTATTCATAGAGAGGTAATTAGCTTCCTTCATGGTTCATAAGTAGGTTAGACGTTTCCAGGTTTTGGCCATAACCGAATGGATAAGGGTATGACCTGGAAGACGCCAGAAATAAGGTGACTTAGCGCACTCACCACTACCTTTACCCTACTATACCTACTACATAATATTAATACCTACTATGAACTTACTTTTGTTACCGCAGTTATTTTTAGTCCTTACTGTCTTTTTTACTACAACAGATTCTAATTCGTCATGACTAAAGGCCTGCGCACATCTAGGCGATGGCGATCAGCTGAAACGCTGTCAAATATGACAGCGATATTTGACAGCGTTTCAGCTGATCGCCATCGTCTAGATTTGCGGCTTGTCCAATTTATATATTGTTGGTACCGAATGCTCATTCGCGGTTTTGTTATAGACCCACTGAATTTCAGTTAGATTCTTGTTTCGATTTTTGCATCTATTGGAGATAATTTATATAGCATCAGAGGAACGCTAAAAGTGCTTGGGACAGGATTTTAGATGGAGTAGGCTTGCCCAGCAACTATACCTACCATCCTGATAGCGTAGTCAGCCTAATCCACAGGAAAGACATGGTCAATCGTGCGGAGCGGAATAAGCCAGCCAAGGGATTCTTCGAGCTAGGTTGTTACGTACCTTTTAAACATACCAAACTAATAAAAGATCACGACCGTAAAGCCAAATAAAATTCCTTTTAGATTCTTATAAGTATTTGCGGCAGCTATCTATGTCGCTGGACGGTTAGGCTAGAGGTAGACTTGCGTGAGGTTTTTCCTCCGTCATCTGGTAAGAATAATTCACTTCATATACCGTATTAGGTACGGTACCTAGGTAGGTATCTATCATCCACTCATTCTCAGCATTAGCAACAATGTCGTTCGACCACCAGGCGGATGGTCTGCCTCTAGGTCTTTGACCATCCCTTGGCCACCATTCTGTGTTACCCTTGGTCCATCTCCCGTCGCCCCTTCTTGCCAAGTGCCCTGCCCATCTCCACTTCAGGGGGCCAATTCTAGACTTTTAGAGATTAACGCTCGAAATAGAGATTTGAAATGTCGCGAAAGCAGTGTCATATCACCAAATTTGTCGAAGATAATATCGAACCGCGCTAAAATGCGTATTCTAGCCACCGTTAGACTTTTACGTTAGACTTTTACTATAGAGATGTCAGAAAGAAGGTTCATTCTTAGAACTTCCACAGACTATCCCGTTGTTGTTCATGTTTATCTACGTTCCGTTTCTATCGATAGAATAGTTCGATAGCACTAACTTTATTATTGTCTTCAAATAAACACATTTCCTATTAAACGGCGTTTATAATGCGTTCTTGTTGTTGTTTATAATAGATTCATTTTCATTAGATAGTAATCAATGGACTTTTCGCACAAAATGTTAGTTACAATAAATAATTAATTCCGGAAACACACGGAACGTTATGTACCATAAAACTGTAAACTTTGTTGTTTGTAATCTATGGTCAGTTGTCTATGAAGTGTTGTAGTTAATGTCATTGTCAGGATCATTACACTCAAGAGAAGGACTCCGATGACTTGATTTTTTAATTCAAAGGTTAACAACTAGATGGCCATTCAATGCATGAACCCTGGATACAAGTATAGACGTTGACTGTCTGATTGACTGCTCTTCTAACTGCGCCATTGAATAATTACTAAGTACGAGCTAAATTCAATCACTCCTCACTTATTGTAGGTTTATGAGAAAGCATTATTCGCGTTCTCGCTCCCAACTTGTATCCCCTACAAACAAGTAAACATCATTGACTTTTTATCAAAAAGTAAGACTAGGTGGTATGGTCTTGGTACTCTAGCCTGCTCCAAGGACCGAAAGAAAAAAAAAGCCCTAAGTCACCCAAAGTATATTAGAGATGTCAATGTCGACTACTACTCACCACTCGACACATATCTAACGGCCTTCGCTCGATAAATGTCTAAAGTGATATTGCTGGAATACGATATCTATTGAAAATGTCATGTCTATTTAAATTTGACAGTTCTTGTGATATATATCTACCGTGACAAAAAAGTCACTGGTCTAGAATTGCCCCCCTGTTTCGCGATCGCGGTCACGACTTTTTTCCGGCGTCGAATTTCGACATTGGGTACGTGGTACAGAAGTGATATTCCGAGCATGGCGCCTATGGTACCTATCTAATTCTTCTTAAACGAAGAAGGGAAACATTGTTCTCACAATGTTTTCCTTCATCGTTTGAGAGGACTGGTATGGGTAAATATTTTCATCGTTTTTCGGAGGCCGGATGTATAAAACAACAGTATTTCCATGGATATTAAACGTTTAATTTATATTTATAACATTAAATTATTTGTAAATATAGAGTTCTTATAATAATAATATGATTGATACGAGACACACTCGATCATTATAGCCTACGTTGTATACTTAGATAGATACATAATAATAATTAGACAAACTACTAATAATTAGATTAGGTACATACAATATTTTAACTCACAACTTAAAGAACTTTAGTGAATAACAATTTAAAATATACATATAAGTTTATAGGCACGATTGTGGATATAAGTAATAAATAACATTGATTAACAAAACTATAAGGGTCGTTTTCACGTGCAAGTTTGAAACGGTAGATTTCGAAATCCCTCGCAAAAAACGTTCAAATTTAAACCAGTAACGGATTTGAACATGATTAGGCATATAACTATATTCATTCTCAATGGGGTGTTTTCAAAAACTACATAAACAACTATTTACATGAAAATACCAAACGCGTGCATTTCCGTCAATTGGAATGTCCTTCTTCAACTCAACAAATAAAGGCACAGTGTCACTTATCTAGAGCTGCTACACAATCTTATTATACCTAGTTCTATCAACTCCTATACTTTCGTAAAATAATTACAATTTCACGTAGGTTTCCAAAATATTAAGGTAAAACTAACGTCCTTTCTATGGCATGGTCAAACTAGACTAAAGTAACAAATCAGTCTTCCAATGAATTATCAAATAAAAGATTATTATTTAACTTAACGTAATGAAAACTATCAAGAGGTAAAATAAGGTGAGTGCATTATTATTGAAAAATGTTATGTTAATCAATCGGCTAGGTGTGCCTATGAATAGGTATGACTTTTTAAATACGTATTATTTTGGATATCTGTCTTAGAATTAAATGAAATATTATTTACATTTTTATGTTTATAATAATTTGTTGCGTAGATAAAATTCACCTATCTTTCTTGTCTACCTACGTAGTAGGTAATAATAATATGCCTATACCTAACACTTTAAATCTGGTTTAAAATAAGGTTATTGGTGTTCTATCAAAAAATAAATTGTTCAGATATCTGAATGTACTCAAAGGGAAGTAAACTAATGTTGAAATATGTATACCTTTTTCCTGCACACTATAAAACCTTAGCCTTATAAATCTAGCTATAGTGACTTCGTAAAATAGAGGACAGAAAGAACTAGAGTTTTAGTAATTATTAGCATCAAATCGATTACAACAGTACATAAACATTGAGCATTCTTACCTAAAGTGATTAAATTATTCTATATTAAGAATTACCGTGCTTGTGCAAAACATTAGACACTCAAAATAGTGAACACAACTAGGTATCAATCAATAAACAATGAATTATTTTATGGCAATCAACAAATAATTAATTTGTCTAACCCGTAACACAAGGAATAGGTCCATTAATATACGTCTCGATCTACTGTGACAAGAGCAATAAAGGTACGTCGCAGTAATTTGCTCATCTAGCGAGTAGCGGCGCTACCGCGGCGCTACCGCGGCGCGGGCGCGGGCGTGGGCGCGGTGCGATGCTGCGGCAGCAGAGCGGCTCTCCGTAGAGCAAACTGTGCAACACCCTGTTCCTGAGATCTACGTATGGCCACAGAGTAAATATTAGTGTATGGCTTCATGCGACGCGGTGGACTAGAGTGAGCTGTAGTAGCGAGCGTGAGGTAGTTGCGGCGTTTCAGTCTATAAACATCACAGTCACGGACAACAAATTGCACAAATTATTAAAACTTGCTAGGCCCTAAGTACTGGCGGTGCAGCGATGGCAGCGTGGCTGGCCCAGCCTACCACCCGCCACCGTTCGATTCGACCGTAGGTACTTTCCGATCCTAGCAAAACTAACGTTACTTTCTAATTAAAGCTAACCTATAGTGCTATTCATTTAACAAAGACGTAAATGTTATAACATAAAATAACCAAGAAGAAAAAAAAACAAAAATAAAATCACAATAAGACACCACCTGCATCAGAACGGAAATTTGATTTCGTTCCGAGGTTTCGTGACGCTTGGAAATAAATAGAGAAGAAGAAGGGTAGCTTAAGAGTGGCCGCGGGGCCCATTGCAATCGCCCGGCCGGAGCGCCCGGTCAGAGAGGCTTGCGCGCGCGGCGCGTCCTTTCAGTAGCCTACCGATTTGAGTCTTATTTCTAACTTTGTACGCCTATGTCAGTCTTTTACGAATGTTCGTTTACAATGACATTCTATATTCAATCTCTTTCGCTGCCGCAATCGAGAGCAAAATTACGCGGGGGGACGATGACTCCTGCGGGTGGGTCTAGTTCACGACGTCGAGGGATGGACAGGTCTTCGACATGATCCTCGTCGTGCATCGGCGACCGTGGTGACTGCGGCGGCGTACGATGGTGTGCCGGTGGCGAGCGCGGTGCCAGAGCGGCGTGTGCGGCCGCGGCCAGAGCCATAGCGTGGAGTGCCTCGCGGCCACCGTCCCTAGTTGCACCCTCTAATGCTTGTTGTAGGAACGAAGGATCTATCAAAGGAGTGGTAGCTGGGTTGCCATCCTCGACACCACCCGTGCCACTCAATCCGTATGGAAACGCAGCTCCGTTGCTCTCGCGCTTGACGCCACGACTCATCGGGCGACTCGTTGTTATGCCCAGTTTCTTAACTTTGTCGTAGAGAGTACGCGAAGGAACACCGTATTTACGCGACGCTTGTAAAGCGCTCATTCCGTTTCTAACGCATTCGATGGCGGATAATATGTCAGACCTCGTATACTGCTTGTAGCGTTTCCATTCGGGCTTTTGTTGTGGGGGGACATACGGTGCTAGGCCGGCCCGCACATCTTGTTGGAAGTTATTGGGAGGTGGAGATGGGTGGAAGGTTCTTTGACTTTCGTCATCGAAAGAGCGCTCTGTGTAAGGAGAATGGGCGTCTTCAGAACGATCAGACCTATTGAAGTGAGGCGAAGAGGCTCGAGATGACATTCTGCGGGGACGGTAGTCAAAAGGACGTTGAGGGCTCATAGGGCGATCCATCTCGTGCGCGGAACCGTTGGAATGCAAACGAGGAGGCGCTATCTGATTGACGGGATGGCAGACTAGAGACATAGGCTGAGAGGTGTCGATGGGGGAGGTCTGGGCTAGAACGTTTCGAAGGATCGGCGTGTCACGGGAGGCCAGCATGCTGGAGAGTTTCTTACGCTTAAGCGGGTTCATGTCAGCGGAGTCGTAGGCGGCAGAGAGCACGGGCGCCGGCAGGGGCACGCAAGGTGGCGGCGGCCAACGCGCGACGGGTGCTGGTGCGGGCGGAGACACGCTGGATGGCGCGGCGGGCACCACGCGTGGCGGCGAGGAGCCAGGAGCACGCTCGGTGCTGCCGGGCCGCCGCCGCAGCTCCGTCATATCAAAGAGCCCTTTTACCTCGAGCTGCTCGGCCACTTTCATGATGCGTGGGATGTGCGCCTGCGTCACGTTCACCTCGCCCGTGTACATATACTCGAGCAGTGCACGCATCTCGAAATCTTTCACGCCGGGGAAGAGGATGCTGCAGTGGTCCATGGGTACATCGGCCAGAATTGACTGAAAGTACGGCGAGTTAGCGGCGAGCACTACGCGGTGCGCTTTGAACGTCACCTGCTCGTCCACTACCAGGGTGCAATCGACGTACGTCTCCACTTTGATTAGAGCCTCTAGGATTTCCACCAAATTAGTTTTGTGGTGGTTCCACTTAAGGCAGAAAGTCTGTTGACCCTCGTTGCTCCCCATTTTTCTCAGTTGGGCTTCTGTGAACAAAATAATTTACTGTTAACTTTAAAAACGAATATTTTAATAGTTGAAATGCACACAATATAGGACGTTAACGAGAGCGGTAAAAACCAAAACTTTGCTCGATCTACGGTATGTTATTGAAAGTTTGTAACTTTTAACATGAAATCATGCAGCGGTGAGTATTTTTTTAAACGTTGTCGGTAATTTATGTTTCATGAAAAATATTATTGTAATTTCCAACAAGGCTTCCAGGCACAAGGACAAACATTTTGCAAAAAAAGCAAACTGATGAAAATAACGTCACTACCTGGTAAACTTTCACCGAACGTAGTACCGGGGTACATCGTGTTAATATTCGCGTTACACATACGATATCAAATTAGATGTTTGTAACGCGTTGTGCGTAGCGTAGTGCAGTGCACAGAGAGACTCGGCCCCGAGCTCGCCGGCCGCGGACTGTGGAGTTGGACTGCCGCGCTGCGTGCCGCGATCAACTGCACCGCCCTACCACATTTACATATTACCATACGAAGCCCTTCCACACTGCCAAATTGACTTTTTATACCTTTTATTCGGCAGGTATAATCGAACTTGGGGGACCGATGAAAGCGGTTACGCCGGATTCTCGCCCGTCATGTTTGTTGTCCATGAATGCTAACCGGCTCCCTGAATTTGATCCTTATTGCGTATGCACAACAACCTAAAGCCATAAATAAATCTAGCATGCGAACTAAATCGTTAATGAATCGCTAAGATAGCCTCTACGAATTCGTAGCACCTCTACGAGCGTCTACGACGGTAAACAATTTGTAGAATCTTACCTCTGCAAAATTAATCCAATGACACGTAAGAGTTCTCGATGTAGTAAATGTTCATGAAATTCATGTGAAAAGTTTGCACTGGCACTCGTAAAAGTTGTTAGCACTAGGGTTGTTTCGCGAGTGCAGGTTAGGAGTGCGCCCTTCGTGTGGGGGCGGCGTGCTCTCTCGAGCGTCAGACGGTGACTGGCTGTGGTTCGGCGGCACGGGCGGCGGCGCTGGATCGTAGCGCGCGGCTTGCAGCGCTGTGGCTCCGGCGGAGGACGCCGCGCCCCGCACCTCTCGCGTGCGCTTTTTACGCACGCAGCGCAGCCCAGCCAGAGTGCATTGCAATTGCGTGCGGGGGCGAAGGGCGAGAAGCGAGAGGCGCGGGGAGGGACGGAGACGGCGCGCCGACGAATTGCAGCGCGCTGAGGAGGGCGCCCGTCGCTGTGTGCGTGAGTGCGCGCGCGCATCCTACGAGCCTGCTACGAGCGTGTGTGTCGCGAACGCGCGCTACCAAACAACAACATAGAGTTTAATTCGGCTTATAAAAAATGCAGCCGCGCCTCGCAGGCCCTTTGTGTGCCAACGTTGAAGTTCACGTTATTGCCTTCGAAATTTTATCGTCGTTTTCGTAGTTTTGTTCCAATATTACGTACCTTATTATTCTTACATGAATACGAAACAGTTTAAAGGTCAGTGGGAACTGAATGTGTACTTATTTTAGAGTACTTGACTATTATTAGTACTTATATAATTATGGAGTCATTCCGCTACTATTGGTTAATAGGAGGTTGCTTTATTCATTTATATTTATTTCTAGTCTATTATGATTTCCATTCATGGAGTGTAGCAAAGCAAAGCAACCTCACCTTTCAATCCTAAGGCCTAATTTTAACCCAGTCTATTCGAATTTTGTGCCTAACGGGTAACAAAAAATCAAAAGGATATAATAATATCAGCTGTTTTGGTTAGCTCCACACGTATTGACCAATCTTTTTTTTGTGGATGTAAGCAGAGTGTACTGTATAGTCGTAAAATGGTAGAAGTCCTAGTAAGAACCTCTATTTTATCTAAACTATGCTGTACAATCAAACTTATTAACTAAACTTGACTAAGACACCTGAAATAAATAAAATACTCCTGACGATAAAATACCTGTTCATTTTACCAATACCAAAAAATACGAGCTGGCAGTATACCATAGTAATCGTAGCCTACAACTGCTTCAAAAAATGTCTATCATACTCTGTCAAAAAGTACGAATATACTTAATTAACTAACAAAATATTCATCAAAGATTAGTTTACGTAATAATGTTACAATTTGGCCGCGACTAGAATCGCCCTAAAATTCCCCAAAAGTGCGTGAACAACACGTTAAACGGGGTCATTGACTCATTGCTTGCCGAGGGAACGCCAAAATAGCGCGAAATGCACTCAAAAATAGAACAAGATGTGCGTGCAATATTTTTTTTGTGGATTCTTTCTTCCGCCGAAAGGTGGGAGTACGTTCTGTGGTTAGCATAAGATGTGACAAAAACTTGTAATGCGTTTAAAAAGATGCACTTTTAATAAAACATCGTTTAAATTAATGCAGCTATTGAACACTTTGCTTACTTATTTTGGCCAGATTTTGACTAATTACGCGACATTCACTGATGGCACTACTCTTCAATAAATAAACTGTACCAAATTAAACGTCACTCTTCATGATCATAACCCAAATGATACGGGACACGAGAAATTCATTCACTCCATCGATTAAATGATAGAAATATCAATACAAAATTGTACCTTTTAAACTCAATAGCGGGGAGTAGAGATTAGAAGGTTTTTAAGACTTACTTAGTAAGGTACGGCCACAATGACAGCAATACAGGTATTGCTGTCAACTATCACCTAATTGTGGCCGTACCTTAAGTGCTAATAAGACTTCAAAAATCCTTGCATCGAAAAAATCCGAAGAAAATATAAATCATTCTATCTCAAATAGCCCGGGATACTTTCACACGATATGCCCTCAGATCGATTAGTTTATAATTCTCATGCATTTGTAAACAAAAGCTGCAAATCGGTTCCACCACTCGAGTGAAGTGCTCTTTGCTCTATGCGCAACCATTTGCATATCGATGGCACTCTCCAGTAGAGAGCTCTAAAGTTCCAAGTACTGAGAGTATAAACCAATCTCAGTACTTCCACATATCCGAAAAAAGAAATTGCAAAGAAATACACTAAATAGGTCGCAAAGCAAGCCTGTATTATCTTTCTTTTTTAGATTCAGAGTTTAATGAGAGTTTTATCAAGCTGTACGTATTTTATAGTAGGTAGCCTTTTCTAATTTAAAACGATTGATAGTATAATATGTCTACATTACAATCAGCGGTCAACCACACAGCCGTTAAAATCCCGATAATTTGGCTATTTGCGCCGGAAGTTGAATGCAAATGTGCCATTGTCAGCGTTTTAACAGTTATAACCTTTGATTCTACCATACAAATTGTTAAGCGATTTGCGGAAACGACTGTCTCAGTCAGGAAGCACTTTGAAGTGAATTGGATGTACTAACAAGTTTTAAAACAATGTATATTTTAAATACATTGACGAAAATATTATAGCACGATAAATCTCTAAAGCCTTGCGCAAATTTAAGCAATCTGCGATGGCGATCAGTGAATCTTTGTCAAATTTGACAGCAATATTTGACAGCGGTTCACTGATCGGCACCGGCAGAGCGCTTAGATGTGCGCAACGCAAGGCTTAAAACATATAGAACTAAATGTTAAGTATCCAAATGCTCTCTGTTAGCCGCAGTTGACTCACAGATCTTTTAAAAAAATACATTTTTCACACAACCACTAGTCCATTTATTTTGAAGGGTGCCTGATCAAGTGTTGTTGTGCAAAAAACTGTGGTTGTCCTAGATACATATATATTTGATCGTATTACTTTATTTGGATGATTAACGGGCCAAAGAAATAGCCGACCTGGGTAGCCCGACGTGTCGCCGTAAACACAGGCCGATAACCTTATCAATTAATAATTTACATATTTTAATTCAGGCTACACAGACAACATAAAAATAAGTCATTAAACTCCAGTCGTATTTTAGGTATAACATGATACAACGGGCTGTCATTAAATTATCTAGAAAAGGCTAAGAAAAAAGCCTTTATGTTATTTTTTTATTTGCGGCATTTTTAACAACCTCAAATACTTTGATACATTAAAAACTTAATAAATAAATATTGTAGTCAACCCACACATCCAGCACTAAATTAAGCACAGCTTTTACTATGAGAATAGTCGATTTAATACTTACTTATATACTTTTTTTTTGTAAATACGATCTAAGAATACAATAGGACACCCAGACAGAACAAACTTCTGCCTTTACCAAACAAATATTGGTTCTCTGTGGGGATCAAACCCACGACCTACGACGGAGGCAGATCTACTGCCACCTGAGCTGAGAGGCCAGTCAACATTGTTTTAATACTGTTTAACCATTTCGCCAAATTTTTAAATGCATTAAATATCATGGAAGCCGCCAACCCGTCATAATTGCAATTTGAAGTGACACAAGTCACTGACAATTGGTAGACAAAAGAAAAGTGCATTATGCTAATACCAGCATAAATAAACAGAAACGCACATCCCGACCTATCCCACGGCGCAACAAAAACTGCGGATAAAAAACTAATAAAAAAGCAATAATGCGATCCCGCATGGTGGCTCGTTGAGCTGAAATTGACGCGGCTGATGAACCGTAAGGGATGCATTGATAGCCGAACTTTTATCAGTTAGCACAATTTATCGAAAAAAACATGATACAGGCGTAACCTAAACATGGCTATAAAAGATTAAGTATTCCAAGTTTACATAAATCAAACATAATTTCGACAAGACATAATGTTAGAGTGCACGTTGGTTAATTTTTTAGTCAAAATGTTGTCAACACCCTTTACAATGATGAGTTCGTATCGCATATGAATTTACAAGTATTATGCAAAATAACGAGAGTAATATTAACCCAACAAAGACCGTACTTAATGCCAGTTAATGTATTGCCATTGCATAATGAGCAAAGGGTTAGCATAAAGAGATAATTGTAATTTTACATCGTCATCATTTGTCACCAGCATCCTGTAGAGCTGAATTGCCACGCGCCCGCTGAATTTATTATTTTATATTATCTGGGGTGCCTTTACCTACCCTTATCTGTTATTTACAACAGATAAACTTAATAGTAGCGGATTTGTGGGATTGGCTCCTTGTGAACGAGACTAATTTAAACACGTATGCAGCAATGTTTTTTTAATTATCTCATTTAACAGTCACTTGCTAACACGTTTTTTATTCCTGCGTGTGGTGAAAGGATTGGTCAAGCGTGCCTCAAACAGCTATATATCAGAGTTCCATGCTGTCTAGCTAAAAAATTGCTATTTTTATCGTAAACCTACGATACGCCATGTAGTGGGAAATGCTCAACGTACTAACTTTTGTTCACTAATTGGCAGTCAGTAAGTCAGAGGAATAACTCCGACCTCTGTGTTCTTTTACATTCAAATGCTGCTACTTTTTATAACATAGACAGAGAAAAGTAAACCCTCAGTGGTTTAAATGTCCCCAATACCCACACCGTAATCTAATATATTCTATGGGTGGGTACACGGACAGGACAAGTAGAGTCGTAGTCCACGCCCGGTGATCCCGGATGCGGTTCATTGTAGCGAAACCCGGGACCCACGTAAAACAATACACTCTTTCCTCCCATTGTCTATAGCTACGGGCCTAAACATTAGCATTTACTGTATTAAAATTCTAATTACAGTTGATTGCAAAAATAGAGTCCCCATTAAACATATAGAGTATATTTTTTAAATCAGCTTACGACGAAAAAACTAGCTAGAGTTGTGAAGGCAAAGGCAAAACTGTTTTAATAAAAGACCAACCAAAACATGAGCTAATAAAAAGAGGGAAACAACGGCAATAGTCTTTGTAGGCATATGATCTAACGTTTGTCAGCTTTTATTATAAAAGTCGGTTTGTAATGATAACATCTATTTCGGAAATGGGTCAAGAGCGTTTGTAAAAAAGGAATTGAATAAAAAAAAAATGGGCGGTTCTGCTAAGTATCGTTGTCAAAATATCGGCGAGTTGAGCACCTGCCTTAGACTGGGTGGCGCGTAACGAATTTCTGAATATTTTTCGTTGAACATTCTTTCAACATAAAATATTTTTGAATCTAGACAAATGCATGCTGGCATTTTTGGTGACAGTTATTTACACCTGAGTACATTATATATGAATATAACAGTACTAGTAATATAAAAGTAAGCATTTTTTTAAGCTTTAATTATACGAGCTTTAAAGATACAGATCTTATAAAGTAAGTTAATCCAGAGATAATTCGCTCTCAACTCGCGGCCATGTTGGCTTCGCTGCGGCTCGACGAAATAAAACAACTGCGAGGTTTTTTTATTTTTCTTATACAGGATCATTTTTCTTACTGACTCGGTCACGGGATTATCTAGGCAGCGAGTCAATCTAAAATGGTATCTCAGGTGAAGTTATAAGGTGGAATGGGCGATGGGAGCTGCGGAGAAGTGGACGTCCTTGGGCGGACTCGATCTGCTAGTCGCGAGAGTTCGTCCCATCGCATGCTGGTCGTTGCACTGACTAGATACTTTAAAATGCATTGGAAAGTTGAAAACGGATTCGTGTGATATTTTGTCGCTGCTGTGCAGCAACCAGTCCCATATACAAATACCTAACCGACTTATGTTGTAAGTTGAAATAGATATTTTAAAAGCTACACGTACTGAGACTCCTTTAAGTGTATTGCAATCAGACCCATGTCGTATGCCATCACTAACGAAAAGTTATGGATTTACGCCTGCTTTTCGGTGTCGCTAAATGTTGAGAAAAACCATACCGATGATGTCGTAACTGAACGAAACTTGTATTTATGCATGTAATTTACTATTTTAAATGCCTTTCGCAACAGTCGTTGGAGTATTTCTAAGCAGTTACCTGTCGTTTTTTGGTTTCATTTATACCCACAAATGAATAAACATTACTGACATACAAGGTGTGTAATTATAGCACGTGCAAACTTTATTGAAGGGTGAATGTTTTTAGCAAATCAATAGTGTATTATTCGAGCATACGTTGTTTCCGGCGAGCGTGCATAATATAGGTGGTGGCGCGATGTCGCTTGGTGCGAAATGATGGACACCACGATAGGCGCCCAGTCCGCCCTAATTACAGGTATCACTCGCAGTACCTGACGGCATCGGATTCCGTTCCCAGTCGTGTGGATGGTAACATGCAAAACAATAACCAACTGCAATTGACAGATTTCTAGATAAGTTTTTATTGCAAGCTCGTTCAAATAGAAATGAATGATCGTAAAGTTTCTTGTTGTAATACAGGGTAAATGTTTTAACTAATTCATGGTTTTGTTTAAGATTTTGCTTTTATTCCAGCAATATAAAGTGCGACTTTTAAAAATATATCTACATTACTGCTATGGAGTTAAAGTGAAGTCATTAACACCTTGTCTGTAAAACGTAGCAGATTGTTTTGCAAGGAGCTAAACCGAACCCAACTCGTGCTTATGCGATTAAATGTAGAGATATTACGATAACAATTCGTATTATTGAACATTACGAGTTTTAAGGGTTTTTTGCACCGTGTCTTGTACTATTCTTCTCACTACGACTGCGAGAAAATAAAATATTTAAAAAAATTAGATAAATTCATAAGATTTCACGATTTGTCGTATTTCTTCTGTAGCCGCATTGCATGCATTCTACGAGTATAAAGAGATCGCCGATTACAGTTCTATTCTCAAAAATAAAGAAACTAGACGCTTGTGTTTTTTTATGAAACAGTACTACAGCTTACCTAGGCGATGGCGATGACGATCAGCTGAAACGCTGTCAAATATAACAGCGATATATATGCGTTTCAGCTTTTCAGCTGATCGCCATTGCGTCTTGGTGTAATTTTCCTTTTTGTAGGCTCATTGTCATTTGATAGATAAAAATTAAAAAAAAGTCCCCTAGTCAATTTTTTCTTCGCTCGTCTTTTTAAGCAAGAGGAGTGAAAAAATGATTTGATGCTCTATATTTAGAGTGGTTTAATAATTAAAAAAAACCCCAGATAACCCAATTGTATAGTTATTCTGGCATCATACGTTCCAAAACCAGAATTAAGTTTTTATTTACGATTGTTTTTTGCAAACAACCCTTTGTGTTATACCCGGAGGGTTGTGGTCAAAATTGTATTTTTATTGTAATTGCTCCATTTTATTTTGAATTCGGCCGCTATAGTAAACACAGTAACTATATGCTTGCATGTTTCATAGACAGACTGTGCCATGTTATTAGCTTTGAATAATTCTCTATGATATCCACCGTTGCTTTGTAGGTACTCTTCAAATCAAACAAGACTTGGAAGTTGACGGGTTCGTTTCGTTATTCGATCGGGCTCAAAGACACAGAGATTCCTAGTGCCAAGACTTTGTCAAGATATTGTACCTATTAAGTATTAGTCATCAGTTATTCTTTGTCATCATTGCCTTTAATTATATATTAACCTTAGTTAGATGTGTTACAAGAGTTATGAATAGCATTAATTTTACTCAACCGTTAATTCAATGAATAAACTAAACTAAACCAAAATAAGATTTTTTATCCAAATTTACAAGATAATACAATTTAGCCAAATTAATGATGAAAGAAGCCAAAATAAAATACCTAACTGCATATTTAAAATAGTTGCTCTACCTCATCTCGATCATTGCCTCACCCCAAAACATTTCACGGTTGGAAACTTCTAATCAAAATATGGAAAACAAAAAATAAATATCACTTCACCGACAGATATATTTGACAGTTTTATTATTCAAATAATAGCAAAAAAAGTGGAGAATATTCTCATGTCCATACCAAATTCGACCCGCATCAAAAGGCTTAGCGCTAACCCCTTTTCCCATTTTTATATCTCGAGAAGATTGTCCCTGGCTATTATGCTGTTGCCAAATGTGCCTTTTTATTGAGACAAAACGTTTCAACTTGACTATTGGTTCTATTGTTTATTCTAGCTCTCATTTAGCTTAGAAGGCTGCTAAAGGCCTGCGCACACCTAGTTCGCTGGCGGTAGCGATCAGTGAAACGCTGTCAAATATTCACTGTCAAATCTCAAATCTGACAGCGATATTTGACAGCGTTTCACTGATCGCTACCGCCAGCGAACTAGGTGTGTTCGGGCCATAAGTCTGTTGTCATTTCTATATTTATATTGTTGAAATCAAAGTGATGTTGTCATCACTTGCATTTCAACAATATAAATAGAAATATAGATACTTTTATATAAATAGAGATACTTTTATTGAGCCGCTAAAAAGTGTCAAGCGTTATGAATTAGGTAAAATTATTTATGGTGTAATACGCATTCAATAAAATGTTTTCTTTATCAAACAATTCAAATTAAGCAAAAATTCGCACAGATTCATATAAAATGGTATATTGTACATTAAAGGTATGACATCATCTTCTTATCGTGTCACTGGTTCTTTCGAACCAAGTGTGGTGAAAGGATTTTATAAGGTATGAATTGAATAGAGATGAGTGCTTTGTGCATGTGCAGTACATTGCAATATTATGTGCATTTTGTCATTTCGTTATCTCTCGCTATCGCCATGCATTAGTTTTCCAGAATTGATAGTCTTATCTGCGGCTCGTTTGCCGAATACTAGCTGATTTTTCACTCTATTTTGTGATAAATTTTAATAGTCTAGCTCACCATCAGAAAATTCAATTCCTACCATTTTGAATACCAAGTATAAATCCATCAGTCTTTGAGATTATATATGTATATAGAGATTATATATATATATATCTATCACGATAGGCAGTCTTTTTACTAAGTTCATAGCATTAGGGAGAGGAGTGCAGGAAATAAATACCCTTTCACTCCTCCTAGTACCCTGGTCCTCCTAGTCTGCAGTACTATATCATTTATAATAATAGTGAATAGTGATGTAGATAATAGTGATTCAGTCATTCACCGAAGAAGAATGAGAATTTCAATCTACCAGAGCAAATTTACGTATTAAAATTAAAGCAACAGAAAACACAAAAACTAAATAGACAAAGCAAACAACTGATATCTAGCCAAGCTTGTTAACGTGCAACAATGCTTATCGTAGTTTCACATGTGCGTAACGCATTAAATTTCCGAATAAATATCACGTAATGTGATTTTTATAAAATTGGTTATTTGCTTGCGAAAGTTAGTTTCCCTGGTTCTGTACGTGTGGAGTGAAGACACGATGGATGCAAAACGCATCGCACACGCATGTTTCAACGAAGATAGAGTGCGTTCAACAGATAAGCCAACAGTTGCAGTGATAACATACTGCCCGAATTGATATTGCCACTTTAATTTTAATTGACGCGAGGCTCCTATATTTATAAATAGTTTTAGAGAAACGTGCAAAGAGAATGTATTTTTATTTAATCATTATGTTCAATCCGTATTTACCTACTCTCACAGAAATTGAAACTATGCAAATTTTTACCAAAACACCAAACTTTTATCAAAGTAAAAATCAATATCAACTCATTACTTTAAAAAAAATAGTTTCAATAAATAATAAATATAAATAAAAAAATAAAAACGTAAATGCAAATGTTTCCCAGGAGAGTTTGGGTGTGTGCCTAAGATAGAGGTTGTATCCTTGACGGTTAATATGGATGTAGCTTATGACAGACAAAAGGAAACATGGTTCGGGATCAATACTTAACAACAAGATAGTATAACTATTAGTATTTGTAAATGCAACAGTTATTTACACAAATAAGAGTCATTCATAGTATAAAAAAATCGGTTGTCTGTAAAGTCGGTTTACTGACGATAGTTGAACGTGATAACGTCATAAGAAAATACTGATGGAATGGTTGCATTTTTCAAAAGAAAATTTTAGTTTTACTGAATTGAATGTGAATGAAACTGAATGATACTGAATGAAACTGAATGAAACTGAATGAAACTGAATGAAACTGAATGAAACTGAATGAAACTGAATGAAACTGAATGAAACTGAATGAAACTGAATGGAACTGAATGAAACTGAATGAAAATCCGGACCCGGACCCGGACCCAGACTGAACCCTTACCCTTACCCTCATTTACCCTTACCCTCATTTACCCTTACCCTCATTTACCCTTACCCATTACTCGACCCGGGCTCGGGCTCAGGTAAATGGAACGACGAAACGACGTAACGACGCATGAGTCATGTTTTTTCGTGCGTGCAGCCGGCTCCATCGATTTATAAGACGTTATCACGTCAATAAATACGACACACAAAAAATAATAAACTCATAAGTAGCCACATAATGAAGACAGCGCAAAAATGTGTTGGTATCCGCCAACTCGCTTAACTTGTTTAGAAATCCGCAAGTATTCTGTTATGAATGAAGGGTATCCCCGACCTACAAAGAAACAGCTAGCTCGCTATTACAACCACTTTTATAGTTCAGTCAGCGTAGTGACAACAATGACTACTGTTTACTAAATTGGCGCGTGCGCATAAAAAAAATGCCGTCATTGTTGTGGGAGGCGTGAAATTATTTGAAATTCGCACAATCGTACCAGGACTTTATGCGATTGAAGGAGATTGTTTGTTTGCAAAAAATGGTCAACGACCTCGTAATGGAGGTATTTTTTCGTGAGCATCGTGCTATACCTGTTTTATTAAAAAAAAAATATTATCTTAACTGTTATAGAATCTTCTTTCATTAGTTATATAACAGTATTTAACTCTTAATTTAATTTGTAACATAGAGTTTTTCACTAGCGTAAGGTTTTGAACCCATTCCACTCAATCAAAACCAAATGAGTGAGCAAATTCGTACCAGGGTGACATGAATGGCTAAGAAGTTGATATACCTACACAATAACAATCTATTTAGGAAGTTGGCTGATATTACAGGTAGATAATTTGTAGGTATATATACTTCGCAAAGCGTTTAGGTCGCTTGATGACGATGACTCATTTTGGCAGCCGGTTTTCGTGGAGGCGGTGCCGATTCGCGATACGCGATAGGTAATACACTCGTATGTATATAACGATTCGCACACATCTACATTGTTTGGCTAAGATAAGGAGCGCTTCTGATGCCCTGGTATAATATCATGACCTACAATGTTCTGCTTTTTCTGGTATTGTAGTATCTAACCAATTGTAAAATGAGACGATCTGAGAATTTAAGAGAGTATTTTTAATTAGTTAGGTAGGTGACTGACAATTTACCTGTTGGGTATGAAGATGAAAATAGATAAATTATAACTAGTGGTAATAATTTAATCATTTAAACTACACATGACGCAAAAAGATATAGGTGTGTGCATTGTATTGCTATATTTTAACACACCTAAACCGATTTTACAATTAGCCATCGAGGCTACTCAGTATTTGAGGCCAAGGTTTTACCGTTTTTAAGTATAAAATTATATAAATTAGTTATCTACAAAGATACTTCAAAAAATTCTAAAATAACCAGTACCGTTTTATGATAGAGTTTTAATATTTCATGGCGTACTTAAGTTCCTGAGTAATTCTCTAAATTATGCATACGAATTTAGTTAATTTATTATTAGCTTAATAAAGTAACTAATCTAGAAAGTGTTACCGAGTTCAAAAAGAAAATCAAAACTTTTTTTGAAGTGAATGCTTTTTATTGTTTAAATGATTTTATGAATAAGACATTGTTGGAATTCTCTTCTGACTCGGACTGCTCCTAAGACATCTAACCTAATATTATATAAAATTTGACGCTATTTCTCCTAGAATATTTATTTTAATTTTGTAATTTTTTACTTCTTATTTATTTTTTACCAATTTATATTTTAAGACATCTTAATTAATTCGATTTTAGTAACTAATAATATTGTAAAAACTGACATGCCTTGTATTACAGTCAATTGTGATAATGTGGTAAATAAATGAACTGAACTAATACTGATCCTCTGTGGTCAATAGTTTTCTTGGCTATTAGCTGCATTCGTCGAACGAGTAATTTCTTATCCAAGGTAATTTATTTAACTTTTTAAATAAACCCGTTGTCAAAGACGCGAAAAACCGATATCTAGTAGCTGATACTCTATTTATCGATAGACTACGTGGGCCGTTGCGTCCTCGTGACCAAAATACGCAGCTTGAATAATTAAACGCAGGGCCGCTACTGGCCACCCCAACTCAATACTTTCAGGTTTGTCAATTAATTACGATACACCGCAAACTACATTGATGAAATAAATGAAATGTAAGAATTTTCAGTCACCAGTGAAAAGGTGAGGCTATAAGCCTCCTGTAGCTGCCATTATGTATATATATTTTAAATTAAAATGGATCTTAAGCTCAACATTCACGTTCCATCAGGTCTGGTGACAGCGATACAACTATCAATAATAATAATAATAATAAAAAATCTCTATAGATTATACAGGTACAGGTACCGTTTAACTTAATCAAACCTACATTATGATTACGAGTGTCAGCTAAAATCCTAATATTTTACATACTGCCTACCGATTGGCTAATGAATATTTTTTCTAAAACATGGTTTTCTGTGTAATAATCCAAAAAACCTATTTTAAGTCCAACAGAAAATAACAGTTAGTAAATTGTTATCGATTCACAAAATGATAAATTATTTTTTGTACATTGATAACTGATAATTATAGATGGATGTTTCGGCATGGTGCGTCGAAGTTTCACCGACTATTTGTCTTCCACACGCAAATGTGGCGGGGTATTAGTGTGAATAATTGATAGGTGTCATTTGGCAACCCCCTGGCCACCCCACGCTGGCTCGACCTCGTGCCACTACACTCAACACTACTGGAACGGACGAGTCCTCGTCTGATTAAGCCTTGAGGTTTTTCTTGTAGATATATTGGATACCCCTCTGTACTTAAAAAATAAAGAAATATTATTTAAATCGGAGAGATTTTGAAGTTTTTATAAGCAATCGGCAATATTGAAAAAGGTCTTTACATGTTTTAGGTTACTACCTACTTATGTGTTTTATTTGGAGGTTATCAACTCTCCACGCCACGAAAGGATGTGGTACCCTGTACGCACTTTGTGGAGGTGGTGGCGGTCGGCTGATGCCCCACATCGATACTTCATACATTATTGAGTAGTCGCGTGCTACCTCCCAAATTTCCAATGTTTGCGATTGATGTGTAGATTGACTTTTGTCATTTACCTCGGCCATGTCAAACAGTAAAATGTTTTCTATGCCCTCTCCACAAATTGTGGCCGACATTAATGGACATCGTTTTGTGTATCTACGTACTTTCTTTATATCTGATTGGCACGGTGATGGATGAAAACCAGTGTGTTTTCTATGCGTGATCCATTTACGAAATTCGTTTACGTGACTTTCTAGTAAAGGTTACCAAACCATTTGCGATGTACGCACGATAAGACATTTGAGATTTTTAAAGCAATTTAATTAATTATTGACACAATATTATTTCGTATCATAGACCGATAACGAAGCAATAGCCGAATAGAAAATAGATGGTATCTATTATTGCATTTCTTTCGTCTATTATTTCTAATAACTGTAAATATATCGGGTTGTGTAAAGTTTTGCGCAAAGATGTTAAAACCCGCTCATACAGTTTTGCTGATAAGAGATGTGCAACATTGTGCAAAGGGGGTGAAAGGTTTGGAATCATAAAAGCGGTGCCTTTGCCCACCATGATATAAAATGTCGGCACCTTTGTATTGAAGCGCCAGTACTATTTTCATATTTAGAAAGTTTTATTTTGACGAAACAGTTAGGTCTTTTGTTCAAAAATTAGCAATCTCTGAAAAGGATTTGTGGGCGAACAATTTCTTTAAAAAATCGCACAATGCGTTAAAAAGTTTGGAGTATTCACTGAGGGCGTCCGTCGGTTGCATTATCAGTAGTGATAACAATACCTACATACCTATTACCTACTCTTGCTTGATCTTCTGAGTATCTGTTGAAGGCTGTTGTAGGTATTGTAAAAGCACGTGTATTAATACTTATTGTTAAAGCGGGTACGACTGGTAGGTATACCTAGGTCTGGGTATAGGTGATTCACGTCTTTGCAAATAATATGCGAACAACGAACATCAAAATGTGTTTTTCATGGTAAGGTCTACCATTGTTTTAAATGTACCTACACACACAAAGATAAAAATATTGTTGTTTTTAGATATCCATAATCTAAAACTGATATTATGTCATATTCTACGTGGTTCTTGCTAGACAACAAGCAGTTAGTCAGTTTAAGCATGATTTATGACGTTCTAAAAATCATCTTCAATAGATGCAAAGACCTGTTTACTTTACTATTTAGTAGATTAGTAATGACAAAGGTCCTGCTGAAAATATCAGAACATTTTCTAACGGTCTTCTACAGTCTAAGCTTATAGTTTTTTTTTTATTACAAGGAATTATTTAGGACAAATTTTATGTGTAAAGTGCCGATATTTCCATTTACGGAATAAGTATATCCGTCAAATACTAAACGAGATAGGTAGGTAGATATATTTTACAGATTCTTGTAAGGTCCTAGTAGTGTGCCGTTTATTTTGACAATTAAAACGATGTCAGTGTCATTCTAAAGAGAGAAATGCCCCTATTATTCTGAACCATAATATCACTTTAAAAGTGTCCTATCATGCGCCACTGTGAGTGTGTGAGAGTTTTAAATGGTTTAAAACCAATACACACATACCATAGTATTCGTGATAAATAGAGACGCGTGAAAATACTTCACTTATCTTAGAGCAATAACTTCTTCTATTCCGATCCACTTACTCCGAGGGAGAAAGGTTGTTAAAACCATGCTGGCTTTAATAAACTAAGTACCGTTACGGTCTCCATCTTCAAATAAAAGAGAAACACCACAACCCTTTACGCGTATTTTCTGCGGAGAACAGCGCAATTTTTATTATTTTACAACTTGCCTTCAATATTGCAGAACTACGCAAAGACGCCGACTCTGATGGCTAAATAAAAGGGTACAATAAAAACAAACGGAAAGGGTTTAAACAATACTGAAAAATTACGCAATGTTCCCAGTTTTATGAGCAAAAAAAAACTACTTCGCAGGTACGAAATAGGTCTTTTGTTGAACCGAGCGAGGGTTAGGCGGTGTGGCGCAACAATGTGCTGCAAAATTGAGAACCATTCAACAGTGTAATGACACTGTATGCAAATAAATGCAAATCTTTTTATGATGGCCCTTTCATAGAGTCTATTGGAGGGCCCACAATGAATGCTCAGCGCTACCGGATCCAATTATTGTTGTTGTAAACAAATTATCGATTCCTTGTAAATTCTTTGCGATCGGAAATTAAAACGTCTACGGCCCAAAGTTTAAACAAAGTAAAGATCATTTTACTTTCAGTACATTTTGTAAGTAATTAGCTCTACAATTTATTTAGGGTTTATTTAGGTATTATATTTCTCATTAATAAATTTTAAAAGGTAAATACAATACTGTTATTTATTTATTAAAAAATACTTTCACATGCACACATCATATTATAAGCGACAACACTTAAAATCATATCGTATTTGTGCCCCTTTGAACTTGATCTTTCTATCAAGTGTGTGCTACGAACTCAAAAAATTATATCAGCGCGTTCGTCGCTGCATTCCATGCTCACACACATACATACTTACATAAATAATGCAATTTGTCACAAATAACTTTACGCATGTGTGAGTTGCACGAAAAGTAACCATAAAGCCCGTCATACACGTTGCTATTATATATTAATATAAATTACAGTAAGGCATATTACGATGTATTTTTTTATACAAATATTCAAGTGACCGCACACGCAGCTATAATATAGCTACATATATTTCTATGACGTCACCAACTTATACCGTAATTTATATTACGCACGGCATATTATTATAGCTACGTGTGTGACAGGCTTAAGAAGTACATAGCTAAATTAACTAGAGAAGGCAGTTTTTTTTCAACTTGCAAAAGATTTGAACGCGTTCGCCAAATAAACTTCTAATGTATAGTTATTTGTAATTTTGAGTCTTGAGTTCAATATACACATACCTACCCAAAAATGTTTTTACCTGCAATAAGTAGGATTTAAATTTCTATTTCTACCAGCAAATCGTGAAAAGTACAACAATAAAGCAACCTGTCGCCATAACTGTATATTACCATCAGATCAGATTGGGTTTTAAAACTATTACCAGAACAACACAACCGCAAACCTTAAATTGTTTTTTGAGAGATCAAAATATCAATTATCATAGCAATATGGATATTTCTAAGAAACATTACTTACTTATTTTGCCTAAGTTCAAACTGAAAAGTTAATTTTCACATTCCATGGGTAATGGCGTTGCTCATAATTGATGTATGGTCATGCTTCATGAACTGTCTACGCATCGTGTGATATTACGAAGGGTACATTGTAGTTCTAGGAGGCATTTAATCTATCAGCATTCACAAACACATCTTTGCGGCGCGGGCGCAGTAACACACACATGCACGTATTTTGTGAAAGGGCCCTACCATTGTATTAAAAACATCCACACTTCACGAAAAACGAGTAGTAGCCTATTATCGAATAAAATATTCAAACAAAAACTTATCTACATTTATTCTTGGACATATTCACAACTTCACTTACAGGTAGATAAATAATAAGCTCATAAACAATATTTACCTATATTTCAATATTTTGAACTATAGATTATAAATGATAATGCTGTAACAAACACGGTTCTTTCAGATAATTGCGTTCGTTTTTCAATGTTTTGAAACACAAATGTAAAACTCACAGCTGATTCAGCGATCGCTTGAACGAATTGTGTTCCTAGTTAATTCAAAGTGTAGATCTCATATATTTTTCACATACTGAATGCCCTCTAAATTTTTTATTTATCCCTATCTACGGCCGGAGTTGTCAAGACGGTGTCGATATCATGTTAGGTTCCATGGTAGGGGTATCTCGCCTATACCCACACAAGGGATTGGCTAGACACAAATATTGCTTGCCATGCTAATGCAGCGGAGATTGGGCAGGTCGATGGCCGTTCCCGGACGTTGAAGTCATTCGGCAGAACCCGCCGCGTCCACCCTCGTACTTCTCCCTCCGTCTTCAATCTATCTCTGAGCATTATTTGTTTGTAAATTGTCTTGTAGAAATTGTGGGGGTCAACTCTTTTCAGCGTTTTCTCTGGAAACGGGAGTAGCCCACTTTTTTGTATATAAAGATTTACCTGCTTAGATCGTAAGATTAAAAAAATATATTTTCGAGAAACTTTCATTTTTTTAAACAAATTAAAACATTTAAGCTTTGTTAATATTTTTATTCTAATATTCCCTACAGGTTCGTTACTTAAAATCAGTAGAGAACTGACCTAAAACTTTCTTAACACTCCCTCACAACACAAGAGTCGTAAGTAAGTACCTACCTCGTGAAACTATTATTTTTCCCTACGTAAAACGCAGTATGGCTATGTTAAATTTGGTCGCTGGGCCGCATCACTGGGCAGTGACCTTGAATGGTGCGCGGGCGCATAGTTTAGTTAGACACACACACGCACATCCCATGCCTCTAGCTAGCTGCTCTTGAGCATGTGAGTGTGCAAGAGGGCTGATTATCGTATCATATTTTAGTGATTAATAAAATCGTTGGTGTGCATTGTGTTTGCTATAGGTAAATAATGCATATGAGTTGACTTCCGATATTTCGGCACAGTTGCATGCACCATGATCATGGTTGAACTCCAAAATTCAGTAATCATGGTAAATATCCCGTTGTTTTAAAAATAATGCATAATACAATAACGCAAAGAGAACTGTTGGCCTACCATGAGCTTCATATGGTTATGGTTATGGCTGTCAAAATTGTGTCAACAGTGTCAACACATTCAAACCCAAGAAGAAAATGAATGTGTGGGTCAGTCTATCTGTACACAATTTGACAGCCATAGCCATAACCATATGGAGCTCGTGGTAGCCCTGCTGAAATTAATATCTCTTATGTATTTATCTAGAAGCGATAACAACTAGGTAAGTAGGTATATATATTTCAGACTAAAATTATAAAAATATTTATGACAATAATCATTATTTAGTTTTTGTTGGAATTTCAATTTACCTTGCCTATAACGATATTTCGAGTAACAGCGCCCAAAAAATGTTTGTGATGTGGGCGTTTTGACAAGAGAAAATATCCAAGACGTCCGCGTCGCGTTGCCGGCGCATAATGGATGCATAATCATAATTGTGTGCCGAGAAAGTGCATCGCTGCACTGACTTTCCCTCGTTCATCACGCGGCTCTCACCTAGACCCTAATACCGTATATTAAACTATCAAGCTGACATTTATCTCTGCGTACGTTCTATTTAATGGAGCTAATACCATACGTTACTGTTCCTGCTAGCCAGTTGAATTTGACAGTAAATCTGCTATTTCATGGCTGTCTACACATTTAAAAGTGGCTGCTTGTTTGCTTCAATTGAACGGCTTCAATATAAAACGTGTCTATACATATAAAAGCACATAAAGGGGCTGTTTACAATAACCACACTTGGTTTCATGTAACAGAACTTCCCTTATAGGTATAGGCGTGCCATGCATCGGTAAGGTGCATCCTGCGAGCGGGTGGAGACGGCCAAAGCCAATAGACTAAGCGGTTATTTCGGTATGCACATTGCATGCAGCGCTACGCACTTGCCACTCGAAATAGTCAGGTCAGGGACCGCGAGCTGGCTCGATCCTGCCCCAAGGTCAAGTCTCTGCAGTCGCCACAGACTATGGAACAGTGTGACGTAGTCACCTCCCACACCTCTCCCCGTACCCCGGACGACGTCGCGTCTATGCGTTTATATAAACGCATTGCCAGTCACGAATATCCAGCCGTTGACATTTATGTATGTATATAAATTTCAATAAGCCACTGCGAGTAAATAAAAGGGAACAAAACTTACATATAATATATCGAAGCCTTTCTGTGTTGTAAAAAAGATAGATATTGCAAACATACGATAAACAATCCAAAAGTATGATGTAGTTCTTATCGAAGCAACTGTTGGCGAACGTGACCCACCAACTTCTAATCGATTCTTAATTGCGAATAGTCAATTAAAGTTTCGAGATAAAACTGCGATGTGCGCAGCTCAGACCACGAACTTTGCGATAAAGATAATAGGCACTAGGTATGACACAACCAGAGCGGAACTATAATCTAACTTAGATATATAAATCAATATATTTTTACGCCTTTAACAAAGCATTGTCTCGTAGATCACGCACGTCAGGAAATGCCCTACGATGCACTGCCCTGCGTCTATCAACTTGAGGCATACAAGTGTAGCCTCATGTGCCAGTAATTTCACCGGCACTCCACACTTCAAAGCACAGCAATGGTGCTTCACGGCAAAAATAAGCATGGTGGTATTTAGCACTTTCCCGGACGAAGAGCTCTACAAGAGGAGAGAGAACCTAACATAATATAAGAGCTAAGCCGAAGACTTTTTTTTATGAAAATATCCAAGAATTGTTCATGGCTGACAAAGTACAAAAAAATAACAGTAAGCTCACATTGATGCAACTTCAACAGTTTGTAACAGGATTCCCCCCATATTGGTTAAACATTTTTAAGGCTTCAGCTTCCCTTCGGTTGGTCATCGACACCGCGGATGGGGCAAAGCCAAATGCCACCAATGAAATAGATGAGGTAACCTGAATAATGCTGAGTGATAATAATCACCAAAAATTTTATCAGTAATTCTTTAATCAAGTATTTTTTTAAAGCGCTGCTTTTATTTACTTACCAACATCATTGAAGGCAATGATCAATGACTTTATTCATGCTTATTTCAACCAACAACCTTTTCTGCTACAAAAGTAGGTATGCTTGGCAAATTATAAGCGATAAAGTTTTATTGTATTTTGATTTAAACTTATTACCTCCTCCAATCTCTCTCTCTTAAACATTCCAAGAAATCATGTGTGCTTACATGTTAAAAAAAGAACTGGGGGATATCTTCCATGCCAGGGAATTAAAGCCTTGCTTGAGGCTATTTCTTTTCCTTTTTAATTTGCTGAAACCCACACAAACAAACTGAGCTCACTACAATTAATTATCAATTTAAATTATTTGAGCATATCCTTCAAAGAACCAACCTACGCTACCAAGACGTAGAACATTCGAGAAATTCCATCAAAGTTATCATAGAAGCCAGGCGAGATCGAGGCGTCCCGAATGTTAGCGAGGACATTGCACTTTTGCCTCGTCCCTCGCCTTGGTCCTTCCCTCCCCCGCTGCCGAAACTCACTAACCAATCCTCCTCCGACCGGATTTTACTATTTAGTCACCACTGGAATGTTTATTTTATGGACGAAATTGACTCGGCTTTTTACATTGTGTCAGTCAAGTTGAGCAGCAGTAGGTACTAATACTTACTTCCTAAGTACTAATACTAGAAGCAAGCTGCACTAGCTGCTTGTCTTTGACTGTACCCTTGTTACTACAAATGTTATTATTATGGCTTAATTTGATTTTATTACGTAGATGTTCATGTTCACAAACACAGACATGTTGACAAAATGGGTTTTTATGTAAAGTTTTTAGTACATCGATCATCAGATTATCACAAATCATTGATTTGTATTGGCTGTTTAGGATTAGAAAAAGATTTACATTGAACCCATGAATTTTTTGGACATACATAATATTTTTTATTTGTATTTTGAATAATTAAACTCAATCCAAATATTTTGTTCCTGTTAGTATAATTAACATTCTTAGGTTACAAAATAAAATGATATCCTGGCTCCTATTTTATAAACAAAGTTTACCAAATGGTATAAGATGGCATCAAACGGAAAGTCGGCGGGTTGAATGCAGTCGCAAGCGCAGTGCATCCCGTTACTCGCTCGCTATGTATTACATAACAATTATGAAATGCTGTACCGTCCGCAGAATCAATAGCCTCAGTTCAGGCAAGTTATATCAAAATAACATGGTTGAAAAATATGACTATGGGGATAATTTTGCAGTGTGTGGTGTGGTGTACATTGAACGATTGTATGGATAATCGAAGAGCTCCTACCGGACACTTAGAAAGCTTCTTGTTTTCATATAAAAATGTAGTACCTAAGTACACCGCACCACACAAATTCAAAAAATCAAAGGATTAACTCATGCTAGGCTCTCTGTACACTGTACATACGTGGCTGTATCGGTGCGGAACGTTTTGCTCGCTCAGTCAATTACGCGTATAGGTACATACGAAGCAATTAAAAAGTAGTTTTTGTGAAAGTAGACGTTCTTTCTTCTGTCGGTACATGCGCTGGCGGGCGCGTGGTGACCAAGCCTGCCTCAACAGGCGGCTTGTTCGGCGCGCTCGCGCAGACGTCACGTCGGAGCTTCCTGGTGATCATTAAAACTATAGGGAATAATAAACATCATGTGTACGTATCTATAAAATAATACAGGCTTTCTGAAAAGATGGCCTATTTAAATCCACGTTGATCAAAGCTATGTCCTTTGGAGACTCGCTTTAAATATTTATGACAATCGCGCTCAAGGTATCCTATGATTTTTTCTAAAGACGCATATTAGGAACACAAAAAACCATTTATGGTTTCCGTTTTTAGTTCTTGACAATTCAAATTTGATAAACAAGAAACGTCTTTATTAGGACTTTACTAAAATATAGGCAACATTTCTGAGGAATTCTTACACGGAAACATCCATGCATGATTGACCCAAAGTTTCGTCACGGGCTCAAAGAATAGCTACTTTTGATGTTACAGGTTATTTATAAATAAATAAATTCTTCTTTTTATCGTGTCACTGTTTCTTGACGAACCAGTGTGGTGAAAGGATTTCAAGTGCGCCTAAGAGAGGGCCTTTCGTGCACTCGACACGAAATAAATAATTATTGTGGACAATCCACAAAACGCTATCTAATTAACCCCAACGCTTGCACTATGGGAACCTGATAGTTGATATAATACTTACATACTTTTTAAAAATGTAAATACATACTTGGAATACAATATAACACACAGACACAAATATTTGTTTTCGGTGGAGATCGAATCCACGACCAACGGCGCAGAAGGCAGAGCTCTAACAACTGTGCTGAGAGGCCAGTCAGTCAGATAATATATATAACGCATGATAGACAACACAGTTTAATTTAATTTAATTTTAGGTAAGACACAAATTAAATTTTATATTAACTAAAAGTATATTGTTATAAATAAGTATGTATGAGATGTTTAAAAATGTGAGAAGGTACTGTGGATACAATGTTAGGATAGATAAATACAGTAAGTATAATTTCATAGGATAAAGAATGAACTTACATAAACATACAGAGGATCCAAAATACTAATCCCTCACGCCGATTCCCCTCGATCTTTAGTCATTGATCATAAGACCGAGATAGTGATTATAGACTTTAGATCTGAAGACCTCGACAGATGACACATCACGAATAATGATGATTTCGGTTAGACAAACACGATATACACGATGTTTGTATAACCCTATTGGACCTACGACAACACTGTCTAATGTAATGTTTGGAAACAGTGTAGTGATAGTGTTATCACGCAAATTGTTCCAAGCAAATCGCTAATTGGAGGGCATGTTTGCCAACAAAGATAAACGACGACGGCCTCTCAGAGCCTTTAATCTTTGAAAGTTTACTGGATTTTACTAAAGAAGCGTTAATAGTATTTACAAAATATATGAAGCAGTTGAACTGTCAGACCGTTGACAACGATAGGAATATATAGCAATATCTGATCCGAAGACGAGACATATATAGGCCCGTATTCAGAAACAGTGTTTGAGTCTGAGTCGAGCCTCAAGCACTTTCAAGCATATAGATTTTTTGACAGTTCTCCATTGAAAATTGACAAAAACCTATGCTTGAAGCACGAGCACGGGCCTATAAGTTGACTTTTAGTTTCCAAATAAGCTTGAAATATGCAAATAAATTATGATCGTGAATTGTTGCTTCTCGTCTCTACACGAATAAAATTGAATAAACAAAATGATCAAAATCGAAATGATATTCGAGACCATAATTTCTCTGATTATTCCTCCCTCGTCCATACCCGGATGAGGTACAAGTAAAAGAAAAAGAGTTTTATAATTATATTTAGCAGCCCCTGTAATTACAGCGTAGGTTTCCTTAATTACAACCCCCAATAAAAAGATTGGTGCTTCCTACTTCCCACGTGAGGGTACGCATATGACATGTGCACTATCAGGCTTATTATTTTTAGATAAACAAGCATACCATACCTAATACCTATTACGAGTAGTTTAATTTAAAATAAATGCTGTTGGGTACCTACCCAACAGCATTTATTTTAAATTAAACTCCCTAACCTCTATTAGGTTAGGGAGTTAGTTAAATGTGAACTTATCAAGCGATTTCATTTTTTATACCTTTATTTATATGATGAAACTTACAATTATGTATTTACAAAATGTACAAAATACACAAAAAACTGTTGAGATATCTGCAGACCATTAAAAACTATATAGAGTTATCTCAACTGATACAAGTCAGTGCCAGACGGAAGCGTCCTCAGGACGCTGGCGGGATTGCCACGCTGAATAGCAATGATAATGCGATTTAATAATTCTTTGAGTTTTTACCCCATAAAATAAAATGTGATCCGTGATGCTGTAACATAATTTATGTTCAATGCTATGATGAAAGTTAAGAGTTGCATACATTCTTAGTACAGCCATCTGTACCTTGCCTAAGTACCTACTACCAAAGATGATTGGAGTCCTATAAGATTGTGTTATAATCTGGCAATATACTAAATCTTCTCTCTTCATATACTAAGTCTTTTGTTTCGTTTTGATTTTCATCAATATTCGTTGTGAGGCTAAAAAAATCAAACTTTATGTAAACGCACTGCATGCATGCAGAAAAAATTCTAACAATTTCAGTAACGAGTGGTCGGTCTACAGTTTTGACCATGAACATAAAATACCTATTTCCATAGGATTCAATCAATATGATACAACTCATTAGTCCCCGGTACCTATGCATCTACACATATTCTTCAATTCTATTTCAGTTTCAGAATTAATTTCCCATCCCTTGCCCGGTTCATGTGTCATCAGACTCATCAGTCATCACTTCCTCAACGCATAAGTAATAAAAGGTACAAATAAATGTATAAAGTTCCGGTATTACGTGACCTGCTGGTCTATTTCAGTAATCTCCTTTCAGTGTGTACTCATCCTTATTCTGTGGAGATCCTGTACAGACAAGTATTCGTTTCAGGGTGGCGATGGCGGGGGGTCGATCAACATTGATAACGGCTTGCGTCACTTCAATTAAATTCTATATTTGAATTATCGTGGTTGGCTGTCTTGTAGTCATTTTTAGTGTTTTTTTAAACAAAAAATGTGAGTTGTTATCAATAATTATTATACTGAAAAGAAAATAACTTAAACTATTCTAATGCCTTGTTTTGATAATGCAAGGCACGGTTAGGCTCTGCATTATGTAAAACATAGACTTGTACAGCCTATTAGTAAAAGCCAAACAATTGTTAAACCTTGAGATAATCTATTAATGAAAAATTAACAGAGGTAGGTTTTTATAGAGTAGGTAATTTTATTTAATGAACGCAACGGGTCGGTGACAATATTTAAATAAAATGACAATTTTGATTTAAATAAATCAATTTATTGTAAGTAGGTATACTATTATCGGATAAAAAAAGTGTATAATGACATGACAGCGGACAGGGTGTCAGGCCGATCATTGAACCTCATTGTTTTGCTTTGCAAAACATCACCACCATTTGCATATCAACTCGATTTATAATAAGAAATCGCAAAATTAACATGCTAATGTATGACAATGGAGTGACTTTTGCACTGTAAGCGTTAAATATTCATAATAGCAGGTAGTTCAACCCGACCAAAGTTCAATCACTCATCAATCGCTGTAAAAAAATGGGCTTAAAGTTTCAAGAATTAATACCTAAAAAAAGTAGGTACATTTCATTTCCTAATAAATACATTCAGCCTCAAACTATGCAAAGTTTATTAATAATTATGGGCATTCGAGGAGTAGAAGATAGATCAAGTTTTCACTGCCTGGCCTGATATCTTCATTAAACATGTATGTATACGAAACCAAAAAAAACCTGAATACTGCGCGAATTTATAAAAAGCAGTTTTGAACACTTCAACGGTTAATCTCTCAATGTACAAAATGTTTTCTTTGTATCAGTATTGCTACGTGGATGATTCCTTAAATGCTAATTTTCAGGATGAGTATAAAAGATACCGCTTCACAAAAAAGCCATCGAATCTTCGTTAGGTCAGAGGTGGTCAACGGATGGACCATAGATAAGACGTTTGAATAAATCATTCACCCTTTCGCAACTAGTTTATGATGTCGAATTGTCTAGAACACGAGATCTTACAATAATAAAATTGAAAAGTCAAATAGTATTTATTTATTTTATTGGTACACATTGGTGTTAGGCACAATACAAACATGTTCATAATAATTATCCAAGTTACTTTTTGAATTTATTTAATTTACAATCAGCAGCAGATTACTTTACTTAAATGTATTTCAAATAAATTACAATATAATAAGCCACACGTTTTTTATAGCGTTCTTCAAAGTTGACTACCTATGTTTTTTCGCATAGTTCAATGTCAACTCAATACCTAGCTTTCCGGATTCCGCTCCGGTCGTACAGTAGGTCCCAGGAGGTCAGCGGTCAGCGGTCAGGGGTGGCCAACGGCTGGACATCCCGAGGGGTTGCGAATAATAATGGGTGATAGTCGAATATTAATCAAAGAAGGTTTCAGGTGGTTTAATTTCAACTTTAGTGTTCATTAATCAAGCGATTGAAGATAGTCAAAATTTGTCAAACAACTTGGCTTCTTTGTTCTTACTGTTCATAATAACAAGATCGCAAAAATCGTGCTAGCTCAGTTCGGTATTGGTCGAGAATTTAAAGCAGTATTATATTTTAGCCACTTTTATTGGTTATCAGTTCTATGGAGGTCAAATTATCGCAGTGCGCTCAAACTAGGTCAAACGTTTCGAACGTTGCTGATTGGTGAATGTTACGAAACTTATAACTGTAATCTGGTGATAAAAAATATCAGTACATAATAAATCTATTTCTGGGAGTAAATTGTACATAGTTACATGAATGTCCCTGCATAAGAAGAAGAAGAGGAGTACATGACTAGTCTTTTATTTTGATACAAAAATAGCTTAGTATTTGTGACAGTAAATGAAATTCCCCCGGGCCACGCCGCCCCAGGCCTTGTCTGGCTGTTTGAATAGGTCATTTTGGCAAGTATCGAACGGTAGATATGCTGACATTATTATTTATTTCTGGAGAACTTTTTTTTAAAATAACAGATATTTCCTCCATTTAAAGGACTCTTGAATGGGCCAATGTGGGGGCAAATCTTAAGCCTTGTTCACCACCTCTTATTATTAAATGACAAGCGAGCTCTACAGTAACCTGATCTAAATATAGCGCTGGTGGTCTAGTTGAAGCGGCCCGCCTACCGAACCTAAACTTGTGGGTTCAAATCCAGTCTACATGACATGGATTTGAACCCACAAGTTTATATCCAATGAGTATTTCTGTCCAAAAATGTATGTGCACTATGCCAGTACTTTCAAATGGTCAAATGCCTTTTTGAGGCGCACTTAAACCCTTTAACCAAACTTGGTTCGAAAGAACCAGTGACAAGATAAGAAGAAGAATACTGCTTACGATATGCCTTACAATAACTTTATTTATTTATTTATTTTATTTTTATTTTTAGGTAATATATGCCATAAATATGGATTTTTTTTGAAACATTCATACTCATCGGAAGGATGAAGTTCAAGTTCCCAGTCCCAAGAGGTCAGCGGTCATCGGTCAGGGGTGACAAACGGCTAGCCAATGTCCAAACCTCCACTTGCAGTTTTTTTGCGCAGGTAACCCTAACCTGTGTAGTTCCCTGCACAATAGAACACCGACTATATTATGCAAACCACTAAAAAAACATGAGCTGAGTTTGATGAGAAAATTTGCAATCACTATGGGCTTGAACAAGCTAATTTATGAACGGTGTTATGGGGGTGGATAAAATATTATAACTATATTATTATAAAATATTATAGCACAGAAAAAATACGGTAAAATCCAAGGTTTTACAAAAAAATACCAGTATTAAGAAATTGTATTATTGTAATATTCTTTTATTAAAAACATGTTTACCTATAAATAAAGTCGTGAATATGAATATTATAAAATGTTGCTGTAATAATTGTTTTTTTGGCAAGTTCAAAGCCATCACAAGAACAGAATAGTAAATAGGTAGTATATACTCGTGAAAGGATTAGGTTCAAGTTCCCAGTCCCATGAGGTCAGCGGTCAGGGCCAGGGGTGACCAACGGCTAGCAAATGTCCGAACCTCTCGCGAATACTTTTTTTTCGAATCGAGTCACCCCACACCTGCAGAACTCTTATTAATTTGCATAAAGCAATGCTCAAACAATAGAATATTTTTTTTTTAAATATAATATATATTTTAGTTTTAAGGTATTTATGCTATGGGCCCTGTATTTTTGTACTTACTATGTTGCCTGAAATAAATAAATTTATTATTTATTATTATTATTATTTTCGCAATTCGTTGAGCAATTTCGAACCATTTTTGGCAGAAGATGAATAGGGGTGCTAATGGATGTTGTAAAGATAAAAATATCGCGGAATTTGAACTTTGAAGACAAAGAACACACACCTAAAACAAATTCCTGTCCAGTTATCAATATTTGCTTCTCCGTTTTTGCAATGCGTACGGAGAAAATATTGCCTTTTGCAAGTAACTTTTTTTAAATAAAATATGCTCAAAACATGGTGTGAAAAATGGAGGTGGCCTCCTCTGTTTTCATAAAAGCATATGAGTAAAGAATTTTATCAAAAAAGTGGGGATATTAAAAATATGTCTGAAGAGCCAGGTGTGTCGGTCCGTTTGTCACCTATGACCCAGGATTGACCAGTGTCCTTACTGCCCCTTGGCCAATACAAAGATTAGCAAGTTCATAGACGCGTAGCCTTGATAATGAACGTTTAACTGGATTTTTGAACAAGTAAACATGTTTTGAGATGAAAGACGTAAGTATCATTTCTTAGCTTTGCTATTTTAGAGGAAAATAAATGTTCTGATTTACAAAGCGTTTGTTTGTTTTTCATTTGAATTCATTATCTACAGTAATTAAGAAAGTATGTACCTTCGTACCAAGGTTGTAGTGTTTCTCTTCTCATTTAACTTTGGCACTAAGCCATAACTAAATATTTCAGAACTGTAAAAATGTTCGTGTTCTTTTTGCTCGTTGGACATCGAAAGCTAAACAAAAGTTTAGGCAAACACAATAAACGTCACATCCAATTTAACAACGCGTTGCAGTCACCGGACATTGGTCAGCACTACGGTATTTTTATTTACTTTAAGCTTATTAAACCCTTTTTTTGTGTTCATTCTGAAGGGTAATTAATATGGTTTGTATTGTGCAAAATCGCCAGCTTTGTTCCTTGTTTCACGCATTGTCTGACCAGTGGGGATTTCTTTTGTCCGGATTTGTTTAGTCAATCATTAGCCCAGCAGTGGGCAGTTTGGCTGACCGTTTCTTAAGTTTATTCTCACATGTATAGCAGGGCCCGCAACCGTTATAAGGATAAAATATCGGATTTCCCACATTGTAGAGTCGACTGACAAATTTAGTTTTGTAGCATATTTTTAGATTGTTAGTGGTACTATACCTAAAGTAAGTATGTTCTAAGAAATGTTCTGTTGCCAAGAATGCAAAATATTATTAGAAAAAGTTTAAGAGCTTAACAGACCTTATTACATTTGAAAATAGAACGTATGTATGTTTGTTTTTATTTCAAGGAAGTAGTTCTCAGTTCAGTAGTATTTTTTTTAATGTTTGTTATGTTATATCACACAACTTCGTCATTTGTGAACCGATTTAAATTTATTTTTGATCAGAAAGGATTTTTTTTGGAGTTAAAGAAATTTCTATGGAAATAATCTGTATCTAGATTATTTACGAGCCGTGTTGCAGAAATAACTTGGCAGGGCTTTTTTTTTGTAACGTCTTCTATCCTTTCATAATTTTTATTACGAAACAAATGTGCCACATTATAACAATAGCTGTGCTACCAGTGCAATCGTATGCAACTGACCAGCTCGATGCACCGCGGTGACCTCTGATCTCATGCGTTTCTTTGCAGCCGTTAAGCAATTGTGCGAGGACTGGTTCCGATTCAAAAAGTGTGTGAATCAATTCATCATAAAACATCTTTCACAAAAGAATTGCATCGGAAAACCGGACTTGAGAATTTTCGGGACACTTTTGCATAATTTATTTGTAATGATTATTGTAATGAGTATTAGATAACGAATACTGAAAACCTGGTATTTACAGAAAAAAATACCAAGCTACTTCGAAAACGAAAGACAAAACTTTACATAGAAAAGTCACAGCGATTCGCTATAACATTATATAAGTGTGTGTATTCGCGAATCGTATATCATGAGAGAGGAAGGAGGATCGCCCTCCCGCGGCCCAGCCAATAGCAGCGGCTGAAGCCGAGCGCGCAATGCGTGTCGCGAACACGGCGATATCGCGAATAAATTAGCACGAGGACTCGTTCTTATATACCCCTTGTTTATCTTATATTCCCCACATATACTTACTTCATACATCGACGCTTCACACACACAAAACAAATCTCTCATTGGTTCAATTAAATAATAAACAATAAAAAACTTTAGGTATGACTGACCACGTCGAAAACAGTGACGCATACGTACTGTGACGTCGGTCCAGAACCAAGATATCTCTTCCGTATCATGAAGCCTTGGTAGCACAACGCGTACGCAAAGTTCTTAGCATTGGTGCGTTCATCTACTAAGCATTCAAAATCCACATCGGCCGGAAGTACAAAAACAATGGCAGAGGGTTGGGTTCTATTAAGAAGCCGTTTAAATGGGTTTATTTCCAATGAGAAACGATTGTTTCTTAGCTTAGTTGGGGAAGCCTATGTTTAGCAATGGGTTGCGATGTGCGGGAGACTGCCAACCCTTCTGTGTAAAATACCTCGGTTTAAACGTTTAAAACACGTGTTTGCTTTTACATTGATCCCTGGAGGAGCGGTGACGGGATAACGCATGGCTTGTTACTGTAGTTAATTACAACCGATTTTTGTAAAAAACGGCTTCTAAAAACGTAACAAGATGTAAAGCATATTTTTTTTCAACATTGCCATTGGTTAATTTTGTCCTACCACAACCAAGTTTCATATGGCTTTTTGGTCAAACCTTGAATGGGCTATAAAAAAGGATATCCTTAAAGTAAAAAAGGCTTAAATACCTTTTTTAGATGTGTAATTACTAGGATTAGAAACGGTAGTAACTAGTGCTTGCACGTACCCGGGCTTAGCAACCGAAATTCATAATTAAATTATTCGAATAAATCGAATATTGCAGAAAGTTCTGCCGTAGCACACGCTGAGCACTACAGTTCTATCCAACTTTCTTGTCACATTTCAGTATAGGTAATTTAACTACCTACCCTTATTTCATCTCTAACCCCTTCATGATACTTGGCAAAAAAACCTCGAGGGGTTGCTGGATTAGCCCTGCTTGTGTAGAGCAAAAAAAAACACTGCACATGGGCGTATATCAATTAGCTGTCAGTTTGTCAACTCTTTGGCTATTAAGTTTCGAGAGGCTTGCAGTGGCGCCCTTTTTCTAGTATCTACTTAATTACTTTATATAAATAGATTTTAGCTTCAAGCGTTCAGCAACTTAATAAATGAGACAGTACTCGTAGCGAAAAAATAATTTTGGCCTTCGATCGAAACTACATCAGAAAAGAAAAAAGCTAAGGGAAACAAAATTAAAATGCAAAAATTGTTTATTCAGTTGCATAATAAGAATCACTTTGAAACGTCTTGAAGCTCAGTGAGGCCTAGAAGAACAGGTAACAAACTACGCCTTGGATCCTACCGTTTTTTTTGTATGACCTTTCTGTATGAAGTTCCCAGTTTCAGTTCAGTATGTTCTTGCAATTCTCCGTAATCTGTATCTGTGTATCAAAACAATAATGTGCGGAATCAAAAATAAAGAGTTACTCAGCTTTTTCATTATTTTTATATCAAGTAGCATCTCTTTTTTAATAAGTTCTATGCCGATTGAAAAATCACTTCTCCGAACAATGCACGGTAGTCAAAGCACAGAATAGTCAAAGGAAACGCCAGTTTTTATTCTTAAACAAAAACAACACCGTTATACTATTTGCTGATGAAATACGCGGATATTCTATTACCCCTTTAATGCAGTTGCAGAGGAAGTGTAGGTAAGTAGGTCAGACAGTACCTACATTGCACATGTTGTGAAAGCGGGGTAAAAAATACCCCTCTATTCGCTTTGTTTCGACTAAAAAACTTTGATTATTGGCTGCAATTTGTACCCTCAAGATGATTATAGAGCTGTAGTGGATTGGCGCTTTTGAGATATCATTGATGTTTATTAACCGGAGCTTTAGATAGATAGATTTACTCTTTATTTTTCACGAAGGAATAAATATAGAAACTATTAAAATTAACGAGTGCAATTCGAGGTCTTATCTCTAAATGTTGATCCCACAGAAATTACTAACTACAAATGACTAAAGATTGATCCCACAGAAATTTCGTCAAAACGGTTCGGTTTCGGTTCAGGGGTTTGGTCATGAAGTTTTTAAACTTATATTATTGTGTAGTAGGTAAGCAGTACTAATAAGTATTCTATAATCATGATCTGATTAATTGATGAACATTGCAAGATTGCAAACTTATAGGAGGCCAATATTATTTATATAAAGCTCAAAATACAATTCAACGCAATAGACTGAGTACCTTAAATTCTCGATAGGTATACTACTTGTATTACAAATGCGAAAGTTTGTATGTTAGTATAACTACTAGCATATCTTTTTAGACCGTCAAGCCCGACCGAAGCCTCGAGCAGATGCTAATATCAATAAAACAAAGATTTTTATATTTTTTTGTCTCGCTCTCTTAATATACTATTTTAACCCTTCCCGCGGTCTTGGCAGCCATTCTTTGCCCACACAAACTTTTTGTTCCATCTTTTTAAATGGCACATGCATGCATAGAGTTTTTTTAGAACGCGACCTATTTGGATAAAATGCAGTATCATCAGCCTACCTGGACCGTTTCGGTATCTTTTCTATAAATAAATCGTTCATAATCGATTAGATTGTAAAGTTTGGAAAAAGTGCCCTTTTTTATTGTTGCTTTGTGTCTTATAAGAAAATTATTAGTAACAAAAACAAAACATAATCTTAATCTATATTTATAAAAGAAAGTCGTGTTAGTTACACTATTTATAACTCAAGAACGGCTGAACCGATTTGGCAGAAAATTAGTGAGGAGGTAGCTTAGAACCGGGAGAAGGTCATAGGATACTTTTTATCCCGAAAAAGCAACGGGAACGGGGTGTTACGGGAACGGGCGAGCGAAGCCGCGGGTGGCCACTAGTATTAATGAATTGCTGTTCGTTAGTCTCGCTAAAACTCGAGAACGGCTGGATCGATTTGGCTAATTTTGGTCTTGAATTATTTGTGAAAGTCCAGAGAAGGTTTAAAAGGTGAATAAATATGTTGTTAAAAAACCGCGGCTTCGCTCGCTCGCCGCTTGCGGGCGCCCTAGCTAGTACTTAATAATTTGATTTTCATGAAAACAAGGACAACAACATTCTGTAAAGGCCTATAAGTTTAGATGTATATTTTTAGCAAATGAATATTCTGGCTTTGCGTTCAGCTATTTAAATTCATCTAACAGTCCCAATCCAAAGGATACATTCGCCAAAACAAACGGAGGGTCGTGCAAAATATCAGGTCGAGGGATTCTGGAATCGAGAACAAAAAACATACAGGTAAAAAGTCATATACCGGTATAATTGTCACAAATTAAAGCAAAAACTGTTTCACAAAAGATATCAAAATTCTGCAAGCCACACGACCTGCAGCAGGTAGAGGGTCTCTATAAAGTCGTATTTTTTGCTCCAAAATTGTGCAAAAGCGTGGGACGGATCGTGGAATAACTGTACACGGCAAGACATCGGATCAATCCGAAACATAAATCTTCCTTGTTTTTTCTTACGTTAAAATATTGCGTACGCTGACTTAGTTAATAGAGACGAAAAACATTTTTAGAGTTTTTATTATAGATGGCCGATAAAGGGAAGTATGCTCTAGTATTTTAATGTCATAAACTGACATAATTACAAAATATTTTTAACTATAATATAATAACTACTTCATATTAGGTAAAGAGACCTGTTTTCAAATCAAAACAAACGATATAAATTCATAGTCACGAATCAAATCCCTAAAAAGGTAAGCTTCGCAAGTTTACTTTGTCACTAAAATAAACAATTCGGTTTCGACAGTTTTATAAGAAAACCTTTTTTGTGAAAGAGAATGTTGTGCAAAAACTGTGGACAAAAAATACAAATCTGCCTTAGTAACATGATAAGTTTATTTAGAAACGGAGATTGGAGTATTATCGGCTTATTTTGAAGCGAATTTAAACATAGTTTTAGCTCCTTTTCATAATTATTTCACTCAAAGTTAATGAAAACCTAATCAATTTGAACTATTTACCCCCGAATACTGAAACGCAACTCAGATTTAAGCACGTCACAAGCGACGAATATTTGACAGATTTTCATTGAAAACTGTCAAATATTGAAAATCTGTCAAATATTCGTCGCTTGAGACGTGCTTAAATCTGAGTTGCGTTTCAGTATTCGGGGGTTAGGCTCGTATTACATAAACAGTATTTGCGTCTGAGTCGAGCCTCAAGCATAGATTTTTGACATTTTTCAATGTAGAGCTGTCAAAAAATCTAGGCCTGACTCGAATTAGACTCAAGCACTATTCTCTCACTATTATCTGAATACGGGCCTTAGTCTTTTAGCCATTCCTATTATATCAGTTCGACTCCATTTTTAACTAAAAGCAAGTCAGTCCTGATGATCAAGCCTCCTCGCGTGTTTCAACTCATACCTGAAGTTGAAAGACGCAGGGCAGTACATAGGGCACGTTCCTGACGTGCGTGACATAAAAGGCAATGCTTTGTTATAAATAAATAAATAAATAAATAAATATTGTGGACAATTCACACAACAGACAATGGTTACCACTGAACATCAGGTGGGCCATAATATGGCCCACCTGATGTTCGCGCATATTATGCTTGTTTTATCAGATAGTTAAATAAAAAAAAACCTACTAAATCTTTTTTATAACAAACCAATGAATATTTCAAAATTTGACTGTTACAGCAGCTATCCTGTAATCTGTGCTACCCAAAGCTAGGAGCGTACATTTGCGCAAGTCGTTGAACCCTCCTGAACAAAAACTCCCCCGCGAGTTTCAGCCTGCGCCTGCGTTCTCACGCCTCGCGCCAGCCTCTGAACTCTGACTCCAGTAAAAACTCAGCAAACTATTCCAGTATGTGGGCATGTGGAGATAGTTTAATACATGCACGTTCTGCAAAAATCTTATTTTTTGTAGCTTAAGTTAATTCTGAAGCACTTGAATTCTAAACATTAGTTTTATAGATGCTATACTTGGTTCTTAGTTTCAATACTTACCGGCATAATTTTTCTTAGCTTTTTTTAATCTACCGACATGCTTAATTCAGCAATTAATAATATTGTTGTTCAGCAGACAGGCGAATAGACTTGATCAAGGCAACAGTCAGCATGACAGCACCGGAAGTAACATTTCACTGCGAATGTTCCGTTTCCGGACCCCGCCGCGAACACTCATTATTCTTTCGGCAAATATGTTGTGACTTAACCCTTAACTACCCCGTGAAGTGTTACCGTCTGCAATCGTGAAAATATAGCCACTTAATATTTTATTCGCAACTTCGTTCGCGTGGTCTATGATTTCCATGTTACATACCAGAAAATACAATTTCAGACCGCCTAAAGTGCGTACTTTTAAAAGTCAACAAAAACCCTAAAATATTCAAATCTCTGGGATGTATTCTGAATTTAGGTATGTGTTCTGTGAGTTTGGGGCTTCTTCTTCTTCTTATCGTGTCACTGATTCTTTCGAACCAAGTTTAGGGCTGTGTGTTGATAATATGTCAGTCAGGTCAGTAGTTCAACCTGCAATATAAAATATGTACCTAGTTGTTTATTTTTGTTGAATAAGTTTTGTTTTGGCAATCAAAATATTTGGCAATCAAAATAGCTGAATCTGACCTAACTTTGCCAATATGGCAATAATATCAAGGGATGCTCGAGGTATTGGTGTCATTAAAATGATTGCATCATCATGAATCATTACAAGGTAGGGAAACCGCCACATGTCGTGGCGTATTTTACGCAACTTGTCGGTTAGAATACTTATGAGTTAACAAACAAACTTGTTTGTACTATTACCGTAATAGGATTCTTGATTGTATGCGATTTAGCTACTCCAAAGCCTAGGTGTATCGATAGGTGGTTTAGTTGAGTGTATTTCGAGGAATAGTTGTAACAAGTAATGGCTCTAGAATTGTTACTTATTTTCTTTACGAATATGTTAGGTAAAGTAAAGTAAGACTTAACTTTAGAACTTTGAGAGTCTTTAATATTTGGATATAAAACACTCAGTTATTTTTTTAGAATATAACTGCTAAGATTCCTTTAACCCGTTACAGGAGAGCACCCGGGAAAATCTTGAAACCCGACTTTTTTGCACTACCTACCTACTTGATAACGGGAATATCGATTGAACAATCTCAATAGACTGTCATCACTTCCTCGATCTTTGAATTGTGGGAACAAATTATCGCAAACACTTCGAACGCGCAAAAAATGTCTTGCACAAAACATCGTAGGTACAAATACTTTAGGCAAAAAATACTCCCACGCCATGAAAGGGTTAGATTTACACCTGACCTATATTAGATTATATAAAAAAGTTTTCTTTTGCATTTTTTGCTCATTATTCTTATTGTAGACAGATAAAAACAGCGCGCATACGTTGTAGGGTGACTACGTTATTTTTATCTCATTATTTTCATCTTGCCTATCTATCGCGCGCAAAGTAGGTACCTAATATGAACGCATTACTTACAGACCATTCTCAGATCGATCTGCTTGTGGATGGCTGGAAGATGATAGAAAATTAGACACTTTATTCTTGTCATTTTGTAGGCAAGACTTTAAAGCTAAGTAGGTACTTACCCAGGTTTGGTTCTGGTTCTGGTTCCCATAATAAGCTCTGCTTAGTTTGGGACTAGACAGTGCTGTGTAAATTGTCTTCAATATTTATTTATTTATTTTATTTTATTTATCACTTATATAGTTTTTAAAGTGTCTTCTTATTGTTTCTTAGTCCTCAGTGCTATAATTTTATGTTTTTTATTAGATATTAGAAATAGTAAAATATATTTTTTTCAGCTGGATGATCAGCTAGCTTTTAGGCTCCACTGACACTTCCTCCATTCAGTTTTCAATAAACTCATGATGTAGTACCCAAAATGTAGTTATAGTACATTAGAAATGGGAGTACAATACTTCTGATATAAAGGTAAGTATTCGTACATAAAACTATTGGTTTTCAAACTAAATAAACAAAACCTGTGCTTCAGAAACAGGTTTATTGTGCACACCCTACCAGCGTTGCACAAAGCACAAAGACCACAAAGCAAGCGCAGGTACCCGAGGGGTTATCCGCTTATGCAAAAAAATCAACTACTATCCGATTAACACTTGGACAAAACATGATTTAGCTTTTTAAAACGATTTTGGTAAGTCCTATAGGTAAATCCTTGTCGTGCGTTTATGCTCATTTACATTGATTGATGATTTGGGTTTCTTTGGGTTCTTAACTAAAGGTTATAAGTTTCTTCTAGCGGCCATACTTATAAATATGTTTAAAAAAATAACGACAAACAGTAACAGGGCTTACATAACGTATTGATTTATTGTAGTGTATTGTTTGAATGTCAGTGTCACTGTCAGATGACAATGACATTCACACCTCTCGCCAAAACGAGCGGGCACTCTCTTTTATCTGAGTTTTGGAGCAATTGGGCATGTGGCGGAAAATAAAATACGAACATTTCTCAAGATGTTTAATTTATCATACCTACTCCCAGCCCTGGAATATTACAATTATGTTAATAATGATGATGAAAACCTACTGATGATGATAATGTTAACGATAATATCAATGCGAAAGTTTTAAGATTTTAGTGGCTCAACGATATAATTAAATGTGTGATAGACTAAAAATTAAAAGTAACCTGGAATAGCGCCGAATAACATGTGGAAATTAAGTACCTACGTATACATATTATAAGATATATTGCAAGGGGAAAGGGTATAATATAATACTTGCCCAAGTTATAGGGCAAGTAATATTATATACCCTACACTTCCTACCTATTTAGGTAATAGTTAACGAAGAAGGGTGCGTGTGGATGTTTTGGTTAGCGCCCTAATAAGAGGTTTCGTGAATTTGGAGGCCTTTAATGAACGAAGGTGTCTCATCAAGAATTCATTGACGCTAGCGAGTAAGCCGACAAGGAGGGTGAAAAGGCCAACAGGCGATGTGTTGCAAAATGAATAAATACAGCAAGAAACGGGGGTAGTTTGCCAGTTGCGACCGATGTAACTCAATAATGCAGCTGAGTCTTAGCAGCCAACTAACAGGAACTAACATACCAATAAGAAACAGCAACGCTACAGCTCTGAATAAAATGGTTACAGGACGTACAACGCAAAACACCAGCATTCATAAATTTTTAATGCCGACTACTACATACCGCGACACGATAATGCCATGGCAAACAGATTCAATTGACAGTTGCAACCGCCTTTTATTTTCATCCTCAATATTATAAATAAATCTCAAGCATCGTTCTCTTTAGAAAAAAGTTTTGTTTTTTGTTGGCAGAGATCATTCACTTGCAATTTGCATTGCTCCATTGCATTCTGGTGGTGATGTTTCATACATAATCAGGTAAAAGTTTTATTCAAATTGAAGGTACGCGTAAAAAACTGCATTAGACAGAACAGACAGATCTCTGCGCGCAAATGTGTAAAAAACTCCGAGGTTGAGCACCATGTGCAGTCGCAGGTGCCCTCGGTTCCCACACAACCCTTTCAGCTCCGAGTCCTGGCTGCCACCGCCCCCGCACCCTGCCAAACCCCTCTTCAAATGCACAAAAACAGATCTTCAACTTTCAACTCAGTCCAACCTAAACCTTGCCGCTATACAACTCTTAACGGCCTTCCAATCTCGCGGCCCTTAAGTCCTTATATCTACAGGAAGGTCATTAGCTCCAAATTCTACCTGTTCCGATTTATAGACGCTGTCGTATCATTAAATTTATTATGGATAAAATGCAATCCTCATATTTTTTGCCTATTGATTCGGACTGAATAAAATGTCTATGTGTGGGTAGATTATGTAAAATTTCTTTTGATATCAGACGAAGGGTATATGAATCAGCATTTTTGATATCTTTATCATATTTTTTGCATTATTTATTTTTTCCTACCGATACGAAGTTAACCTACCGATAGTAGGTATACCATAGGTATAAGTATCTCTCCGGTCTGTCTTGCGCACATCTAGGTGATCTACGATGGCGATGGCGATAGCGATCAGTTTCAGCATTTGGGTTTTGCATACGCATCCGCACACACTGCCGCAACAGTGCGATATTTGACAGCGATACACTGACTGCCATCGCAGGCGATCTAATAGATGAACGCTTATTTGATTATATTTGAACAGCGCATATTTTTTGTAGTAAGGGCCACCGTTATCTCTTTTTTTTTTTGTAAACGGGATGAGTTTTGTAGCCAATTAAAGGCAAAGGGACACCGGCTGGAGCGGTCTGCAATAAATCGCAACCCTACACTTAACATTTCCGCTGGACGAAAAAGGGGCGAAAACATCAAACTTTATAGCAACGCGTGGAAAGAGTAGGTAGCCTAGCAACCCATTTTAAGGGACGGAAATAATTAAAAGGAAGTGTTCATGCTTTCTCTTAATTTGCATGGGTTGGAAGGGTTTCTCAATTAAAATTGTTTTAAGAATAATAAAATTTAAAAAACTTGAGAAACTGACTTCATGGCCAAACTGCTAAACCAATTTTGATGAAATTTATTGAGACTAATCTGAAAATAATACCTTTCAGATAAAAATCGTTTTTTTCCAAATCGGCTCTAGTTATGCAATGACAAACATAAAACAACTGAATCGAGAAACTCCATTTAAGTTTGCAGTCAGCTAAAAATAAAAATAAATTGTGATTATTGTTTGACTTTTATTTGTTACGATAAAATTTTACGTATTTTTTTTATTACTGCCTTTTTCACAGACCTTTAAACATCTTGTCTTATAGAAACACGTTCCCCTTCCCGAACTGACATGACGTAGAATTAATTCCTCATTGAGGAGGCCTTTCACGCGATTGGTCAAGGCACTCAAGCTGCGATTCCTTGCACATGCAATGCTGATCATAATAACGCCTATTTTATTTTATTCTTCGCGTTTTATGCATCTGCCCCCTGCCCCATTTGCTATAAAATTATCTATAGGTACCTAATTCGGTTGAAATATGGTTTATCTTATCTGTTTCACTATTTAGATAATCGTAGAAGTCAAATAAAAGCGTTTTGTGTGTGCATATTTTTATGACAGCTTATTTTAATTAGGATAATGTAATAGAAAAAAAAGTCGGAAGCTGCTAAAAATACAAAATATAATAGTGTTTTCGAATGAATAACACATTTAAAATAAGGAGGCTGGGACTGTCAAAACCTCATTTGACAAGGTTTTGAGTAGTTCCAAGCGATTTGAAACCTGAAGTATTGAGCAGAAAAATAAACTTTCAACGTAGCTTGGTTTTTTTAAAGCTCTAGCTAATAAGTAATTCAAAGTGGGTATCCGCCATTAGTGTCTTCCTTTCCTTCGCTTTCTTTGTTCACTTTGCCTGCTATTTTGACTATGTCCTGCTATCGTTACTATAGTTTCCCTCCAGTACCCACCTACTTATTAATAAAACTGTATGCATAGTGTCGCTTAAACAGTAGAGGGTCTAAATATTTGACCAGCGATGTGAAGAGGTGCATTTCCGTAACCGATATTTCTCATTAAGGCTTGTTTGCTCTCTGATAAAAAATGAATAGCCGCTGGTCGCAAGGGTTGGCCATCAGAGGGTTGAGAAGCAAACAGCAGATGCACGAAGCTACAATTACATAATCAACAGCTATCGTATTCAAATGAGTGCTTCGAATATAGACGCAAATGTTCTGAGATTATAATTATGTTCAGCTTGTATCAAGTTTCAGTGTGCTCAAATATAACTTGAGTGGTTTAAAAAAGATTAAATGGCAATTAAGTTATTGGTGATTTTATATCAGAATAGTATATTACGCAACTAGTGAATAAAAGACAGATTTAAATCGAGGGTCATAGATGAATCACGAGCAAGTGAAGGATCCTAACGGATGAATCACGACCGTAGGGAGTGATTCATAATGATTGAATCACGAGCGTAGCGAGTGATTCAAGTGTTAGAATCCTAAACGACGCGAGTGATTCATGGCCCTCGATACAAATCAGTTTTATTCAAGAGTTGCATACTATCTATACTTTATACCATGACTTCGAGAAAAAGAAAGATTTAAGCGAAAAACGTACGTAGGGCGCCCACTCACCAGATGGACCGACAACATTGTTAAGATCGCGGGAAGTTGGTGGATGGAAAGGGCTCAGAATCGTTCTTCCTAGCAACATGTAGGGGAAGCTTATGTCCAGCAGAGGACTTCTTCAGGCGGATGATGATGATGATGAAGCGAAAAAGTATTAAAAACTATGAACTTTGTTTGTACTATTCTAATATGACATAAAACCTATAACTTTTGATTTTGATTTTATTTGAAAACAAGGAAGGTTAAATTAATGCAAGTTTTCTACTATATTGGTCGACCTCCATATCAATACTATACAACCTCCTCGCGCCAAAAATACTCTAATTTGATTGGTCGAAAGGTTTAATACTGTTTTGTGTTCTTTGTTGTCATTGTCATATATTAGTAAATTGGCGCTATTTTGAATACTGTACCTATGTAAGTTATTCCAACACAAAGTTCGGTAACAATAAATCGATTGAAAGTGCATTCTAGGGATGAAAAAACTGTGAGTTTTGTTGTTTGATTGAGTTGTTTAGTTTATGAAAGAGAGGTCGGCCAATATAGTAGAAAACTTGCATTAATTTAACCTTCCTTGTTTTCAAATAAAATCAAAATCAAAAGTTATAGGTTTTATGTCATATTAGAATAGTACAAACAAAGTTCATAGTTTTTAATACTTTTTCGCTTCATCATCATCATCATCCGCCTGAAGAAGTCCTCTGCTGGACATAAGCTTCCCCTACATGTTGCTAGGAAGAACGATTCTGAGCCCTTTCCATCCACCAACTTCCCGCGATCTTAACAATGTTGTCGGTCCATCTGGTGAGTGGGCGCCCTACGTACGTTTTTCGCTTAAATCTTTCTTTTTCTCGAAGTCATGGTATAAAGTATAGATAGTATGCAACTCTTGAATAAAACTGATTTGTATCGAGGGCCATGAATCACTCGCGTCGTTTAGGATTCTAACACTTGAATCACTCGCTACGCTCGTGATTCAATCATTATGAATCACTCCCTACGGTCGTGATTCATCCGTAAGGATCCTTCACTTGCTCGTGATTCATCTATGACCCTCGATTTAAATCCGTCTTTTATTCACTAGTTGCGTAATATACTATTCTGATATAAAATCACCAATAACTTAATTGCCATTTAATCTTTTTTAAACCACTCAAGTTATATTTGAGCACACTGAAACTTGATACAAGCTGAACATAATTATAATCTCAGAACATTTGCGTCTATATTCGAAGCACTCATTTGAATACGATAGCTGTTGATTATGTAATTGTAGCTTCGTGCATCTGCTGTTTGCTTCTCAACCCTCTGATGGCCAACCCTTGCGACCAGCGGCTATTCATTTTTTATCAGAGAGCAAACAAGCCTTAATGAGAAATATCGGTTACGGAAATGCACATACATAGGTAACTTACATAGGTACAGTATTCAAAATAGCGCCAATTTACTAATATATGACAATGACAACAAAGAACACAAAACAGTATTAAACCTTTCGACCAATCAAATTAGAGTATTTTTGGCGCGAGGAGGTTGTATAGTATTGATATGGAGGTCGACCTTATTGGTGTGTTCCAAATTCAAACACCAAAACAGTGATTAAAGGGCTTTTTATTCACCAGTGAATAAAATAAGCTTTTTAGAGGAGGTATGGTATAAAATATATTCACATATGCTCATATTGTTTCTCAAAAGATTCTGCCACGATTCTTATTAGCATGCAAAAACTTTCTGCATTTCAAAAAAATACCAGATGTGTAAATGGAGCGAATGTTCGAAGTGCAGCTAATCGCTTGGACTTTAGACTTTTTGAGGCCTGCACTCATCTAAGCGATGGCGATGTCACCGCAGAACGCTTAAATTTGCACAAGGCTTTAGACTTTTTTACAGGTATGGTTATACTCATAACACGGTGAAGACCGCATTACCTTTTTAAGCATCTCTATTTTCTAGTAAGTAAAACTCATTGATTATAGACTTAAACTAGCTAAAAAAAACTAAAAGCCACAGATACAATCATAAGACACTTTCATCAATATTTAAACCGTTGATAGCATCACAAGATCGAAATCGAAAGTCAAAGAAAGCAATCCTACACATTATTGTTAAAGTCACTGGAGCACCAGGTAATGCAATTGTTTTGTTGATGTGGTAATAAGCTAGTACATCCTTTTACCACGTGTTATGTACGCGTAGATTTAAGACTCTTTCCTTTTGGTAGTCAAGCATTGCCTTGTTACTATGCCAGCGTTGATTTCGGGATCGCATTCCGGGCAGTAGTGTACAACAAACTGAACTGTTAGAGATAATTTTTTCTCCGAAATAAATGCAACGATCACGTTTCTCTATGTAGGTAACGGTGCATAGTGACTGAGTCACAGGGAACTGACCTAGGGGCATGCAGCGAGTGCATTGACGCCTCGCCGACGACGCACTTATCGCTGGATGCCTTCGAAGATAATGCATAGAACATACCCTCTTGGACGCATGCATAACACATGTGTTATGTCTGTCTGACAGCACAGAATCACTTTGTAGTTCAAAAACACTGAGTTTATCATCCAACAAGGGTCGTTGAATGCATGTTTAGGGCTCGGAGTAGACCAAAGCTTCTGTTACAAACCGCGATTGGAAATAAAGTTTTTATAAACATTGTTAGGTCATAACTCGGTGAAGTATAAATCAATATTGCCGTGGCATTGACTGTTGCCTTGTGTCATTGCAACCATTGCATTTAAGTACCTATGTAATAGGTGAAGATACTAATCAAATAAATGCCACACGTAACTTTTATACTCTGATATTCAAGCAGTGGGTATTTACATTCTAAGAGGGTTTTCCTGAATGTAGATAATGTTGTTTTAATTATAATAGTTTTTTCGTAGATTCTATATAATTCTAAACTAATTTGCCTTGTTTACAACATAGTTTCGTTCACCTTACCTAATGCAGATAAGTAGGTGGATCATTAATTCTATCAATGTATTCGGGTGGCGATGGAATTTTTATTATCGTATAGAAATAATAATCGTGAAATCGTCAACTTGACCGTAATTCGTATGATCTAGTCAAGGTTTCGGCGACGTCTGTTGATAAGAAGGTTTCACAATAGCAGAATTATTTGCGGCGGAGGGCGCCTTGCCTTGAGATGTGCGCCACAAACAACTGGTGAACGAGCTCCGCTGAAACCTTGGCTACTCGCACGCATAAGTGCTTCGACATTTTTTATACGGCCAAATAAAATACAAATCTCCTGGTAGAGAGAAATAACTATAGTTATACATATTTGTGTTTGACTTTAGCAAAGAAGATATCAAGCGACTATACTAAAATTATGCTGATTAAGGAGAAAAAAAAATATTTGGATATACAGATCATAAAGTTATATACCTAGTGGTAACTGCGTGCCATACAAAAATCGAAGATCAACTTGTCAGCGAAACTTACTGAAAACACCAGGAAACGGCAAAAAACTGTGAAAGATATTATAACCACATCGTTTTAGGGTATATAAGCATATCTCAATGGTTAACCATGATTTAAATGAATTGTAACCATAATAGAGTTGCAAAAATGAAATAAACGACACAGCCTCACGACTTCAATTATCAAGCATACGGTAAACATGCCGTATACTTTTTGTATCAAATACCCAAGATTATATTGTATACTGCAATAATTTAGCATGTTTCTGTTCCTATAACAGCATGCGAGTAGATCGGCTTTGTCTAGGACCGGTGGCGCAAATAACATGATCAATGATCATACTATTAATAGTGAGTGGGGGTGATCATTTACTTGTGATTAGTCTCGCGACAGTTTTGACTACGTGACGGAAAAACAGCAACTGAATTTCTGTAGCATGCATACGTGACATGTGAAGACGCGAAGAGCTTTAATCGGCGAGTGTACGTACGCTGCGCACACGCCGATGGAAGTGGGTCAATGTTGGCGCGTGACGCGGCCGCGGCCCTTCGTAGGGCTCGCCTTGAACTGCCTAATGCTTGACTCTATTAATTTGCGCTCGTTTTACGCCAAAAATAAATATTTTAACGAGCCCAATACCTAACGCCGGTACAACGTGTACCTACCTACTTCAGGCTCAGGAGACATTGCCTCTACAGAGTTGGTAAACGATACTGAAACTCGTACAATAAATATCAAAATAATGATCTATACCCTTTTGTAAGATATAAATGTAGGATATTGACATCATATGATCAGCCAGTTTCTAAGCTTTTCAAAAAAACAGGCTTGTTAATTTTATGGACTTGAAGCCTTTTGCTCTAATATGCTACTTTTATCCATCATAAAAGCTCTCTCATCTTCTACTAGTGTATGTAATTTTTTAAAAGAGTATTCTTGTAATCCTCACTAACTTTTCTATATGCCAATTTAATAAAGATAAGCAGCTGTACTTATAAACGCAATTTAAATTTAATCATTGCTCAAAGCTAGCCCTGCTACTGTTGGTTTGGTTACCCAGTGGTAAGAGATGGCTATAGTCTAAGCACTGTTTATCTTTTGACATAATTATTTTTATAAGTAAGGCTATCGGACAGTAAACAACTAAAATAACTAAGGTATGGCCATTTTGCCTCACAACGTCCTATTCTGGTGTTCAAGTCTTTACTGAGAGACCAAACATTATTCATAAACTCAGTATTCATGCAGATGCTCATGCCAAATTGCGATTGTGAAAACATTCAAATTGTGATTCTGAATGTTTATGGACTGCTAAATATTAATTTCGTGAACATTTGAATTCAGAGCATAAAAAAAGCTAAAGTAAAGATGCGCTTATCAGAGCCCAGACAATTTATAACACCCATATTGATAATTGTATAAGCCCAGATGCAGTCACATGAGTTCGTACATCAAGTGCTACAAATAGAAATATTGTGGATCAATCTAGCCCTAAATTAAGCAGAGCTTGTACTATGGGAACCAGAAAGCTGACATACTTAAATACTTTTTTTTTGTAAATACATACCTAGAATAAAATATAACACCCAGACAGGGAACCACACAAATACAGTTTTCTCGGTGGGGATCGAACCCACGATACGGCGTAGAAGGCAGCGCTACTACCAACTGAGCTGAGGGTTGCTAGACTTAAAATTAATTAGGTTAGTACTTCAAAATATAATATTAATCAATTGGAATGGCTAAACATCACATTTATTATAGCAAGACTAACAACTTATTATCACTCATTATGCAGAGGACAGACAAGTGGATCTGAAAAAGAGTTCTATAGGGTAACTCTACAATTTGACAAATAAATATATAATTTTTGAAACCGTGGTCAACCGTGATCATGGTGCATGAAACTGTACTGGAATATCGGGAGGCAAAAATCAAAAAGTTTAATTAAGGCAAATATCCCGTTGTTTCATAAAAATAGTTAACAAATACGAGTAAAGCCAAACAGTATGCCATTATTTGGAGACACTTGAGCGTTATGTGATTTCAAATAATTGAAGAGGTATGGGATCTTTTTGACAAGCCTTGCGGACATCCAAGCAAGCATAGTGAGGTTGGCATAAGGAAACGTATTTCACCAGCTGATAGTCACGGCAGGTCCATGAAGTGCGTGTACTATTGCAGTTCAAAAATAATTTTAAGAATTTAATTTTCTAAGTAGGTACTACTAGCACGCGCAAGACGATTTGCATAAGGGCCGCTGTCAATGCTAACGTCGTGGGCAATAGTCCACAGAAGGTCTTAACGACCTTCCGCTGGCGTCGACGAGGCCCTTTGATTCGCTATGAGGTCACTTATCGTTCCGATATGATAGTGTGGAAATGGCTTTACGTATTTTGACCGAAAGCAATGGTAATAGAGTTAACAAGATGCCGAATAAATTTTGCATCGAGAACTGAAAACAAGAATGACCTCGTGGCACGCGCGTGATCACTAACACGCGCCATTTTTTTGCATTTTGCTTTGTTTCATTGTCTGGTCATAAATAGTGGTGGACATTCAGTTCTTCTAATTACATACTTACTTACTTACTGCTGTGGCGCAACGACCCAAAGTGGATCTTGGCCTCCGACACCAGAGTCCGCCAGGCTTCTCTGTCCTACAGGCTTCCGCGTAGTTGCTGGCTCCGAGTTCTTCCAGATCCTTTACGACTTCGTCGCCCCACCGGTACCAATTATTTGTACTAATTATCAATAGTATTATTATTCACTAACACAAAGATCAGGCTGAGAGGGCTATCTCGCTCGACTCTAGCAAGATAGTTTAGATTAAAATTTCTACTAGGTATATTATTATAAGATGATTAACTCCCAGTGAGTTGCTAGTACCTAAATTGCGTGTTATTTTTATTCTCTATTATTTTTCATTTACTTCATCCGTTCACGCTTCCGTTTGGCACTGATATGGATCAGTTGAGCTATCTCTAGCTCGTTTGTAATGGACTGCAAATATCTGTTGAGTTCGAAAATGGCATCGACACATTTTATATTGTAACTTAACCATGTGTAAAGCAATAAATATATTGAGTGTTGAGTATTGAGTATTGTACAGTAACAAGTAAAAGTAAAAAATATAAACATTACTGTACTTTTTTAACAAAGAAACTTACAGTACAGAAACAGTTGTGTTTCTTGAGTATTTTGCACATTTTTTAAATGTATTTACTGTAAGTTTCTTTGTTAAAAAAGTACAGTAATGTTTATATTTTTTACTTTTACTTGTTACTGTACAATACTCAATACTCAACACTCAATATATTTATTGCTTTACACATGGTTAAGTTACAATATAAAATGTGTCGATGCCATTTTCGAACAGAAACATCGTAGAAATACCCTCACTAGCGTGGCGTCGTAGATGGCGTTCTATATTATAATTCGCGATCGCAAGGCTGGTAGCGCGGCGCGGTGTTGCGCAAGAGTTACACGTGTCGACTCGGGCGCACGCCGACCTCTTCACAACACTTCCGATTCGCATGCACAACCAGCCACTCATGTTTTGAAAGGCGAAGGTAATACGGAAATAATATTTACCTGCAAGGTAGGCTCGCTAATTATTTTATTTATTCAGTTAGAATAATACACCTATACTCATGTAAGTATAAGAATAATAAATAAAATAAATAATAAATATTGTGGACAATTCACACAACACTAACTAGCCCCAAACTAAGCAGAGCTTGTACTATGGGAACCAAATAGCTAATATATTACTTGAATACTTTTTTTTGGGAATAAATATTTAGAATACAATTTATCACCCAGACAGAGAACAAATATCAATGTTCACCACACAAATATTTGTTCTCGGTGGGGATCGAGCCTACGACCTACGGCGCAGAAGGCAGACCTACTACCAACTGAGCTGAGAGGCCAGTTATATAAGAAGGCCTAATAGGTAACCCACGTAGGTAAGTACATATGTTTTTAAGGATTTTTTGAATTTACAGAGTAACACAAATAACTATTTTGTTTTAGTTAGGTTGGTCGAATTGATAATTATTTAAATGGGTGAGTACATTCCTACTCACCCAGGATTCCCCTAGATCTAACCCATCTTGTTTCAATTCAAGCAAATAAACATATGCATGTAGGTACTAGGTATACATGCAGGTATCTAAGGATTTATTCATTATAAGAAGCCCGTACGAAATGGAAATTTTGTCTGCGTTTTAAAACCAACGGAAAATTTTAGAGCTAACCAATCACGAAACTGATCGAGGCAAACATTCTCATGCAAATTTTAGCTGTGACCCAAATTCACTGAGTTAGCCGACACCTACACTACAAATAAAATTGTTCCGCTGCAAATTGGTCGTAGCGGTTCGTAGCGCGTAGATGGACACCGCAGTTTTTATGTTTTGTCAAATTTTTTGCTTTCGTTCATTAAATATTTTCTTAATTTTGTAATACTAAGAGTTAACAATTATGAATAATAATAATTTTACTTATGATTTTGCTCTAAATCTTCTATATATATATAAATGTTATGTTGGTTTGTGTACACTTCAAAAACCAAAAAGTTCTGCACCGATCGAGCTGCTGAAATCTAAAATTTTAGCATGATATAATTATAATCTGCATCAAGGATTGTTTTTTTTCAATCACAATGTGCCACAGCAAAGCGTGTCAGGGTATACAGCTAGTACAATATTAAATATAATAAATACTTGTAGGCAATCCACACAACACTGTATATTGTTTTAGTAAACACATACTTAGAATATAATTTAATATGTAACCTTTTCATGTAATCTGGGCTTTCTTTAACTCGATTCTGGATCCCAACTTGAAGTTCTTTGATCCGTTGATAAACGACGAAGGAAAGAACCAAAACTCTAAAACTATAGTTCCTATAGTATAGACAGCTAATGTCTCAGCCAAATAATAGTCAATAATGGCTAAAGTAAGCTTGTTTTAGATTGCTTGACCTCATGCATTTTGTCTAAGTCGCGCATACAATTATCACTAGTTTTAAATTATCTTAAAAGCAAAGTATATGTAAATTTAAGGTTACTTAAAACACCTACCTATACATATATGTGTTACTTTATTCGATTGATTTTTACCTTTAGTGCGTCATACTGCAACCTTCTTCAATGTGAAGTACTATGAGTATGTCTGCCGATCTGCTTGTATATTTTTACATTAAAAATGTAAGCCACCTTGGCCTATATTTTCGCTGCTGCCAACAGTTTACAATTTGTTTATGCGATGACAGTGTGTCAATGGTATTGGGTAGATAAGTGCGCCAATGCCAACGTTTTAAGCCGTAGGTAATGTAGATAAGATGTGCTGTGCTATTATTTTTGACTAACCTTCTTGGAAAACAATCTAGTCAAGCCAAGCTGTAAGTTACATAAGAGATGGATAGACCAAGTCAAGGCAGCCATAGATTTATCTCTACGAATCCGCCAGAATAATAATACCCACTACCCGAAGGCGGGCGGCTACGAGCCGGGATACAGATATTCTATAGGCCGGCTCGCGCGACACAATATCAATAGCTTTACTTTGTTTGTTCTCTTCTAGCAGTTGTTTTATTTTGCATGTAGTTATTACCTGTATTTAATAATATTAATATGTAACCCGAGCTAATTCTCACCTGTAATGTACTACATGTTGTGTCAATAACAAATATTTCATTTCATTTCAATGAAATTCTCGCCAGTGCTGGAGGAGAGGCGGAAAATTGTTAAGCGAGCCACTGCCCCGCATCATTCCGACTACGACCACCTTCTCGAGAGTGTTACGACTAAGAAGAAGAAGTTTGTTACCCAATAATAAGATTAACTGCTCCCAGGCAGAGTTCCGTACACCTCGAAGCCAGGGTAGTCGCACAACGCAACCTCTAATAGCTCACTCAGTTGTACTTTTTAAACTTTCGCCATCATAACACATATTCAATACATAGGTGATATTATATACGCGATAAATACCCGTGTACCTTATAGATTCAATATCATTTGTACCTTTATTAACTTGTTTACCAAGTAGAGGTACCTAATTATATAAAAAATATCGGTCTTGTCTCAACTCTGAAATCATACCTATACTCTACTCTATATACTGGTTGATACTACCTACCTTAACTAAGTAGGGATTACTAAATGAAAGAATTTTAGAATGTCTATAATGAGCAAAATAACTAAGCTTATAAAAGAATAAAAACTTGTTGTGCTGATCTCTACAGAAGTTTTTAGACAGGTGTAGAGGTATTTTGATGTATGAATTATTTATAATAATTCCTTTCAGATTTAGCTAAAAAAAACTAACCATCCATGTCTTTTTGGTGCATGAAATAAAAGAACGACTCAACAAGCGACTGGCCGCGCCACATCCTTCATTATAATTGAGGAAAATGTAAAACAAACAACTATTTATCGTTATATTAATCAACATTGGACTGCTTACAGCTAAGGCCCTTCACTCACACCACTACAGTGTGCACACACAACACGTGCACATGTTTATACCGAACAGAACAGTGCATAGTTACTATGAAATAAACACAGGTTAGTTAGCAGTCAGTAAGGTGTTCAAGAAACTAGCGCAGAAGCGAACAAACAACTTGCATGTGTGAGTGGCGTCGGCACAGCGCACAAACGCAGGCGACGTTGTTTTGCCGTTGAGATTCGCGTGCGTTGCGCAAGCGGCGAGGCCGTTGACTCCATGGACGTGTGGTGCTTGCCATGGCGCATGGTGGTGGGATCGGCGAACGCGGACGCGGAAGATGACGAACCTAGCGATCAACTATAGAAGTGCCCTTAGTTAGCCTACAGTCTGATTCTACGCCTCTCGAATCTAAGCGACGTTCGCATGATGTACAAGAAATTGTAGTAAGCTTATACGAGTATAAGAGTACCTAATAGGAAACATTAGCATAATGAGTTTTATATCATCAAAGTTACAGTCAATCAATAATTATAATACTTTAAGTCGCTTTTGCCTTCACATTTAAAATATATAAGTACGGTACGGCTTCAGCAGGCAGAAATTTGAAAACTATTGTTTAATATTAAAAATAAATAGATTTTTAATGTCGCGTTCTGCTGAAACGCGAATCTACCATCTGTTTCGTTGCACAAGCGTGTTACGCTTCAATGGCACAATTCGGGGTCACGTCTTCACTCAATAGCATCACCCAGATGTTGCTCGGTGATCTATAAAACTAAGCATTCTTCAAAATAGTGCTCTGCTTTCTTGCTCACTACACTAAAACTTTTTGGCCGGAATAGCATGAGCCTGCTCTAGTACAAAATTTACAAATGTATGTTCATAAAATATACCTAACTGTAAGAAATATAACCTAAATACACGCACGTAGATATAAAAGTAAATGATAATATCCCGCGCCGCGTACACCGGGTCTAACGCGCAATTTAATAATTTATATCGCATCGATTTAGCCGGTTTTTAAGGCAATTGGTCGTTCGACATCCAGTAACTAATGATAGGCTTCCGAATGGAATGGAAATTTGGGTGATAATCGCAGGGTGTTTTACGAATACAGTGTTATAAAACTGCGTATTTCTTAGCGCGAATTACAAACTTTTTTGACCTGCTGTACGTTGCGCAACTATATTATTCGCACAGATAACGGAGTGTAAGCCCCTCCGTCCTCCGTCCTCGCAGAATCCGGTCTTAGCCTTTATCTCGCTCACTTACACACTAGCGGCATACATCCGTCTCTCTCTCCGTTGACATAGATACCAGCGAGTTGCGAAACAGCGCGGATTATATAGCAGGTGGATTGTGCCCTAAACAAGTTTAAATAACTGCTTTCACGAGCTAGTGAATATTCACGCATGCTTGACATAACTACCGTGCGTAAAACTAAATTGTATAAGTTATATGTTGGTAATTGGATGTGGAGAAATAAATTGATTAGCAGATTTTGTAACGAGTATCGTGGCTCATTGGGTTTTTCTCTAAGCTACCCATTCCAAATCTTGTAATGATCAAACCGACTGCAAATTAAAAAGTACTCCTTTTATATTTAAACTAGTCGCGTTCAACCTTGGTATACGAGTGACTTGAGGAAAGTCGGTTTCCATTCAAATAATCCCTTGCGAGAGTATCGATCAACTGAATCTTAAATTTTTCGCGAATTTCTGGGCTCAGTAGGCGGAGTCTGCAATGCCCAATGCACAGGCATTCTTAGCGCATGCGTTATCAACGATACCTAAGGTCGAGCATGCTCTACTGAGCTCCACTCTAGCGAAAGGTAATACGTTAGTTAGGGGATGAGTATACCTAAGGGACCCCAAATATATAGATATACTAGCTACACAAATATAATATAGATATACTAGCTATAGCTATAGATATACTAGTTCATCTATAAATCTATGGTACCATGCTTTGTTTACAAAAGGACGTATTCAATGGTGACCGATATTGCGACAGCATCAAGCGCTACCGGACTTTGACGATTATGGCAAGTATTCCAAAGGGTCGCTCAACGGCTGCGGCTACAAGTTCATATGAACTGGCAACTAGGTTTGATAGCCGAGATAATTGTTATTCTTTTAACTTTAAGGCTAGATTTACCTTCTTGACTTGATGACCAGATAATATAAAAAAAAGAAATTTAAGAAATTAATCAAATCAGAAATTCTTAGCCATACCTTATCAATGAATATGCATAAAAAAATACCTTCCTTTTTTATTTCAATGACTGATTTTGCGTGGTTCAGAGATGCTTTCTTTTAGTGTGGTAAGTGACTGCTAGTTCATCTGTGCCCGAGCTGGCTATTCGGACTGTGGCCGTACTCTGCGACAGTCCATACAAACTGTTACACCTCCTATGGTATAGCAGTGCTCACGACACGCTACCGATAGTTGCCGATAAGATAAGCCAAATCGATATTTTCGCGCGATCCAACTGGCCACACGAAAGGTCACTCACGTTGCAAAATAATGTTAAAGAAACGAAATAGGTACACGAACAGCGGCATGGGCGACCTCAAATGTTATCAGAAAACATTAAATGCTTAAGAAATTAATTATTGTAAAAGGAATTGTTGTTTCAAGTTGAAATTATTTTATGACATAAATATAATAAGGGTATAAGTATTCTTAAGTAGGTATTCCTATTTGTTTACATAACATTTTATAAAACTGTCAGTAAGAGTTGGCGACAGAGAAAATGGGGGCATAACCACGCAAATTGTATTGGTTTTTCAAACGACTTGCTAATGCATGCTAACTAGATAATGTGGGCTGTGGTCACGTGCCCACCAGGCATGCATGAGTAGGCAGACATGCACAGTAAAATATATTTTATCATCAGTTTCTTCACAGGAATAATTCTTAAGATTTCATCATATTTTAGTAGGTACTATATAAGAATGCAGTTTCTTCAATATTGTTCAAGGTAGATTTAGGTTAATAGGTTAAGGGATTTAAAGTGACCTGAGTTCTTTAATTGATCCGAGCCCGGTGAGCCATTAGCCAAAGTCAAAGTCAAATAGTAGGTATGTTTATTCACTTGTATCACAAGGATCACTTTGAAACGTCGCTAGCTAGGTGCTATTAGTCTATATTAGGTGCCAGTTCCACGCGACCAAGTCAGGAAGAACAGGCAACAAACATGATTTTTTTTTGTACAACTTAATGGAACAAGCATTTGATTTGCTTATTACATCATGTTTTATAAAAAAATATACCTACAGGCAGAAGTCTCAACACACAGAAAGTTCTGTATAGTAGCGCTTTACTGTGCTTACAATTCTCATAACCGTATATAGCTATTGACTGCATTTTACTTGTCTAGGCCATGGAATAAATCATAGGTAATAAGGTAGGTATACGCTTCGCAATGACATTGACAAGTGCTAAATTATAAATGAAAAGACTAGCGTGCATCACGCCTGCTGTCCGGCCGTCAGCGGGAATACAACGGACAAGGACAAACTAACCTTCGGAGTTCGCTAAATCATCTACACTGATAAACCAATTTGATATAGAAACATTACTAATTTGCTAAGCATTTTATTAATTGCTTAGCAAAGTATAGTCTATGTACTGGAAAATATCTGAGTGAATTGGATACAGTATGCTAGTATCTTCCTTGGATCAATAAAAACAACAAAACGCAAATCGATAGTTGACAATCATTCAGTTGCGTCGGCTAAATATTCAGAATGCTTATCACCGAAATGAACTATTGCATCAAATGCGCCTTAAAAAAAAATATCAAAAGAAAATGTTGGTTTACTGTGAAAATCTTCACATAAGTAGAATCGAAACTTTGTTTCTCGTTTTTCCAACTGCTAATAATAAAGGAACGTTCTTTATAGACATTGGAGGGTGTCGATGAGCCAGCATCGAGGTTCCACAAGGTGTCGAGTCCATAGGTAGTTTCGCCGTGGCCACAACTTATAGGAATAGGGTTCAACGGTTCAATTTTATTGAACTATAGCTTCAATCGGCGTATCGTTTGTAATTCAGCTGATTTCAAATACAAGCCAATGTTTTAACTTTGGTACATTCAAATTCTGTTCAAAATTATATTGCCTCAGTGCGTGTTAGTACTCTAGGGTTCCTAAAAAGTTCACAACTTAATTTTGGCCATGTTATTATAGCGGTTATCGGCTAACCCCCTCGTTTATTGTAGTAATAGAGCTCTTTGTGAAGGGCTCGGCTGGGGAAGTATTATCCACCATGCCTTTTTCTGCCGTAAAGTAGCAGTTTCGATTTAAAGCGGGTACCTAGGTGCTGGTGAAATTACTGGCACGTGAAACTGAACATCTATAATGCTTAAGTTGATGGACGCTGCGCAGTGCATCGTAAGGCTCATTCCTGACGTGCGTGACCTATGCTTCGTTATAGGTGATGGTTACCACTTAACATCAGGTGGGCCATATGCTTGCGCCATCAGCTAGTGTATAAAAAAAACAGTGCTGGAAACTTCTTAACGGCTCGCTAAAAGTCTCTTGTCACTGTCACTTTCATATCAACAAATAGAGATGACAACAGACTTATACAGGGTTATTCATTATTAGCTGCAAATACTCAGGAATTAGGTTCAACAAATAAAATAAAAATTATTTATGAAATGATTTTTTTTAAGTTTTGATGAAAATCCCGAGAAAATCGATAAAGGAATCATTGGCGCCTGACCTATTTTGACCTTTGATCCGCGTCCGCGCGCCGTGAGTGACACTCTGCGTTCAGTCACCGCCTGGGTGGGTCATCGTCTTGTTCTCCGTGGCAATCATTATGCAATAGCCGTAAAGAAATTAATAAAAATAAAATTTTGATACAAAAACTTGAAAAATTTTTTGATCAAATTAAAAAAAAATAATTTCATAAATATTTTTTATTCTATTTGTTGAACCTTATTCCTGAGTATTTGCAGTTAATAATGAATAACCCTGTATTAGCTTGGTTGAAAACCTTCAGTTTATTAATATACCCGTAATTATAAAACTAGTGCACTAGTGGTAGTTAGATGTTACTTAGACAACCTAGCGTGAATATATAACTTCTCAATTGATAGAATGTTACTGAATATTCCGGTCGTTGTTTTATGGAACTGTAACTTAAATTCCCTGAAAATGCAAATGAGCATGGAACAAAGGGATTACAATTTAAAATTTATCTTAAACTGACGCACAGTCCAAACACAACTCAGTCAGTTAGCTCATCAAAACTGTAGAGATTGGACAATGACGGAAAAATTTGGATAATATCGGGCTATTTACTTTGTACTTTGGAACTCTAAAAATAACAAGAATCGTGTATTTAGGTTGCAATTTTTCCGGTTGCCAGAACATAAGCAATTATATTTAAAAAAACAAGTCATACTGCAAATTATTTTTGCAATATTAGCATCTACGAGCTCGTAGCAGCGTAGCGCGCAAGTCTACGCAACGTAGGCAGCCTAAATATACTAAACAAATTCGGAGCCCTAAAAAGATTTTTTTTTTTTATTTATTCAGCCAACTTATTTTTCTATAAGTTATATATAGTTGTTATAAATAGTGTTTATCTAACATAAGGTATCCCCCAAGTACGTACATTTTGCAAATGACAAAAGACAACAATGAAGCGAGAGTAAACAAGCCACATAATTAACTAAGCTGTGGCAAGTCAATTAGTGATTAATGATGTCTGTTTACTTCGGATGGATTTGCGATATTTTTTCTAAGTAACTTTCTAAGTTTTTTCTAAGCAGCCATTCGGGATCGTAATTGAGTGATTTATGGACTCGGAACCATTATGTTTGACACGGCTTGTTGCAGAGGTGGCGAAAGAACCCTGGGCTTAATACACAGGCTCCTTTGGCTTCACAATAATTATCGCACAACCATTAGTAGCTTCTGCCCTTGCCTTTATCCATGTGGTAAAAAATTGTACAGGCTAGATGATTTACGTGAGTGGACTACGAGGGTCGATTACCATGGTGTCACTGAAAACCAGCGCTGCTAGGGTTACCGTGCCCTTGTAGCAAATGCTGAGTGGTTTACCTTTTTTGCCGTCATTTAATCTAAGTTGAACTGTACCTTTTAATTTTAAGTTGACGCAAAATAAATTATTTATATTTCTATTACGAGGATCACGTGGCTTACGTGAATAAAAATTTGCTTTATTGCAAAGAAACATCAAAATACTTTGTGCTTAAGTAAGTTTACGTACCTATAGATAATAAACCGGCGATCATTAGAAAGCACCGGACCTACCCGAAGCCAAAAGCGATGAAGCTTGACCGAAAATAGAATAGGATTTTATTTAAAAACCACATATCCCACTCTACCACATCTCCCTATGAGTTTAAGACGCATAGCATAAATAGGTTACTCCTTTGTAAACATTCAAATATTTAGCACCGCGCACCTACAAGTGTACAAACATCGTTAAATGAAATATACAGCAATGGGTAATAAGCTTAGTTTCTTATAAATAGGTGAGTCAATCGAACATGTGGCATCGATTCAGTTTAAATTTAGAGTTGCAAACACAATATCGATCATATATAACCGCCGCACCAAAACTTACTTAGTTTTCAAGTTATGTGCTGCATCTTTGCAATGGATATTTACAGGGGAAAACCGTAAATACCCGTTGGAAAGAAAAATAAACACCGAAAAAATCATAGAATTTAAAAGCTGGCTAAGAAATTGTTCATCGTTGACGTTAATTAAAGCGTATTTTAATGCGTAGTGTAGCCGATCACGAATCTACCCCGGGCGCGGGACTGTGGAGTTATTATAGTTCTATTCATATCGCTACGAGATGAGAAGAGTGACTATCTTAGACTATTAATTTGACTTTCACATACTTTATTCTATGGCATAAGTAAACGGTTGGATAACGACAGCGGTTGTAACGTTTAGAATAAATTTATTTTTTTGACAACTATCACGATTAACTCTCTATTATAGACAAATTATTCCACCAAGGCAGTATAAAAAGTAGTAGGTACAAAGTTCGTATCTGCGACTACGTACTAGTGTACGTCTCGTTCACTGGCCAAAATACAAATGATTTGCATAAACTGTTAAATTTTCCAGAAGCTTATCAGTATTATAATCAATTTGTTTATTTTGTTTGTAATTTTCTATTGTTAATTTCGTTCTTAAATAGCATGTTTAATCTAACCAATTGTATGTATTTAAATCATCTTGTTATTTGTTATGTGTGTATTTTCTGTGATTAATAGTTATATTATGAATTTCATCTGAAAAACATAACAAATTTCATAATCAAAAAAATAAACATAAATATAATTTTGTCATCCTGAAATAAGGACTTTTTACTTCGTGAGCTGAATAAAGAAACACGTTCCTAATGATTCTATCCTGCTACGTGTCGTACCCGTCTCTTTAGAATGAAAACACACCTTTATTGGTGTTTTTGTGGTAACAGGCGATTGCGCTCTGCCACCCTCGGTCTTCGCGCAAAAAACCCTCTGGTTCACAAAATACTTGAGGTGTGCGGGGGACAGGGCAGATGGAAGTTGCTCTACAAACTGCTGTTTATTCTATGATATGTCCATACTGAGTATTGTTGAAACTGTGCCGAGGGGCCCGTTGAGATCGCTATCGCACGCACCACGCACCCAATGCACGCACTATCCTAAAGCTAGCCACTTAATTGTTATGTATGCCGCAAAGCCTTAAAAAATTTCGTAAATTTGATAAGACGAAAGGGAAAGTCATGGCGAAACAGAAACATGCAAGTTTACCGCCGTTTTCACTTGCCGGTTTAGACAACTTTAGTACTTTCCTATTATAGTTTGTTTAACGAGTTACTTGAAACACCTGGATCATAGAGAAAGCTTGAGCATTTTACAAAAAAAAACTTGGAATGTTTGCATTTTAATCCATCAGTCATCAAGTCATCAGCAATAGGTATAAAAAAAGAGCAATAAATTTATTGTAAGAATATGAGGACATTCAAATTTTCATAGACGATACGACAGGTGGTTACCCCAGCGACCTGTTCTCTCTCCAAATGACAGCAAAAACTCTCTCTAACCCCTTTGGAGGATCTCAATATTATGTTACGAAACGCGGCCAGTGTGCTCTGAATTTAAAACCAAACCGAGACAGATAATTTGCTTAAGTATGTTATTTAATCAACAGACCAACCAGTAAAGCTGCAGAAAGCAAAGCCAGCTAGAATCCAACTTGAAACCAATAAGACAAGACGTAACAGGTAATACCTACACATTGTGAAGTATATTACCTCCTACGTCTAAGTACAGGAATTCAGATAGGCCCAGCCTCGGTTCAAACGATCCAGTGACACGATAAGAAGAAGAAGATTTTCACACAGAAAGCTGTGAATGATTCATTGTATAGGTACAATTAGATCAACAGAGTTATCAATCTTTTTAAAAATTGGCAGACACACTACTGCAGATATAGATGTAAAACAATAAATAAATTAGTATAGTAATACACACTTCTCATAAATTAGGTTAATTTAAAACTTTTGATCATTCTAATCTGTGTTGAACGGTGTTGGTACCACAATAAATATAATTTTCATTACTCATACTCTGAAAGTAGGTCTGAAGTTGCCTGAGGGGCCTAATTGAAAGTAAAACTTTCAGCCCTAGGGAGAATCGCTTTCTACTGACAGCTGTCAAATTATTAAAAAAAACAAGTTCTATTTTATTCAACCATGTTCCAACTTTCTAAAGTCTTTCTGACTGCAAAGAGGTCGTTGAACCAAATTCCAACTTTTTATTCAGCAAGTAGGTTGGAAACCCATTACAACGGTAAGAAGTTTAAAAAGTCTAATTAGAGCGCAATGTAAAATTTAAATTTAAATAACATAAAGATAGTATTAAATAAATAATATATCTTCTAAATTACTTGCTTAATATATAGCTTCAACTATTTATTTAAAATAACATAGATTTGAGCAAACAATTTACCATTTTTTAAATTATGAGAATGAAAACAATGGCTGAATAATGCTGGCGAGCCGAAGCCGAAGGCCCGCCAGAGAAAAAGAAAAAAAAAACCGGGAAGGCGGCAATTCAATCTTCATTTTCACAAATTTTTCTTTCATGTTTTTATTTTTACTTTCCTTGTATTCGTAATGAAAAGCACAGTGTTTACCTCGGGTGAAAGTCTTTTAAGTCCCTCAAGCTCCATTGGCGCCCTCGCTACGCTCTGGCGCCAAACCCGTCTCGGGACTCAAAAAACGTGACTTTCAACACTCAGGTAACAATGTACTATTAGTTATAACATTTACTTTAGTCATATGTATTGTGATACATAATAAAATGAAGTAGTGGCCTTACTTAAAAAAATATGTCAAAAGATAAACTATTACCATCTCTTGCGATGGCAGTGGCTCGTAACAGGTTTGATATTAAATTTAAATTGCGTTTCTTAGTTACGACGGTGAGTGTTTAGCAAATTTAAGTGCCATAGTAATCATTTAGATTAGACCAAAAAGGTCTGAAAAAATATTTTTTAGCTATTTAGAGCTAACCGTATAAAATAAAGTTCGACAAAACGACGCTTGTGTTTACCCCGTGGGTGCACAAAAATGCGTATTGGTTCGCGTGTGCGTGTCGCAAAGGTAACAGGGGGAGCTCATTAAGGTAGAAAGCCGAGTGCAAACGACTAATAGCGAATTACACGAAGGGGAGCCATTGCCGGAATATTCCCCAAACCAAATACCAATCACAATAGTCAAAACTATTTTTATAAATGAAATAAAACATGTCCGTGGTATTGCAAACGCTGGAGCTGAATACCTGGCGATTGAGCACGTGAGTGCAGGCCACTTAATTTCAGTAAAGCTCGTTTTCGGCAAAATGGCTGTATCGATAATTTGCTGACGATTTATACGTTCGTTTACCTGCAACCGTAAGGTAAATAACACGCTAAAATGCGTGTTTCTTACTTGAACTATCCGAAGTTAAAACATTCGGTAAACATCGTCTTGGCAAATACGTAGTTCTGGGATATGTAAAAAGTTGCCAGGCTTACCTTCACAACTATCTTGCTAGTTAGGAGATCCTACGAGCTCCTTCTTTGCATTTCGCACTTCTCCTTGTTTTCCTAGCCTGTGTCGTCACACCCCTGGGCAAAGGCATCCCAAAGACGCACTTCTAATTCAACAAGATTTAGGCCATATCATGTTTTTTACAATTGTTGCAAAAGCTTTTCAAAAGCTATAGGTGTTAACCCAGTACCCATCTTGAGTAGCATTTGAGGTCAAATACTGGTAGGTATACTATGAACTTATAGTTACTCCGAAAACAGGCTTTGTTAAACTACTACTACTGATAATAAACGGCTGTAGGCAGTATGATTCACAAGTGAGCCTACCCTACCAATCTCGCCTTCGGAGTTATCCGTTATCCAATAGCACAACGCCAAGTACCAGAATTAGTACAAGTCAAGTAACAAAATGCAACAATCAAGGAGAAGCAGGGTGCTCCGGGGAAGGGAGGGGCGGGGGCGGAGGCCTATCAGCATTTCGGCGCGTCCGCGGCTCCCTCCCCCCAACCCGCGCCGAATTCGCCCTGCTGCGCCGCGACGTTCCCCTCCAAAGAACTAACCTTGAAAATAGTTTTTACCAGCGCGAGGGTATTCACCCCGAGCCCAAATTCCTAGCCGCGGTCCACACTGCCGGCTTCTATTTATTTAAACATTTTACACAAAACAATCATGATCATCAATCCATATTAGGCCACTGCTGTACGTAGATATTTCCCAAGATGCGCCACTGAGCCTAGCCTTCGGCTCTTTTTCCGTGTTTGTCAACAAGGTACATTTCGCACATCGCCACCCCACCTTGCCGGAAGGCGTCCAACACATTTGTTTTAACAACAGATTGTTTTGCATGCAACCTCTACTGGAGCTGTGGCTCTACTATCTACTATGTAATCCCTAAAAAGATGCAGAAGTAGAAGCTGCATATACTTCCGTCACGACTGTGGACTCAGCAACATGCAAGGGATTTAGTTGATGTTGTCTCTAAAGTCACCCCGTGTGAGCCGCGATGCATTTACGCGGACCGCGGCAAGCAAAGGATATTTGACTATGTAGTTTTTTAGACGGTCGTGAGTTGCTTCAAGTCGGGATTTGTTTGTGAATCGTAGGTAGACGACTGAGGAATTTTGATGCAATAAAAATAACGAATCTTATAAAGTGATGACTTGTTTTTATTTCATTATTTGTAAGTTGATAAAGGTAGATGTGCTAAACACGTGCAAATGCATTTTTTATGAATTCATCTGAAAAACTTATTTATCTGCGAAGTAAATGGGCCTTTGCATTTATACAAGATCAGCATCAGTAGCATTTTCCCTCATTTATATACGCATAGATGTAATTTTCAGATAGTGTAAAGAATGTACTTATAGGTTGAAAATTCCTGTGGTGGGCTGCTCTATTTTTGCAATATAGGTAAAAGCCGTCAACTTTAAAACGAGCTACAACAATTAAGTTGTCAATCGATAATTATATCGATCGAGTTTTCAGTGCTTACTAGGCAGGCATTCATTTCTTATGCTTAGGTACAACAATGGACATCTCTCTCATTCGGAGAAAACTACAAAAAGTCTCCTCCGTAGCGAATAAAAAGAAAAACGAGTATCGCTTACCTGCAAGCTCTGAGGAAGGAACAAAAAGTCGAGTTACTCGCTGTGCCTATAGGCGAGGGTAGAGCAACAAAAAAAGGTAAAAAAGTGGTGCTCGCTAGCCGCCGCCGCCACCTACGCACGCAAACCCACCGCCTTCGGAGTTGGACCCTGCAGCGCTAATAATGTTATGGAAAACAAAATAAGTTTCCAAGGAATATCAAGCAACTGGCTCAACGGTGCATAATAAATAAGTTATTCTATTTTCAAGCGAACTTCATGCAAGTCATCTTCATCGCCAGTCAACCTCTTGAGGTAAAATCTATAGAACTAATTAATAGGCAAAAATTTATAATGCAATGCCTGCGAAATGCAACAGTGAAAATCTCATCGTTAAATACCTATAAAAAATAAGGAAAATTACCATTCTGTGGAGCTTTTAACTAGGGCTTAGTTAAGCTTTTTAACCAGAGAGAAACCTCGCTTTGATCGCTCTCTTGATAAACTGACCAGCTCATTCAATATCTTTAATCACTTAAATGAACCGTATCTCGCGGTACCTAGGAGCCTTCTTACTTTATGTTCAATTTGATGAATTATAGAAAGATATGAAATCACAAGTTTTTTTATGAAATAAAAAACAATTGCGTGTGCAATCAAGTAAACACATTACAAGTTCACTTTAAAAAAATAAGTAAGTATTTTTATTTAGCTTCAACTATTTCTTTAAAATAACATAGATTTGAGCAAAAATTTACCATTTTTAGGGTTCCGTAGCCAAATGGCAAAAACGGAACCCTTATAGATTCGTCATGTCTGTCTGTCTGTCTGTCTGTCTGTCTGTCTGTCTGTCTGTCCGACCGTGTCACAGCCATTTTTCTCCGAAACCATAAAAGCTACACTGATGAAACTTGGCGAGTAGATGTATTCTGTAAACCGCATTAAGATTTTTACACAAAAATAGAAAAAAAACTATAAATTTTGGGGGTCCCCATACTTCAAACTGCAACTCAAAAAAAATTTTTTCGTCGAACCATACGTGTGGGGTATCTATGAATAGGTCTTCAAAAATGATGTTGAGGTTTCTAATATCGTTTTTTCCTAAACTGAATAGTTTGCGCGAGAGACACTTCCAAAGTTGAAAAAAGTTGGTCCCCCCCCCTCTAACTTCTAAAATAAGGGAATGATAAAACTAAAAAAAATACATGTTGTACATTACTATGCAAACTTTCAACGATATTTGGTTTGAACAAGATCTAGCCAGTAGTTTTTTTTTTATACGTCATAAATCGTAAACCGCAATTTACCTTTCGACGAACTACAAGAACCTGTTTCCTGTTTATTTTCTGTATATTATGTTAGTTGATGCTACGGAACCCTTCATGGGTGAGTCCGACTCGCACTTGGCTGCTTTTTAAATTATTAAAATGAAAATAATGTTTGAATAATGCTGGCCAAATGAAGGCCCGCCAGAGAAACAAAAAAAGCAGAAAGGTGGCAATTTAATCTTCATTTTCACTCATTTTTCTATCACGTTTTTATTTTTTACTTTCCTACTATTCGTAATTAAAAGCACAGTGTTTACCTCGGGTGAAAGACTTATTGTCTAGACTTATTGTCTATTAGACATATTATAGTCCCTCAAGCTCCATTGGCGCCCTCGCTACGCTACGTTCCGTAGCCAAATGGCAAAAACGGAACCCTTATAGATTCGTCATGTCTGTCTGTCTGTCTGTCCGTCCGTGTCACAGCCATTTTTCTCCGAAACCGTAAGAGCTAGACTGATGAAACTTGGCGAGTAGATCAATTTTGGGGGTCCCCATACTTAAAACTAAAACTCAAAAAAATTTTTTTCATCGAACCCATGCGTGTGGGGTATCTATGAATAGGACTTCAAAAGTGATGTTGAGGTTTCTAATATCGTTTTTTTCTAAACTGAATAGTTTGCGCGAGAGACACTTCCAAAGTGGAAAAAAGTTGTTCCCCCCCCCCTCTAACTTCTAAAATAAGAGAATGATAAAACTAAAAAAAATATATGTTGTACATTACTATGCAAACTTTCAACGATATTTGGTTTGAGAGAGATCTAGCCAGTAGTTTTTTTTTTATACGTCATAAATCGTAATCGCAATTTACCTTTCGACGAACTACAAGAACCTTTATATTTTGTTACTTGATGCTACGGAACTTTTCATGGGCGAGTCCGACTCGCACTTGGCTGCTTTTTTTTTAACGAAACAATTCACTTGTTTAATGCACGTGCAAGCTTCTTTCATGTCCTGGCGCGAAAGACGTTGGGTAACTCGAGACGATTTCTCCGTACACCAAGATAGGTTTCATTTAAGCCTTTTTATTTGCAAGAAAGCCTATTCTTTTTAATAATTACCAAGGTTTATGAGATAAAATCAACGATTTCAATAAAAATCTTGAGACATGATTGTCTAGTATGAATATTTACTACGGTTTATTACGGTTGAGGGCATGGTAGGTACCAGTACCTACAAATACCTACATAATACCTGAAGCAAACTGGTGGGTATAGATAACTATAGTTCGGCCGTTCAGAGAATGCGTTCCTGACACGTCGCGATTGAACTGACGACGTAACATTGTAATGGCGTTGCAGTTACGATAAAAATATTTTTGCTGGTTGTTTACCGTTTTAACAATTGATGAGCATTAAAACAACATTATTATATCAATAATCAATGAGTTTTATAATTTTGTGCCAAACTGAGTGTCAAATAACTTGTTAATTAATAGATTCAGGCGTGACTTTGCGGAATTCCATTGTTAAACATAAACTAAGTAGAACAACAAATATATAGTACTAATCCGCTAATCTAATCTAAGTAAGTTAACTTAATGTAGACTTGTGTGTGCACCCCACGTAACACCTGCAAATCCTGCAAAGCGAAATAAGGTGTATTAGACACAACAATAATACCACAAGAAATAAAAAAAACTTAATAAGATTCGACACGTGTTTCGCCTCTCTACGAAGCATCCTCAGGAAAATCGACTCTCTGTGCACTAAGACGTGTTGCCTTGTCGAGTGCTGAGCAGAAAGAGTGAGCAGAAAGAGTGAGTGTTACTTTCTGCTCAGCACTCGACAAGGCAACACGTCTTAGTGCACAGAGAGTCGATTTTCCTGAGGATGCTTCGTAGAGAGGCGAAACACGTGTCGAATCTTATTAAGTTTTTTTATTTCTTGTGGTATTATTGTTGTGTCTAATACACCTTATTTCGCTTTGCAGGATTTGCAGGTGTTACGTGGGGTGCACACACAAGTCTACATTAAGTTAACTTACTTAGATTAGATTAGCGGATTAGTACTATATATTTGTTGTTCTACTTAGTTTATGTTTAAATAACTTGTTATACAATATTTTTCTAAATCTATACTGCGCTATTACAAGGTTATGTCAGCGCTTTATATTTGTAGTGCTGTACTAACTATGTGACTATCTGTGACAAATTGATCAAACTGTCAAACGCATTCTCTGAACGGCCGAACTATACTAGGTACAATACAGCACCTCACTCTTGAAAATAACAGATATGTCGGTAGCCTTAATTATTACTTTACCAATGATTTTTTTGAGAACCTAACTTAAATATCAAAAGCAGCCAAGTGCGAGTGGGACTCACCCATTAAGGGTTCCGTAGCAACAAGTAACATAATATAAAAGTTCTCGTCGATAAGTAAATTTCGGTTTACGATTTATGACTTATAAAAAAAAACTACTTACTAGATCCCGTTCTAACCAAATATCGGTTGTAAGTAGGTAGTTTGCATAGTAATGTAGATCATACGGGTTTTTTTAGTCATGTTTAATGATTCGCTGGCTCGAAGTGACAGAATCACAATTTTTATAACATAGTGTGTGTACCAATCTACCATACATCCAAACAAATCGATAGTCATGAAGCGTCGATTATTGAAGTGACTACCCCAAATACAGTGCACATTTTGATAGCCGCTGCGTGGTGGGCAGCTGCCTGTGGCAAAAAAAACTGCTTTTTAAATTACATCTATCTATCCACCACTTATTCTTGTAACACCCGCCTTATGATTGTTATCATTTTTTTAACAGAAGCAGTGTTACCATCTTAGAAAAATTTGTGACGTATTCACAACTCGTAATTTTTGTAACATTTCGTACTTTTCGTAGTAATATTTGGGACATTTGTTTAGATCTATAACCACTTGAAATGAATTGAAAAGAAAATGTCAAGGAACATTAACAACACAGCCTTCACAGCTCAGTTGGTAGTAGCTCTGCCTTCTGCGCTGGAGGTTTTTGATATTAGTTGCAGCATTCCATGTGTGGAAATTTTCAATCGGGAATGTTTCTAATATATTAAATTTACATGCTAATGTAAAATTACATAAATATGTAAATTTACATCTAGTTGGGGGCTACGAGAGTGGCCCTCAGAAATATGTAATTTTACAGTTTTTTTTCTAACAGTGTACCACTGTATGACTATTTCTGACACCAAGTAGTGGTGCTCGCATTTGGTTTAAACTCTTAAACGTGGTATTTTGTTTAACAAAAGCTCGCATCCCTTCTGGCAACACTGACCTGAAGAACATGCTTCCGCATAATATATACGATAACATAGAAGTCGCTGTTGAACGAATCTAACGAACTGGTTTTTATGGGATTCGCACTGTTGACCTATTATATTATTATAATAGGTACTTTTACACTACAAATACATTTTACGTCTTCTTACTATATTTACCTACCTACTTACTAATACTTAGTTTATTTTTATTCTCAAGATCAATACTTAGACTATCAACTTATACTTAGACTTAGACTTACGTCTGCGAAGCAAGTTCTGAATACTTAGTCTATAAAATTATAAATGCGAATGTTTAGACACTTGATTTTAGTTTTGTTACCCTATCGTCTAGTTGTAGAGACTACATCGATTTTGTTGTTTGATCAATCATTACATTACACAGTATCAGTACACACGGGAAAGTACCTACCCCCACATCTGTACATTATTGTGTATGTCGAATAAGCTTCAAAAGGCATGAGTGCATCGTATCTTGAACTTTGAAAGTCTCCGCCAAGTCATATTGTTAGATAAAAGCTGCGAGCCGTTGGCGTTGCAGCCAAGTTCGAGATAAGGAACTGTTTACACTGCTTGAGTCAATGTCCTCCTCTTGCGCGGACAAGAAAAACCTTGGAGTAGCACGTACTCCTTCCGCCTACGATGATACATTTACACATAAAGCAGGCTGTTAATAACTCTTGAACAATATCAAACACCGGAAAAGTAAAGGAAACCGGTTTTCAGCTGCTAAACTCCTACACTCAATGCTGCAATTTCCCATTCCCATTACCTCTAGGTACCTATGATGAAGTTCTTGGGCTAGTCACGTGACCAAGCAATATCAGTAATCGCGTGCTTACCACGTACCACGGAGCTTAGGTACTGCCAGGAAGAATGTAGTGTGATGTGATGACATTACATTCTTCAAGGCAGTACCTAACCTCCGTAGTAAGCACGCAGGCTGGTATAGTCACTGAGAGCCTGCTTTATTTGTGAATATGGCCTTAAATAGGAATGAATATTTGGACCTTCAGAGGGCGTTGATCTCGCTAATTGTAAATAATCACGTATTGTTTTTGAAATCCTTTGCGTATTAGGTAGGTATGTGTAATACAAACAGATGACCTTTATACGCTAATTGCAGGTTTATAGGTAAGTAGTAGTAGTAATTTATATGCGTAGGTAGGTAGCATCATTTATACCTACCTAATTTCCATTCACTTAACTTGTTCGTCTCATTCGGCAATTCATGCACTCGTGAAATTGTATAAAAATATAAGTTTTAAAACTTCATAAATTAGATTAAGTTATCAGCTAACATAAAAACGACATGCAATCATCCTACGGACCAAAATGGTAAAATATAAGATCACCAAGAAAATGTTAGCTCTACAAACGTCTACGACGATGGTGCTACGAAACGAGAGAAATATTACAGTGTTAAAAGTTGTATGTTTGTAAATATAGAGGGCTACTCCATTGTGAGTGTTCATAGCTGTTCCTTCGCGCCCCTAGCGACTGACTCGTAAATAAATTGAGCCTGCATTAGTGGCAATTGTTCACTATTGCCGCTGTGTCGCTTGCAACTTACCTACTAGTTACAGGCTAGTAAACGTCACATAAATTATAACAAGATAGCAATAATGTCTGTGTGTCCTTAAAATTAGGCAGATAAAAGTTAATTTCTACATTTATATAATAAAGAACTTACCCATTATATTATACCAAAATACGTTACGTACAGGAGAGTAGATACTAAATACTTAGGTAAATTTCATTTTATTTACCACAAATATACCTAGGTAGAGTAGGTACATTTTTCGTAGGCACCTACCTACTTACTAATATACTAAAACTGCTGGACTTGAAGGTACTACTAGGTACTACTTCAAAATAAAAATTTCACAGCCAAAACATGCATAATTTCCAACAAGAATCCCATTTTGAACAGACCCAACCCCCTGGGCTGAGATCACCGAACTTGAAAACTAATTGCAAAAAAATCTAAAGAAATCGCAGATACGCGAGCCATTAACTTTTTCAACCGTTTTTTGTAAATAACGGGACCGTACAAAATAATTGCATTTAGGTAGGTAATCTTTTATTTCTTTTGTTTTTTTGCCAGAAAAAAGTTTGATTCCCACACTTTTTAACTTTTGCTACCTTTGCTACAATAGTTATGAAGCTACTTATAATAGGTAACCTACGTTATTTATGTATCTATTTAAATGAAAAGTGTCCATCTATTACAGGTACTTTGGTCTTGATATCGTTATCAAGATTCGTTTACTGCTCGAAATCAAAACCTTCGCAGAAAAGTAGGTATACGTTACCTAGCTTTGGTACGCCTTACAATTTGAATGAAGATAGAGACAGCGTACAGCTAGATACCTACTTAGGTACCTTCATAAATGCTTCCAAAGTTATTTTATTTTAGTTTTCTTTGATCTTTATGTTACCTTTTTATTATTCTATTTTATAGTACCTACGTAGTTTAGCGCATTGGAATATTATTCCGTAATGTTAAGATATAACAGAATTTGAATTTGAAAACCTTCAAATATCACAATTAAAATAGTAGGTACCTATGTGATATTTATTCCATCTATGATTAATAAAATCCATCCAAGTAGGTACCTAACCTACGTAGGTACCTTACTAAATTCTTGATATCGTTTTTTTTTAGCTAAATCGAGCGTCATATTTTTTGTGAGGCGAATAAAGTTTATAAAGAAAGTGGGTTATAAGTACAAAAAATGCTATATTTTGAAAGATCACCCCGTCACATGACAAAAACTGTGGTGTTATCGTAGTAAACCCCTCTCATTTGATTTTTTTACAAGTTTTGATAGAGGTGCGCGAGCAGGTAGATGAAGCTGCACTAGTTAAACTATGCCAAACTAAAATAATAGGTTGATAGCACACCAAATATAGTTTTGGATAAGGATAGATGTAAGTATACTCGTATTATGTCGCGTAATCCGCGGTTTACACTGTCTAGCCGTTATATTAATTAAAAACGCCGCCATGACATGTAACTAACTAGGTAGGTACACTGAATGATGGCGGTAGTATTCCCTTGCTTTAGATATAGTTCATGCATTTCACGAAGACGCATCCAGTGATATTTATCTGGTTGTAATAAGAGCCAAAATGCTCTAATTGACGCGTCTTCGTGAAATGCATGAACTATAGTCAAGTCGTAAATTTAAAAAAAACTTTTAATCTAGTCAAAACAAGCCCTAAAAGTTAAGTACGATTATATTATATTATATTACATTATATTGTAATGCTAATTAAGTTAATTAGCACTACAATAGAGCATGCGCAAGATCACTCTGCGCGTGACCGATGGCGGAAAATGTTAAAAAACTGACTTGAACTAATCCTCCATCTTATACAAGGTGTATCTAAATATGTGTACTATGCGAAGGTGGGGGGTTTCAGACCACAATGGTGATCAGTTGTGGGGGGGAGAAAATTAAAAATTCCTATTTTCAGTTTCCCATACAAAAATATTTAATTTCATAATGCCTAAATAAATTGACAACCCTATCCTTGTAACCCCTTGACCCCTTGACCTACTACCTCTGTAGGTCTACTACTACTACCTACTACCTCTGTAGCTGAGTTTAGGGTTGTCACTTTGTATAAAGTCGGTCGGAGTATAGTTAGCCGTGCGCAAAGACTCTGCCGAAATTTCGAATCAAAAACACATAGCCTAAATTTTGATAGAAAAAAGACTTAGAAATTTTTTAACAAATAAATTATTTTTTATACATTCAAAACCGCAAGCCTTAAAAAAAATTATATAAAAAAATTTTTTTGTAATGTTTTTTTTCACATTCGACTGCCGAAATTTCGAAGCAAAAACACTTAGCCAAAATTTTGATAATAAAAGACTTGGAACAAAAAATATTTTCTTTCATTATGTTTTTTTGTGGTGAATGTAAATATCAAGGTCAGTTTGTAAATAAAAAATTGCGGTTTCGTAATATTTGCGGACTTGTCCTTAAAACTTTCTAGGGCGGATCCGACTTGGATTGGTTAGGTTATGTTAGAACATATAAATTACGCACAAGGCGAGCGAGCAAAGCGAGCGTGCCGCGGCAGCGGCCGCCGCAGTGCCAGAAAATGTTTTTTTTTAGATAAATAAGCTTTTAAATAACAAATATCTACAAAACGTAAAAATACACAAGAAACAAAAAACGATCTGCAGATAGCTCAACAGCTATCTGCAGATCACTTTCTAGGGCGGATCCGACTTGGATTGGTTAGGTTATGTTAGAACATATAAATTACGCACAAGGCGAGCGAGCAAAGCGAGCGTGCCGCGGCAGCGGCCGCCGCAGTGCCAGAAAATGTTTTTTTTTAGATAAATAAGCTTTTAAATAACAAATATCTACAAAACGTACAAAATACACAAGAAACAAAAAACGATCTGCAGATAGCTCAACAGCTATCTGCAGATCGTTACAAACGATCTAGAGATAGCTCAACTGATCCAAATCAGTGCCAGACGGAAGCGTCTCCAAGACGCTAGCGTATTTATAATTATTAATATTTTAGTTCTTTTTTCAAAATTTTGGCTAAGTGTTTTTACTCTGAAATTTCGGCAGCGTCAAATGTGTAAAAAACATTATAATTCGTCGCTTCATTCTTCAGTTATAAAACGAGGTAGTATTATTTTATGCTACTGGCACCTTTGCACATTTTTTAAAGTATAAAAAAAACAAAGTTTGGTTTGACATTTCCCTCAGCAGATCGTCATTTTTCTTTTTTTGTGCACGGCATCAAGCACACATTCTGCAGTGAAAAATTGGAAAAAATGCTGAAATGTATTGCCGGCAATACAAATTTGGATATTATTCCGAAAAACTTCGTAAGCAAAATACGGCTAAAAAGCGTTGCGTGATTGTGATTTCGTCATGATCTAATTCTGATGAAAATCCAGGTAAGTAAGTCTTGCATTTTTGCATTCCTGATACCTGAGTGAAGTGAAAAATGTCACAAGCCGATTTAAATATCAGCATCTATTAAGCGCCCTGGAGGATTAACTGCGGGTTATCACGAAGGGTTAGCATGATGCTTAAAAATTGCCTGGAGGTTCGACTGCGGGTCAACACGAAGGTTTAAATCTTTACAAAGCACCACCTGTGCCGGCTCTCCTCACCACACCAGACGAGGCCTCAACGCCCCGCATGAGGCTACTGAACCTGTGTCTGAACTCGATACAGAGTCATTACAGGCTTTGGGTAATGCTTCTGATGCCCTTAATACCAGTTTATGGTCTTGATATTCATGACAAGCTGGGCCAACTTTGGCTACCAATCCTCAAGAAGGAGATGCAGAAGGAGGTAAAAGAAAAGCTTTTTATTTATTAGAAAGACTATTTTATTTCCAGTAACTGCAAACTGTTGAAAGCAAACACATTAAGCGCGGAAATATCCGCTGCCGTGTCTGATATAGTGAGAACTAGAAAATTATTATTATTATAAAATTATGCCACGTTGGATCGTCTCTGATGATGATGATGATTATTTACTCTGTAGTATCGGGTCGTTTCTTGTATTTCTACAAATTAAATAAATAAATAAATAAAATTAAAAGTTGCTGGGCCTATATAGGCATATCAGTACTCAACAAAGCGTGAGTTTGCTTTTGACCAGCGATGATAAGGTACAAGCTGTATGAATATTATCTCATGGTTGCCGTATACTAACGGACTTCCACTATGCCGAATCTCAAGTGAGAACCAAGCTTTAGCTCGCTCTAAGATTATAGAAAGCGTTCCTTACATTCAAAAAGAACCAAGAAAGAGATATGAAACTCTCTTTGAGAGTGAGTTGCCTGAAAACATTAAGGTTTCAAAGGCAATTTAAAACAAGGGTTACAAATAAGTGTATTTATTCAGTTTGATTGCAAGAATCACTTTTAAACGTCGTCGAAGCCTTCTTCGGATATTCAGTCGTCAGGGAAACTGATCGGGCCCTCTCGTTACCCCTCGTTACCATCGAGAAAGGGGGGGGGGGGGCAGTCAGCATACAGGACGACAGCGCAACAACCGTATCGATGAGCGCAACCAACTACACGTCTACGTCTCGGCGCAGTTCACGCGTCCTTCGACGAACTTGTCAAGCTATAACAAATATGCTCCTACGAAACAATAACGTAGGTGGACATGCTGGAAGATTACAATTTTATTATAATTGCTGGATTGGTGTAACTAATAATCAAGTTATTTTGGAACTGATTCGTAACGGTAACCTTTTAATCGTAGAGTAGAACAAGGTTCTCCTAATAACTTATAACAATAATTTTCATTCAATCAAAGAAAATAATGAAATGAGGTCAGCCATCCAGAACCTAACTAACTTAGGTGCCATTTCTATAATGTTATCCTCAAAAATTTCAATTTGTATCAAATATTATTATTATTTTTTAGCACCAACGCCTAATGGTGGTCACCGATTCTAAGCCTTAATCTGCTAAATAAATTCATTTCTATTATCAATTTCAACATGGGAGACCATGGGGCTGCGTCGAAAATGATACTTACCTGTGGATTCATGGCGATCATTGATCTTACAGAATCATACTTGTTCCTGTAGCTAAGTCCGATCGTAAGAATTTAAGATTTCAATTTTACAAAACTACATTTAATCAGTTTAGTGCCATGCTATAGCCTTTGTTCGATTTCTCGAACTTTTACAAAGATAATGAAAGAAGTTGCAGGCTTTATTAAGAGACATCGCAGATTTAGATCTGTAATATGTTTATCTTGACGATTGGCTCTGTCTAGGTGACAGTTTCGAGGAGTGACGGATACATGTTACTGAAACTCTAAAGTTACTTTACTGCTTATATAGGTTTCGTGGTCAATTTCGATAAAAGATGTTCATCCTCGTAAATGTTGCAATTTTATTTGGACCTATACATCATTAAGGGTATATTATATTGTCAATATCACTGCCGTTAACTAAGCGGCACAAAATGTTTTTTGCGAATGCCAGTTAGTAGGTACTATTCAGGAATTTGCCCACTTGTTCGGGATTCTTACATCAATCAGCGTATCCAGCTGTGAAGTATGGTTGGCTCTATACTAAAGAGTTTGAGAGACAAAAATATTTAGCTTTCAAAATATTAGACAAAACTCTCTCTGGAAACCCCTTGTTTATTAGTTTTAGCGCCTTGAACAGGATGGGGCGTATATTGCAATTACAGCGCGTAAACGGTGGATGGAAAAATACTGAACTAGATTTCCATAACAACCATATAGAGATATCAGAAGCATGGAGAGATTGTTGTTTTATAATAACAATAATAAATTAATGTTTATTGATTTTTGGTTTCAAATGTTTTGCTCACAAATGTTTTTATGTTATCGTAGTACATCAAAAGGATGGGAGTGATCTAATTCCCTCACCTACCCTACCTAAAAAAAAAACTGTTTAGCAATGGTGCAAAATATGAAATATCTGTCTGTTAGCTTCTTAAATTTATACAAAAGATAGTCCAGGATCACATCAGGAGTTTAGAAAAATTAATACGGATATTGAATGGTATCTTTCGGTCACGGAATATACCATAGAGTAGTAACAGCTTTTTGGAGAACCAGAAATCGAACCAGAACTAATAGTTTGTAGAGGCCAGATCTAGGTGTCATAACAGTTGACGCATTCACTATAAGCTGGAAAAATAATGTAATTATGTGCTTTCCCGGCTTTTCACTTGTCTTGAAATGCTTATAGAAAATAAACATGGATGAGGCCTGAAAATATCCTAATATTTCCTTACTGGCCGTCTCAGCCCTGGTTTCTCTCCTCTGCTTAAAAAACTGATTCACTCGGCTATTATATATTTCACTCTTAATTTTTTGTTCTGTTTCACCGCCAAGACAGTTTATCCTGGCTGCAGCAATGCTCTCCAGGATACCTTTGGAGCAAAAGGATCACCAAGCCTATCACTCGATCTAATTATGGTTTATTTTTTCAAAATCACTCTGCTTCAGTACAATGAAATGAAACCTACAAACAGTAGTGACAGTTCTGTTGAACTCTTAATTAAAACCCTTATGGATGTTCACTTTCAAACATAAAGTTATTCCTTACTCAACAGTAATAATATATTATTATAATGGGACCCTTACGAATCTTTGAACAGTCTTCGCTCAGCTCTTTTTGCTAGGCCGTAACATAGCTTCCGATGACCATGTAAAACGCCTCCTCACAGGGGCTCACAAGCTTAGACCAGTTTTGCTGAAATATAGTTACGTTCACCGGGGACCCGATCCAACCGGGAAGGTAGTTTGAAACTACATCGCGGATTGGGTATATACCCAGTAGAAACCTACTTCTAGGAAAAATCACCATAAAGTTGGTTGTTCTTTTGGCATTAGGCACAGGATATAATTATAGTGTAAACACTCTCCCTGATAAAATAAGAAAACATTTTAGTTAATTCTACCGGCGTTAAGATAGGTATTTCTGATGTAATCAAAACATCTGGTGCCGGTCATGAACAACCGGTACTGATTTAACCTATTTTCATGAAAATAGAGCAATATGTCCTGCTACTACTATACTACTATAGTTGAAGATTACATACACATCTCACAAAAACAACGTCACAGTTGACGTTCAACGCGCACAGCACGTGGCACGTCGCTTCGTCCGCAGCGCGCGCTTCTGTTATCTTGGTGATACGATTATGAAAGCGGCTGGTTGGACTAGTCTTCTAGTCGTTCGCAAAATTGTACCCTCGACCAATATTATATGAGGGTAATTTTGCAAGATCGGTATTATGTATTATGACCTAATCATTCAGTGATTGATTGTAATAAGTAACATAATAAGTAAATTATGTAAAATAGTTCATCATAGTATTTATTGATGATCGGTTTATATAATATAAATACTTAAGATTACGTTAAAAAATCTGGAAGTAAATCATTCCAATTCTAATTTCCCTGCATTTATTTTCACAAAAATTTCGTCTCTAAACGTCTACCTCGTTTTATAACTGAAGAATGAAGCGACGAATTATAATATATGATCAAACGAACTTGCAAAGTGAAGTTCGATCGATATTATATGAGTACGCTTCATTCGAAGTTATAATCACCCTCCCACCCAATACCCAAAGTTAAATTTTTGTGGTTCTTCTCTAAAATGAATGACGATCTGCTGAGGGAAATGTCAAACCAAACTTTGTTTTTTTTATACTTTAAAAAATGTGCAAAGGTGCCAGTAGCATAAAATAATACTACCTCGTTTTATAACTTCGAATGAAGCGTACTCATATAATATCGATCGAACTTCACTTTGCAAGTTCGTTTGATCATATATTATAAAATAAAATATTTTTTGTTGATATTTTTCTAAGTCTTTTTTTATCAAAATTTCGGCTATGTGTTTTCGCTTTGAAATTTCGGCAGAGTCTTTTTTTACCTTTGCACACGGTTTTGTATACTCTGACCATAAAGTCAGCTGTTCATGTTGAAACTTCGTTGCAGTTTTTTTCAGAGATACCAATCGAAGTTCGAAAAGTCGTTGAACAAAAGTTGTTCCCCGGGGGGTGGTAATTCACCCCCCTTCGGGATAGTACACATATTTTGATACACGTTGTAGAACTTTGGAATGCAAGATGCAAGTTCGATTTTCCCATTCATGGTTGTGATTTTCCGTAAGTTATTTATGTACCACATTTATTTGATGTTTTCTGCCATAGGTCACGCGCAATAGTACATTGTTACCCGAGTGTTGAAAGTCACGTTTTTTGAGTCCCGAGACGGGTTTGGCGCCAGAGCGTTAGCGAGGGCGCCAATGGAGCTTGAGGGACTTAAAAGACTTTCACCCGAGGTAAACACTGTGCTTTTCATTACAAATACAAGGAAAGTAAAAATAAAAACATGAATGAAAAATTTGTGAAAATGAAGATTGAATTGCCGCCTTCCCGGTTTTTTTTTTCTTTTTCTCTGGCGGGCCTTCGGCTACGGCTCGCCAGCATTATTCAGCCATTATTTTCATTTTCATAATTTAAAAAATGGTAAATTGTTTGCTCAAAACTATGTTATTTTAAATAAATAGTTGAAGTTATATATTAATCAAGTAATTTAGAAGATATATTATTTATTTAATACTATCTTTATGTTATTTAAATTTTACATTGCGCTCTAATTAGAGTTTTTAAACTTCTTACCGTTGTAATGGATTTCCAACCTACTTGCTGAATAAAAAGTTGGAATTTGGTTCAACCTCCTTGCAGTTTAGAAAGTTGGAACATGGTTGAATAAAATAGAACTTGTTTTTTTTTATAATTTGACAGCTGTCAGTAGAAAGCGATTCTCCCTAGGGCTGAAAGTTTTACTTTCAATTAGGCCCCTCAGACAACTTCAGACCTACTTTCAGAGTATGAGTAATGAAAAGGTTATATATGTATATTATTTGAATGCAAAGTGTCCTAATATCAAGACTCGTTTACTGCTCGAAATCAAAACCTTCGTTTGGAGGTATCGTGCGCGGACTCTAGCACAAGATTTTTAGCAAACGTGTGGAGACAGTTCCATCTGTTGTGACTATGCTGTAAACAACTCTAGTGAGACAGTGCCATCTGTTGTGATTGTGACTATTAGGCTGTAAACAACTCTAGTTCCCGTGTTGTACTTATGAGTGGAGGATAGAAATAGTAGATGACGCTTGTCAACATTTGAAGGCGGCCTGCCGCCGGTCGGACCAAAGAAAGTTACACGTTGTGATAGTAGGTCCATGGTTGGTTACACGAGTCCAAAATGGTGGGTACGGATATGGTTTGAAGCTTGGAAATTGGAATGGAATGAAAGCATCTCGGATCTTGGAAGCCCATTGGAAGCCTATCCAGTCCAATCTAGTCCAATCTTCTTTTTCTTAATGAATGACATCTGTTTATTTTGGATCAATTTTGCCAGTGTCGAGTAATGAGGATAATTATAATAGACTATCTAAAATACTTTTTCGTCAAGTCAAGTCAGTCATAGACAAGTCGGCCCTATCAAAAAGCTTGTCAAAGCCAAATGACAGACCTATTTGACGGATCATCTATTTGACAGTGACATACACATTTTTTTTATGTTAAATGACAATGGCAGCACATAACTGACAAATTGGAACTTCAGCACGAAGCTGCACGAAGGTTTCGTTCGCTTCGCTCTTCCTTCGCTGTTCTGTTACGGGTCAGGCAGAGCTCTTGAGTAAATGTGTTTTGTGAGTCGGATTATTAATCTTTGGTACAGTCGCACACAATACCACATCCTAGATAAGGTACTATCAATAGTGCAGTAAAGTTTTACTCTCAAGGCTAAAAATATGGTAAGTTTATTTTGCAAGAAAACAACGACGATTTCATGCCATGATATTAAATTATGCAAAATTAAAACAGGACTTTCCAGCATTGAAAAATGACAGATTATTGCGCGCTGCTCTTGGTAAAGAAGTGGATAAAGTACCAGTTTGGGTGATGCGACAGGCCGGCAGGTATTTGCCGGAATTCCAAGCAGTTAGAGCCCAACATGATTTCTTTACTGTATGTCGGACCCCTGAGCTGGCATGCGAAGTCACACTTCAACCCTTGAGGAGATTTGAACACTTAGATGCATCCATTATATTCAGCGACATACTAGTTATTCCACAAGCACTAGGAATGACTGTAGAAATGCACCCAGGAGTGGTAAGTAACCCAGCTATTTATGTTAGTGAGAATAGCTTAGCAAATAGGTAGGTAGTTACATTACAGAAAAATGCCTAAAAGTTTTTTTTTCAATACTAACCTTTGATCTTGATATACCTAATAAGATAGTAATGGTCAGCTTTGTAGCAAAAAATGTATTTTTATGAATAACAAGGTCTTGAAATAGTAATTTACTAACCATATAAAAGCCATCTTCATGAACCTGAAAAAGTACACTACTCCCCTATAGATTTTCTGGATAATTTTGTGCTTGGTCTATTCACAGAGGAAGAATAACTATTTTGAATAATAATACTATTTTATGGCATATATTTGAACACAGCTTCATCAATCCCCAGGGCCCTGTGTTCCCCACTCCAATGCAAGATCCAACCGAAATAGACAAGCTTCAAGTTGATGGAGCCATCTCGAGGTTATCATATGTTGGAGAAGCCATTACTCTCACTCGCCACAAGATTGAAGGCAAGGTTCCATTGATAGGATTCACTGGTGCCCCTGTAAGCAAACATTTGTAATTCATCTTTATACCACAAGTGGGCGTGCAACAACACTACCATGAGCGGTGACTAAATGGCCATTTTGTGAGAAAGAAATAGAGTATGTATATTTCAAGAGTTTTACCTTGTTGATAGAAACACGCTATTTCACTTAGCCACACCCTCATACAAATACCTACTATTCTAAACTAAACTATAGCACTTTTGTTGAGATTTAAGTTTTATTTTTTTCAATTCACATTATCAGTATTAGTGATGTGGTAGAAATAATACTTGCTCAGGCTGAAGACCAATTTTTTCAGTTCACACTGATGGGGTACATGATTGAAGGTGGAGGCAGCAAGACTATGTCGAAAACCAAGGACTGGCTAGAGAGGCACCCTAAAGATGTCCACAAGCTCCTGAAACTACTGACTGGAGTTATTATAGACTATCTTGTTATGCAGGTGAAGTATTCTTAAAAATAATATTCTAGTAGGTACACGGTAGGTATATATGTCAGCATCAAAATCATGTCGGCTTCTTTCCAACATAATAATGAACAACCTAATAAGGCTGTATATAATTGGTTAGGGTAGATGCATAGATATATTGTCTACTCTGATGTCAAATATAAATAAGATTTGTTGTCCATTAGATAAATTTGATAACCCTAAGAGCTGACCAGATTTTGTTGCTGACTGTTCCAAACAGATTATTACATTTTCCTGTCTAAACATGACTTGTTTAAATTTTTCTATATTTTAGGTTCAAAGTGGGGCTCAACTGCTACAAGTATTTGAGTCAAGTGCTGATCATTTGACCAAAGGACAATTCCTAGAGATTTGTATACCTTATCTTAGGGATATCAGTGTTGGAGTAAGAGCAAAACTAGCAGATAAATCTTTAGAGCAGGTACCTATGGTAAGTATCATTTTATTGTAATTCAGATTCAGAAACAGCGCAGAGTCGATATCCCCCTATATTACTAACTCAAGACTCATTGGGAGGTATGTCCAAATTTTAAATTTTTTTTTTATACAACTAAGTTAACAAACAAGCATACGGCCCACCTGATGGGAAGCGGTTACCGTAGCCTATGGACACCTGCAATACCAGAGGCATCACAAGCGCGTTGCCGACCCTTTTAAACTTTTAAAACGCCCTTATACATATAAGGTACCACATCTAGAGCTGCAATAATTGACAGCCATACACCTTTTCATACCTTCCAGAGCATTTTCACAAGGGCGATGACACGACAAAGTGCGATGACGACTAAGACTCCGGGTGCCATGTATTTTTATGAACCGTTTACACACGCAACGGCGACATCGCACGTTTTTAATCGTCGTTAGTTCGCTTCGCGAACTTATAATGCTTTATCCATTTAGAGTTATTCGCTAAATTTATTTTAAATATTTTCAGACGATTAACTCCTATGATTATTTACAATGCAATGCCTACACTACATGACTAACACTCTGTCACTGTGGAAATTGTAGCTCCACGTAAATTGAGACGTGACTGAAACTGAGACGTAAATTGTGCTCTGGTACTCGTACTCTTACTCTTCAAATCGGAACACGGCAATGCGAGAGTCGCTGTTTGGCAGCAGGGATAGGTGTGGTTATAGTCACATGGTAGTACTTTCTTGGTCGAACTTTTTCACACCGTGCATTTTGATGGTGGTGGCGTCAAAGTTACAGTTTTGCTTTGAGTTATCCTATTACTTACGAGAATCACTCAAAAAAACAGGCTAGCTACAGCTGCAAACATTTTTATTGTTTAACAGACACTTTTCGCAAAAGGCGGTGGTCACTCCCTAGATGCTCAAGCTCAGTTAGGCTACGAAACAATTGGATTGGACTGGACTGTAGATCCCATTGAAGCTAGGAAGGAAGTTGGGGATAACATCACATTACAAGGCAATCTGGATCCACAAGACTTGTATAAAACACCAGTAAGTATGACTCGCACTAGTTATTTGAAGGGTACATACGCCCCATTGTCATTGTAGCATTATTTTTCTGATTGTTTCACTTTCTTTCCACCCAATGTGGTGAAAGGATTTTAAGTGCGCCTCAAAGAGGCCCTTTCGTGCACTTGACACATGTTTTCGAACTTTTTCTTTCGGTTCTACGACATGCCGGTTTCTTCATTGGTACACAACTGTATTTGAACCCACAACCTTATTCGTAAGACGCAACTTGAGGTCTAATTCCAATTATGTAATGCTGATCTGAAACTGCCTGCTAATTAACCCTACATTTTGTCCCACAGGAAGAACTAAAGACTCTTACCATAGACATGGTGCAGAAATTTGGCAAGTTCAGATACATAGCCAACTTAGGACACGGCATCACACCCGCGACTCCCATTGAGAGTATGACTGTCTTCACACAGTCTGTACATGAAGCCCTATAGTCAATTCATATAACTTAGCTCATAATTTGTTTGTTGATGATGGGTAAATAAAATTTGTTTTTGGGATGCAAGAATTATTATACTACACATAACACGAACTAGGATCGAAATGTAATAAAATAATATTTACATTGAGTAAGATGCTTTAGAGGTCTGGCCTGTAGCAGGAATATCTTCCTCGTGACTGCCAACAGATTTCTTCACATACTGAAACAAATAATTTGACAATGCAGTTAGCTATTATCTGTATACTTTGAAATGGCTCTTGGTCCACAAGTAGGCGTTGTTCATAACGCTTTCTTTTCGCTTCGCAGTTCGACTTTTCTAAGATTTTGCTAACTTGTCGCCTAATTCCAGGCCCGCCAAGTTACGGCGGCCGTATTGTTAGTCTAGTATTTTACAAGTTCACACTGTATCCTTCAGGCTCTATTTCACTGTATATTTAAATTGTTCATTATGTGTTTGTATAAATAATGTTCAGATGCGATTGACCTACTTTTGGGGCATTGAATTACAAAATTAACTTCACTCTTTAGTTGGGTTGTTATGGAGCTTATGTGTGCGTTTACCAAACTAATATATTATACCAATATACATATTCAAATCTTCATACAAAAACATTTTGTGCATCACGGTTTTATGTGAAGATCCGACTAGCAGCATTTCCATTGGCACACAACAAGTTATTGATATACATACAAATCATATGGAGTTTAAAAACAATGTTTCTGCATAGGAAACGCTACCCCAAAGAAGTGCGATTTGTTTCATTGAAAACTGGCGAAACAGATGTAAATGTTATTTTGGTGGAAATGTCATTCTGTTTTCTCTTTCAATGATCGAAGCAGTTGCGCAACCAACCTGTGGGTTGACTTGTATTTGCTCATCCATTTCCTGTATGTACTGGTGCAATTTGGTGCAAGCCGCCATTTGTTGCTCGAGCACGCAGAGCGTCTCGGGCGAAGCGTACTTTTCAGGGCTGTCGAGAAATACCACCATGCCGTCCTTTTGGCTGATCATGGCGTAAATTTCGCCGTCTTCTATCTGCGAAAATATTGTAAAATTAATATCAAATTAGAGTAAGTAATTTAAATGCTCTTCGTATTCGATTTTAGCTTAATTTTAGGCTAGTTTCCTGTCTAGCAGATTAATCAATTATTATATTTTTTTTTACTATTCGGCTGATGAGCGCTACAGCAAATAAAAATAATGTATAAATAATACACACCATACTGAGAATGTAAGCTTCAGCTTGAGCAGGCCCGTTCAGACTGACTCGCGAAGCGACGTCGCTAAGAGACAGCGTCAAGAATGTTTTGGTGAGCCTTTGTATGTTCTTCTTGTACATAGAGCTAAGAACCTAAAACCATAAGATAAGAAACGAATCATATTTTAATATCAAGGTTGAAGAAGTCCACTGCTAGAAATAGGCTTCAGGCCATGTCAAGCAGTGGGCGAGAGATTCTTAGCCCGCCTAATGAATTTCGTAAATTTTTACATAGGTATCTCAGTACCTCGCGATCCTTGTCTCAAACTTCATGTCAACTTTTGGGACATTAAGAATATCTTCGTTATTCACTTTTTAAAGTAACGCGATCGTTATGCATAATTATATGGAAAAAACGGGTGTTTATCGCGATGACCTTTATTCTTAGACAATTTAGATCAGGACCTGCCTTGCATGGATCTTCCCCTCTGCCAAAAGGTACAAGACTAATGAATCTGACATATCTAGCACGTTTATAAAAACCACTTCGTAATCGATCTTTATCAGTGTCAGTATCGGTATCGCGGTGAAAGGACCTCTTCTAAAAATGCCAACATATGCAGTTGCAGTGTGTAATAGGAAGTCCAACACATCAAGCTTGTAAAAGGATGGTGTAACATTTCATATGTAATTATTTTATTGCATAGTTAATGCTTTTTTCTAATAAAATAATGTAAAATTGTTGTGCGGCGTTTAGCTCTAGAACATCGATTCAGTATACGATTATACGAAAAAGATCGAATCGCCTCGAGTTTCCTGCCGTCAATTATCCGCATTTAATTTTCAACCTTATCACAAAATGAAATAGACTATAATTGCGAAATAATCTCTAATTGCCAAGCAATTTTAGTCACTAGCAAACATTTAAAATGGTAACGAGACTACCTAGAACTCCCTACGAGACTAGTTGGCATTTCAAAAATGAATTTTTGACCTTACAGATTTAGAATAAAGTCGATTTGGCTTTGAATTTTTCCAGACCTGACAGGCCCGAGACATCAAAACCCCGCCCTCCGGTAGCGAGACTAGTGATAGAGGTGGATAAATGTTTACACACAGTTTTTTATCGATATCGATAAAAGCACGGGTGTTCTAGCGAGTAGATTTATCTTAGCTTTCTGATTGATTGTGGGTTCAAATCCAGTCGTGCACCAACGGATTGTGTTGAAGTTGTAACGTGTTATTTTATACATAACATTACGTAGCCTACATGTTTAATTTAACAATGTAGCTGTTGAACAATTTAGGAACTTAAAAAACTTTTAAGTTTATACCTTGTGGAAAAACCAGCCCGCACATCAAGTGCGGATGATAAAATTTGCCAATTTGCGTATTCGGACATCCAAAAGCATAGCATTTGACACAAATTTAGTTTATTACCAAGACCAAACATTTATTCATCCCACCTTTTATAAGATGGATAGTTTTTGTGACCTTTTACCTTGAGAAACTAACGTAGTCATCATAGAATTTCATGTTATTTTTGAAAGAACTTTTAGAACACCTTTATGACGGTGTATACGAGTTTCCAGCTTATTCGCTCTTATTCTGAGGTTGACCCCATATTGGTTCTAAAATGATAAGTTTATTTAGGCCAAATAAAAACATCGATATCTTTGATTCTAAGCTCAGAAAATTTATCAATCTCTATGTAAGTGTCAGTTTTGAGTAGTAATGCTGCCAACTTAATCAAGATGTAGTTTGTCGAGATTTGGGGTAAAAATAGGTTCTTAGTGCAAGTAATGAGTAACATACAATAAAGGATTTGTCCCTCATGGCATCCTAGAGAGCTGGCTGTAGTTTTAGTGTTGTCCAGACCAGATCAATTGAACGAAATGAACTAGTCTGCCTGTGATATTCATTCATTAACAATTATACATTTGTGTCTGAAAAATAGTACATAATAAGCAAAAATAATATGAGTCATATCATAAATTAAATAATTATCAAAGAAATTGTTATCAAATAATACTAGCAATGTCACTTCATATTTATAAAATCATCAGTAGAATAAAAACACCCTTTCAACAAAAGCAGCTTTAGTCTAGTTTTGAATAAATGTAGACTGTCTATTATTTTAATGTCAATACGTAAATAATAATATAATTAAATGGCCTGATATCTATAAGATCATTAAGGAACATGCCAAAAAATCTTGGTAACTGCCCCAGATTCTGTAACAACTTCTTGTTTACCAAAAATGCTTCTTATCTCTACGAATTGTTTTATATTCGTAAGGTATATACTTAAACAGATTAAGTACGTCACCTCTGATACCGTAGTGTTCTAGCTTAGCAATCAGTAATTTATGATTTATAGTATCGAAAGCAGAAAAAAGATCTAAAAACAAGCCTGCTACTTTCGTTTTATTATTAAGATTTGTAACAACATCGTTCACCAAACAGTCGATAGCATCTACCGTACCTACATTCACCTGGTAGCCAAACTGTCATTCAGAGTTAATTTTTAAATGTGATACTAACCTATCTCTGTTAAGTTTTTCAAAAACTTTAGAAACAATAGGTAGCAACGAGATAAGCCTATAATTTTTATATTGTTTGTCTTGAACATAAATACCCGACGACCATTAAATACCATGAAATCTAAAATAATATTCAGAATGAATATTTAATAAATAAATCTTACTGACTTCGGAAGCCTTACATTCTTTCATACTTAACATAGGGTAAAATAAAATGATGATACGGCATCACTGTTGTGGTTCTCTGTATTTTGAATGTGTGTCACCTGTATATACAGTAAACTTGAACTAGTGTTAAAGATTTGTATTTGTGTGCGTTCATAACAACACAAGTAATTGTTGTGTGTGTAACGATCGTTTGAATGTGTGTCGCTTTCGTTTCAGTGTGTGCTTTCCTCGTCCCCCTCAAAATATGGCAGAAAAATTTGGTAGGCTGAATAGATGCAAGGCAAGTCCTTAGGTTAAATTGTCTAAGCCTTTATTATTTCCCAAAAAAATAATAAAGGTTATCGCGATAAACACCCGTTTATTTCCATATAATTCTTCGTTATTCGTTTATAATTTGCACCAATTGCTTTAGCTGCTGCGTGTAAAATAAACTATAATAGCCTTACTTACAAATATATGTCAAAAGATAAATCTCATCAGCGCTAACTTTAAGCAATTATTAAATCTAAATTGCGTTTATAAAGTATGGCTGTAAATATGTAGTACCTGATTGACCAATCCCATATTCTTGTCCCTGATGAATGTCTCTCGATGCTTGACGGCTGCATGCTGGGTGGTCCCCAGCTCGTGGTAAGCCACAGATAATGGCTTCAGAAACCGGCTGACCACTTGTGATGTGTATTTGGGCATTGGTAGAATCTTCATTGAAGCAAAACAACAATTAGAAAATATTATTGTCACAATACTTATGTACTATTATTTATTTTGTGCCATTACATATTGGCTAGTGTTACTGTTGCAAATCTGCTCTGCGGAAATAAGACGTTATGGTAAGTAAAAAGTAACAACAATTGACAGCCCCATAGTTCAGTCGGTAGAAGCTCTGCCTTCGGCGAGGTGGAGGGGCGTGGGTTCGATCCCCACCAAGAACAAATATTTTTGTGATGAACACAGATGGTTATTCTCTATCTGGGTGTTAAATTGTATTCTAAGTTAAAGAAAATGTATATGTATATCAGCTATCAAGTTCCCATTCATAGTACAAGCTCTACTTAATTTGGGGCTTCATAGTATTGTGTGGATTGTACACAATATTAATTGTTTAAAAAGGGATCAAAAATTTATAATGTTTCATTTGTCCACTCACCTTTCCATGCAAGATGAACGAAACTAAAATGTATTTCTTGTAAGCCTCCAACATTATATGAGAGACCACCATCGCTGGCACCGTCACCGCCACTTCGAAGAAATACAGAGCCCTGTCATAGTTTTTCATTGCTGTGTAGATCATGCCTCCGTAATAGTAGTAAAGTAGGAAATGTTTGGAATCATTGTTACCGCCAAGCTGAAATATATTGACATGGATTTAACTACACTTTTATTTAAATACAGATAAAATAAATATAGCTCATAGTATTATTATAAGTTGTAGAACTCACAGCTAACAAGTCAAAATGATAAGAAAACACAAATACATACCTCCAAACTAATTCCAGTGACATCTGTTTCCAAAAACTCGATGGCTGGTTTCATGCACTTTGAGAGTAGGCAGAGCTGACACAAGTCTGCATGGATGGAAGTCAGCTGAGAGTCAAAGAGCTGGATCTTCCTGATGGCTTTTTTGAGGATGTCAATACCCTTGATGGGCTGTTTTAGCTCGACTACATGGATAGTTAGTAGATGACACAAATCTGCATCTATAAAAAAATAACATTTCGCTTATTTGTTTAGGTAGGTACTTCTTTTTATTATTATTTTTGATTTAAATGTTAAATAATGGACATTCAAACGTATTGGTATAGAAATACCACTTAGATTGATATGCTTTAAAATGATGCCGTAGCAAAAGGGATTTCATTGCCCGGCATTGAAAGACGCGCCACGGGCAAGTTTCGGCAAGTTTTTATCATGCGCACTTGATGTGCGGGCAGGTTTTTCCGCAAGTAGGCCGTTAGTGGGCCCTTTTTGCGTGACGCTTGACACGTGTTGCTCGAACTTTTTTAGGTACTACAACATGCCGGTTACCTCACGATGTTTTCCTTCACCGTTTTGAGAGTACTGGCATAGTGCACATAAATTTTTCGATAGAAAAACTCATTGGTACACGAGTGGATTTGAACCCACGATCTTCGGATTGGAAGGCGGGGCCACTACTACTAGACCACCAGTGCTCTCTGGGCCTCGGGCGCCACGGGCTCCCGCGGCGTGATGCCTTGGCGTACTGCGGTAGGCAACAGCAGGGTTGGTTTTTCTATGGATATATTCATTTCTGATTCTATCACATAGTGAAACTCCCAGCATCGCTTATAGCTTGATGCACGACTTTGAGCTTGTGTATGAGGCCAATAGTTAGCGATCATGCCTCAGTTTGTTAAGTCATCAAAAGATTATCTTGAGGCTCTGTGGTATCTGTGATGAAAAGATGTGGAGCAATTTCTCGAAAGCTACCCATCTGAGTTGGATTCTTCGGCTGATCTCTTTGGCTTAATTTGATTCTCTGACCAAAATAAACATAGTGGTCCACAGCTTCGATAATATTGCTCCCAACATGTACCTACCTGGTCTACCAGCACAGGTGTGACATGATGTTGGGAGGCAATATTAAGGTCTCTGAGCATTGTGCCTAAGTCTTCTAGCGACTTGGCCATGATATACATATACATATTAACATAGTCAGTTTTAATTCGCTCTTGGAAACATTTGTAAATGCTATACTTACACAACTCAGGTAAAAGTCTCACTTGTTCTCCATTGCAATTGTTATAAAAGTCTTGTATCTGCTGGATCATTGTTGATCGATCATAATCTGCCGCACCCTGGAACAAATTGATTCAAATTCAAATATTTTTAAATATGAGATGATTATGGCCATTCCAAGAATATCAGTCATTTAAGGTCTCAACAATGTGTGTTTATGCAGTTAGGTGTTAGTAAGTCCTATAGCAAGAATTATATGTTTACAGATCTATTTTTATTAAGTTATAAAGATCTTGCCATAAAAGTTGGCTGATAACAATACAGACTGTTATTTTCTGAAACTAAGACACTAAAAAATAATCGGTTGTCTGTAAAGTCGGTTTACTGACGATAGTTGAACGTGATAACGTCATAAGAAAATACTCGCGGACTCGGACTCGGACTCGAACTCTCGGACCCGGACCCGGAACCCGACCGAACCCTTACCCTTACCCTCATTTACCCTTACCCATTACCCGACCCGGGCTCGGGCTCAGGTAAATGGAACGACGAAACGACGTAACGACGCATGAGTCATGTTTTTTCGTGCGTGCAGCCGGCTCCATCGATTTATAAGACGTTATCACGTCAAAACTTTCTTGTTTCGGTTTGTTCATTCAAACATTCCACATCGAATTTGCCCAGATTAATGCAGCAAAAGGGAAACCCACAACATAGGAAAACATTTGCAGTGCAGTTATGTAGGGAGACCTACCTCTTTTCAATATGTACTTAATGAGTAAAACAAAGTAAAATGAAACTTACTGGAGGTAATGAGAACTTAGCAACAAGAACAGCCAAAACCCCAAGTGAGTGCTGTTGAACATCCAGGGTCTCCAGAACTGTGTTCAGATGGGCACTGTTCCTTATCAAGACCTCTTCCGATTTGTTTATAGTGTCGCATAGCTCACGAATATTACCTGCCGATTATCAAATGGTTGTAGAAACACCAAAAATGCAAAGACAATACACGATCCGTAGGTACCGGTCTTACCTGATGCAGACATAGCTCGGACATTGTTTACAAATTGTTCTAACGGCGACGCCATCTCCTAGCGATTTTTCTTAATCTTAGATTTATTTACCGCGTACTGCGTGCGATAAATTCTACCTCTCGCTTTAAATTAAATGAACTTTGTTTTGCTGTTTTTTTGAGCCGATTTTATTTTCACGAAAAAAAAAGAAGCAGATTTCGTTTGTATACCTAAAGCAGCCTCTACACATTTGCCCATGCTGGGCCAGGCTCCGCCAATGCACAATTGTAGACCACGATCACTTGGTGTTCACACACTGGCGCATGGCTCATTGCTGCCTGGCAAACCAATTGCGACGGACGTCGAAGTAATTGCGGCTGCGGCTATTTACTTTGAACGATCAGATTTGATTCAAACTTTGCACACCTGTCAAAGGTCGATGACAATGCAATAATATGAAAAAAAAAATATATGAAAAAAAAAAAAATATTTTGATTGTTGTAAATATTTTATCAATAGTTTATTATATCTGAAGTTATTATAAAAGCACCCTACGCTTTTTTGTACAATAATATAAATTTTTCAATTGATTATCACAGTTTTATTTTTAACTTTTAAGTTCAATTAGTTATAAAAGCGTTTTTTTTTAGTTTTTAAACTACAATTTATTGTATACTGTTTACAAGTATTACAGAACGCAACACAAAAGTGTTCTATCCCGGTCAGCGGCCGGTGACGAACTGAACATTGGCCGATTGTGTAAACACCACAGGCCAGGCTACGCCACGATTCCTTTGAAGTGTGCCCAAAAAACCGACAACTCCCCGATTGCGCGCCATGCTTGCCGCCAACATACACCAATACCCGCCAATGTCCGCCAACATACACCAATACCCCCTGTACACATTGGCGTTGGCCTGTAGTGGGCCAGCATGGACAAATGTGTAGAGGCTGCTTAAAACCCGGTTTCCACCGCTTGCGGAACGGACCCATTAATGACTTCGTTAGACTCGCAAACGCAAACTACATAGGTAAAAGAAATGAGCTCGCTCAGTTCTAGGGAGCGGAGCGGAGTACTTACGGACTCCTCTCAACTCGCAATTACAATTTATAAATAGTAGCGTGTCGTGTCCACACAGAAAGTGGTGAGCGGGGCGGATTGAGCGCAAGGGCGGATCCAGCATTTGGCGCCAGGAGGGGGTCACATAGTCGTGTTCAAGTCAAGAACTTATAATTTAATTTTGTTAACAATAGATACAAGTAAAAAGTAGGTATTTTATTAACGTACGTAAGTAATCTACTTAAAAATAGTTATTCTTTATTGTACACTTGAAAAACTTAACACTTAATAACTTCGTACATAATTGTCATCTTCTCTTGAAGACATCCAGAGAAGCACTATCACGCACGGAATGAGGCAGCCTATATTTTATCTAAATATATATAACTAGTGTTGAGTAGGACATACAAGAGGCACCTCGTTTGTCACAAGCATTCACTCAAAAATGTCCCGTTCCTCATGTTCAATGCATGTACCACCTCACCACCTCACAATATTTGTCATACTCTTTCCGGCGCGCGGCGTCACTTGCGAGAGCGGGACGAAAGAGGAAAATATAAATCTTTCATTCTTGGGAGTGAGTGAGCTGATGTATTTTAGGAATATAATACTCTCTACGAGAGAAGAACCACAACTCCATACATAAAAAGTGTAGATGAAATATCGCATAGACGCTAACGCCATCTATTAGGGATTCCACAGTAACTGCGAGTGCTGGTGAGTTGGCGGGTAGTTTGACATTAGTACCTACCTACGCCCTACTGTTATTGCAATACTATAGGTAGGTATAAGATAAAACGAAATCATGATGATGATGCTTCGTTTATTGGTCTAAAATCTAAATACATAAATTGTTGTATAACAAACAGAAGTACAATAACTATATATATTATTAACACAGCCAAATTCAACGTGAGGTATTTGTCAATAACCGCAACAATATATTCGAAAATTCACTAATGGTAACTATTTCTTGTTCTGTCTCGTTTCCTCTTGCATATTCAATATCTTCTGCCTCGCTTACTCTTATTCCATATTTTGTAGTCTTCACAGCTTCAAACAAAGATGGATGACCCTGGATTTTGGGACCGAAATGTGAGCTCGTTTGTCGTTGCTTGCTACATTGCTAGTACTTAGCTTCCTCAATCTAAGTACCTTATGTAGTACCTACCTGCTCATCAAGCAAGGCGCCTCACTTTTAGTGAAAGAATTAAAACGTAACCCACAATAGGTAAATAATACTATGTAGAGTAGAGAGAGGCTAGAAATAAATAATGAGACATTCATCAAGACACCTCAACAGCAGTAGCTCATGAAAAAAAATCCTAGATGACAAATGAAATGAGTCGAGCAAAATGAGTTAGACTCACTACTTCGCAAGAGCATGTGACATGACATTCATTCATCAATACACCTCAACAGCAGTAGTTCATGAAAAAAAATCCTGGATGACAAATGAAATGAGTCGAGCAAAATGAGTTACACTCACTACTTCGCATGTGACATGACATTTGAAGCATGACATTGTGACACCTCACGGTACAAGAACGAGGGCCTCATACAAACTCTTTTTGAAACGGTGTCCTACCCAACACTATATATAACTAGTCCTAATATACAGGGTGGTCACCCCCATGTACTTGTACATGTTTATGTTCCGCGATTTTGTATAGGAGGCGTCCATAAATTACGTGAGATGTTTAAGGGGGGGAGGGGGTCGAGTCAAATCTCATCTAATCTTACGTTGGGGAGAGGGGGGGTATCGGTAAATATCACGCAATTTTTTTTTCTGATTGAAACAAAAAAAAATCATGCTATTTTAATACCGTTTTAAGCCCGTCCTTTGTCTTAACTAGTCGTAAATAAAAGCATGAAGCATTTTTTTTTCTCAGTACAAAACAATCCAGCGCGTTTCCGTAAGAAACCCACATTTAGAAAAATCTCACGTGAGATTGGGGGATGGGGGAGGGGGTTGAATAAAATCTCACGACATCTCACCAGGGGGGAGGGAGGGACAGAAAATTAAAAAAAACACTTCACGTAATTTATGGACCTCGCCCCCATAGTTTTCAAGTTATGATTTTTTTTCTGAATTTTCGGTAAATTACGACCTGACTTAAAAATTTCTAAAAAAAAGCGGTGGAAGTCGTTTTCTTAGTTTTTTTTTCAACTTAATCCTCATGAAATGTTATTTTATGCCTAAAATAATTAGCTTTGCTACTTTGATGAAAGTTATGATCCAAAGTGAAAATTTACGTTCAGTGAATAATGACTTAAATTAAAAACCTAAACAGGCAATTTCATGGTTTCTAATTAGTTTAAAAAAATGCACCATATTTTCAGCTTCCATAATCATTAAAAAAACTGCTTCTGCTCATCAAAAAAAAAAGGGCTACTTTTGCTAAAAACGGGCTTCAAAGACAGCAAGATGGAACATTCTTATGAAAGGCTAATTAGATTTAACAATTTTTTTTCCCCATTTTATCATTCTAATGGTTAACTATTGATAAAGAAATTAAGTACATTTTTTTTTTGATGATTATAGAAGCTGAAAGTATAACGCTTCTTTTGAAGCTATTTAGAAACCATGAAAGTACCTGTTTAGGTTTTTAATTTAAAGTTGAAAATTTAAGTCATAATTCACTGAACGTAAATATTCACTTTGGATCATCATTTTCATAACTTTCATCAAAGTAGCAAAGCTTATTATTTTAGGCATAAAATAACATTTCATGAGGACTAAGTTGCAAAAAAAAATTATGAAAATGACTTCCGCTTTTTTTTTAGAAATTTTATGTTGGTCAGGTCGTAATTTACCGACAAATCATAACTCGAAAATTATACAAAATTGCAGAGCATACATGGGGATGATTCGGATACCCCACTATACGAGGGACCATAATTTTTGTTTTGGACGTCAATGTTCAGAGCACCCTGTATAAAACTCTTACGTTACTGACTGTCGACTGACTGACAATCAACGCTCAGGCTAAGCCGTTAGTCCTAGAAGCATGAAATTTGAAGGGCGTGTTCCTCTTAAACGAAATTAAGTAAGGTAACCAGCAGTTGGTCATGTTAAACCAAAAAAACAGATTTGATTGTACACTAATGCATACAAAACCCGCGATTTGTCTTAGTGGTTAACATAGGTTTTTTTTAAACATTTGTATGTAGCTCCTTTTATGGAAAGAATTTTCCAATTTCCCTTCTTAGTGAACCTCTACACTACACTATAAAAGGAACACGCCCTCCAAGTTTCATGCTTCTAGGACTAACGGCCTAGGCTGTGCGTTAATTGTCAGTCAGTCAGTCAGTAGCGTAAGAGTTTCATATATTTAGATTAAATTAATTAAATATTGAAGGTACCTATGTAGTTACAAAAAAAATGTATGGTGACAAAATATATAATACAAAATCATTATGTATAATTAGTGGTCCACCTAAGTCCTGGAACCAGCACAGGCAGGGGGGGGTCATGACCCCCATGACCCCCCCCCCCTGGATCCGCCCTTGATTGAGCGAGTAAGAAGAAATTAAAAAGAGTCCGCTGCGCAAGGTCTGCACCGACTAGTTCAGAACGGACTCGCTCGCTGTCTGCCCCCCACGCTTCTCACACGCAGCCAGCTCAAAACTTCAACTGAACTCGTTCTCTGTGGAAATTATCTATTCGTTTTTCATTCAGCTCAGTCTGCTCATGTCTCTATCTCAGTTTCATTTTACAGTGGAAATCAAATGTTTCTCTGGTGGAAACGCAAAACGCAAACTTATATCATTAAAAGGAGTCCGTTCCACCATTCCTCCAAGGTTCCGCCTAGCCATTTTCCACACATTACCCTTTCGCAGGTTTTTTCATCGGCAACACGTCGTTTTAGGGCTGCAGTCCATGGAGGCAGGCATCAAGTCAGTTAATGTACAACCAGCCAGTCTTGCAACATTTTTGGTACTGCAGTGCCAATGGACGCTAGTCGTCTGAAAAAACGTGGCACTTTATTACCAAGGACGCTCAAGGGCCGCCAGCCGGGGTCCAAAAACGTGACACCGAGTGCCGAGTTTTTTCTCGGACGCTCAAGTGGGTGATATTCTGAAAAGGTTTCTGATGGTTTTGAAAACAAGCGATCGTCATTTGTTTTCAAACCAAGTAGGGCCGCGACCTTAGACAATTTAACCTATCTAAATTGTATAAGGCCGCGACCCGCGACTTGTCTATGACTGACTTGAGTTGACGAAAAAGTATTCTAAAATACATTTTATGATCCATAATAGCATAATAGCATAATAGCGCTTCCTTTATTCGCGTTTTCACTATTCACGAAAAAAAAAATGCGACCCAATTTCTATATTCGCGACTAAAAATTTTTTTATTCGCGGGTCTTATAATTACATACATAATAAAATTATTCCAATATGTATCCAACCCAATATCCTTGTCAAATGGACTAATAAAAAAGAAAAATAGATCATAATACAAGTTATCCTAAAGTATGTTGTTAAATTATATCGCCGCGGCCTTTCGACACGAGTCGCCTTCATTTAATTTGAAAAATCTTAATGAAGGTTCTAAAATGGCAAATGAACTTTGCGATTTCTTATGAAAATTGATCCGTCTATGGAACGAAGTCTTATTTTTACGAGGCAAATTGCTAATGCGACTGCTGCTGTGTATCAGTCTGAATTGTAGGAGCTTTTGAAAACTGCCAAGCAAAAAAAATTACTAAATTCTCCAAACCATTGCATAGGCCATGATAGGTAATTAATTAAAATGTTCAAAAACTTCAATTATTATTTTTTTTATTTTGTCACCTAGGAACGTTACCCTTAAAATCCCATACTTAAATTACCACTCCGTATTCACGGTTTCTGAATTCGCGGCATAGTTATGGAACATATACCCCGCGAATATAGAGCTTTTACTGTATGTCCTCATTACTCGACACTGGCAAAATTTATCCAAAATAGACAGATGCCATTCAAAAAAGAAAAAGAGTGTGTTCTCTAACTAGTCTGTGGTTCCGGTTTATCGGGCTTGCTAGTTTTGTTTTGAAAAAAACTTTGAGCGATCATCACATGGATTATTAGATAGACCCGCATCGTGTAATCTTTGCTAATACCTACCACGTGTGAACGCTTGTACTACAAACAAAGATGCATCACTGTGGAATGCGGCAAGTAGGAGAACGGCATGTTCCATATCAAGTGGAATTGATGGTGTGGAGTAACCGGCTGGACTTGCTTGCATTGAGTAATTTTAAAGGTTTGTTAAATTCCTATGAGGAACCCTGGTAATACTGTGAAGATCTCCAAACTCCGCCTATATTTCAGGTGAAGTGCAAATCCATAGACTTCACTGGCAAAAAGTTTGGAATCTGCCAGCCCCAGAAGAAGATGCCTTTGTTCGAGCAATGGCATGGAGACCCGATGGGAAGGTTTGTGTACCTACTGTGTGTTCAATTCAGCTGTTTATTTCTGTTATTCTTACTAATAGTTGATTTGGTTATTTTTTTGTTTCAGGCCTTAGCTGTGGGATACAGTTCAGGTTCTGTCTACATAGTAGGTATTGAAGATAAGGAAGTTCTCGATAGATATGTTTGTGAACAAGAAATAGATGATTTTGATGCAAAACGTTTCGGGGTCAGCTGTATAACTTGGGCAGTTCGGAATAGCACCTTAGAAAGTGCCACTGAATATAATTTATATGTAAGTTTATCTGATAAAGAGAGAGCAAATCAGCTTGCATCCCACAATTATGAGCTGGTCAATATAACTATAACAATATAACATTTGTTATGTATTTATGCTCAAATTCATAATGGTCTTACAGCAGCCATGTCATTGTGTACATTATGAATGAAGGGTTCAGACTTCTTAATAAGGATATCTAATACAGTAGGTACCTAAGTATCTAGGTATAAATCAACATAGATATGATATAGCTAAGAACTTTAAATATGATTCATATGTGTAATTCCAGGATGATGCTTCAATATTTCTTCAAAAGCTGCCAAATACCAGCGGCTATAATAATCAAGGAAATGGTGATAGCATTAAAGATTTTAAAGAAATCCAAGAACCAAATCAACTTAACATGCTGTTAGTCGGCTATGGAACTGGTTATATTTCCATGAATATTTTTGGAAGATACCCATATGGCACCATACATTTAGCCCAAGTGGCTAAGGATGATTTTGGAGAGTACAATGTCCTGGATATAAACCTATCTGATGATTTTAGTGTGATGCAAGTTCTGTACATAGATAGATATAGTAATAATGTCCTATTGTCACTTATCAACACAAGTGTGTTGTCTGCATATGCTGAGGAAATGTTCATAGTGGCTAACAAACATGTGCCAATTGTTCAAATACTCTCATATTTAGACCAAACAATGACATCCATTATTGAGGCATGGGAACACATTTTGTTAGAGATGGATACAAAGATGGCATATTATGCTGCATCAGTACCAGAGGGTGGAGTTTCTGCAGACATGTTAGAGCTGCTAATGCTAGGTAACTATCCCAATAAATCAATTTCATAAACTAATTCTTCTTCGTAGCTGATCAAACTGGTGAAAGGATTTAAAGAGTGCTTCAAAGATTCTCCTTTCATGCACTCGACATATGTTTTTAACTTTTAGTTTCCTCACGATGCTTTCCTTCACCGTTTGAGAGTACTGGCATAGTACACATAATAAATTATTATCTACTAACTACAGGTTTTAAGGTCAGTACCTAGGTAGTAAGTAGAAGTACATGAGAGAACTGGTGGCCTAGTGGTAGCGACCCATTACATATTACATATATAATAGTACATTATTAATCATAATGTACTATTTTTGGACAGAAAAGCTCATTGGTACACAACTGTTAGAACCCACGACCTTAGGATCGGAAGGCGGGGTCGCTACCACTAGGCCACCAGTTCTCTCATGTACTTCTACTTACTACCTAGGTACTGACCTTAAAACCTGTAGTTAGTAGAAGTAGGTTCTGCAAATTGTTATAATTTTGTACAGGTACACCATCCGATGAACTGCAGGTGTTTCTCCTCCAGAAACTCACAGCAAATGACCTAAAAAAATTTGGCAACTCCGTTGAGCTCAGTTACTCCACCATACAGAAATTAGTTTTGAAACAATTGAGCATTGTTGGACAAAGTCTTACATATTATTTGGCAGAACTCAGAGGGCTTACTAGAATACCTGATAGATACAAGGTAACAATACTTAATTTTGTTTAAAACTAAGTGATAAGTATTAAGTACCTACACTCCTAGTCAAAAAAATATTTGTTGACTATTTTCTGATCAATTTTTTGCAGATTCTTGGCATTACAGAAAGTAGTGTTACGGCTGCAATAAAAGCATGTTGTGCTTTTTTAAACAAAAGTTTGGAGCTGCAGCAAGTTATCGATGTATCCATGCGCAACTACAAGGCTTTCTTCAGATGGCTTTTTGTAGTCATAGTCCGCTTATTGGAAGAACAAACACCAAGTGAAATTGTTAAGATAACACAACAAGAACTTAGCCACATTGCTGAGTTTCTATACAACTTTGATAGCATTCAAGAAGAAAATACGAATCCAGATAAACCAGTTAAATTCAATTTAGAAAGATTAGGGCAGTACTTGCAAGACCAGGACTTATCAATACTGCCCGATGATGAAGACCATCCTTGGCATAAATTTCTTAGAGATAACTCCTGTTTAATGAAAAATAATGAAACAGTATTCTCAATGACTGAATTCAAAAAATACTCTTTAGTACAACAGCAAAAATATCTCAAAGATGCAGTCGGCAAAGTATTTGATGTGTCCCAAAAAGATATAGGCAAATACTTCTCTGTATTGCACAATATAAGGTGCTCTGAGAACCAGTTGAGCAGTCAACTAAAAGAAAATCTGAGGTTCTCGCAAATATTTGATGTCAGTGCAAAAAGGTTTATGACGGCGTTCATGGATATTGAACACGGTAGAAAAGAAATGTACTTTATAACTGTAGATTTTAATGAAAATTCATGTTCGGCTTCCGCAATGAGATATCACTTCTCTTCAAGTCTGGTGCAAGACACCAATGAAAAACCTGAGGATGGACAGATAGCTGTATTAGACCTACAGTTTTATTCATCAGAGTATTTATCAGTACTGACTAAACACCCCTACGATGAAGACAATACAATATTTATACAAGTGCCGCTAAAATTGTTGATAGATAATGCTAATGATTTCAATATTAAATCAAAATCGTGTCTTTTCTGTGATAAATTTACAAATAAAGACATCTCATCACTGCTAGAACCAGGAATGTTCAAACTGCTAGACAAAATGGATGGTTATCGAATAGCAGTCTCAGGGGGTCGTAAAGTAGCGATTGTTTTGGCAAAAAGCGCGCGAAAAGTGCGAGTTTTCGAGATGGAAATAGATGGAGATGATGATGAGGAGGAAACACTTGACACCACACCTCTGTCTCTTGTTACAACTGACCTGGACACTCCCGATAAAAATGCTACCCCAGAAGATATCACGTTTGAATGAAGTCCAAGCCCTATTGGTTATAATTTATTACAGATAGAAATAGTCTCAATTCCTCAGGCATAGGTAACATAATATTAATGTCTACCACCATGGGTGGTAAGTTATTTAAAAAATACATTTAATTTCAAAGAAATCATACTACTTTATTACCCACATGCACCACATTATGTGTAGGCAAGGTCACTTTTTGATTGACAAAGTTCTACATTTCCACCTACATGCTTACTTCTCTAAATACATCACCACAGTGATTTTTAAAAGCTAAGAGATACTTAGATAAGACTTCTATTTCTATCAGTTGACTTTATCTGAATATTCTCAAACACAGAGTTAAAGTCTGTATCTAAACCCTGATTATCAATTCCATACAACAAGTGTTCAGATGATAGGTTCCTGCTGGGTCCGGCAACTGGCTGACTGGCTTGCAGCTGACTGGTTTGTGGCTGACTAATTGTGGTTGTGGTTGGATTGTAAATTTCATCAGCTTCAGCGTCATCCTCTTCTGTTTCATCCACTAAAAATGTTGAGATTTTAAAATTCCTGTACTTTCAGTACAAGAAATATGGGGTCAATTCTATATTGTGTAGTGAAGCAGGCAACTAACCAGCTGAGATGTGATAGGTACAGGTTTGATTCCTGCAGCAGCACAGTACACGTATGTGTACTGTGCTGCTCAGATACAGATGCTAAATGTATATTTAGCATCTGTATCTGTGCAATCTTTAACCAGAGCTACGAGTACTCAATAGTTAAGTACTGATACTTACTGACAACCCAGGGAAACTTATTGTAGCGGATTAAGTGAGAAAATGCTGGGCTGCCAATGTTTTTAAATATATTATGATGAGTCTTTTTTATGTGGTGTTTTAAAGATTTATTAAAAGTTACCTGGAACACTGACTCTACCATCATATCTTCTCCATTCTTTCCTCAATCGGTAATAGAGTACAGCGCAGCCAACTATCACAGTAATTGAGACTATAATAGCCACCAGCTTGACAACATCAGCAGCAGTGAAAGCAGTTCCATTGACCAACATTTCCACTTCACCAACTAGCAGTCCTGTACCATCCAGCTTCTTTGATATACATTTGTAGTAGCCAGACTCTTGTGGAGACACATTCTGTATCAAATATATATTAATTTAACATGGACCCCACATGAAGTGGGATAAAGCCAGGAAGACAGAGAGTTATTGTGAAATCATCTTTTTACATGGAAGAGCTATAAATTTAAAATGATGCCACTCAGAAATTGATTACAAGCAATTACACAAATCACAGAATTATACTCACATCAATGTGTAGCCTCCCTGATAGCACCTCATACTTGTATTTCCTTTCATCATATTCATTTCCCGGACCTATCACTTTATTCTGATCAAACAACCAGAACATGAAATTGTGATCAAAGTCATTGCTGTCACAGTTTAAAACTGCTGTAGTTCCTGCTGGCACTTCCTTCACCACCAAACTCTTTAACTGAGCAGAACTATCCATATTTAAGATGAGCTTATAGGATTTCCAATGCTTCTTTTATGGGATAGTTATATCATCAAAGCTTCTTTGAAGCAAATACTGTAGGTTCATTTGACATGCATTGGTTATGAATGCGTGCCAAGTTTAAAATTATCACAGATCACATGTTCATGCCGCACAGAAGAGTTTATATATAGTTCATAACATAAACAAGTTCATGACAAGAACTTTGGTAGGTGCCTAGTTTATTAGTATCTGCCGCTCCCACTCGAGTTTTTGATGAGGTGCATGAATACTTCTACGCATATAACCGGAAGAAGCATCCATATCGGCGTCATAACCACGTATATAGGTAGATTTATTCTGGTGTATTCTAATTTGATGCAGATTATAATTTGAGCTGCCATTTTCAGCCCAATTGCAGCGATGTACCAAACATTCTTGTTAATAGTCCCTATGTATCTCTCAATTCCATTTCTACAGTGGGAAATCATATGGAACAGCACGTAGATCAGTAAAATACTATCGTACACCCACATCGGTATAAACACTATGAACCAGTTCCAATGTGTTCTTGATTCCAATCTAAGACATAGTAGTATTAGAAACACTAAAAATATAAACCACGTAAACAAAGCTCTATGCAAAATAGCCATACTGTACTGAATCTATGAAGGCAAGGCAAATAACTAATTATTGTGTACAATATTATTGTTGTGTTGTACAAATTACAAAATGGATGATCTCATAACTTATTTTCACGAAAAAAGAAGAAGCCGATTTCTATGGTAACTAACAATGGTATTATGTGTGCGCTAGACGGTTTAAAGCCGCAGCTTCTACCAAGGTGACCTTCGCAGAACGCTTCTGGCTACATTGGTTTAAAACCAACGCCAAACTTCAGTAGTTTGAAACGCTCGTGCTGAGTAGACGTGTGTAGAACGCTTGTGTTGCACTATTACAAAGACGTCATACCTCCTTATTTATGAACATTTTAAAAGTTTGGCGTTTGTTTGAAAGAAGGAACAAATTTACTGGATTTCGATTGACATTACCTACCTAATACTTACCTACTATCTTCTTGAGAATGCTTATAATTGTAGACGATCCACCCGACACTATCTAGCCCCAAAATAAGCAGAACTTATAATAGAGGAACCAGATAGTAGGTAGAGTCTGTTCAGAAAGAGAACCGTCTTGGCCAAATTGAGAACTAACGTTTCGATTTATTCCCTTGCTTTCTGTCAGCATTTTGCATCATAAAAATTAAATAAAGGAATTGTGTCACTAGTTGTGATAGGATCAAAACGCAACAGACGCGCTATTGTATTGCCCACTAAACAAAAAAGGTGATTAAGCACAGCAGCGCCCTCCGATCCCACGACGGTTCTCTTTCTGAACAGGCTCTAGTAAATATATCATTATATATTTATTGTTTTGTTAGTAAATTCATACTTAGAATACAAGACAGACAATAAACCTATGTTTTCACCAGATAAATATATGTTCTTGGTAGGGATTGAACCCACGACCTGCTGTGTAGAAGGTAGTAGAAAATAAAGAATGCGAGTGCCAACGTGCGCACACGCAAACGTCTGCGCTCGGTGCATACGGCAACGTGACTTTAATACGCTTTGTTTAAAACAAGCGGCTAGACGGTTTAAAGCCACCGTTTCTGCCAGCGGTTTGCCGGGCGCGTCTTTCTACGAAATTTGGTTTAAAACTGCCGGCTACATGGTTTCAACCCACAGTTTCTACAAAGGTCACCTTAGTAGAACCTGCGGCTTGAAACCGTCTCTAGAACGTACTTTCTTGTATAAAAAAGTAAATCTGCTTATTTGTGTGAATCTTTATTTCAACTGTCAAAACTGACATCTCTTGTTTTTTCGTGAAAATAAGATCGGCCAAAACATTTCGTGGTTCTGTTCTGTCGAGCGCCGGCTATAGTTTGGTGAATTGTTAATTTAATTTTGCTTTTATTTTTATGTAGTACTTGACCTACTCTGGATTATTTTGCTTATCAAAATGATGCCTGTCCATACTCCTGTAGAAATGAAACCCGAAGAAAGCAATACTGTGTACTTGGATCCAATGAAATATGAATTGGTTGATTGTTTATCCCAACAAATAAGTGAATTAGATTTGTTAAAATCTATGTATCCAAATGATGGTGTAATAACATTAGCTGAGAAAGGTATTCTCATTAAAATCAATGAGTTTTTATGTGGAGACTCTGATTATGTGCCTAATAATTTAGATTATATCATTAATTTGAACATAGAAAAATTTAAAATTGAGGTTTGGGTGAATTTACCACTTACATATCCCCATGAGATACCAGATATTTCCATTAAATGCAATCATTTAAACCGACAGCAAGAATCAAATTTGAATACTGAGCTAATTTCATACTTAAAAACCAATCATCTAGAAGAAGTTTGCGTTTATACAGCAATAACTTGGCTACAGGACAACATGAGTACCATCATTGTCAGAAACCAGAATGTTGAAATGTTACAGAATTTGGAAACCAATGAATGTTATCTTGAAGAAGAGCGATTTACTAGATTATGGATATATTCACATCATATTTACAATAAGAAAAAACGTGATGAAATTACTCGAGGATCTAAAGAATTCAAACTATCCGGGTTCTGTTTACCAGGCAAACCTGGAGTGATCTGTGTTGAAGGTGATGAACATGCATGCAAAGAATGGTGGCAAACTATAAAATTGATGAATTGGAAGAAAATAACTATACGTAAAACAGAGACCTGTAACACAAATGAAAAACATAACTTCAGAAGATTTAATTGCTTTGAAGAACTGAACTTTAATACTTCAAGCACAAAACATGATATGAGTGAATTTTCTAAATTCATGAGTAAACGTGGCTTTAGTAATATATTTAGTGAATTATTTGGTCTAGTTTAATACATAATAGTGTTATCACTAACTAAACTATGTCAGAGAGAGATACTACAATGAAATTCCTGTTGCTAAAATAAGTGATGTGATGTTTATATTATTTTATCATACATTAATGACTAGGTCTATAACTAAAAGTTATTGATGAAGCTCTGGTTGAGATATTGTTATTAATATCAGATTAAATAAACCCATGTTAGTGACTTATTAATAGCTTTTATTATATTACCTACCTACTTTACTAAATTACATAATACACATTTTGTATTTTGAATGTAGTACTTATCACATTATTATTTTTAGGGTTTTTAGGGTAAACTTGGCGAATAGATGTATTCTGTGATTGTGAACCGCATTTAAATATCGCTGAAAGTTTGCATAGTAATGTAGAACATATATATATATATATATATATTTTACATCTTTCTTTTATTATTTTCTTCAGGTGCCAAAAATAACTACGGTGATGTTGTTAAAACCGACCAATCAACCGGTCAACCCTTCCACTTCAACTTTGCATAAGTAAGAGGCGTCCCAAACCACTCGTCAGAACTCCATAAATGTGTAATTTATACCAATGCTTAGAACCCACTACAACTACTCGAGAGGCTATACAAAAATATAAGGTACTAGCGGCCGCCCACGGCTTCGCTCGCCCCGTAGCCGTTACGCCCCGTTGATTTTTCTAAAATCCTGTCCCAGGCACTATAGCGTCCCGTAAGTAGGGGCATGAGTAATCACCAGTTGCCCCTGACGCTATATAAATCATCTACAATAGATGCAAAGGCCTGTTTTTTTTACTTATTTTACATCTACTCGCCAAGTTTCATCAGTCTAGCTCTTAAATTTTCGGAGAAAAATGGCTATAACATACGGACGGACAGACAGACAGACACATGGCGAATCTATAAGGGTTCCGTTTTTGCCATTTGGCTACGGAACCCTGAAACGAGAAATTCGATTCATAGCCGTACTTCCCACCGCACCGGATGGTTGAAGTGAAGAACGACCCGATTGATTGATTGGTGATCAATTTTTTTTAATTATTGTTTTTGTCAAGTTCATGTGTCACTTTCAGCTGCTTGCTATTACCTGCCAAGCAAGCAACACGTAAACTGCCTCTTCTTGCAATACTGAGCGTATTGTGTATTTGTAAAAAGGCGGGGCGGAAGGGCTTTGTATCCAAGCAAGTACAAAATTAAAAAAAAGTGTATTTATTATCGGCGCTCATTTATTTACGCAATATTCACCACGGCATGTTTATCAATTTTTTTTTTAATTTTTAATTTGAACTTTCTGGTTTAAAGTTTTCTGTAATATTCCACTATCTTTCTTCATCTTCTTTTTTTTTTTTTTTTTTTTTATGTGTTTATGCATTTGCCATTTACAGATTGTTTTACTTGGTTCAAAAAATTAGGGAAACAGGTAATAATAAAATACGCGGAACTAAGGATTGGGACAGGATCAGTAGGGTTTACAAAACTAATAATAAAAAACAAGAAAAGGAAATATATACAAACATAGGGATAAAATGGTAAATACAAATTAAATTTTAATATTATTTACATAAATAAAGGATGCTAAACAATGGTATATACAAGGATCCAAGGAAGAAAGGAGAACAGTGATATTTGTAGGAAGAGGAATTCGACAGGAAACGAGATCTTCAAAAAGTTTTCTATTATTATTTTGAGGACAAGCAAAGAATAAATGATTGAGGTCACCAAATTCATCTCCACAGTCACAAGATGGATCAGATATAATTTTCATCCGTGCTAAATGGGCTGGGGTACACGAGTGCCCCAGGCGCATTCTTATCAAAATAGTAGTAGCACGTTTTCCGAGTTTAAGCCTAAAAAACCAGGGTTTTATCGGTATTGAATTTTGAATCAGCCTATAATGTTTACCTTTAATGTTACCAGAGTGGTCCCAATATTCATTCCAAGAGTATTTAAGATATACCCTAGGTAAAGCAACGAGATCGTGAACGTAGTTTATGTAAGGGAAAAGGTCTCCACACTCCACAGCCTCATTAGCTAATTTGTCAGCACGTACATTACCAAGAATACCACAGTGACTCGGTACCCACGCAAAGTTAACAGTAAAACCCTTGTTTTTGCATTCAAATATCTTGGACCTAGCTTGCATTACTAGCGGGTAAAAAGTTTTTGATCGAAAAGGGTATTTTACAAGAGATTGTAAGCAACTCATTGAGTCGCTAAATATAATGGTATTTTTAAGTTTCATTATCAACACGTAATCTATTGCTTTAACGATGCCAAATAGCTCTCCAGTGAAAACTGACGTCTCAGGAGGTAATTTAATTTTTTGTACAACATTATACTGTCTGTGATACACACCTACACCAACAAATTCTGACTGTGAATGCTTGGAGGCATCGGTGTATACCTGATGCCACCCTCGCCATCGATCATCAACAATAGATTTAAAATAAATATTAGCATGCGCTTCATTACGGTCAATATTTAGATCCAAATGGATGTTAACGGGTGTAATTAAAGCTCTATAGTTGCACTGGAAAATAGGTAAAAGAAGCGATTGGTGAGTCAAAGCTGACAGTGTTTTATATTTGTTAAAACTATTAATTAAAAGGGGAGGTGGTTTATGACTCCAATATGAAGAAGAGCAAGTAAGCTCTGAAAGATGCTGTATTTTAGAATGAAGCTGGTGATTCTGAAATTGCAAAGTGCGGAAGAAAAATCTACTTGATAAAATTTGGCGCCTTAAATGTAAAGGTGGTTCACCACATTCTACTTGTAGTGCATTGATTGGACTGGACTTCATTGCCCCCATAATTATACGCATAGCTCTTGCCTGTATAGAGTCTAATTTCTTGAAAAATTGCACTCTTCCAGGCTCTAACAAATAAGTGCCATAATCAAGTGTACTTCTAATTAAAGCATTATAAATAAGTTTTAAAGAAAAGGGGTGAGCACCCCACCAAACACCAGATAGACATCTTAATAAATTAAGATGTTTTTCGCACTTTTCTACGACATATTCGCAATGTGGACCTCCAACAAGCTTCGAATCTAATATTACACCTAAAAATTTGGCATGGCTTTTTATAGGAATGGATATACCATCATAAACAATATTTAATGGTGGTATGTTAGTTTTACGGGTGAAAGGAACCACGATGCTTTTAGCAGGAGACAGCTCCAAACCATGTTTGTCCAGCCATAATTTCAAAAATTGTAACGCAAATGTTATATTAGCGGCTGCTGTATTAATATAGGTGCTAGACGAATAGAGTAACAAATCGTCAGCATACTGTAGGATACTAACGACATCACTCACAGATGCTTCTAGATCATATGTATATATGTTATATAAAAGAGGGCTCAAAACAGAACCCTGAGGCAATCCCTTCCACGCAACTCTTGAGATATCTGTCGTGTTTAAAAAAAATACTCTGCCAGCCAACATATTTTGAATAAAGTTGGTTAAAAAATTTGGAATTTTCAAAACATGTAATTTCTTTATGAGCAACTCAATAAGAACATTATCATATGCCGATTTGATATCTAAGAAAGTCGCTACAACCGATTTACTTTGCGAAAAAGCTATACGAATGTCAGTTGTAAAAACACTTAAGCTATCCATAGAACTTCTACCTTTCCGAAAGCCATATTGACTGTTAGGTAAAATGTTCTGATTTTTTATGAACCATTCTATTCTATTTTTAACTAAATGTTCTGCAATTTTAATGATAACTGGAGACAATGCTATTGGTCGGTAGGACATGGAATCAGTAGGATTTTTAGATGGTTTCAAGAATGGCAACACTATTTGCGTTTTCCATGTTGAAGGGATGACACCTGTCAACATGACACAATTGATGAGATCAAGAAAATAATGCAAAGCGTTTTCACCAAGATGTGAATAAAAAGAATAAGGAATACCATCTTTACCTGGAGCTGTATCATGAACGTCTGATAGTACACCTTTCAGCTCATCAAGAGAGAAAGGAGCATCCAGGCCATATGGACAAGTATAACCAGAAACATGAATAGGGGTTAATAATTCCCTAGGGGGGACTGTCGGTGGAGCCAACCGGTCAAGGAAACTATCACGTAGAGAAGGTGGCATAACGGTAAAAGTTTTATCACTAACTCCAGATCTATAACGTCTAATATTTCTCCAGACTTCTGATGGTTTTGTGCTGGGAGATATGGTTGAACAGAAGCTTCTCCAGCCTTGGAATTTTTTATCTTTTAAAAGTTTTTTGGTTCTAGCCATTATGTCAACTAATTCGTCAAAATTATTTTCAGACATATCAGAGTTGTAAGTCAACTCTGCCTGCCTTCTCTGAGCTACAGCTACACTGCACTCTGTATCCCACCATGGTGGAGATGGCAATTTTCCAGAAGCACTGTTTTTCAAAGGAAAAGTTGAATCAGCAGCATCAAGTAAACTTTTAGAAAAACTATCTGCGCAAACTGAAATACCTTGTGAAATATGTGGCAAAGTGTTAATATTATTCTCAATATGAGTTCTATAATCACTCCATTTGTCTTTAATTATTTTATGTCTCATTCTGGGTGGAGTTCTAGGCATTTCACATGCTTTAAATTTTGAAAAATTTAATATTATTGGGAAATGATCACTACCATGTGTGGATGGTTGTGTGTGCCAAGTAATTGAAGATGCTAAACTAGGTGAAACTATTGTTAAATCTACTGCACTATTGTTCTCTGAAGGTTTTGTTCGACGAGTTTGAGATCCATCATTTAGGATACAGAGATTTTGTACATCAATAATATCTAAGAGGTCTCTACCGTAAGTATTAGACATGGAGCTACCCCATGTCCTATGATGAGCATTAAAATCTCCCATGACCACACATGGTTTAGGAATATGAGATAACAAGCTATCTATTTCTGTGAAAATTTGGGAGGAAGGATGAGGGATATAAATAGAAACAAAGCATACATTCTCAATAATGCAGGCAACAGCATTAAAATTGCTATTATCATGAGGGAGAGGGAAATGAGAAAATAAGTATGATTTTTTTATAATAAGAGCAGCTCCTCCATACCCATCAGGTCTATCGTCCCTAAGGCAGGAGAAGCCACTCAATTTGAACACAGATCCTGGCTTAAGCCAGGATTCTGTGATGGCGATAATAAAAGGGTTGTATACATTAATTAAATAGATAATTTCACTTTTTTTGGTGACTACACTCCTGCAGTTCCATTGAACTGCGGATCGGGTGTGATCCATTGTGGTTGTGAGTGTAGAATAGAGATGATGTCAATAATTTTGGCAGCGTTGGACGGTTCTATGGTATTTGATTGTATTAATGATTTTAAAAGGGCAATTACATCAGATATATTTAGTTGTCTATCCTCAGTTCCGCCTGTTTTCAGAGCGCAACCATTAGATAGGCCTGGGGATGGAGTATTGGTAATGTTCTTGTGTGCTTTTTGATCATAGCCTTTGGCTAGTGTTGGAGTTGGACGTGGCTTTAAAAAGACAGTTCTTCTAGAAGATGGAGGATTTACATGGTTTCTTGTGTGAGGTTTTTGAGATTGGATATTTTGATCTTTGGCTGTTGCTAATATTTCAGCATACGAACGTGACAGGGGTGGATGTACCCTGGATGCTTCCACGTAGGAAATACACTGTTCTGCCATTGAAAATTTAATTTTTTGTTGTCTTGTATATTCCGGACATGACTTACTGGTAGCAAAGTGTATTCCCCCGCATGAGCAGCAAGATATACACTCCTCATCAATATCACAAGAATCACCTGAATGCTCTTTGCCACATTTGAAGCAGCGGGGCTTAGACCTGCACTGCAACTTTGTGTGTCCAAAACGACAGCAGTTGTAACATTGGATGGTTGGGTAGGTATATAGCTGAACTATTAATGCAGTATAGCACATATAAACACGGTCTGGTAACACTTGACCATCAAATGTTACAACTACGGTTTGAGTTGGCTTCCAAACTGGAGCTCCATTTACAATTTCTTTGAAATTAATGCGTCTTAGTTTTAAAATCTTTCCACAACCATTGGGAACCGTGGTGCATTCCATCATCTCTTCTGGAGAGAGATCTGTGGGTACTCCGCGGATGACACCCATGCGAGAGACATTGTATGTTGGTATGAATGCTTTCAGATTATTACTATTGAGGCTGTTGTGATTAATAAAAGCATTTGCATCTATGTGATTATTGAATGCAATCGAAACTCTGTTTCTACCAATCCTTTTAACACTACCATTCACAACATTGTATATAGCGTTACGTTTTAAGAATTTTCCAAATATAATGGGGTGAAGGGTAGAGCCGTCATTTGGCGACTCAGTAATTCGTTGAACATGTACAATATACGGGGCATTATCATTAGGCTCATATTGGGCTCTTGTAACTGGGACCGGCGGTGCCGCCGGTGGTGGAGATGAATCAGGTGACTGAACAGCGGGGGTGGATGTAGGGTCTGAGACCATAGCCACTGGTGGCTCAGTATTAGACTCAAGGCTAGAAATATCCGAAACTATTGGGGATTCCTCACAATCACAACCCTTTTTGGTGTCACTGGAACCATGTCGCTTCCTCTTAGTACAATGCTTGCACATTTTGCAAGTGCGAGTTCGTTTGCGTTTCTTGGAGACAGATGTGTCTGTATCCATTGCTGAATCATTTGAATTTAGTTTTTCAAAGCTATTTGATACTGTTACATAGCAACCAACCGGCGGGGAAGTGCCCCCGCCGGGGTCAGGTGGCTCCTCCATGAAAAAACTACTTACAAGGACTTACCAGATATATATATACACTTAAATACTTTAATAATAATACAATAATAAATGTTAATACTTTACAGAACTCTACTGATCTTTTATTGATACAAAATTTTAATTTTAAATTTAGGTGGGAAAAAAAAACGCGCCTCCCTGCTCGCTGTTTCCCGCCTTTTTTCCACATCTTCTTTCTTTGTAAGCATAGTTACGTTAAATCTTACTGCATTCATCTATCATCGATTTTTAATTAGAGCTTTCATCATTTTTTAATATTAAGTTGATGATACACACTAGCAAACATTTAGCAAACATTTTTTTTAAGGAAGTCAAATCTTCTCCTGCCTTGGCTTCCAACCGAATGCAACTAGAATGTAAAAAAAAAGCGGTGTTTCTCACGACATGGATTAAAGGATAGTTAGTATGGGCTAAGGTTCGGGATAGGGTGATGATGATGTTAGATTTCGTGAATCTAAAGCAGCCTCTACACATTTGTCCATGCTGGCCCACTACAGGCCAACGCCAATGTGTACAGGGGGTATTGGTGTATGTTGGCGGACATTGGCGGGTATTGGTGTATGTTGGCGGCAAGCATGGCGCGCAATCGGGGAGTTGTCGGTTTTTTGGGCACACTTCAAAGGAATCGTGGCGTAGCCTGGCCTGTGGTGTTTACACAATCGGCCAATGTTCAGTTCGTCACCGGCCGCTGACCGGGATAGAACACTTTTGTGTTGCGTTCTGTAATACTTGTAAACAGTATACAATAAATTATAGTTTAAAAACTAAAAAAAAACGCTTTTATAACTAATTGAACTTAAAAGTTAAAAATAAAACTGTAATAATCAATTGAAAAATTTATATTATTGTACAAAAAAGCGTAGGGTGCTTTTATAATAACTTCAGATATAATAAACTATTGATAAAATATTTACAACAATCAAAATATTTTTTTTTTTTTCATATATTTTTTTTTTCATATTATTGCATTGTCATCGACCTTTGACAGGTGTGCAAAGTTTGAATCAAATCTGATCGTTCAAAGTAAATAGCCGCAGCCGTAATTACTTCGACGTCCGTCGCAATTGGTTTGCCAGGCAGCAATGAGCCATGCGCCAGTGCAGTGTTGCCGTTTTCTATTTTGAGAAAATGCTAGAACTTGCTCCAAATAATGCTAAAAAATGCTATTTTTATATTTAAAAATGCTAAAAAACATGCTAAAATCCTAATTTTGTGTTGTAACCTTTCTGTGTACAATTTTTTGGTGGAATAATAGCATAACATGTTATTCTAGGCTCTATTATAGTATCGTTACGCACCAAATGTTAGCAAAATCCATCATTCATCCGATTGGGCATTCAGTGAACGGAAAATACTATAGGTACAGTCCGGCAAGTATAACTTGGCGGGTCTGAAGCTAGCCGTTTGGTCAATCTTCCATCAGTCATTGGCCATTAACGATCGAACAGCTCACTTCAGACCCGCCAAGTTATACTTGCCGGACTGTATCTACACAATTTGCCACATTTCTAATGTTACTAGGATAAGAATGTTGAATGGTTAATATTAAAGAACATTTTGGTCGTTTTAATCATTTTAATCAGAATCAAACAATATTCCTAAATCATCGTCATGTTCGTCGGTTTGGGCTTGTGATGTCACCTTCAACATCCACACTCATCGAATCTATTACTTAACCATAGATAAAAAATAATGTCTCTGGTCGGTTTCTATTAGATAATCGTTTGACATTGACTTTTGATTTGATATGCCAAAATATGCAATATGCTAAATGCAAAATTTACATGCTAAAGAGTCATGAAATATGCTAAATTTAGCACTAAAAATGCTAAAACGGCAACAGTGCGCCAGTGTGTGAACACCAAGTGATCGTGGTCTACAATTGTGCATTGGCGGAGCCTGGCCCAGCATGGGCAAATGTGTAGAGGCTGCTTAAGATATTTCCGAATTACAGATACGCTAGTAGTTACTATGACACGGGATGCTTGCTACTAACTATTATCTATTCTGTGACGGTTCACAGAATTAGGGATGTCGGAAATGCAATAAAGTATCGATATATATCGTATCGATGTTTTTTGAAAATATCGATATCAATATTGATATTTTTTTAAAAAAATATCGATATATCGATATATCGGTATGATTTGACTTGACAGAGAATATTCGTGCTGTTGAAATTGAAATTGACTAACAGAGTTGCCAACTTAAAAACCAAACTATAAAACAGCAAATCAAGTCAACCAAAAACAAAAAATACTTCTAATATAATTTGTTAAAAGATGTTAGTATAAAAAAAAGCAGCCAAGTGCGAGTCGGACTCGCCCATGAAGGGTTCCGTAGCATCAAGTAACATAATATATGTTCTTGTAGTTCGTCGAAAGGTAAATTGCGGTTTACGATTTATAACGTTTAAAAAAAAAACTACTGGCTAGATCTCGTTCAAACCAAATATCGTTGAAAGTTTGCATAGTAATGTACAACATTATATTTTTTTTAGTTGTATCATTCTCGAATTTTAGAAGTTAGAGGGGGGGGACCAACTTTTTTCCACTTTGGAAGTGTCTCTCGCGCAAACTATTCAGTTTAGAAAAAAACGATATTAAAAACCTCAATATCATTTTTGAAGACCTATTCATAGATACCCCACACGTATGGGTTCGATGGTATTTTTTTTTTTAGTTTCAGTTTCAAGTAAGGGGACCCCCAAAATTTATAGTTTTTTTTCTATTTTTGTGTAAAAATCATAATGCGGTTCACAAAATACATCTACTCGCCAAGTTTCATCAGTCTAGCTCTTATGGTTTCGGAGAAAAATGGCTGTGACATGGTCGGACAGACAGACAGACAGACAGACATGACGAATCTATAAGGGTTCCGTTTTTGCCATTTGGCTACGGAACCCTAAAAAGTATTTTCTTTTTGTGATTTTTTAATCTTAAAACTTATAAATGTTTATTGGTCTGAAAAAAATATCGGTTTTTATACCTTTGCGATACTTAGAATTTTATATCGATACATCGATATATCGAACTATTAAATATCGCTCAAAAATATCGATATATTTAAAAAATAATATCGATATATCGATGTATCGATATTTTTTCAACAAGCCTACACAGAATAGATAATAGTTAGTAACAAGCATCCCAAGGCGTTTTTCGTGACTGTAGATTTTATGAACTAGCGGCCGCCCGCGGCAGGCTTTGCCCGCGTAGTAGTGGTCATTGCAATGCTAACATCCATCCTGTGGAATGTTTGTTTTATTTACCTGCATGATTTTGTAGATCTACTGCATTTAGTTAGGTATTATGAGTAAGGTGGACACTGATGCCAACGAGCTTACCTGATGGTGGATTCAGAAGCTGAATATGTTTAAAATGATTACCAGCTCTTAGGTAGGTAGGAGTTCTGTGTGTAAAATGGGACTTCTCAGCAAATAGGTAGATAGACTTGGCTACCTACATAGAGGTACCTTTTCATCATCATCATCATCATTAGGCCTACCTTATTAGGTACCTATTATGAATAAGGTAGACAAGGCACTGATGCCAACGAGCTCCGGCAAATTCATCATCCACACTTAATGTGCGGGCTGGTTTCCGCAAGGCCTCTAGTGGGCCCTTAATGCGTGGCGCTTGACACGAACGAGTTGCTCGAACTTTTGTAGGTTCTACAACACACCGGTTTCCTCACGATGTTTTACTGGCACATACATTTTTCTACAGAAAAACTCATTGGTACACGACTGGATTTGAACCCACGACCTAAGGATCGGAAGGCGGGTCCGCTACCACTAGACTACCAATGCTCTCTGCCAACAAGCTTACCTGATGGTGGATTCAGAGGAGCGTGTAATCATAATACTTAATCATATGTATGTGTAGGTAGGCGTTCTGTGTGATAATGGGATTTCTCAGCAAATAGGTAGGTAACTTTATCATCATCATTCTTCTTCTTCTTCTTCCTGCCCTTATCCCACTTTATGTGGGGTCGGCACAACATGTCTTCTTCCTCCATTTCCTTTCATCATCATCATTATTATACAGATTTGTATTTTTGTAACGAATAAACTCAAAAACTACTGGACTGATAAATTTCTTTGATGAATTATCCCCGAGTAACATAGTTACATTATATCTAGTTCGAGCAAATGAAACCTACAGGAAATGAGTCTCTTTCACCAATAACTCTGCATCTGTAGTTCAGTAACTACTGAGTAGTTCGACAGTTGGTACAAATGAAATGAAATGAAATATATTTATTTGCAAGAAGTATGGTACAATTATAAGATCATAGGGTATGTAAAAAAGTGGCTCACATACTTTATCAGCAACCAATATACAAAATTCAAACAAAAAGTAGAAAATATAAGTTAAATTAAAATAAATCAGTGTGAGAATAATAACAATAATCAATTCAGAATAATAATCGGCGCTCTTATATTTACGCAATATTCACCACGGCATGTTTATCAAAACTTTTTTTTAATTTTAATTTGAGCTTTCTGGGTTTAAGTTTTCTGTAATATTCCACTATCTTTCTTCATCTTCTTTCTTTATTCTTAATCTGTAAGCTTATTTAAGTTAAATCTTACTGCATTCATTTAACATCGATTTTTAATTAAAGCTTTCATCATTTTTTATAATAAGTTGATGATACACACTAGCAAACATTTAGCAAACATTTTTTTTAAGGAAGTCAAATCTTCTCCTGCCTTGGCTTTTACCGAATGCAACTAGAATGTAAAAAAAAAGCGGTGTTTCTCACGACATGGAATAAAGGATAGTTAGTATGGGATAAGGTTCGGGATAGGGTGATGATGATGTTAGATTTCGTGAATCTAAGATATTTCCGAATTACAGATACGCTAGTAGTTACTATGACACGGGGTGCTTGCTACTAACTATTATCTATTCTGTGACGGTTCACAGAATAGATATTACAGATACGCTAGTAGTTACTATGACACGGGGTGCTTGCTACTAACTATTATCTATTCTGTGACGGTTCACAGAATAGATAATAGTTAGTAGCAAGCATCCCAAGGCGTTTTTCGTGACTGTAGATTTTATGAACTAGCGGTCGCCCGCGGCAGGCTTTGCCCGCGTAGTAGGCCATTGCTAACATCCATCCTGTGGAATGTTTGTTTTATTTACCTACATGATTTTGTAGATCTACTGCATTTAGTTAGGTATTATGAGTAAGGTGGGCACTGATGCAAACGAGCTTACCTGATGGTGGATTCAGAAGCTGAATACCTATGTTTAAAATGCTTACCAGCTCTTAGGTAGGTAGGAGTTCTGTGTGTAAAATGGGACTTCTCAGCAAATAGGTAGATAGACTTGTCTACCTACATAGAGGTACCTTTTCATCATCATCATCATCATAAGGCCTACCTTATTTAGGTACCTACCTATTATGAATAAGGTAGACAAGGCACTGATGCCAACGAGCTGCGGCAAATTCATCATCCACACTTGATGTGCGGGCTGGTTTCCGCAAGGCCTCTAGTGGGCCCTTATTGCGTGGCGCTTGACACGAACGAGTTGCTCGAACTTTTGTAGGTTCTACAACACCCCGGTTTCCTCACGATGTTTTACTGGCATAGTGCACATACATTTTTCTACAGAAAAACTCATTGGTACACGACTGGATTTGAACCCACGACTAAGGATCGGAAAGCGGGTCCGCTACCACTAGACCACCAGTGCTCTCTGCCAACGAGCTTACCTGATGGTGGATTCAGAGGAGCGTGTAATCATAATACTTAATCATATGTATGTATAGGTAGGCGTTCTGTGTGATAATGGGACTTCTCAGCAACTATGTAGGTATGTACTTATAGGTACTTAGGTAGGTAACATTGTCATCATCATTATTATACAGATTTGTATTTTGTAACAAATAAACTCAAAAACTACTGGACTGATAAATTTCTTTCGCCTCTTTAATGCTGAATTATCCCCGAGTAGCATAGTTACATTATATCTAGTTTGAGCAAATGAAACCTACAGGAAATGAGTCTCTTTCACCAATAACTCTGCATCTGTAGTTTAGTAACTACTGAGTAGTTCGACAGTTGGTACAAATAAAATGAAATGAAATATATTTATTTGCAAGAAGTATGGTACAATTATAAGATCATAGGGTATGTAAAAAAGTGGCTCACATCCTTCATCGGCGACCAATATACAAAATTCAAACAAAAAGTAGAAAATATAAGTTAAATTAAAATAAATCAGTGTGAGAATAATGACAATAATCAATTCAGAATAATAATTCTTAAAGAAAATATAAAATAATTTAAATGAAATCTTTAACGCTATAAAAACATTTATACAACATTGTAGATTATCTTTAGTAGGTAGTTACTCCATCACACACATATAGCAAGTTTCTTCATTCACAATCTGACCTATCACACTTTTGGCAGGGTTATAAACACACATCACACACCCACTAAAGTCGGGTCTACCACCTTCTAGCGCTAAGTTTGACACACATCTTCAGCCCACTGAAGATGAAAGCCCACGAGGTGGTCTGGCATGCGGCAGAGGTGTCCAGCCCTGAAGAATTAAATGTTCTTCTCATTATTGATGACTGCCCAGTTGTAACTATGCGTAGGAGTTGACTATGAGCGGTTGGTTCCCAACGCTGCTGGAGGTATTGGAGTCGTCTGTGCTGTAGGAAATGGTAAATACTCTTCAGATGATAATAATAAGACAGATGATTAATTACCGATGCTGTTGCAGCCATCGCATTTCTGTCATATTTAATATTCCGGTGGATTTTATTTCGTAAATATTAGCTCGTATCTCGAAATAGCCTAGCAAGAAATATAGAACAGTAGCAAGCAGAAGCAAGCATGACATTGACCTCTTGATATTTGACAGTTTGAGATGTCAGTTTTGACAGTTTAAATATAAGATTTACGCACACAAATGTAGATATACATACGTATACGCACACATACACCATAGAAATCTGCTTCTTCTTTTTTCGTGAAAATAAGATCGGCCAATAATAATTCTTAAACAAAATATTAAATAATTTAAATGAAATCTTTAACGCTATAAAAACATTTATACAACATTGTAGATATCTTTAGTAGGTAGTTACTCCATCACACACATATAGCTAGTTTCTTCTTTCACAATCTGACCTATCACACTTTTGGCAGGGTTATAAACACACATCACACACCCACTAAAGTCGGGTCTACCACCTTCTAGCGCTAAGTTTGACACACATCTTCAGCCCACTGAAGATGAAAGCCCACGAGGTGTCTGGCATGCGGCAGAGGGCAGAGGTGATGACTGCCCAGAGGCTCATTAGTGATGGATGACTACCCAGTTCTAACTATGCGTAGGAGTTGCCTATGAGCGGTTGGTTCCCATCCCAACGCTGCTGGAGGCATTGGAGTCGTCTGTGCTGTAGGAAATGGTAAATACTCTTCAGATGATAATAATAAGACAGATGATTTAATTACCGATGCTGTTGCAGCCATCGCATTTCTGTCTTATTTAATATTCCGGTGAATTTTATTTCGTAAATATTAGCTCGTATCTCGAAATAGCAGGGAAGAGCGAAATAGCAGGGAAGAGCGAAATAGCCTAGCAAGAAATAAAGAACAGTAGCAAGCAGAAGCAAGCGTGACATTGACCTCAGTGTTGCCAGCTCACAGAAAAAAAAATCTTCAGCTGAATAAAAAAAAATCTCTAGATTTCTCTAGATTTTCTTCATAAAAAAATCTTCAAAATTCACTAAAGAATTATTTTTATCAAGGGTTAAGTATTAAATAAAATTACAAGTTATTTGTTAAGAAACATAATTTTAATCGTAAAAATAATAATTATAAATCTTAGTGACAACTTAAAAAGCAACTTAAGAATTTAAAAAACAATTTTACTTATGATAAGTAAATCAAAACGTTAGGTAAGAAATCGACATTAAATACTTCTACACTTTGACCTGTGCATTTTTATATCCATAACACTCTTTGAATCGGAAATACATTTTTTAAAGCCTCAGTTAAGTGGTCAATTTGCTGTATGGACGTGTGTTCAGCAATAAATAAAGCCAAAGTTCCTTCTATTTTCTGTGAGTTTGTATTATCTTTGGAAGCGGGGAGAAATTCAAGTTGTTTGTTTTTAGTCACCAAGTCAGATTTTTCCTTATGTTTCTTCGTTTCTTTGTGTTTCATAATGTCACCAAATCTGGCATAAACTTCAGCATGACAAAACTTACAAAAAGCTTTAGTGGGATCATTTGACACAGGCCGTAACCACATTTTAAATTCTTCTTGGGTTTCCCATTCTTTTCGATATTTTTGAGGATAAACAGTCTTTTTTTTCACCGGCACATCCATGGTAAAATAGGTATTTCACAAATTAGAACTTCAATATAACTTTATAATAAATTAATAATTCTGATACATTCGTTACCGAAGAGAACAACTGACTACACTTACACAAACAAAACAATGCATACGTGTCTTGGTATGGAATGGGAATTCCCCGAGCATGACCAATATTTAGAAAAAAAGGATTGCACTATTTATTTCATTACGAGTAGGTGGGTGGTCTACACTCTGGCGTGGGGATTCCCTCTTCAAGGGCAGGCAAATAGGGTTGACATTTTGTTTTCTCTAATTACCCCAGATTTTAAAAATATCATTAAAAATCACCAGATATTTTTCTAGTGATTTCTTTTCCAAAATTTCACCATGTAGCCCCTAAAAATCACTAAATCTAGCGACAAAATCACCAAACTGGCAACACTGATTGACCTCTTGATATTTGACAGTTTGAGATGTCAGTTTTGACAGTTGAAATATAAGATTTATGCACACAAATGTAGATATACATACGTATACGCACACATACACCATAGAAATCTGCTTCTTCTTTTTTCGTGAAAATAAGATCGGCCATTTATTATCGTAAAACCGTAAGTACGTACAGTTCTTTTGTTTGGAAATATTTACATTTAGCGCTGCGGTATGACGGCGGCAGACTGATAACGAATAAGCGCAGAGCTTTGCAGTGCAGAGCACAGCACTTAAACTCATTGGTCGCTATGGTGGATGGAGCGTGAGCGTGGTTCAACCACGTACACAATATTTCTCAACCACGGCGGTTGAGAAAATATTCTTATTCTAAACTATAATATAACTCTTTATTAGGTCGAGCAGTCAGTTTTTAAATCAAGTCAGAGTGTGAGTAAAAGAACAAAATTGAACTACTATTCAACTTCAGGCACCTAAAATACTTTGACATGATAAATCACATAATATGGGTGGTTACAGCAATAAAAGTGATGTTTATACCGGTGTAGTAAGTATCAAGGTACATTACTTACCTTCTTTTTTATATCTTACCTTGTTGCTCCTCTGTATAATGTAATTCGTTTCATTTAGCCACTCCACAGATTTCGAAGTACACCGCAACTGGTTGGCAATAACGCATAATCGGACTATTGAGGAGTGGTACTATGACACTACATCAGAATGGACCCTGGACTACCCTCCTTTCTTCGCTTGGCTCGAATGCGGCCTTTCATACATAGCAAAATTATTTGATCCTCAAATGTTGGAGCTAAATAATCTGAATTATGCATCCTCTATGACGGTTTTATTTCAAAGGCTCTCTGTTATTAGTTTGGACGTGATTTATATCTTAGGAGTGAGAAGGTAGGTGAAAATATATGAAATTTGTGTTTATTTGTTTGTTTGAGTGTTTAATTTTGTAATCTCAACAAACATAACATCATTTTCATTAGGTTTTTTGAAACTTTAATAGTACTACACTAATCACCATCTCTAATAATCATACATTTTTTTACAATAGAATAAAAAAAAAAATTAAAATTTTCAGCTGCACAAAACTTCTAAGTCGAGGCGAGTCTATTGCATTTCTGCTGCTAACAGCAAATCCTGGATTGTTGATGGTAGATCATATTCATTTCCAATACAATGGCTTCATGTATGGGATCTTGATGTACTCCATCTCTAAAATAATACAAGTAAGTTTGAGAATTATGTGTAGTTTATCAAAATAAGGCTAATTAATGATAAGTTCTATAGACCCGTTAATCCGATCTGCATGAAACTCAAAAACTAATGTTCCCAATATTAAATCTATATTTTGTGTATGAGTTTTTCACTATGCCAGTACTCTCAAAACGGTGAAGGAAAACATCGTGAGGAAACCGGCGTGTCGTAGAACCTAAAAAAGTTCGAGCAACACGTGTCAAGGGTAACGCAAAAAGGGCCCGCCAGCGGCCTACTTGCGGAAAAACCTGCCCGCACATCAAGTGCGGATGATAAAAAGAAGACTGCTGGTGGCCCCTTTATGCGTGACGCTTAACACAACTTTCAGGTTCTACGACATGCCGGTTACGTGTGGGTACTAGTATAGTATTATCTTATCTGTGGTATGGGTTTGATGAAAAAGTTTTAGAGTTTCAGTTTTAAGTACTTATGGGAAACCCCCTCAAAATGCAGACAGACAGACAGATATGACAAATCCATAAGGGTTCCGTTTTTTTGCATTTGGCTATGGAACCCTAAAAATTGTAGGAACTAAGCCATAGTTTGACACCTGTTCTTCTAAGCTTGGTTGTGTGAAACTGGCAACTAAGTAGACTCATCTATAAGACTCCAGACAACCAGCTTGAAAGTAATCTTTGTGATACAACTGAATAATTTAGATTTTTGTTGAGTTGGCAAGTGCTTTAGTCTGGTTATATCACAAACATAACAAGATCTCATCAGTGAGGTTTATCCGTACTTACATAAAATTAATGTAAGACATGTACTTTGAAATTGTGCCTAGCATTTAGGCACTTTTTTTGGAACTAGCTGTTAGCCCAAACTGCATTTGTCTTAATAAAATACTACTATACTACTACTACTACTAGCCTGTAGTGTCCCACTGTTGGGCAAAGGCCTCTCCCCATTTACCAGTTGCCAGTCCCGCTCAAAAGCGGGAAAAAAGAAATAAATAAAGAAATAAATATTGTATTTTTTGTTTCAGACTGACCACTTGCAAGGGGCATTCTGGTTTGCAGTTCTCTTAAACTTGAAGCACATATTTCTGTACATAGCTCCAGTGTATGTGGTTTATTTGTTAAGAGCATACTGTTTTACCGTATCGTCGGTAGATGGGGTGCATACGCCGTGGTATTCATTTCAGATCATGAATTTATTCAAACTGGGTGCTGTTGTGGCGACAGTACTAATTGCTTCTTTTGGACCATTTATTGATCATATACCACAGGTAAAATATCAAATTATATCTATCAGCTATTTGGCTCCAACATACAAGAACAAACCAGTCTAAAAATGCACGATATTACTCCACTACGTTTTCTTGATGCTAAAGTGATAATTGTGATGTAAGTGTTATATTATAACTTAAGGAGAGGCGTAACTAGCGCCTGCTCCTACTTCTTCCTATCGTCTCGAGAAGTATTATTCAAAACCACAGCATGCCTTTCCAGAAACCTTTATTTCGCTCCTCTCATGCGAGAGCGGGGGAACAACAGAACTGAGAACCACTAAAAAAATGCCTAATTATTAAAATTTTGAATATGGACAAAAAACTATGATGAACAAAAAGTTCTAAACAGACTACGTACAAAGGAGTTCACCACATAACAATTTACTTTGACTGACCGAATAAGTGGGACGTGCAGTTTAAGATTGAACAATCTCTATTACTATTCTTTCTTCTGTGGCTCAAGGCTAGATGGCGCTGCATGAAATGCAACGTTCTTGAATAGTCTGTTATTAAAAACAACAAAGTAGGTACCTATTCTATCAGTCAGTTGTCTAGCTTCCTGTTGTACAAGCTTTGCTCAGTTTGAAGCTATTATTATATTATAGGTAGTGTTGTGTGAAATGCCCACAAATATTGATTTTAATATAACTTACGACACGTAGGGAAAAAAAACCCGATGGACCTACGACATTGAAAAAGCTCTGAGTCGTTCTTCCTAGAAAATTATATGGGAGGTCCAGCAGATGATGAGGAAGATAATGATGAATGAAAATGGCGACTAATTTTTTTTTATTTTGCTTTACAGTTGCTGATAAGGCTGTTTCCATTCAAAAGAGGCCTATGCCATGCATATTGGGCTCCTAATTTTTGGGCTGTCTACAACTTTATTGACAAAATACTGCAGCATACTTGTAAGTACTGTAGTACATTTTGTTATAAGCGAATCTGTGTGTCTGTGGCGAAAGCTTCAGCCAATTCTGCGCGACCAAAGTTGATGTCCTCTTGGACTCAGGATGCAACACACAATGATGTCTAACAAATGATCATCATCATCGAGAAGTTCACTGCTGGACATAAAGCTCCCCTATGAATTAGCAGAAAATAACATTCTGAGCCGTCCATCCACCGACTACCCGAGACCTTCACAATATCGTCGGTCCATGGGGCGGAGAGGCGTTCTATGCTTCGACTTCCTTTGTTTAAAATATGAGAATCATATTAAAAAACATACAAAGCCATACTGATTTTAGAAGCATTATCTGTGCGTGGAACGACTCGTTCTTCGTCGATTTTTTTGCATTTTTTAATGTAATTACCTACTTTTAATGATGAAGTACTTACCCCAGCTGGTTTTAGAAGCTGGCATTATTGCTATCCTCAGATGAAATATTTGTGAGTTTGTTTGATTTTAGTTTATTTCTTTCACAGCCTCGCAGTTCGGTGTTGCTGTGAACATGACCGAAGCTGCAATGACGGGCGGTTTGGTGCAGGAATTTAAGCATGCAGTACTACCTTCCATCACTCCGAGAATCACATTTGTGATCACGTTACTAGCTATGATGCCCGCGTTGATCAAAATGTGGCATCTATGTGCGGACAGGCGATATAGGCCCATGAGTTTTATCAGGTAAGTAGGCTGGACTGGCCTCTCAGCTCAGTTGGTAGTAGCTCTGCCTTCTGCGCCTTAGGTCGTGGGTTCGATCCCTACCGAGAACAAATATAAACACAGTTGTTTGTTCTCTAGCTGGGTGTTATATTGTATTCTACTTATGTATTTACGAAAAAAATGTGTATAAGCATTACATCAGCTATCTGGTCCCAAAGTACAGGCTCTGCTTAGGTTGGTTTCAGTTTCAGTTTATTTATTCATTAAACAATTAAAATCGTATTCGAATATGACTTAAAATTAAACACTTAATTCAACTTATAATAATAACAATGACACAAATAAATTTAAAATTAAATATTAAGAATTGAAATTACATTTAACAAATTAATATGCTTATACTATTCTAAATTATCACACGTCAAGAATTCATTAATGCTGTAGAAACACCCTTTCAACAACATACTAGTTAGTCTAGTTTTGAAAACATTAGAGCTATCTATATTTTTCAAGTCAGTAGGTAGTGAGTTAAAAAGTCTAACAGCCTGATACCGAGAGCCGTGCTTCACAACATTCAACCTTGGACATATAGGAACCTCCAAATCCTTACGTCTCGTATTACGTCTATGAGCTCTCTGCTCCAAAGTTTCGTACTTTAATGGGTTTTTTACTACGTCAGAAAGAATGACAACAATATAGAGACACGGAACAGTCAGGATACCAAGAGTCTGGAAATGCTCTTTGCAGGATTCCCTTTGTGGAATGCGGACTATTGTCCGGACAGCCCTTTTCTGCATAGTGAATGCTTTGTGCATATTGTAGGCATAACTGTTTCCCCAACACTTTATGCTGTATCTTAGTTTTGATTCAACCAGAGCATAGTAAACCATTACAAGCTGTGGAATGCTAACCTTATCTCTCAGGCTTCTAAGCGCGTAACACGCTGAGCTGAGATGATTTACAATTGAGTTCAACTCTTCTTTCCAATTCAAGAACTGATCTATGTTAACGCCAAGAACATAGATCAGTTCTTGAATTGGAAAGAAGAGTTGAACTCAATTGTAAATCATCTCAGCTTGATCATCTCAGTTGGGGCTAGATAGTGTTGTGTGGATTGTCTACAATATTTATTTAATTATTTAGTTACCACCATGTTTATATAGCGTTAATCTTGAATGCGTTGAACAAATTTATTGTGGCGCACGGCGGAACAATTTTTTTCATAATGTGGGAAGTGCTACTAGATGGCGCTGTGTGAATTTTCCACCAATATTTATTTATGATGAGTATGTTCAGTCAGCAGTTTATCATCGTCATGAGCTTCAAGAAGTCGTCACAGTTAGTCAGGGCACAGACTTCCACCTTGTATTACAAATGAATTCATGTATATGCGTATTTATGCTATATTGTTTGTTACAGATGTATAATCGTATGCGCTACATGCTCATTCATGTTCAGCTGGCACGTTCATGAAAAAGCTATTCTTATGATATTGATTCCGTTAAGGTAAGCCTCATATTGATATATACCTACCTACTCTTTTTAGGGTTCCGTAGCCAAATGGCAAAAACGGAACCCTTATAGATTCGTCATGTCTGTCTGTCTGTCCGTCCGTGTCACAGCCATTTTACTCCGAAACCGTAAGAGCTAGACTGATGAAACTTGGCGAGTAGATGTATTCTGTGAACCGCATTAAGGTTTTTACACAAAAATAGAAAAAAAACTATAAACTTTGGGGGTCCCCATACTTGAAACTGAAACGCAAAAAAAAAAATTCATCGAACCCATACGTGTGGTATCTATGAATAGGTCTTCAAAAATGATGTTGAGGTTTCTTATATCGTTTTTTTATAAACTAAATAGTTTGCGCGAGAGACACTTCCAAAGTGGAAAATATTAAGGAATTTATGGAAGACGAGATTTAAAAACTACACCTTACCTACCTCTAAATATTACCAAGCCGTCCAAGTCAAATAGTCATACATAGATTTAAGATTTTATTGTTAAGCTAGATTCTCTACAGAAGTTTGTTACCTAGATTTACATAATTTAATTTAATTTTGCCGTAAGGCCATTGTAATGCCCCAGCGGGGCTCATGTTCTGGACGTTATTACCCCCTAAGACCTATAATACACATGAAACAATGAATAAATGAATATGAATATGAATAAAAAAGTTGGTCCCCCCCCCCTCTAACTTCTAAAATAAGAGAATGATAAAACTAGAAAAAATATATGTTGTACATTACTATGCAAACTTTCAACGATATTTGGTTTGAACGAGATCTAGTCAGTAGTTTTTTTTTATACGTCATAAATCGTAGACCGCAATTTACCCTTCGACGAACTACAAGAACCTTTATATTATGTTACTTGATGCTACGGAACCCTTCATGGGCGAGTCCGACTCGCACTTGGCTGCTTTTTTTTACATAACATACTATACAGTGTATAAAATATAGGAATAAGGCCAAAAGTGTTTGGTAGAAACTCTTTGCTATACTCCTTTATTCTATTAAAAGTTTGAAAGTGCAAGATTATTATTCCTTCCCAATGAGAAACAGAAAAGTTTCCCAATCGAGATCTCGATGGCAACGTAAGAAAAAGCTAATCATTTTTGTTACAGTAAACATAGTAATAATTACATCTCCGGTTTTAATCCTTACTGTTCACTACCGAATACCGATTGAGAAGCTATTGAAACAATATGGTCGGGATACAGAATTTCTCGTCCGACACACCCTACCTACTTTTACGTTTGAGTATGAATTAATAATTTTCCTAGAGTACCTATAATAGAAAGATATGGTGTTTGTAGCTCGTTTGTACAAATTCGCTATAATAATGACATATACTACATACGTGCTACCATCTAATTTGTGCAGGCGAGAGGGGCGCTACTGTCGTGAAATTAGGATTAAAAAGATATTACCTACCTAATACTTTAATGAAATAAATAAATGTAGTGGACAATCCTTAAAACACTATCTAACCCCAAATTGAGCAGAGTCTGCGTTCATAACATAAATATTTGTTCTCGGTGGGGATCGAACCCACGACCTACGGCGCCGAAGGCAGAGCTTCTACCAACTGAACTGAGATGCCAACCGAAATGAATTTAGTTTTCTATGTTCAACTGAACAGATACGTTCATGACACTCAGCAACGTTTTATGTATGCAGTAAATCCTCACTTAAACCACATAATATTATCATACATAATATTTTTTTTAATATTTTTTGTTCCAGTTTCATGTCGGTGCTGGGCGATCAAGACGCAAAAGTGTTTCTGATCCTGTCAACTGTTGGTCATTACTCTCTGTTCCCACTGCTTTACCCTAAATCTCTTCTCGGCATCAAGATATTCATGCTACTCACACACATGAGCATAGCCTTCTCTTACATACCGTCATACATGTATGAACACATGAGGGCAAGAATTGTACAAAGATCGTTATTGCAACTACCTATGTTAAACTACATTGAGTCTTTGTATTTGTACGGCTTAATATTCTTATGCTTGTATGAGAATGTTGTGCATACTGCATGGGGATTACATAAAACTCTCCCGTTTCTACCCTTGATGCTAACTTCAGTTTACTGTGCACTGGGCGTGTTTTATTCTTGGGTGAGATATTATCATTACTTCTTAACATTTAATCTTAGTCGGGTGCCTACGTTTGTAACACCGAGTGTACTGAAACATCTTAAGAAAACTAGTTAGTTTCTAACTGTGACACACACTTAGGTAAAATTGATGGATCCTAAGATATCCTACTAATATTATAAACGCGAAAGTTTGTAAGTATGGATGGATTTTTGTAACTCTTTCACGTAAAAACTACTGAATGGATTTTAATGAAACTTAACAATAATATAGCTTATACATCAGAATAACACATAGGCTACAATTTATAAAGATATTATAACGGAGAGCGGATGTAAGTAACGGGAACGGGGCGAGCGAAACCGCGGGCGGCCGCAAGTTTGTTATAAATTCACTTTTTAGTCCTATCTTGTACCTACTAGACTTATAGCACGAAAAAGACGTGTATTTATTGAGAGAGGAAAGATTTGATTGTTTGTTTGTTTCTATTGAATAGGCTCCGAAACTACTGGACGGATTTGAAAAATTCTTTCATGTAAAAAAATATATAAAGTACAAAATTATAATAATATATTCTCCGAAAACATCTGCTGGTCGATTGTGTAATTCTGTTGCAATTAAAAGTTTGATGCAAACAAATAAATGATACTAACAAAGAAGAGCGATCACAATCATATATTTTGTTGCCAGCATTTTTCAGCCCCTATCTATCTGTTGCCATACTAGTTTTACAAAGCGAAGTTCACTATCTCATGTTTATTACGACCTCATTCATTCTTGTTGCAATCGCTCCTTGTGAAAGATATTTTGTTACAATTCGTTTTTTATTTCAATCGAAGCTCAAAATAAAGTCAAAACTGACGAGTCAAAGATGCGACTAGGTTTTGATTGCAACATAAGATACGCAATCACCCCACAGTTAGCTTTAACTGGTATAGCGTACGTAATAGGTATCACGATTTGATTTCTAGTCATCAGGTTTACAATACGTTAACATTCCTATGTAACTATGTAAGTACTATTTTTGTTAGTTATGTAGAACGAATTCATTTGTAGGTACTTAATGTATAATAAATTTGTAAATAAATTATTTTCTAAGAGACCATCCTCTTTTTATACTGACTCGAGCTAAGGTAACATCCATGAATTAGGGTGGTAAGTAGATGCACGCACCCTAATCAAAGTGCCCCTGGGATTACTCCACTTATATTTATTGGGGAAGAACGTACCTTCCTAACCACAGCAAGGTTAATACATATTTATATTACAATGAACCTACGATAGGATTTGTATTTATTAATTAAGGTACCTAAGTCTATGGTTTTTTTTGGGTTGGAAAGAAAACTAATATACTCGCGTCACCGTCACCGACACCTCATCGAAATTGGCAAAAATCGACAAAATTCGCCAAAAGTTAACAAAAACTGTGGCAGAAGTGAAAACTTGGACAATTACTTGTCCCCCCCCCCCCCCCCCCTCCGGAAGACCCCCTCCCCTCGACGGGATCGGTTTTATTCTGCCCCAAAAATGGTCAAGCCCGCTTAGAGCAATTTGCGAGCATGGGCATCAAGCACTAAAATGTTAAAAGGGCTAGGTGCTTGCTGCATGCTTAGGTACAAGTAGGTCGAGGTGCCCACATTATATAATCAAATTCCGTATAAAATACCTAGGAAAGCCAATAAAATGTTGAAACCACAAATCTGAATGAACATCTCCTTCCGCTCCATTTCTCGTTTATTTTCAAACTTCCAATCCAATGAATCGAGCGATTGAACCTATTACGAATGGGTAGTAGGTACCCCCACTTTACTTAGGTACTGTACCGATTCATGTGTAGTAAAATGAGAAAAATATTCCTACCGTCTAAAACAGAAGGAGTGGGCGGATTGTTTTAGATGATCAACTTCAGAAACTTTATAACCTTCTCTAACACTTAAATTCACTAAAGTCCGGTTTCGCCGTTGTTTATCTCAAATTTTTAAACTTGCAAAGTTAAACCAATGTCAGGACTCCGACGTCGAACACTAAGCATTATTGCATGATCATAACTTGAAAATCAGCAACGAACCAATTGCTCTACTTCTAACGAAATTACGAATGAATAATATTCTGAGTTACTTGAACAAGCATATCTAGGTTAAAAGCTAGTAAAGAGGAGTGGATTGACACTGCAACGGCTGAATGAAATCGAAAGCTTGCGTTTCCTGATGTTGATAGAGATGAGGTAGGTATGAAGCATAGCCTAGAGAGCACGTAAAGCTGTAATCCTCTGCCCGGAGCGGTGTTCAATCTACTCCGCAGTCATAAACCGGTGTTCCGTAGACGTAAACTGCGGTACGTGCCCTCGCAAACTGGATGGGAAGGCGACCTGTACTTTACTGGCAGTGTCCGATATTATACCTACACTTGTAGGTGGTTGGCACCTACAAGTGTGATAATTAGGTAGGTTAGTGCCTGATTTTTATTTTAATTATTAGTAATTCTTTTTTAAATAAACTGAAACTGATTTTGAAAGGTACCAAAGGGTTATGATGAATTTGGGTACGGTCCATAGCAGTTAAACTGTTTAGAAGGCGTCCTAGGCGGGTTCGACCATTTTTCAGGTGGAAAAAACCAATGAATTCGTCACGTGGAGGTAATTGTTCAAGTTTGGTTGGTATTCCCGGAGGGCCACGATTTTTTTTCATTTGTAAAGAGCGTTTTAGGTAGATAGGTACTTGGTAGGAAAGCTAGATAATCAATGTATCTTTAAGTACATAGTAAAAGCCCAAAAAGAAAAGACTCGTTACGTAAATTATAATATTTATTCACTTGTATCAAAGTACTATTACTGTGTCTTAACTCCGTCAGAGCTATATTCCGAATGCCACCCGTACTTTTTTTTTTTTTTTTTTTTTTTTCGAATGGACAAAATGCTGGTGATCGTCTGACGATTCTTACAGCGCTACCGGACAATGGTGAGCGCAGAGGGCGCTCAACCGGTTGCCACCCGTACTTCGCTTGCACTCTTATAAATCGTTGAACAAACAACCTCAAGAGTCAAGCGAAGTACTGGCGGAAATACGTACTTTGCAACTTTACAAATTAAATTACAAAACTACACAAACAAATACTTTAGATATCAATAAATTGTTAATTAAATAAACAATCAAATATATTGTATAAATCTATTGAACTGACAGCGACTATCTTTGCCATAATTACAAGCGTAAGCTGTCAGTTCAGCTACTTTTAAGAACAAAAACAACTTTAAGGTAATTTAGTGCTAACAATAGTAATTACCTAGGCACCTAATTAATATGGTAAAGGCCTACATACAAGACATTGTTTCTAAAACTGAGTCAAAGAACCGAAGTTGCCTTCTATGGTTTAGCCGTTGTAAAAAAGCTGTACCTAGGCACAGATAAGATAATACTATACTAGACCTAGGTAAATAAGTTATAAACTTAGGTTATAAAATTGTATTAGGCAGGCGCACTAAATGCCTAGACTAGACTAGACTCTAGCCTAACATGAAACCTGTTTGTATTGGTGGAATTGCTCATTGAGTTAGAAGTATGACCAGTGATGCGTTACTGTTTTCCATGTCCATTCATATTGGACACAATAGCGGCTACGTTTGCCCTGCGTTTTAAATATGTATTTCAAAAACAGTAACCGTTGTTTTACTCTGAATATTGATACTTATACTATTTGTAGGTAGTATTGTTGCAGCAAACGTTATGCAATAGTTATTATATCGTAGGGGGTGTAGAGAAAGAATTGTGTGAAAGATGACATGGATAAGAAAGGAGTGAATACAGAAATGACGACTGATTGAGGGCAATGGAAGAAGAAAACAATGTTATGCCGACCCCACATAAAGTGGGATAAGGACAGAACCGTCGCCCTCCTAGGGTGATAAACTAAGTAGGTTCTCATTCGATCACATGCTAGAGCGCACACGATCAAAGTTACTTTAAGTGTGCGATCGCCTGTGACCGAGCCTATACGAATTAACGTGGCGATACACTTGCACAATTTTTGTTTGAGTTAAACCGCTTTTCTACGAGGCAATATTCACTTATACATGATAAGTTGATAACATAGTAACTGGAACTAGGTACAGTCGGCTGCACTAGAATGTATACAATTCGTAACTTTCATGGTATAGGTAGGTGCCTTCGTCACCGCCTTGCATTGTACCTTTACACGGCAAAAAAATCAAAGATAATGAAACCTTTTATTTTTGAGTGTAGCAGAAAGCTAGTGGAGGTACAATATTACGTGAGGATAGGTGTGAGAATAAAAATGACGATTATACGACGAACCTACTAGAAAAGAGTGAGTAGCGACTTACTTATGTAAAAGCTTAACCTTTTTGCATAAGTATTCCTTATTCACAATAGCGTCCTCGGATTGGAAATAACTTGGGACATTTTATAAGTTTTAAGGTACCTATAAAGTTGGATGCACTAGGTATTATCATAACTTTATATTCAGTGGGAGAGTAAACTTGCTATGCTAGTGACATCGTAAATTTCACCAAACTTACAAATACGCTAAGAAATTCCGATTTGCATGTTATAAATGTCCATGTTACTGCTCTTGGATAAAAATCTTGTAAATCATCGGTAAGTATGTAAAGTTGAACCACCTACCTACCTAAGTAGTTATCTTCATCGTCTGACGAGACCGTCATTCATCGTTGTTACTTGCCAACTCTCGTACCTTACTCCTAAATAACTTTACTCTCAAAAAAAACTATGAAAAATATCCCAGTGAAAAGATAGAAGCAGAAACCCGCAAAGGCTTCTGAATAAATTCCACACGTTTAGTAGGATACTTTGTCATTTTTAGGGTTCCGTAGCCAAATGGCAAAAACGGAACCCTTATAGATTCGGCATGCCTGTCTGTCTGTCTGTCCGTCCGTCCGTATGTCACAGCCATTTTTCTCCGAAACTGTAAGAGCTAGACAGATAAAACTTGGCGAGTAGATGTATCTGTGAACCGCATTAAGATTACAAAAATAGGAGAAAAACTATAAATTTTGGGGGTCCCATACTTGAAACTGAAACTAAAAAAATTGATTTTTGTAAACTGAATAGTTTGCACGAGTAAAATGTGTGTACCCCCCCCCCCCCCTCTGTAACTTCTAAAATAAGAGAATGATAAAACAAAAAATATATATATAATGTACTACTATGCAAACTTCCAACGATATTTAATCGTAAACCGCAATTTACCTTTCGAGGAACTACAAGAACTTTTCTATTATGTTACTTGTTGCTACGGAACCCTTCATGGGCGAGTCCGACTCGCACTCGGCTGCTTATTATATTATTAAAAAGTTATTATATTATTATTAAAAAGCAAGAGTGCAACATCCAACCATACATTCATCAAACTTTTGAAAATAAACCTTTCTTGCAAGTAAAAAGCTAAAAATCGATCCTCAACATTAAAAACCGATCTCTTTGTACTTGTCTTTGGTTGAGTTCTAAAATAAGTACGCTTTTGCGCTATGGGATATATTCGATCACATTGACGTAATTGACTTTTGTATATCTAACAAAGTAGCATAGACCCCGCGCAAGATAACTTTGCGCGTAACCGATGGCGGAAAATGTAATATGAACCAATCACATAATTGAACTGGCATTTAATTCAATGCAAGTTCGATTCCCCATCCATGTTTGTGATCGGAAGATGTATATCTATTTAATTTTATTCATGTTTTCCGCCATCTGTCACTTATCTTGCGCGTAGACTTATCTTGCGCGGACTCTATTTCATACCTATTTATTAGATTATAAAAATATCCAATGGAATACATCAGCAAAGCACAACAGCAAAGTTATCAAGGTTTTATAGATTTTACAAATAATTTTATAGTAAGTTATTCATGGCTGATGATGAAGAAGAAGGGGGCTTTGGAGGGCTGTATGAGGATGGGCACTGGGCCTGGTGCGATACTGCAGACGGCTTGATGTTCGTAAGGTCAGATATTGTACTGTTTCTGCATCCATTCTCCTCCTTTGATTACATAAAATACCGACTTAGCTCCAAACTAAACAATACTTTTTCTATAGGAACCTGATAAGTCATAGGATAGGTAGGTACATTAAGTACCTATGCTGTTTTTTTAATGTTCTTACTTAGAGCAGACGTCCTGGTTTGTTCAACTCACAATAATATTTGTTCTAGGTGGGAATGAAACCCACTCCAATGCCAACATAAGGCTAGGCTACGATGCTAGTATTACCTATGTAAAAGTCAGGCTTATTATGGGATTAGGGAAAACATTGATTTATGCTTTATCCTATATATAGAAGAAAAGAATTACCTAATTAAATAATTTAATTTCCAGTGATTCGCCACCAAAGCCGGTGGAAGCTGTCCAGATAATGACTAAAGCACCAACCGGTACAGTCGAGTTCAGAGACGATGTTGACTTGATAGAACAGGTAGGATTTTATATTATTCTCTTGCTCAATTTTTCCGTCGAAGAGCCCGATGATGGAGCGGACGGCTGTCTAAAATACAGCTATTCAATCTTGCCTGTAGGCAGAAACCCATATTGTACCTAATGGCACAGGAAAATACAGACAGATGATAATGAGTTTCTTTACTGTTTGCAATTTACATGATGAAGGTGGAACCAAATGTTTCTTGGTCGAAGTAGCCGAAAAAGGTTACGTCTCACTCTACGATGACGTTTCCCCTTAGGGCTTTTTCTAAGGGTAATATAACACGTACTTATGTACCTGCCTAGTAGTTATAGAAACACGTAGACAGCAAGCTAAATAGCTATTTAGATTACTTACTAGAGGGTTCTAATACGTTTGGTAATCAATAAACAATAGGCTTTGTATAGCTCCGGTACTCTCTTCAAACCATTTGGCTTCCAGATTCGTTTTCGGCGGCGCTATCAAAGAAAATTGAAACCGGGCCAGGCAGAAGTTATTAGCTTGCAGGTTTTATTTTGAAACAATTTGTTCTCATCACCTGATACAAATAGATGCCTCCTTTATTGTGTTCTTGGCATTTTCCAGATTTATTTGTAGTAGATAGAGGTAGCATCTAAGCCTATTTTACTCTTAGTAAAAATAAATGGCTTTACCTACAATTTATGCCACTACATAATTTATAATGGTTTTCTAATGTAATTTTCATAAAGACAACGTTTTTGAACAATTTTGAAGGTATACTTACAATACTAAATTTAATCCATTGATTAAATTTAGTTTTGTATATACCAAAGGTTATTATTTATTAGTAAATTAGTAAACTATATAACTATATGTATTTGGTTTATAAGGTATCTAAGATATGAGCCCTGTATTTATAAGAAAACCAGATAAAATAAATAGTAATAATAAAAGTCCATAAAAGCTTTTTAAACAAGTAAATATGTTCTTCCCTAACTGATTCGTAATATTATATTTTCAGGATGCAAAAGATGTAGCCTTATACACGGCTCCAGTTAATATATTGAGTCCCATGCTTATAAATATACTACACCTTCCGACAACCGACCGATTTATTAGAGCTCTTATACTTTGCTGCGAGTATTATTTACAGGTAATGTTAGGTACATTCATTACATTATGATGCTTTATGAGTGTTTTGGCTCTTCAGCTTTCCTTTCAAACAAATTTCTAAGGTAGATTTATGCATGTTTTCCGTAAAGGGCATGTTTACCTGTGCTTACTTTCTTGGCAATTATCTTCTTTTGAAAGGTCAAAGCTTTCATTTTGTACCACGATTGGTATGATTCACTTATTTTTGTCGGTAATGGAAAATCAAATTGTCCAGCTTGCAGATGAAATGGCCAATCGTATAATAGAGCTGGAGACCAAGGTGCGCACTCCAGATTGCGAGATACTCGAGAACGAGTTCAGAGACAATCTCGCCGACTTACGCTTGCTCGTCGCTAAGGAATACTGCACAATGCTGATTGGTATGACCTTATTCGTCTATTTATAGCATCCATGTATCTTAAGAGCGCATCGTGCGAAAATTTGAGATTTAAAAAAAAAAAGAAAGAAAGAAAAAAAATATACTATTTAACATGACATTCTATTTATAGCTAATGAAAATCGTATGTCAGCGTTAAATAGAATGTCATGTTAAATAGTATATTTTTTTAACACACTTAAATTCGAATTAATCTCAAATATATAGTCTACAATTAGTCCTTTTACGATTTTTAAAATGTCACTTAGTTATTTAGTTGATGATTTTTTTTTTTAAATCTCAAATTTACGCACGATGCGCTCTTAAGAGCCTGTCCAGATGGGGCGTTTTACGCGCGAGTGTCCTCGCGCGTAAACATTCGCGCGTTCTCCAGATACTAGAGCGCTATACATCCCGTCCAGACGCTGCCGTGCGATTCCTCAATCGCGCGTAAAACGCGAGCAACTCGCCGGACTCTCGACTCGCACGTGTTACGCGCGAGCGCCACGCGAGTCGAGGTACTCTGGTGCCATTGCTGCGTCCAGTGGTGCGCGCGAGTCCGACGCGAGTGGACGTATTTGGAACGAAAATGGATTGTAATAATTTTGATAATTTCTAGTAAATCATCAAACGATGTTACTGACATCCGAAAGTAGTTAAAAAACTTTTCGTTATGTTCTCTGAGCTTTGGGTATAATTTGGGTACACGTAGTCTTTGAATAAACAAGTCGTAGCCTGATGTCTCTTGTCTCCACATCTTGTACATTCCCCAACATTAAATCTGTGTACGCCCTCTGCCGCCGGTACCATTGCGCTGCTCCCCTCGACTGCGCTCGCGTCCCGCTCAGCAGCTTCTATCGACAGCGCCAACGTGACGGCGCGCTGGTACTCCAACTTCTCCTCGGAAAACAGTCGTTGGCGAATAATTTCACTCTTCAAACCACACACCAGCTGATCTCGAATGTTCTCATCTAACGCCGATCCAAACTCACAGTATTTCGATAGTTTTTTCAACTCGGATACGTATTCTGCTATAGATTCGTTGAGCTGACGACGTTGCCGGAACTTGTATCGTTCTGCCAGGACTGATGGTTTTGGTTGTAGATGTGCCGCCAAAAGTTCCACTGCTTCTTCATAGGTTAATGACTTTGGTTTTGCCGGGCTGGCCAATGTTGAAAGTAACTCGTACGCTTCTTCACCCATTACAGAAATTAATGTAGGTAGTTTTAGTTCACTCGTCACTTTGTTCACTAAAAAGTACATTTCAATTCTTTCCACATATCCCGACCAATTTCCTGTTTTGACCAAAAACTCCTTCATTTTCCCGACCGACATTATGACGACTATTAAAGTTCTCCAGCACCAAAAATAACTATTATTTTTTTTATCCTCGTTCGCCACTGCAGAATAAAAGACGTGCGCCCATTCAATGGTTTATTTGAGACTACTTGCGCGGGGTTACCCGCTAATACACAACAGTTATAAACATACTATGTGTCATTCTGTCACGAAGAATTGGATGCACATTAAATCGTCGACTTTCTCTTTGTTTACGACGTTTCCATCTGCGGTATGCAAGCCACAACACGACTGCTTTGTCTGGCTCCATGTTTATAACTGTCCCTGGGTCCCTCCCAAATACATCGCGCGTAGGAGCGCGCGTAAAACGCGGCATCTGGACGCAATATAAATTGAAACGCGCGAGGGCACTCGCGCGTAAACATTCGCGCGTTCTCCAGATACTAGAGCGCTATACATCCCGTCCAGACGCTGCCGTGCGATTCCTCAATCGCGCGTAAAACGCGAGCAACTCGCCGGACTCTCGACTCGCACGTGTTACGCGCGAGCGCCACGCGAGTCAAGATACTCTGGTGCCATTGCTGCGTCCAGGGGTACGTGCGAGTCCGACGCGAGTGGACGTATTTGGAACGAAAATGGAGAGTGATAATTTTGTAAATCATCAAACGATGTTACTGACATCCGAAAGTAATTAAAAAACTTTTCGTTATGTTCTCTGAGCTTTGGGTATAATGTTATAAACATACTATGTGTCATTCTGTCACGAAGAATTGGATGCACATTAAATCGTCGACTTTCTCTTTGTTTACGTCGTTTCCATCTGCGGTATGCAAGCCACAACACGACTGCTTTGTCTGGCTCCATGTTTATAACTGTCCCTGGGTCCCTCCCAAATACATCGCGCGTAGGAGCGCGCGTAAAACGCGGCATCTGGACGCAATATAAATTGAAACGCGCGAGGGCACTCGCGCGTAAAACGCTCCTTCTGGACAGGCTCTTAGATTCGCATCGCATTCAACATTTTTTTTTCATACATAAAACACTAAAATGTCTGATGTACCTATACTTAGATATAATTCAATATTATAGACGATCCACAGAACACTATTTTTTTTGTAAATAATAAATTTATTTAATTTCAAGCATCACAGTTTAACTGTTATTTTTCACAATATCTTATTTCGGCTTAAATCTGCTTAGTCTCTCCTTAGTCTGGGGCACAACACCACCTAGGTCTTGTGTGGAATGACAATAATATCTGTTATTATTATTAATTATTGTAAAGCTGCGGAACCGACATAAAATGCAAAAAATAAAAATAACTTGCGCTTAGGTGGCGGCGATACGAAAAAATTCCACCACATGGGCCCAGCGAAAAAACGCAAATCCCTTTCAGATAAAGATGCAAGATTATTTGAAACGCTATTGCGTATGTGCGTTCAAATTGTGTGGCTGGCCTTAGGAAGAAAATCCTTTAATCAAATAGGTAACTGATTTAACTTTTTTATCTCATACAACAATTTCCTACTATCGTACCTAAAACTTCGGTAGGCCTACCATGAGTTCTGACTGGCTCTGTCTCAGGTTTTGTGTATGTGTGAGTGTTGACTAAATAAATCTTACATCAAAATGTCAAACACACAGTATAATGCACTGGTGAGCATTCACGCAGACTCAAAACCATGAGCCAGAGTTCATGGTAGGCCTACAGTTAGATAACTGGAGTTTGAGAAACGTTTCTTTGAAGATTGTACGAGTACTTGGGGTTGCCTAAATTGTAAGTAACCAAAATGTCATGTTTATATAATAGTTATGTGTAGTCCTATTTATCTTCTTTTATTATGCTTTATCTATAATGCTATGAAAAGTAAAGTCAATAATCAGATGTAGTCAATAATCGGATTTCTTGGTGCTTTCTTCTTTAGAGCTGGAAACGAACCGCATCTTTAAGTCTGAGATATTCAATGCTGTCGAACACACATTAAAGACCAACTACGTAAACAAGATGGCGAAGGAGGAACGTGCAGTTCTTCTGGGGCATTGTGTGCGGCACGACAAGAAATTAAACACCTGCTCGCCTCTGATGAACGAGGTTTTCTGCCATAGGGAGATCGACTATCGCATGATGGGCTTGGGAGTGATTAAGTGCCCTCAGTAAGTTAACAGTCATCTTGTAGATCTTCGAAACATTCTATAATGTTATTTTTGTTCGTCTCAATCTATTAGCTTTGTTGCGATCATGCAAACTTTTGCCTTATCTCAAATTAAATTCTTCTACTGGTCGTGGCACTGGTTCTTTCGAACCAGTGGGATGAAAAGATTTAAGTACGCCTGTAACAGGCTCCTTTCATGCATTTTCATAAGATTAAACTACCACATATACTTCACCAGGGTATCATCCCGACTCCAGTACATGTTGCTAGCAGTAGCTGGCCCAGAAGAGATTCTACGAGCGAGTGGAGTAGTGCTCGGTATTATCGGGATGCCAAGGTCTGCTTTCGACACCATGTTGCGGCCACTGCCTACAGCTACTGAAGGCAAATCAAAAGCGTCCATGTGAGTACAAACGTCAGAACTCAGCGAGCCTACCATGGACTATAATTTAGTAGTAGTATTTTCTATTTCTTTGTCGATCAAAGAAATGTGCAAAGATTTGTGCTTTGGTGATATAATCTGACCCAGATAAACACATTTTTCCACCTATTCCATTACATGATTTCCTACTGAGATGATTTCCTACTCTTCATACCATTCGACATGGCGATGGCGTTACGTACCCCTAATATAGTTGGTATTAATTGTTGGTACCTTGGCTTAGAATAAATTAAAATCATAAAAAGAAATAAAAATAATTATTTTTCTCTGTGGCTTACAGTAGTGGGCGCCGCTATCATGACATCTAAAGAAAGATGACATGGGTGGAAAATAACCCACGCTGGTTTATTTGTATAATAAAATAATATTCTTGAGTTTCTACAGATTTGACGAATTCAAAGAATTACCTACTACTAAGGTTGAGTAGTTTAGGCACAAGATTTAACTAGTAGTTCGCCCTGAACTGAGATCTCGTGATGCGATCCAAATGCTCCGAAAAGTTAGTAGGTACATTAATCTACTTTGAGAAAGTATTTCTGTCCAGATTCACTGTTTGGCTTTGCCTCTGACTATCCCTCACTAACTTTGTATGGTAACCAAGTTTTAACTCAATTGGCCAATTTATTAAAGAGTTCCGTTGGACAGACCTTGGCTCCATCATCAGACCAGGTCGCTTTTACCATTTTATGACAACTGAGTATTTATATCAAGAAAAAAATATGAGAAAAAGCAAACGAATTGACCGACCAGTAGAAAAACCTTGATGTCAACGAAATTCTTAGAGAGCGGAGCTCTCGGATCGTTGGTTATCTTAATTATACTTTTTTATGTGTAGCAAAAACTGATTGTCCTAGAAAAAAAGTAAAAACTGTTTTGGAATGTCCAAACAAAGTTCTTTCATAAGAAATGTAATTTGATTTTTTTGGGTCATACTTTTTATTTTTGCACCCTTAAAAAACCCCATATCTTAAAAAATGTGCATTTCTCCAGCTTCCTCATATGGAAATTGCGAATTCTGAAAACGCCAACATTTAAAGCATAATTGGAGCAATCATTGATTTGAAGGAAAATTTAGCAGCAAAAAAAACAACGACTCTATGAGACTTTATAGGTGTGTTAGCTGGAGAGCGGCTCCACAGCTTCCTCATTCAGTGTGGGCAAACGGCTAACGATAGAGCTATATAGTAAACGCCAAATTTTAGAGCATAATTAGAGCACCCGGCATAAAAAAAATCAAGTCTCTAGCTCAAAAACTCTTTGAGTTAGAAGACTATAACAACGTGTTTGCTGGGAAGCCATTTCTCCAGCTAACACATGTGGATCTCAGGAATGGCTATAGCTAGAAAGTTGCTTGATATCTCCAAATTTAGAGCAAAAAATATCATGGATGCTCCAAATATTTCAAGTGTCTAGGTTCAAAACTCACCGAGTTAGAAGCTTTGATGACTGTGTTAGCTGGAGACACGTTTGTCTGGCACGCACATGCTACATCTGAGGATCTACAATAGCTACAGATTCGGTTGACGTGTCCAAACCGAGCTATGAATTAGAGCACTCGGCTCCAAAATTTTGGACTCTCTAGGACAAGTAGTTTCCTAGTAATGAACAAAAGAACATTTTGCCGCCAGAATTTTCAAATGTATGTTCGCACCCGTAAAAATGCGGCGTTGCCGCTCTGAAAGTTTGGTATCAGCGTAAAAATTTGAACGTTATTCGGTTTATTTTAGATCGCGATACGAGTCATTTTCGTATGCGCTTAGCGGTTTTGATTTCTGAAACCTCAAACTCATATTTTCTCTTTTTGTTAGGTTGAGAGCTTTCTCTCTATCTATATGAGAATTGTGTGTTGCCCGTTCTTGTTCGTTTTATAGTTTCTTTAGTAATGCGTGTCTTTTAGGTATTCTTAGAAAAAAAACTTTATTTGGTTCTGTAAATAGGTACCTGCTAGGCCAGTGTTGATGATTCTACCTACTCTGCCTGTTGTTAGCCGTCTGTTCTCTGTGTTTTACTGTATTCAGTCAGGTTTTTATGAGCGTATCGAGTAAACCAGGCGGACGGAAAATAGGTATTTACTGCGGCTTGCTAGTTGTGTGCGTACTCACGCACACTTGCCCCCTATCAAAGAAAGAAAAGAAAAGAAAGAAAATATATTTATTTGACATAAGTAAGGCAAATACAATAAAACACACAGAACGGACAACTGAAGGCAGGCAGGCAGGCTACCTATGAAGGTAATCAAGTAATCATACAAACAGAACTGGGCACAACCAGTCCCGTCCTGTGCTGAATGGATAAAAGAAAGATTATGTCAAATAGGCCCTGACTCAGCTTTTTGCTGCTTGTTATGGTAGTAGCTACCATGTCAAGCAACGCTGGTTTTCAGGCCATCACTTGCCATCTCACCAGATGGCAAGTGATAGGGGGGGCATCTCACCATGTTGTGCCGACCCCACCTGGTGGGTAAGGGCAGGAAGAAGAAAAAGCACTTTTTGGGGTTTTTTGTTTCATTTTCAACTATATTCCTATATTGTGAATTGGACATAAGTTTTTGAATCCAAGATGGCGGCTTCATTTTCTTTTCAAACACACAGAACGGACAACTGAAGGCAGGCAGGCAGGCTACCTATGAAGGTAATCAAGTAATCATACAAACAGAACTGGGCACAACCAGTCCCGTCCTGTGCTGAATGGATAAAGGAAAGATTATGTCAAATAGGCCCTGACTCAGCTTTTTGCTGCTTGTTATGGTAGTAGCTACCATGTCAAGCAACGCTGGTTTTCAGGCCATCACTTGCCATCTCACCAGATGGCAAGTGATAGGGGGGGCATCTCACCATGTTGTGCCGACCCCACCTGGTGGGTAAGGGCAGGAAGAAGAAAAAGCACTTTTTGGGGTTTTTTGTTTCATTTTCAACTATATTCCTATATTGTGAATTGGACATAAGTTTTTGAATCCAAGATGGCGGCTTCATTTTTTTTCTTAAAAAATGGATATGGGTATCGTTTAATAGGTTTTTGGGGGCTCTGGTTGTGAATTCGACAATAATTTTTGAATCCAAGATGGCGGCTTCATTTTTTTTTCTTAAAAAATGGATATGGGTATCGTTTAATAGGTTTTTGGGGGCTCTAATTGTGAATTCGACATTATTTTTTGAATCCAAGATGGCAGCTTCATTTTTTTTCTCAAAAAATGGATATTAGTATCGTTTAATAGGTTTTTGGGGGCTCTGGTTGTGAATTTGACATTATTTTTTGAATCCAAGATGGCAGCTTCATTTTTGTTCTTAAAAAATGGATATGGGTATCGTTCAATAGGTTTTTGGGGGCTCTGATTGTGAATACGACATTATTTTTTGAATCCAAAATGGCTGCTTAATTTTTTTTCTCAAAAAATTGATATGGGTATCATTTAAAAGGTTTTTGGGGGCTACAATTGTGAATTCGACATTATTTTTTGAATCCAAGATGGCGGCTTCATTTTTTTTCCCAAAAAATGGATATTAGTATCGTTTAATAGGTTTTTGGGGGCTCTGGTTGTAAATTCGACATTATTTTTTGACTCCAAGATGGCAGCTTCATTTTTTTTCTAAAAAAATGGATATGGGTATCGTTTAATAGGTTTTTGGGGGCTCTGATAATGAATACGACATTATTTTTTGAATCCAAAATGGCTGCTTCATTTTTTTTCTCAAAAAATTGATTATGGGTATCGTTTAATAGGTTTTTGAGGGCTCTAATAATGAATTCGACATTCTTTTTTGAATCCAAGATGGCGGCTTCATTTTTTTCTCAAAAAATGGATATTAGTATCGTTTAATAGGTTTTTGGGGGCTCTGGTTGTGAATTCGACATTATTTTTTGTATCCAAGATGGCGGCTTCATTTTTTTCTCAAAAAATGGATATGGGTATCGTTTAATAGGTTTTTGGGGGCTCTGGTTGTGAATTCGACAATATTTTTTGAATCTAAGATGGTGGCTTCATTTTTTTTCTTAAAAAATGGATATGGGTATCGTTTAATAGGTTTTAAATGGCTCTGATTGTGAATTCGACATTATTTTTTGTATCCAAGATGGCGGCATCATTTTTTTTCTCAAAAAATGGATATGGGTATCGTTTAATAGGTCTTTGAGGGCTCTGATTGTGAATTTGACATTATTTTTTTATCAAAGATGGCGGCTTCAGTTTTTTTCTCAAATAATGGATATGGGTATCGTTTAATAGGTCTTTGAGGGCTCTGATTGTGAATTTGACATTATTTTTTTATCAAAGATGGCGGCTTCAGTTTTTTTCTCAAATAATGGATATGGGTATCGTTTAATAAGTTTTTGGGGGCTCTGATTGTAAATTCAACATTAATTTTCGAATCCAAGATGGTGGTTTCATTTTATTTCTTAAAAAATGGATACCTATGGATATCGTTTAATAGGTTTCTGGGGGCTCTGATTGTGAATTTGACATTATTTTTTTATCAAAGATGGTGGCTTCAGTTTTTTTTTTAAATAATGGATATGGGTATCATTTAATAAGTTTTTGGGGGCTCTGATTGTGAATTCAACATTAATTTTTGAATCCAAGATGGTAGTTTCATTTTATTTCTTAAAAAATGGATATGGATATAGTTTAATAGGTTTTTGGGGGCTCTGATTGTGAATTCAACATTATTTTTTGAATCCAAGATGGTTGCTTTTTTTTCTCAAATAATGGATATGGGTATCGTTTAATAGGTTTTTGATGGTTCTGATTATGAATTTATTTTTTGAATCCAAGATGGCGGCTTCATTTTTTTCTTTAAAAATGAACATGGGTATCGTTTAATAGGTTTTTGGGGGCCCTGATTGTGAATTCGACATTATTTTTTGAATCCAAGATGGCGGCATTATTTTTTTTCTCAAAAAATGGATATGGGTATCGTTCAATATGTTTTTGGGGGCTCTGATTGTGAATTCGACATTAATTTTTTAATCCAACATGGCGGCTACATTTTTTTTCTTAAAAAAACGGTTTTCTGTATAGTTGGTTTACTTACGATAGTTGAACGAGACAACGTCATACAGCTGTCCACGCGAACGCATCGCTCACTCAAAAAGGAGAAACAGATGTCGAACACTGCCGAACGCTGAGGCCGATTGTGCTTCTTTGGCACTCTTTCCACGCTCTCGTTTGCATTGCGTGCATTTGGTTCTATTGAATTATAAGACTATAAGATATAAATGATATCTATATCCATTTTTTAAGAAAAAAAAAATGAAGCCCACATCTTGGATTCAAAAAATAATGTCGAATTCACAATCAGAGCCCCCAAAAACCTATTAAACGATATCCATAACCATTTTTTAAGAAAAAAAATTAAGCTGCCATCTTTGATTCAAAAAACAATGTCGAATTCACAGTCAGAGCCCGCAAAAACCTATTAAACGATACCCATATCAATTTTTTTTGAGAAAAAAAATGAAGCGGCCATCTTGGATTCAAAAAATAATGTCGAATTCACAATCAGAGCCCTCAAAAACCTATTAAACAATACCCATATCCATTTTTTGAGAAAAAAAATGAAGCAGCCATTTTGGATTCAAAAAATAATGTCGAATTCACAATCAGAGCCCCCAAAAACCTATTAAACGATACCCATACCAATTTTTTAGGAAAAAAAATGAAGCTGCCATCTTGGATTCAAAAAATAATGTCGAATTCACAATCAGAGCCCCCAAAAACCTATTAAACGATACCCATATCTATATATTGTGAAAAAAAATTAAGCCGCCATCTTGGATTGAAAAAATATTGTGGAATTCACAATCAGAGCCCTCAAAAATCTATTAAACGATACCCATACCCATTTTTAAGGAAAAAAATGAAGCTGCCATCTTGAATTAAAAAATTAATGTTGAATTCACAATCAGAGCCCCCAAAAACCTATTAAACGACACCCATATCAATATATTGTGAAAAAAAATTAAGCCGCCATCTTGGATTGAAAAAATATTGTGGAATTCACAATCAGAGCCCTCAAAAACCTATTAAACGATACCCATACCCATTTTTTAAGGAAAAAAATGAAGCTGCCATCTTGAATTAAAAAATTAATGTTGAATTCACAATCAGAGCCCCCAAAAACCTATTAAACGATACCCATATCCATTTTTTGAGAAAAATATGAAGCCACCATCTTGGATTCAAAAATTAATGTTGAATTCACAATCATAGCCTCCAAAAACCTATTAAACGATACCCATATCCATTTTTTGAGAAAAAATGAAGCCACCATCTTGGATTCAAAAATTAATGTTGAATTCACAATCAGAGCCCCCAAAAACCTATTAAACGATACCCATATCCATTTTTTGAGAAAAAAATGAAGCCACCATCTTGGATTCAAAAATTAATGTTGAATTCACAATCAGAGCCCCCAAAAACCTATTAAACGATACCCATATCCATTATTTAAGAAAAAAAATGAAGCCACCATCTTGAATTCAAAAATGAATGTCAAATTCACAATTAGAGCCCTAAAAACCTTTAGAACAATAGGTATCTACGTTAACAACTTTTGAAGAAAAAAAATAAAACATTTTCCGGAATAGAGCCCCCACTTATCTTCATAATTATTATATTTACAATATTTCCTTTCGCTTTCCCGTGAGTATTTACTGCAGCTCGCTATAGATAGTGCAACCCACGAAGGCGCGCCCCACTATTCCTCCTAACCGTTTATAGTATAATATGTGTGCAAGCTTCCGTCAATGTTTGAGTGTTATCGGTACACACTAATTACCTATGAGTGCACACGCACACTACAATTAATAGACTACGGTTGGCGACTGCCGCTCGGAGCAAACTCCCCGCACCCCGCGAGGGGCGCGTCTTCGTGAATTGCACTATCTATAGTTATGTACGTACTCACAGACACAATGATAGTTTCGCACGATGCCATTTACACCTAGTGTGACAAGAGTAGGTAACTCATGATTTGAAAACATTGTTGGTTAGTTGAGAGACTTAGAGATATAATTTCATGATATTTAAAACTAAAAATAAAAAATCTGAAGTCAGGTTTCTTAATAAATACATATTTAAACTTAAACTAACCATTATAAAACTTTTCTTTGGTGTTTTTTTGTTTCATTTTAACCTATATTCCGCTTCTTGAGCTACGTAATGAGTGTTTAAGACATGAATCCTAGGGTAACTATTTACCAGGCACGGGCAACACACAACTCCATCCGACTAACGTTCAAATTCCTACGCTGATACCATACTTTCAGAGCGGCAACGCCGCATTTTTACGGGTGCGAACATAATATTTGAAAATTCTGGCGGCAAAATGTTCTTTTGTTGATTACTAGGAAACTACTTGTCCTAGAATGTCCAAAATTTTGGAGCCGAGTGCTCTAATTCATAGCTCGGTTTGGACACGTCAACCGAATCTGTAGCTATTGTAGATCCTCAGATGTAGCATGTGCGTGCCAGACAAACGTGTCTCCAGCTAACACAGTCATCAAAGCTTCTAACTCGGTGAGTTTTGAACCTAGACACTTGAAATATTTGGAGCATCCATGATATTTTTTGCTCTAAATTTAGAGATATCAAGCAACTTTCTAGCTATAGCCATTCCTGAGATCCACATGTGTTAGCTGGAGAAATGGCTTCCCAGCAAACACGTTGTTATAGTCTTCTAACTCAAAGAGTTTTCGAGCTAGAGACTTGATTTTTTTTATGCCGGGTGCTCTAATTATGCTCTAAAATTTGGCGTTTACTATATAGCTCTATCGTTAGCCGTTTGCCCACACTGAATGAGGAAGCTGTGGAGCCGCTCTCCAGCTAACACACCTATAAAGTCTCATAGAGTCGTTGTTTTTTTTGCTGCTAAATTTTCCTTCAAATCAATGATTGCTCCAATTATGCTTTAAATGTTGGCGTTTTCAGAATTCGCAATTTCCATATGAGGAAGCTGGAGACATGCACATTCTTAAAAACCCCTCATTCGATGTTACTGCTTGTCCTTGAGAAATTTACTTACCAGTAAATTTCTCAAGGACAAGCTATCGACTTACCAAATTTCATGCAGATTGGATCAACGAACGGTTCGAAAGCTATCGTCGGACAAACATACACAAATACATACATACGCACATAAAATGCCAAATCGGTCAAGTTATTTGTAAGATCTTCGTTCGCTTCGCTCACTCGATCAATAACATTTATATGACTGGCCTCTAGCTCAGTTGGTAGTAGCTCTGCCTTCTGCGCCGTAGGTCGTGGGTTCGATCCCCACCGAGAACAAATATTTGTGTGGTGAACATAAATGTTTGTTCTCTGTCTGGGTGTTATATTGTATTCTAAGTATGTATTTACAAAAAAAAAATGTATTCAAGTATTATATCAGCTATCTGGTTCCCATATTACAAGCTCTGCTTAGTTTGGGGCTGGGTAGTGTTGTGTGAATTGTCCACAATATTTATTTATTTATTTATTTATTATTTATGACGCTTTTATTTTCTCCATGACATGTAATTTGACCTATTACGAATAAAATGTTTATATCTACCTGTTTATTAATAACATGCCATAATGCATATTGGAACGGTTTGTAGGTCATCAGCAAGTGGCTACAGTTCGAAGAGCAGTGGATCGATGAGGAAAAGTCAATTGGCGGCACAGAAATTGTACCCTGATGTCGTGATACCAAGAAGGGAAACGAAAGAGTAAGTAATATAGTAGTAGCCCTTTTTGAAGGGCTCGTCTTGGGACGTACTACCACCATGCCTTTTTCTGCTGTGCAGCAGCATTGCTGTGTTGCGGTTTGAAGGGTGTGGGTGCCGGTGCAGTTACTGGCACTTGAAGTTAAACATATTTCTGCCTCAAGTTGATGGACGCAGGCAGTGCATCGTAGGTGTAGGGCGCGTTTCTGAAGTGCGTGACCTACGAAGCAATGCTTTGTTATAGGCGATAGTTACCACCTAACATTAGGTGGGCCATATGCTTGTTCTATCAGCTAGTGTATAAATAATAAAACGCCGAGTATGTACCAAAGTCCTGATGTTTTGGAAGTTTTTTGACACCCTTTTGCCATCACTGTTTGCTGATGACGACATTGTGCATATTTTTTCTTTTTATTTTATTTTCAAAAGGCAAATAAACTCTTACTTTTTTATACAACTTGCTGCTAGAACAAGCATCTGGCCCACCTGATGTTAAGCACTCCTTCCTACTATTCACTCAGACTCGGGTCCAGTAGTTCGTTTTGTTGTTTATATAATTAATATCTTTTTAATACTGCTCAATTTACACCGATTTGAAAAGCTTAATTTAGAAATAAAACTCCGGGGCCGATATTTAAATTTGATTTCAGGATTTTCTTTCCACCCTCGTTCCCGGATGAGCCTGAAGACATCAAACCATGCAGTGAGACCCAACGTCGCCGCTGGCAGACGCGGCTGCAGAAGCTATTGCATCCTCAACCAGCAGGCCGCTAGCCTATCGCATTTGTTTTATTGATTTAGTACTCCGTATCAGAGAATCTGATTCTCTGATACGGAGGGAATCAGAGAGTATAAAAGAGGGGGAGATCAGGGAATCAACTTCAAAGAACGATATAGATACGAAGTTTTGTATTGACAATTTGTCATTCAACACTTCAGTCTTACAGTGTTGTCGACTACCCTTTTTTCTGGACGCCAACCGGGGTGCGATTGTATTGGCTTACCAGGCAAATAACGCTGGAATGTGTGGTGGAAAACAACAACTCTTGTTTATACAGAGCTATAAAATGGTGTATCTTTTTATAAAGCTGATGGAACGAGCATATATGGCCCCCCTGATATTAAGTATTAACCACCGCCTATCTTGAGCTTATGCCGTATGTCTCATTGCTAGACAGAATTGGCTTTTTGGGGGACGTCTGGCATTTTTTTGGACTCCGCCAGAAACAGGAAACTTTTTACAACTTTATAATACTGTCTATTTGTCTACATATCGTCTACTTAGGGTATTGTTATGTATCCACTCTACGTCTTTTGATAACATTGATTTCTATGCCGTATAAATAATTTATTCTTTTCATAGGTTTCCACTATCGACTCTTTAAAATGTAGATTATAATTATCTATAATTTTTATAGGAAACAGAATATTTATAGAATATCGTCTTCCCCACTGAATAAAATCGTAACCGAAAAAACCAAAATGTTCAGGAGAATTCAAACATTTTTTGACTATAACATCTTTGTAGTTCTGCGTACCCGAACTATTTATATACCAAAAGATAGCTAATTTATGCTTTGTTTCACAAAACACTCTGTTTACCCAAGTAAAGTTATGACTAAAAGTATGTATTACCAGAATAAGAAATGTTACTTTACACGGGTTTAACCATGGATTTTCAAGTAATTTGTTAGTTTTAGCTGAAAGTTTGAAATAAAATTCAGTCATAGAATTTCTTCAATAGTGATTTTAATATAACTACATCCAGGATTTACAGCAAATGTTCAAACTGTTTGCCTTCAGATGTAATACAAGCTCTACATTTCCTTAAAAATGATTGTGTAATAAAACCGGCGACGGGCGAAGGCAAACAGTTTGAACATTTGCTGTAAATCCTTGATGTAATTAAATTAAAATCATGATTGAAGAAAAAAGTGTTTAATATGTTCAAGCTAATAAACCAGTTTAATCCATTTCAATATGTCGGAAAATGTCTAACTCGATAAGTACTCGTACGAATGGTCTGAAAAAAATTGAGCCGGTGTAATCGGACCTCTTGAATAGTTTTTTTTCAAATAAAAGCTAAACTATCGTAAAAGTCGATTACCGTATTATTCGGTTGGGACGGCGTATTGTTCAAAAAACCAACGATTAATTTGTGTTAAATTAATTACTTTTGGATTTTAAGATGAAATAATAGTACATAGTTACCTGAGGATTGAAAGTCACGTTTTTGAGTCCCGAGACGGGTTTACGGCTTGAGGGACTTAAATAAGTCTTTCACCCGAGGTATACACTGTGTTTTTCATTACGAATACAAGGAAAGTAAAAAAAAAACATGAAAGAAAAATTAGTGAAAATGAAGATTGAATTGCCGCCTTCCCGCTTTTTTTTTCTCTGACGGGTATCCGGCTAGCCAACATTATTCAGCCATTATTTTCATTTTCTTAATTTAAAAAATGGAAAATGTTTTGCTCAAATCTATGTTATTTGAAAGAAATACTTGAAGCTAAATAATAATAAACTCATTTAGAAAATATATTCTTTATTTAATAGGTACTATCTTTATGTTATTTAAATTTAAATTTTACATCGCGCTCTAATTAGACTTTTTAAACTTCTTACCGTTGTAATGGGTTTCCAACCTCCTTGCTGAATAAAAAATTGGAATTTGGTTCAATAACCTCCTTGCTGTTTAGAAAGTTGGAACATGGTTGAATAAAAATGTGAAAATAGAACTTGTTTTTTTTTATAATTTGACAGCTGTCAGTAGAAAGCGATTCTCCCTAGGGCTGAAAGTATTACTTTCAATTAGGCCCCTCAGGCAACTTCAGACCTACTCTCCGAGTATGAGCAATGAAATAGTACATTGTTACCTGAGGATAGAAAGTTACGGTTTTTTTTTATAATTTGACAGCTGTCAGTAGAAAGTATTACTTTCAATTAGGCCCCTCAGGCAACTTCAGACCTACTCTCCGAGTATGAGCAATGAAATAGTACATTGTTACCTGAGGATAGAAAGTTACGTTTTTGAGTCCCGAGATGGGTAGCGAGGGCGCCAATGGAGCTTGAGGGACTTAAATAAGTCTTTTGAGTAGACTGCCTACGACGTAGAAAGCTGTCATAGAGGTTGTCGTAGCTACCGACCTCTTTGAGCTCGATTTTGTCCTACTTTGAACGATCAGATTTGATTCAAACTTTGCACACCTGTCAAAGGTCGATGACAATGCAATATGAAAAAAAAACAATATGTAAAATAAAAAAAAATAAAAACTAAAAAGTAAAAAAAAATTATAGGTTAAAAAACTTAAAAAAACGCTTTTATAACTAATTGAATTAAAAAGTTAATATAAATTTTTCAATTGATTATTACATTATTTATTTTTAACTTTTTAGTTCAATTAGTGTGGAAGTCTTTGGGGGAGACCTTTGCCCAGCAGTGGGACAAAATAGGTTAATAAAATAAAATAAAAAGTTCAATTAGTTATAAAAGCGTTTTTTTTTAGTTTTTTAAACTATAATTTATTAAATTTGCACACCTATCAAGGACCGATGACAATGCATTAATTTGATAACAGTTTCCCATTATCCTTATAAGGACCACCTGCGCCTGGATTAATTAATTTTTTTTATAGATCCTCTGTAAGAGAATAAGAGAGATAGAGCTAGCGCGTGATTTAAATACTATCACATGTCCGCAAATAATTAGTTGAAAAATCGAACTCATCATTCATCACTATCAGCCTGAAGAAGTCCACTGCTGGACATAGGCCGTCCCTACACATTTTCAGGAAGAACGATTCTGAGCCCTTTCAATAAATCGACTTCCCGCGGTCTTAACAATGTCGTCGGTCCATCTAGTGGCATTCTGGTGGCACCAAAGCGAACTAAACAATGAAAAATAAATTATAGTTAAAAAAAATAAAAAAAACACGATTTTATAGTAGTCGAACTAAAAAGTAGAAAATAATTTTTAACTTACAAAGTTTATATTACAGTAGTAAAAGATTGAACAATCAATCATAACTAATTACTTCAAAATAAAATTATAATAAATTTTTATTTATTAGGAGAATAAATCGATTCAGAGTAAAAAGCACTTGATGTAACAGTTATTCTACTATCTATGTGCGGAGAGTTGTGAAAAGTAAAAAGTTATGAAAGTATAGTAAAATGCACCCCACGTTTTTTACTCTGAATTGAATTATTCTACTAATAACTTAAATTTTACTAGTGGTTTGCCCCGAAATGAGATGAGAGCACGGTGGTCTAGTGGTAGTGGCCCCGCCTTCCGATCCGAAGATCGTGGGTTCAAATCCACTCGTGTACCAATGAGTTTTTCTGTCGAAAAATTTATGTGCACTTTGCCAGTACTCTCAAAACGGTGAAGGAAAACATCGTGAGGAAACCGGCGTGTTGTAGAACCTAAAAAAGTTCGAGCAACACGTGTCAAGGGTCACGCAAAAAGGGCCCACCAGTGGCCTACTTGCGGAAAAACCTGCCCGCACATAATAATAATAATAATAATAACGTTTATTTCCAATCAAACATCAAGTGCGCATGATTAAAACTTGCCGAAACTTGCCCGAAATCAGATCTCGTGATGCGATCCAAATGTTACGAAAAGTCAAGTTCATAGGCAATCGTTCAAAGGTAATCAGAAAAAAATGTGCCACCATTACGCATTGTGCTATTAATTGTGCTTTATCTACTTTGAGAAAGTATATCTGTCCAGGTTCACTGTTTGGCTTTGACTCTGACTATATTTTGCCTCAAACACAGTAGAGTTTTTACCCCCTAATTCTTACTTATAAGCTTTTTTCGGTGCTTGTGCTTACCGAATGTAATTTAGTGTTATACCATAGTATTATATTTTAATGTAAAACATGATCTCAATTTAAGTTTAACATTCGTTGTAAGTATTTCGTATTTTCATTTGTTTATTCTGTGTTAACTTTGTTACTATTTTATTTTTGTATTTTCTACAGGTATTTATTACATACCTACTACCTTATTTTGCTTTGTCTAGTTGTATATTTTGCGCGCGCTGTGGCGTCCTGTAATTAGAGAGACACAACGCACTGATTACTGTACATTTAAGATTGTTCATTTATACTATGTGATTTCTCTGTTGGATGCCCTAAATAAATAAAATAAAATAAAATAAAATAAATCCCTCACTAACTTTGTATGGTAAACAAGTTTTAACTCAATTGGCCAATTGATTGAAGAGTTCCGTTGGACAGACCTTGGCTCCATCATCAGACCAGGCCGCTTTCACCATTTTATCACAGCTTTTTTCTTTAATTTATTTCAAGAAAAAAAAAAAGCAAAAGAATTGACCTACCTGTAGAAAAACCTGTACAACTCATGAGGTTTCCGATGCAAAAAAAAAATTACGAAATCGTCTTCTACATTTTTATTTAGAAATTTTTAAGTTGCTCAAGTCGAAAATTCCCGAAAATTCAGAAAAAAATTAATAACTCGAAAACTATATAAAATCGCGGAACATACATGGGGGTGATTCGATGGATGGATTTCAATGTTACGGCCACCCTGTATAAAAGAGCAGGTTTCTAGAAACGCTGACAGGATAATAACTGATCAAAGACCTTTCATGTCCAGTAAATGCCTCTATGAATAAGTTATTAGCTCAATTACGGCTTTGGTAAAGTTCGACAGCTTTAAAAGCCTGCGCACACCTAGGTCGCTGGCGATGGCGTTTCACTGATCGCCATCGCCAGCGAACCTAGGCATTTAGAGTCATAGATAATTGATTGAGCGAGCGAAGCAAACGAAGATTTTAGCATTAAAAGTTTTTGATTAAAGGACGATAATATAGAATAAGGTGGAAAATGTATAATATTTTACCTACAATATCAAGACGTTTAGGTAAGTTGAAGAGTTCAGTAGGTCAAGGTCATTGCTTCTCCAGAGTTTCATGTTTTTTTTTTATTAAAAAAAAAAAAAAACTTGAAAAAAAACTTGACACTTATTCCTAAAGGCCTGCGCACACCTAGTTCGCTGGCGAACGCGATCAGTGAAACGCTGTCAAATTTCGCTGTCAGATTTGAGATTTGACAGCGATATTTGACAGCGTTTCACTGATCGCTACCGCCAGCGAACTAAGTGTGTTCGAGCCTTCACTAATGTTGTACTGTTAGCTACCTCTGTAACAGTTTACTAAATGACAGCAGCTCAGGTATGAGTAAAATTAAAACTAGATTTCATCTCAGAACTTTTTATTCAAATCTGTAGTCTTACCATTTTCAGTAAAAAAGCCACGTTTCTTTAGTTTGTTTCTCCTGCTCGCTATGAGAGAGGCATACGACATCCATATTATCCGTTGCTGCTCGTTGCAACGTTTCTTTGGTAGCATTCGTGTGGGGAAGTTATCTGGGAGGCATTTTCTGTCAATTATAGTTGGTCTCATTGTTATGACAATCGTGTAATCGTAAGAAAAGAATAGGTACCTACCTAACAAAAAACTACACAATAATTTTTGTGTCGATAGATAAGTGCTTAAAATGTACAATGGGCAGCCTTATCTCAGTAATAATCTCGATCGCGCAGACAATCAAAAGAGGCAAGATTTCCGCTTCTAGTTAAGGGCTACGCACATCTACGCGATGGCGATAGCGATCAGCTGAAACATTCTCAAATATGATAGCGATATTTGACAGCGATTCAGCTGATCGCCATCGCGATCGCCTAGATGTGGGCAGGCCTTTAGGCAGTGTGCCTCTACCCATTTAAAGTTTAATATATAATTTCGAATATTGTTTGAAGCATATTACTCCTCATGTTTCTCGGGTATAAATATATCTTCGTAGAGTTTTAGCTGCACAGCGCTTTTCCTTATTGTCGTGCTGATCCGAGAAGCTCTTGATGCAGATGTTAATCTGAAATAATTAATATTTAAAATAATTGTATGAAGACATGGCTCCACATACACAAATCAACCCCTTGCGGTTGAAGCATGTTTTTACCATGCATGTCGCATGTTGGTGGCATACTATAATAAAAAATGGATCATTTTATCAGACTCCTCGGCAGGAGGGTAATTTTGTAGAATACGTATAATTTTAAGTAGTTGCATGCTTATAGATAATTCGACTGCTAGCGTTCTAACCTTCCTATTGACTGTCGAAAGCTGGAAGAAGACGAGGCCGTACTGGTCGGCCTTTTTATTTCCTTCAGCATGGTGTCAAACCGCTCCCGGGGTAGGCCAACGATTCCCAGGGTTATTCGCAGTTCTTCAAACTTTTCCTCTGGTGCAATCAGTACTTGTTCCAAGAAGCGTAATCGATACGATAATCTGTTGACTTATGCCTACTTGTTTTACTAGGAACTATGAAAGCATGTAAGAAATTATAAGAAAGCTCAGGGATCTACTAGTATGAGATCTATATAAATTTAATAGGTATAGGTATACTTATCTCGGCCTAAGGGAAATTCAGTTAGCTGTTTAACACAAGGTGAGGAAAATATAAATGGACTCAGAACGAGGCAAAAATAATAAATGTGGTGGCAATAAATACAGGATATTAAAAACCACTATCAAAAACTTAAACTTGATCGGATCACTAACCAACACCTTCTAAGGTAAACCTACGAGTAAAACTACGATGGCTAATGCTGGTGGCAAATGGCTAATGGCTTGCATACTCAGTTTTAAGCCTTACGTTGGATATTTGACCGTTCCAAGTCCCATCATCCGGTAGTCGATGTCTCGATCGCAGTGCATTTCATTATTCAAAGGAGAGTACGTATTGATCATCCTATTGCGATGAACGCAGTGACCGTATAACACGAACAACTCCCTATCACTCACTTCACTCTCATATTTTGTGTTTAACTTGTGCTCGATGATATTGTACATTTCTGATTTGAATAGTCTGTGTATTTCGAGCTCTGAAACAGGACATGGTTACGTAAATGTTATAATATAGTCAAGAGTAAGGCCCTGACAGAATTGTGGCTTAGAGAACACAAAAGAGGTCTTGGCAGACCTCTTTTATGTTCTCTTGCATGCATCAGAAGACCCAAAATCATCAAGAGTGGCGTCTGAGAGAAGAGGTTTAAGCCCAGCTATTGCGGACTGCCTATGATGATGATGATAATATAATCTGTAAATGATGCAGCTTTACTTACTTATTTTAAATTAAAACTACTCACCTTCTAGACCAAACGTATGTTCTCAGGTAACACCTACTGTGTATTGGTAATAAGTCTTTCTGCAGTTGTCATTTATGGGGGCGTAAACTTAACTAACCAATTTGACAGTTACATACCAATTTGGCTGTATGATTTTCGTCCAAGAGCAAGCCATACGATTTGAATGCTGATCCTCAGTATCGATTCGAATAGTATCGAATCACGTATTGACAACGAGCGCATCTTTTTCGACACGCTCATGTGATGGTATTTTGCAATCTCTCCACCACCTGAAGAGTGATTATTATAAATAAGCCTGTTACTTCATCTATGTAGCTATTTGTTTATCTATATCTGCGTACCTATTATGATACTGGAGTATTCTTTCGATACAAGAAGTCGCAGATCCTCTAAATTATCACGAAACTCTAATTCGGTTTCATCACTTTTGGGAGTACGGACTTTGACATTTAGTTCGAGTATGCGTTTGGACATTTCATCCGATATCTGTAGAATGAAAGTGCAATTATTTCGTGACACTGTTTTAATTTGATTTGAGAGTAGGTGCACTGACTTCTTTAAAACATTACCAGCCATACTTAAAAACGCAATTTAAATGTAATCAATGCTTAAATTTAACCCTGTCACTGTTTGCCATTACCCAGTGCTAAGAGATGGCAATAATTTAAGCACTTCTTCATCTTTTGACATATTTTTATAAGTAAGGCCATATAACTTTAACAGGTTTGAACAGCTGATGGAGTATGTATGGATGATGGAGTAAAGTTTTTTTTATCATGAAGTTGATACTGATGATATACCTACTGTTTGATACTGACGTACTGATATGATGACTGAAGATTCTCCTGCATGTTTGGTCAAAATCCAAGGAATATTTTAATCACATCGGTTGGGGGTTTTACTCATACTAATACTCACATTATTTATCGCAATTATTATGTTACATTGTAAGGTCTTAAAGTGAATACATAATAGGCCTCTTAAGTTTGGGGCATGACAATTTTGTTTTATATTACTTGTTGCCTATGTGTGTAGCCTACTCCATCTAAAATCATGTCCCACGCACTATCGCGTCCCGTAAGTAGGGGCATGAGTAATCACCAGTTGCCCCTGACGCTATATAAATCATCTACAATAGATGCAAAGGCCTGTTTTTTTATGTGTGTAAATATGGTCATTATTTCAATTTTACCTGTATAAAATACTGAGTATAGAGGATTAAAGCTCTTAGAAATCGCTCCGTCATAGGCATATGTAGAATATTTATCACGGCTGGAGTTAGGATAGCTTTCGGGGCGGTGAAGCACACCACGTCCTTGATATCCTATGAAAACGTATTTTTTATTAATAAGTATACAAGAACAAATATAAAAAAAGGATATAGCCTCACTATGCAGAGAAGACTTCCCCAGAGATCTGTTGGTACCAGGTATAAACTCAAGATTCATTGGGGATCTCAGAATACTCAGAGGTTAGCCTAAATTTACAATTCCACCTAACACCCACCTGAAGATGAATGACATCTTTTTCTGTGACTCTTCTTTGAAAACGTTTTCTGAACCTTTGCTGAAAATAAGTTATTTTTTATAAAAAATATTATAAAATTGAATATTTTTTAAAATTATTATTAAGGCTTCGTGAAATAAAAATGGTTAAAAACTATTTTCGTTTAAGATTTTTTAACACTGCAATATGAAAATTTAGCGAATTTTCTTACTTGTTCCAGTAAATCTGTATCCTCTTTGAATTCAATAGAACCAATAAGTGTGGGAGTTGGCGGAGAAAAATCGTCTTCTATTGCTGGCAAATCGCTGAAAGATAACTTGGAAACATTAGGTTGTTTTCTATCCTACTTACCTACTCTACTCAGACTTACCTACTCTACTACATAGGCCAATGACTTTTTTTATTGTTGTAGTATATCATGCATGTAGCTAGAATCATAAGGACAACCTAATTCTCTAAATCTTGATGATCGAGAGAGATAGTGTGCGAGTGAGAGGCACCATTTTAGATTCGTTTCTTGATTGGCGCGAGTTACTAAAACGTTAAAACAATATTTTGTATGCACAGTTATTTGTAGTCACACTAGTCACCTCTTATAAACCAGTGAATTAAATAAGTCGTCCCATTCCCAGTGTCCGCCTTCAAAAATGCCTCCATAGTGCACATCATCATCGTCTTCTTGATCAAACATTACTGTTTAGGGAAAAAATCAAGGCAACTGCAAGAAACCTGATGACCAGAAAAGATTCTGAGATTTGTTTATTAGGAAAAAAAGATTTATAGTAATAAATATATGTCGTAAAAAACACACGTAAAAAACATCAAAATGACGGTGACAAATTATGATGTCATAAGATGTCACCAGAAACCATAGACTTGGGAAACTTCTTGCTGCGCAGCAATTCCAACATCTTTGCAACTCCTCTCTTGACTTGGAAAAACTCTTTGGTAATGGATTTTCAAACTCCTTCATAGAGATAAAATTAAATATTTTTTTGTGCCTGCCCTGCATGTACACAAGGATACAGCTCAAGTTACCACGAAAAATGACGCGTACTGCAAGGACATAAGAGCTAGCAGTGTATAGTCTGATGCGTATCCTTGTGTACACCAAAAAGATAACGCAGCAAAGAGTTTCCCCAAGTCTCAGAATTACACTTATATACCTACCTATATATTATATACCTTACTTAGAACAAGAGATCTTAGCCTGGAACTCATTTTTTGGGTCCGGTTTATGTACAACCTTTTAATGTATACCCTGTCGACTCGTGGCGACGTCGACACGAATCCACTTTTTTCCCACTGTGAAATTGTTAAGGCTCATTTACGCTGTAGCAGATAAAATATATATTTCGATTATAACTTTTTTTATCTAGCGATGTTTAATTATCCTGAAGAGGACAGAAATATATTGAAAATAGTTATTTGTTATACAAGAGTGCAAAGTTGCTTTTTAACCGCGTGCTCAATTATGATGACCGAGCAAGCGAAGGATTCTAAAATTTAGAATCCAAAGCGTTAGCGAAGGAATCAAAGAGCACGTGGTGAAAAATCTTTGCACTCGAGTGCAACACGGTATCTTTTCATCCCACCTCAGCGAGGAAATAATATGGCGCGCGTAAAGCAAGTGTAAAAAACGAAAAGCGTAATAATAATGATGATGATGGTAAGGTACCTACCTAAGTACCTATAAGAAGGTAGATAAGTACCTACCTTTTTGCTGAGAAGTCCCATTTACACACAGAACGCCTACCTAAATAATGTTCATAATTATTAACTCCTGAAACCACCATCTGGTTACCTTATTGACATCATGCCTACCTTATTTATAATATATATTTAAATGCAATAGGTCAATAAAAAATCATGTAGAAAGTCACGAAAAGTGCCTTGGGAAGCTTGCTACTAATTATTATTGATTTGTGACGTTATAATGTCATCCTAATAACTACTAGCTATTACTACTAATTTGTAATGCAAGACAACCCTATTCACACGAAATTTAACATCATCATCATCGCCATATCCCATACTGGCTATCCTTTATTAAAAAATAATGTTTGCTAATTGTTTACTAGTGTGCATCATCAACTTATTGTTGTAAAACCATGAAAGCTTTATTTCAAAATCGTAGTTAAATTAATGCAGTGATAATTAATGTAAATAAGCTTCCAAAAAAAATTGCGAACAAGGAAGAAATATAGTTGTGGTAACACATTTCGTGACATTATGGGCGCCGAATTAAAATAGAAGTAAACACCAAGAAGGTTCAGAGTCTGAGTTTTTACGAAAGAAAAATTTTAAACGAAAGAACGCTATGCGAGGTGGTTCTTTAATTATTGTAAGCAATCAATTGAAATGCAAAGAGCGTAAAGACATTGCAAATCTCAGTATCGAGAGGACTGTTGAGCTGTCGTGTGTGGAGCTGGAGCGGCACATAGTTGTGAGCGTTTACCGTCCCCCGGACGCGGATTTCACCTTGTATGAATCCACTATGGAAGATGTACTGCGTAAAATCTTTAACTGTAATAAAACCGTAATAATCTGTGGAGATTTTAATGTAGATATCCCAGTTCACCCTCTTTCTGAGAGGCTGCTAAATTTGTTTAAATGTTTTGACCTACACTGCTTGTTTCAAGATCCAACAAGGGTGACACTAACAACAGCCACCTGTCTTGACAATATTTTTAGCAGTCATGAGCCAGTAAGTAAATCAGTAGTTAGGCATTTTAGTTCAGATCACTACGGTCATAGCGCTAAATTTGCTTATAAAATTTTAGATAAACACGAGATTTTCACCCACCGGCCTATCACAGAGAGCCGTATTAAAAAGTTTCAAACCAATATTGAACTGAAAGTGTCCCTCATGCCTTGTCTGACTGACCCGAATGATCTTTTCTCCAACTTATCAAATTTAATTAATGATGAACATAAGGATACGTTTAAACTTAAAACATGTAAAGCTAGTGTTAGTGTCGCGTTCGCTGACTGGGCCACCCCAGGTATTTACAAAAGTAGGAATACATTATATGAGCTGTATGCTGCTAGGGAATCAATGCTCAATGACCCAGCATTTATTCTACATATTAAAAACTACTCTAAAGCATTTAAAAGAGCTTGTCACGCAGCAAAATCATTGCATATCAAAAGAAAAATTGAAAAATCCACAAATAAAATTAAAGCTACCTGGAAAATAGTCAATAATGAGACTGGCAAATCAAAACTCCGTAATAAAAAAATTCATTTGAAAGTAAACAATAATCTTTTGACAACAAACATTGAAGTAGCCAACGCGTTTGATAGTTTCTTTTCCAGTATCCCTAAAGTAGTGACATCGTCTTTAAATTCCTCGGCCTCTGGTGCGATGGCATTGTTAGAGTCTAGTGTTAAAAAATGTAATAATATCTTTAGTTTTAAATACATTAATGCTGACAAAATCGTGAAGACATTTAAATCGTTAAACATTAAAAATACTGAAGATTTATGGGGAATGTCTACAAAACTACTCAGTACTATTATAACTGATATTGCACCGTGTCTAGCGTATATTTTTAATAGATGTGTTGATGAGGGTGTTTTTCCTGATTTAATGAAACCTAGTAAACTCATTCCCCTGTTCAAATCTGGAAATGCAAATGACCCTGCTAACTATAGACCTATCTCAGTATTGCCTACGCTAAGTAAAATATTTGAGAAAGTTATTCTTACTCAGTTGTTATCACATTTTAACCTAAATGGGATACTTCATAGCCACCAGTTTGGATTTACGAAAGGTCGATCAACGACTGATGCTGGTATTCTACTCTTAAAGCACATATATGATGCCTGGGAAAACTCACAAGACGCGATTGGGGTATTCTGCGATCTTTCCAAAGCTTTTGACTGTGTAAATCATGCTACATTAATATCTAAACTCAAACATTACGGCATTCTAAATCGCTCCATTGACCTAATACAATCGTACTTGACTGATAGAGTCCTTAAAGTTGATGTGAGCGGTGAGAGATCTTCTGGGTCAGTTATTGACATGGGGGTGCCACAAGGTTCGATATTAGGTCCTTTCTTGTTTCTAGTGTACGTAAATGACCTCCCTTTTTTTGTTAAAAAACTATGTGAAATAGTACTATTTGCTGACGATACCTCATTAATTTTTAAAGTTGATAGATTGAAGGCTAATTACGATGACGTTAACGCATCTCTGTCGCAAATACTTAACTGGTTTAACGTTAATAATCTTTTACTTAATGCTAAGAAAACCAAGTGTATTAAGTTTACCTTACCAAATGTGACTCTCCGGCCAACTAATATTATACTTAATGGAGAGTCACTTAACCTTGTAGATTCAACTATCTTCTTAGGACTTAATCTTGACAAAAAATTGCAGTGGGGACCGCAAATCAAAGCACTTGCTGCCAGACTAAGTTCGGCTGCATATGCAGTTCGGACTATAAGATGGCTCACTGATGAAGCTACAGCTAGGCTAGTTTACTTCAGCAACTTCCATAGTGTTATGTCTTACGGTATCCTTCTCTGGGGGAAAGCAGCTGATATTCAAACTATATTCGTTTTACAAAAAAGGGCCATACGTGCCATCTATAAAATGAAATCACGAGACTCATTGAGGGAGCGATTTAAGGAAATTAATATCCTCACAGTAATTTCACAATATATATATGAAAACTTACTGTACACTCACAAACACATCTGTAGCTTTCAGAAAAATTGTGATTCACATAATATTAACACTAGAAATAAAAATAAACTTTATATTCCCAAATTTCGTTTACAGAAGGTAAATGGGTCTTTTATGGGGAACACTGTACGCTTCTACAATAAACTTCCGGAAAATGCAACTAAGCTTCCAATTCGGAAGTTTAAAGCCTATATTAAGAGTAATTTGATAAAGAAAGCGTACTATACTCTAGATAGCTATATGAATGATAAAACTGCGTGGCCCGATGTCCCGGTCACTCTACCCATAGGAAGCTAGCATGTCAATTTGCAATGTCTGTACCTACTATTTAATATCTTATTTTTATATCTGTGTAGATACTTTATTATAACTTTGAAGCGTAGCGTGTGCTGTCTTTGAAACTTTTGCTTTTGTATAATTACATTGCATACGTCTGACTAAGTGAAGTGGCACCACACTGGAACTTCACTGCTATTATTTTAGACTATTTTTGATTTGTAAAAGGATCATATAAAAAAACGGTAGGAACCGAGACGTAGTTTGTTGCCTGTTCTTCTACGCTTGGTCGCGTGGAACTGGCACCTAGACTCACCTAGCTTTAAGACGTTTCAAAGTGATTCTTGTATCGTATTGAATAAACGCTTATTGAATCTTGAATCTTGAATCTAATGCGTCCCGCTCACTCTGCTCGCTCGCTTTTGCGTAATTGTTATGTTCTAACATAACCTAATCTATCCAAGTCAGGATCCGCCCATTAAAGTATTCAGGACAAGTATAGGTAAAATAACAAAAATCCAGGTTTGTTTTGTTGAAAGTGTTGTTGTGTTATTGTTCCAGTGTACCTACATGTGGCTTAACTGGCATTGCAATAACGGGGTGTACAATAACATGATGTACATTATCGCCTTCCGTATTTTTCTTCCGCTGCAATAAAATAATTCTTACATGAAACAAACATTACAAGAAACAAACATTACAAGAAAACGGACGGAACCGTGGGCATAAAGTAGCCTTTACAAATAAAATAACCTGATAATGTTTATGAGAGTTGAACGGGAACACTTTGAAAGTGTGTGACGGACCGATGAGCGCTACTCAGCCGATGAACCACTCACGGGTTGATGAGCTCACTGCTGCCACTGGCCCGGAAACTCGTACAAGGGTGAAAACAAAATATAGGCATTCATAGATATACTTAATGCCTACCTACATATTACTGTCCCACTAAAAATAATCTTGGACTATTTGCAGAAAAAAAAATATCTTCGACTTCGAATAATAATTATTCTATAATTTGAGTCACAAGAAAAGCTGTAATCCAGGAATGATTACAGCTTTTCTTGTGACTCATGTCTTTGCTTATGAAAATGTTCTTATGTCGTGGCTAATGTTGCTGCGGAAATGTGGTTAGACGGTAAATAGCCACAAAATTCGTTTTCCTGGAAATTATAGTGATAAACACAGCAGAAGGTAACAGTTATTTAGCCTGGCTAAGCCTGGCAGCGTTTACGATGCCTACCCGTGGCGCCGACTCGCAGTCCAATCAAACTTGCAAGTCCCAGGATTTAGAGCAACGACATTATGGATGACCCTGGTTTACGATATAGCGAGAAACGGAGGAAACCATTGCGAACGCTTAATCACAGGTTACTCTAGCCTGTAAAACTGTTTTTGATATAGATAGGTAGATATTAATTGTACTCTGTCTGGTTTTTTTATAAAATATCCGTTAAAGTTTTCTTACAGATTTTGAGGCAAACCGTCAAACAACTTCTTCCTATTAAGCTTCTTAGCCTTATTTGAAGAATAATTTATAATTTGAGAGATGGCAACCCTGTTTTCCCCATCGCGTAGTGCATTTCTGGCCTCTGATTGGTCAAATTTCCCACTCCTTTATTTCTCCTTCCTAACACCAGAGGGCGCGCGTGTCAACCTAGCGCGCTCCGCAGATTATACTCTCATTGGCGTTTTGTTTTTCGTCGCGTTTGCATGTGCAGGAAGATCATAGAAAATCTTCAGTGCACACTTTATAATCTGGTTTAAATATTTTTTATTTTATCTTTAACGGAGTGTTCCGTTCGTATTAATTTATTTTTGAAACTAATAGTTTTTTGTTTCTAGATAATGGAGGACTCGAGCTCACGCTCGTCCTCCGGCGCTGATGAGGGTAGTCTTCCCACTCCGCCATCGCCGCCGCCGCAGCCACCCCCCAAGCCTGCGAAGCGAAGGGCTGGTAAGCCTACTCGTGAACCTAGCCAAAAGCGGCAGCGAACTAGCGTTGCACTGCAGCAACTTACGGATAAGGTCAGTGAGATAACCAATTTTCTCGGCAATTTCTGCCAGCCCATATGCAGCTCTAGCGTGAATGGGGACGATTTAAATGCTGATGTGAGTCGAGAAATGTATTCAGATGGGGATCAAGAACCTGAAGTTCTAACAGAGCCACCTAGTGCCCTTAAACTATCGCTCAACACAGTTTTGAAAGAACCCTCTATTCCTAAATCTACGAGGGCTCATGTCGATACCATTCAGTCTATTCAGCATTTCGATTCCGAAGATTTGTCTAATTTGAGGTATGCAGATGTCCAAAAGAATTACTGCTCTCGTCCAGGGTTTGTGGAACTCGAAACTAACGAGGAGATAAAACCCTATGATAGATTTACTAATTTAAGCCTCACAGAACGTGGGTTCGCAGCAATTACACAGGCTCTGATTAAGCAGCAAGAGGCTGCACAAAATGCTTTCGATTTATTGATCACGTGGTCTGAGTCATCAGCAGAGCTTTCCTCTCAATCACTAGTCGATAAAATTAAGGAACTATTTGTTGATGGAGATTTTCAAAAAAATTCGAATGATGCTCTACAGCTGGCTTGCGGGCACCGCGCTGATCTTATTCAGCAACGCAGAGATAGCATACTTCGCTCTGTAAAAGACAAGTATTTTAAGGCGACTCTCCGTAAGATCCCTCCGAGTTCAGAAAGTCTTTTTCAAAAGGAAGTTTTTTCCTCTGCAGTCGAAAAAAATGGAGGTAGTTCCAAAACTTTTTGGCCTGTACGCCAACCAACCCAAAACAAACCTGCTGCGCAAGCAGGGTCAAGCCAGAATAATTATAAAATACCTGCGCAAGGTATTTATGAGCCCATGAATTTTCATCAAAATATGCCTAGGATGGGTTTGCCTGCGCAAGGCAACCAACCGTATTTTAATCCTATGAGGTGGCGTGACAATATGCATCGGCCTCAAGCAAGACAGGCACATTTTCAAGCCTATCCCCCTCGTCAGAGAGGAACACGTGCTCAATTTCCAGATGGCTCCCGCCAAAATAATGCACGAAGTCAGAACAAAGCCTCTGGCCAAAACTACCCGCGCAGGGACTATCATCAAAATCAAAAAAGAAAATCATGACTGCATGGGTTTTCAAGCGGGCTGTCTGGCAAAGTTTGTGACCCAATGGCGAGCGTTGCACGCCCCTCCTATTATTTTAAAAATAATTCAAGGATTACGAATACCATTTTACAAAAAACCTCCGCTCGGAGTCCCGAATCTGAATTTTCAAACCCCCTTTTCAAAAGACATGGAAATAGCCATTCAATCCCTGATAGAACTGAATGTTTTGGAACCCGCGGGTCCGGGTCCCGGGTTTACGTCCCCAATATTTCTGACCCCAAAGAAAAACGGCACAACTCGGCCTATTTTCAACTTAAAACGACTAAACAAATACCTACTAGTTTCCAAATTTTGGCTGATAAATATACAAAAAATTCCAGCGTTTCTGCAACCACGCGATTGGTTAATAAAAATAGACCTGTCAAATGCGTACTTTCATGTGCCAATCGCAAAAACGCACAGGCGATTTCTGCGTTTGATTTTCAAGGATCAAGTCCTTCAAATGTCCTGCCTACCTTTCGGAATTGCGTGTGCCCCAAAAGTATTTGCCTCTCTCACCAACTGGGTTGCGCAAGTAATGAGGGACAGAGGTTTCCGTGTTATAGTCTATTTGGACGACTTTTGCATAGTCAATCAGGACCCGTACCTTTTACAAAATCAAAGTCAAGAAGCCGTTCAACTCCTACAGAAATTAGGTTGGCAAGTGAATTTAGAAAAATCGATTCTGATACCACAAAAAGCAATCGAGTTTCTGGGAATAGGTTGGGACCCACATGCCAACAGAAAATTTTTACCGGTCGAAAAGTGCAAAAATGTAAAACAGAAAATAAAAAAGTTAATATTGAGAAAAAGAGCAAATTTAAAACAAATTCAAAGCATAGTGGGTTCCCTAAATTTTGCCAGTTTTCCCGTAACGCGGGGTCGACTCAATCATCGAGCCCTTCAACGACACTGTCAGAGCCTCCTCCATTATCATCCAAATCTACAGTTTCCAATTCCCCAAGGGGCACTCGACGAGCTAAGTTGGTGGCGGGTAAACATTACAAACAAGTCTCTAATACACTACCCGCCCGTGTCTCATTATCTAGTAACAGATGCATCAGAATTAGCATGGGGGGCGCAATTGGACAATACGAGAGTTTGGGGACGGTGGCACCAAAATCAATCTGCTCTTCACTCAAATCAGCGAGAATTGTTGGCAGTGTTGTACGCCCTAAAAGATCGCTGTCCCTTCCTGACAAATTCGTCACTCCTGATTCAGAGCGACAACAAGACTGTAGTAGCCTTCTTGAGAAACGAAGGAGGCACGAGATCGCTTCCGCTGTTGAACATATGCTACAAGATTTTTCAAATATTGGATCTTCACAATATTCATATAGAGACTCACTATCTCCCAGGACGATTCAACCCAGAAGCAGACCATTTGTCTCGATTATCTCCTCTACCGGAATGGCACCTACTACCTCAGGCAACAAAGATTGTATTCCACAAGTGGGGAACACCACAGATCGATCTTTTTGCATCGGCGACAGCACACGTGGTGCCGACCTACGCGTCTCTGGATGTGACAGACTCAAGAGCCCATCTACACGATGCTTTCAGCCAAGCTTGGAACTACAGCCTAGCGTGGGTATTCCCTCCTCCATATCTTGTACCACGGGTACTGACACATCTCAATACAGCTACAGGAATTTACATGCTGGTAGTCCCGCGGTGGCCGAAAGTGTTTTGGAGGCCCGACCTACGGAATCGCGCATTGGCAGCTCCATTCACAATCCACAATCTTGCGGAAGTTCTAATAGACACAATGGCAGGCAGGCCTCCGCCACAAGTACAGGAGCTAACGCTGGAAATATGGAAATGTGGGGGTGGTCGGAGAGCTTAGAACGCTGGTCTCAAGAACAGAGAGATTTTCTTTTCTCCAGCTGGAGAAAATCTTCCCTTAAAACATATAAACCAGCGTGGGAGAAGTGGACTGCATGGTCCAGAGGTAACACTGTCAATACCTTTAATCCATCAGGTGCTGATTTAGCTAGATTTTTAATATTTTTATTTCAAAATCAAAATCTTTCTTATTCTACTATATCAGTGTACAAATCAGCAATTTCTACACTTTGTGACCCTAATTCAGACCACAGGTTAAGCTCCCATGTCCTTGTCAAGCATGCACTAAAAGCTATCAGAAATAAGAACCCTAGGGTAGATAAAAGCTCCCATATGGAATACTGATTGTTTAAAAGGGTGGTTACAAAACACCCCGGTTAATGAAAATAGCCTTTTTGAATGTTCAAAAAGAGCTGCAATACTGCTTTTACTGTGCTCAGGTCGACGTGTTCATGATTTGTCTCTACTATCAGTTGATCCCAATAGTTGTATTGTCTCTGAAAACTCCATAACCTTTTGGCCTAAATTCGGATCTAAAACAGATTCCTGTACTCATCGCCAGTCCGGCTGGAAACTTTTTACAAATAAGGATAGTAAAGCATTGGATCCTACTTTATGGCTTAAAAAGGTGATATCTTTATCAGCTGAAAGACGCAAGGTGTGTAAATCAAACAATTTATTCTTGACAGCTTGCGGACCACCCAAGGCAGCCGCTCCGACTATCATTGCAAACTGGGTGAAGAAAGTTCTGATGGAAGCAGGGATCAAAGCCAGCCCTGGAAGTGTTCGCCCAGCCGTAGCGTCTAAAAACTGGATCCAGGATTGCCCTCTCGAAGAAATCCTAGCTCGAGGAAATTGGAGATCACTGGAGACTTTCAGAAAATACTACTGTCGGGTCATCAAGCCTACAGATCCTCTCTCAAAGACAAGTAGCTGTTTTGTCCCAATTGATTAACTGTTTAGTTAAATGTAATATGTAGCTTTATCTTGCTTACCTACTTAGATAGTTTTAGATATAATTAATATCAATTTTAATTAAGTGTATCTGTTTCTAATAATTGCTAGAAATTTAATTTGTTGATTTCTTGGATTAAGCCCATTAGTAAAAATGTGTAATGTGTAGTCTATATAACTAGCCACTGCTGATTAACTAATTATGGGTTTATTTGAATAAAATACCTTTTCCTCAAAAAACTTTTTACTGAAATAACCTGCAAAACTTACCTGATTGGTATAGAACATAGGTTACAAAGCAAATAAAATAGGTAGCTTTCATATACATTGCCTCATGTTAGAAATCTTATTACTATGTATCTTTCATTTAGATACCCTATAGGGCCTTAAAAAGAATCAAATCACATTGGCGCCTCTTCCTTCCTCCAGGCGATAACAAACTAATCTCAAATTATAAATTATTCTTCAAATAAGGCTAAGAAGCTTAATGACGGCGTTTTACCTACCAATAAAACGCCTATTAAGCGAAGTAACTTATTTGAAGAATACATTTTATTTCTGCCTGGTGATAATACAATAAACATTCCATTTTTATTTTAATATAATGTTGACATAAACGAAGATGATCGATGTTTTGTTTGTTTTTGTGAATTTTCATTCATTCACTCCACAGACAACAAACAACGAATGCCGGTGACTCACTCACATTTTACCATCAAAACCTTCGTGGACAAAGTATAATTCACCCGTTCCATACCATAGACTAAAAGTTTATATAAACTAGCAGGCTAATAGAAAAACTAGCATTCCACCGCGGCAAAGGCGTGATATAAAGTCTAGCCTACATTGTAGAAATCCTGTATGAAACGATTTATTTTACGTTTTACTCTATCGGACTATTAAATTAGTCTGATAGAATTAAAAAAATGTGAGTGGCATCATCGTATCATCGGTACTTTCATATTTGAGATCCAATGAGAGTATAATCTGCGGAGCGCGCTAGGTTGACACGCGCGCCCTCTGGTGTTAGGAAGGAGAAATAAAGGAGTGGGAAATTTGACCAATCAGAGGCCAGAAATGCACTACGCGATGGGGAAAACAGGGTTGCCATCTCTCAAATTATAAATTATTCTTCAAATAAGTTACTTCGCTTAATAGGCGTTTTATTGGTAGGTAAAACGCCGTCATTTATGAAATCACATTGAAAAAAGCTGCGTGAAGTAGAACAAGCTTTCCTGCTAGAAAAATCCTTTACTTAGTGAATACAAATAAATGTAGGTGCCTATAGAACCAAGATTTTACACCATAGGTTACGGGTTTTATCCATGTACTGTACGTTCGTACAAGTAACCCATGGTTTTAATATTGTTCCGTGTTCCTTGCGTCAATACTATACCTACTGAGATACTCAATGACATGACAATGTACCTACCTACTAGTTTGAGAAGTGGCGTGTGAAGTGTACTGCGTAGGTACCTACATAAACATAATAATTCCCAGTCATGATTCAATATATTCCAAGTTCATAACTATATACACCCCTCATCAAAATAACCAAACCAGTACTGGAACTACTAACAAAATACAAGATTTTTACACTCATCCGTTCCATGAGGAACCGAATGGGAGCATTAATTGGCCCAATTACTGCTCCCATTATGTTCCGATTCCAGAAAGAAATGCGAGCTACTGAATAAATACTTTGTTGTTTCTATAAGTAAACAAGCTATTTTTTTTAACACACCCGTTGAGCAAAACACTTCACAAAAAGTGAACAAAAAGTGCAGCTGTGAGTGACCTTGTTTTTCAATATCCAGTCCAAGAGCGCCATCTTGTGTGGATACCTACATGGATATTCAAATTCAATAAAGTTTTATTCAATATAATTGCAAGAATCACTTTGAAACGTCTTAAAGCTAGGTGAGTCTATGTGCCAGTTCCACGCGACCAAGCCTAGAAGAACAGGCAACAAACTACGGCTCGGTTCCTACCGTTTTTCTAAATGATCCTTTTACAAATCAAAAATAATAGCAGTGAAGTTCCAGTGTGGTGCCACTTCACTTAGTCAGACGTATGCAATACACTAATACAAAAGCAAAAGTTTCAAAGACAGCACACGCTATATCTACAAGTATGTAGATTCATGATATCTACTTAGTCAGGTCATAAGTATTGTCACACAGTCAAAACTTTTCTTTTAGAATGCTGGCCACAAAAAAGTTTATTGAATACGAATTTCGAATTGTTCATGAAAATAAAAATGTATACTTTTTAGAATTTTACTCATTTTTAAATATGGAGTGGACGCTTAAAGAAGACCGTGTTGCAGTTATTGCGATGCATCGTTGCGGTTACGCGCCAATTCAAATTTTTGACATACTGAAAAATTTGAATATAACCAAGAGATTCGTTTATCGTACCATCAAACGATACAATGAAGACTCTAGTGTAGATGACAGGTCAAGAAGTGGTCGCCCTCGGTCTGTTAGGACTCCAGCAGTGATAAAAGCTGTGAAGGCGCGAATTCAAAGAAATCCCAAACGTAAGCAGAAACTGTTGGCCCTTCAGATGGGATTAAGCAGAACCACGGTGAAAAGGGTGTTAAATGAAGACTTAGGGCTTCGGGCATATCGAAGAAAAACAGGACATCATTTGAATGCTCGTCTAATGGACCTGAGACTGAAGAGATGCCGCGCTTTGTTGAAGCGGTACGCGGGAAAAAAATATCGGGAAATTCTTTTTTCGGACGAAAAAATTTTTACCGTAGAAGAGAGCTACAACAAACAAAATGATAAGGTGTACGCACACAGTAGTGAAGAAGCGAGCAACCGTATTCCACGTGTCCAACGAGGTCATTTTCCTTCCTCGCTCATGGTATGGTTGGGAGTGTCTTATTGGGGCTTAACAGAGGTACATTTTTGTGAGAAAGGTGTAAAAACGAATGCAGTTGTATATCAAAATACAGTCCTGACGAACCTTGTGGAACCTGTTTCTCATACCATGTTTGATAACAGGCACTGGGTATTCCAACAAGATTCGGCGCCAGCTCATAGAGCGAAGAGCACACAAGACTGGCTGGCGGCGCGTGAAATCGACTTCATCCGGCACGAAGAATGGCCCTCCTCCAGTCCAGATTTGAATCCGCTAGATTACAAGATATGGCAACACTTGGAGGAAAAGGCGTGCTCAAAGCCTCATCCCAATTTGGAGTCACTCAAGACATCCTTGATTAAGGCAGCCGCCGATATTGACATGGACCTCGTTCGTGCTGCGATAGACGACTGGCCGCGCAGATTGAAGGCCTGTATTCAAAATCACGGAGGTCATTTTGAATAAACTTTAGTGTCATAAGAATCTATGTTTTGTTAAGTTCATTTTGGTATATAGATGGTTATATAATGAATAAACTTGTTTCAATTATTTTATATAAAACATGTGACAGAATTTATGACCTGACTAGGTATATACGCTTCAAAGTTTTAAGTATCTACACAGCAGCATATAAAAATAAGATACGAAAATAGTAGGTACAGACATTGCAAATTGACATGTTAGCTACCTATGGGTAGAGTGACCGGGACATCGGGCCACGCAGTTTTATCATTCATATAGCTATCTAGAGTATAGTACATTGATTAGGTATATTCATATAGTGATGTGAGTCTATTAAACACTCAGCCGCATTCATCGTTTGTCATTCGGCTCCGCTCCTAGACCTTGTAGATAGTAGGTACCGATTGTACTTAGTAGTTATTCATAATCTTTATGCTCTAAATAAAATAAGACAAACAAACGTGATATATATTTAATAAGATTCAGTGTTTATTTTTACTTGCAAATGTCTCAATCTGTAGAAGAATATGGGAAGAAAAAAAATATTAACCTTGGAAAAATACGAGAACTTAAAGACTGGTTATCAACACAGCTTCATTTGCCGCATACACTCATAACAGGTAACAACTTTTATCTAATTTTTCTTTGATTATTTTTTAATCAGTTTAAACTGGCCAAATCTAATTACGGAACGAGAAAGCTTTTGCCATGTAGTAGGACAATATAAGCTGAAAATAATTAAAAATAATGACGTAGGAGCGCTATACCTACCTCGCATAGGGTACCTACAGATAGGGTATGCATTCGACTTCGCCCGCAGGGCAAAAAAAATGTGGTGAACATCATACATACATAATTATACTATATGTTATTTCTGCGCTCAGTTTGTCTGTCTGTGCCTAGTTTCAAAAAGCGTACGCCGATAGGTTGATACAGCTTATTATCGTGTCACTGACTGGTTCTTTCGATCCAAGTGCGGTGAAAGGATTTTAAGTGTGCCTTTAGGTTGATACTGGGCAATATTCATTTTTTTCCTGTTTTTGACTGTTCTTACAGCGCTGCCAGACAATACTGGGCAATATTCATAGAATCAATAAATAAGTATACTAGTACTTATTTATACCTACATAATATATGTGTACTTATTTATCATTTATTGTATGTTATTTATACAGATATGGATTTGATACTGGCCTATCACAGGTGTGATTTTGATTTGGAATTGACGAAAAAATGTCTTGATCTCAACTACACTCTAAGAAATATTTTAACATTCTATCAGAAGAGAGAAATAAATGATAAATTAAAACAAGCCCTAAGCTGCTGGTGAGTGAATAGAATTTTCAAACATAATATATAAGTACCTACATTTTATATTCAGTAGAATCCTGCGTGACATCACTTTTTTTTTTTTTTTTTTTTTTTTTTTATACAAGCTTCAACCCCCGTTACACCCCCTTAGGGATTGAGTTTCGGGAATCCCTTTCTGAATGCACCTTCAGACTATACCAGGAATGAACCATCCAAATTTCATACTCACGCATAGGCTGTGCGTTGGTTGTCAGTCAGTTAGTAACGTTAGGGTTATATAGGTATAGGGATATATTTAGAAGACGAAGAAGATAGATTCATAAAATAACTGGGCAGGTAAGTACATTCCTATATTATTTTCGATTCGTTTTGGTTTCAGGTTGGTGACTCCACTGACCACAAACACTATCAAGGGTTATCAACCAATCTACTGCCAATTGTTGGACCCTGACCCAAACCGATTTGTATACAGCGATGTGGTCAAGTAAGGTCCTTTTGACATGCTTTTTAGGGTTCCGTAGCAAAACGGAACCCTTATAGATTCGTCATGTCTGTCTGTCCGTCCGTATATGTCACAGCCACTTTTCTCCGAAACTATAAGAGCTACACTGGTGAAACTTAGTAAGTAGATATATTCTGTGAACCGCATTAAGATTTTCTCACAAACATAGAAAAAACAATAAATTTTGGGGGTCCCCATACTTAGAACTGAAATTCAAAAAACTATTTTTAATCAAACCCATACGTGTCTATGAATAGGTCTTCAAAAATGATGTTGAGGTTTCTTATATCGTTTTTTTCTAAACTTAATAGTTTACGCTAGAGACACTTCCAAAGTGGTAAAATGTGTGAACCCCCCCTTCTAACTTCTAAAATAAGAGAATGATAAAACTAAAAAAATATATGATGTACATTACTATGCAAACTTCCAACGATATTTGGTTTGAACGAGATCTAGTGAGTAGTTTTTTTATACGTCATAAATCGTAAACCGCAATTTACCTTTCGACGAACTACAAGAACTTTTATATTATTATTATTTATTTATTTAATTCTTTATTGCACCAAAAATATTTTACAATAGGAGAGCTTAATGCTAGACAGCATTTTCTACCAGCCAACCTTGAAAGGTGTAAAACAAAGAGGTTTACCTGCATAAAATGTAATTGAAAACAGTTTTGATAAACCTACGTAACATTACCTACTCGCTATAAACTACGTACAACAAAAAAAATAATAATACCAAATTAAAAAAATAAAAAAATATTAATATTATGTTACTTGTTGCTACGGAACCCTTCATGGACGAGTCCGAGTCGCACTTGGCCGTTTTTTTTCAACATGGTTTTGATAAATGTGTACTTAGAAAGCAGGAAAGCAAGTAGGTAAAATGCAATATTTACATTTAACCACTCCCGCACCACACAACTCTTCCTATTATTGTTTTCTAAATAATTTCTTCAAATACTTATTTAAACCTACCTAATATATTATGTGTACTTATTTATTATTTATTGTATGTTATATTTACAGATATGGATTTGATACTGGCCTATTTCAGTAAAATTTTCCATCTACAATATTCAATAGTACCTACTTTAGTAGTAGTCCCTCCAAGTAGCATATCCACGGGACGCCCTGTTCGTCCCGCGGATATGCTACTTGGATACCTATCAACTTTTGCAAACCTACAAACAGATAACATCTCTATTTTTTTCATGTAACTGCAGCTGTACATTATTTAGCCTGCTGTAATCGCTGTTTCAGAGCTTTTGTGATGGTTATCGACCTATGCCTGTACCAGGAAGGCGCTATCCCAGGAATAGTGGTTTTACTTAATATGGACAAAGTATCACTTAGTCATTTGTCCCGAGTTGATCTTACTGTGGCTCAACAGTTCTTTTACTTCTTGCAGGTTTGTACTATTCTAGGTGTAATATCTACAGAAAGAGGTAGGAGACAACTTTTTAATTTATTTAAATTATTTCAAAATAAAACGGTGATTTGATTACCCTCTTAGAAATCCTCATAAACACAGAGAGACATATACCACATAGAATTAGTAAATTGAAATGGCACTGGCCAGGTCATATAGCTCGAAAAACTGACATCTGGGAATAAAGGTTTTTGAAAGGCGGCTAAAAGCCAGAAGACGAAACGTAGGACGTCCACCCACCCAATAGACCGATGAGAAAGGTCAGTGGATAGAAAAGGCTCAGAATCGTTGTTCTTGCAATAAAGGAAAGGCTATCTGCCAGCAGTGGATACCTTCTGGCTGACGATGGTGATAGAAATCCTCACAAAATCATGAGTTCCATGCAATATTACTTAGGGACATCGTTAAATATTTTAATTGATTTTTATACTGTCTCAAAGGTTTTTATAATGTCCCAAAAGTTAAGAGCCGAGCGGGATTTGAACCCGCGGCCTTTCCCTTGGTACGGAGCTGCGCTGACTGCTGCGCCATTGAATCCTAATCAAACTCGACGAAAAACTCCACCTACCAGATTAACATCTCACAATGTTAATTACCAAGAGATCTTGTAGCATGCCTACCGTGCTTGCGGATTGCAATCGAGTGCTAACAAAACCCAATTATTTTTGAGCATTACCCATGTTGTAATTAAGAAGGTTTAGCAGTACTCAGCAAAAATTAATTTATTTTAGGAAGCAATGTTTGTTCGTCTCAAAGAATTTCATTTCATAAACGCTCCTATCTTCATGGATAAACTTATGACAATGTTCAGGCCTGTCATGAACGAGAACATGTTACGGATAGTACACTCACACCAAGCCGGATCCAACACCCTAAATGAATACCTGCCTATAGAGGCTCTACCCAAAGACGCCGGCGGGGAGAATTCAGAATGCACAATACTGAAAGGTTAGATAAGAAATACTTTATTGCAGACAACTTTATAAATCTGTTTTTGTTAAATACGTCTACTGATATTTTTTGGTGATATTGTCTACCAGATAACCGATGGATGGAATGTGGACTCATCGCAATTTGTGTCGGTATCTTTCGTTTTTCTAATGTCTTAGGCCTATACACAGGCCTGCAAGCATTGTTGCTGCATACATGCAGAAACAATGCTTGAGTCTGAGTAGAGCCTCAAGCAATGATTATGTGACAGTTCTCCATTGAAAATTGACAAAAATATATGCATGAGGCTAAGCATTGTTTCTGCATACGGCCCATAGAGTAAGGAGCAAGAATTTTAAATTAAATATTTTTTACCCTAAATATTTTGCAGAAAACACATGGTCAAACATTGAAGCCAACGAAAAGTTTTTCAAAGATGAATCAACGAAGACCGTCAATGAATCTCTGAGACCAGGGGGCTAATTCTCGGGCCAATCTCGATCATTTTAAAATTTTATTTTATAGCTTTTTTTCACAACCCCACACTTTTTGTACGTTTTCCGTATATCGTAGCTGTCGAGACTTTTACGAAGAGGTCGTTTATGTATTACTCAAGGAAATTATCCATTCCCCCTTCGAAAAGAAGCAATAAAATAAAATTTCAAAATGATCGAGATCGGCCCGAGAATTAGCCCCCAGGAGGACCGAAAACTATGAGTACCTTCTTCCCAAGCTTAGAAAGCTCTTTTAAGCAGTTGAACATTGATTGATAGGTCTGTTCAAATTATTTGTAATTTACTCAATCACCTACGGAAGAAATAATCTTACTCATATTTTAACAAACTATATCTATGTCAAAAGTGCTGTGACCAAGAAGCGTACTATACAGGGTGGAATTTTGTAATGCCACCTGGAGGGAAAGTACTTTTAATATTGCAGATAGAAAATTTTACTCAAAGGAAACATTCCTTTATTTTTGAATAGAAAGCAAACTGCATTCAAAGATTTTCGAAAATTCTCTTCTCACACCCGGGAATCGAACCGGCTAAAATGTGAAAAAATTATACCCAGTACTTTTATTGCATCGATCGTTAGGGTCAATTATAAGGATGAAATCTTTCTAACAAACATGATAAATAAAATGAAAGGAAAACCCGGGTGATTCCCGGGTGTGGGAGAAGAGAATTTTCGAAAATCTTTGAATGCAGTTTGCTCTCTATTCAAAAATAAAGGAATGTTTCCTGTGAGTAAAATTCTCTATCTGCAGTATTAAGAGTACTTTCCCTCCAGGTGGCATTACAAAATTCCACCCTGTATACCTAACGTATTTTGGGTAAAGACAATTCGTTTGGTTTAATTTTAATTTAATCTTAGGCGTGATTTTAGAAATCATTTCTAATTTTCGTATGTGCATGCAAAGCATTGAAATGTGGTAATTATAATTTATATGTGGCCCTTTCATTTGATATCCACCATACGATATCATAAAAACAACTTTTATTTTTATAGTTCATTACCTTGTCTTCAGCGGCATCGGCTTCTTCAATTTTATGTGACCTCATTTACCAACGTACAATCCAGACCGTTTGTTTACTAGTTATGAGTGAACAAATGAACATACATACATAACCGTCAAAATCATAACCTTCTTTTTTGTTACTCCGCAGTCTAGAACGTTTAAAAAAAAATCGCTCCCCATTTTTTTTTATATTTCAGGCTAGTTTTATGTCTGCCCCGATTGGACTAATATTATAAAAATAATATAATGAAAATGACACGAGCTTGATCGATTGACAGAACAGTTGCAGTCCGATTTATTCAGCTCAAAATTTTATCTGTTCGCAGGCGGCATGAACGCGAACAGAAAGTGGCTCATGCCTAGACCTCAGTCAACTGAAATTGGGCTTCGAGTTACGCAAACGTGTATATTTGATACGTGCATAATTAAAGGCCTGCGCAAATCTAGGCACGGCGATGGCGATCAGCGGAAACGCTGTCAAATATGACAGCGATATTTGATAGCGTTTCAGCTGATTGCCATCGCCATCGCATAGATGTGCGCAGGCCATAATACGAGTTGGAAAAACAAAGGGAAGGGCTGATTCTCAATTTACTTTTATATTTAATTGGACACTAATAAAAATTACTGTTTATCTTTAATTTTAATTAATCTTGAATTTCTATAGGCGTGTTATATGAACCGCAAAACCTTCAAACACTGCAAAAGACGTACATTTTGCGCATCGTATTGTACTGGTACAATGATTTCTTCGACAATGGCGAGCGCTTAGCGAAAATAAAATACCTAAAACAGCAGTGCAATTGGTGCACCATTGTCCCTAATACGACACAAAAGAAATTCCAATTTTGTCAACGGCCAACAATCTTATTTCGTCGATAAAAAGAAAAGCTAAACTTTATCAACTTTAATTATGTAGTTGTAAGGTATATTTCTGCTGTTCAAACCTACCTATTTAATCTTGCTACTACCTATCTGATACTTACGCGGTATTCAGCACTTTTATTACGTCGTTGAATAACTACAAAATTCACTTTAACAGGTTTGTTCGAATTTGACGGAACAGCAGTTTATTCTCCCCATAGGTATACATATAATTATTATTGTTATAAATAACACCTAATATTTATTATTTATTTATTTTTGACCGGCCTCTCAGCTCAGTTAGAAGTAGTTCTGCCTTCAGCGCCGTACTTCGTGGGTTCTATCCCCACCGAGAACAAATATTTGTGTGGTAAACACAGATGTTTGTTCTCTGTCTGGGTGTTATATATTGTACTTATTCTTAGTATGTATTTGAGTATTATATCAGCTATATGGTTTCCTTATACAAGCTCTGCTTAATTTGGGGCTGGATAGTGTTGTGTAGACTGTCCACAACATTTATTTATTTTATGCTTTGTATTTATGCTTATTTAAAGCTACTACATATTATTTACTCCATCCTGCAGCGGACGTCGTTTTTCTCGGATTTTTGGGCGAATCACACCACATAATATCATTTTCAGCTGGCCTACCATGAGCTTCATATGGCTATGGTTATAGCTGTCAAAATTGTGTCAACAGTGTCAACACATTCAAACCCAAGAAGAAAATGAATGTGTGGGTCAGCCTATCTATGCACAATTTGACAGCCATAGCCATACCATATGGAGCTCGTGGTAGCCCTGAGGCCCATGTTGAGTTCTGGGCATCGGTCGATTCGACTCGCTTTATTCCTCCAGCAACGTTGAAGTAGTTTGTTCGGCAAGCATGTGACCTGCTTATTACAACTTAAACTTGTACCCACAACAAGGTCGGTAGCTACCATATATGTGTCATATTATATTAAAAACAACGTGGTGGATCTGTATGGACACGGGACACGAGCTATGAATTATGTGGATTTATAACCGTCGTAAAATAGTTTCAGCAAACTCATTACACATCCCAGCAAATAAACCCTTGCGTAGCTCAATTATTAACGCAGTCTGCGGTCACTTTCATCGTTCATTAATGGAAGGAACGTGCATCGTCTTTACAGATCTAATGGTAGGTGACCTACTTACTACGTCTCGTAGATGCGAATTGATCCAACTGAAATACTCTTTCCACGACTATTATACTTGGATGGCGAAAACCGGTAAAGAGGATGTGTCTTACATATTGTGAGCGCGACTGCTTTTTTTATTTTTAGGTAAATAGACACCTAGTTTTTTTTTACAACTAGCTGATGGAACAAGTATATGGCCCGCCTGATGTGAAGCGGTAACCATCGCCTATAACAAAGCATCGCCTCGTAGGTCACGCATGCTAGGAACGTGCTCTACGATGAACTGCCTTGCCTCCATCAACTTGAGGCATACAGATGTTCAGCCTCACGTGCCATTTTATAATGCAATTTAAAACGTGGATCGAGTGCAGTCGAGATATTTAGACGAATAATAGTTCGAGGGTGCAATATTTACTTACAACCAGGGTATAAGCATTCTACTTAACATCATTCATGTCATGCGAGGTCAATTATGTAGGTTTGACAGAATGTTATTTTTATTAGAGGCAAAATAAATAGTTTTCCTTTTTATTATTTATTAAAATTACCTAAAAGTAAAATATTTGCACCGGTAGGCATCTGCTAAAATAACCCCAGACGCACATTAATGCACACATTCTGTGTATCTACTATTTTTTTTCAGTAAAAAGTTACTACAACTAGTTTTACTTAAGTAATAGGTACTAAAGTACCTGTAGTGATACGGGGACTTTGCACTCTTGCTAGTTTTTTAATTAGATTTCACCTTCGTCATATTTGGCCTAATTCACGTTTCGTGTGAATTAAATAGGAGGATTTCAGTAATGAAAACGGCGGATGGAATAAAGTGCATGTGCTGTTACATAGTAAATAATTCTGGCAAGAGCTGCCATATCGCTATCCACGGCAGTAAAACGAACAATGCAATTTAGCTAGTGCAGCATTCATGCGATAGCTTCGCTGTAAAAGTTGTCTGTTTCGACCGCGCTGCTGTCGAATACTGACACAAATAACAAACAGGAAGAAAATCATATTAGGAACAAGCAGCACTGTCTGTGCATGGCTAATGTTGCACTTATTGTCTTGAACAAACTTACAATGACATGACAAGCACTTTTCGTTTAGTTCTTTTCAATTTTCTGGTGAATTTGAACCTTATTTTTAGCAAGCATCCTGGTTGCACAATCAATTAGTTGAAAAATCTGAGCTAACGAAATTTAGATACATGGTGTTGAAAATTTTACAGATTATGTTCGTGCGTTATTAAATTATAATCTGCTATTTGCATTTTAAAAGTGAAGAAAGAAATGTCAAAAATTTAGTTATCTACCGAATTTGAAAAAGACTCATCAATGAAAAAGCAACTTACAAAAGTCCTTTATAAAAATACGTGCCGTTAAAGAAGAAAAATAAGGTTCCTTTATTTTTTATTGATCGAGTGAGCGAAGCAAACGAGATCTTACAAACAACTTGGGCAATTTGGCATTTGTATGTATGTATTTGTGTATGTTTGTCCGACGATAACTTTCGAACCGTTGATCTGATTTGCATGAAATTTGATAAGTCGATAGCTTGTCCTTGAGAAATTTACTGGTAAGTATATGAGTAAAATCGAATGAGGGGTTATTAAGATATAGGGTTTTTAAAGGGTGCAAAAATAAAAAAAGTGACACAAAAAAATCTAATTACATGTTATATGAAAGAACTTTGCTTGGACATTCCAAAACCGTTTTTACTTTTTTTCTAAGACACTCAGTTTTAGCTATATAAAAAAAAAAGATTAAATTAAGGTAATCAACGATCCGAGAGCCCGCCCCCCCATCTTTAAGAATTTAGTTGACATAAAGATTTTTCTACTGGTCAGTCAATTTTAATACTTTTTCTTATTTTTTTTTCTTGAAATAAATTAAGGAGGTACTCAGCTTTCATAAAATGGTAGAAGATGTCTGGTCTGATGATGGAGCCAAGGTCAGTCCAACGGAACTCTTCAATCAATAAAATTGGTCCATTGAGTTAATACTTGTTTACAATACAAAGTTAGTGAGGGATAGTCAGAGGCAAGGTCAAACAGTAAATCTTGACAGAAATTCTTCTCAAAGTTCCTAGATAAAACACAATGCGTGATGACGGCACATTTTTTCTGATTAGGTATTTATTTAGGTACCAATGTACCTAACTTTTCAAAGCATTTAGATCGCATCACGAGATCTCAGTTCAGGGCGAACTACTAGTTAGTTATGTAGGTATATCTACGGTTGCAATAAGTAGTTGAGTGTGCTCTCATGGTTTGCATAAACCATATCGAAACGATGACCTAAATAAATTGCCAAACGCGTGTTGGACCCCGCGCAGAGAAGGTTCCGTACGACTTAGAATTTCCCGTATCTTAGCTTATGCAAGTTATTAAATTAAATTAAATTAAATTAATAATTTGATTATTCAGATATCACAAGATGAGATGTGTTATTGGTTAAAGTTAAATTAATTGGTCGTACCAAAAACTATGAAAATTCACACAATGGTGAAAAATCTGACAGTTGTATATATTATACATAATTATAGAGTTATGAACTATGGAGGGTATGATTGTGTGTCGGTACTTTTTTGATAAATATATCAAATCTAACTAAAGACAAAACGAAAACAAAATAAACACAAACTGACATTATACATTACCTGCTTTTTTTCAAACGAATCACTGTTTAAATTAAAAAATATGTCTTGATATTTTTAAGAGACCTATCAAACTCCACTCTACTATGCACATTACGCAAAAGGGAAATGAATAAGTAATACAAATAAATGTACAATACAACTGTAGACTGTACATGTACAATAAATAGCAATTTTACATGAACAGAAAGGCACGGTGAAAAATCTTTAAGCACAGCACGATAGAATCTGCGAGTCAAATTAATTTGAAAGGAAATTATTTCTTTTTCTTTTTAATTTAATAAAAAGTTTGTTTCGAGCCAAGTGTGTGAGTTTTAAGTGCGCCACAACGAGGCTTCTTTCGGGAATACAAATAATATGGACAGACGGAAAGTCAAACAAACAGGTGATGTCAAAACGGGTTCCCAGTCAGTCTTTGGAACTCTAAAAAAGCGGCCAAATGCGAGTCGGACTCGCCTATGAAGGGTTCCGTAGCAGTAAGTAATATAATATAGAAGTTCTAGTAGTTCGTCGAAAGGTACATTGCGGTTTACGATTAATGACGTACCTATTAAAAAAACAACTAACTAGATCTCGTTCAAACCAAATATCGTTGGAAGTTTACATAGTAATGTACATAATATATTTTTTGGTTTTATCATTCTCTTATTTTAGAAGATAGAGGGGGGGGGGGCAACTTTTTACAAACTTTGGAAGTGTCTCTCGCAAAAACTATTAAGTTTAGAAAAAAACGATACAAGAAACCTCAACATCATTTTTGAAGACCTATTCATAATTACCCCACACGTCTGATGAATTAAAGTTTTTTGAATTTCAGTTCTAATTATGGGGACCCCCAAATTTTTTTGTTTTTTTTCTGTGTTTGTGAAAAAATCTAAATGCGGTTCACAGAATACATCTACTTACCAAGTTTCATCAGTGTAGCTCTTATAGTTTCGGAGAAAAGTGGCTGTGACATACGGACGGACAGACAGACAGACAGACAGACATGGCGAATCTATAAGGGTTCCGTTTTTTCCACTTGGCTACGGAACCCTAAAAACGATGAACGCCGGTTGAAACAATTCGTCGCCACATGCAACGATTGTCCGATTTGTGGGAATGGCGTATAAAAATTGCAAAGCGGTTCCGGGTATGCTTCACGCGTAGTGTCCGCGGCGGCATCACTCGCTGCTGCATAAAACATGCAAATTGGACCACTTCGCCGGTGCCACAGAGCCTTTGTGTGCAGTGATTCATCTACAGAGCCGTAATGGCATGCTGGGAAATCCTCACGTTCTGATCTAGTGGGCCTGGAGTCTGGACTGATCTAAACATAGAAGTGAACGGTCTTTGGTTAAATATAGGAGTGTGAGTAAGGCTGCTAGTGTGCGAGGAAATAGATCCGAGGAAATTTTGGGCTAACCTGGATTCTTAACGTGGATTGCTTTTACTAAGCAAAAGCGTGTTTGGTGCTCCGTGGTATTCTACATTCGTAGGTACTATTACTGCATGGTTCCGCAGCAACCAACAGTCAACTATTTCCAAATAGTGTTAAACTTAAGCCTTGCGCACATTTAAGCGTTCTGCGGTGGCGATCAGTGAAACGCTGTCAAATCTATTTAGTAGTACGAGTAAGTTCTGAATTTTTACTCTGTGTGCTGGTATGCTTAGTCTCGCTTTTGCACTTTTATGTTAAATTGAGGTCCATTAGCCATGGAAATATTGTTAAACGAGCACCGACGCATCACCACGTCAGAGTAAAAACCTTTTGTTGGTATGCATCTCGGTCGCCCTTTTGAATGTACATTTAGCCTGCGGAATAATTTTGTCAGTCAGATGCACACAAAAAAAGTAAACAGGCTTTTACATTTATTGTAGATGATTTAAATAGCGTCAGGGGTAACAATAAATATATATAAATATTGCAGACAATCCAATCCCCAAATTAAGCAGAGCTTATGCTTTATGGGAACCAGTTATCTGATATAATACTTAAATACATTTTTTTTGTAAATACATACTAAGAATACAATATAACAACCAGACAGAGAACAAACATTTGCGTTCACCACACAAATATTTGTTCTCGGTGGGGATCGAACCCACGACCTACGGCGCAGAAGGCAGAGCTAATGCCAACTGAACTGAGAGGCCAGTCACTCATATTAAATTTACGAAGTGTATACATTATGCTTAGTCAATTCGTTTTATTTCGTGTCATTGCTTTGGATTTTTATAGGACTGATAGGTAATACTCAAAAAAATAACTTAACTTAGCAACTGATCTCATTATCTTATATTATATTATAATTTCTAGTTATTTATAGTGCAGCCTGTCTACGAGTTCTTCAAAATGTTTTATTATTAAATATCTCATTCATTATACCTATGCAACTAATAAAATAATTTAATTTATAGAGAAGAAAATGTTATAAAGAAACCATCAAGCAATAAATATTTCTTATGTTAGGGTTATGAATATTATCTGTAAAATATTGTTATTAATTCTTATAAATTTTAGTCTTTGTTTGAATCATATTAATAAATAAAATGATTACACTTCCTGGGGAATCTTGTGTGTCTTGGTTTTTACCATGCTAAAAACCAAGAGGGCGACACTGGCTCGAAAGGCGGGTAGGTAAGGTAGGGATAGAGGCAACTGGGTCGTCAAGCGTCATCGCCATTGGAGTACTAGCTTTCGATCTGAAAGGCTGTGTGGTTTAATACGCTATTTTTATGTAAAAGTGAAGTACTAAAGAATCTCAGTCCATCACAGTCCATGCAGCACTTGCTTGCGTGCCTCTTGAGCCCAAACATCTGCACAAGGGAAGTCCCCACAGTAGGTAGCTTAGCCACCTACTTAGTAAAAGTTAATTAGTGAAAAAGCGGCCAAGTGCGAGTCGGACTCGCCCATGAAGGGTTCCGTAGCAGTAGGTAATATAACATAGAGTTCTAGAAGTTCTAGTAGTTCGTCGAAAGGTAAATTGCAGTTTACGATTTATGACGTATAAAAAAAGAACAACTGACTAGATCTCGTTCAAACCAAATATCGTTGGAAGTTTCCATAGTAATGTACAACATATATTTTTTTTAGCTTTATCAGTCACTTATTTTAGAAGTTAGACGGGGGGGGACCAACTTTTTTCCACTTTGGAAGTGTCTCTCGCGCAAACTATTCAGTTTATAAAAAAACAATATTAGAAACCTCAACATCATTTTTGAAGACCTATTCATAGATACCCCACACGTATGGCTTTACTGAAAAAAAATTTTTTGAGTTTCAGTTTCAAGTATGGGGACCCCCAAAATTTATAGTTTTTTTTTCTATTTTTGTGTAAAAATCTTGATGCGGTTCACAGAATACATCTACTCGCCAAGTTTCATTAGTCTAGCTCTTACGGTTTCGGAGTAAAATGGCTGTGACATACGGACGGACAGACAGACGGACAGACAGACAGACAGACATGACGAATCTATAAGGGTTCCGTTTTTGCCATTTGGCTACGGAACCCTAAAAATCGACACGATAAGAAGAAGAAGAAGTACTAAAGAGCTAGTGACATTGGTGTTTTGGACATCATTATCGGACCATCCCTCCTTAAACTTAGGAGGGCCTTTGCAAGTTTTTTTTACTGTTTAATCAATGATACTTCGATGGTATGTTAAAGGGCACCAAAATCGATAAGTACCTACTACATCTTCTGTTACACTGTTTTTCTCATAAACCTAGTTGTTGTAGGTAATAATGTTTGTTTTTTGTCATTTTTTTCTTTCGTATGAGTAGTAGTAGGCTTTGTTATAGGCTATGGTCACCACTTAACATCAGATGGGCCATATGCTTGTTTCACAAGCTAATTGTAAAAAAAAATATTCTAAGTTGGATGAATGATACTGACTACCAGTGTGGTGAAGGATTTAGGGTGATTTGCCAGTCAGGATTCTATTTATTTTTTAATTGGGACGTGGATAATGGATTCAATTATAATTGGACGCCACAATAGGGCGTCGAATGACGGATCACGGCCGATTGTTTAGCTCATGCTACTGAATGCGAACGCTTTAATGAGACCCTGGTCATCTTAATGTGTTTCTCAACAATTAAGCCTATATCTAAGCGTTCGGAAGTGGCAAAAAGTGAAACGCTGTTAAATATGACAGCGATATTTGACAGCGTTTCACTGATCGCCACCACAAAACGCTTAGATGTGCGCAAGCCTTTAATTAGAGAGCTTTTGTTTGCGCCCTTTCAAACCGAGGCTTGATGATTTCATTTATAGGCAACCGGTAAACAAATAAAAATCAGGGCACTCCGAGAATGCCGATAGTAGTGAAAACTTAGTTAGAAAAGTAGCTGCTAAACTCTATTATAATATCATCGTCATTGCAAAATAAGACTGTTGGGAGTAGACGTGTGAGAGATCAATATCTAATGGGACTTGCAAAATATTTTTCATTACTCATACTCTGAAAGTAGGTCTGAAGTTGCCTGAGGGGCCTAATTGAAAGTAAAACTTTCAGCCCTAGGGAGAATCGCTTTCTACTGACAGCTGTCAAATTATAAAAAAAAACAAGTTCTATTTTATTCAACCATGTTCCAACTTTCTAAAGTCTTTCTAACTGCAAGGAGGTCGTTGAACCAAATTCCAACTTTTTATTCAGCAAGTAGGTTGGAAACCCATTACAACAGTAAGAAGTTTAAAAAGTCTAATAAGATAGCGCAATGTAAAATTTAAATTTAAATAACATAAAGATAGTATTAAATAAATAATATATCTTCTAAATTACTTGATTAATATATAGCTTCAACTATTTATTTAAAATAACATAGATTTGGGCAAACAATTTACCATTTTTTAAATTATGAGAATGAAAATAATGGCTGAATAATGCTGGCGAGCCGTAGCCGAAGGCCCCCCAGAGAAAAAGAAAAAAAAAACCGGGTAGGCGGCAATTCAATCTTCATTTTCACAAATTTTTCTTTCATGTTTTTATTTTTACTTTCCTTGTATTCGTAATGAAAAGCACAGTGTTTACCTCGGGTGAAAGTCTTTTAAGTCCCTCAAGCTCCATTGGCGCCCTCGCTAACGCTCTGGCGCCAAACCCGTCTCGGGACTCAAAAAACGTGACTTTCAACACTCAGGTAACAAATGTACTATTATTAGGGTAGTTTACTTTAGGATAAAAAAACTTAGAAATTGAATATTGCAAAAGCACACCTGCCATTGTCTTGCGAAACCAAACCATCTCCAGATTTCATAAAACGATCCAAAATATTGTAATTGAAGTGGGGATGGGTCCACAGAGGCACTCCGATCCGACAGTGAAGTGCTACGACCTTTCTCCTCTAATGGATACAGAAAACCGTCTTCGCTTTACTCTAAAAATCTTTTCCCAAAATAAATGAATCCATACCGTATGTAAATCACACGATTTCGAAAGTTTTTATTGAAAAACTTGAAGACCTGATGAAAATGGGTCCGCGACGTTTAAGGTATCTCCTTGCGTCTTATGAATGTATACCCTCTGAATTCCAAATACTTCATAACTTTTGTCATTTGTTCTGTTGGTATTTTATGGACACTCAAAAGGTAAGGTACGAGTAAGTTCATTACCTTACCACCTGTAACTATACCGGGAGTATCTTTGTTTAACCGTTGCGTGAAACTTTAGCCATTTAGAGTGCTTTTACAACAGCCTTGCAATATCAGCAGATTTGTTAATTGAACTAGGTAGGCATGCGTGACAGAAATAGACATTCCACGAATATCTCTAGAATAACCTGAATAAGATAATTCTAGGTCTAGGGATATTCTTGGCTTGTCTCTAACAAAAATCCACCTAAAGATTGAACAACCGATGCACGGTTTTTAACAGAGAATAATCCAAGCGCGGCATTAGTAGACTGAGTTCCCTCTTTAGGGTTCCGTAGCCAAATGGCAAAAACGGAATCCTTATACATTCGTCATGTCTGTCTGTCAGTCCGTCCGAATGTCACAGGCATTTTTTAAGTAGATGTATTCTGTGAACCGCATTAAGATTTTCACACAAAAATAGAAAAAAATAATTTATTTTGGGGTCCCCATGATTATAACTGAAACGTAAAAAAATTTTATCAAACCCATACGTGTTTATCTATAGGTAGAACAATATATTATGATGTACATTATAGCATACAAACATGACTTAATTATTTGATTTATGTTTGTAAAACAGTCATTTGGTCGAAAAAATAGAGGTTACCTGGAAAGTTTTCCAGGATTTTTGAAAATTGGCAATTTTATAGATTTTGATATTATGCTCTTTCCAAATTTCAACTTTGCCACACCGAAACTATTAATTTTAGGGAAAAAAAGATTATAACATAAATTGTAGGAAATTTCCTCTAATAGGTACTTTTATTTTGTATAGATATGTTTTTCCTGTAAGGAGTTATTATCAAAAAACTGCTTTTGGGCGCCATTTTTAGGGTTCCGTAGCCAAATGGAAAAAACGGAACCCTTATAGATTCGTCATGTCTGTCTGTCTGTTTGTCTGTCCGTCCGTATGTCAAAGCCATTTTTCTCTAAAACTATAAGAGCTAGACTGATGAAACTTGGCGAGTAGATGTATTCTGTGAACCGCATTAAGATTTTTACACAAAAGTAGAAAAATAAAGCGGCTAAGTGCGAGTTGGACTCGCCCATGAAGGGTTCCGTAGCAGTAAGTAATATAAAAAAAACAATAAATTTTGGGGGTCCCCATACTTAGAACTGACATTCAAAAAACTTTTTTTCATCAAACACAATATACGTGTGGGATCTATGAAAAGGTCTTCAAATATGATGTTGGGGCTTCTTATATCGTTTTTTTCTAAAATTAATAGTTTTTGCGAGAGACACTTCCAAAGTGGTAAAATGTTGGTCCCCCCCCTAACTTAAAAATATATGATGTAGGTACATTACTATGCAAACTTCCAACGATATTTGGTTTGAACGAGATCTAGTGAGTAGTTTTTTTTATGCGTCTTAAATCGTAAACCGCAATTTACCTTTCGACGAACTACAAGAAATTTTATATTATGTTACTTGTTGCTACGGAACCCTTCATGGGCGAGTCCGACTCGCACTTGGCCGCTTTTTTCAATATGGCGGCGCGAGCGGCAAACATACGAGGTGGCAAAGTTGAAATTTGGAAAGAGCATATCAAAATCTATAAAATTACCAATTTTCAAAACTCCCGGAAAACTTTCCAATTAAAAATATTAAATGACTGGACTATCGTAATTTTGTTTTATTTTAATTAATTAGTTGTTAGTACCTAGTCTTTAATAATTTGTTAATTAGTGTAATTGGATTATATCCGTTCTAATTTATTCAATAAATAAATAAATAAATATAAAATAAACATCCAACGAAAATTAGTTTGAACGAGATCTAGTAGGTGAGTAGTTTTTTTTAATACGTCATAAATCGTAAACCGTAAATTTTATATTATGTTACTTGATGCTACAGAACTCGGATTTAGACCGGTTCGACTCGCACTTGGCCGCTTTTATTATTAAGAAGGTACTGGTGGGTGGACATTTATTTTTTAAACACATAAATATATCCTTTGTTACTCAGGGTGAATGTAGCTTTCCAATGGTGAAATAATTTTTGAAATCGGCAACTAGTTTTTGAGTTTATTCCTTACAAACATTTATAAAAATACAAATCTTTCCTCTCTATAATATTAGTATAGAGTATAGATGACTCGGGTTTAGGTTCCACTGAGGGTAAAATGAAGTTATTAATGATTTTGTAATGTATGGAGGTACTTACTTAGCTAACTTACCACCACCACACGGCTACGCGAAGGGTTCCGGAGCACTCCTCTGAGATCCGAGTCTTGAGTAATTGATAAAGCCTACACCGACACCGACGCCCTTAATCAGGGTCAGCATGTTTCATTTGTTTAACCTTGTGCATTAATAGTTATTTAGTAACACGTCTGAAATCGAATTGTTCCTATACATACATAGGTACATTACGTCAAAAAAGTGTAGTATAGTCCTTAGGTTCGTTGAATAACTCGCAAGCTGTTCTAGTCTAGAGCTCCAACATCTTAATAAGCACGAACCATTAATCATCTGCTCTTCTAGTTGGCTGGTGGTGTGGTACCAAAATAGGCTATTTATTGGAGGAGTGACCGAACAAAACATGATATTCAATGATGTCTAACTTTTCACAAAAGGTCAAAAACCGGAAACTACTTTTGCCATTGCACAATTTTAAAGAAAATATGGGTTCTAATGAATAAATAACTGTAAAAACTTATCAAGCATGGTTTTTTTTTTCAATGAAAGTATCATGATTTGCATCAAACTTTCAACTTTAAAGGCGATTTACTGCAGGAATAAGCACGGTCGAATGTCATTGCTAACTTTTTTTTTACAAAAAGTGGAATTATCACGTTTTATTCGGTCACTTGCTAAAATACATCTAGTGATATTGCTGTCCTGCCTCTAATTTACAGTTTATGATGTCCTAACTTTGCTTACGTTTGCCTGACCACATCTGTTGTGTTGTGACTCATACGCTGGCCTGCTTATTAATAAACATCCAACTTCCTTTCGCGTGCCTAAAAACATAAAAGTATTTCGTGCGTATCCTAAAAAACATAAATTAGGTAAAATATAGCGAGAGCATCCCCCTCGTTACAATATGTTCGTAATGCCGAGGGTCAATGCGCAGCCCCCTGCCCCGCACGAACTCAAGCGGTGAAATTATCTAAACTTTATAACTTACAACTTTTCCTGAACGATCGAGCTTTTTCATTCGTTAGGAGCTTTCGCAGTTTTTGACATTTCGGCTCCCGTCTTTGTCTAGCGAGGGGACTATCGGCGCAGAGGCGGCATGTTTCTTGCTTGCCGGTTCTAGCCGGCCCGCGCCGCCCCGCCGCCGCCGCCGCCGGCCGCCTCGACTCCGGTACTTCGGGCCGGCCAGGCCAGAGGCATTCCATTCCAATCTCAGTCAGTCGACATCGGTGCGACAGCGGTGGTGCACGTCACGCTAACCCGTTGCGCCGATCGCGTTATACTTTACGAACAAGTTATAAATCGGAGCGAAACCCGGTAAATCTTTACAAATAGATGAACTCGCTATGAGATAACTGGCCCGCGGTACGGTGATTAATTGTCCTTTGAGAGGAACCATACGCTCGGATATGATGTAAACATTGTTGAATTTTTTTGGAGATTGTTGACTGAGTACAATAGCGTTAATGTATTTATGTGAGCGGCAATGCACCGTGGCGCCGATGCTGTGAGTGGTTGGATGTGAGGTGTGATCAAGGCGCAAGGATGGGTGCTGACGGCCAATGGGTCGTGGGGCTGATGTGGGCCTTGCTGGCGGCCGCAGCGGCGAACTCCTGGACGGCCTACCAGGAGACGCCGTGCTGCCAGCCAGTGTCGCACCACCATGTCAGGCATCACAGAGGTCAGTAACTTCTTACTCTAATCGAAACTCTTATAATTCATTATGTAGGTAGGTACCTATTTATTTACTAACAATACCTACCACTTAGTCATAAACATTAACGGTGTTATTGACTCACAGATTTCCACTACCAATGAATTCACTGGCAACAGTTCGCTAACCAACTCATTAGCCGTCATAGATAGTAGATAGTCTACCTAGGTTAAAGGCTAGATTAGATTATGCAGTTAGTGTAAATATTTGCAAATTTTTAGGAGATAGGTAGGTAGGTAATGGGAACGAGACGTGATAAAAACAGAACCTAGGTAGAGTAGGTGGGTCTTGGTACCTATTAATTCGAATAATTTACAAAATAAAATATTTTCAAAAAAAAAAATACACCTAACCGACTTCAAAAAATACTTGCACTAAAAAGCGAAAAATAAGAATAGTAAACAGATTTAGGTTAGTTTGAAGTCGGTGTTAAGTAAAACTTTTTAGTGCAAGTATATTTTGAAGTCAGTTATATTTTTTTTTTGATTTTTTTTGATTTTTCCATTATTAGTGTTGTGTTTTTATTAAGTAGGTAAGTACCTACCTACTTACTTATTTCTGTTTTTTTTTAATTTAGAAAGACGTCACTTGACTCATTGGTGTTTCGCTCATCAAGTCCTTTTATTTGATACCCATAACACTAAAAAGTTCCATGGAACAGGTCCTGACTCCATCATCAGATCAGCATTGTGTTTCGCTTATCAAGCCTTTTCATTTGATACCCATATCACTGAAAAGTTACATAGAACAGGTCCTGACTCCATCATCAGATCAGCATTGTGTTTCTCTCATCAAGCCCTTTCATTTGATACCCATATTACCTAACAGTTCCATGGAACAGGACCTAACTCTATCATCAGATCAGCTCGCTGTTACCATATAATTACATTGTAGTCGGAATTTCACAGATATGCTGAGTTCCGAGTTTCAACTCAATCGGCTTATTTACTGAGGACTACTGTTGAACAGCTCTTGACTCCATCATCAGATCAGCTCGCTGATACCATAATATTTCATTGTCACCAAGAATCTATAAGTGCGCAAAATTTCAGCCCGATAGTTCCACAAACACACTAAAAATTTGAGGGTTTCCCTCGATTTCCATGGGATCCCCTCATCAGATCCTGACTTGGTGACGATGGGATCACCTCGGGAGTGTACCCTTTCATTCAAAATCGGTTCACAATTGACGGAGAAATCGATGAACATAAATAAAAACAAAAAAAAAAAAAAAACCATACATACAGCCGAACATAGAACCTCCTCCTTTTTGGAAGTCGGTTAAAAATCCAAAGCCACGCTGCTTAAAAGGTAGGTAGGTATACCTTTACAGGTAAGTAGTTATTTGTTTACCAGATTGTAACTGCATTAAAATGAAGTTAAAAGTTGTTGAGTACTTGTAACAATCTGTTACGTCTCTTACTTCGACAAACTGGGGGCCACCCCTCATGTCCTCCGCACATCTGGATTCTGGACTAGCTTTCTGCTTCTCGGGTGAATTTGCATCCCCAGTGTGGCATCGACCCGCCTATGCTCACTAAGTAGGTAGGTACCTAGATGTAGCACTAAATGAAACCTAAAACCGACCCCCTCTCTGCACTTTACCCTCTAGGAGGAATAGCTCCCCAGAGATCCGTAGGACAGTCGCCTGCTCAATTGAAAAAAACCAACAGGAGACGAACATGAGGCACCCACTTTACAACATTTAGCTCAGCAACATTTAGCTAACTTTAGTCAGCTAAGGCACTGACAGAGGAGCATTCTAGTGAGGCACGTAAGAGACTGACTAAAAAATACCCGCCCCCTATTGACTATGTAATGCTGGCAAAAGAACTCCCAGCGGGTAACCAACTCCCATGGTCAACCTGGATGTCTCTGAACAGATTCAGAGATCTCGGAGCCAGGTGGGTCGCTGCAGGCATACTTTAGTAAAATGGGGGTAGGTATTCCGTCGACGCGGTCTGCAACTGCAGAGCCCCACAGTAGGTAGGTCGGTATATGCCTCATCTGCTGTCTTGCCCAGAGTGCGAGTTATAGCTCAATCTTGAGAGTTATAGCTCAATCTTTCCGTACATTTACTGGCAACAAAAGCACACAAAAGGCCTTTTATAAATGGATGCGAGCAAAAAACATTGCACTATCGGTTCGGTGGGCGGGGATCATGGCAACCGGTTCCATCTGCGCCGGCGCAGGTAATCGACTCTCCTTCGGTTAAATTAAGTTATGAACGAGCTAGTCGAATAGAAACATAATCCAAACCACTTTATTATCATGTTTATGTCTCGTGCGTGTGTTATAGGCACCACAAATAATGCCTTTAAATCCAAAAAATTAAAGGTACAAATTTTGAAAATTCGTAATCATACCAATTTATCTTTTGAAATTCTAAAACGTACTCTAAAACGGCGAAGGAAAACATAATGAGGAAACCCGCATGTCGTAGAACCTAAAAACTTCAAATAATATGCGCAAGTGCACGAAAGGAGCCTCTCTATGACACACTTAAAATTATTTCACCACTCTTGGTTTGATAAAAACAGTGACACGATAAGATGAAGAATACCATCAGAGTGAATGACTCCGTAATACTACTAAAATATAATAAATATTAACACAATGTGGTCACCTAGCAGAATGGGTAAATAGAGGAGGGTGCACATGCACACGCATGGCGTAGCGCATAGATTTACATGATATTTTACTGGCAATATAAGAATAAGGTCAACTTAGCTCAGAGGAGTAAGGTGCTATGGGCTATCCAAATTCCTGTCCCAGGCACTACAGCCTCTGGTAATAGGGGCACGAGGATACAGTTGCTTCTGACGCTGTATAAATCATCTACATTAGATGCAAAGGCCTGTTATTATATTTACAGGTAATATTATAGGGTCAATCACAGGGGGTTTAATAATTTAATTTGATATACATCTCATCTCTGGCCGAGAGCAATAATTTTGTGCATGTTTTATTATGCAATAGATTTGTAAAACTGTGCCATAGTGACAGTCGAGATCTGACCTCTACGAGTAACCTATAAATATAAAAACCTCAAGAAGTATGCAAAAAAAAAAAATTGCGGTTGGCGTTTAGTCCACGCAGTCCTTCGTTTCCTCTGTTTTTATATTGGATACCTAATGGCCAGCGGCCTAGGTGTGCGCAGGCCTTAAATCGTCCTTAAATATCTAGCTGCTATGCTTTTAAAACTTTGCATGTCGGTCGCCGACGAAGTATGTGATACTAACATTGTTATTAATAAGATTTTCAACTTGAAGTGAATAAATACATTTCATATTTCTGGATAATGACACTGCAGACAATATTTTTTTACCATACCATCTTAAAATACCCCTGTATAACTGTATGATGTGTTTTTCTCCAAAAAATATTATTGTAAGTTCTTTCCCTTCAAAAATGTACTAATTTTACCGCTCTTTTCAGACGTCTGGTAAACAAACTTGACGAATATAAACAATAAAAGGTATATAGGTATTAAAAAAATTGTACAATCAATCCAGTTTTGGAGAACGAACAGAAACATTATGGAGTTTGCCCGATTTAATTAGAGCAAAGCAAAGTCTTGTAGTCGCGGGACGTGGCGGGTGGCCGCGGCCGCTCTGCTCATTGGAGTCATCCAATCGTACCGACATCACCGACCACTGAAGGTGTCCACGTGACCGTTACACAGGCCATAAATATTGAGTTACCTGTGATATGAGGGGTGGGCATGGGGACCGGTTTCTTATAAGAAATGTCTGATTGGAATAGTGTTTGTTGTTAAAATCTGGCATTATTATTTACGTGGTATGTATGGCTTGACAACAGGAGATATATTGATTTCCTCACTCTTTTGTTAGACAAAACATGCAATAAAATAATTATGTACAAATTACTCTAAGGAACAGTTGGGCTACCTGCAGACCGTTAAAAGCGATCACGAGATAGCTCAACTCAGTGACTGATTTATGTACTCTCCAACATACAATGTACATGTCGCTGGTTAAATGCTAAGGTGCCACATCTCAAAATTTTAGGAAATCGTTTTTATTACAAAAATGGCGCTTAAAATAACCATTTCATAGTATGAGTAAAAGACACCTTTCATTTTCGCATTAAATACTACCAAAAAAGCAGATATGACTGTTTAGCTGTTTAGATATAGCTGTTTGGCGCCAAATTTCAGAGCTAAGCAGCCACTTTGTGAGTTGTGGTTGAGTGGTTGGCAGAATCGCATGCAAGTTATAAGCTAGAGTGCCGTATCTCAAAAAAATAACTAAGATTTATATTCAAAAGTGTCTTATTTCGAAATGTGGTCCTTTTGAATATAAATCAACGTCAAGACATAATAATTATTTTTATGTGCTAAGGTAACACATTCTAAAATGTGGTACCTTAGCACGAGAAATCTTATTGTAATTACATCGTTTTTATATTAAACAATGTCATTTTTGAAATGCGATTGTTTTGTACATAACTTTTACGTGAACCTAATTATATTGCTTGGAGCTTAAGTGACATTTTTGAGATGTGTTTGCTTTGCACATAAGTTTAAGGTGAACTCAATCATATTTCTTGAAGCCAAAGTTTAGTTTTTAAGATTAATTTTTCTTGATCTTACTTGTTTCAAATTTTGTGTGAAGGCTAACATTATTGTTTAGCACGTTAATGTAATTTTTGAAATGACGTGCTTGTTATAAATATTTTTAAAGGGTTTTAGGTACTGTTTAAACTGTAACATAGGCTATGTTACATGATATAAAATGCGTCTATTTTGCATATAAAACCTACACGAAATTCAATTCATTTTGATGACGCGAGCGTCACTGGGTATATAAAATTAGACAAAGTTGTACAAATTCTCTCTCAAATTCGAAAATTATCCCTATCGGAGTTTTTAGTTTTTAAAAAGTTACTTAAATTTAATTAAATCAAATGAAGAAAGTATTTATTTACTACGTCTATATTTTTTGAGAAAACCAATTGCTTTTGTACAACTTTGTTTTATTTACTTTATTTGTATTTTCATAGAATGAAAAGCACAGCACAAATAATACTAAGCATGGTTTCAAATCATGCTCAACCAAGGAATTATGATGTTTATGAAGCTTTGGCTCCAGCAGTTCAAAAAATATCAAATTATTTATTCGAGAATTCAGTTTTACGAAAACCAAGATACACAATAGACTAATACGAAGCCTGTATCGCTGGAGACCTATAAGAGTTTACAAAATGCGCTAAGTGGCGAACAAAAAGACGTTATTTGAAAGGTAAAGGAACAATAAATAAACCACAGTTGATAGAAAACATCATACGTCAAGAACAGTAGGCCTACCACAAGCTCTGCCTGGCTCCGCCTCCGGCTCCGGTTTTGAGTCTGTGTGAGTGTTAACTAAATAAGCCCTACGTCGATACGACACACATACAGTATAATATACTCACACAGAATATAATAAACTCACACAGACTCAAAACCAGAGCTAGAGAGAGAGCCAGACAGAGCCTGTGGTAGACCCTAAAGGAATTATGTTTAAATTGAAAAGAGATGTGATCAAAACTATGTTAATGGTAGTAGTTGCATTTTATTTTGATAGGAATATTATTTTTCTTTGTGTTTTAATTTGAAAAAATGGGTTTATTAGTATTTTTTTAAAACTTTGTTGTTCGTGTAGCATTTATATTGCATAATATTACTAGTTTGTGATTCAAAACTTTAAAAAAGTTTGATTTAGTGTAATCAACTAATAATAAATCATAACTTTTTAATGAAATGAGGTCCTTTATTGATATTTTTTTGTTTACATGTGCCTTAATTTTTATATGCTAAAGTAACTTATCTAGTTTTATAAGACTTTGGGTTATAGTTAAGGAAAAACTATAAATGCACTTTGATTCCAATTAAAATTACGCGTCGATTGGTAGGTAATAACTTGGGTATTAAAAGAAATAAAGGCTCATTTATTAAAAAAAACAACTTTTGAAACTTTAAAATGGCTCTACTGAAAAAAATCATAATTTGGAATGTGGCAGTTTAGCATTTAACCAGCGTGTAATGAAGATGAACGAATTAATTAATATATAAATAATGTAAAATTTAATTCATATTATGTTTTATATATAATTTAAGTAATGATAAAAATTATATTTGTAATACATAATACTTAATTATGATAAATTAATGTTTTACAATAATAGTAGATTGATAGTAATGGCGCAATTTTAGCTTCCCTGGAAGGTTGCAAAACCTACAACACAAGTCGTTACCGACTTAGTGTAGGTTCTGTCATGAACCCCAAAGTGTGTAAGCCATTACCGCCTGTACACTTTTTGTATTGTTTAATATAAGTATAAGTGTGTGCTTCAGTGAAATAAATGATTATCTTATCTTATCTTATGCAGGTTTGATGAGGCGATATGAATCTGGTTTAAAAAAATATTTTGTTTCAACCAATTTGTTTCATGCTTGTCATAAACGTCCTAAGCCCCAGATATTACTTGATAGAAAAGTTAAGGAAGCTCATCTTGGTCGATTAAACCCTACAGGAACACTGTCATACACATGACAGGTCTAGTCTAATACTGTAATAATTCACGAACGGCTAAAACGGTGGTCTTTCAAAAATTTAATTATTTATTGTAATAGAAAAGTTTTACATCGTTTTATTAGATAGATAGATAGATTATACATAAGCTAATATACAGGTATGAGCTCAAATATCGCCAAATATTCATGAATATATTTAATCTAATAAAATCAAAACTGTTTTCAGGTATGACCTTATATAGACAACACTAGTCAGTATAGTGTCTAAAATGAACCCAGGAAAAGATTATCTGTCTAGCCGAAAGTCCAAATAAAATTTGGAGTCGTGTGTTTTGGAAACATTGGTTTGGTTCAATATACCTCGGTTTATAGTAGATAAAGCCATGTCAGCAGTCAGTCTGAGATAGCTCTGTCGACGTCGGTTCGATTTACACAAGGCCTGGGTTGCTTGCGATGCTACACGCTCAATAAAGCTCGTTTAACAACGCACAAGGAAATCCCAACACGACTCCATATTGCCAGAGTGGCTTCGAATAACGGTAACGAAGCACGAGACTCTCAAACCTACGTGGGTTTAGACCTTGGCATGGCTTGGAAATTTCAGATAGCACGCAAAATGACTTGATTGAGATGTGTTCGAAAGTTATGTTGCAGTAAATTGGGCTGTAGCACTTGGTTTAAAAGATGAGGTACATCAACAAATACCTACCTACCAGCATAGTAATAATGTCTAAATCGTGGCTTAAAAGTAAACTTTTATCGAGCACCATTCACCAGTGTGTTGTAGCTCTATGTAAGGTACAGAACGCCAACAGAAAAATAAGTTGCTAAACAGCATGATATCGTGCTAAACAGTTTTTTAAGTGCTTCTTCTTTGCGTTAGTACCGAGTCTTGTCAAAAATCATTTATTCAATGGAATCGCAAGGATCACTTTGAAACAGGCGGATTGTCTATAGACTTGATTGATACAAAGATTAGATCTATGGCAGCACAAAAAATCCTGACTCTTAATCAATCAAGAAAAAAAATTAAAGCCTCCAGTTTAAAAAAATACTAGCAGTTAATTTTTTTCGTTAATTTGTATTTTTAAGAAATCATAAGAGTCATATTATTATCTTTATTGGTTTATTCTTACTGAACAACGCCATCTGCTGGATATGCTTGCATTTAGTTGCTCACAATCGTCAATAGATGGCAGGAGCAGTCACATATTCAGTTATATTTTATTCACATAATATTCAGTTTATAAAATCATAAACCCTATCACATGCCATACATACTCGTACCATGTAAAGAGTTTTTCATAATATCCAGTTAACCAGTTAGACAGGTTTAAACTGAGTTGTCTCATTTACAGAGGCCCCCTCTTATAGAGGTAGAAATGTACCGTTATTCCACATAGAAAGGTGGAAATGTTAATGAAAATGCGTATTTATCATAAAAAATTAAAGACACGGCTTTAATTTTCGAAACCTATCCCAACCCGATAAATTGTCTCAATTATAAAGGGAATTGAGCTCCAGAATCCTAATTAATATGTAGAGGTAAACATGCAAAAATAAATCTAATTTAATTAGGTTTAAAAAGTCCAATTAACAGAGGTAATTGGATGAAAAAGTGCTGGGAACTCATTGTAGTTCTCAATAATAGAGATTTCTCACTTATCCAGGTCCCACTTAACTAACTAATTAGTAGGTTTCACTGTATTAGGCATCTCAATTTCTACATTTAACTCATTGGAATATGTATCTGTTACGTTATTTCTTTGTGAATAAATAACTTGTAAATAAATTTATTGTAGATAAATTCGTGATCCGTGAAATTGACCCTTATTAGTTCAAACTGTTACGTATTATACATACGTTAGAATCTGGTTGGAATTAAAAGTTTTAACGAAATATATTTACAGCTTATTTAAGACATGGTCTTTTAAGAATTTAATATTAACTGATGCTTGAATATTTTAGTCGAAATGAAATTCCATGGCCATCACAATCTGAAAAACGTTTATCCACTCAATTTACGTGAAAGTTTGTGCCGCTTACATATTTTGAACGTTTTAGTTAAATTAAAACCATACACGAAGGTAACGCAAACAATAAATTGGCAATTATTTTCAATTTTTTGTGCAATTCATACCCGCCGGGTTGTGTTTATGGCAACGCTTAGTTGAGTGGAATGATTGTGTAAAACTGTTGGACGGCCTCCAACGGGCCGCCCCGCTGCCGCCGCTACGGCAGGCCCGGGGAACAAACGCCACAAATAAAGTCAAATAAGTGAACCAAACGGACGGGATTCATGCAGCTCAACGGTTACACTTTAATTACGGCTTTGGTAGATCATTCAGAAGTTAGCTTTTATGCTGGAGCTCAAGTTTTTCTCGCCGAATTCGACTTATTATAAGCCTGATTTTTAATAGCAGGCACAGAATATGTAATAGTTATTATGGTATACTGAGGAAGGTATAGACAGTACTACAGTAACTTCTTAGCACAAAATGATGTTTTATTCATTATTATCTATTAAGTTTTTTAGTGCAAACAGCCAAGGAGTGCAACTCTTTACCGTCGTCAGTATTTCCGAAGCATTACAACCTTGGAATTTTCAAGTCAAGAGTGAACAAGTGGATTATAGCTAAGCGTGCTCCACCTTAAGCTGCATTTTCACTTTCCATCAGGTGTGATGGCAGTCAAACGTTTAGCTATCAACAATAAAATCCGGATCACAACACAATCTCCACAAAAAAACCCAAAATCTTAAAAATCCATCTTATCAAATAAATTTCAAAAAATAACTTCTCCAATTCATGAAATTAAAAAAAAAACCTCGAAATCTTATGAATCTTTAACATAAAAGAAATCTCAAATCCCTAAAATTGCTAAAATCCCATTTCCACAAGAATTGCCAAAAACACCAAATTTTCAAAATCCCAAAAACCCACAAACCCCATTATTTCAAATGCCCAAATTCTTAAAAATCCACAAATTCATAGAAATCACAAATAATCCCCAAAATAACAGAAATACCCACAGTATCAAAAGTTCTCATTATAACAAAATCTCTGAAATCCCCGCAATCTCTTTGAGTTCCCAACAATAATATTATGTCAAAAAGTCAAAATCCGTACCTGCTAAATAATATATAAGTAAAAATAACAAAAAAAAAAAAAAAAATTCAATGAAAACAGTAATACATTAAATTAATTACACTAAATTTTTGCTCTGACTATACTTATAATGCGCATTTGTTGCCACAAAACATAATGGGCCACAAAGACAACCAAAAACCACTGGTTTTTGCTACTCACTTTATGTCCCAAATTTTTGGGCCACAACGACAACGAAAATAATGCAAAATGGGTTAAATGGGCCGCAGTGTCAATGGGCTACAAACTTCGGGCCACAAAGACAACATCCCATTCCCGGTGCTCATGCATGAACACATGTGCATCCACATCCAGTCTGCCCGCTATTATATTTCAGGTAACTGGCGCTGCCTCTCAACAAACACTTAACTGTTTGTAATGTGATTGCACACAAGGTAGTTGCAGTGATTTTCATTAATAAGTTCAGTGATTTTTTTATCTTCGTCAGGTCAGTGTGCGAGCGAGGAGTTGTTTCAGGGTGCTCATCGTCTTAATCAATGATATTTACACAGACCACCGTTTAAGCAGTTGAATATTATATCTGTATCAACATAGTCATTATCATGTAACATGATTTACAGCAGTAATAAAGTTTCGAACTGATAAATTTCTTAGAATATACATACTTAGCAGAAATAGCTTTTATAAATTGCTGTCAATTGTCTGGGTAAACTCATCAACTGGATAGTTTTCAATGTGAGTCACGCTCGGCTGGCAAAGTCATGTTCCTATATATATTAAGCTTAGGGGCATATTTTTCCAACTCGGAAGAACGCTATTCGTCGAATAAAAAGAGACAGTTTTAGTTTGTTGACAAGATGTATTTCTATTTAAAAAAATATCCTTTTATCCGTTTTAGCTTGTAAGTAATTCTAGACCACATATAGTTCGTCCAAGCTCTGCATTTTTCGAAAAATAGTGGAATTCAAAAATGTACATTTATGTATACGAAAACACCGCATGTGTTTCCAGCTTCAAAAGAGGGTTTGATACTTTTGTTTGGAAAAGTTATTGTACCTACAATCTGATGTTTTCTTGATAAAGAATGGTAACATTTTCATGATGCAGTGAGGATTTGATATACAGAGCTGCCAGATGGCTTACCTGATGTGCAGTTGTAAGGATCGCCCATAAAAACCACTACTAATACTACTAATCTAATAGACAAATATCATCAAAATCATATGATCGTCTTACTTGTAAACTCCTGTCAACTCCTCGATTTCTTTTAAACACTGTCGTTTTTGTCTAAGAACAATCTCGTTTTGTTCTTTTACATCCTTATGCTTATTTTAAGAAATATAAATATAAAATCTAAAACTAAAGCTCAATAACCTTCAATTTTAGCTCAAAATTACGTACGTAGTTGATTGCGGAATTAGAATAAATAAGTGGGTAGAATAAGAATAAGAAAGTAAACAAACAAAACGATGTTATCTCAGTTACAGAGGTTTATGCATATTAAATTCACTCGCTGTCTCAGATATAGAGGCAACTATGATGATAAATTGCAAGAACAAATCCCAGATATAGAGGTTTGCTTCGTCCCACTAACAGAAGTAATTCAGTGCCAAAGTGTTGGGACCTTAGCATGAGTCCCAGTTATCGAGGTTTCTCACTTATCCAGGTCCCAATTAACTAAGTTTCACTGTATTTTTTTTATTATTTATTTATGTATATTATTTACTATACAGAAAGTTAGGTACATTTAACATCGAACAGTGGTTTAAAGCCTAAGTAAGGTTTGTCTTACCACTGGGTTCTCTATATCAATACACTTATAACTAATAACTTACACAATAAGAAAAAACGCAACGAACAAATTCAACCTTATTAAACAACTGGGCGAACGCACACTCAAACAACGTAGTCAACTGCGACTGTTAATTACAGGTAGGCAAAAGACTGCACTGACTTGTGCAGCGCAGCACAAGTCAGTATCTAAATACGTACTAAGAATACAATATAATACCCTGACTGAAAACAAACATCTGTGCTCACCACACAAATATTTGATTCCGGGGGGATCGAACCCACGACCTACGGCATATAATAGGTCCCACACTTCACCTTTTATTGGTTTATCCACCTTAAAGATGAATATTTTTAGAAAAATATCCGCGGTGCAATCACTGTGACAGCTCACATACCATCAAAGCGGCTGATAATAAATAATACCCTGTACAAATCACTTAAGGCCTGCGCACACCTAGGCGATGGCGATGGCGATCAGCTGAAACGCTGTCAAATATAGCTGTCATATCTGACAGCGTTTCACGTGATCGCCCTCGCCATCACCGGGATGTGCGGAGGTCTTAAGGGGATACCAGTGAAATTAATAGGCAGATTTAGCTTGGACGAACTATACTGACATTGTTATGAATAAACTATCATAAGGGCTGGTTTCACGGATTACTAATTGACTAATTAAATTTTTGACAGTTGTTTATCTCGCATTTCGCTAGCATACATTTAATTAAATATTTGCAAGCAAGTGAGTTAAACATCAATTTTTTTAATTTATCAATTAGGCATCCTTAAAACCGGCCCTAAGGTATTAATTATTATGTAATTCTAGTGTTGTTGATGTCCTTCCTGCCTTATATAAAGCTTATCGCTTGGAGCTTTAATACCAATAGTGTAATATCGCGTGTTGCTCTGGCATCGTTCCAGTCGTTTCAATTTTATCCCTCGAGACCGTCTCTGTAAACATCCCTAAATGATAAACGAATAATTTAACGCCCCGGGATTCACGAAAAATTGTGCATCTATTTTCTCGATCACGGCTCGTGAAGTCGTTCATTTATCGTTTTACGACACAGTTTAAATTGATTTTCCTTGTAATTCTCACCCTAAAACTATTATTTGTAACCTCTGTTGATTAAGTTCTGCTTTAGTAGGTAGTATGTAATAATACAGTTAAATAGTTTGTAAATACACAGTTTTTTGGGCTCTTACACCCGTTTTCACTAAACCTAGGCGACGCCTAAATCGGATGCCTAAATATGAAGGAGTTACCTAGAGCAAAAAAACGTTTCACCAACCTTTAGGCGATGACTACGACGTTAGGCAAAAATTTTTGTTATGGAATTGCCTAGACTAGGCGTTACTTAGTTAGGTGACTCCTTGATCGTCGTTAGTGAAAATGGGTGTTAGGGTCCTATTAATAATCCTAGCGTAGCGTTGGACTAGTTGATCCGTGTTTTGTCTCTTGCATTGACATGCAATTGTCAACTCGAACAAATGTGACAAATACTCCAGCGTTGCGCCAGGATTATTAATAACACCCTATGGGTGTTATTAATAATCCTGGCGTAGCGTTGGACTAGTTAATCCGTGTTTCGTCTCTTGCATTGACATGCAATTGTCAACTCGAACAAATGTGACAAATACTCCAGCGTTGCGCCAGGATTATTAATAACACCCTATGGGTGTTATTAATAATCCTGGCGTAGCGTTGGACTAGTTAATCCGTGTTTTGTCTCTTGCATTGACATGCAATTGTCAACTCGAGCAAATGTGACAAAACACGGATTAACTAGTCCAACGCTACGCCAGGATTATTAATAACACCTTATAAGTATAAACGTTTCTAAGTTTGGGGCCTACTGCAGGGCTACCACGAGCTCCATATGGTTATGGCTATGGCTGTCAAATTGTGGATAGGCTGACCCACACATTTATTTTCTTCTTCGGTTTGAATGCGTTGACACTGTTGACACAATTTTGACAGCCATAACCCATACTATATGATGCTCATGGTAGGCCAGCTGAAGAGACTGCCTTTTTTTTATCACACGATTGCATCGCGTCAATTACATCATAGATATAAAACGTGCGAAGTCAATTCTTGGAATGTGGATGCATTCCCAAAATAGACTGAGAAGAAGTTTCTACGGAAAGTTGCCAAAAAAGACAATGAAATTAATTAACCAATTAATTAAGTAATTAATTTGTTGTTAAAATAAGTTAAGCAAAATTTAGGCGTTCTATGGCTCTTATAACTAAGATAGTGTTATCAAACAATTCGTCGACAACAGATAGGCATCTTTAGTTACCAGAAATGTATTATTAACGTTCCGAGAAGCGTGCCGGCTTGATTATTGAAGCAATAAAACTATATACCTAACGGCAGTTACTGCTTGTGCTTATTAAGTTTTCAACAAGTTTATTAACCCGAATAGGGATGCAATGGATTTTACATTAAAACAACATACGAAACAAACTACACTTGCGAGCTTTAAACTGGAATCGCTTCATTGAGCCACATTTTTACAATATCTGTGCAATTTATTAGTGATTGTGGTATTTCAGTTCAAAGGTAATTTAAGCTATCAAACCTGACCGGTGTCCCACGTCCAACAGCACAGAGAAGTTCGAAGGAGGGCTGTGAGCGCGTGGATATTCAAACGATAGCTCAAATGCACCACATGACACTACACCTGACTGCTACACCTGATGGTAAGTGAGGATGCAGCCTCAGATGCTTAGCCATAATCCACCTGTTCACTTTTGTCTTTAAAATTCCTAAATTGAAACGTTCCGGAAATACTGACCTTTGACCTATTGCAATAATTCCTTCTATGTATAGGAAATTTAAATAATTTTAAATCTTTCTTCTAGATATCACTTGAAAGCTAATTTTGTTAGCTTCTTTCAAATGATATAGGTACCACAATTCATAGTTGACTAGATAGAAATTGTGTAAAATGTAGTCTTGAACAACCTGCCATGAAACGATTTCAGTTTAAAGCTCGGAAGTGTAGTATCTAGTTAGTAGCTTTTGCTGAAAAAAGTTTTTTTTCAACGTTACATGCTGACTGCGTTTGACAAATTCGATCTTGTTATTACATCCATGCAGTACATTTTTTGTATATTATTTTTCTTTGATAGCTATCATCATCATCTTCAACCAATATCAGTCCACTGCTGGACGTAAGGTCTCTTCCAAGTCGCGCCACTGAGCCTAGTCTCCGGCTCTTCTCCTCCAGCGCTTGCCAGCTAAATTTCGAAGGCCTGACCTTGCTAGGGGCGTCCTACACTACGCTTACCTAATCGCGGTGTACAATCTAGTATTCGTTTGCTCCAACGATTGTCTGTTCTACGGCAAACATGACCGGTCCACTGCCACTTCAGCTTAATAGTCCTTTGAGCTATGTGGACTACCTTGGTTCTCTGTCGGATAACCTCGTTCCAGATTTTATACTTCAGAGAGACTCCGCGCATAGCCCTCTCCATAGCGCGCTGAGCGGCTTTCAATTTGTGAACCGATCCTACTGTTAGTGTCCATGTTTTGGCAGCATAAGTGATTACAGGTATAACGCACTAGTTAAAGACTTTCGTCCTCAGACATTGCGGGATCGCTGACGAGAAGACCTGACAGAGTTTCCAAGCAGCAGTTTCGCAGCGTAGCCCTAGCTGTATTCTCCGGTTTAGCTCTCTCTCAAAGTTGTGTCTACCTAACCACAAGGTTAGCCCGAGGTTGACATACTCCTGCACAATTTTGAGAAGCGATCATTGAACAAGATTGTCATTTTATCTAAGTTCTTGCCCAGGCCGACCCGTCGCGTCGTGAGGCAGCAGTTAGGCTGTTCAGCATCTGTTGCAGGTCCTGCAACGATTCTGCTAATATGACGATATCATCAACTTTTCTTAAGCGTGAGATGTATTCGCCGTTGATATTGATGCCCATTCCAGTCCAACTCAGCGTATTAAAAAAAATCATCGCGCGCTTGTGAATTTGAGTTTTTTAAATTTTATAACTATAGGTACATAGAGATAATCGTGCTTCCTGAAAATGTATAAGGGAGGCCTATGTCCAGCAGTGGACTACCCAGGCTTATGAGGATGATGATACATGGAACACTAACTGGCTGAGTATACAATACACCGTTGCACCCACATTCAGTATCACATTTAGTAATACCCATATTCATTAATCCAGACTGGAGACTGGACTTGAAGTGCCCCTTTTTCAGAAAAATCGACTACAGTTTTCAAGCTGGTATGTAATGTGTATGTTTACCACACTGTTGGTTTATTGTGTGAAATCCATTGCCACAAAATAACGATAGAGTGTGCGGTCGCCGATAGCGTCGTGCCTTCGTCGCCGGCCGCATAAATCTAGCTTTGATACGTTTTGGTAAGAAGCCAACAGTGCATCGCCAGCCACCACTCGACCTGTGCATTGCATTATAACATTTTCCTTTATTGAAACACTATTTTTCTACCCATTTCGTGAAACCAGATAGAACATGTTAGATTTTTTATCTACCTAGTCTTAAATATTTCATTTGACCCTTTTTCCCTAAGTAGGTAGGTACTTCGAGATAAGTAAATACAAACAAGCAGTAGGTAGTACCTACTACTATTACCTAGGTACCTACTAACGTACCTAGGTTATACCTGTGCTGCTTAAAATCTCATCCTCACATGCATAAATAAGAATGAAACGAAGCGAATATTCAGCTTACAACCAAACGTCTTTTACTAGGAACACTGCTTAGCAATTTTTACTTGTACTATAGCCAGTTTTATGGAATCAGCGCCTTTTGGCTTACAATACCAACATATAACATTTTGAACCTTGCTTAAATTTTTAAGACAGCTGGGCATGAAAGATAGGCCTTCAATAATATGAAACTTAATAAATTGCTCTGACGGCACGTAGCATTATTTGAACTTTACTCGGTTCGTGTTATTACTATGGTAAAATTATCTGTGGGGTGATTACGTAACTTTTGACGCAGTCAAAACCTTGACGCACCTGTCAGTTTTGACATTATTCTGAGCTTCGATTGCATTAAAAAGCGAATTGAAACAAAACTTATCTTTGACAAGGCAAACAAGACTGAATGCCGACGTATTAAGAGCCCGCGCACACAGAGGGCGGTCAGGAGTTCTGAGTTCCGAGTTCCGCGTTCGCCGTTCATTACAATGTACTGAGTCTATAACTACAACGCACACAGCGGGCAGTCTGACCGCGGCGGTCAAAGCGGAACGACGCGTTCTAAGAGTTCTTTTCCCGCCGAGACAAGGAACGCCTGAACGCTGCGATGTCTGAGGAACCTGGTAATGCATCTAATCAAGAAAATAAGGTGTTTTACGTCCTTTCACCACAATCAACTCCAACAATTCAAACAGCTAGTACACCGCAGCCACAGTTGACTGGAAACCTAAGAGAATATTACGAACACATTTTCTCCAGTTAGTATTTTGTTTTTCGATTGCAGGTTTTATGATGTTATACACTTCATTAAAACTATTAATCGACATTCGAAAATAAACAAAAATATTACTAAATTCGCCTTGTTCTTATCGCGTTGTGTGTAGCTGCTAAGCTCCACAATAACAATAGTTCTTCATCTGATGATGAACTTTCTAGTGACATGTTTTGCACGTCCAAAGACCCAAATGAAACAAGAACGCGAGAATTTGAACGCCGCTTGTGTGCGTTGGAACTCTTGAGCGGTCAACGGTCACTAGAACGCAGAACTCTGACCGCTCTCTGTGTGTTCACGCTCTAAACATGAGATAAGTAGCGAATAGAAACTTCGCTTTGTATAACTAGTACGGCAGCAGACAGATAATGGTCGAAAAATTATGGCAACAAGATCATTATGATCTCTGTTCCTTGTTAGTATTATTTATTTTTTAGTAACAAACTTTTGATTGCAACCAGAATTACACAATCGCCCAGCTGCTCTCCCCGAATTCCAGCATAAATTTGTCTGCAACCACCATCTCACCGAAGCGCAACTGGATAAGCTTGAGCGCCTCCAAAACTTCTCCATTAGGTTCATATTTGGCTTACGCAAATATGACCATGTTTCCGATTTTCGTAATAAGCTTAAGTGGTTGCCTATTCGTTTTCGCAGGAATACTCATCACCTCTGCCTCTTGTACAGTATCTTATTTAATCCCTCCACCCCCCCTTATCTAAAAGAACGCTTTGAATACCTACATCTCGCCAACTCTCGTACCTTACGATCTTCTAAAACCCTACAACTTAGTACTCCTGTCCACTCTTCTTCTTTCTATAAGCACTCTTTCACTGTACAAGCTACCCGCCTTTGGAACTCTCTTCCTGTTGATATTCGAAAAGCGAAATCCCTTCCCATCTTCAAAAAGCTTTTGCACAGCCACTATTCAGTTGAATTAGGAGGTTCATTATGATTTATCTATGTTATCAGTATAATTGTGTATGTTTATATTATTGTTGCTATCTATGTATTCATGTTTATAAACTATAGGTATATGTACTGTGTATGTATATGTATAGGTATAATATGTAATGTTTCTATAGGTCCTACATAAATATATCATAATTTCTCATAATAATATATAGTGTAGAAGCCCTTATGGCACCGCCTTCTCGTTATTCAAATCCTGTCCATCCAAAGGTTGTCTGGAAGAGATCGCTCATAGCGATAAGACCGCCCATTGTGCTTCGCTATAGTTTTAGTTTTTCGCTATGTGTATGTTCCTATTCTTGTGGTGTACAATAAAGTGTTATCTATCTATCTATCTATCTATCGTAATTTCAGCTGACTCACATGTTCATTCGATATTCATATTAAACAAATCCGATTGTAACAAAGATTTATCTTGTGCAATAGAGGCATTGTATCCGTGCTCCATTTGTGCGCACTCATACTTTTGTGTACTCATATAAAGTAGCTTTACGCCGAGCTGATATCATGATATGTATTATGGTGATAGCTAAGCTGTACACTAATTTAATAGTACATTGTTACCTGAGTGTTGAAAGTCACGTTTTTTGAGTCCCGAGACGGGTTTGGCGCCAGAGCGTTAGCGAGGGCGCCAATGGAGCTGGAGGGACTTAAAAGACTTTCACCCGAGGTAAACACTGTGCTTTTCATTACGAATACAAGGAAAGTAAAAATAAAAACATGAAAGAAAAATTTGTGAAAATGAAGATTGAATTGCCGCCTTCCCGGTTTTTTTTTCTTTTTCTCTGGCGGGCCTTCGGCTTCGGCTCGCCAGCATTATTCAGTCATTATTTTCATTCTCATAATTTAAAAAATGGTAAATGTCAAATCTATGTTATTTTAAATAAATAGTTGAAGCTATATATTAATTAAGTAATTTAGAAGATATATTATTTATTTAATACTATCTTTATGTTATTTAAATTTAAATTTTACATTGCGCTATTTAAACTTCTTACTGTTGTAATGGGTTTCCAACCTACTTGCTGAATAAAAAGTTGGAATTTGGTTCAACGACCTCCTTGCAGTTAGAAAGACTTTAGAAAGTTGGAACATGGTTGAATAAAATAGAACTTGTTTTTTTTATAATTTGACAGCTGTCAGTAGAAAGCGATTCTCCCTAGGGCTGAAAGTTTTACTTTCAATTAGGCCCCTCAGGCAACTTCAGACCTACTTTCAGAGTATGAGTAATGAAAATAGATATTTAAACTTCTTTATTGTACCTTACAAACTAACAAAAACATAATTTAACACACAATTTGTTATTCAATCTATGGTTCACAATAAATATTAACCATGCTTTTTACAAACTAAATTGTTGTCTGTAATAGTACGTTCACACGCACGCGTTCAACTCGACATTCAACGTGCACATTCACATTCACGCGCGTGTAAACGGTACGCCCGAGCCCGTAAACGCGCCTGTGAACGTGAATGCCGCGAACTGGGCGAGTGCATGCTGCCACGACGGGCGGCGTGCGAGTGAACAGCTTGAATTTTCGCCGGCCCGGGACGGGCTGCATGCCGCGCAGCCCGCCAGGCGGCCCGCCGGGCTGCACCGCGTGCATGTGAACATAGCATTAAGGGTCAGTTCACACCGAGACGCGACGCGGCGCGACGCTGCGCGCACATTTTTCATAGAGCGACTCAGAATATACTTTATTCACTACACGAAAAGATACACATTACATTGTGAGAATTCAGATTACGTTGCACCACGCAGCACTGCGCCTCGAGGCTTTTGAGTATCGTCGCGTCGCGTCGCGTCTCGGTATGAATTGACCCTTAGATGAATGTTGCTGTCTCATCATCATCTACATCAGCCTGAAGTAGTCTACTGCTAAACCATCATTTATGACATTATAAAAATCTTTGTGGTTTCCTTAAGTGTAGTAAACACTATAAAATTAATAAAAAACATCATTTATGAGTTGACAAATGTGTGAAGAGCGAAATGTTTGAATCTTCTCCGTCCACCGACTTCCCGCGTCTTCACACAATATGGTATTAAACCTATTATAGCTAAGAATCGACCTTGCAACTAACAAACAGACTGTATGATATTGGGTAGACACGTATAACAACAGATAAATCTCGAAGGCATGATTATTATTAATAAGTAGAGCATGTTGTTCAATTCGTTAAGATATCGCTCTAAGCTCTCTACTATTCCGAACCAACCATTTCTATAGTATAGATAGAGAACAATTATAGTATAGATAGAATACAGATAGATAGTTTTTACCTAAGTGTTTGATGTGTCCTGTCCATTATGGATATACAACTTTTATGTATTTTGTACACAACTGTTCAACTAAAGAATTATTTCCGACCTAAATACTCAATACAATGCTATATCCGGATTCTACGGTGTTAATTAACGCTCTAAAACCCTGCTCGTTAGGTTAGCAATTAGAGAGTTAACTTTCTCGAAAAAGATGAGAAGTTTGACCTAGCCGACGAGAACTCACTTTCTGGTTTCGCATCGCACTGGGGCGCGAAGAAGCTAAATAATCCGGGCAAAGCATGACTGGATTTGCGCATACACTTGACTTCTCTGTTTTGCAAGTACCTTGCTTGCGCCATGTTTTCTTAGCATATGGTTCATTTCAAACTCAGTAGGGCGGGCGGCCTCGCTAATCACTTCGCTTCCGTCGGTGGTCGGCGACGGAACCACCTAATTTTTGTTTGTTTTTGATAAAACAAACAAAGACAAATAAGCTGAATCGTTAATTAAAAGTCTGTTTAAACTGTGCTTCCTTTTGCTATACGCTCGTGCATTTCTCGGATGTAAAGCCATTTCCGTTGTTTATGAAAACATTACGCAATACAAGAAGCTGCTGCGTAACCTAGGTCGTGGTTTGATTTATTATCTACAGTAAGTATGAAATAATGGCTTTTGCGTTTGACCTGAAAAAGTTTCAAAAGCATCTCAACCCGATTAAGTGAGGAAGGTTTCTAGTGACTGATGAACACAGCGGAAATTCAGGAGTGAAGCTTTGACAGACGTACGAGGCCGAGGTGGTTTCGAAGAATTTATGAGCTCTTCGCACGTTATCTACGGAACCTTATTTTCCAGAAACGTGTCGTTTACCGTGCTACCCGAAATGAAGCAGCGGTCCTTGAATGGTGATGCAATTTGTTCTAGAGGTATTAAAAAAGTAAATTCTTTTCGGGAACGTTTTGATTACGTTTACTGTCGGCAAGTGAGTTTTTTTCCCTTTTTAGGGTTCCGTAGCCAAATGGCAAAAACGGAACCCATAGATGTCATGTCTGTCTGTCAGTCCGTCCGTATGTCACTGCCATTTTTCTCCGAAAATGTATGAGCTAGTATGATGAAACTTGGCGAGTAGATGTACTCGGTGAACCGCATTAAGATTTTTATACAAAATTAGAAAATACTTGAAACTGAAACACAAAAATTTATTTTTCATCAAACCCATACGTGTGGGGTATCTGTGCATAGGTCTTTAAAAATGATGTTGAGGTTTCTAATATCGTTTTTATTTAAACTGAATAGTTTGCGCAAGAGAAACTTCCAAAGTGGTAAAAAGTTGGTCTCCCCCCTCTAACTTCCAAAATAAGAGAATGATAAAACTAAAAAAATATATTATGCAAACTTCCAACGATATTTGGTTTGAACGAGATCTAGTCTGTAGTTTTTTTTTTATACGTAATGAATAGTAAACCGCAATTTACCTTTCGACGAACTACAAGAACTTTTATTATTTGTTACTTGTTGCTACGGAACCCTTCATGGGCGAGTCCGACTCGCACTTGGCCGTTTTTTTTATATTTGTGTTTAGTTTTATGCTTCTATTAAACACTTAGAATTTTTTATTACAAAATATGAGAGAGGAAAAGTACCGATATACACTCTTTTGCTATGATTGTATAATTAAGCTTTTCAAAGTACCTTTTTGAGGAGAAAAGATGTCCGAATTTACCGTCTATATTTGTAGAATATCATGTAGGTTTGACAGAAGGCAGACATATAACATTAGTCACGTTGATAAGTCGTATACCAATCTATCCGATGATAAATAGCCCGTTATTCGGTGAGATGGATACGGCCCGAGATCGGAATGATTATCGAGTAGTTCGCGGTTCGTTGATCACAGCACAAAATTAATTTAGGTACGGAGGGTGCCCGAACCCGTGCAAATGATGTAAGCTTGTTAAAGCTACATACCTACTCTACGACTAGCTGAAAAATTGAACAGAATTGTTATTAATCGTGGCCCTGCAACATCCACCTCATTATTAGATCCCTCTTCGTCATGCCCTTATCCCACAATACATACGGCGGGTGCTTTATTTCCGAAGACAGCGGACGCACTACTACTAATGTGCCTAGTTAAAAGCAATGTTGTGTAGATTTTAGTGATTAGCACTACACGCACTGACATAAGAACAAATTGCTGTTTTGCTGTGATTATGTTTCGTGAACCTCAAAACTCACCAACTGGTAGAACTGACTTTTTTTTTATCTATTCTCATTCCTTGAATGCTCCGAGAATAGTATATCTACTAAAGTCGTATGTATAAGTAGAGTGCGACGCAATTTTAGAACAATGAGGTGGGAAATTGCTTCGACCATAACTGCGTAGATATAGGTAGCTACATAGTTTCTGAGCGGTAAACCGCTGGATGCGCTGTCTGCGCTCTGCGGTGGGTATTCCTCAGAATATTGGTCTGTGGGTAACCTACCAATAACTGCTTAGGAAACTGTATTGCATTTAACAGAGAACCGTTTTAGCTAAAATAAAAATACTAGGCGCAGTTTTCAATCTAACAGATTGGAAGCAATGTACAGATTTTTAGTAAATTCGTAGGAGTTCAGTTGTTCGAAATGCCATGCGCTTATAAATAACTAGTTACACTGTAAGCTGATTCGCCAGAGGCCCAGAGCCAATTCCCTTAGCACAACAGGTCCTAGAAATCCTACACTGGATGCTTTCGTCATCCCACTATCAGAAATCAGCTATTACATTGTCTTACATATAAGTGAGGCTCGTGAGTTATTTATTAGATGTGATTACGGATAGTCGTGCGGCTGATTTCAAGCAGAAAACTGGTTGACGGTGTCTGTCTACAGTTCCCAAAGTTATAAACACATCGACTCGTACTAAGTTTTTATCTCGTCGCTCTTTCGTTTTCGTCGGTCTTATTCAGGGGCCTTATTCTCGGGCCGATGATCGAGATCATTGTATAATTTAATTTTATTGCTTCCTTTCCAAGAGAGAATGGCAGATTTCCTTGAGTAATTCATCAATGACCTCATCGTAAAAGCCCTAATTCTGGGGCCGATCTCGATCATTTTGCCATTTTATTTTATTGCGTCTTTTCACTACCCCGCACTTTTTCTACGTTTTCCGTATATCATAGCTGTCGAGGCTTCTCCGATGAGGTTGTCGATGAATTTTTCAAGAAAATCATCCATTCTCTCTTCGAAAAGAAGCAATAAAATAAAATTGCAAAATGATCCGAGATGAGCCGAGAATAAGGCCCAGGGGCCTAATTCTAGGGCCGACCGAGATTTTCAATGTCCCTTCAATACACATTGGCATTGCACAACCCCGCACTTTTTCTACGTTTTCCGTATATCATATCTGTCGAGGCTTCTACGATGAGGTCGTCGATGAATTTCTCAAGAAAATCATCCATTCTCTCTTCGAAAAGAAGCAATAATATAAATTTATTGCAAAATGATCCGAGATGAGCCGAGAATAAGGCCCCTGAAGGAGATAATGTATCAAATTACAATGAATAATAAATGAGCTTTTTTTGTCGGCTCAATAGCTGCCATGGCTAATGCATTTTGCGGCTATCTCTATTTAAACAACAAATAGGAAACGATTTGTGTTTTGAATCAATCCGACATGCTAATGTGGATCATTTTAATCCGGCTTATATGAACGACATAGTCATAATGGCGGAGTCACTGGAAGACTTAGGCTTGTGCCTAAGTCTTCCAGTGACTCCTCCACTATAATTCGAGTGCTCAGAGACCTCAATATTGTCTCCCAACAGGTGGGTCTCAACATGAACATGAGCAAGACAAAAATCATGTCTAATGCTCATGTCACATCACACCCGCGCCGGTACATGTTGGGAGCGATATCATCGAAGTTGTGGACCACTATGTTTATTTGGGTCAAACGATCCAATTAGGTAGAGCCAACTTCGACAAAGAGGTCAGCCGACGAATCCAACTCGGATGGGCAGCGTTCGGGAAACTGCGTCACATCTTCTCGTCGCAGATACCACAGAGCCTCAAGACAAAAGTCTTTGATCAGTGCGTGTTGCCAGTGATGACATACGGAACTGAGACGTGGTCGCTAACTATAGGCCTCGTGCACAAGCTCAAAGTCGCGCAACGAGCTATGGAGAGAGCTATGCTGGGAGTTTCACTACGTGATAGAATCAGAAATGAGGATATCCGTAGAAGAACCAAGGTCACCGACATAGCTCGTAGAGTTAGTAAGTTGAAGTGGCAATGGGCAGGCCATATAGCTCGAAGAACCGACAACCGTTGGGGAATAAAGGTTCTCGAATGGCGACCACGAACCGGAAGACGAAGCGTTGGGCGCCCACCCACCAGATGGACCGACGACATTGTTAAGATCGCGGGAAGTCGATGGATGGAAAGGGCTCAGAATCGTTCTTCCTGGAAACGAGTAGGGGAGACCTATGTCCAGCAGTGGACTTCTTCAGGCTGATAATGATGATGATGATATGAACGTACGTTGCTTAAATTAGAACAGTTCGAAAACCATGGAATTGCATCCGAATCGCCCGAAGTACCCTTCAACTTTGTTTGATGAATACTGTTGTGGACTGTATTTGAGTATTTGTACATGTTATGGGTAGTGACTCATTTGTTTTTTAAATTCGTGGTGGTGAGTAGGAAAAAAGCGTGGCATTGGTGGCCGTAAAGCCTTGCGCACATCCAAGTGACTTACGATGGCGATCAATGAAACGCGTTCAAATATGACAACGATATTTGACAGCGTTTCACTGATCGCCATCGCCATCGCCTAGGATGTGCGTAGGCCTTCACCCGTTTAGACGCTCATAAGAATTAAATGGTAGGTATCTATACAATTATAGGTAACCATCGTTTAAGCTAGTGTTCTCCGTTGCCATTTTCATCAGAAAAACGCAAGATATTCCATTTATTCCTGTTAGATCGTAGATTTTCTCGCAACTCTTTATCTCATTTAACATTTATTTACGGCGTATTCAATTTAAATACCGCTCCTTTCACGTTTTATCGCTGCATCAGGGTCGGACCATGACTCGGCTCGTTTTATTTATTTGTCAGTTTAGTTCTTATTCTTGCCCTCTCTGGCCGTTATGAATCTGTTTTTTCTTTCTTTAAAAATAAACATTAGCAATTTTCAATAAGCAGACTGACGATTTGAATAGGAAATATGTTCGCATTCAAAGATAAGCTAGTTTAACCAACGACATTACGTACAATGCTCAAAGAAGAAAGATTAAAAATTTACGTACACAAATATCATCGCTGTCTTTTCCGTGCGCCTAGCCAGCTGGTAGTATAATTAAAACTAAAAACTTGTATTATGGCGAAAGCGCGATAAGAATGTAAAGAGAGCCAAGTGTTCGGTGTCGTAGGTACGTGTCTGGAGTTGTCAATGTAAAGCTTGTGTGAACCGCGAGATTTGCCTTCTTCTCTAATCTTTTAAACCTACATCTTATCTGCCAAATAGAGCAGATATTTTTTTGAAATTCTAAGATCTTTCAAAGAAGGACGCACTGTTATAGATCAGTTTATTGTCAGAAGCAGCATTGGTTTACGGGTTGTATTTAAAGGTTTCAAAAGAGCGGGCAACTTCTCATTTTATTTTTATGTAGATGATACTTTATACACAGGGCTAATTAAAACCTTGGCACGCGAGGGCAAGTGGTTTCCGACGAGACGAGGCAGAGTTATTTGCAGCTTATTTGCCCTTCCTCCTCATTATTTTACAGCCATGTGTTATTCTGATGTATAAGCTATATTATTGTAAAGTTTCATTAAAATCCATTCTGTAGTTTTTACTTGAACGAGTAACAAACATCCATCCATACATACTTACAAACTTTCGCGTTTATAATATTAATAGGAGTAGATTTCATTATCAGTATAGCAAATAGTTTATGAACTTAATATTGAAACTAAATGGATGGAATATATAGGCCGAATGCAACAGATATCCCAGCATTTGCGCGGAGCTTGCCCTCGAGGGGCAGTTACCTACAGAAAAGGAAAGTCACGAACTCATCGCGGGGCCATTCCAACTCCCAACAAAATAAATATATTTCGCTGATTCGAGACGAAATTTGCAAGTCTGCCAAGAATATTCGTACCAAATCGTTTTCCTATAATTGGAGTACCTACATGTGAAATTTGTATTCAGTGGCGCATCCAAGGCGGATGGAATTCCTCCATTTCGCGGGCCCTCCTGCATCATGCGTGCTTATTGGCGTCATTTATGTAGTCCTGCGTGTTGCCATACCTCGTCTGCGAGCTTTATTGGAGCTAGTAGGTATGTTAAGTAATCGGTATACAGCACCCGGCACTAACTGGGTACTAATTAGTGCCTAGTCTTAAATGGAGTTTAGTAATTAAACCATGTTTTTTTTCTACACTAGGTACACTACACTAAAGTGAAGTCAACAGACCTTTGCATCTTTTGAAGATGATTTATCTAGCGTCAGGGGCAACTGGTGTTCAATCATAATATGCCCCTTACACTACACTATTATCAACATAATGAAAGCCTAAAACTAATTTTTAAATGTAGGTTTTATTGGCTGTGCTAGGTTGAATAAATTAAAATCCTCATGAGATTTACTCAATAGGCATCGTCTTTTAAAGACAGAGCGGCTTGAACAACAAATTGTGCTCCTGGGCCTTGTAGAGCTTCGATAGTAATTTACAAACAAAACGGGCCAACAGAATTATTTGTCCCTCATGTAAAATACTTGGTTTTCTTTTACATTTACCGAATTCATGTGATAGTAAAGGCCTGCGCACACCTAGTTCGCATGCAGGCGGTAGCGATCAGTGAAACGCTAATTCGCAATATCGCTGTCACATCTCAAATCTGACAGCGATATTTGACGGCGTTTCATTGATCGCGTTCGCCAGCGAACTAGGTGAGCGCAGGCCTTAAATGATGTAGCATGAGCCTTCAGTTTTTAGTATTGGCTTTTGAAATAAATCTTATACCTTTAAACGAGAAAATCTTGTATATATATATATATATATATATAAATACTAGCAGTTGGTGCCCGAGCTTCGCTCGGTATTTTTTTTGGTAAACTGTTGTTGTGAATTATATTTAAATACGAATTACCTACTTACATAGTGATTAAATATTAATATTTTTCGATCTTACCGACATAATAATAAACACCACTAGTTTTGGAACTAAAGGACTACGTAAATACTCTGTAGACAAGTTCCAGAAGTTTTTTTTAAATAACCAGGTCTTATTTTTTATTATTATGTAGTATGTTAGTAAGATCGAAATATATGATTTCATCATTCTTATGTACGATATCAAAAAAATACCGAGCGAAGCTCGGTCACTTTCTGCTAGTAAGTTTTTACTAGAAAGATGGTGCCAGGTTCAGGTTCAGGTGCATTTCAGGAAAACAGGAAACGACTGTAATGTCTGTTGTATCTGCGTAATTACTGCTTTGCAGTTGGGTAAAGCGAGAGACGAATTATTTATTTGCCCAGACTTGGAGGCTTGCAAGCTTTATCAAGATGCTTACGCTGTGTCGGCGTCTTGACTTATTATTTCTTCTGTTATTAAACGTCGCACATAAAAAGCAGTTGCTTTTGAAAGTATTTTGTCAGGGGCGTCCAACCGATATCATTAGTGCTCGTTTCGCAAAACTGATAAAATATCAGCTTTGTTAAGAAGGTATTTCAGCGATTTCGGCGCGGTGGCGTCATTGAGTATCAGTCAGTCAGTCAGGACAAGTTCGTAAATACGTATAGACTCCTTGTTTTTATCATGGTTCATATTAGTTGAGAAGTTATTTAGCAACGAAATAATATTATTACAGACTGAAATGTGAAGCTCATTTCACGGTGACTGGCTCTTGCATTTTAAGACCATCCAAAAAAATGTTAAACAACCGTATCTTGATGCACTAGCTGGAGTATAAATTATATATTATGCATATTATGAGGCATGAGTCCTTATTGGCCCTCGGAAGGCAAAATCAAAAAAGGTTGGTATATAATGGAAAAATATTGCTAAAAGTCACGGGCTCAGTTTTGATTAAAATTGTAAGTGCATTTAAATAACAGAAAAATAAATTATTAAAAAAAAAATAGTGAGAATAAATTACATAAGTACTTTGATCGTCTGTCTGATAACAAGGCACAGATCAGAAATAGCTTGAGTGCTGTATATGTACAAATATTCTATTTGGGGAATCTACGATACATTCGGGAAAACAAAGTCACACTACATGCACGGAATTGTAGGAAAAACTTGCTTAAAGTAAATTTTAGCTATAGATGAAAAAAATGCTATTACGAGTGTGATAATCGAGAAACATACGATCTACATCCGATGGCATGGGCGTAGAACAATATTAAAGAGTGCAGTAAACCGCCTTATCTCACCCGCTTGTTTAGATAGACGCCACGGCGCGGCGTCTTCCCTAAATGCATTTTAAAGAAGCTTACAGATAAGATTTTATGTTCAAAATAATGTTCTTAGAATACCACATAAAGAGGCTATACACATATATATGCAATGAACTTTCTACGTGTTCATATACCGACGATATAACAGCTACTTGTGTGAACTTTTATGAAATGAATATGGACTAGGAATGGCACGGTTAACAACACCTCAGTTCGCTAAGGTACATTACAGGTAAACTTACGACGTAAGTAAGTAATGGAAACAAGAAATATGAGAGGTTTGGTTTTACATAGTGTTGAAATCGTCAAATCCCATTTAAAATTCAAACGAAAGTGGATTATTGTGCGTTGCCAAGTCGGCAGGATTGCGGAGGTCATACCAGCTGAATCTTCCGTCACCTCAGCGGGACAGGTCCACTTTGCTCCGTTGACCTATATCCGCTTTGGCACCGCTCACAATCGCCGCTTCAACTTAATTGTCTCGACACTTTGGCCTCCCTAACGATTGTGCCGCAATCGGCCGATGTAAAGGGTCGTTCCGCTCCCGTGCCGGCGACGTCGGCTGCAAATCGCGCGCTCGCCTTCCGCAGTGGAGATGACGCTCACTATGTAAATCAAAGCTTTGTCGCAATTCGTTCGGACATTTGTTAGTGTCTCATTTTTCCGTAATATTCTGTTCTACATAATGGTAGTGCGGTTCGAATGGAAAAAAATACGATACATTGTGAGAATGCCACGTAGCGGAAATAAATTATAATGAAAATAGGGGATTACAATTTGCCTTTATGAAGGCGTCGTCGAATAGCATTACTCGGGCTGGCGTACCATAGCGAGTGGCGCGCCACGGGCCATGACGCGACGCCATGCCACCACCAACTTGATTAAAAATTCTATTAGTTGAAAAGCTCAGACATCCTTACATTGGATGACGCTAGTTATCGTGCATGCGGTTTACGACTCTAATTAGATTGGAGTGGATAGACCCCCCAGCTAATTTTTGGGGCCACTGCTGCAAGCGAAGAAACCACAGCATGAACTCTAAAGATATAGAACTCTATATGCATGGGTGTTATATTGTATTCTAAGTATGTATGTATTTAAAATACAGTGTTTAAGCATTAATCAGCTATCTGGTTCCCATAGTACAAGCTCTGCTTAATTTGGGTCTAGATAGTGTTGTGTGGATTATCCATATTATTTATTTATTTATATATTATACAGTGCCGCACTATGACTTAGCATAATGGATCCCAATAAGATTTTTTGAATAAAATGCATTACGATGCATGGATAAAATGCATTGTTGTGTTGAATGTAATATATTCAACTAAAAACGTAAGTATTACTTATTAGGTAGTAAGTTCCAAAGTAACGATTTTTGCTACTATTTTTGGTACTATTTTTGTTGAAAAAGTAAGAGGACCAAAACACCTGCGCCATAAATGTATCAATGGAGTAAGCCGCTTAAAAGCTCCCTCTCGTTATACAATTTGAACGGCACAGCAACAGTATAATCGAATTGGGCGAGGCATTGACACCTTGTGAGATTGAATTGTCTATATCCCAGTTGGTTTGTTCTTTACTTTGAAATTTAATTGAAAGTGTATAAAATATCTACTCTACCTTTAGATTTTTTAAAATGTACGTGGTGTAAATGTAGTGGCGATCTGGGTCGTCCCAAAGCGCGATGGGTCAACGACATCGTAAAGGTCGTAGCCAGGAAATACCTGGATAAGAGACGCATGCACTTTGACAAAGGAAGCTGGCTGAAAATCAAGGAGGCCTATACTCAGCATTGGATGATACCGGGCTGAGATAATGTTGCTGATGATGATACTGATGATAATAGGTATTGTCTAAAATTGAGCTTAATCGTAACAAATCAATATTTATTTACATACGTAGCGCGGCCATCCGAGGCTTTGCCCTGTTCCCGTTACGTCCCGTTCCCGTTACCTTTTCGGGATAAAAAGTAAACAAACGTTTCAGAGATAGCCACCATATCTTGTACCTAGAGGTGGACAGATTTACGGAGTCTAGCGGTATCTCTGCTATCGATGCATCTCGCCCAGGTCAGGTTATACAATTTCTATTCTATTTTTATTTTATTTTGCGACACGCGAATAAAATAAATCGGCTTTGAGTCCAAATGGATAGAGTGGGTTTGATTTGTGCCCCTTTTCCTTTCTTTCACATGGTTTGTTTTTATAGTACTCACTTTTTCTTCTTATCGTATCAATGGTTCTTTCAAACCAGTGTGGTGAAAGGATTTCAAGTGTGCCTCAGAGAGGCTAATTACTCACTGATGGAATAAGCATACCTGATGTTACGTGGTAAACATTGCCTATAACAAAGCATTGCCTCATAGGTCACGCACGTGTGCTATGATGCACTTCAATGCGTCTATAAACTTAGGGCATACAAGTGCAAAGCCTCATGTGCCTGCTATTTCTATGACAAGAACTTTCCCTTTACAAACAAACAGACTGGAATTGAACCCACGACCGAAGGATCGGAAGGTGGGGCCGCTACTACTAGACCACCAGTATCCGACCGAGAAATGCTAAATCATAACGCTTTAATTTAAACGTGTATTTGAAAGCCAATTGGATGGTAAATGTGCTGTGCAAGCCTATTCCATGTTATATCTTGTAGGTACCTATCTATCTTCCGGTCACTATAAAATCCCGTAGGCAATGAGTTGCGGCTGACGTTTTTTAAATCATCTACAATAGATGCAAAGGTTTTTACTGAAAACCAAGTTTATTCACTAAAAAAAACGTAAGTTAATAGGTATGTCGAGCAACAAGCATATCGTCGTTGTGGTGCGAGAAGTAACTAAGTGCAAAAAGCTAGTTTCGAGATAATCGCGTTTTAAAGTTTTTTTGTTCTTATAATGAGTGTAACTTATCAACACTTATAGTTACAAAAGAGGTTTCTTCATATAAAATATAGATAATTTTACCTTACACACTAACTTACAACAAATTAATGTAAGTAATTATATGGTTACTGAGATACATATCAAAAAGTAAGTTAATTAATTCTGGCATACACATTAACGTAATACCTTGATTAAATATTACTTATTAAGATCTGTTGATGACTCTTACCGGACAACAGAATTTCATTTAATTCAATAGCTTTTTACCTGCAAGAAATCACTAAGTGACTTTAGTGAGCAGTGCAACCCCAAGACTTGAAGAATATTGTAAGTAAATTGATTGAATTAAACTACTTAAGAACCCTTAGGTGATTTTTGTAGACAGATTTTTGCCTCTACGGGTAGTTATGCACTTCTGACATTCTTGTATTACCTACAATTTTAGTAAAATCTACTCTTTTACATTCTGAGAAGGTACATAATGGGTTTCAAAACACTTTGGCATCAATAAATCATTTTGGCAAAAAATGTCACTTAGTGACTTCTCGCACCACAACGACGATATTTTGTAATAAGCTTCGTTCAAACAGTCAATCCCGAATCGAGTTTACTTGTTGCGGTATTAAACCGACGACCGATGCCATCTGCATAATGCGGTCGTCACAATATTGTTATAGATTCACATATACACGCACGTAGGTATGGCTTGTTTACTGAAAACGAATTTAAAGCTCAATCAATTTGCTGAAAAAAGCGGCCAAGTGCGAGTCGGACACGCTCATGAAGGGTTCCGTAGCAATAAGTTATAATATAGAAGTTCTAGTAGTTCGGCGAAAGGTAAATTGCGGTTTACGATTTATGACGTATAAAAAAAAACTACTGTAGTCAGTAATTTCCAACGATATTTGGTTTGAACGAGATCTAGTGATCTCGTTCAAACCAAATATCGTTGGAAATTTGTATAGTAATGTACATCATATATTTTTTTTTGTTTTATCATTCTCTTATTTTAGAAGTTAGAGGGGGGGGGGGGGGGACCAAAATTTTTACCACTTTGAAAGTGTCTCTCATGCAAACTATTTAGTTTAGAAATAAACAATATTAGAAACCTCAACATCATTTTGAAGACCTATTCATAGATACCCCACGTATGAGTTTGATGAAAAAAAAAATAAGTTTCAGTTTCCAGTATATGTATGTTAAAAAAAAATGGGGGGTCCCCCCATTTTTTTTTTTCTACTATTTAGTAAAAATCTTAATGCTTTTCTTAGAATACATCTACTCGCCAAGTTTCATCAATCTAGCTCTTATAGTTTTGGAAAAAAATGGCTTATGACATACAGACAGACAGACAGACAGACATGATGAATCAATAAGGGTTCCGTTTTTGCCATTTGGCTACGGAACCCTAAAAATAAACTGATGAAATTGCTGTACTGGCCAAATACATGCAAACCAACGGCCGGCAATAGTTGTATGAAAATCCATTACTTTCATGGACCTACTTTCGTGTTAAGCGGTCGGATAAAGAAAGAAAGAAAATATATTTATTTGACATATAAGTGTGTGTAATAAAACACACAGGATAAGATATAATAGCAAACTCATATCTGTCGCGTAGTTTAAAAACGATACGATCGAATGGACTTCGAAACATGGCAACCAACTTATCAATGTTCTAATGTATTGTAGTTGTTTGTAATAAGGGTGTGTTCTTTATGAAAAGTGTAGGTACACTAACAAAGGATTTTTTGTTTTGAAACCTTGTAGGGTTGTAGTTTAGAAGTTTGTATGGTAAAAGCTTAACGCGAACGAAGTCTTGCGGGATTGCATTAGTATATTATATTTGTAACTATATATATTTGGAACAAGATCCCCCAAATTAATTTGGAGCTGAATTTGTTTAAACTAATTGGAATTGCACTGACCCAATTCCGTAAATTGGCTTAATCGTATCAGGGTTGGCTCATCTCCACCATTACCAAAGAATATGATCAAAGAAAGAAATAATAGTATATACTAACTAGAAGCGGCGTCAAGTTTGACAAGAAAAGAAATACATTTCTAAAAAAAAAAACGGTATAAAGGTGGAAACGCATTTCTGTTATTTTGGGAAGCAGCTTAGGTACAAAATTTTTATTGTTTTGTAATTTCGGTGGTATATTAACCAACATTACACGAGGTCTTGCACAAAGTATGCGCATGAAAGAACAATCATCATGAAATTTATACAATCTAATCGTAACTTATATTTTTACTAAGTACTTACCATAAACTTAAACATAATCTAAAAAATGGAAATTATGTCTAACCTCTAATAGTTGTTTAAATGTCTGATAGAGTCTACGCAAGATACCTTTGCGCGTGACCTTAGCCCATTGCGTGACAGATTGCGGAAAATGTCTGATATTTTTATTATTTCAGTTTTTTAAAAGAAACATACAAAATAACGGTAAAAACCAAGCCATAGTTCGTTGCCTGTTCGTATTTTGGTCGTGTGGAAATGGCGTCATGTCTGTCTGTCTGTCTGTCCGTTAGTCCGTAGTCACAGCAACTTTTTCCGAAACTGTAAGTGCTATACTGATGAAACTTGGTAAGTAGATGTATTCTGTAAACCGCGTTAAGATTTTCTCACAAACATAGAAAAAAAACAATAAATTTTGGGGTTCCCTATACTTAGAACTGAAATTAAAAAAAACTTTTTTTCATCAAACCCATACGTGTGGGGTATCTATGAATCGGTCTTTAAAAAGCGGCCAAGTGCGAGTCGGACTCGCCCATGAAGGGTTCCGTAGCAGTAAGTAATATAACATAGAGTTCTAAAAGTTCTAGTAGTTCGTCGAAAGGTAAATTGCGGTTTACGATTTATGACGTATAAAAAAAAGCTACTGACTAGATCTCGTTCAAACCAAATATCGTTGGAAGTTTGCATAGTAATGTACAACATATATTTTTTTAGCTTTATCAGTCACTTATTTTAGAAGTTAGAGGGGGGGGACCAACTTTTTTCCACTTTGGAAGTGTCTCTCGCGCAAACTATTCTGTTTAGAAAAAAAGAATATTAGAAACCTCAGCATCATTTTTGAAGACCTATTCATAGATGATTCTCATCGAGAACAAATATTTGTGTGGTGAACATAGATGTTCGTTCTCTGTCTGGGTGTTTCTCAGTATGTAAGTAAGTAACTCGCAAGTGAGGACTGATGGCCCTTTATCGTTTTAACCGGTGTCAGACTGTTGTTCTGAGGGCATGTTGTTATGAGCATACCCTCGGGTGTTCCTCAGGGTTCGTTATTGGGACCCCTTCTCTTTGCACTACTTGTAAATGACATTTCTTCTTGCTTTCTCTATTTTAAATTCACTCTTTATGCCGACGACATGAAAATTCTAATAAACTATTTATTAAAATTATGCCCACCATCGCTAGTCTAGATCCAATAGATACAAATATATAGGTTTATTTATTGTGGTATTCCTAAAGTAGTGCAGTGATACCACAGCGATTACGCATCGCTAATGAACTCATTGGTTTGTTTGCTCATCTAACGAACTGCGTGCATCCCCACGCGGCCATACCTACATTATTGAATTGTATCGCGTGACACATTTTACTTCCTAGGCTGAAAATACATTTTATGCCATACCCCCTCTAAAAAGCTTATTTTATTCACTGCAAACAGTGGATAAAAAGCCCTTTTAATCACTGTTTTGGTGTTTGAATTTGGAACACACTAATAAGGTCAACGTCCATCTCAATACCTTGAAACCTTCTTGCGCCATAAATACTTTGGATATGAATTATTGACAAGGAGTTTAGCGTTGGATTATATACTGTTTTAGTAGAAAACTTAAATTTATTTATCCTTCTTTTTTTACAATGCAAAACAAAATCAAAAATTATTTGTTTTATGTCATTTAAGAATAGTATAAACAAAGTTCATAGTTTTTAATCCCCTTTCGCTTAAATCTTTCTTTTTCTCGAAGTCTTGGTATAAAATATAGTATGCAACTCTTGAATAAAACGGATTTATATCGAGGGCCATGAACCACTGGCGTCGTTTAGGATTCTAACACTTGAATCACTCGCTACGCTCGTGATTCAATCATTATGAATCACTCCCTACGGTCGTGATTCATTCGTTAGAATCCTTCACTTGCTTGTGATTCATCTACGGCCCTCGATTTAAATCAGTCTTTTACATAATATACTATTATAGTTTAGATCATGGAACCTTTCCATCATCATGAATTTCAGGCAATAATAGTAATTAAAATAAAAACAGGGCCTCTATTACAAATACCTAACTCAAAACTAAAATATATATTTATTAAATTATTTAGACTGACATAATTAACACAGATTGTCTACACCGTGTCACCACACCGTGTTTTTGGCATGGTTTGGCTCTGATTAGTAGCAAAAAGACCTATTGAACCGTATATTTCCTTACTAGCTGTGCCCGCGGCATTGTCCGCGTGGAATAGTGTCTTTGGGTAGCATTTTAAATTTGCAGAGGAAGAAAATCTTTATTCGCATGCTTGTGGCACAGTCATCTGCCCTCAAGTGTCTGCCCGGTGGGGTAAGCACAGTTCAGTGTTGCCAGTGACAGATAGTCAAATGTATGCCACATAAATTATGTGGAAAACGAAACACTGTACCACCCCCCTACGCCCCTACCCCCCGTAAATCTTACATCAGAATAGCTCTAATATTTTGTCTTTTGTCGCAGACTTATGAAACATTCACATAAACCTTACATAATGTCATATTTATTTATAATTTCAATTAATCAACAGCCTTAAAAATAAGTTTCAAGTTTCTAGCTCTAAAAATGACGATACTTCCATGCAACTTTTTATCCCCTCTTTTAACCCCTTATGTCCTTTCTCAGGCTCCACACTATCTGTGTACCAAATTTCATTTTAATCGGTTCAGTAGTTTTGGCGTGAAAGCGTGACAGACAGACAGACAGAGTTACTTTTGCATTTATAATATCAGTAAGGATGACTCAATATAGTTAAAATATTGCAGACAAACGAGTTCATACGAGGCAGATAATATTACATGCGTGTATTATTTTTAATTAAAATAGTACAAAGCCAAACTATAAAGGCTTCCTGGAGAAAATATCAATACAAAGCCCACAATGATTTAATTAAAAAGACCTGCATATTTGTCGAAAAGCCAAATTAATTAGTCTCGTTTCACCAAAATATATTTTATCAAAGTTCAAAGGCTTTGTCATTCATTGTTTAAATACAATACTCAATAATGCATACACATGGTTCCTCGCGCTCCGGCGAGTTTAATCATAACAGCTCATATGAATTCAAAGAACTCATAATATATGATTAATAGTTCGCCCCGAACTGAGATCTCGTGATGCGATCCAAATGCTCCGAAAAGTTAAGTACAATATAGGTACCTAAATAAATACCTAATCAGAAAAAATGTGTCACCATCACGCATTGTGTTTTATATTTTTTTTTTATACTACTAGCGGGTGGAACAAGCATATACTTATGGCCCACCTGATATTAAGCGGTAACCATCGCCTATATAACAAAGCATTGCCACGTAGGTCACGTACGTCTGGAACGTGCCCTACGATGCACTGCCCTGCGTCCATCAACTTGATGCTTACAGATGTTTCGCCTCACGTGCCAGTAATCTTAATAACCCCTCATCCGATTTTACTCATAATACAGGGTTATTCATAATTAGCTGCAAATACTCAGGAATTAGGTTCAACAAATAAAATAAAAAATATTTATGAAATGCATTTTTTTAAATTTTGATTTAAATTTTTGTATCAAAATTTTATTTTTATTATTTTTTTTACGGCTATTGCATAATGATTGCCACGGAGAACAGGACGATGACCCACCCAGGCGGTGACTGAACGCAGAGTGTCGCTCACGGCGCGCGGGCGCGGATCAAAGGTCAAAATAGGTCAGGCGCCAATGATTCCAAAGGATATTCTTTATCGATTTTCTCGGGATTTTCACAAAACTTTAAAAAAATAATTTCATAAATATTTTTTATTTTATTTGTTGAACCTAATTCCTGAGTATTTGCAGCTAATTATGAATAACCCTGTATACTTACAAGTAAATTTCTCAAGTACAAGCTATCGACTTATCAAATTTCATGCAGATCAGATCAACAGTTCGATAGTTATCGTCGGACAAACATACATAAGTATTTATGTATGTTTGGCCGACGATAACTACCAATAAAAAATGCCAATTCGCCCAAGTTGTTTGTAAGATCTCGTTCGCTTCGCTCACTTGTTCAAAAATGTATTTCAATCATTGGTGTATTTTTCACTTTTCATCGATGGCATTTTTTTCCTTTTTTTCAGATCATATACGGGAGTTTTCATGTGGCACTTTTTTTTATCGCACTTTGTACATGAATGAAGAAAGGAATACTCTTTATGTTGGGGCTATGTAAGTAAATTTAGTATTCATCATAACTCTGTGTTATTGCTTTGACCAGAAAAGGTATTTAAAAATCCTTTATATTTTTGGTCGGAACGTATTTTTTTATACAACCCCCAACCACATCACCTAACAATGATTTTGTTACAGGGATCGTGTTCACAAATTGAATATGTTGGACATAAGCACATCACACTGCAAGGTAATTATGCTTTTCTGTAAAACAAGGGTGCCTTCATGTAGTGGAGGCACGCAAAAGTGGGTAATCCATTGGCGAGCCAAAACCGGCGAGCCTGTAAGCTAAAGGTATAAACCGCCAATGGAGCACCTACAAAATCGCGGTCTTGTGGGTGTTCGGTTTTAGCTCGCCAATGGATCGCCCACTTGAAAGAACTAAAGTGAAGTTCTTCTTTTCATAATTTAAAAGATGAAAACTTGGTAAATAAAGCAAAGGTTGAGTTTTGAAAACGCCCACTTTTAGATCACTCACTACACTGGATTTAATGCACTTTGCTTCCTCAAAGGTTTTGCTACATTTTCACACGTGAGTACCATAATCCTTTGAACAGGAAAACCGTAGGCGCACCCTTGTGTTTTTAAAGTAGAAGTATGATTATTTTTATGAACATCGGAGGGTTGTTTCGTTTTTGTGTCATAATTGATTGTAAGTTTGATGTATCTAGAGGGATACCTTGCTACTGGAAGCGAGTAACGTTGCTAGGTGCGTTAGCAAAGGCAAGTCAGAGCCATTCGAGTGCAAGAACCACATCCGCGTACTGCAACCACTCGGGGACGGCAAGAGGCTCTATGTGTGCGGCACTAATGCACACAGCCCTAAAGACTGGGTTGTCTACGTGAGTACCTAATACATTTTATCTGTTTATATGAACTTCAAGAATGCATAAGTTAAAACCATTTCAAGGCATTTTTTTCTTAGTTCGTAACTGGGTTACCAACCAATCAAAAAGTTCAGTCATTCAGTTTTCAGTTATTATTCGGGTTATAAGCAAGGCGGCACCTCTTGTCGGTTGACTGACCTCTCAGCTTAGTTGGTATTAGCTCTGCCTTCTGTGCTGGCGGGCGTGGGTTCTATCCCCACGAGAACATATATTTCTGTCGTATATATAGATGTTTGTTATCTGTTTGTGTGGTATATTGTAAGTAATACTAAGTATGAATTTACAAAACAAAAATAGGTTAATAATTATATCAGCTATCTGGTTCCCATAATACCAAGCTCTTTGGGGCTAGATAAGTGTTTTTTTAATTGGTTTTATAGTTGTTTTATTGATTTTATAGTGTTTAACACTACACTTAAGGAAATCACAAAGGTTTTTATAATGTCCCAAAAGTTAAGAGCCGAGCGGGATTTGAACCCGCAACCTTCCCCTTGGTACAGGGCTGCCCTGACCGCTGCGCCATCGGATCTTAATCACACTCGATGAATAACTCTTAAGGACTGTACGGCAATAACGCGACCGTGGTTCCATCTACAGGTTTGACGTTACAGTCAACTACTTACCTGCTCGATAACCGAGGTTGCATTCAGTTGAATCGACGAACGATGTCATCTTGCTTATTAATATGTTTTATGAATTGAAAAACACAATTGAATCCAAAAGCTAGGTTCTCTTTCAATAATTTTATGAATTAACTTTCAAAACTCACCTCTTGGCTGTTGAATTTATAAAGATAGTCGGTCTTATTACAAAAACATGACTTAGGCTAGGTTTAAACCGGAACTAAGTAGTCTTTGTTTGTTACGGTATCAAAGTTGGTTCCTGGTTTAAACTATGTTTGTATTACAAATCAATGACTAATGAAGGACTTCTTAAACCATGGTCTAAATAATATCCACAGATTAAATAGCTAAATGGGTATAAATCGTTCATTCCTTTTGGTGCCACATCTTTCTTTTACGCTCCTCTCACAAAAAGCTAAAGTCATAAGATCATACTACCTCGTTTTTCGTCATATTTTTTTCAGTCATTTTGGCACCTTACCGATCCAACGTTCCGTTATAGGTGTTTTTGGTATTCTCCTAATGCGACGATGGCGTTTAAACATTATTAAAAATACATCTGTAGTTTTATTAACGTTTTATTCTACTAAAAAAGTGCGATACACTGTAGAAGTTTATTTTTCACACAACAATAAGGGCGCGAAAATCCATATAAATGTTTCGTAGGAAAATTAGCAATGCCCTGGAACTTCCTTAGGGTCTCCTCTTGCTTGTTCCGGGGTCCGGGGCATCCTAGCCAAAACTTCAGTCACTTTTTTTCAAGTTATACTGATGAGTGGCTGTGAGACACCGTGCAAACCAGCAGTATCATCTTGAATCTAAAAATTTTATAATAATCATTTAGTAACATAATTCAAGGTCGGAAAAATATTATGAGAGCATGACTTTGCTTGTTTTTATATCTTACAAACTTAACATTTGCTGCACCCTTTAAGCAGTAATCAGGAATTCTGTATTACAAGAACAAAACATTTTGTAACATGGATTGCGATCAAATTCCGGCAAATCAACTACCTAGGTACTAAAGGGTAGCAGGAGATATAGTGAAACAACACCATGCATAGAAGTACTTCCAAATGACCATGCGAATGAATTAGCGCGAACCCTTCTGCCTACAAAAGTTATGCATGGTAACTTACCTACTTCATGTCGAAACCACTTGCATTTCAGGGCTCAAGGGGCTTCCTCGAGCATCGTGAGACAACTCTTCACGCAATAAATCTACACTTTTGACGCCGAAACGTTTTGTAAATCGATATTGCATATAAAATCTTCGTAACATAGATCAAATGGATCGATTCGTTCACGCTGCCTACTAGGGCGCTGGCCGGTACATCTTCAGCACATCTAAATCTTCGAAACTCATCACGATAATATAAATATTATTAATATTATTCATTTTCAATGATACCTAACCTCTAAACGATCTACTGATGACATGTCATTTGACGGTTTGACGTTAAACCATTGTTAAGTGGGTGATAGACGTACGAACTTAAAGTACGCGGTTTTTAAGATCGCGAACTTACTCGGCTCGACGTTTGTGACACACGTGAAGCTTACTCACTCTGTATTGCGATGTCGTCGACTGAAGAAGCATTGTGTTATTTAGGAATAATATCGTATTACATTTTAAAAATATGCGAATATGTTCAGAAAACACTCATTTTGAAATTTCTGAATTAAAATTAACAAAAATTAACACGACAAGCGTGCGCATCCACGAACTGGCGAAACAAAATCGCGGCTCGCGGCTCGCAATGCTGCCACACGTTCGAGCCATGACGAGCTACGAGCAAGATTTCAGACCGGTTGGATCGCCGACGATTTTGCGCGGCGGTTTTAAAGTACGCGTACTTACGGTGACACACAAGCGAAAAAGGTCGGCGAGCCATAAGTACGCGTACTTGCTCGTACGTCTGTCACCCACTTTAAACTAGGGGTCTCTCGGGTTTATCTTTTAGTCATAGATTAAACCTGGTTTTGGAGATAGGCTATGATTTGTAATAAGGTTTTGTCAAAACCGTGGTCTAACTAAGGTATCATCTTTGGTTTATCTTTAGTCCTTGTTTTATAATAAGGCCGACTATGTTTCAAACAGAAATATGACAGACATTTATACAAAGGTTTAATTCGTCTTTCGCACCTTCGGTACATAACCAGGTTAGTTGGGAGTTTCATAAAAGAACGCTACGTTCTCTTATTCAATATAAAGGTAACCCTTACATTAACCTACTAAGAGAAGGTCTTCGAATTCAACTTATGGACATTTTACTTACATGCATTTAGTATGAATCCAAAAACTAAATATTCGCAGACTGATAAAATTGATTTATTTATATTTACTTATTAATTTTTTAGCAATTAAAATAACACGTATTTTTTCAGTTGAATCTAACTCATTTGCCTCGACACGAGTACGTTCCTGGAGTCGGTTTAGGGGTGGCAAAATGTCCATACGACCCGTCTGACAACAGCACCGCGGTGTGGGTAACAGAAGGCAACCCTGGAGGCCTAGAGGGGCTCTACGCAGGGACTAACGCGGAGTTCACGAAAGCAGATCCAGTTATTTTCAGAAACGACCTGTTTGATTACTCCACGGGACAGAAGAAGTACAACTTTAAGCGGACACTTAAATATGACTCAAAGTGGTTGGACAGTAAGTACATAATAAATATTTATTGCATATTTTACAGGAAATGTATATAATTGTATTTTCAATTTTATTGAAGCATGATGGATGATGCATGACTCCATTATAACATATTTAAAAGTAGCGGCTGTCTGCAGCTTAATAACACGTTTATCATCTAATACACATTCCAATATTAAATTAATAGTAGTGGGATATAAGATAGGAGGGGGGAGGTATAGAAAGTAAAGTAATAATGTTTGTTAATTTTTTTTGGAATAGTTTCTGTGCAAAAATAGCCCATTAAACCTTAATGCTAAACTCAAGTTAAATCATTGGTAAATAGACGGAGAAAGGAAGTTCATAAGATTATTAGAGATTAAAGTCTTTATTCTTTATTCCGTGCTCTTACAGTACGATAAATAAATTGTAAAGCGTGTGCCGGACCACACAGATGGAAGGCTTTTGAAGTCAGTACGACTTCAAAACACAAAAAAAAGCAGCCAAGTGCGAGTCGGACTCGCCCATGAAGGGTTCCGTAACATCAAGTAACATAATATAAAGGTTATTGAAGTTCGTCGAAAGGTAAATGGCGGTTTACGATTTATGACGTATAAAAAAAAACTACTGACTAAATCTCGTTTAAACCAAATATCGTTAAAAGTTTGCATAGTTAATGTACAACATATATTTTTTTTAGTTTTATCATTCTCTTATTTTAGAAGGACACAGATTTTACCACTTTGGAAGTGTCTCTCGTGCAAACTATTCAGTTTAAAAAAAACGATATTAGAAATCTTAACATCATTTTTGAAGACCTATCCATAAATACCCCACACATACGGGTTTGATGAAATAAAAGTTTTGTGTTTCAGTTCCATGTATGGAAACCCCCAAAATTCTTGTTTTTTTTCTTTTTTTATGTAATAATCTTAATGCGGTTCTCAGAATACATCTACTTACCAAGTTTCATCAGTATAGCTCTTATAGTTTCGGAAAAAAGTGGCTGTGACATACGGACGGACAGACAGACAGACATAACGAATCTATAAGGGTTCCGTTTTTGCCATTTGGCTACGGAACCCTAAAAATGACCACTTCAAAACCTTATAACCAAACGGACCACCCAAAATGAGGGGAAAAATTATAAAAATAATCCACATTGTAGCCATTTCAGGGCGAATCTAATAAGGGTTCCTTGTTGGACTTCGGATGCCTAAAAGCTGGGCTCTACTGGAGGTTCATAAAATAATTTGAAGTAGAAATATCAGTGCAGCACTCGTATTAATTTAAAATAAATTGGTGGATTGCGTTTCTTTTTATTTATTTTGTTTTCCGAATATGAAAATAAAAATATCAATTCGTTAGCAATAAGGATTTTATTGGCAAATCCCCAATGATGACCATGCTCATTTCGAGCCCTCGATTTGCCATTTCAGCCAGAGTTGGCTACTATGCATAAGCTTTAATTGATTGTTTGTTTGATCTAAGTTATATAATCATACTAGATTAAGCTATACATTTACTATATTATAAAAATCTCTATTGGACGGATGTTTATTTGCATACAGTTATTAGCACAATCAGGACTGCATTCACGTGTTATGTTGTTACAGAAACAAACTTTGTAGCCTCATTTGACGTCGGCGATCACGTCCTAATCTTTTTTCGCGAGACGGCCGTGGAATTCATGAACTGTGGCAAAGCAGTGTACTCGCGGGTCGCGCGGATTTGCAAGCGCGACACGGGAGGCAAGCACACACTGAACCAGAACTGGGCCACTTATTTGAAAGCTCGACTCAATTGCAGCATACCCGGAGAGTTTCCTTTCTATTTTGATGAAATTCGTAAGTCATTTGAATGAAATCATTTTCATAACTTCGGTCCTCTTCATTATTGCTTTGAGCAAGCTAAGTACCTCTTATACCTGCCTGACTTCGAATAAAAATAGAGGAAGTTCTTAATCTGTGGGTATTTTTAAAAATGTTAGCGATCCCATAACTTCGTCATTTATGGGCCGATTTGAAAAATTCTTTCAAATTGATCCCGTAGAAAATGTATTAAAACCGGTTCAGCAGTTTTACCATGACGTCAGTTTCCCAAGTTTTTAAACTTATATTAATGTTAATATTTTAGAGCACTGGTGGCCTAGTGGTAGCGGCCCCGCCTTCCGAATCTAAGGTCGTGGGTTCAAATCCAGTCGTGTACCAATGAGTTTTTCTGCCCAAAAATTTATGTACACTATGCCAGTGCTCTCAAACGGTGAAGGAAAACATCGTGAGAAAACCGGCATATCATAGAACCTAAAAAGTTCTAAAATATGTCAAGTGCACGAAAGGAGCCTCTTTGAGGCGCACTTAACATCCTTTCACCACACTTGGTTCGAAAGAATCAGTGACACGATAAGAAGAAGAATTAATATTTTTATCAGCCGGCCTACCTGAGCTTCATATGGTTATGGTTATGGCTATCAAAATTGTGTCAACAGTGTCAACACATTCAAACCCAAAAAGAAAATGAATGTGTGGGTCAGCCAATCTATACACAATTTGACAGCCATAGCCATAACCATATGGAGCTCGCGGTAGCCCTGCAGAACTGACATTTATATTTTTGAACGTATTCTCAACAGAAAGCGTATACCAAATGCCTGGAGACCCCAGTAAATTTTACGCAGTTTTCACAACTGGCGCCAGTGATGGACTAGTCGGCTCGGCAATATGCACCTTCACCATAGAGGATATCCAGGAGACTTTTGACGGACGATTCAAAGAACAAGTTAGTTACTTCATCTCATACTACGAGGTGTTACTTTGGTAGACACTGAGCTCCAGAATTTACTAGAAAATTAATTTAGTTATTGATACAGCAGTACCTACATTTATTTAAAAATCCTCACTAACTGTGAGAGATAATTTAAATTTTCATTGTTTTTTTTTTAGGATTCATTATTAGGATTTATTTTATTGTTTTAAAAATAAATAGTGTTCTCAGTCTGCACTGCACAGTCAACAGTTACTAGATACTTGGTTATTAGGTAAACTTCAATGTTATAAATCGTTCTACGGATAAGTACGAAGTGGCCCACATCTAGGCGATGGCAAAAGCGATCAGCTGAAACGCTGTCAAATATTGCTGTCATATTTGACAGCGTTTCAGCTGATCGCCATCGCCATCGCTTAGATTATGTGCGCAGGCCTTTACTTACAGGCGTTACGTAGATTTGAGACATTGCTCACTGACTCTGTTTGTCATTACCTGGTATAATAAAAGATGGTAGTTGCTTATGCACTGATTTGGGAAGGGGTAAGTCTTCAATAATTAGTTACATTAGCCTTAAGAGCTGGCGAGCATTCCTATTATGCTTATTGTAGCAGGCGTAGTTTGTCAAGGGCAATTTAAATTATGACCATGCTCAAATAGAAAATGCATAGAATTTATATGGGACGACAGCTGCATATAGTAGAATGTTTTTTGAATACTAAAAAAATACCTTTAAAGAAAAAAATACCTACATGGACTGTTATTTCTTCTGTGATGAAACGAGGCGGATACAGCACTGAGAAAATAAAGTTATAAATATATAGTGTGACTTAGTAAAGATTGTACGAGTACGTATATTTAAGAATCAAACGAACTTACCTAGTGCTGTTTGATTCCAATTATGCGAAGGTCTCGTCCGAAGACCATTTATTACTTGCAGCATTACGAGTTGTGGTGCTGTCTCTGTCACACTTCAGATCCAAGTTATAAAAATACTAAACCCATCTCTCTCACTCTCATGCTCCAGCGCAGGCCATGCCGGCCGACAGCGGCTAGTGTGCCTGCAACTTGTCATTATTTTCAGAGAACACCCTGTTACACCCTGTCTCAGTTATTTGTATTTTACTTTTCCACGACAAAGGGTTAGCTATTGGGATGGGCGGGATCCTAATGGTCTTCGGACGAGACCTTCGCATAATTGGAATCAAACAGCACTAGGTAAGTTCGTTTGATTCTTAATTATACTTCAGGGTCTCGTCCGAAGACCATTTATTACTTGCAGATGTTTAGAGTAAGTACTAGTCATATTCCTAACAAAAGGAAAATACAAAGACTTTGTACATATTAATTGATATAATATAATACTTATATCATGTTACAAAAATAAATGAAATGCATTCCCCCTTAGTACATAATTATATGATATACTTAACAATCATTTTTAAATATACTTATTTCTAGCAAGAGTATCCGTGCCTCGTCATGATAACATTTATTCAATTTGAATAAAATGTTAAAACAATAAGGTGTACCTGATCAAAGACTGTACTTAACTAATCAATAAGTTATAAATTATTAAATAATAACTGCATAAAAACCATTGTGCACTGAATTATTAACTGCCTTGTTATAATATTTCAAAAATACATAGAGTTATAAGACCAACCTGCGGCCTTTCGAACCACGTCCAGGTTAACGCCCAGCCAATGAGCGGCTGATGTCGAAGCATGGCGAGTGATGTGCGCTTCGAACATCGATATTATGTCGATACCATTATCTGCCCAGACTTTCGTTCGAACTGATGATCGTCAGCATTGTCACGCGCATGGTTAAGTTTTTTGAATAAACACTTGCAATACTGTCGCGGTTTAAATATCAATCATAATATTATTTCACAGGATAATATGTCGCAGGGTATATCAATGGATTTTCGTGAATGAAAGGTAGCCTGATTAGTGGCTGAAGGGCCCCAGGCCTAAGATCAGGTATTTTAATTACAATCATATCATTTGTCATACAAATATTATTATGTTTTATCATACTTAACGTCTGCATTCTCTGTGCAGAGGCTATTGCAAGCAAAGATATTGTTTTATAAGATACATTTTCAAATGTAATATCAGTGTAAGGATAATAACTTGATACATAGCTTAACACATCATGAGGAACCCAAATGACAGCGTATTTAGGTTTTAGTGGTTTTAAATCTATACACACCTCTTAAAAATCTACAAATGCTATCGTCTAATGATATTTTTGATCCTAAAATAGTCAATAGAGTTGAATGATGTGTATTTAAAGTACTTTCAATAGAACCAGCTCTTTCTTCGAATTTTATGAATAAAAAAGAGATCACTCGGGTACTCGACGCATTGAAAATATTATAACTGTTATTTTCACAATGATTTAAGGGATGAACTATACTAATTAAGCGTTTTATCCGCAAAAGATGCCATTAAAATATCTAACGTTGCCATGCCTCTGGAATACCTCGGGCGATCATCGCCTGCCTGATAGTCTCACCACCACCCCGTAAAAGGTCTGCGTGAAGCGAGTGACAAGTCTTGAAAGGTGAGTATTACAAATATTTATCAGGTCCTAAGTATATTTTATTAGAGACTATGAGCTTAGTCTTTAGCGTGTACCAATGCTGTGATCACCAGAGAGGTTCTACTAAAATACGCTCCACTTCATCTAAAATTATTTGTAAAGTTTTGGTTATCATTACTAAAAGGCATAACAATTTAGATGTTCCCAGATAACAATAAATGCCTCTACTGCTTCAGAATAAGAATCAAGTTTCCATGATGGCTAAAAATCAAAGTCAGTTTGTCAAAGCTATTGGTTATTTCTGTAAAAGCATACTCTTCAAGTTCCCATTCAAGTTTTTCTTCAAGTATCTATCATAATTTTGCGAGGTTTTTCGAGGTTCTTGAAGATTTTATATATGATGCAAATAATTATATTAATATTTCCTAACTTACAACATTGCAAATAGTACGCTTAGTCGTTCAAATGCGTATATGTTCCACCTATGCAATTTATGTAACAGATAGTGGTGGTGTTATTTACCCTGCCCGTTGCAATCGCGAAGTTTGGGAGCAAAATCTTTAGACCGTAAAATATAGCTTTTAGATCTATAATATTGATATGTAAGGTAACTTCTGATTGCGTCCAGTTACCGTGGGAACTTACAGCTGCAGCTTATGCTACAGCCCAACCTGTAGTATATGCATCGCTGTATATTTTAATACGGTAGTTACTCGAAAAAAATAGGCCTCTTTGAACGTAGAATATAATGTTTCCGCCTTGTTTCAATAAGCTCTAACACCATTTTCTTATTATAGTCATCAGGGTTTCCCAAGTCTAAGCATTTCGACTAATTTTTTATACATCCACCCATATCTAACGGCAGGAAAAGCAGATATCAATAGACCAAAAAATTCGGCAGTGTTTTATGGTACATCTTGTAAGTTTTTTAAAACTCTTACTTTTTTGAAGAATCTGCTGTTTTTTCTCTTCAGGAAAGTAGATTTATATCGTTATTATTAAGTAAAGCCTTAAAATTTTCAGTTACACTCTAAATAATTGACTGAAATAAGCCTTTGTGAACGTCAGTCATCAGTTTAGTAAACACAAAAGGCGCTGCACTGCACATAGGTCAAAGCACAAATAATTAAGTTCATAAAACGGCGATTTCCTCGCAAAACGTAGCTTTTTTCTATGTTGTTTATAGATATAATAAAACAGGCGTCTTTGTTTAAGTAATTTTAACGCAGTTTTTCTTTTATACTTCAATTTTAAAATGTTCCAGCTGAAAAAACTTATTTAGATGTTTCAGGTTTGAAAATGAAGCAATGCTGGCCATTAAGCTTGCTGGGTACCGTGAATATGGAAGACAAAAATTGACCTTCACACGGTTCACAAATTGGTATAAAATCAGATTGCAGTAAATGTTCTATCTAAACATTGACCAATTATTTTGATTTCAGGTATCGATTAAGCTGAATTTCGACAAATATATATTTTCAAAGGCTCGCTTTTGAAGGGTATATCTACTACATCCTCTAACTCAGGACAATACTACAGAATCATCAGTTATGGAGCACCATTGTTCATAGAAGTATTGCAGCCTCCCTGCGATAGGTACCTGCAATGGTGAAGAAGAGCGTCTCAATATCCTCTGGCGCGTCGAGCGGCTCCGGCGATACGTGTCTCGATGGTAGTCCCGCAGTGCTGCTGCCGGTTTCCGGGAACTGGTGTACTAACGCGGCTCGCTGACTGCTGGTCGTGACATCCCCCTTAAGTTTAAAGCACCTCGCTGAGGTTTTCTTGTACTTATAGATGGCGGAGGCTTATATGCGGCGCTGTACTTCATCTGCGCGATATTTCATTTCCGCTCCCGACTGGGATATAGCTTCTGATGGCTTGAGGGATGCTCCGCAAGGCTAGCGTCAAATAAAGTTCATCAAGCCTTATATTCTTCACAACATTACTGTTTATGTATATGGCATATCGTCTTGACTGTGACTCTCGATAGTGACTGTCACAGAATAGCCGTCCAGTGTCGCTTGAAATTTTTGGCTGAAGGTATCTTCAACGGTGATAATGCCGCTTCGATTTCTAAATTAAGTGTTGGTGCCTTCATACTACAACAATTCTCAGCTGGTAAATAGATTCCCGACTTTGCTTCTTTAGGCAACCTGTTCATTATTAAAGTATGTGACCAGCAGGCAGCAATATCTGTGTGTAAATCTACACCATGCTTTTTCTTTTTCTTGAGCAGCTAGCATAGTCATCAATTCCAATACTGGTTTGATGATATCACCCTCTTCCTGAAGAACATTTTCTTCTGTAAGGACATAAAATGTAGTAGAAAAGTAGATACTAGAATACTTTGAAACTACTCAACACGGAGATAAGTTCAGACCACCAGATTATGTTGTCGTTATCGAAATCATTTTTTAAGTCTGATTATATTTGCTTAGAATCAGTGGACCACATGTCGCGGGTACGCTCAACACTCTTTATGCGGAGGCATAGTAGGTATGTGCCTAAATTTATTATTCCTTATAAGGAGGACACTCGACGCGATATACGCGGAGTTTATGTGAGGAGGCATGGTATGTTTGTAAGTAGGTAGGCACGCTCGTCACGATATACATGCGAGAATATTTTTCTTTATTACTTATTCCACATAAGGAGGAGACTCGACACGATATACGCGGAGTTTATGTGAGGAGGCATGGTATATTTGTGTAAGTAGGTAGGCACGCTCGTCACGATATACATGCGAGAATATTTCTCTTTATTATACTTATTCCAGGTAAAGAGGACACTCGACGCGATATACGCGGAGTTTATGTAAGGAGGCATGGTATGTTTATAAGTAGGTAGGCACGCTCGTCACGATATACCTCTACATGCGAGAATTTTTTTCTTTACTAGGTAGATATTCCAGATAAGGAAGACACTCGACGCGATATACGCGGAGTTTATGTAAGGAGGCATGGTATGTTTAGTAGGTAGGCACGCTCGTCACGATATACATGCGAGAATTTTTTTTTTTTTTCTTTACTAGGTAGTTATTCCAGATAAGGAAGACACTCGACGCGATATACGCGGAGTTTCCGTGAGGATGCATGGTATGTTTGTGTAAGTAGGTAGGCACGCTCGTCACGATATACGTGCGAGGGTATTGATCGACAGAAATATTGATCATTACCTACACCTAAAATAAACCCACAACGCGATATACGCGGGGGACTTCAAGGAAGGTACGATTATTTGTATACTAAAATACGTTCAACACGATTTACGTGAAGAAAATAATACGTACTCTCAACAAGATATACAAGTGAGACCTTGGTAGCATCCATTTTCCAACCTTTACCAAATATCAAACATTCTTGACCATCTTTTTCCATGTGGGTAGGTAGGTAAGTAGATAATTTTATGATAATTTTTCACTGGAAAAAACTTGAGACTGTAATTCTTATTTGGCCAAAACTGGGCTTACATACCTTGTACTTCTCGAAATTCTTCAATAGATTCATCACCATAGTTATTGAAGCGATATGAGGCGCCTTCGCGACCCTCAGAATCTGATGATGCCGAGCTATTCGGATTCTGTCTTCTACATTTTCGAAGCTTACGTTCGAGTTTTCTAACTTTCCTTTTGATACACTTATAATCGTCATCATCTAGATGAGAACGCTTACGCTTTCCCATGGTAAATTCACTAAAAATCACCTATAATGGAGAAAATGTAAAACTTTTTGTGTGACCTAGTTAACACAAAAACACGTAATGACAAGTTGCAGGCACACTAGCCGCTGTCGGCCGGCATGGCCTGCGCTGGAGCATGAGAGTGAGAGAGATGGGTTTAGTATTTTTATAACTTGGATCTGAAGTGTGACAGAGACAGCACCACAACTCGTAATGCTGCAAGTAATAAATGGTCTTCGGACGAGACCCTGAAGTATAATTGATTTTAGCTGTTTCGAAGTGAGTTAAGGTAAAGTAAAATTACAATATTTTGTTCAGGCGTCATCCAGCTCTGCCTGGCTGCCTGTGCTGAGGGCTCGGGTGCCGACGCCGCGTCCCGGGACTTGCGTCAACAACACACAAGCGCTGCCCGATAATGTACTCAATTTCATCAGGTTAGTACACTTTTGCTTTCAATATTTGCTAAATTCATTGCTTTTCATTAAATTCACTACTCAAATAGGTTCTTATTTGTTGTTTTTATGATCTTTATAACACTAGCCGATGGAACAAGCATATGGCTCACCTGATGTTAAGAGGTAACCATCGCCTCCATGAAAGCCTATTCTCGAAGGTCACTTACGTCAGGAACGTGCCCTACAATGCACTGCCATGCGTTCATCAACTTGAGGCACAGTTCTTAATAAGCCTCATCTGCCGGTAACTTCACCGGCACCCAAGCCCTACAAACCGAAACACGATACTTGACGTGACGGCAGAAATAGGCATGATGGTAGTACTTCCCCGGACGAGCCCTTCACAAAGAACTCTACTAAGTCTGCTAAAAATGTAAATCCGTCACGGAAAACTACAGGCCTAAACTAGTGACAAATTTTTTTATAGCGGCAGTTTTTGCTAATGACGGTTAGATTATGAAGTTTAAATTCTCTATTATTTTGATATCGTTCTACTTACTTGGTTATCATAACCAAGTTTGAGAAGTATGTATCTACAGATTCATCCAAGCGCAGATCCGACCCGCACATGGCTCTGTTGTGAATACGGGCCTTAGAATAATACAATATAACACCCAGACAGAGATCAAACATCACAGAAATATTTGTTTTCAGTAGGGGTCGAACTCCAGCGCTGAAGGCAGAACTAAACTGAGCTTTGAAAGCCTAAAAATGCTCAATTTCATTTATGATCTTTTAACCTATATACCTACATTATGCGTACAGTCTTTGGAATATTCAAGGTCTCTAATAGATTGGCGGAACGCTTTCAATGAGAAAGCGTTTCTCACCGCGTCATCAATTAGGGGAGCGAATGTGACCCAATTAGTAAACAGATCACACGCGTCACGAACTAATGTGCGGTCGGTTACCTTGTTGTGATTACTCCAGCTGCAAGATGTGGCGTCATCATACATCTTAATCAAAAAATAAAATAATTATTGTGGACAGTCCACACAACCACTATATCAAGCCTCAAATTAAGCATAGCTTGTACTATGGGAGCCAGATAGCTGATACTTGTATATAATTGTTTTTGTAAATACATTATATACATGCGTACAATATAACACCCATAGACAGAGAAGAAACATCTATTTTTACCGCACAAATATTTGTTCTCGGTGGGGATCGAACCCACGATGTCCACTTCGAGCTTTTAAAAAACGTTATTATTACAAGTTTTTGGCTAATAAATCAAATTTGACATAAAATACTTTCGTTATTTGGGTACTAGAAACCTCGTCTAAATAATGATAGGTTAAAGTTGAAGCTTAGAGCTTCAACTTTACACCTTCATACTAATAACTCAGAATATAAAAAATAATACGTTAGTAAGTATGTATTACATTGGTACTAATTGTTATGCATAAACTTATTTAGGTACATTCAAGTTAGGTATAGATAGACTATGTGAATAGAATCGTCCTCAGCTAATTAATTAGGTCATTAGATAATTATGTAATTGTTACCACTCTCTAATTAATGATGTTCTCTATTAGGTGTTATTACCTAACCGCTGAAACGCGCTTCAGGTGTTGCGGCCCTTGGATATATTATTATACGTATACCTACCACTTTGAAGCAGCACATACGGCAATGTTCATGCAAGCATATCCATAGGGTTTAATTAACAAGTACCTAATTGACTTAGGCCCTACCAATTTTCCCATCACATAACGACAGAGCTCTGATACTTTAGTCGTTCAAATCAGCCTACCTATGTTTACTTGTAATGTATTTACATTGTAATAAAAAAAAATATAGCTTGATTTTAAAGAAAACATAGTAATATGCTTAGGTAGGAAAAGGATAACCATTCACACACACCCTCGCACCTCCCTCCACCTACAGACACATTCAGATGTATCACAGTCCGACTCTGTGCTGTGATGTCTTAGCTCCCCATTATCCGAAATCCCGCTAGGCTAGGTATCAATAATGGCTTCTCTGTAGTTTTGGTTTTTGTTAAGTTTTTTTTTAGTTTTATGTATTTTATATCTATTTAAAAATTTTATATGAGTAACGTTCTATATTCAGGTATATGAGGTGGGCGTTGATAGCTGCGTCACAGTTTTATAACTATTCTGTTTCTATAATGCTCCCCTGTGTTTCCCCCCAATAAATATTTTTATTTCATTTTGTTTTTTATTTGTGGCTAGGTCTCACCCGCTTATGGACTCAGCAGTCTGCTACGAAGGCGACGCACCCGCGTTCTACAAACGAGACCTCGTGCTGACTACCTTAGTGGTGGACAAGCAGTCCGTTGACATGCTAGGAAATGACATCGACTATACTATATTTTACGCTGGCACAGGTGAGTTTTGTCTACACAACCCGTAAGCTAAGTTACGAAAGCCTATAGATATATATATATGATGAAGAGGATCTATGAAATATGTCACGCACTGTAACTCAATATTGAAATACGGAACTTCGTTTATGGTTTTATGGAGTAGACCCCCAGGCCCAGACCTGTGGCACATTATAAATAATAATAAATAAATAATGCGGACAATCCACACAACACTATCTAGCCCCAAACTAAGCAGAGCTTGTACTATGGGAACCAGGTAGCTGATATAATACTTAAATACTTTTTTTTTTTTGTAAATACATACATAGAATACAATATAACACCCAGACAGAGAACAAACATCTGTGTTCACCACACAAATATTTGTTCTCGGTGGGGATCGAACCCACGCCCTCCAGCGCAAAAGGCAGAGCTACTACCAACTGAGCTGTGAAGGCAGTCAAATTATAAGATGAGTATGTTTATGTGTCAGGTAACGGCGAGGTTTACAAGATAGTGCAATATAGCGGCGGTTCGCGCGTGGTGGACGTGTGGCAGGCGGCCAGCGGCGAGGTGGTGCGCGCGCTCGCCCTCTCGCACAGACTCGCCTCGCTCTACCTGGCCACGGACCAAGGACTGCGGCAGCTACCACTGCGCTTCTGCGCTCAAAGGTAACGTAAACAAATGAACACTGCACATTCAAGGTCAGCGCTTTTACACCGTGATGGTACTTATGCATATTGTACGTGACGAACCAACGTAAACTGGAATAAGAAGTTAATGAGCGCTTACAAGTGCGGTAGGGTAAAGTACGGATAGATGTTCTTAGTCTTTGAAAGTGTATCATAAAATTATACATTGTAGGGGGTAGATACCTACCCCCTCTGTGACTGTACACCAAATAGCACCAAATGTTTATCAAGTGCATGCATAGAGATAGAGTGCAGTGGACCAGTCCATTAGAGGTGCTCACAAAAAAATAAAAAAATACTTAGGGATACATCGAGATGTTCAAGATTCCGGCCTTTCATATAGTGCATATATAGCAGTCTCCTCCTCCTAATAAGTATCTATAATAGATTTCTCAAGCACTGGTGACCTAGTGGTATCGGGCCTAGGTACATTCCGATCCTAAGGTCGTGGGTTCAAATCCAGTCACGTATCAAAGAGATTTTCTGTCCAAAAATATATGCGCACTATGCCAGTACTCTCTAAATATGTAGGAAAACCACGTGAAGGAACCGGCATGTCATAGAAAATGAAAAGTTCGAAAAAAAATGTCAAGCCTCTTTGAGGCGCACTTAAAATCCTTTTACTCACCTCAGACTCACCTAGCTTTAAGACGTTTCAAAGTGATTCTTGCATCGTACTGAATAAAAAATTATTGACTTTGACTTTACCACACTTGTTTTGAAAACTCAGTGAAACGATAAGAATAGGTACAGATTTCAAAGCAACATGTTATTCCAAAACCAAATCTCTCTGTCCCTGATGTTTCAAAATAAACAACTATTTATTTGCTTCACATCGTCAGTTTTGATCCACATAGAAGAATTTGAGCATAGTAAGCCACTGAGCGTTGATTTTCCTGTATAACCTCTATTAAGCCTACCTAATTTCAACACAATCTACCAGATCCCAATACCTCTCTTGACATTTATCCATAACCGTACCTGAGATTAAGCACAGGTATGGTTTGTTATTTAAACCGCAATCCCTGTATTAATATTGAAACGTTGATACCCATGCCCTAGTAATCGGATTATGGCGTAATTGACAAACTGCCGCAACCGAGCCGTATTTGCTCACAACACTGTTCACTGCACTTGTACTATGTGCATTTCTCCAGCTTCCTCATATGGAAATTGCGAATTCTGAAAACGCCAACATTTAAAGCATAATTGGAGCAATCATTGATTTGAAGGAAAATTTAGCAGCAAAAAAAACAACGACTCTATGAGACTTTATAGGTGTGTTAGCTGGAGAGCGGCTCCACAGCTTCCTCATTCAGTGTGGGCAAACGGCTAACGATAGAGCTATATAGTAAACGCCAAATTTTAGAGCATAATTAGAGCACCCGGCATAAAAAAAATCAAGTCTCTAGCTCGAAAACTCTTTGAGTTAGAAGACTATAACAACGTGTTTGCTGGGAAGCCATTTCTCCAGCTAACACATGTGGATCTCAGGAATGGCTATAGCTAGAAAGTTGCTTGATATCTCCAAATTTAGAGCAAAAAATATCATGGATGCTCCAAATATTTCAAGTGTCTAGGTTCAAAACTCACCGAGTTAGAAGCTTTGATGACTGTGTTAGCTGGAGACACGTTTGTCTGGCACGCACATGCTACATCTGAGGATCTACAATAGCTACAGATTCGGTTGACGTGTCCAAACCGAGCTATGAATTAGAGCACTCGGCTCCAAAATTTTGGACTCTCTAGGACAAGTAGTTTCCTAGTAATCAACAAAAGAACATTTTGCCGCCAGAATTTTCACATAGTATGTTCGCACCCGTAAAAATGCGGCGTTGCCGCTCTGAAAGTATGGTATCAGCGTAGGAATTTGAACGTTAGTCGGATGGAGTTGTGTGTTGCCCGTGCCTGGTAAATAGTTACCCTAGGATTAATGTCTTAAACACTCATTACGTAGCTCAAGAAGCGGAATATAGGTTAAAATGAAACAAAAAAACACCAAAGAAAAGTTTTATAATGGTTAGTTTAAGTTTAAATATGTATTTATTAAGAAACCTGACTTCAGATTTTTTATTTTTAGTTTCAAATATCATGAAATTATATCTCTTAGTCTCTCAACTAACCAACAATGTTTTCAAATCATGAGTTACCTACTCTTGTCACACTAGGTGTAAATGGCATCGTGCGAAACTATCATTGTGTCTGTGAGTACGTACATAACTATAGATAGTGCAATTCACGAAGACGCGCCCCTCGCGGGGTGCGGGGAGTTTGCTCCGAGCGGCAGTCGCCAACCGTAGTCTATTAATTGTAGTGTGCGTGTGCACTCATAGGTAATTAGTGTGTACCGATAACACTCAAACGTTGACGGAAGCTTGCACACATATACTATAAACGGTTAGGAGGAATAGTGGGGCGCGCCTTCGTGGGTTGCACTATCTATAGCGAGCTGCAGTAAATACTCACGGGAAAGCGAAAGGAAATATTATAAATATAATAATTATGAAGAAAAGTGGGGGGGCTCTATTCCGGAAAACGTTTTATTTTTTTTCTTCAAAAGTTGTTAACGTAGATACCTATTGTTCTAAAGGTGTTTAGGGCTCTAATTGTGAATTTGACATTCATTTTTGAATTCAAGATGGTGGCTTCATTTTTTTTCCTAAAAAATGGATATGGGTATCGTTTAATAGGTTTTTGGGGGCTCTGATTGTGAATTCAACATTAATTTTTGAATCCAAGATGGTGGCTTCATTTTTTTCTCAAAAAATGGATATGGGTATCGTTTAATAGGTTTTTGGGGCCTCTGATTGTGAATTCAACATTAATTTTTGAATCCAAGATGGTGGCTTCATTTTTTTCTCAAAAAATGGATATGGGTATCGTTTAATAGGTTTTTGGGGGCTATGATTGTGAATTCAACATTAATTTTTGAATCCAAGATGGTGGCTTCATATTTTTCTCAAAAAATGGATATGGGTATCGTTTAATAGGTTTTTGGGGGCTCTGATTGTGAATTCAACATTAATTTTTTAATTCAAGATGGCAGCTTCATTTTTTTCCTCAAAAAATGGGTATGGGTATCGTTTAATAGGTTTTTGGGGGCTCTGATTGTGAATTCCACAATATTTTTTCAATCCAAGATGGCGGCTTTATTTTTTTTTACAATATATTGATATGGGTGTCGTTTAATAGGTTTTTGGGGGCTCGGATTATAAATTCAAAATTGTTTTTTGAATCCAAGATGGCGGCTTCATTTTTTTCCTTAAAAAATGGGTATGGGTATCGTTTAATAGGTTTTTGGGGGCTCTGATTGTGAATTCAACATTATTTTTTAAATCCAAGATGGCTGCTTCATTTTTTTTCTCAAAAAATGGATATGGGCATCGTTTAATAGGTTTTTTAGGGCTCTGATTGTGAATTCGACATTGTTTTTTGAATCAAAGATGGCAGCTTCATTTTTTTTCTAAAAAAATGGTTAAGGGTATCATTTAATAGGTTTTTGGGGGCTCGAATTATAAATTCGACATTATTTTTTGAATCCAAAATGGCAACTTAATTTTTTTCCTTAAAAAATGGGTATGGGTATCGTTTAATAGGTTTTTGGGGGCTCTGATTGTGAATTTGACATAACTTTTTGAATCCAAAATGGCTGCTTCATTTTTTTTCTCAAAAAATGGATATGGGTATCGTTTAATAGGTTTTTGAGGGCTCTGATTGTGAATTCGACATTATTTTTTGAATCCAAGATGGCTGCTTCATTTTTTTTCTCAAAAAATGGATATGGGTATCGTTTAATAGGTTTTTGAGGGCTCTGACTGTGAATTCGACATTGTTTTTTGAATCAAAGATGGCAGCTTCATTTTTTTTCTTAAAAAATGGTTATGGATATCGTTTAATAGGTTTTTGGAGGCTCTGATTGTGAATTCGACATTATTTTTTGAATCCAAGATGTGGGCTTCATTTTTTTTTTCTTATAAAATGGATATATGTAGATATCATTTATATCTTATAGTCTTATAATTCAATAGAGCCAAATGCACGCAATGCAAACGAGAGCGTGGAAAGAGTGCCAAAGAAGCACAATCGGCCTCAGCGTTCGGCAGTGTTCGACATCTGTTTCTCCTTTTTGAGTGAGCGATGCGTTCGCGTGGACAGCTGTATGACGTTGTCTCGTTCAACTATCGTAAGTAAACCAACTATACAGAAAACCGTTTTTTTAAGAAAAAAAATGTAGCCGCCATGTTGGATTAAAAAATTAATGTCGAATTCACAATCAGAGCCCCCAAAAACATATTGAACGATACCCATATCCATTTTTTGAGAAAAAAAATGATGCCGCCATCTTGGATTCAAAAAATAATGTCGAATTCACAATCAGGGCCCCCAAAAACCTATTAAACGATACCCATGTTCATTTTTAAAGAAAAAAATGAAGCCGCTATCTTGGATTCAAAAAATAATGTCAAATTCGTAATCAGAGCCATCAAAAACCTATTAAACGATACCCATATCCATTATTTGAGAAAAAAAAATACGGGTTGCACTCCGGGAGTGCCGGCAGAAGTGAAAACTTGATTATTAACGTAGGAACCCTAAAAGTTGTTTATTTTATCAAGTTCCTCAATGTAGTAAAACCCCAATCAAAGTCCTAAGGAACCCTAAAAATTTTAGCATTATCAAGCTCCTAAGTGTAGTTGAAATTCCAATCAAAGTGCTAAGGAACCCTAAAATTGTTTACATAATCAAGGTCCTAAGTGTAGTTGAAAGTCCAATTAAAGGCCTAAGGAACCCTAAAAGTTGTTTATTTTATCAAGTTCCTCAATGTAGTAAAACCCCAATCAAAGTCCTAAGGAACCCTAAAAATTTTAGCATTATCAAGCTCCTAAGTGTAGTTGAAATTCCAATCAAAGTCCTAAGGAACCCTAAAAATGTTAACATTATCAAGCTCCTAAGTGTAGTTGAAACTCCAATCAAAGTCCTAAGGAACCCTAAAAGTTGACCACTTAATCAAATTCCTAAATGTAGTAAAACCCCAATCAAAGTCCTAAGGAACCCTAAAAATTTTAACATTATCAAGCTTCTAAGTGTAGTTGAAACTCCAATCAAAGTCCTAAGGAACCCTAAAAGTCGACCATTTAATCAAATTCCTCAATATAGTATAACCCCAATCAAAACCCTATACGGAACCCTAAATTTTACGTAAAGCCAAATCTTCAACGGGTCGGAACCGCTAGAAGGGACCTTGTCGCGCGACCTACAAGTAGGTCCTAAATGAAGTAAAACGGCAGACATAGGAGGAGGGGGTTCTGGGGGGCTAAGGGGGGTAACAGAAAGGCTCGCTTCGCTCGCCGCGCTGTTCCCCGTGGTCGCGTGGCGGCTCGCTTCGCTCGCCGCGACGCTCCCCCCGGGTTCAGGAAGAGGGGGTTCTGGGGGGCTTAGGGGGGTAACAGCACGGCTCGCTTCACTCGCCACGCTGTTCCCCGTGATCGCGTGGCGGCTCGCTTCGCTCGCCGCGACGCTCCCCCCGGGTTTCGGAGGAGGGGGTTCTGGGGGGCTTAGGGGGGGTCACAGCACGGCTCGCTTCGCTCGCCGCGACGCTCCCCCCGGGTTCAGGAGGAGGGGGTTCTGGGGGGCTTGGGGGGAGTCACAGCACGGCTCGCTTCGCTCGCCGCGCTGTTCCCATGGTCGCATGGCGGCTCGCTTCGCTCGCCGCAATGCTCCACTCGAAAAATAAATACAGTAGATCTATAAAATCATGTACCAATGACCACTACTACCTGCCGCGGGCGGCCGCTAGTTCATAAAATCTATAAAAGGTATGTACCTATACCTACTACAGTCACGAAAAACGCCTTGGTATGCTTGCTACTAACTATTATCTATTCTGTGACGTTACCGTGTCATAGTAACTACTAGCGTATCTGTAGCGTCTTACGCTTTTTTTCGATTTTTATTATGAACTCTACGTTGTAGTCTTAGGGTACATTTCTGCAAAAAATCCGTCCTACGCTTTTTCGATAAGGTCACGTGATCCTGACGCGAGTTTAAGATTTTATCCCCATTCAGAAAGTGCTCAACGCCGCTAAAGAAGTTTTCACTTCAAAAAAAGCAACCATCTTGGATTCAAAAAATAATGTTGAATTCACAATCAGAGCCCCCAAAAACCTATTAAACTATATCCATATCCATTTTTTAAGAAATAAAATGAAACTACCATCTTGGATTCAAAAATTAATGTTGAATTCACAATCAGAGCCCCCAAAAACTTATTAAATGATACCCATATCCATTATTTAAGAAAAAAACTGAAGCCGCCATCTTTGATAAAAAAATAATGTCGAATTCACAATCAGAGCCCCCAGAAACCTATTAAACGATATCCATAGGTATCCATTTTTTAAGAAATAAAATGAAACCACCATCTTGGATTCGAAAATTAATGTTGAATTTACAATCAGAGCCCCCAAAAACTTATTAAATGATACCCATATCCATTATTTAAGAAAAAAACTGAAGCCGCCATCTTTGATAAAAAAATAATGTCGAATTCACAATCAGAGCCCCCAGAAACCTATTAAACGATATCCATAGGTATCCATTTTTTAAGAAATAAAATGAAACCACCATCTTGGATTCGAAAATTAATGTTGAATTTACAATCAGAGCCCCCAAAAACTTATTAAACGATACCCATATCCATTATTTGAGAAAAAAACTGAAGCCGCCATCTTTGATAAAAAAATAATGTCAAATTCACAATCAGAGCCCTCAAAGACCTATTAAACGATACCCATATCCATTTTATGAGAAAAAAAATGATGCCGCCATCTTGGATACAAAAAATAATGTCGAATTCACAATCAGAGCCATTTAAACCCTATTAAACGATACACATATCCATTTTTTAAGAAAAAAATCGGTTGTCTGTAAAGTCGGTTTACTGACGATAGTTGAACGTGATAACGTCATAAGAAAACACTGATGGAATGGTTGCATTTTTCAAAAGAATTTTAATTAATCATTTGTTTGATAGATATTTTGCATGGATATAATATAGATAAGGAGGTAAATGGAAATCACAATTGAATCGATCAAGTTACATTTATTTGTATTTTAAGACGTTATCTTACATATCTTGGGTACACTCGATCCATTAGCGCCCTATGCGGGCGGCGCAAAAGCTCACTTATTGCCCTTGTATTGTAGCAACACATTTGAAATGAAATGGAATGAAACTGAATGAATGTGAATGAAACTGAATAACACTGAATGAAACTGAATAAAACTGAATAAAACTGAATGAAACTGAATGAAACTGAATGAAACTGAATGAAACTGAATAAAACTGAATGAAACTGAATGAAACTGAATGAAACTGAATGAAACTGAATGAAACTGAATGAAACTGAATGATACTGAATGAAACTGAATGAAACTGAATGAAACTGAATGAAACTGAATGAAAATCCGGTCCGGACCCGGACCTGGACCCGACTCGGACTCGCGAACTCGCGGACTCGGACTCTGACTCGGACTCGAACTCTCGGACCCGGACCCGGAACCCGACCGAACCCTTACCCTTACCCTCATTTACCCTCACCCTCATTTACCCTTACCCTCATTTACCCTCACCCATTACCCGACCCGGGCTCGGGCTCAGGTAAATGGAACGACGAAACGACGTAACGACGCATGAGTCATGTTTTTTCGTGCGTGCAGCCGGCTCCATCGATTTATAAGACGTTATCACGTCAAAAAATGAAGCCACCATCTTAGATTCAAAAAATATTGTCGAATTCACAACCAGAGCCCCCAAAAACCTATTAAACGATACCCATATCCATTTTTTGAGAAAAAAATGAAGCCGCCATCTTGGATACAAAAAATAATGTTGAATTCACAATCAGAGCCCCCAAAAACCTTTTAAACGATACCCATATCCATTTTGAAGGAAAAAAATGAAGCCGCCATCTTGGATTCAAAAAAGAATGTCGAATTCATTATTAGAGCCCTCAAAAACCTATTAAACGATAACCATAATCAATTTTTTGAGAAAAAAAATGAAGCAGCCTTTTTGGATTCAAAAAATAAAGTCGTATTCATTATCAGAGCCCCCAAAAACCTATTAAACGATACCCATATCTATTTTTAAAAAAAAAAAATGAAGCTGCCATCTTGGAGTCAAAAAATAATGTCGAATTCACAACCAGAGCCCCCAAAAACCTATTAAACGATACTAATATCCATTTTTTGGGAAAAAAAATGAAGCCGCCATCTTGGATTCAAAAAATAATGTCGAATTCACAACCAGAGCCCCCAAAAACCTATTAAACGATACTAATATCCATTTTTTGAGAAAAAAAATGAAGCCGCCATCTTGGATTCAAAAAATAATGTCGAATTCACAATTAGAGCCCCCAAAAACCTATTAAACGATACCCATATCCATTTTTTAAGAAAAAAAAATGAAGCCGCCATCTTGGATTCAAAAATTATTTTCGAATTCACAACCAGAGCCCCCAAAAACCTATTAAACGATACCCATATCCATTTTTTAAGAAAAAAAATGAAGCCGCCATCTTGGATTCAAAAACTTATGTCCAATTCACAATATAGGAATATAGTTGAAAATGAAACAAAAAACCCCAAAAAGTGCTTTTTCTTCTTCCTGCCCTTACCCACCAGGTGGGGTCGGCACAACATGGTGAGATGCCCCCCCTATCACTTGCCATCTGGTGAGATGGCAAGTGATAGGGGGCAAGTGTGCGTGAGTACGCACACAACTAGCAAGCCGCAGTAAATACCTATTTTCCGTCCGCCTGGTTTACTCGATACGCTCATAAAAACCTGACTGAATACAGTAAAACACAGAGAACAGACGGCTAACAACAGGCAGAGTAGGTAGAATCATCAACACTGGCCTAGCAGGTACCTATTTACAGAACCAAATAAAGTTTTTTTTCTAAGAATACCTAAAAGACACGCATTACTAAAGAAACTATAAAACGAACAAGAACGGGCAACACACAATTCTCATATAGATAGAGAGAAAGCTCTCAACCTAACAAAAAGAGAAAATATGAGTTTGAGGTTTCAGAAATCAAAACCGCTAAGCGCATACGAAAATGACTCGTATCGCGATCTAAAATAAACCGAATAACGTTCAAATTCCTACGCTGATACCAAACTTTCAGAGCGGCAACGCCGCATTTTTACGGGTGCGAACATACATTTGAAAATTCTGGCGGCAAAATGTTCTTTTGTTCATTACTAGGAAACTACTTGTCCTAGAGAGTCCAAAATTTTGGAGCCGAGTGCTCTAATTCATAGCTCGGTTTGGACACGTCAACCGAATCTGTAGCTATTGTAGATCCTCAGATGTAGCATGTGCGTGCCAGACAAACGTGTCTCCAGCTAACACAGTCATCAAAGCTTCTAACTCGGTGAGTTTTGAACCTAGACACTTGAAATATTTGGAGCATCCATGATATTTTTTGCTCTAAATTTGGAGATATCAAGCAACTTTCTAGCTATAGCCATTCCTGAGATCCACATGTGTTAGCTGGAGAAATGGCTTCCCAGCAAACACGTTGTTATAGTCTTCTAACTCAAAGAGTTTTCGAGCTAGAGACTTGATTTTTTTTATGCCGGGTGCTCTAATTATGCTCTAAAATTTGGCGTTTACTATATAGCTCTATCGTTAGCCGTTTGCCCACACTGAATGAGGAAGCTGTGGAGCCGCTCTCCAGCTAACACACCTATAAAGTCTCATAGAGTCGTTGTTTTTTTTGCTGCTAAATTTTCCTTCAAATCAATGATTGCTCCAATTATGCTTTAAATGTTGGCGTTTTCAGAATTCGCAATTTCCATATGAGGAAGCTGGAGAAATGCACATCTTGTACTAGTACACATTCGTTGTGGACTGGGCTATGCGTTGGGATTACCAAGCGTAGTTAAAACGCAAGACGAGTAAATAAGTTTTAATCACGTATTATCTTTAGACCTTTTATCCTAGAAGGTCTAAGCGTATTATTCAGTGCCATTGGTTGAGTGGATGTGAAAAAATAATAGAGCGTGGTAACTACTCGTACCTATATTTATAAACCGCGACTTATTTTGTATGCAAAGGCTCGCTTCAGCGACCCTAAATAACGGATTAGGCATCTCTGCCCTTATTTATAGGAATAAGGGTCCTGTTAACACCCTAAGACCTACTAAATTGTTTCATGAAAAATATTTTTGTATAATTTAAAAAGATTAATTTTATCAAACTGTGTCACGAAACTTTTATCGGTCGCTTTAGTGGTAGGTATGATAAGAAATAGACAAGAAGATTTTTCTTATTGTAATCGTTTGTGATTTTCTTTGGCAGATTTAAGCAATTAGTTCATACATGACCCTGTTTTATAAAACGTAAGTATTTTAATTTAATATAAAATGAATTGTATTGCATCAGATACGACAGTTGCGTTCGCTGCGTGTTGGACCCGTACTGCGGCTGGGACAAGGAGGAAGGAGCGTGCAAGACGTACATCCCCGGCTTCCTCCACGACGCGACCAACTCCACGCCATCAATCTGCGAGACTAGTGCCTCCTTGAAAACAGTCAATGCGACCTTCGGACAGACCATCCATCTGGCAGCCTTCGGAATAATGCCTGAAGCCCTGAAGGACCAACTAGTGGTCTGGTATCACCACCCTAAAGAAAAAGAGGACCTTAGAGGAAAGAGGAGAATCCAAATCAATTTCAAGTAAGTTTATTAGCCACAAGAGTGGAGCTCTTTACCGGCGTCAGTATTTCTGGAACGTTATAATTTAGGAATTTTAAAGACACGAGTGAACAGGTGGATTATGGCTAAGCATGCTCCATCTTAGGTTACACCCTCACTTTCCATCAGGTGATGGCAAAGTGAGGGTGAGTCTTACCTTTCTATATGAATTAATAAATTATAGTTTAAAAAACTAAAAAAACACGCTTTTATATAAAATTGAACTAAAAAGTTATAAATAAAACTGTAATAATCAATTGAAAAACTTTTTAGTTCAGTTAGTTATAAAAGCGTGTTTTTTAGGGTTCCGTAGCCAAATGGCAAAAACGGAACCCATTATAGATTCGTCATGTCTGTCTGTCTGTCTGTCTGTCCGGCCGTGTCACAGCCATTTTTCTCCGAAACCATAAGATCTAGACTGATAAAACTTGGTGAGTTTAGTGAGAGTATTCTGTGAAGAGAGTATTCTGTGAACTGCATTAAGGTTTTTACACAAAAATAGAAAAAAAAACTATAAATTTTGGGGGTCCCCATACTTGAAACTGAAACTCAAAATTTTTTTTTTCATCGAACCCATACGTGTGGGCTATCTATGGATAGGTCTTCAAAAATGATGTTGAGGTTTCTAACATTTTTTTATAAACTGAATAGTTTGCGCGAGAGACACTTCCAAAGTGGAAAAAAGTTGGTCCCCCCCCCCTCTAACTTCTAAAATAAGAGAATGATAAATCCAAAAAAAATATATGTTGTACATTACTATGCAAACTTCCAACGATATTTGGTTTGAACGAGATCTAGTCAGTAGTATTTTTTTTATACGTCATAAATCGTAAACCGCAATTTACCTTTCGACGAACTACAAAAACCTTTATATTATGTTAATTGATGCTACGGAACCCTTCATGGGCGAGTCCGACTCGCACTTGGCTGCTTTTTTTAGTTTTTCAAACTATAATTTATTTTTTACTTTATGTTTTTTTTTATCATAATATTATTGCATTGTCATCGACCTTTGACAGGTGTGCAAAGTTTGAATCAAATCTGATCGTTCAAAGTAGGACAAAATCAAGCTCAAAGGGGTCAGTTACATACAAACATAAAGGTGAAGCTAATAAAAGCGTTATAAAAACATAATTCAGCGCTTATTTTGGCAACCAACCAAACCGTAAATATACTCTGATAGGGTAAGCAACGGCGGACATATGAGGTGGTGAGACTAAAGGTACCAGGGCAAGTTTGAAGAGAGATGAAAGTTATGTTACTAGGGATGAGTATGGATGTGGATGGTAGATCAAAGAAACCATGGCTGAACTGTGTGAAAAATGACATGGATAAGAGAGAAGTGAATGCAAAGATGACGGCTGACAGAGGGGAATGAAGGGAAAACCCCCACATGAAGTGGCATAAGGGCAGGAAGAAGAAGAAGAACGGCACCACACAGGTTTTTTTAATTGTTATGGTAACATTGGGTATTGTTAGTAAGTATGGTATTCTTGCAGCTGGGATAGAGTACTACAGACTTCAGAACGGGGTCTGGTGCTGCTGTCAGTGACAGAGTCAGATAGCGGTCGGTACGACTGCTACTTTGGACCCTCACTCTTAGCGTCCTTCAATTTAGACATTGACACTCGCAGGTTAGTGAACTCCATGTTTTTATACTGGCCCTTTCAGCTCAGTTGGTAGTAGCTCTACCTTCTGCACCATAGGGTTCGATCCCCACCGAGAACAAATATGTGTGTGGTAAACGCAGATGTTTGTTCTCTGTCTGGGTGTTATACTGAATCCTAAGCATGTATTTAAAAAAAAAACATATAGAGTAAGTGTTATATCAGCTATCAGCTATAATGATTGTCCACAATATATTTTTTATGTGTGTTCTTTCCATGTTCTTTTGTAGATGAACAAATTATGCATAAATTTGAAATTGACGCACGTAATTATATTTTATTTTTATTAGGTAAATGTAACCTACCATATAATTATCATAATTGTTCCATCCACATAATCTACAACATCAATACCATAAAATCAAACGAAATAAATTATTTTATTTGAACAAATTATCCTACTTGAAATTTTACTGAAAAATTATCGTCTTTCGCTGGAACTTCAAATAGATTTCTAGGCTAGCTAGGTCTAGCGTAGTTTTAAGTCGACATTCTTGTGGTTTGATTGAATAATGGTCCTTTGACTTTGAGTAAAGCTGATTGTCTTTGACTTAATAACTGTTTGTGTGTGCAGATGCAAACCGCCGAGCAAGCTACAAGAATACCAACGAGTATACAACGACTGGTGTAACCAGTTTCAAAAACACAAGAGCGCGATGAAAGCGTGGACGACGCGCCAAATGGTATGCTATTTTTTAATTTTTAAACTACGATCTTTGAACCATATTTTTTTTAAAGATGACCTGTTGCTTATAAATAGTAATTAGGCACATTTCTGTTTAACACTCCCGTTATATACCTACTTAGTTTTGTTAATTGGTTCCAGTAGGTTCCAAACCAAATTGTACTAATTTAACTGGTCCTTAATTTCTTAGATGACAACAATTATATTTTAATTCAGTGTAACAACTCTTATAACAATCTAATGAACAGTTAGCAACTTGATACAGGGTATGACAACCTACTCGTTAAAATAATAACAGTCGTTTTTAATTCCTTTACCAGTGACTAGTTTATGAATCCACTTGGACGGGTATTTTTAACAGTCTTCAAATAAAATAAAGGAAGAAAATTACTAAAAAACAGAATAAAATAACTAAAGCACTTGGCCGGTTTTTACTGTTATATTTTTTCAAATGTTTAATGTACCCATGCTGTTTGGTACCCTATCATTTTCATTTTAGAATCCTTTATGAAATGTTATCGATAAGAAACATGAACTGTATTTTATTAATTTCATTTCAGCAATGTTCCAAAAGTCTGAACGCTTCGAGCCAGCAAAATAGTTTTCCGAACGAGATCGTGGTGCCGTTGCAGTGATAGGGCACAGCTCGGTAGTGATTAATGAACGATTACACACAGAGCCACGCTAACATAAACTACCCGATATGCTGGTTCGGCCCCTTACTAAGCATTATTTGCCGTTTCTCTCGTATGCCTTCACAGATTTTTCCGCTTTGGGTAACTTGTAGCCAGTGAGACGGAAGTAACAAACATTTAAGGACATCAAATAAAATATCTGTACATTCCACTAAAAACACCAGGCATAATAATAAAGTTCGAAACTTTCAATTTTTCAATATGCTTTTTTTATCACTTTTCCTACATTTGGATTATATGTAACCTACCAAATAATTATCCTACTTGAAATTTACAATATTAAATCAGATAGCTATCAGATAGTCTATCGAGCTGAAGTAGAACTGAATCCTAACCTAATTACGCAAATTATGCCTGCATAAGTAGATAATCGAGAATCATTGGTTGGGGAAATGAAACCGAAAGGGGAGCGACGAGGGAATGATCTGTTAAAATAGATTTGTTGTCCGTTCCGGAGACTGCTACTTGATGGATGACTGAATTCTGTTCAACTTCGCCGACAACTTTCTTTGTTCCTACAGTAAATGTTTGTAAGTTCCTACCGGGTAGTTTATGTTATGTAGCTGTAATCGATAAAAGTATTATATAAAGCGACTGAGTATAAATCGTAGTGCCATCGATGGAAGTTGCGTTTCAGTGACACATTGCAATGTTTAATCCAAACTAAGGTGGAACGATTTCCTAAAAAATGCATTTTTAGTTTTAATTATTATACAGTTTTCTTCAACTTAAATTAATTTGCCGGAAATAAAGACCTATATGAAAACCAGCTACAGTTATATCAAAGCAGCTGTGATAACTGTTCTTTTTGGGTCATTTTAATTACCGATTGTACATACTTATTAAGACCAATAAATTGCTAATCATCTAAATGTGTTATTGTATAGGTGTATTATTTTATTAAATTATGTAGGTGTCAATTAGTTATCAACCAGCCTAATACCTTATCAAGTAGGCAAGGCAAAAGATCGTGGAAAAACTAATCATTATTATAATAACAATACTATCCCAATGTGTCTGATCCGACCTCCTATCCTTTTTTTTTTTTTTTTTTGGTACCCAGGAAAACCTTTTATAGGTACCACCGGCCCGGGGGGACCGATGGTTATGTGGGACTCCCCGCCTTGACAAAGGCGGTATACCCTAACTAAAAACCTGGGGTGTTCCGACTTTCCGCTACAGGGAGAAGTCAAGGGATCGCTTGGCGCCTCCTCGACTTCTCTGCGGTTGCCCGTTTGGGCTCGACTCGGGGGGTGACTCGGGGGACAGATCCCCCGATCTGTTACCCGAAGGTCCCCATTTACGGTAACATGCGGCTGGCAAATGCCCGCCGCCTGCGACCTGGTCTCCTGCGGCGCATGGGATCCGAGAGAATATCATCCTCTCGGTCCCTCTCCGCCGCCTCTTTCTCTCGCATCACAAATTCTGCGAAGCTCGCCACCGCCGTCCATTTTCTCTCGCACTCAGCCATAGCTCTCAATATGGCCGAGAGCGAGAGATCCACGCCAATTACCGCCACCATCTCCGCACGTGGCACTGCCCAAGCAGGGCACTCGGCGCGGGTGTGCTGCGCCGTGTCTTCCACTGCTCCACAATGGTGGCACACCATCGTCGGCTCCCGCTGTGCCACTTTGCACAGATACCTCCCGAAGCAGCCATGCCCTGAGAGGATCTGCGCCAAGCGGAACGTCGGGGCACCATGGCGACGATCAACCCACTCTTGGAGAATGGGCCGAAAGGCAGCCACTACATCCCGGCTAGCAACCGGTGACTCCATCCTTACTGACCAATGTCTGAAGAGATCTTCACGACCCTGCTGCCTCCAGTGTTTTATCTCTTCAGGCAATGGCCATCCTCCGTCCTTTTTTACCGCATCACTGCACCAGTATACTGACGATAAAACCCTGGCTTCGAGGTCCCACGGAGGTGCGCTAGCCAGCAAGCACGCCGCCTCAAAAGAGACGGTGTGGTACGCCCGAGCCGCCCTTATCGCAATAACTCGCTGCGGGCGTCGCAACAGAGTCCGGTTCGTTGCGTTGAGGGCATCCGCCCATATAGGTGCTCCGTAAAGTGCCTTGGAGCGCACCACACCGGCGTATAGGCGACGGCATGCTACACTCGGACCCCCTATGTTTGGAAGCAAACTCCCTAGCACTCCAGCAAAGCCAATGAGCCTGGGTGCCAGTTGCCGGAAGTGCTCTTGGAAACTCCATCGGCCGTCGAGGAGAAGGCCAAGATAACGCAACGTCGGTGCAATGGCGATGGAGGTTCCACCCACCACAACACTTAGTCCCCCTCCTGGATTATTGCGAGGCCCGTGAAAAATGAGGGCCTCGGACTTTTCCAAAGCAACCTCTAGACCAAGTGACTTAATCCTTTGGACTATCCGAGCAACTCCCGCTGTGGCCAAAACAGCCGCCTCTCTTTTATTCCTTCCACGGGCCGTGACGAGAGTGTCATCGGCGTAGCAGACTACGTCGATTCCTTGCAGGTTTTGCCCGCGGAGGACATAGTCGTACCCGATGTTCCACAGGAGCGGTCCAAGAACCGATCCCTGTGGAACACCGCACGACATTCTCCTCTCTTGCCACCGCTGCTGGGCCGGGTAGCTGACACTTCGGTCAGCAAAGTAGCTACCGACACAGTTCTGCAGGTACCGAGGCACACCATGGTACTTGAGAGCTTCTAGTACCGTCTCCCAGGGAAGGGTGTTGAAGGCATTCGCTATATCCAGCGAAACTGCCAACAACACCCCCCCGTCCGAAATCGCCTCCTCCGCAAGCTCCCGCACCCTAGCAACCGCATCCACGGTTGAGCGGCCGTGGCGGAAACCAAACTGCCCGTCGCTGAGATTTGGGCCCACGTCAACAAGATGCCGGACGAGACGAGCAGCGAGTACTCGCTCGAATAGTTTGCTTGTCTCACCCAGCAGTACGATGGGGCGGTACGCCGAAGGAGAATCCACCGGGCGCCCATTCTTCTTCAACAGTACTAATTTACCGCGTTTCCAGCACTGCGGAAAGTAGCCCTGTGCTAGGCATGCTGTGAAGAGCGCCCTGATCTTCTCTCCAAGCTCCTTGGTTGCGTGTACCAAGACTCGACCCGGCACGCCGTCCAGTCCAGGGGCCGAGTTTTTTGAACGGAGCCGTAACACGGCTACCCCGAACTCAGTTTCGCTCACAGGCAAAACTTCCTCCTCAGCCTGATCGAGCAGTACTGCCCTAGTTGCCATGGGAGGCGGGCACCATGCCTCTCGCTGGGGGAAGAGCTTACACACCACCCGCTCCAGCAACTGCGGCTCGAGAGTTGTGGTAAGAGGGGGGGCCCATGGACGCAGTTTACCAGTCACTGACTTGTAAGGGCGCCCCCAAGGATCTCGGTCGAGAGACTCCAGCCACTCCCGCCACGCCAACTCTTTGGCCTCCTTTATAGCCACCTGTAAGCTCTTACAGGCGGCACTATAGTTGGCGTAGCGTTCACGCTCCTCCTCTTCATCTCGCACCCTCCAACGTCGGGAACGGGTGTAGAGACGCCGCGCGGCGACGCAGGCTCTCCTTAACTCTTTAAGTTCCGGCTTCCACCAGTACATCCGTCGCGGAGGCGCAGACGTCTTGACCCGAGGCATGGAGGCGTCGCAGATCCGCACAAGCGACTCTCCCAGTCTCTCTGCGGCGGCATCTACGTCCTCTGTGTCTGGGTTTGCCCCCCAAGCTTCCACAATGGCCGCTTCAGATGCAAGGTCTCTATCCAGCGCCCTGAGCGACCATCGCGGGCCGTTTGCTGGTGGTGTGGACAGAGCCTGCCTTGAGGACGCAGAGACACTGAAACGGATGTACCGATGATCTGACAGAGTCTCTACGTCCGTCTCAACTTTCCAATCAAGAACGCGGTGTGCAACGGAGGGGGAAGCGAATGTTAAGTCCACTATAGACCCACCGTTCCATCGAACGCACGTGTTCTCGGTACCCCTATTTACAACCAAGAGTCCCATGGACGCCGCCCACTCCTCCAAGACCTTCCCTCGGGGATCAGTGTGTGGGGATCCCCACGCCGTAGACTTAGCGTTGAAATCCCCAGCGACCAATATGGGACTGGGTCGCACTGCTCCTGCCAGAACCCCGATCTCAGCAAGTAATCGTTCGAAGTAAACCATGCTGCGACTCGGGGAACAATACACTCCGATTACCGCCACGCCACAGTTACCACCCAAAGTAGCCAGCACGCACCCCTGTCCCCTCGCTACTTTTTCGAAGGGCAGGGAGCCATTGGAAGACTGATTAATAATAGCCACCGAGTCTTCCCGGTCTCCCACCCAGGTATCCTGAGAAGGGATTAGGTAAGGCTCGGCAACCACTGCAATTTGTGTCGACCACTCCGCCAGGCTCTGGAGCAGAAGATCCTGAGCCCTGGCGGAGTGGTTGATGTTCGCTTGTAGGAATTGGATGGCCATCCTAATTGTCGTCCATCTGATCCTCCCTTTGCGCATCTGGGCGCGCAGACGGCTGCGGTGGGGCCGAAGAGCTTACATTAGCCGTCTGATTTCTTCTTGTTGAGGTCTTGCCTTTGCAAGTCTTGGCCCCAACACGGTGGTCCGCTTTTTTGCCAGCTGCTTCGCACACCGGGCAGTGCTGCTCGGCCTCGCATTGTGCCTTCTTATGTCCGGGCTTGCCGCAGCGGAAGCAGAGTGCACTGCGGTCTTCGGCACTTGGGCATTGTGCCCCTACGTGACCACCTTCTAGGCATCGGAAGCACCGCAGGGGCCTTTCCTCCAGTACTTTGGCCGATACCGAGACCCAATTCACCAGAATTTTTCCAGTAATGGCTTTCTTCACTGCGGCAACGGGGCAACGCAGCCACACTGTTCCTTCACGCCCGGGTGGCCGCACAATATCGCCTACCTTCACCGACTCTATTGCACAGCCACCCACTTTAGCAACGGCCGCCGCTACATCCTCCTTACTTGCCGAATCGTCGAGACCCGAGAGGCGCATCTCCACGCATTTCTCAGGTCGGGAGATCTTGACGAGAGCTCCACTAAAAGACTCCCTCAGCTTATTAGCGAGAGAATCTGCCTTCTCCGCACTTTCGGCCCCGGTTCCAGGCACTTCCAACAGCCGAGCGCCAGTGGCGACGGTCCGGAATTTGACACCGTCAATGCCAATCGCTGCCAAGTCAATGCGCTCTCTGGCATCGGTTAACACCTGACCATAGGTAACGCCATTTTTAATCGCCTCCGGTTGCAGCGTCAGTACAACTACTGCTTTGCGAGGGGGCTTTAACTTCTTCTGCGCAGGCCGTTTGGATGGCCCCTTAGCAGGCTGGGGTTGGGTCGGTTTTTTTGGTCCAGGCACACTGGGCAAAGGAACATCGGCCTGTTTGACCGTACGCTTTGGCACCTGCTTAGACCTTTTTCCAGCAACTGTGCTCCATGCCTCGTTCCTCAGAGGAGCTGAGGAAGGCATCGGGAGTGGATCCCGTGCCAAGGCTGCCTCTTCAGCCGCCAGGCTTCCCTTTCCTTTTTTCCCCTTTCGGGGCTTGGGTACAGAACCCGCTTGGCTCTCATACGACGTGGATGCCTCCGTTACAGGCATACTTCCTAACCTAACCTAACCTAACAGCAGGTGAGATTGCGGTCATACGCAAGCCGCATATTATGTAAAAAAAATACTACTGTATGTGTTGGGTTCCCTCAAAAACTGTTTTGTTTTATTATTTCAATCAAAATTGTGAAGATTGTGAAAAATTTGATTTTATTTTTAAACGGTTGGAAATGCGCTTATGATGCCTTTGGTATTGCAAGCGTTCATATTATAGGCTACGGTAGCCGCTTTCCATCAGGTGGACCGTATGCTTGTTTGTCTACTTGGTTGTAAACCTTTCCAAATTAAATTGTTCCTTTCATTCCGTAGCATAAGAGAGCACCGTAGAGATTTACGTTTGTGCTGTACAGATACTCTAACTCAATATTTTATTGTCAGCTAAATATATTTCTAGTGGTTATCAAAGCTTTTGGTGTTCATTCAAAACTGGTAGATGCATCGATGTTTTATAATTATAAGTATATTATAAGCTTATAACAAGCATTTATTTAGCTAGATACGTTTGTTGGCGGCAACTGAATGTAATTTATGTATTGTTTCGTATTAGATCACCAGTTCTAAAATAAGAGCTTTTGTTAAAAATTTAATGTTATCCGTTGCCATATGGCGTAATTTTAGGACCCTTTGGATTTTAAACCCGAATTTAGTAGAAGTTCGTTGAATTGTTTCGGTTGAGTTTGACCTTGCTAGAATAGTGCCTTGAAGCATGCTTACGGTAGAGTTTATCTGACTAAATTATATTTTTGTGTAGAATTTCGAAGATTATACCTAATGTAAAAGTAATGAATTCTTAGGATAAAAATTATTTATGAATTGAGCAGAAATGCTCCGCTGAAATTGTCTCCAGTAGGTATTATATTTTTTTTTGCAAAGAGTTATCCCAAACGAAACTAGGTACTTAAATGCTATACCTACTTAAAAATGATAGACCTAAGGATAATTTAATTGGTCGTTCGCACAGTTGATGTCTACTTTTAACATGCTATGATTACTCAGTGTCTTTGTTTGGATCTATTATTACCTCGGCCACAGTAATTGTATGTAATCTCATCTCGAAAAGCTGATTCCCTGATGTAGTCTATAGGGTTATTGTTATAAAATATACTCTGATCCAAAAACTTAAATAAAATTTGTAAACAAAGAAATGTGATAAGTAACTGTCATGATGACAACTCAGGGGTGAAAAACATGTTATTACTACTATGTACTACTTACCTACCTACTAGAGAACACTGAAAGGCAGAACCTCATTTCCCTGTGCCTGTTAAAACTTAACAAAAACTGATAACAACAACAGCCAATGATAATGTGTGAAAAAACTTAACAACGCTCATTTGGACACGAGCGGCACACGAGGAACACATTCGACTTCGACATCACATGAAACAAATAACAGAATACAAACACAAATATAATGGCGTTTATTGCCAAAATGCACAAACTGATTCGTAGGTATCACAAAATTTACTAAGATTCTGAATCAGAGTATATAGGAACCTTGTTAGGTACTTACTGTAAATAATAAATGTGGAAAATTTGCTATAAATGGTATCTTTATTATACAGTAAAACTAGTACAGTATTATTTATAATATTTGTGAGTTATTACATAAAAAAGGCCGGAAAATAAATTATTTAAGATCAATCCTCGTATTTATTTACCCATGGCTTCTTTTCACTTACCGAACAAAAGCTCTTCAAAAGCGCTACCTATGTACCGTCCCCCTACCCACTACAAAAATCCTCTTAAAAGTAGGAAACAAAAAAATGCTAAGCTAGAGACATCTAAAACTTTAACCGTTTGTCCATCTCATCATTTAAATTCCTTCATAAAAATTCAAGCTCTCAAACGCGAACTCCCTCGAATAAGTTGTTCCTGTATCTTTTACGGGCAATAAAACAGTAATTTGAGTATCGTAAACGGCGCCTGTCTTAGATTGGCGAACACCATAGAATTTAATTACCCAAGGGTGCCTGGAATAATTGGCGAGTCGCCTGTAATGGTGAGCTTTACTGCGAAATTAATAGTTTTGCGCTCTGGGCCCGTTTTACCGCCATCCGACTCGTTTCATATTAATTGCTGACCTAAACTCGGTACCTGCTAACACATTTTCATTATTAAAATTGTCTCTGAAAGTTATAATAGTGTGTCATTCATTCAATGAAATTTTCCGAGAAAGATACCCAAAGCGCGTCACAGTCTGAAAGATGTCTGAGAAGTCTTGAAGTAGATATTAATCACATTATTATGCTGGCGTTAATTAGTAGGTACCTACCTAATTGATATGACTAATTTGCCGTACTTATCAAGTTACAATACTGAGAGGACATTTTTCAATCTTCCGATAAATTTAACCGTCAAATATAGATAGTGCAATCCACGAAGGCGCGCCCCACTATTCCTCCTAACCGTTTATAGTATATGTGTGCAAGCTTCCGTCAATGTTTGAGTGTTATCGGTACACACTAATTACCTATGAGTGCACACGCACACTACAATGAATAGACTACGGTTGGCGACTGCCGCTCGGAGCAAACTCCCCGCACCCCGCGAGGGGCACGTCTTCGTGAATTGCACTATCTATAAAAATACATCTCTTTTTTAGGGTTGTCAAAAACAAGGACTGCCATTTTTTATTCGACCAATAGCATTAATCCATGCATGAGAAAATCAGCCCTTTCATACATTAAACCATTATAAAAATCGTGAAGTAATATTTAGGAATACAATATGGGAAAATTGGGATAATTAGGTAGGTACAGCGGCAATGCATCATCAACTATCTAGTAAATAATCAAGGCACAGACTGAATATAAGATAAAATACTTACTCTATATTTTTGCCATAAGCATCTGCTAGCTTCTGTCCCTGCAGCAAACAAGTAAAAATGATTTTAAATATTGCAATGCTGTAAAACTATGCCAGTTGCTTCCTGAAACCTTTCTCTTAGAGGTATCTTAGTTTTTACCAATATTTTGGTATTCATATCCTATGAATCAATTTTGCGATTTGGTATAACAAAATCAAATCTACTAGCTTGTGCAGCCAGTGACAAAAGTAGATGAACATTTTCTGACTTTACAAGATTAAATATCTATTTCTTATGTACCTAAACCAGCGCACATTTTGATCCAAGCTCATTATATAAAACTTAGCTTTATGTTTTTAATAATAAGTTAAAATAATATTATTTTCCATACCGTTCATTGTTTGATTAAGGATTGGTCCACAGTAGCCCAAAGAAGAGATGAATCGAGAGAAGGAAAGGCTCTTAATAATAATAATAAATTGTTTGTGAAATAAAGAATTAGATTTTGCTTCCCCTGAACAAAATAAAAATATCTCGTGCCTCAATTTTTTTGATAACAAAATGTGTCCCCAATTTCGTCAGTGAATCACATTTTATTACCAAAGGTTTGACTGTTCAAATAATCCAGTAATATTAGGTAAACGTTTCCTTAAAGAAAACCAATAACATAATTTGATTTTAGGCCAACCTTGGAGACATCCTTTGATTTTCCGATTCAGTTGTGATAAGGTGGCGTGCGGCTCAAGCGCGTTACCTCAGCGGGTACCCACCTAAGGGAAACAATATAAGAGAATTCCTTTAGTCGTATGAAAAAATTCTGATAGTAAATTCAGACATTCCTCACAACAATCTGGCCCCAAATAAAGCAAAGCTTAAAATATTTTTTTTTTTTTTTTTAAACATATGGGGCACCAGATAGCTGAAACACCCAGACAGAGAACAAACACCTTTGTTTACTACACTATTCTGTGTCATACAGGTTGTTTATGAATAGCCGGTAGGAATGATATCATTCGAATGAGCCACACATGGAAATGAGTAACAAATCTCTAAGACGTGTCCGCCCTAAGCTCTCAGCATAGTAGGTATGTTCGTTTGTAATTCGGCGGTTTCTTGTTGTTCTGCGGCTCATAAATTATAGCTTGACTCGCCGAACGTTTACTTTAAGTATATTTTTTGTTTACAACTAAAAGAAAATTTATGACAATGTGGAATGTAAATCCACAGACTGGCCTCTAGCTCAGTTGGTAGTAGCTCTGCCTTCTGCGCCGTAGGTCGTTGGTTCGTTCCCCACCGAGAACAAATATTTGTGTGGTTAACATAAATGTTTGTTCTCTGTCTGGGTGTTATATTGTATTCTAAGTATGTATTTACAAAAAAAAAAATGTATCAAGTATTATATCAGCTATCCGGTTCCCATATTACAAGCTCTGCTTAGTTTGGGGCTGGGTAGTGTTGTGTGAATTGTCCACAATATTTATTTATTTATTATTTATTTAAATACTACCTAATACTTAGCTACAAAGAAATTAGGAAAAATGAACTGCCAAAAACATAGCAACCCCGACCTACCCCGACTTATATGTATAACCAAAAATCGACATTTTAATATTGATGAAGATGAACAGCAGACACGGACATTGCACACAAACGAAAATACCTAAATGGTAAGCTTACGTCCGACTTCCGTGTTGAAAATACGTGATGATCCAAATTATTTCACTGTAAACCCATGCGCACATCTAAGCGATCTGCGATGGCGATCATTGAAACGCTGTCAAATATAACAGTGATATTTGACAGCGTTTAGACAGCGCCATCGCCTAGATGTCCGCAGGCCTTAAATGTAAACCGGGATATCTTTAAATCCTTATAAACAGTTAGAAGCCGTGATAATAGCCTGGGCTCGAGGGTGCCATCGTAATAAAATGCAAATTGACACGGATTAATCCTTACACCAGAGCGCAATACCCCAAGTATTGACCTATAATGGCTTAACTAGCTTCCCTGGCAGCTTCACTCGCGTATAACTGTAATGAAAAGTGGGCAATTTGATATTCTAGTCTAGATCTGTAATCTCTGACAGCCACGTAGGTATTAACGACGCGTGATTGAGTCAACTGAAAAGCAACTCGACGATATTTCCCCATCGCGTTCGATAGTATTTTTCACCGAAAAGCATATTTTATCTACTATTAGGTATTATTTTATTTGTAATTGATGTCAGCATCCATATCCAGCTCCAGCGCATCAGAATACGAACGACTTGACATCTTTAATTATAAATACAAATAAATATTAGTATATTTTTAACATCTGTGTTTAAAAAAAAGTCTAAAACATCATACCTACGCATTGTCATCATTCAGGGTGTCGATTCTAAAAACACAAATCACCCAAGCGATCGCGTAAATCGATGTGAGTTGTCAATTTTTATTTGAAAAATTTAAAAATGGAACGCGGATTCAGTGATCACTCGGCGATCACTCAATCGAACTATGTTGCTGGAATTGACGCCCAGATGTGTTACTAAGCGCGAAAGCGTTTCTATATAGTGATAAATTATTCAAATCAGTACCTTATTGGTCTATGAGAATATGAACGCACATTGTCATATTTCTAAAAGAAGTTAAACACTCCACATGGTATGGAAAAAAACACGCACACCCCAAACAACGTGCAAAGAAATTTATCAAATATTTAAAATGTCAGAACCCCTAAAGGGGAAAGGCAGGTCAGAATAATTAAATGCAAATTAATACATTATTGCGGATTAGAAACAGCTCAATTTCTCTAATCCTGTCATCGGCTTGTTCTTAATGATGGTTGATGTTATTGGAGTCAGAAGTTAACTGGGTCACTTCTGAGCTATAACGCATACAAATATTTTGAATTCGGACTCATGCAAAATGTTGGCTAGGTAGCAGTACCTTACATAAACTATACGCGCACCGGATCTGGGCTATTCCCACCAAAGCCACATTTATTCCCACCCAATACCACAGATTTGAAAAACAAAATACTACGCTACTCCAAGTACAAGTGCTCAAGTAGGTACCTTTTTTTATCCCTTTGAAGTAAGCTGCTGGTAGCTGATAGTTCCTATTTTTTGGACCAGAAAAACGTTTGTTATTTTTTCAACAAACGTTTGTCTGGACAACATAAAATTACAGAGATGAAATCCGTTGCGCGTGCTGTACTTTCTTATCTATAGACTGGTGTAATTAAAAGTATATCGAGGACGTCCCTATGTGGCATTGCAATGCGCCAATGTGAAAATCATTGCTTAAAATTGTCTCAATACAATTTAACTATCCACATGCTAATTATTAGAACAGGTTAGTGTGTCTAATTTTGTAGCTACGTTAAATGCCCACACCACCAAACCCACCTATAATATACGTATAAGTTAAAAGTACAAAAACTAGTTGGGCACACTTGGATCATAACCACTTTTTTTGCTAAACTGTCTGCTCGGGTTTTGCGGTAAATAAGTTTATTGATTTTATATCTTTCAAGGGGTCAAAATATGCGAGCAAAATTAAGTATTTGGTGTTATTTGCCTTAAATATGCAAAGAACTACTTATAATCCATGGCCGGAGTGAGAAACACAGCTACTGTTCTAATATACTATATATTTATGCACACATAAAATACATACTATTACTTATTGCTAGGTAGGTATTTCGTTTGTGAATGATCACGACGTAGGTAAGTGGCCAATCTCGCTGCGAACTTGATTTATGGGTCTAATTAAATACCTGTACGGAACCATGAATTGTCTCGGCAATCCCTGGTATTCCAGACAGTTGCATTGTTCAATAACTTACATTTGTACTGTCAAATTAAATGTGGGTGTTAATTTACTGCTAAATATACAAGGTATTAGATAGATAGTTAGATATTTTTATGTTAATGATAGGTTCTTAAATCAATACGAGCTGGAATGCCTAGTATTACAGTCAATTGTGATATTGTGGTAAATAAATGAACTGAACTGAACTGAACTGAATGACGTATTTTTTTTTAGAAATTATAAATACGAATTGCATTCTGATGAAATGATGAAATATGAATAATTATTTTCGATCATACTAACAGTGCCATCTGCTGGAATAGCTAAAATAAATAAAGTTCTGTAATTCTTTAATGCACACAGAAACATTAACAAATAAGTAATAACAAAGGACATGTGCATACGCGAGCTTAACCCTGAAAAGAGTTTTCTTCCAGCAATCCTTTGGTGCTAAGAGAAAGCTAATAAAAAAAAGGTAACAATGTGTTCAAAGTTGATTATTGAAACAATAAAAAGAGATTTTCTAAAAATTTATATTAGCTATATTGATCAATTTATTGCCCCCAAAACCTTCTGTATACTAAATTTCATGAAAATTTTATATATCCGGAACTTTAGTCTCGAGTGGTTACGTAATAGTTTAATAGATGGCAGATGGCGCTAAAATTTGATTGTTAAAAAAACGGTCAAGACCTCATTTTCTAAGAATAAATCTTAGCTAGATCGATTTATCTCCCTCGAAAACCCCTGTACACTAAATTTCATGAAAATCGTTCGAGCCGTTTCCGAGATTCAGATTTTGTATAGTATATACTAGCAGTTGGTAACCGAGCTTCGCTCGGATTTTTTTCGTTAATTTGTATTTTTAAGAAATCATAAGAGTCATATTATCATCTTTACTGGTTTATTCTTACTGATCAACGCCATCTGCTGGACATGCTTGCAGTTAGTTGCTCACAATCGTCAATAGATGGCAGGAGCAGTCACATATTCAGTTTATGTTTTTAGTTTTTTTTTAACGAACAGACTCATTTTCTGAAAATGAATCCTAGCTAGATCGATTTATCGCCCCCGAAACCCTCTGTATGCATAATTTCATGAAAATCTTTGGCGCAGTTTCCGAGATCCTAAATATATATATAAATAGGTATATATATACAAGATTTTCTCGTTTAAAGGTATATGATACATATATGCAAGATTTTCTCGTTTAAATCTTATACCTTTAAACGAGAAAATCTTGCATATATGTATAATTATATACTATACATAATCTGAATCTCGGTGTTGTATAAGATAAGATAAATATACAAGTGTTTGCCTACAAAAATAAACATAGGTATCCCATCGATAATTGGATCAAACTTCATAACAAAATAAACCCATGTTCGAAGAAAGTTACGAAGTTTTCAAACAATACGTCTTTCAGTCGATTGCCGGTGGATTTTCCGTAAGGAGTACGTACTTGGTCACGTCAAAATAAGGCTGCATTTACAAGAGAAGCAGGTTGCTGCAGCTGATGCGCATAAATCGTATTTGCCTAAAGTTGGTAGATTACGGGTAGAAAAGCAATAACCTTAGAATAAATTATAGTTTAAAAAACTAAAAAAAAACGCTTTTATAACTAATTGAACTAAAAAATTAAAAATAAAACTTATAATCAATTGAAAAATTTATAATTATTATTGTACAAAAAAACGTGGGGTGCTTTTTATAATAACTTCAGATATAATAAACTATTGATAAAATATTTACAACAATCAAAATCAAGCACCCCACGCTTTTTGTACAATAATATAAATTTTTCAATTGATTATTAGTTTTATTTATAATTTTTTAGTTCAATTAGTTATAAAAGCGTTTTTTTTTAGTTTTTTAAACTATAATTTATTTTTAACTTTTTAGTTTTTTTTCATTTTTTGTTTTTTAACCGACTTCCAATCAAAAAGGAGGAGGTTCTCAATTCGGTTGTATGTTTTTTTTTTCATATTATTGCATTGTCCTTGACACCTTTGACAGGTGTGCAAAGTTTGAATCAAATCTGATCGTTCAAAGTAGGACAAAATCGAGCTCAAAGAGGTCGGTTACATACATACATACCTACATACAGGTGAAGCTAATAAAAGCGTTATAAAAAATGCTAGTTCCATAGTAATTACAGTTGGATAAGCTGGGTCTTATTAAAACTATGAATAGCTAACCACGCCATTATGTCAATTCGGTCAAGCTGATAAAAAATTCTCTACGAAGATAACGAGAACGGAAATCATTTCGCCGTCGTCGGTTTTTCCTGATCACAGCAAACTGCATCGTGGCACGAAATGTTTTCTATTAGAATATACTGGTCCATCCTCGGCTTAATCGTCACCTACTCGTACCTACTTAGTACAAGGTATACGATTGTAGCTAAAGGTGAAAAAAGTTCGTTTGATCTAGCAGCCAACTCTGATGACTAGTTTTTAGGCTGCCCCAATGTCTTCGAAGCACAAAAAGTGCTCAGATTGATTCATACATCACATTTTTGTAACATTAACTGAAAGCCCGGCTTCTACTCGCTTTTTGTGTGACAAAACAAACTGGATAAAGTAGGCAAGTGCCTACTTGGTCACGTCAAAATTAGAGATGCTCGCCGCGTCGTGCCCAGGGCTGTCACCGCCAACCTCATACATCAACCCTTTTCCCGATACGGAACTGTGCGCTCTTATCTAGTTAGGAAGCAAAGTTTGTTGGTTTCGCTGTCAGGCTCATGTTGCTTCTAATATAAATGTTTGCAGGTAACATTTTTGTCATATTATGGCGAGGTTGACGTTGAGCTCTAAAAGCAATTTGTAGTTAACTTTTATTTAATTGTAAAAATAAACAATAAAAATAAAGCTGGTCAGTGAAACAGAGTCTGCACGTCCAATGAAGACGTGCCTTTTTATGTGGCATTGCATTGCGTCTATCACTCTGCGTCGGCATTCTCACCAGCTCTCATACCTTAGCCTGGAATACAGCAATGCGTGCATGCACTACTGCATGATGAAATACTTACAGAAGACGATATTTTTGGAAGATAAATTAACTTGATATATTATAGTATGAACACAAAAGTGGTTCTGGTGACGTATGTTACAGTTGCACAATGACTTCCACGAAGAAACGGTCACCGTCACAATGCCCTCACGTGATGTCACGTGATACACGGAGAAATAGTAACAAGTTAAACTGTTGTGGTACATTATGGTGGTTTACATTGAAATACCACAGCATACAAATGCATAAGAAAAGGTAGGCGACGATGGGGTAAAAACTCTTTGGAACTGAAAAAAGCTGGCAAAGCAAGAAATATTGTTTGGATAAAAAAAAAGAATACAATTTGAACATGTTTTATTTTAAAAGTCATTTGTTGCCAAATTGAATTGTGCTCATCTGTGCTTAATAATTTTCACTATACGGATCACTATACGACTAATATATTCTTATGTTCAATATAAAATTGTTTTAATCTGTTCCATGCCAGAAATATACCTATTAATAATTATATTATTTCCTAACTATGTATTTATAAATATTTTAACAGTAGGGAATTCATACATCGCAGAATTATTTACGAACATCGTCTAATTTAATTTTGACACAAAACACAATACAATTAATTACATTACATATTAATCCCGAGCGTAAAAGGTACTACAATTCAAAAACAAGGGTTTCTTTTTATGACGGAGCAGAAATTCTTTTTAGATCGGAGAGGCCAAAAGTTAAGTATCGATTGACGATTAAATATGGGTTGGTCGTAAAGAACTCGGAGATGTACTTGCAGAGCTTGCAAAAGCAAATGTCAGCATGTTGGTTCTTTTGCGCAATAAATCAGCTGTGAATGTGAGAATTGTAAGGAGATGCTGGGAAGGCTGGGCATCGGCGATACGGATCAGCTGACCATTACGTTTTACAACTTAATTCACGATTTTGTTAGAATCAATAGCCGACATAATGTTGGTTCTAGAACTATACTATCATTATCAATAGGAATAAAATGGTGGAGAGATTTTCTTATCTCTTCTCATCGATTTTATAATCTAGCTAATACATACCTGCAGACAGTAAAAAAGCGGCCAAGTGCGAGTCGGACTCGCCCATGAAGGGTTCCGTAGCAGTAATTAATATAATAGAAGTTCTAGTAGTTCGTCGAAAGGTACATTGCGGTTTACGATTAAATACGTATTAAAAAAAACTACTAACTAGATCTCGTTCAAACCAAACATCGTTGGAAGTTTACATAGTAATGTACATATTTTTGTTGGGGGGACCAACATTTTACCACTTTGGAAGTGACTCTCGCAAAAACTATTGAGGTTAGAAAAAACTAAATTTATGAGAAACCTCGACATCATTTTTGAAGACCAATTGATAAATACGTACGTATGGTTTTGATGTAAAAAAGTTTTTTGAATTTCAGTTCTAAGTATGGAGTCCTCCAAAATCTATTGTTTTTTTTTCTGTTTGTGAAAAAACCTTAATACGGTTCACAGAATACATCTACTTACCAAGTTTCATCAGTGTAGTGTTTAGAACTACATAGTAATATCTATAATATTATGATACAACATTTATATATATATTACCTATTATATCTGTCGTCTCGAGCAGCGTACTCGCGGATTGTGGGGTGGATCGGATTCATTCGATATCCAACCGCCGCGGAGTAAAGACGAGTGCGTGTGCAAGCGAGCCGATATTATATATTATTATATAACTATATCATTTACATAGGTACTTACATTCTTATAGTGTACACTACAGTGGCGACGAGACAAACGGTGAGCAATTTTACATAATTTCTAGAAAAGGAAAAAGAGAATCTACCTACATTTAATTTGGCTAATTCTTGAGTAGGTTTAAAGCGGATCGAAGGCAATGATTGTCAACCTCATTGATCGAATTGATATTTTTCTACTGATCGATATGATCTAGCTATAGGTACCTACATATTAGTGTAGATTTTGTGTTTTACAACTCAGTGACACGGTTCATATTTCTTTTCGGCCAATGATTAATAGATTATTAAAGGGTAGATTCTTCATAAACTTAACACCTTAGGTACTACCTATTAATTCTATACATACCTACACCTAGATAATGAATAAAAATGCAACTTAGCTTTGCTTGCGCAAAGATTGTTTGCGTAGGTTTATAATCATAATGAAGCTAAACAGAAGGAATAGGTAAGACTTCGTTTTGTTTTGTTTACCTATCTTTCTTGATTTGAGTATTGGTTTATAGGTTTTAGTGTTAGTTAAGAAAATAAAATAAATACTTACCTATCACATACCGATTTAGATATTATACTTTAAGATTTAAAATACTTTAGTACTTACCTACGTTAGGCACTTAGCAGATAACAAAAGTACTTAGGTACGTGTATCTATCTCCTTACCTACCTAATAGTGTATTAAAAGTTTGTATATTATGATGTGAGTAGCTAGTACGATACATGGGGATCGGAAGTAGGTAGTGGTGCATGTAACATATTAGTACCTTACCTATACCTACCCACTTACTTCTAAGCCAAGTTTGGTTGGTAGTTAAGTGACCCTTTGGTACTCAATAGGGTTACTTCAATTACAAATAGGTGATTATGATTTATGATAGGTACTAGTGCAAGATTCATCATGAGGAGCTTTCCTACATAATCTACGTACTTAGGCCCCTAACAAATATGTTTTGCAAGTAATTTTCTTTGGTTCGTGTGTGAACTGGAGGCGTAGGTAATAGGTAGAACCTACCTACCTAGGTGTGATGATATTACTACCTACCTAAAACTTAAATCTTGTACTTAAAAAAGTACCTACCTAGGTAAACAATTAATATTTTATATTGTTGCCTGAATATACCTACTAGGTTTTAAAGTATGATACTACTTCTATCTAAGTAGTCTACCTACAACTACATGCATTAAATTGCGAGGTACTAAAAAAAAAAAAAAAAAAAAAATTAAAGTAGGTATAGCTTTTAATAGCGGATGTGTAGTTTTATATCAAACTACAAGCATTAAATTGCGTGGTGCTGTAAAATAATTACAGTGCAGCTTTAAATAGCGATGGTGTAGTTATATCGAACTACAAGCATTAAATTGCGTGGTGCTGTAAAATAATTACAGTGCAGCTTTAAATAGCGATGGTGTAGTTATATCGAACTACAAGCATTAAATTGCGTGGTGCTGTAAAATAATTACAGTGCAGCTTTAAATAGCGATGGTGTAGTTATATCGAACTACAAGCATTAAATTGCGTGGTGCTGTAAAATAATTACAGTGCAGCTTTAAATAGCGATGGTGTAGTTATATCGAACTACAAGCATTAAATTGCGTGGTGCTGTAAAATAATTACAGTGCAGCTTTAAATAGCGATGGTGTAGTTATATCGAACTACAAGCATTAAATTGCGTGGTGCTGTAAAATAATTACAGTGCAGCTTTAAATAGCGATGGTGTAGTTATATCGAACTACAAGCATTAAATTGCGTGGTGCTGTAAAATAATTACAGTGCAGCTTTAAATAGCGATGGTGTAGTTATATCGAACTACAAGCATTAAATTGCGTGGTGCTGTAAAATAATTACAGTGCAGCTTTAAATAGCGATGGTGTAGTTATATCGAACTACAAGCATTAAATTGCGTGGTGCTGTAAAATAATTACAGTGCAGCTTTAAATAGCGATGGTGTAGTTATATCGAACTACAAGCATTAAATTGCGTGGTGCTGTAAAATAATTACAGTGCAGCTTTAAATAGCGATGGTGTAGTTATATCGAACTACAAGCATTAAATTGCGAGGTACTGTAAAATAATTACAGTACAGCTTTAAATAGCGATGGTATAGTTAAATGTAACTACAAGCATTAAATTGCGAGTTTTAACCTAATAGGTAAAAATCATCTTGTCTACAAGTAGTCCCAAATGGCAACATACACTCTTGAGAAGTTTGAATGTGAAGGGGAGTCTATCTCCGTCTCAGCAAAATCATTGCATATCAAAAAAAAAAAAATTGAAAAATCCACAAATGAAATTAAAGCTACCTGGAAGATGGTCAATAATGAGACTGGCAAATCAAAACTCCGTAATAAAAAAAAAAAAAACATTTGAAAGTAAACAATAATCTTTTGACAAAAAATTTTGAAGTAGCCAACGCGTTTGATAGTTTCTGTTCCAGTATCCCTAAAGTAGTGACATCATCTTTAAATTCCTCGGCTTCTGGTGCGATGGCATTGTTAGAGTCTAGTGTTAAAAAATGTAATAATATCTTTAGTTTTAAATACATTAATGCTGACAAAATCGTGAAGACATTTAAATCATTAAACATTAAAAAAACTGAAGATTTATGGGGAATGTCTACAAAACTACTCAGCGCTATTATAACTGATATTGCACCATGCCTAGCGTATATTTTTAATAGGTGTGTTGATGAGGGTGTTTTTCCTGATTTAATGAAACCTAGTAAACTTATTCCCCTGTTCAAATCTGGAATTGCAAGTGACCCTGGTAACTATAGACCTATCTCAGTATTGCCTACGCTAAGTAAAATCTTTAAGAAAGTTATCCTTACTCAGTTGTTATCACATTTTAACCTAAATGGGATACTTCATAGCCACCGGTTTGGATTTACGAAAGGTCGATCAACGACTGATGCCGGTATTCTACTCTTAAAGCACATATATGATGCCTGGGAAAACTCACAAGACGCGATTGGGGTATTCTGCGATCTTTCCAAAGCTTTTGACTGTGTAAATCATGCTACATTAATATCTAAACTTAAACATTACGGCATTCTAAATCGCTCTATTGACCTAATACAATCGACTGATAGAGTCCTTAAAGTTGATGTGGGCGGTGAGAGATCTTCTGGGTCTATTATTGACATGGGGGTGCCTCAAGGTTCGATATTAGGTCTTTTCTTGTTTCTAGTGTACGTAAATGACCTCCCTTTTTTTTGGTTAAAAAACTATGTGAAATAGTACTATTTGCTGACGATACCTCATTAATTTTTAAAGTCGATAGATTGAAGATTAATTACGATGACGTTAACGCATCTCTGTCGCAAATACTTAACTGGTTTAACGTTAATAATCTTTTACTGAATGCTAAGAAAACCAAGTGTATTAAATTTATCTTACCAAATGTGACTCTCCGGCCAACTAATATTATACTTAATGGAGAGTCACTTAACCTTGTAGATTCTACTATTTTCTTAGGACTTAACACTGACAAAAAATTGCAGTGGGGACCGCAAATCAAAGCACTTGCAGCTAGACTAAGTTCGGCTGCATATGCAGTTCGGACTATAAGATGGCTTACTGATGAACCTACAGCTAGGCTAGTTTATTTCAGCTACTTCCATAGTGTTATGTCTTACGGTATCCTTCTCTGGGGGAAAGCAGCTGATATTCAAACTAATTGTTTTAAAAAAAGGGCCATACGTGCCATATATAAAATTAAATCACGAGACTCATTGAGGGAGCGATTTAAGGAAATTAATATCCTCACAGTAATTTCACAATATATATATGGAAACTTATTGTACACTCACAGACACATCTGTAGCTTTCAGAAAAATTGTGATTTGCATAATATTAACACTAGAAATAAAAATAAACTTTATATTCCCAAATTTCGTCTGCAGAAGGTAAATGGGTCTTTTATGGGGAACACTGTACGCTTCTATAATAAACTTCCGGAAAATGCAACTAAGCTTCCTATTCGGAAGTTTAAAGCCTATGTTAAGAATAATTTAATAAAGAAAGCGTACTATACTCTAGATAGCTATATGAATGATAAAACTGCGTGGCCCGATGTCCCGGTCACTCTACCCATAGAAAGCTAACATGTCAATTTGCAATGTCTGTACCTACTATTTCGTATCTTATTTTTATATAAGCTGTGTAGATACTATAGTATAACATTGAAGCGTAGCGTGTGCTGTCTTTGAAACTTTTGCTTTTGTATTATTGCATTGCATACGTCTGACTAAGTGAAGTGGCACCACACTGGAACTTCACTGCTATTATTTTAGACTATTTTTGATTTGTGAAGGGATCATATAAAAAGGCGGTAGGAACCGAGACGTAGTTTGTTGCCTGTTCTTCTACGCTTGGTCGCGTGGAACTGGCACCTGGACTCGCCTGGCTTTGGGACGTTTCAAAGTGATTCTTGCATCGTACTGAATAAAAAAAAATTGAGTTTGAGTTTGAGTTTTCTGTGAGATGGGAACGATGGAAAAGGGGATAAAGCTTATGTTAAAAATATGAATAAGAGCAACAAGTTAAGCTTAAATGAACCGGAATCACACACCATCGAGACAACGAATGGAGGTGACGTAGTTCTCCGAAATGATGAGACTGGTCAGCAGGTCAGGCGGAATGTATTACATCTGAAAAGAATAGAAGGACAGTGGACGGTGAAAGATAGCGAGGAAGGCTTGAAGAGTAATGAAGAAGATGTTTAAGAGATTAAATACGTGATTAGTGTGATTATTTAATAAGTATCGATTGTATATTATAAGTATAATCAGTGGAAATAGAAACACATTATATTGACATAGGTTGATGATGATATTGATTCAAATATCATCTTGTTTCATTAACTAAATTTATAACAAGGGAGGGATGTAGTGTTTAGAACTACATAGTAATATCTATAATATTATGATACAACATTTATATATATATTACCTATTATATCTGTCGTCTCGAGCAGCGTACTCGCGGATTGTGGGGTGGATCGGATTCATTCGATATCCAACCGCCGCGGAGTAAAGACGAGTGCGTGTGCAAGCGAGCCGATATTATATATTATTATATAACTATATCATTTACATAGGTACTTACATTCTTATAGTGTACACTACAATCAGTGTAGCTCCTATAGTTTCGGAGAAAAGTGTCTGTGACATACGGATGGATGAACAGACAGACAGACACACATGACGAATCTATAAGGGTTCCGTTTTTGCCATTTGGCTACGAGACCTTAAAAAGTACTAATAGGTATGTATATGTATAGCTCATGTTGAAATCTAGTTTATTTATCTTTAAATTAATTTATTTCAGATTAATAGACTGAGAACTAATAGACTTAGGTACTTGCAATATATAATATACAAACAATTTAGAGATGGTTCAACTTAAATTAACTTAATTATATGAAATTGAAATATATTTATTCAGTATATGGAAAACACGGGTATTTATCGCGATTGCCTTTATTATTTCCCTAAATTTCTTTTTTTTAATTAACTTACTTTATTTATTCAATGAATAATAGATAATTTTATGTCAGACGCAATAAGCTGTTTAATGTTAGCTTTTATTCCCTTGTTCGATGATAATTTTAATCAATCAAATATGATTATGGTTGTTAAAGAGATGGTTTCAAGAGCCCACTCATAAAGTTTTCCTTTAAAAGTAAGTAGATGTAGGTAGCTGCAATATAATATAAGTAGGTTGGTAGCTAGGTACTCAGGCAACCCCAAACAGAAATCTACACTTTTTCAAGTGGGAACTTTCCAAGTGTCTTTTCCAAGGGTACCAAAATGAATTATTAGACTGTCTCATGAAAAAGATCGCTTCCCCAAGTAATGAAAACTTGAGCTGATGCGCTCAAGAGGTACACTCCGGTCCGGCGGATATTACGGCAATATATTTCAATTACACATAAGAAAAAGAACAAGTCGTTTTGAAGTAGCTGAAAGGCCAGATTACAGTCGCGAACGAAATAATAAAGAAGAACGCGCTAACGAGCACAAACCAACTTTTAGAAATGAAAATGTGTGGGTCGAACCAATTGTTTTGAGTTGTTTTTTGAACGTCTTTATTATTTTCTCTAGGTAAGTCATTATTATTGGCCTTTTTATCTATTGCAATGTTTTAGGTAGGTGTGCAATCCACGAAGGCGCGCCCCACTATTCCTCCTAACCGTTTATAGTATATGTGTGCAAGCTTCCGTCTCTAATCTTATATATGTAATACATATAACTAATTAATCTTGGCTTGATGAAAATTGTGAATATTTAGAATTCTGTACACTTTCACTAAAATATTTACTAGAAGTAATTAGTTCCGTTCAGGTTGACACAGTGAATTGCTTCAATAAATTATCCCGATTAATTTTTTTCAAAAGTGCTTCTACCGTGTGCAGGTAAATGGGTAACCAGAACGGCAACGGAGGGTGAAGATTTGTGCGATTCAATGGAATTTAATTACTCTATGAGCGGGCAGCGGAACGACGCAAAAATATTTATGTTTATTGTCGAGCTAATGCCTGAATGAGACCGCAGCGACCGAGGGACCAAATATTCGCTGAAGAGACGCGACGGCGACACACGACGACTGGCGGCGGCACCACGCGACGCTACTCCAATCTAAACTTCGTGGCATAAAGTAACACTACAACCCATTTCAAACAACGTGAACTTACTTACTAAATTGCAAATCCTACGTAAATAAAGATATCAAGAAATAAAGAAATCTGATATTATAGAAATCGGAAAAGATATGTTATGCCCTCAGATTATAGGTATCAGATTGAAGAATTTAAGACTATCATCATCAGCATCATCATTTACAGCCTGTTTCCACCCACTGCTGGATATAAGCAGCAATTACATAATGAATTGAAAGTACATACTGAATAGAATAAAGCTTCTGTATCTACTTAAAGTAAACCAGTGTCTATAATTGATTGTGATTGCTTTATGTCTGAGAACGTGTTCAATGGATTACCAAAACTACCATAATCCCCCAGCTAAACAGCAACGCGATGAAGCTTTAGCGATCGTTTGTGATATGTCATTGGACCCTCACACACATAAAATGAGTCATGATTCTGCGATGCGATATGAATCGCATCTGAATATCGGATCACAATCTAAATATCTGAGGCCCTACCGTGAATAAATAATAATAATAAATATTGTGCTATACATTTATTTTATTATAGCCCAAAGTTAAGCAGAGCTAGTAGGTAATATGGGAACCAGATAGCTTATAAATATAATACACTAGCGGCCGCCTACGGCTTCGCTCACGCCGTTCACGTTACTTTTTCAGGATAAAGATAATCTTACCTCCGTCTCGTGGTTCTAAGCTACTTCCCCGCCGATTTTCAGCCAAATCAGTCCACACGTTCACGCGTGATGGCGTGACCAAGGGAAATAGGGATTCAATTTCATACCTATACCTACATAGATTTACATTTTTACACTTGCATGTGCAACCTAACCTGTTCGTTACCTAACTGACGCCACCTAAATCCTCTGCGATATAATACAGGCCAATGATAATGAAATTTTACTTTTTTTTTGTAAATACATACAATATAAAACCCAGGCAGAGAATGGTTATCATTTAACCATTTCACAAAGCTTACCCATAATAAAGTTTAATCTCTATAGAACCTTTTTTTGTTCCATGCCATAGTTTTAAGGTTATCTGGCTGCATGATGATAAGAGTGTTGCGGTAGGGCCCTGCCTGTTCACAACGTGTACCAGTATTGATAACTATGCTTTGTTTTCATAACGGATTCACCAGCTACGGTGCGGAACGGTTGCGTTGTATAGATTTAATACAATATGGACAGACATTATGACCAAATAAGTGGAAGCAAAATTGAGTCCTACAGTTTTGATAAGTACGCTCTTGTTATTTCACAAATAACAGCGTACTTACCGAAACAATATTTCAACATTAAAAAAATGAATTTTCGAAACGTTTTCATTGCAGCTTATCTGTCTATATATGCTGCAATGAACGAAGTAGTTATTTGTTATACAAGAATGCAAAGTTGCTTTTTAAGCACTTGCTCAATTTTGATGACCGAGCAAGCGAAGGATTCTAAAATTGAGCCACGAGCATAACAATTGTCCATCTGTAACGAGCGTAACAAAGTAGTTGTAGTGTGTAATCTAGAGCGTTAGCGGAGGAATCAAAAGAGCACGTTAAAATCTTTGCACTCGAGTGCAACACGTAACTTTTCATTCCACCTCAGCAAGAAATATAATACTTACTCTCTAAACGAGAGCACCTCAGTGATGAAATGACTAAATGCAAAAAAGAAAATGGCACGCGTAAAGCAATTTAAAATAAAATTAACACTCTAAGAAGGTTCTGAGACTGAGTTATTAACAAATATAAAAAGCTTGTATGATAAATTCGGCACCATGAAGCTAGAAGTAAAAAGTTTTAATGATAATTTGAATTCACAAACTTGAATACAATTTTAATACAATTTTACTTTATCCTTTAGCGGATAAAAACGGCTTTTGTACTCAGATATCGCAGATACACTTTCCGAGACGGGGGTGATGAATTTTTGTTTATTATTTATTGTCTTTTTTCACGACTATGGCGAATCAAAAGAGAAGGTAATGTATATTGTAGTATAAATTAACTCCTAAATAATTTGTTATTGCACAACTTTGTCATTATTATGAGCTAATTTGAAAAAAAAAACATATCTTTTTCCAGTTCCAGATTAGTCTCATAGAAATTTCATCAAAATCGGTTCAGGAGCTTGGCCATGAATTCGGTAACTCAAGTTTTTTTAGCTTCACTTGCATTTATTTGTTTCACGACGGTCAAACATTCTTAATTAAAAGGCCAAAAAGTAGTAAAATGATGACCGGTTAATCAAGGATTATCCGGCATTCCGCCAGGTTGTTAGTACATAACATAAGGGTCCTTCCACCTTCATACTTATTTTTTGAAAACCTTCATACTAAGACTAGCATTTTACAAAATAATAATATAATGTCACTAAGGGCCGGGGTAATTTTTCCCCTTACAGCTTTTATCATGCAGATAACAAGGACGATAAAAAAAACTTAAGAAACCGATTTCGTGGCCAAACTACTGAACCGATTTTGATAAAATTTCTATAGGACCAATCTGGAAGACCTTTCAGATAAAAAAGAAACGAAAATGTGAGAACAAACCTAAAAATACCTTGAGGTTGTTTGATTTCCATACAAACTGATATTTTATGATCACCGTCAATTTACAGTATTCTTTGACTTATTGAAGTTTGCCGGAAATAAAGGCTACCCACGTTTACTTCAGTGTACAATTATACTCTCATCGCTCGTAAATGGTAAAGTTAATTTGTATGGAAATCGTACCACTTTAATTAGGTATATATCCAGCATTCTTTGCGAATCCACACATTCGATGTTTTGTGATTGGCCTTTTAGCTGGTTGCGAATGCAAACTTGTGTACAGCACTTTAGCGAGGATAAATTTCTCATTCCGCCAGCATTGGCCGCAAACTGATTAATTCTGGCGGACGAACACCAGAAATATTAGCTCCGCAGATATGAGATTGGTAATTCCACTAATGCACCAGACAAATATCGCAACTTTCCCTCATAGAGCACTGGAGAGCAATCGGAAACTATTCTAATGAACGTAACTGTTTTAGTAGTCTAGGTAATCGAAAAATTCCAACTAAGTAGTTTTATTTTATGATATTATTTTTTATAGAGATAATGTCGAAACAACATAGAAGCACTTACGTCAAATCGGAAACATAGGAAAGCTACATACTTATCTAGCTTGGAAAGGTTGGTAAGGGTGCCCTACGAACTAAGCGACTAACAGTGATACTTACTCGTGGAAGCATGCTTAGCACTGCTGAATCGGTAACAACGAGGGTATTCTAAATCGAATTTTTAAATGGATCCTGTATGACAACGTAAGCGTTCGTCTCGGGTGGACCCGGGTACAGCACCTTATCAGTGCGTGTTACGGCGCCATACGCGTGTCCCGTTTCCGAACGGAAACGAAACGTCACAATCCATATTTCAAATATTTTTGACAGCCACCCCAGTCTGTCACTTCGCCTACAACTTTTAACCGCTAAGCTAACCGCATCACCAAACTCTGTAATTTGTACTTTTTATTCAATATTATACGCAATTATATCAAGAATCCAAGTCTTCGTATTTATCCACGCCACGAGAGGAACCCCACTAAACGGCGCAAACATAAATTGGACCTTCGGAGCCGAATCTACAACGGACTCAAGCACGCACGACCTTCGCACGACCTCTCGGACGCACGGCGTCAACGGATTTTACAGAAGATTTCCACGGATTCTTCAAAGGATTCATCAGGATCGCTGTCCAGAAGCACGCATACCAAAGATTACGAAGAAACGGTACGGCCAGCCCTCCATCCTTTCCAAACCGCCAGTCCTTACTTGTGTTCATTTCGTGGTAAACTGTTTCAGTATTTGAGCCGCAGTGAGCTACCATCAGTTTTGCACAGTGTCTAGCAGTGTGTGCCGCAGCCAGCATAGCTGCCACTTGCCAAACGTGAGTACTCCACCTTTTACTGGACTTCCAAGATGAGCACAGAACCTAGGGCTAGGTCTAAATCTCCATGCAAATTGTCGGTTACAGAGGATGACGATAAGAATAAACTAATAAGTAACCTAGTCAAAAAGCGAGGCATAGTTAAGAGCCGTCTTACTCGCTTTTCTAGCTATCTAGGTACGCTAGAATTAGATGTAAATTTGCCCGTACAAAAGCGCGTAGATCTCAAGCTACGCGTTCAGGGAGCTACCAGCTTATTTTTAGAGTTTCAAAGTCTTCAAACGCAACTAGAAGAATCTGTTTTAGAAGTAGATCTCGATGAACAACTCAATCAACGAGATTTGTTTGAAGACTGCTACTACAGCACTTTGGCTAGGGCAGAATGTATGCTTGGTAGTGGAGAAGTTGATTCGAGTTCCAACTCCAAAAAAGCGCCTAATGATTTAAAGTCAGTTAAACTGCCTACGATATCGATACCTACCTTTGACGGCTCGCACGAACATTGGTTGGAATTTAGGGATACCTTTCAGTCGCTTATTCACAATTCTGAACATATCACCAGTATCCAAAAGTTCCACTACCTCAAGTCGTCACTAAAAGGTAGTGCAGCGTTGGTGATCGAGTCGCTTGAGTTTTCTGCTGCAAACTATGCTGTAGCATGGGAACTGCTTTTAAATAGGTACGACAATAACAGGCTACTTGTACACAATCACGTAAAATCATTGTTTACCATTCAGGCATTGACAAAAGAGGCACCAGATCTTTTACGTCACTTAATCGACACGATTTTAAAGAATTTACGCGCTTTGAAAATGTTAGGTGAACCGGTAGACAGCTGGGATACTTTAATCATTTATATTGTTGTCACAAAACTAGATAAAATCACGGAACGCGAGTGGGAACAGTATAAAAATACAGCATTAAAGCAATCTGGTGACTCCAAGTCAATCCTGAAAGTGGATGTTTTGCTGACGTTCCTCAAGGACAGGGCGGATATGTTGGAGACACTGCAGTTATCACACGCGAGCACTAGTGGAAATAAAAATTCCACAAATTCACATAATAGTCACAAGATTCACTGCAATGTCACCACCGATAATCCGCACACCCAATCGAGAAAGTCATGTTTAATCTGCAAACAATATAACCATCCAGTGTATGCTTGTCAAAAGTTTCTAGGTTTTAGTTTAGAAGCTAGGCTAAAAATTGTCAAAGATTACAAGCTTTGCGAGAACTGTTTGCGCGCAGGGCACACCGTAAATGATTGCAGGTTCGGTCCGTGTAGGAAATGCGAGCAAAAGCATAACTCGCTAATTCACAAAGATAGTGAAGTTAGACGCGAGGTCGCTTCTAACACGTCAGATGAGAATAGTAAACCGGTTTTGGCAATGCAACCTTCCTACAACGCACCGCCGCCGCCTGCGTACCCTAGCAGTGACAAGTTCACATTATGCACGCACACTAATATTCTATGCGCTAATTACCCGTGTGTGCAACCTGTCCTGTTATCGACGGCATTAGTGGAGGTGAAAGATATTCACAACAATTATCAAATAGCGCGCGCGCTCCTTGATTCAGGAAGCGAGCGGTGTATTATAACGCGATCATTATGCGATAAACTAGGCACGCCATTCATACAGTCCACTCACGAAGTACGCGGGGTTTGGAATTCTGTGTCACAGTCTTCGCAAATCTGTGACATAGAAATCAAATCGCGAACCAACCCATTTATAATGCGAATGCAATGTATTGTTCTACCAGACATTACATCTACGTTACCAGAGATACCCAAACAACACGCGCAGTTTGGGATCCCTGGTAATGTACAGTTAGCCGATCCCTATTTCCATGAATCTCAAAAAATAGATATCCTGATAGGCGCGGATAAGTTTTGGGATTTATTAAGCGAGGGAAAAATGCGTTTACCTAGTGGTCCATTCCTACATAATACGCAATTAGGATGGATCATATCGGGTCCATTAAATATAAAGCGAAATAAAAATATAATACGGTGTAACTTTTTCCATACGGTGGAAATTCATCCACACAAGTTTTGTGAGCTTGAGGAACAACTTCCTAGGCTTTGTGATACGCGTACGGAGGAGGAGAAGGAGTGCGAACCTTTCGTCATAACTACAACGCGCAATAATAGTGACGAAAGGTTTTGCTATGATACTTCGCTCAAATCCTCACCACAAAGCCTAGGAGAAATGTATCCTCAAGCTCTCAACCGATTTTTACCGATACAAAAGCGATCACAATGCGATCTCAAATACAAAAGGTTATGCATCAACTTTAGTCACAAATATGTATCAATAGGTCACATGACGCGAGTAGCATCTCATTTATTTCTACCGCATATCGGTGTATTACGCAAGCATACCGATGCATTGACAACAGCTGTTGCAGCTAATGACTTTTGCTCGTATTTTCGCACGGTCAGCGATAAGACGGCCAGCGCATCAGTCCGCTTGTTATGCGTCAAGGGCAAGGTCGCGCCACTGACAAGAGTTAGTATACCTAGGTACGAGCTTTGTGAAGTGTTATTATCGTTGTCAGATCTTGCATTCGGTCACGACAACATAGCTTTGAATTCGAGTCCATTCATAACGCGGGACGAGTTACTCAAAGCTAAAACTAAAATTAATCTACATAATTACAAAAATAAAAGTTATAAATACGACACAAAACAACCAATCTCAATGTGCTCAAAACATCGGTTTTCAGTTGTGCTCATGCGTTTCAATCATCAACGTATACTTGACCATGCTCCTCAAGCGCTGCTGTACGACATCTGCCAGCAATGGTGGCTGGTTGGGGGCAGGTATCTCCCGTGGGAGATAGTGAACGAGTGCGTTGTGTACAAGCGATTGAAAGGTACAACTTTTAACTTATTACACTGCGAGGTAGATAACGCAAGACCGATACTTACCTTGAATCGTAAAGGTAGCGGTTCTAAAACGGAATCATACATAATCTGTTTATGTATATATTTCATTACGCGCGCTATATACTTGAAACTGGTTAGCTATCTATTTACTAAGAAACACATTCTATATTTAAAATTTAAAATTATTGTTTCAAGTAGTAGAAAGCCCGACGAAATAATTTCAAATTTCATCGGTGCCAGTAATAAAATAAATCAATTAGTCATTTTAGTGTATAAATACGCTCGTAGCCAAGCTATAAGGTTTATATTTATTCCGTCATGCGATGCTCATTTTGGAGGTCTTGGGAAGGCTGGAGTAAAACCGTGCAAGTTGTACTTCACACGTACAATCAGTCATGCTCAGCTTGCCACAGTTTTGACACAAGATTCCACCATCCTAAATTCTTGTCCTCCATCCCCATCATCATCACCTCACGACTACCTTTCCTTCAGTCCCAGTAATATCCTGGTTGGTCGTCCGCTTACAGCGCCGCTGGTGAATCAGGACATGCGAGGCGAACCTGAACGACCACTCGACCAGCACCAGCAAGCGGAGCACATGCGATACAACAACTGGACGTACTGGGCGAAGGAATATGGATCCGAGCTGCCGACCAGATTGCACATGGGAAGGGAATGTAAATATAGTCCACATCCAAGGACAACACCTACTGACCATCAAGGACGTCAAGCCTCCTTCATAAAGTCGACCCCAAATAAATCATTCACATCATCAGCGGCTACGATGTCATATCACACGGACAAAATATCCAGACAGCATCCACGCAGCACAATAAAACGCAGCTTTCTGGTGAAAGTGCCCTGTACCGGGAAGAAGCTACGCGGAATGAAGAGGACAAAGCGCATCACTCTTTGAAGCTGGTGCTTCCAAGGCCGGGGGCATGTTACGGCGCCATACGCGTGTCCCGTTTCCGAACGGAAACGAAACGTCACAATCCATATTTCAAATATTTTTGACAGCCACCCCAGTCTGTCACTTCGCCTACAACTTTTAACCGCTAAGCTAACCGCATCACCAAACTCTGTAATTTGTACTTTTTATTCAATATTATACGCAATTATATCAAGAATCCAAGTCTTCGTATTTATCCACGCCACGAGAGGAACCCCACTAAACGGCGCAAACAGTGCGCTAAAAAAAGATTACTCATAGAATGATGAAGGTGACTGTCTGATGGATCAGAGCCGCACTCGTACATCACAGCTTCTTACCGAATGGCACAACCGTGGCGCCAGATATCTAATACCAAGAATTGCAAACAATGATGGAGGAGCTCGCAATTCAACAACCAAGACTGATCTTTTGCTCTTCCCCATTGCTTCTCCATGACAATGCGCGAACTCACACTTCACGACAGCTGGAAGCTCTCCGTCACCAACCTCCGTACATGGCACGATCAGATTTCTACTTTTATCAAACATTAGACAATATTTTATGTGGGAAACAATTCTGCAACCGAGAGGCAGAACAAAACGCTTTCAACGAACAAAAACAATCGAACAAAATTGTATTATGTAGATAAATCGGGCCAGTACTTTGATTACCTAAAAAAACACCAAATTTTTTACCTGCTTATATTTGATTAAAATCTCCAATTTTCATTGGTACCTAATACTTCGCTCATAATATAACACCCATACAGAGAACAAATATCTGTGTTCACCACACAAATATTTGTTTTTGGCGGGATGCAAACCCACGACCTAATACGGCATAGCAGGCAGAGCTACTACCAACTGATCTGAGAGGCCAGTCATACATTTTAATGAAGATTTGTTAAACTGAGCTGGACCGTGAGCATTTTTTAATACTTTTGTGCCTATCAGAAGTGGTGAACAGCGTTGGATTTTAATATTATTAAAACATCAGTCATATCATAGGGGTGTCAAATGAAAGCCTGAATTGTTTAATGCATTATACTTGTGATTATTGACATGATTAAATTTTAACACCATCTGGTGTGTGTATTTTAAAATTATATTACTTTGTTTATTTTTATTTTCTCAATCACCCCTAGTAAGTAACATCAATCCTGTCCACTCAACGGTTGTCTGGTAGAGATTGCTGTCGCCTATTATTCCTACAAACAGTTCTTAAGTTTTTTTTGCATCATTGTCTATTTATAATAAGTTTTTGTGAGCAATAAAGTATTTTCTATCTATCTATCTATATAGTGACACGCAATTTATTTTGATTGGTTTAGTCATAGCTCAGCTTTCAAAGAGTTGTGATCATCATCAAAATTATCTCACCTCAACCATTGTATATTTATGCCCCTTCCAGTTTAAACCCGCCTCTTGTGCCATTTCTCTCTTGTCTATGAATGGAGAAAGGTGATAAATTGTATCAGCATTTGGAGTGCTTTTTCTTGACCTGAAAAACGTGTCTGGCAGCCTTAGTCAACGTGATTCACACCCCTCACGCACAAGTGCAGTCAGTCTATTCATTTGCCAGATGGGTTTATTTCCGCCATGAGATCGTTCAATATGAAACACGATTGGGGCAAACTATAGCCACCAGAGGGTGGAGTCGCAATTTTACAATTGTATGTTCATTTATCATCGGTAAGGTTATATAATCGTCATGTACTTACCTAAATTATTCAAAAAAAAACATATGATTTCTGGATTCAAATGTGTTCTAAGATAAAAAACCAACTTATATGGATTGAGTGGGTACTCACTCGAATGACCACATGTATTTTATAGAGCCATTATAATTTTTCACCATCATCTTTTTATTTAATATTATGTTTGTGTTATTCATAAGATTATTTCAAATACGATTAATAAATTGCAATTAATAAATGAAATAATTTAATAGAACGTAGTAAAATATTACGCAAATAATACCAATATTTTAAATACAGTTTCACAGTGTACAATCTACAGCTAATCAGCTCACTCATTAAATAAACGAACAAACCGGTTACAAAAAAGTTGAAGGTCCCATCCTGCCGTGTCAGAAAACAGCTAGTCGCATGTTGCCCCTCCAATATTTTAAGACAACCGTCGATGTACTTCTCCCCGCAAACTTTGTCCTTTTGAATTATATAAAAACACTGAACAGTCTCCGTTAAACCATAAATAACTTATTTATCGAAATCACGATGTCTTGTATGTGCTAAATTGTATGCATTCGGATTACACACGCTTTTACGGACTTCAGCGTCTCAATCGTGTAGTCTTAATTACGCACTCAGTGATTTAAAGGTGTGTTCTACTAACACTATATGTACATATAATACAATAGTCAGAACACGGTATTTTGTTATTTTTATTCGAAAATAAAGCCTTGTTCTCTGGCTGATTTTATACTTACGATCACCACGTTTCAGGCATTGTTCCACAGAAGGCATCATAACAAGTTCCTCGTTTTATTCCATGCAAGGCCTGTTGCCGGAGATTTAACTTTATTACTTACTTTGCTGGCACACTGCCAAGTTAACTCAATGATTATTAGCCGACTTTCTTATCTTTTTCAATAGAAACAAACATTGCTGTACTTATTTATCAAGAGAGATCAATAACGCGTTGCCAAAACCTTTTCGAATCTGTTTTATTTTCAAGTACCCAACTAATGTACACCATGCTTCGATTTTCAAAATTTATGTTTTCTGTTTATGATGCATTTTACGATGGCCTCTCGGACAAACACGCGACTCTAAGGTTTATTTTATGGCACTCACGCAGGTTTTACTACAAAACTAAAATAAACGTTATTACTTACAGAAAACTTAGAACATTTTGTACATACTAAATAGGCTCGTCAGTATAATGGAAGAGGGTTTACATTTTTCTTGAGAAAGCACGTACTCACAGTTGAACGAGCATCTCTTCATCGTAGGTAGGTAAGCATTAAACAAACCACTTTGTGTTATGGTAATGACTTGTGTCAAGTTTCTTTAATGGACTTAGTTACAGAAGTATTTACGCAAGAAACGTCTATTTGAATGGTGTAAACATAATTTGTTAAGAAAGTTCTGGACGTAATGCGCTGCGTGATGTTGTTGCCAAAACAAGGCGGCTGAATTTAATTAAACTGTCACATGCTGCCGAATGTATTACTTCTCTTACTTTCCTGAACAACTTTATTACATTACTTACAAGTTCTTTATCAAGCGACGCGGAGCATGACTAATTTCAAATTCTTGCAAATCCCATACCTGAGTTGTGGGATTGGATGTTGAAATAGGAATTTTATACACCCAAGAGATTCATTGGACGCGATGTTTTTGCTGAAAATCCGGCTTACGCCGCTGATAGATGACGTTTAATGCAGATGGAGTTGTCCCCAGGAGTGCTTTTTCTTCCCACCGTGGAAGAAATGCCAATCTTGGAGAAAATTTGTTAAAAATAACTTAGTAAAACTGATCCATTAAATAACATAGCCATGAATACCGTTTGGAAAGATACCTACGCGTAGCGTCCCCGCCTTGCAACTGTGCGCCGCGTGCTAATTTACAATTTTATTTGCCATGAATTTGCTCACTCCTTCGATTTCCTCTACGTTGTGATATAATTTTACTTTTAAATAACTAAAACTTCTTCTTCAGCATCTTCTTCTTTCTGAAAAAGTAAGAAAAATATTCAAAATGGAAAAATATTCATAAAGCAGTAAATAAGCTTAGCACATCCAATAAGTCAGTTGCCATCTCTATCTACTGACAGTGACAAGAGACGTTTAGCGAGCCGCTTAAAAGTGCCTGGCACTATGAATGAAAGGGTTTATATGAAACAACACTAATCCCAAAATAAACAAAGCTAGTACTATGAGGACCAATACATATACCTCTAATATAATAAATAATACCTCCTAATATAATATACAGGGTTATTCATTATTAGCTGCAAATACTCAGGAGTTAGGTTCAACAAATAAAATAAAAAATATTTATAAAATGATTTTTTTTAAGTTTTGTTATGAAAATCCCGAGAAAATCGATAAAGGAATCATTGGCGCCTGACCTAGTTTGACCTTTGATCCGCGCCCGCGCGCTGTGAGTGACACTCTGCGTTCAGTCACCGCCTGGGTGGGTCATTGTCCTGTTCTCCGTGGCAATCATTATGCAATAGCCGTAAAGAAATTAATAAAAATAAAATTTTGATACAAAAACTTGAAAAAATTTTTGATCAAATTTAAAAAAAATAATTTCATAAATATTTTTTATTCCATTTGTTGAACCTAATTCCTGAGTATTTGCAGTCAATAATGAATAACCCTGTACCTCCAAAAGCTCCAAACACTCAGACACAGAAAAAAAACAATATTTGACATATACAATTCTTGGTAGGGATTGAATCCACAATCTTACAGGGCAGGTGAAAATGCCAATGCCAATGGGTGGCAATGCCTGAAGGTAGGTAATGAGTATTTCTTACGATTTACTCTATAGTAAATCGTATAAATAAACGTGTACTCACTGATTTGAAACTAATTGGTGTACGTCCAGTTCGTTTCATCTCATTGAGTGCATCGACGCCATCTATATTATTATCGAGCTGAACAGAAATAATATCAGTCGTCGAAACGTGATCGGTAATTTTGTATTTATTCTCGTAATACGAAACGAGTTTCATCATGAGCGCATCTCTCAAAGTGCCTTTTTGAGTTTTAAATATACCCTGGAACGAAAGTACTAAGTATTGTGCTTTTTATAAATGTAGCTTTAATAAATGTAAAAAAAATAAAATTACTGACTTCGTTTTTCATTAAAATTTGAGTTGGCAGCGTGGTGCTTGTGGCGTATGAATATTCATCTCGTCGTTGTCTGTCGCTTCCGACTTGTGTCGCCTTCTTATATTTGTAGACCATGGATCCCAAGCCGTTGAGAAAAGTTTCGAACTCACCTGACATAACTTCTGAGGGCTTTTCACTAGCCAACTGAAAATAATATCGTATTAGGTACTAGCATTAATTTTTAACTTGATATTGCGTGCAACTTTTAGCAAACAAAACATGTTGTGTACATTTAATTAAGCAAGATTGGGACTGATTGGACTTTATATGACAATACATACCTACACCCATCAACATTATCTAGGGATATTCCATTTCGAATAGATTTTCTGATTTATCGAGATTTTGTTCCTACTTTAATTTTTATTAATAAATACATATTATCAAACAGTTTTGTTGTTTATTATTAATAAACAACACAAAATAAAGATTATTACCACCTAGTTATCTAAAGAAATTATTTTCAGTTTTTGTAAAAATCAACAAAATGTTGAATATCCCTAGGCGATGTTGATGAGTGTATGTTTGATGACTTAGGTATGTCAGGTAGTACATACCTACCTGAAAGCACATTCGGATGTTAAAAGTAAACGTTAAAATAGTTAAAACACATGTAAATGTTTCGCTTCGCAAAATATTCATGAAAACTACAGCGCGATAAGAAACCGACTGAATGAATACCGGAAAATTGTATTCATAACATGTGTGATAAAGTTTTTTAGATTTTATTGGAACAACGGCGAGTACATGCTAAAGAGATTATAGGACTCACAAAGTTTTGCTTTAGTAGTACCCTGCCGATTGATTCACAAGTCGGCTAGATAATAATTATCCTCTTATTCGTGTTCGATTATAGCGTACCCTTTGCATAACCTAATCCTCATCATGAGACTTAATGGCTCGATAGACGGTATATTTTTGACGTGATAACGTCTTATAAATCGATGGAGCCGGCTGCACGCACGAAAAAACATGACTCATGCGTCGTTACGTCGTTTCGTCGTTCCATTTACCTGAGCCCGAGCCCGGGTCGGGTAATGCGTAAGGGTAAATGAGGGTAAGGGTAAATGAGGGTCCGGAGGGGGTCCGAGAGTTCGAGTCCGAGTCCGAGTCCGCGAGTATTTTCTTATGACGTTATCACGTTCAACTATAGTCAGTAAACCGACTTTACAGACAACCGATTTTTTTTTTAACAATCTGTCACAAGGCAAATAGTAGAAAGTTCCTCCTATAAACATATGGACTGTATGTACAGATTGATGATGATGCTGATTTTGTTAGTAGGTATGACAAGCACCGTGGTGCAGTGGAGAGGCAATATTCGATGCCCGGGTAGAGCAAAAAAATATTTCAGCTTGGGTTTTGTGGTATGTACTATATGATAGTTAAGGTAAGGTAAGGTACTTGACTGTAGTACAGACGAAACAAGGTACTACCATAAAATATCTATAAACGCGCGCCATGTGCTAAAGAGATTCAAAGCAAAGTCTGAATGGCTCTATAGTAACGTCTTGATCCTGAGCGTCGTCGTCGGTCGGCTGGACTCCAAACTCTAGCGCACAGCATTCTACGACTAGATTTATTAGTTCAATTATCCAGGTCCTGTACGTAGACTACCCGCTTCGCTTGCTTGAACGCAGACGCCAACAACTAAATTTCGCTCAGGTTGCAACTTATTTTGCTCAGGTTGCAACACATTCAGTATCTTTTTGGTCGTTTTGCCCTGAGGTTAATGTGCAAACCTAAATTAGAACAGCAGACAAATTGCTATCTAGAAAAGTTATTGCGGGAAAAGCAGGGAAGACCGAGAGGGGACCGTAGCTTGAAAAACATGCACTTTTTGAGCTATTTTTATTAATCTTTTTTGTTAAATGATTTTTCACAGCAAAATATTTTTAAACCACCGACCGTTACGGTACGTGTATAAGTTTAGATGTGATATAAGTTTAATTCAAAACATTGCGTTAGTTCTACATTAATCTTTAAATTCTGACATGCATTGGGCGAAACCATAGTGGCAGGGGCAGTGACAAGCGGAGCGGGAGGGTGGCCGCAACCCTGTCGATGCAACTTGGCCAACTTTCAAATTGTGGGTTGGCGCTTTCACTGCTATACTCAGCTCTACTTACTAATTACAAATTGTATAAAATACGGTGCTATGTGGAGCACACAAAGTGTTTTTTATTATAAACTTCTTCTTTATCTGAGTAATTTTTATTATTAAACCCTCGGGGTCGCACTGATGGGCCAAGGCCTCCTTATTTCTTCCAAGGAATTCAAAGAGATGTGAGGCCACATTTCACTAACCGCGATTCTGGTTAGTTATGTTTGTCCAGTCCGTCAGGAAGTTATGAAGCTCGCCCCAACGCCATCTCTGATTTGTCTGCAACTTCACTCTCTCGCCGTCATCAAATTCATCGGAGAAATTATTAGGCGCAGTAAAACTTTTCTATTGAAAAAAATAACTGATAGGAAATAACAAAAGGCGAAAACTCAAAATAGTTTTTCTTAATACCCCTATTGGCTGTCTCCAGCCTAACAGTTTTCCAGATAAATCACAGAAATACATCATTATGTTTTGTGCAACACTGCATAATATGCTCCCCACGATGAATAATTAACACTGTAAGAACTAATTATGTAGACGGCAGACCTTCCGAAATATACGCATCTACGTATTACGTGATTCAGAAACTGTGTATCCGAAACATTGTTTCTCAGTGAATTCGAGGCTTTTTATCACGGTGTGCCATTGGTGAACCGTGTTTCACATACTAGCGATAATTAATCACAGAGCGTCGGGGACACGCACACGTAGGTACGCAGTGAAGCCAACCTTACTCATGTACATTCGTCTCTATGTAACTGCATATAAAGAAACTCACTGGATATTAAAGAACTGCAAATATATTAGATTGTTAACCAAGGGTCAAAAGAATTAATTCCCGAGGTATTTAGACGTCCAAGCGCATCGCGGGCGGTATAAGTCCGAGTAGGAATTGATTCTTTTAACCCGTGTTAAACACTCTACTTTTCAGTTCAAATATGAGGAAAATAAAACTAGTTGTTTATATTTCCTACTCTTGAACCCCCGAGACTGTATTTCAAAAATGATGTCTTTTCAAAAAGGATGTGTTTCAAATTTACATTGTTATCTAAACTAAGTGCACTTGAGCATTGAATATCGGCGTAGAAGACTGTAGTTTGCTACACAGTCCATTAAAATATGTAATAAATACACTTTCGGAAAACGATTTTATATTCTCTGCTCGCCACTTCATAAAGTCATTGCATGCGTTAATACATCTTTTTTTGAGATTTCTGGCAAAATATTTTCAATAACACAATTTGCCTCGTTTTTAATTGAATCTGGTGTCAACATTTCAGAAAGTCTTATTTTTAATAAGTATTCAAATCTTAGCCTGAAAGATTACTATCTATTTTTTTGAATTCCGTCACACATAATAGCAGATTCGCAGTATCCCGCCAATAATTTACGCAGATTTTTTTAATTTTTAAATATGGAACTCACCGCGCTATTGTTGTTGCTTAGGTATTACGCTTAAAAAAGTTTGCACTTAGTTTACACTGGCTGTTTAGAAAGTTACACATGGCCGTAACATTTTTTTTAATTAGTTTTTTTATATAAAACTCTTTACAGCTCACAGCAGTTCTTTTTTTAAAGTTCATTCCGGCTCTTGGGTAGCTTAATAAGCTAAGCTCAGTAATCTTAGGCTTAGCGTATGACCTAAATAATATATTATTCCTAAATAATATATTATTCCGTTTTATTTGCTTATAAGCAAATAAAACGGACGTACACTTTTATTGAGTGTAGTTGTCAGCCTGTCCGGAAATGAAACATCGCATAGTCTAGCCAAATGAAATGTGGAATGTTTCTCAACAGACCACAATAAAAAGCAGCCAAGTGCGAGTCGGACTCGCCCATGAAGGGTTCCGTAGCACGACGAACTACAAGAACCTTTATATTATGTTACTTGATGTAACATAATAAGGTTCTTGTAGTTCGTCGAAAGGTAAATTGCGGTTTACGGTTTATGACGTATAAAAAAAAAACTACTGACTAGATCTCATTCAAACCAAAAATCGTTGGAAGTTTACATAGTAATGTACAACATATATTTTTTTTAGTATTATCATTCTCTTACTTTAGAAGTTAGAGGGGGGGGGACCAACTTTTTTCCACTTTGGAAGTGTCTCTCGCGCAAACTATTAAGTTTAGAAAAAAACGATATTAGAAACCTCAACATCATTTTTGAAGACCTATTCATAGATACCCCACACGTATGGGTTCGATGAAAAAAAAAATTTTGAGTTTCAGTTTCAAGTATGGGGACCCCTGAAATTTATAGTTTTATTTTTATTTTTATGTTAAATTCTTAATGCGGTTCACAGAATACATCTACTCACCAAGTTTCATCAGTCTAGCTCTTACAGTTTCGGAGAAAAATGGCTGTGACATACGGACGGACAGACAGACAGACAGACAGACAGACAGACAGACAGACAGACAGACAGACAGACAGACAGACAGACAGACAGACATGACGAATCTATAAGGGTTCCGTTTTTGCCATTTGGCTACGGAACCCTAAAAATAACTAAAATTATCTTTTTAAAAATTAATAGTATATTATGCAACTAGTGAATAAAAGACGGATTTAAATCGAGGACCAAAGATGAATCACGAGCAAGTGCAGGAATCTAACGACTGAATCACGACCGTAGGGAGTGATTCGTGATGATTGAATCACGAGCGTAGCGAGTGATTCAAGTGTTAGAATCCTAAACGACGCGAGTGATTCATGGCTCTCGATATAAATCCGTTATATTAAAGAGTTGCATACTATACTTTATACCATGACTTCGAGAAAAAAAAAAGATTTAAGCGAAAAAGGATTAAAAACTATGAACTTTGTTTATACTATTCTTATATGACATAAAACAAATAATTTTAGATTTTGATTTGATTTGTAAATAAAGAAGGATAAATTAATGCAAGTTTTCTACTATACCTCTTTCTCTTTCATGAACTCAACAACTCAATTGAACAACAAACAACTCAGCACATCTTTTTCATTCCTAGAATGCATTTTCAATCGATTTACTATTATCGAACTTTTTGCTGCATAGCTTACTAAGAACAGTATTTAAAATAGCGCCAATTTACTTATGTATGACAATGACAACAAAGAACACAAAACAGTTTTTAATCCAATGCTAAACTCCTTGTCAAAAATTTCGACCAATCAAATCGAGAGTATTTACGACGCAAGGAGGTTGTAAGGTATTGAGATGGACGTTGACCTTAATCGTGTGTTCCAAATTCAAACACCAAAACAGTGATTAAAAGAGCTTTTCATTCACTGTTTCCAGTGAATAAAGTAAGCTTTTTAGAGGGGGGTATGGTATAAAATAATAATTATATCGCGTATTTATTATCTTTTAAACATTTAATTTATTAGCATAACGAGCGCGTTCATTAAAAAAAAAAAAAATATATATACTTTAGATTAAAGAAGAATAAAGAGTTTAAAATAACTAACGGTATCATGTTAATTTTACAAACATTCAACATAATTATAATGTTGACTTGAGTAATTGTGACGTTCTTATCGAGGGGTTTGGATAGATTTTCTGTCGTCAGCAATTCTTAATACTAAGCCGCAGAAGTCAGTTAACGCTGCGCTGCCGTTTATAAGCCTTAATCAATCACGATTGTGCCTGTGACACACTGCTGATTGGGAACAAACCTTGGAGACACTCGGAGGAACTAAGCTAGTTGCCTTATTAGTCAACAGATATCAGACTCAGTCAATATTAATCCAAGACGATGTTGAGCGGCTACACACTGTTTCAATACAGGTATAGATTGAATCTAAACTCACATGATATGACCATTAAGTTTAGTAATTGACGGATATTATAAATAAGCTACTATAGAATATTTATGCTTAGTGACGGCCATTTTACTATGTTGTAACCTTATATTGTTCATCCTTGTATAATACTACTCTTATTATATGGCTTATTATTTGGTGATGATAATTTTATTATTATAATACTCGTGGCGAACTCGTAGCATCTCTCGTAGATGCACCCTCGTAGCAGTCGTAGCTACCATTCGTAGCTGCTACGTGTTTCTTATATTAAAGACTAACGCAATGTTTAATAATTGTATGAGGTCAATAAATTATCTCTGCATCATCACATCACATTACATTCTTGATTATTGCGCACATCTAAACGTTTTGCGATGGCGATCAGTAGAACGCTGGAAAATATGACAGTGATATTTGCCTGTGTTTCACTGATTGCCACCGCAGAACGCTTAGATGTGCGCAAGGCTTAATTATAACGCTCTTCAGGAAAATATAATGAAATTATCTTTAAAAAATATATTTGAAGTAGAAAGCGTAATAGTTTTTAGTTCATTTATTAGCAAATGAATCTGAAAAGCATGTTTCAAACAATTTTGCTTTTTGGTTTAAAATCTTCATTAAAAATTTTCAAGATTAAGATAAGTGATGAGTGAGGGATAAGATATATGTATAGCGTAGCAATGAGCTTGTGATACTGATCTAAGTAAAGATAAATTATAAAACCACTTGCTTAGTGATGTGTAGACTTTGTTGTTGGATAATTATTTATTTAAAGTGGTGTGTAAAATAAGAAGGCACGATGTCTACATAATAATAAAATATATTCAACTCTATGTTCGATCTCGGGAAGTCAATGGATTTTGGGGTCTCAGAGTCTTTCTTCCTGAAAATATATTGGGAGGCCAATGTCCAGCATTGGACTTCTTCAGGCTTATAATGATGATGATAACGTATGTTTGATGATGCATGGAAGATGTAATAATTATAAGTTAAAAAAACTTGAGAAACCGACTTCATTGTCAAACGGCTAAACCGATTTAAATCAAATTTGTTTAGGACAATCTGGACGTAAGAATAACCTTCCAAATAAAAAAATAATTTTCTAAATCGGTTCATAAATGACGGAGGCATGCAGTTACAAACATTAAAAAAATTATTTAAAAAAAAATGGCAACACCGATTTTAATAAAATTAAAATGGGACCAATCTGGAAGCAGTACCTTTCAGATAAAAGAATAATTTTTCAAATCGGCTCATAAATGACGAAGTTATGCGGTAACAAACATTAAAAAAAAAAAAAAAAAAAAATACAACCGAATTGAGAACCTCCTCCTTTTTGATTGGAAGTCGGTTAAAAAGCAAATTAGCAATGATTATTTTAAACTTATGTATTCAAATCAAATCTAATGTTTATTCAGTAACTTAATCTATTGTGACATTACATGCGTTTGAGAAGGATTATACCTGTGATAGGAGATCCTGCTCTTTCATGACAATATATCTTTGAGACAAAGTACCAACATTACTAAACAAAAAATATCTTATGATTAGAAGCAACGCGATTGAAGTTCTACTTTTATATGAAGCGTCTATCCAATTTTAAAAGCTATGTGCGATTTACTAAAACGCTAAAACGGAGCCAACTGTGAATATGGGTCACATGATTTAGCGCGGGCGAGGCCGGGTGCAGGTGTAGTGCAGCTTTAAAGAAGAGGATCAACTCCGCTTACATTAAACCTTATATAAGTTCCTTGTCGTGGTTGCCTACTATGTGAGATTTGCAGCGCAAGAGGTTATATATTCAGGAGTATTCAAAGCAAAAACAATAGGGGCTTAAATGGAGTACATACTAGTTTTCTCAGTACATAGTTTTCTAGCGGATACCCGGCTTCGCACGGGTGTAATTTAGAAAAAAAAGAGGTGAAACTGTGAAGACAGCGACCCTTCTGGGATCAAATGTCGTAAAAGCCAACTCATTCCGGGATCAAATGTCGTAACTCAATGCTGGCAATGTTGGCTGTTACGACATTTGATCCCAGAATGAGTTGGCTCTTACGACAATTGATCCCAGAAGGGTCGATCAGCGCCTTTGAGCTTTTCTACCCATGCAAAGCCGGGGCAGGTTGCTAATTAAATTAATTATGATGTCTAATAGATTTTCACTCACCGTGGTGTCCGCTGCATGGGGCGCGGTGGCGTTTTGTTTTGGGCCATAGCTGGCAGACGAACAGATGGGCCACCTGATAGAAAGAATAGACATTATGAAGATAATGTTTATTTTAACATAAGTATTTTTTTGAATTCAAAATAGCGTTTTAATGGGATCTGATTGCAATAATTGAAAAAGATGGCTTTTATATGGTATTGCTTAGTTTTTTTTAGATTGAAAACTTTTGAATATGGTAGATTATTTTTTGTTCTACTTAACTATTTATAGTTTTATGGCCATTTTATTACACCTTGGGTTACATTATTGAAGTTTTAGTAAGGATCCGCAATTCTTTTTTAAATAAAGTATAGTCCATATTGTAGTAGTTTTGGAGCCTATTCAATGCAAACGAACAATCAAATCTTCGTGGGCAGGCGTGATTGCCAACGTCTGAACAAATAAAATTTCGCATTTTATTATTAGTAAGACTGTATTTTAAGAACCCCACAAGAAATAAAGACTGGAAAAACAGTATGGGTATAACTATGGTTATTATTTATCCATAAACACAACCCCAAATCACTCAAATAAAATCAAAAATAGACAATAATTGTTTATTTAAAAATCAAATAGGACGAAAGCCCGAACTGAATATGGACAAATTAGTAGCAATTTGCCTGGAACCGGTCGTTTCGGACCGAACGTGAATATCAAATGAGTCAAAATGAGTCCAGCAATCCATTTGGATCACTCTCGTCGATGCCAATCATATCAAAATTAGCACTTGCGAAGGCTTGCGGTTTATCTTTTGACGGCTGTTAATTGTTGCGTGTCATTTGGGAAGCATATTATGTTGCAGCCAGCTGGCTCAATTCACCGTTCAATTATTACCTTCACTGTTTTTCTTAACGGCTCCGTTCAACGACTGCCCTGAATTTTATTCCTAAGTAGGTTTATATAGAGGAAGTACGTACATAATGACATACGATACGGGTATATTCCTAATGGTCCTATAGCAGTCTTCTTCTTAATTATGGCATCTGTCAATTTTGGATCAACTTTGCCAGTGTCGAGTGAGGATATTCTGATTTGATTGAAAATATTTCAGATGGTTTTGGGAAGAAACGGCCATCTTTCTTCCTATGCCAAGTAGCCGACTTTGACAGAAGACTGACGAATTGACGGAAAAGTATTTTATCTATGTAATATATTATCATCATTCTTATTAAATTACTCGACACTGGCAAAATAGATCCGAAAAGGACAGATGCCATTCATTAAGAAGAAGAAGAAGAAAAGTGTCCGGCATTATAAGTAAGTAAAAAGGATTTATTTTCTTCCACAATGCATAATAATGATTAATGATAATGCGTATTATGATAGAGGGAGGGGTGATACTGTTTTCTGTTTAACCTTCTGCACATCTAGATCGCATACGATGGCGATCAGTGTACGCTGTTAAATATCTCCTGTCAAAATTCGTGGCAGTGTAGGTACTGCAAAACTCTATGCTTAAACTGATCGCCATTGCCACTGCCATTGCCATTGATTGCCTAGATGTGCGCAAGGCTATATCAGTATAATTTTAATTTATTTACGAATTATTGAATTTCTATGAAATAAACTAAAAAAAACCTATACAATCATGAAAATTATTCGATCGACGATCAAAAACCATTTTTTCCATGCTGTATGGACAAAAAAACATACTGATTACTGGCAATGGACAAAATTACATAATTATAAGTTCCAGTCTTTCCAGTCAGGTATACATATGAATGCACAAATAAACCGTTGTTTTCTCTTGGGCAGGTCCCCCTATTTTGTATTTCCCCTATACTTAGTAATTTCATATATTTCCTAACTATTTATAGTTACATAACTGCTGGGTGTTCACAAACGCACAGTGCTACGTGCCAATGCCAAAAGCCACGCCACATTGATTCCACTCGGAGACAGAACACAAATGAAAACAAAAAGCATAAATCCTTTGGGACATTATAATAGTTGGCCTGGAAACTTATGCCGTTGAGAGGGACACCGTACAATGTCTTGGTTGCCTCGGACAGATTGAATACATCTGAGTATTGTATTCTGGATTTCAGAAATCCGTATTCCGTATCCGGCTTTAATGTCTAAAAACAGTTTATACGCGAACGGGGCGAGCGAAGCCGCGGCTGGCCGCTAGTTTAGTAACAAACAAGTGAAGTTTTTAAGCTTGAAGAACCGACTTCATGGCCAAACTGCTGAACTGATAGTGATGAAATTTCTATGGAACTAATCTAGAAGACAGAAATATTTTTGTTTAAATCGGCTCTTTTAGCACGAAGACAAACAAAAAAAATACACCCAAGTTGAGAACCTCCTCCTTTTTTATTTGAAGTCTGTTTATTAGCTTGCTCTGTGAGGTAGAGTAGTGAAGTCACAGTGAGTCGCAGACCTCTACTTCGAAGTACAAAACCTAGTGTACGAAGTATCTCCATACAGTGGTAGTGTTTGCTGTGGCTACTGCTTCAGTAAACACACTGGAGCAGCAGTCACAACAATACACAAATAAGTATAAACACCGCCACTTGTAGTTTAATAGTGCGTGTACCTATTAGCGTTGAGGGAATCACCTTGTGCTAATCTACATTGGGATATTTTAGTATCCTTTGGTTGCGATTATATGAAGACGAAGATAGAAAGAGATAAGTAAAATGCCGGTGGTCACCTGACGTAGTCGTTTACGCAGTCGTTTATGCTTAGGTTGGGGCGTCCAGCGAAAAGGCTAAAGGCGCTACTCCACTTGACCATGCTCGGGCGAATGAGCCGCTCATTCGCCCGAGCATGCTCAAGTGGAGTAGCGCCTTAAGCTAGGCCGACATGGGACGACCTCAGCTCGAACTCAAATTTTTGAAGTGAAAACTTCTTTAGCGGCGTTGAGCACTTTTTCTGTAATGGGTATAAAATCTTAAACTCGCGTCAGCGCGTCAGGACACGTGACCTGATCGAAAAAGCGTAAGACGGATGGAGAGTAGACAGCTATCCCCTCTCTACGGCGCGGCGAAAATGTATGCCTGGGCCTACTGTTTCGTTTAGGCAGCGCAGGGCGCTTGCGCGAATGTTCGTGTATGTTACAGCGTGCCAAATAACAAACAAGCCCCCCCTAACCATTCCAAAATATCAAACATGCTCAACGTTAATAATCAAGTTTTCACTTCTGCCGGCACTCCCGGAGTGCAACCCGTCTTTTTTTCTTTGAAAAAGAATGATTGTAACAAGACTGAATATGGACGTAATATACATGAGATAGCGGCAACTAATAGGTAGTGGTTGAAAAATGATGGCAACAAGATGTGTGATCGCTGTTCTTTGTTAGTATCATTTATTTTTAAGTATAAAACTTTTGATTGCAACAGAATTACACAATCGTTCAGCTGGTGGGTGTTTGTTCAGTCCGAATTTAAATCGCCTCTGCATCTTCCAATGTGACCACGTTGCAAGTAACATTATTGCTTGGGTGGTATTGTCTAAATAGATCATCGACATCATCAGTCTGAAGTAGTCCTGTTAGACATTGGCATCTCCTAAAAAATCCAGGAAAAACGATTCTATGCCCTCATCATCCACTAAGTTCCTGCGATCCTAACAATATCGTCGGTCCATTTAGCGAGGTAATTTGTATAGAAAGTACACAAGCACTAAGCATAACAATTTTGAAGTAGGTATACAAAAGATCCGTATCCGTACGGATTAAGCTTCATCTTTTGAGACGTCCCAAGTCTCAAAAGTTCACATCACTGGCTTAAGACAAACTGGAACAAAGGGTCTTATTGTTATTCACCCCGGCCGCGCAGTGTGGTGACAAACTATTTAGGAACCACCCCTAATGCCTCTAGGACACTTTGATTGTTTTTACCCGCCAAACCCTATTCAAATATTCGAATATCTTTGATGAATCCATCAGAAATGCTATACTTGGAATTACGAAATAGTTTTCTCTTTAACAAGCAAAGGATTAAAGATGTATGTCGAGTTACGATTTTTTTGTATCTTAGAAATTATGAAAACAACTACTTATTGTAAGTCAGTTACTTAGACTACCGTAGTCATTATTTCTATTCAGTGCTCATTATTACAGACAGGAGAGGACCGTTACTAATAAAGCCCCATCTATGATAAAATATAATAATATTAATGAAATAGTTGGTACAGTAAACAAACCTCATTTTAAAATAAACAACATTTTATGTAGTTTTTTCTAAATTAACCTTTTTAATATATATAACTAGTTGAATGAACAAGCATATGGCCCACCTAATTTTAAGTGGTAACCATCGCCTATAACAAAGCAATGCCTCGTAGGTCACGCACCTTCACGCCCTTAAAATCGAAACACAGCAATGCTGCTTGATGGCAGAAATAGGCATGGTGGTAGTACTTCCCCGGACGAGCCCTTCACAAAGAGCTTTACTACTACTAAAATCTTTAAACCCTTTTATTAAACCTTGTTGTAATCATTCGAAACAGACTAGATCCAAAACAGACCAACTCGATTACTCGATCCGAAGAAAAAACAAACAGTGAGAGAAAAATCAGAGGAAAATAACTTATTTGCGCTTGTACTTACTAAAATCCCCGGAATGAATTCTTTACAAGAAGACGATACGACTTATTTTGGTCCTAAATAAATAAAAGTTTTATCGAGAATTATAGCGAAGTACGTTTTTATATCGTACAGTTTAACACGAAAGCTTTATTGGGAAAACAGTTACGCTTTTACTTACAAGCGTTTTTAAAAAGATAATCAGTGTATAAGCAACTGTCATCTCCCACTAGGTGATGACAAACAGTGACAGAACTAACTTAAAGCGAAGGCTCCTGAGATACAGTTTGACACTAGTTCGGGGGTCGGTGAACTTCTATATCGCTCATCACCTGTTGTCTGCGGCGGTGGAGCCTTGCTTGGACGCTTTGCTACTAGCTTAGTTTAAGTTATTTTTAAGTTTTAGGTTATGAAAAATGTTTTACGAACAATTAAGTGGTCCTCAATAAAGAATTTTTATTATGTCGCACAACTAAGTAACGCTTGTAAGTAATTAAGGCTATTAATGTTTATGAATTTGAAAGAAAATATGAAAACTGAGATAACAGTAAATTCTAGGTATACTTCTCTGATAAGTTCAGTAGGTGTATTTTATGGCTCTGTCTCATTATTATTTACAATGAATTTAAAGGGGATTGTTTTATTATGTGTCGAGTACTTACGTCTGGGGCGTGTTGTCGCGACACACAATCCCTGCGCATCTCTCCGTAATTGCACCCGGGTTGTGTAGACCCGGAATAACTAATCTTTCTTCCTGTCGCGCCATTTTTTAACGGGTGACACCTTATTTTACGCCCCGGCATATTTCACCGCATTTGAAAACAGCGTGTAATGTATTAATACGTCTACCATTTTTATTTCATTTTAGGGTATAACTTCGGATATAAGGAGAAAAAGAAATTAAACAACTTTTCCTGATTAAAGTCTGATCAGAAGTAGTAGATTCAGAGTAGATCAGAAGTAAAGAAGTGGTCTTAAAATTATAGGCGTCGTCAGGCTATAATCTATCAAATAGCTTGAATAGCTGAAATACAGTATAATAAGATTCCATGGAATAAGTGGACTAAAAATATTCATTGTTTTATACAGAGGTTTATGCTTATAACTTTTTCACAAGTGCCTGTCTCTGTAAAAGTCTGTCAGTTTATTCAAACACAGCTCGATACTTCAAAGTTCAGAGTCCACTTTGAAATACGAAGATCCATTAGAATGAGAACTCAACTGCACAATGCAATCTAAGTAAGTAATTGTCAAGGTCGTTTCTATGTGAAGGGAAAGTACATGTGGGGAGGTGAGTAACTGTAGGCTATCCATGGAACTAAGACGCTATCTAAGGTAGTACTCATATACAGGGTGGAATTTTGTAATGCCACCTGGAGGGAAAGTACTCTTAATACTGCAGATAGAAAATTTTACTCAAAGGAAGCATTCCTTTATTTTTGAATAGAAAGCAAACTGCATTCAAAGATTTTCGAAAATTCTCTTCTCCCACACCCTGGAATCGAACCGGCTAAAATCTGAATCTTAACGATGTCGTCGGTCCATCTAGTGGGTAGGCGCCCTACTTTTCGTCTTCCGGTTCGTGGTCGCCATTCGAGAACCTTTATTGCCCAACGGTTGTTGGTTCTATAATAACAATCTATGACAATAATCTATTTTCATCTTAAAAAACCAAAACATTTTGAGCGCAGTCTATGTTAAAAGGAGAACGGGGAAGTCGCAGCCCGAACTTTGACATCGCATATGACCCGTGTAATGGCGCAACTAAATAAACCTTTGCATTTGGCTCCGCTCACTACGCCCCCTTGCTGCGCCTCCCCGAGATTAGAACTTATTCGCCCTAGCGATTCCACTGTAGTTTGCATTATTACTTTTCTCAGTAGTTAGATGTGTATCAGTATCAGCTTCTTACTAAGCATTGCCAACCTAAAAGCAATACCTACATTAGTATTATTCGAACCGATCTGTATGAAATGTCGACAGGTCCAACTAAATTATCGCAGGCAAAATTAAACAGAGCATATTTGTTGACTAAACAGCTACTTCACACATACAGAATCTCCCAGTTTGATGAATATGTCTCATTCCGTTTTGGTACCAAGAAAACATGTCGTGCGTGGTCTCGAATCGAATGAATTTATAATAATTGATATATAAAAAATCAAACAAAAAAAATAAAACAGACTAACCATATTCAATTTTTATTTGTTTATTTTGTTTTATCTAGATTCTAGATAAACAAAACCAAACGTAGATATCCAAGGATTTTAATAAGTGCAGATCACCTGAAAAAACAGTAATCTGAAGATCGTTCTTAAAAAAACTGCCACCAATAAGTACACTCAGTTGCAAGACGAGTTTACCCGCTCCCTTTTGACTATGTAATGCTGGAAAAAGAAATCCCAGCGGGCAACCATGGTCAACCTGGAAGTTTCTGAACAGATTTTGGTGGCCGCTGCAGGCATAATTTAGGCATCATCCGCTGCATCGACTGCTATTGTGGAGCGTCATCCGCTGTCTTGCCCAGAGTGCCCTAACACCTGCACTCAGATCTGACTGACGCCACGGAAAACGCAATGGGAACCACCGACGACAAAGAAGAATAATAATGTGTGTTTAGTAGGTAATAATAATGTGAGGAGAGTGATGAACTATCTGTTCGTTCTACTACCTACTACTGGGTGACTGGTAAGTGACTGATGCACGAGTCAACACCGCAGGCAGCTTGGACTAAGTCCAGTCAGGAATGTAAATTTATATCCGATATTGGCTCGTACTGCTTTTGGGCATATTAGTGTTAATTTTGAGGGATTAGCCTGCCCTGCGTTGGGTTTGTTTAAATTACAATGTTGTGGTTATACAAGATTAGTTGCTTTAAATGTTATGTTTTATGGAGAGATGCAATTATTATAACTTTAAGTCTTGCGCACATCTACGCGTTCTGCGAAAACAAATCACCTGCTGCCACATTTATTCTACCGGCAGTGGACATTACCAAATGAGAATAAAAATGTTTGCATCATGTTTTTATTATCGTATTAACCTATACCTTATATCAAAGGAAGCTGTCATGAGAACCACCGATACGTCAAATAGAAGAAAAATAATATCCATCGTATATTTTTACTTTAACCTTTTAGTACAAAACTGATTATATTTAAGAAAACATATTAGAAAACCTTTTATTACAGCAAAGTCCATTTGAGTGAAAATAAGCATTGTGAATAAATATGGTAGAAATTCAACACAACATTACCCACGCAATCAAACGAGGTAAAGATTGCAGTTACCAATAGTATATTTATTTATACAAAGCAACCTACAAAAGGAAAAATGCTTGAATTTCAAAGAAAGTGTTTTCTAAAAACTGCTTGTTGGTTAAAATAGCGGCCAAGTGCGAGTCGGAGCCGCCCATGAAGGGTTCCGTAGCAACAAGTAACCTACTTTAAAAGTTCTTGTAGTTCGTTGAAAGGTAAATTTGCGGTTTAAGATTTATGACTTATAAAAAAAACTACTAACTAGATCTCGCTCAAACCAAATTTCGGTGGAAGTTTGCATAATAATGTACATCATAAATTATTTTTAGTTTTATCATTATCTTATTTTAGAAGTTACAGGACTACACATTTTACTACTTTGGAAGTGTCTCTCGCGCAAACTATTCAGTTTAGAAAAAAATGATCATAGAAATCTCATCATTTTTAAAGACCTATCCATAGAAAACAAAAAAATCATTTTTTTTTATTTATAGTTCTTATGGGGCCCCCAAAATTTAGTTTTTTTTTCAATTTTTATGTAATAATTTTAATGCGGTTCACAGAATACATCTATTTACTAAGTTTCATCAGTCTAGCTTAAACAGTTTCGGAGAAAAATGGCTGTGACATACGGACGGACAGACAGACAGAGAGACACATGACGAATCTATAAGGGTTCCGTTTTTCCCATTTGGCTACGGAACCCTAAAAACTAACAATGACAACGGAAGAGGTAACCTAAAAAAACCATTCACTCAAACAGATTTTAGTCACAAAAACAGAGGTAGTTAATCATTGTTTACCCTGTTTGGGAGTTCGTGAACTGTGGAGTGTGGATCCAATCTGATTTCGTCTTTTGTATACCCACCTACGTAATCAAGAGATCGCGAAAGGGTTTCAACGATGCTCAATCAAAGTTTGGCAATCACCACGCCTATCGGATCTTCCGGCCCTCAATGTTACCGGAATTGGATCCTCGGCGGACCACATTACCTACAGTCTTATATAATTACGTTTAATGATAGCAGGACAAGCGGACAAAACTCATACCGGAGTTTGCTAAGTTGGCGGTGACCGGCATTAGAATGGGTAAGACCAATTTAACAAAGACCCAATATATCTCAATATAAAATTTTGTGAACAATCCATACAACACATATCTAGCCCCAAACTAAGCAGATAGCTGATAAAATAATTACATACATTTACATGGGTTATTGATACTAACTGAGCCGCGACGCCTGCCCTAAATAGGACCCATATGTTTCAGAGTGATCCTTGTGATTATTATTAAATTAATCAATTTTTTTACCCTTGTATCAGATGGTGTTGTAAAAACACCATCCCGAAAGGTAATTTTAACCGCCACACCTTTGTGGTATATTGTAGCGCATTAATATTATTAAGTTACTATAAAATGTTGGTTTTCCAATAAATAAATAAATATGGTGGATTATGCCGCTTTCCTACGGTGCGCGATATCACGCACCAGCCCGCACCGCGCACGACGACGCCCGGCAACGCACACAGAAAATGCTCCTGTGCTACCGCGCACCTCGGCGCACGAGACCGTTCCCAGGGTGTGTCGTGCGTGCTGGTGCGGGCTGGTGCGCGATATCACACACCAGTGGGAAGGGGCTATTAGAAGCATAGTCTGAAGATTCCATAAAATTTTTCATTTTTGTTCATTTGTTTTTGTTTGAAACCCGCACCAATATGTGGTACACATAGCGGTCGTCAGTATTTTACAAAACCATGTCTTTGCCTACAGTTCACCCACATTTGGCTCCTTTTATTGCGGTCAGATTATAATGCGTAGCTCGCATAGGGCACGCCTATCGTACGGCTATCAATGTATCCTGCATTGTTGTGAGAGGGATGAGCACCCGTTATATTCTCAATTAAGTTTTATGAACGCAACCGCTCGCGCTCGTCATTACTATCGTTTCCTGTCCTAGTTATGGAACAGAATTTAAATTTTATTTCAGAAATAGACAACTTTTATTTTCCCCTAAAATTGTCCTTGTTCATATTTTGGTACAAATTTTAGAAAATATGAATATCGAAAAGAATTCCCTGGCTCTCAGTAAACATTCATGGGAGGCAGTTTTTTAATTTCCGGTGGATCCGGAAGCATCCGCCTCGAAAAAGTGTAGATTGAATGTATGCGCCAACCGGTTCAGCGATTCAAAAAACTGATTTAGATCATATACATCACTTTTTTAATTTGCATTGTTTCATCCGAATACCTATAGTATATATATATATATATTAATACTTAGTGATCCCGCACCGGCCTCACACGGGTGCAATTTTATATATAAATCAAAATTTCGAAGTTTGGCTTTTAAAATTTTTCACCTGAGTGAAGCTAGGGCAGGTCACTAGTTATCAGTAGGTAAACCTTCTGTGAAAAAATATGTAACCGCATCAAAATCAGTTTAGTGGTTATCTGTAACTCCTTCCGTAACGTGCTTGATATGCCCTGAGTAGAGCCTCAAGTATAAATACTTTGATTATTCTCCAGTAAAAATTTAAAAAAATCTATATGTTTATATGCATTTATAACATTGTTTCTGCATACAGGGTTAGAAGGAGTTAACGGGTATACCGTCAAACAGGCGAAAAAAAAACAGAAATCTTTGCAGAAAATAAAGAATTCATCAGTTACTTAATTTTTCAATTTTTTTCCTTTGTTCTTCTGAATACCTACTCTGTCCAAATACAGTGCAAATTCAAAGATACAGGGGGATTTCACAAAATTTTACATCATGTGAATTTTGCATCATTTGTTTTGTAGACTTTCCGTGGCTGGACGGCTGACAGACGCAACCTTAAAGTCCCACGGGTTTCCCTTGCCGCAGAACAAATAGAAGTACACTGAAATAATACCACTGAAAAAAAATTTAGAGCTAAACTTATTTTCTCTTGGAAGTATCATTCTAGAAGACTTGATTTCGTGTTTGGATTGGTAGGTAGGTACATATGAACCAACAACAGATATCATTATAAACATAATAATGTTTATTCAAGTAGGTAATTACTTGATGGAGGGTTTTTTAAGAAAGCTCGTATTTATAATCTGATTAGATCCGTAGTGATTAAAATACTCAAAGGTCCAATTTGTTTTTTTATTCAATAAAAAAACGAGACAAACAATTTTGAAACAGGCTTTGAAACATTTTCTTGGACTTCATTTTGACGTGAGTATAGGTATAGGTTCGTCTTAAAAATTTCTTCCTTATAGACGCAATGGGGATACAGTTTAGTGTTGCATCTACATCTCTATTATCCCCATCCAAATTTCGATTACGCAACTGGATAGCATAAGAATCAAAGAATTTATTGCTCTACCTAAAGGATTGTAACATATCGCGCGCGGCGAAAGGGAAAGCCTCGAAATTACGATACGAGACGTATATCGAACAACAAACGGTCGTGTCCACAACACAGCCATAACCCCATTTTTTTTGTCAGTTTTCAAAGCTCTAGTTTTTCTTTTCCTAGTATAGTAGCTCCGTCTTTTGACATTGCATTCTCTGGAGGGCATGGAAGAAATATTTAGATGGTGAACATTGAATGTTTGTTCACTGTCAGCAGTGTCATATTGTCTATACTATATTATAATTATAAAATATTATAAAGAGGAAAGATTTGTACCTATTTTTGTATGTTTCTAATGAATAGGCTCAAAAAGTACTGGGCCGATTTAAAAAAATATTTTACCAATAGAATGCTACATTCTTCCAATTTGACATAGGCTACATTTCATTTTGAAAAAAAATAGTGATCCTTGGTAAAATTTTAACAATGTAACCGAAGGTGTAGAAAAATGAGTCTTAAAATGTCTTTCGTCGAAAGCGCTGCCGAAACTATTAGCGATAGAACAAAATAATGTACAACAATATTGTCTACCCCGTGCGAAGCCGGGACGGGCTGCTAGTACTTTATAAGTATGTTTTGTTCCCCATCGTACAAGCTCTATTTAGTTTGGGGCTAGATAATGTTGTGTAATAATGCCCGCAATATTTATTTATTTATTTTATTTCAAATGTTTCAAGAGAAAGACATAAGAAGGTCAAAAGGAGTTTTAGAGGGCAAGCCTTGAGTGACACAAATGCAAGAGTACTCCAAACTAACACTGTTGGAAAAACTACTCATTAATATTCCACTCTTGGCAGCCCTGGCTTGCTTTTAGCATTATGAACATCACCTGAATTGAAAAGAGGGGAGCCAGGCAAAGAAATTAACTTTTTAAATTAAGTTGGACTCTCCCGCGATCGTTCTATAGTTGCACTTAAAGATATTACAGACAATTGGACAAACCATCATTAAAAAAAGCAGCCAAGTGCGAGTCGAACCTGCCCATGAAGGGTTCCGTAGCAGCAAATAACGTTATAGGTATAACTTAATATTTAAGTTGTTTGAATGAAAGGTAAATTGCGGCTTACGATTGATGACGTAAATAATTAGCTTATTAGATCTCGTTCAAACCAATTTTCGATAGAAGTTTGCATGGTAATGTACAATTACATCATATATTTTTTTTTATTTTACCACTTCGCCAAAGTGATAAAGTGACAAAGTGATGAAGCTTCGCGCGCATACAATTTAGAAAAAATATATTTAGGAAACCCCAATATAATTTTAAAGACTTATCCATAGATACCTACATTGACTTACCAAGTTTCAACAGTGTTTTTTATAGTTTCGAAAAAAGGGGCTGTTTGATAAGGACGGACAGACAGACAAACAGGCATGACGAATTCAAAAGGGTTCCGTTTTTTGCCATTTGGCTACGGAACCCTAAAAATGGTAGGTAAGTTGACTTAAGTTCTGTTCGATACTTCATGTGTCAATTCTTCTTAGAGTGTTGTTTTACTGAAACATACTAATAGCTGTTTTCCTTAGTCTATGCTAATAGCTATTAGTGTGTTTCTTTGTGTATAGTTGTTGTGTTTGTGTTTGTCTAGTTGGGTACTGTGTATAGTCAATAAAATATGTTTTTGCTGTAAGCCAAGCAGTTAACTTTCTAATAAAAAAAAACATAAAAAGCGCGAACACCCAAATAATTTTCCCCGAATTGATAGGTATATACAGCGTAAAGTGGGAGTGCCAACACCAGATTTATACGGCGCCGTGAAGTGCTTTTAGAAAAAAAATCACAAAGGTAATTCACGCGACAAGTTATTACAGGCTGCAGATATTATAGATATACGGCTTTCATATTCTCATATGAATAAACGGGCCATTTTAGTCTAGTGCGCCAACTTAGAGAGATGATTTACATCGTTCTCTGTTTTAAAAATATATCTATGTACTAGCTGTGCCCGCGACTTCGTCCGCGTGGAATAATGTCTATGGGTAGCAATTTTAATTTGCAGCGGAAAAAAAACAGTAGATACATATTCGCGTGCACGTGACACAGTCGTCTGCCCTCTTACTAAACTTAGACATATTCCCCCACCTACACAGCGCCGTACTACGCCACACTTTCTCCCCCCCCCCCCCCATTCCCCTTCGAAATCCCCCCACACTCCCCTCCACACCCCCCATATTCCCCCCCAACATTTCCCCCGGCACTCCCCCCCTTCCCCCCAGACTCCCATCCACAATACCCCCTGTACTCCCCCCCTGCAATCCTCACCAAATTCTTCCCGCACTCCTCTCCACACTCCCCCATCGCAATCCCTTCCACACTCCCCCCGCATCCCCCCTCGCACCTCCCGCATCCCCCCCGCACACCCCTTCACTCTCCCACCTCGCACTCCCCTCCACATTCCCCCCTGTACTTCCCTCCACACTCTCCCCGTCCATGTACCAACTTCTCTGAACTTTTTGCTTTCTAAAAAACGGCCACTAGGATTTAAATTAAAACTAATTAAGTGAAAACGTCTTAAGGCGGGCTCTATCATTTTTTGAAGTTGGAAGTTGTGTGCTATAAGAGCATGAAGAAAGAGAAGGAAAACCCAATGAACTTGCTTCACCGAGACGTCTTCGGCAAAGATCGACAAACTTCGTCAAAGGTCATGGGGATCAGGGGGAAGGTTGTTCAAGTTTCCACTTCTGTCAGCATTCCCAAGTGCTACGATTTTTTGTTTTGCTTAAAGGCCTGCGCACACCTATAGGTCGCTGGCGATGGCGATCAGTGAAACGCTGTCAAATTTGACAGTGATATTTGACAGCGTTTCATTGATCGCCATCGCAAGCGACTTGGTGTGCGCAGGCCTTAGCTCTTTCAATCTGATTGCACAAAAGATAGTAGCTCGATCAGTTATTTTATAGGTATCTTTCAAAAAGTCAAAGTGTTCGAGCGAAAAGTTCAGGGGTTTTAAAGACTAAGTACTGGAACCACGGCTAGGCAAACTAATGTAGGGATGAGGTATTTTTTTTATTTTACTACTTTGGTGGTTTGTTAAAGATGATTCGCTACATGATGTACGATGCTTAGTAGGTATTGTAACTCAAAACTGTCAGTATCACGCTTGGCACGCCCCTGCCCGGAGTTGTGTCGTAAACCGACCGCGACAAAGGTCAACAGTTTTTATCGTTCAGAAAATTAGCTCCTGGAGTATGATCTCTTCATTTTGCAACTTGACAGTTTTAAACAGAGTTGGAATTTTCCATTTACAGCCAAAACACATTTTAATTCTGTCATTTTTTCCACCCAGTCAGTGCTATGATGGCAATAGTTTAAGCACTGTTTATCTTTTAACATATTTTTATAAGTTAGACCATTAATGTTTTTTGAGAGGTCTCTAGCTTTGAGAGAGCTTATTAAGCACGTACACAAAACACAAAAGGGTTGCACAAAGTGGGGTAAACCAACCAACTGTAGGCCTACCATGAGCTCTGTCTGGCTCTGTGTATGGTTCTGGTTTTGAGTCTGTGTGAGTACTCACCAGTGCATTATACTGTGTGTGTGACGTTTTGACGTAGGATGTATTTAGTCAACGCACACACAGACTCAAAACCAGAACCAGAGACAGAGCCAGACAGAGCTCATGGTAAGCTTCTGAGCTAAGCTTCATGACAACTTTACACTCAAAAAAGCCTTTGAAATATTGAAGCAAGACATCGAACCTGTGAAAGCAAGTACCTACCTATATACTAAGCTAGAAGCCGGTGTTCACAAGACACTGTCGTTGCTGATGTCGGTGCCGGACAAGGACCCAGGGAGGTTGGAAACCCAAATTGAATAGCAATGGAGAGGAAATATCATTGGTTTGACTAATAGGTAGGTATATGTGCGTGTGCCCAATATTTTTTTTGGAGATGTTGTCGCAGTTACGCACGGTGTTTCCTGCGCAGCAAGGAGTTTCAAAGTCTATGCAAGGACCTTATGCCCTCACCGACACATCTTCATTAGTACACTGCGATTACACCTGCGGGACCTGACATTGCTGACATTATGATGGGACTCTCCAAAGTAATATCACAACAAAATTACTTATGTAAGTACTTTGGTATGAATTTGACCGTGCTTGATTTTCAATGTGGTATTTTTAGGGTAGGTACACTACACTTATACTTCTTCTTGTAGATGTGCTTTGTGCTTCTAGTCTAGATGGTTTACGACCAAAAAACAATAGTATTGCTATAAGTTTTATACAGTCGGCAGTCGGTACATGTATACGATTTGTAATTTTCGAGTTAGTGTCGTAGTATTGTAATGTAACTACTTTTCATAATTCTGTGTAATGGACATCTATATACAGGGATAATTCTCAATAAATAAAATTTAATGATCTCAAAAGCTTACGAATGCTGTGGCACTACCATGAAAGTTTTGAAATGTATCCATATGCATTCTGCCGACTGTTCTAACCGAGACACTAAAATGTTTTCTATATCTTTTTGGCATATTTTTATTAATTAGGACATACACAATGTTATGAAACAACTTCTAATTGTATTAAGGCATATTATATGACTAAGTTAGCTACTAGAAACTTGTAATGGATAGGTATTTATTAATTAATTTGTTGTATGCAATAATTGTGATTATTTTTTAATTTAAATTTTAGTTTTAGTTTAAATTCCGCACACAAATGTATTTTGTTATTTTGGAATAAATGAATATGATATGAATATAAAATCCAAAAGTTTTTCAGAGCGATCAAATCAAAACTCGTCTAGTTCAAATATTGAGCATGTAAATTATCATAATAGTGGAAACTTATGTCACCCGACACATAAAAATGGATAAAGGCAGTTTCGTGAACAGAATGCTTTAACTCTTGGCCGGATTCACAGTTGGCAGGAGATCCAGATAATGTCACCATAACAGATTATATCTTGGCAGCGAGCGAACACTACGACGTTCATTTTAAGACATTCACAAAGATATTTCATGCAGCAATTGTTTCCTCGAACGCTTACATTTTTGATTTCATGGAAAAGTGGGACTGCATTTGAATTATTCCAACCCTGGAATGCTGTTTTTAGCAGGAATTTTGTACACATTGTTGACTAAACCGGCCCATGAGGTACCCAGAAATAATATTTACGAATCATGCAATCTTTTGTTTGACGTGAAGACGCAGGCATACTTGTATATGCATACACACATCAAAGGTTTAGTAAAAACGGAAGCTGATTTTTTGCTTTTATCATATATATTTTTTAGTTTTATCATTCTCTTATTTTAGAAGCTACAGGGGGGAGACCAACGTTTTACCACTTTGGAAGTGTCTCTCGCAAAAACTATTAAGTTTAGAAAAAAACTATATAAGAAACCTCGACATCATTTTTGAAGACCTATTCATAGATACCCCACACGTATGTGGGTTTGATGAAAAACATTTTTTGAGTTTCAGTTTCAGGTATTTCCCCCCAATTTTTTTGTTTTTTTTTCTACTTTTGTGTAAAAATCTTAATGCGGTTTACAGAATACATCTACTCGCTATGTTTCATTCTCTTATAGTTTCGGAGAAAAATGGCTGTGACATACGGACGAACAGACAGACAGACAGACATGACGAAAAAAAATACCTGAGTATTCCGATACTTTTGGCAAAGTCGATCATTATCGCATACGTGACAGGTAACGTTCCAGTGTCGCAAGTTCTATGTTTTTTTCCACCTTAAAAAATGCTCAAGTCCGCCTAAATGTGTTTTCATTTCAAATATTGTACATAATAAAATTAAAGACATCCTGATACTTTAACACCTATTATTTTGTTCTGTGTACTATTTTCAGACTTCAAAATTTAACTCATCTATGGTACCTGTGTGAGTACCGAAATAGCACTAACGTTTCCTTTAGGGACGAATTGTCTTCAAACTTTATCGGGAGCAGGTAACCAAATCGACTGCAATTAGACTTAAATTACCCAGTTTAAAGCCAACTTACTCTGAATGTCCTTGTGACATTATGGGAAGAGGAAGTTATGAACTTCTTATTAGGTAAGTATTTTAATGAGAAAAAAGTGGCCAAGAAGAAGGGATATTTGAGTTCATTGAATGAAAGGTAAATTGCGGTTTACGATTTATGACGAATTAAAAAAAAACTACTTGCTAGATCTCGTTCAAACCAATTTTCGGTGGAATTTTGCATTTTTTTTTATGTAACTAGCTGATGGAACAAGCATATGGCCCACCTGATGTTAAGTGGTAACCATCGCCTATAACAAAGCAATGCTTCGCAAGTCACGCACGTCAGGAACGCGCCCTACGATGTACTGCCCTGCGTCCATCAACTGGAGGCATACAGATATTTAGCCTCACGTGCCAGTAATTTCGCCGGCACCCACACCCTTCAAACTGAAACACAGCAATGCTGCTTCACGGCAGAAATAGGCATGTTGGTAGTACTTCCCCGGACGAGCCTATCACAAAGAGCTCTACTACTACTAAAAAGCATGATACATAATGTACCTACATCTATTTTTTGTAGTTTTATCATTTTCTTATTTTAGAAGTTACAGACGGGGAGGGACACATTTTATCACTTTGAGAGTGTCTCACGCAAACTATTCAGTTTTGTTTTTTTTTTACTAAAACCTCAATATCATTTTTGAAGACCTATCCATAGATATCCCAATTATAAAGGATTGATACAAAAAAATAATTTTCAGTTCTAAGTATGGGTAACCTCCAAAATTTGTTACACATCACACACGGTTCACAGAATACATCTATTCTTCACAAGATTCAAGATTCAAGATTCAATAAGCGTTTATTCAATACGATACAAGAATCACTTTGAAACGTCTTAAAGCTAGGTGAGTCTAGGTGCCAGTTCCACGCGACCAAGCGTAGAAGAACAGGCAACAAACTACGTCTCGGTTCCTACCGTTTTTTTATATGATCCTTTTACAAATCAAAAATAGTCTAAAATAATAGCAGTGAAGTTCCAGTGTGGTGCCACTTCACTTAGTCAGACGTATGCAATGTAATTATACAAAAGCAAAAGTTTCAAAGACAGCACACGCTACGCTTCAAAGTTATAATAAAGTATCTACACAGATATAAAAATAAGATATTAAATAGTAGGTACAGACATTGCAAATTGACATGCTAGCTTCCTATGGGTAGAGTGACCGGGACATCGGGCCACGCAGTTTTATCATTCATATAGCTATCTAGAGTATAGTACGCTTTCTTTATCAAATTACTCTTAATATAGGCTTTAAACTTCCGAATTGGAAGCTTAGTTGCATTTTCCGGAAGTTTATTGTAGAAGCGTACAGTGCTCCCCATAAAAGACCCATTTACCTTCTGTAAACGAAATTTGGGAATATAAAGTTTATTTTTATTTCTAGTGTTAATATTATGTGAATCACAATTTTTCTGAAAGCTACAGATGTGTTTGTGAGTGTACAGTAAGTTTTCATATATATATTGTGAAATTACTGTGAGGATATTAATTTCCTTAAATCGCTCCCTCAATGAGTCTCGTGATTTCATTTTATAGATGGCACGTATGGCCCTTTTTTGTAAAACGAATATAGTTTGAATATCAGCTGCTTTCCCCCAGAGAAGGATACCGTAAGACATAACACTATGGAAGTTGCTGAAGTAAACTAGCCTAGCTGTAGCTTCATCAGTGAGCCATCTTATAGTCCGAACTGCATATGCAGCCGAACTTAGTCTGGCAGCAAGTGCTTTGATTTGCGGTCCCCACTGCAATTTTTTGTCAAGATTAAGTCCTAAGAAGATAGTTGAATCTACAAGGTTAAGTGACTCTCCATTAAGTATAATATTAGTTGGCCGGAGAGTCACATTTGGTAAGGAAAACTTAATACACTTGGTTTTCTTAGCATTAAGTAAAAGATTATTAACGTTAAACCAGTTAAGTATTTGCGACAGAGATGCGTTAACGTCATCGTAATTAGCCTTCAATCTATCAACTTTAAAAATTAATGAGGTATCGTCAGCAAATAGTACTATTTCACATAGTTTTTTAACAAAAAAAGGGAGGTCATTTACGTACACTAGAAACAAGAAAGGACCTAATATCGAACCTTGTGGCACCCCCATGACAATAACTGACCCAGAAGATCTCTCACCGCTCACATCAACTTTAAGGACTCTATCAGTCAAGTACAATTGTATTAGGTCAATGGAGCGATTTAGAATGCCGTAATGTTTAAGTTTAGATATTAATGTAGCATGATTTACACAGTCAAAAGCTTTGGAAAGATCGCAGAATACCCCAATCGCGTCTTGTGAGTTTTCCCAGGCATCATATATGTGCTTTAAGAGTAGAATACCAGCATCAGTCGTTGATCGACCTTTTGTAAATCCAAACTGGTGGCTATGAAGTATCCCATTTAGGTTAAAATGTGATAACAACTGAGTAAGAATAACTTTCTCAAATATTTTACTTAGCGTAGGCAATACTGAGATAGGTCTATAGTTAGCAGGGTCATTTGCATTTCCAGATTTGAACAGGGGAATGAGTTTACTAGGTTTCATTAAATCAGGAAAAACACCCTCCTCATCAACACATCTATTAAAAATATACGCTAGACACGGTGCAATATCAGTTATAATAGTGCTGAGTAGTTTTGTAGACATTCCCCATAAATCTTCAGTATTTTTAATGTTTAACGATTTAAATGTCTTCACGTTTTTGTCAGCATTAATGTATTTAAAACTAAAGATATTATTACATTTTTTAACACTAGACTCTAACAATGCCATCGCACCAGAGGCCGAGGAATTTAAAGACGATGTCACTACTTTAGGGATACTGGAAAAGAAACTATCAAACGCGTTGGCTACTTCAATGTTTGTTGTCAAAAGATTATTGTTTACTTTCAAATGAATTTTTTTATTACGGAGTTTTGATTTGCCAGTCTCATTATTGACTATTTTCCAGGTAGCTTTAATTTTATTTGTGGATTTTTCAATTTTTCTTTTGATATGCAATGATTTTGCTGCGTGACAAGCTCTTTTAAATGCTTTAGAGTAGTTTTTAATATGTAGAATAAATGCTGGGTCATTGAGCATTGATTCCCTAGCAGCATACAGTTCATATAATGTATTCCTACTTTTGTAAATACCTGGGGTGGCCCAGTCAGCGAACGCGACACTAACACTAGCTTTACATGTTTTAAGTTTAAACGTATCCTTATGTTCATCATTAATTAAATTTGATAAGTTGGAGAAAAGATCATTCGGGTCAGTCAGACAAGGCATGAGGGACACTTTCAGTTCAATATTGGTTTGAAACTTTTTAATACGGCTCTCTGTGATAGGCCGGTGGGTGAAAATATCGTGTTTATCTAAAATTTTATAAGCAAATTTAGCGCTATGACCGTAGTGATCTGAACTAAAATGCCTAACTACTGATTTACTTACTGGCTCATGACTGCTAAAAATATTGTCAAGACAGGTGGCTGTTGTTAGTGTCACCCTTGTTGGATCTTGAAACAAGCAGTGTAGGTCAAAACATTTAAACAAATTTAGCAGCCTCTCAGAAAGAGGGTGAACTGGGATATCTACATTAAAATCTCCACAGATTATCACGGTTTTATTACAGTTAAAGATTTTACGCAGTACATCTTCCATAGTGGATTCATACAAGGTGAAATCCGCGTCCGGGGGACGGTAAACGCTCACAACTATGTGCCGCTCCAGCTCCACACACGACAGCTCAACAGTCCTCTCGATACTGAGATTTGCAATGTCTTTACGCTCTTTGCATTTCAATTGATTGCTTACAATAATTAAAGAACCACCTCGCATAGCGTAGCGCACATTAAATACTGTAACAGTACTGTACTGTACTGTGCAGTATTTTTCTTATAGTTTCGGAAAAAGGAGACTGTGACTTACGAACGGACAGACAGACAAACATGACGAATCTGGTTTTTGTCATTTGGCTACGGAACCGTAAAAAAATATGATGTAAAATAGGAATATGAATATAAGAATATGACCATCAAATTTCATACTGATCGGATCAAACGGTGCGAAAGTTATCGTCGGACAAACATACATAAATACATACATACACACAAAAAATGCCAAATTGCCCAAGTTGTTTGTAAGATCTTCGTTCGCTTCGCTCACTCGATCGATTATTAATATGCTTTTTGCTTTTAAAAGTTAAAAGTTTTGTAAGTTGAAAAGAGCTATACTTACAAAGTCGAAATTGTATCGATGAAACGGGTATTTATCACGATATATTTTTTTTATTTCCCGGCATTTTGACCGTGTTACAATAGCCGTGGTCGCGAGTTATTTTCTGCCCGCGACGCGAAAAATAAGCTCAAAGTTTGTTAGATAAAAATTAATCGTTATTCACATCTTTAGTTACAATGACCTCTGGAAACAAGTCACGGCAAGGCATAGCATCTTAAGGCTAGACAACAATCTCATTCGTAATTATTGTAACGGTTTCGTGCAACGCATTGGGTCCAAAAACAAATCTACTGATGTACGATCGTTGTTCCTTTATATTAATTGACACTGACGAAGGTTATCTCAGCTATCCAATGTTATTCTCACGCCAAGGAATTTCAAATGCCAGTAGGCCTACCATGAGCTCTGTCTGGCTCTGACTCTGGTTCTGGTTTTGAGTTTTGAGTATGTGTGAGTGTTGACTAAATAAATCTTACGTCAAAACGTCACACACACACACACACACAGTATAATGCACTGGTGAGCACTCACACAGACTTAAAACCAGAACCAGAGACAGAGCCAGACAGAGCTCATGGTAGGCCAACAGAAGTGGATAGGTTTCCATTGAATGGAAACTGAAAGTATGAAGATCGTCAACTGAATCACGCTCAATGAGCCCTGTTTGTCCAGACAATGAGTTGAATTTATACTCGTCATAGTACCACGTCGGGGCCAAAGACAAAAATTCAACTGCATGGCACAGGAAGGGTAGATATTCAAATAAAAATATATTTACTGAAATTCTCTAGATTTATGGCAACAGATCGTAGGTCCAACCAGCTTCAGCCAGCTCACCAGGTATACCAGCTCTTTGAAAAAATAACGAGTGCAATGCTAATCACGGTCGGTTGGTCTAATACGGTGAAGGAAACCTTTAGAGGAGACCCGCGGCTTAATCAGCTCCGCACATATTGACCATGTCTTTCCTGTAGTAGGCCGACTAAGCTGAGGATGGTATAGACGCTGGGCAAATGCTATAGCACAGATAAGATAATATTATACGCTATAGCTTCCCGTAAGTAAGGGCGCGAGCAATAGTACATTGTTACCTGAGTGTTGAAAGTCACGTTTTTTGAGTCCCGAGACGGGTTTGGCGCCAGAGCGTTGTCGAGGGCGCCAATGGAGCTTGAGGGACTTAAAAGACTTTCACCCGAGGTAAACACTGTGCTTTTCATTACGAATACAAGGAAAGTAAAAATAAAAACATGAAAGAAAAATTTGTGAAAATGAAGATTGAATTGCCGCCTGCCCGGTTTTTTTTTTCTTTTTCTCTGGCGGGCCTTCGGCTTCGGCTCGCCAGCATTATTCAGCCATTATTTTCATTCTCATAATTTAAAAAATGGTAAATGTCAAATCTATGTTATTTTAAATAAATAGTTGAAGCTATATATTAATCAAGTAATTTAGAAGATATATTATTTATTTAATACTATCTTTATGTTGTTTAAATTTAAATTTTACATTGCGCTATCTTATTAGACTTTTTAAACTTCTTACTGTTGTAATGGGTTTCCAACCTACTTGCTGAATAAAAAGTTGGAATTTGGTTCAACGACCTCCTTGCAGCTATAAAGACTTTAGAAAGTTGGAACATGGTTGAATAAAATAGAACTTGTTTTTTTTTTATAATTTGACAGCTGTCAGTAGAAAGCGATTCTCCCTAGGACTGAAAGTTTTACTTTCTATTAGGCCCCTCAGGCAACTTCAGACCTACTTTCAGAGTATGAGTAATGAAAAAACAGTTGCCAATGACCCTATATAAATAATCTAGATTAGTTGCAAACGCCTGTTTTTTAAGGCTATACCATATTCGTTAGGTTATTTTCATAATGTGTTATTTATACAGTCCGTTAGTATTTTAAGCTGCGGTTTGACATAGCTCGATCGTTTATTGCTGCAGCCGTAAAGTACTAGAAGCAATTACGATTTAATCTCAGGTGGAATCCTTCGGTTTCGTCAAGTGTGACCATTTATGCATACCGCTTTCTAATTTAAAGCGTTACTATAAACAAGTTACGACCAACATCAAGGGGTTACGACGACGTGGCTTTAATGACAGTATAGCACCCGAAAATAAAATGGTTTCATTGCATGCATCACTTTATGGGATACCGTCGTTTATTCGACAAATTAATTTCAGATATTTTATTTGAACTACGCGACTTTTCATGCGCACTAGATGTACCTACGCAGGGCTAGGCTACCCTGCCCCATGGCCACATGACCTTACAAGGGTCATATTAGAAACGAACTTTACGCGGCGTAGCGTAGATTCCCTACGCCGGCGCCGGCGCCGTAGAGCCTTATATATCATCGCCAACCAGCGCGGATTTAATAACAATACTGTTTCTTTACTACGCAATTCCAGCATCAAAAATAAAACAATTATTGTTTTATTTTTGCACTGTTATGGTGCAAAGTACAGAGAAACGCTGCCAAATATAACAGCGTAAATTTGACAGCGTTTCACTGATCGCCACCGCAGAATGCTTAGATGTGCGCAAAGCTTAATAAATAAATATTGCATAGATAATCCACACATCACTAAACACCAGCCGCAAATTAAACAGAGCTTTTACTTATGGAACCCAGATAGCTGATTTCTATCTAAAATTATGATTAATATATAAAAAATCTATGAACCGACTACTATAGTTTTTTTTAATACAACACTATCACGTCGGTCGCGGGTTCAAATCCCGCTCGGCTCTTAAGTTTTGGGACATTATAAAAACCTGCGTGGTTTCCTTAAATGTAGTAACACACTTTAAAATCAATAAAAAGGAACACTATGTTTATGTTTCATCTGTGTTCACCACACAAATTCTTTTTTTCTCGGTGGGGATCGAACTCACGACCTACGGCGTAGAAGGCAGATCTACTACCAACTGTAGGACTACCACAAGCTCTGTTTGGCTCTGGTTTTGAGTCTGTGTGTGTGCTCACCATGTATTATACTGTGTATACGTTTCGACGTAGCATTTATTAAGTCAACACTCACCAGACTCAAAACCAGACACAGGGACAGAGCAAACCAGAGCTTGAGCCTTATTTATTTATTTATTTATTTATACCGCTGCTGTCTGCTGCTTACTCCCATATAATTGCCACACCAACGCAACGGTTGAATCACAGCATATAATAGAGTCACACAAACACATTCAAGCAGCTTCTTTCGCACTGTAGTACCTATTGGAGTGGGATTGGATTTCCTAACCCAGGTATTTCGAACAGCCGTAGATAGTTTCAGCCACTGTCTTCAGCACACATACGCATAGACCCACACAGGAATAGTTTAGCGATGTGCCACCTGTGAACGGCGGGATTGGGGCAATAAATCGGAGCCCTCGTGCAAATCGCGACTTACTGCCGCATCGCTCTCAAATGTAATTAAACCTCGTTGCATGTCTTCCGCATAGCCTTCTTGGCGCAGGTGGAGCTGAAGCCTGCTTAAGCTCTACCCTCTTGTTCATAAAGAAGTATTTATAAAAGGCTTTTTAAAATAGGAAGACCAATATTATGCATTAAAATCTTAACTCTTAGGTATTTGTGGCTGATTAAATAATATTTTTAACTATAGCGCTTAAGAAAATACATTAAAATTACACGGGTATTTACGTCGGATTTAAAAATACCTACGATAATAGGCGTTAAGTACCTGTGTAATTTTCATTAAAGTTTAAATACCTCGACAATCCACAATATCAGATTAAGACGGAGTCTCTTTGTAGCTGAAAGTAATGTGCTGAGTGCCTCTTGCAGGCTTTAATTGAAGCTATAAATCGACGTAACTATAAGGCGACAATCGCGACGAATCATGGAACACCACTAACTACAACTCGCCATGATATTATTGCTATTTTCCACATAATTTATTGCTTTACTAATGAACAGTTGCCTGATTTGCTGTTCTGTAACAGATAACTAGATCTATTCATCTTTTTAACTGACAGTGACTGAGTAGGTATATCACACACTTGCAAACTTCTTTACTTTGTATCTTTGTTCAAATCAAGATACCTACGCGCTATAATATGAACAGTCCTCACACTTAAGTGTGGTGTAGAGAAACGTAAAAGACCAGTAGAACATTTCGTGTTGTAAAAATGTTGTTGTCATTATGAAAATACAATAAGTACTTATCATAATATCTTCGTATTTTCATATTATAATAAGGATTGAAGCACATAATCTATAGCACATAATCTATAGATCGCCTGGGATGACGATCAGTGTATTGGCTAATATTCCACTGTCAAAATTCGCGGGCAGTGAGTGCGGATGTATGCAAAGCCCTACGCTGGAACTTGACCGCCATCGCCACTGCAAATTGCCTAGATATGCGAAAGGTTTTAAATTAATCTACGGGTGAGTGTATCACAAATTTTCTTATTTTTCGAAGCGTTATGTGCGATAACATTTCAAAGTACCTCCTTATTTCAATCGAAAAATATGCAAGCAACCAATTATTAAAAGCAACTTCACTCACACATTTTAACCTAAATTAGCCTAAGCTTTGCGGTGTAACTGACCTTCAACACTGGTTTATTTTCATAATTATGCACCTAGGTAAGGATACAATATTGTGTCTTAGAGCTACCCACGTACATTTACTACAATATCCAAGTACTTAAAAAAGCGAAGATGAGCCCTGGTGGTACTTCAAATCCAGTCGTGTACCGATGATTTTTTCTGTCCAAAAGTTTATGTGCACTATGCCATAGTATTTTCAAACGGTGAAAGAAGACATCATGAGAAAACCGGTATATCTTATGCTGCCTACGGGGTGCGTAGTTCTGCAGATCATCACGCACACAGACAGGGCTCCTGTGCTACTGCGCACGAGACCGTTCCCATGGTGTGTCGTGCGAGCTGATCCGCCTCTGTGCGCGATATCACACACCGGTGGGAAGGGGCTATTAAAACTTAAAAAGTTCGACAATATGCTTCGAACATGCACGAAAAAAGCCTCTTGAGGTGCACTCAAATCCTTTACCCACACTGTTTTGCAAGAATTAGTGAACTGACAACAAGTAGAAGCACCACAATTCCTCATTTTTAGGGTTCCGTAGCCAAATGGCAAAAACGGAACTCTTATAGATTCGTCATGTCTGTCTGTCTGTCCGGCCGTGTCACAGCCATTTTTCTCCGAAACCATAAGAGCTAGACTAATGAAACTTGGTGAGTAGATGTATTCTGTGACCCGCATTAAGGTTTTTACACAAAAATAGAAAAAAAACTATAAATTTTGGGGGTCCCCATACTTGAAACTGAAACTCAATACCACAGTAGATACTTTTTACTCTATATACCATTTTTGCCACCAATCAATAGTGTTGGTGATAGAATAGGATAGATAGGGATAGGATAGGGTGACACAGGAATTTAAAAAAAGGTTCTGATGCAATTTTAGGTTATGAGACCTGCCTCAGATCCATGAAATCCGGGCAATGCCACATAGGGTTAGTTTTAAATGGACATACTTCTAAGTGCAAATGTTATGAACAAAGGAAACAATCCAACATCAAGTGTGTATTTTATGCTAATTTTGAAAAATTGCAAAAATATTAAAAAACTTGCGGCCGCCTGAGGCTACGCCCAAGAAGTATTTTTTTCTCGTTCCAGTTAGTTTTTTGGGACATAAAGTAGCATAATTACTACAAATATGTCCAGTGGTTAAAATGATTGAGCCACAAACGTCCAAACATCGTATTGTTCTTGACTCAAGTGACGTTTATTCAAAAAGCAGTTGCAATTATGTATGTCATGTTAAATGGGCCGAGTAGTAGGTACATAACATCTCTTGCGTTATCCGTATGTTCTGTCATATTTTCTATACAAAACGAAGGAAACGGGAGAAGAGTAAAGTCAGCGACAGAGCGTCCGGTACTCCGTCGTCTGACAGGCGATTCAATTTAGAGCCGCAACGAATTGCATTGATTGTGTTTATATTCCGCCCGCGAGCGGAACTTTCCTATCCACTACTAAAGAGTTTTAAAATAGGATTTTGTGCCCTATAACTTAGCAATTTTTTCATAATCTTGTGTGCCATTATAGTACAAACAGAACAACCAAACCTGTATTTAGCTATAAAATAAATAAATAAGCCATTTATGTCCAACAGTAGAGGAGGTACTTATTACTAATTTTACATTATTATAAAAAAATTTAAAACTTACATACTAAAACTCCTATTGAGCTCAAAAAAATGGGTTTAGGCCATACGCTTCCATTCACAGCGGTCCTGTGCCAGACGCATTCATGCGGGTTCCATCGTCTCTACCACATCGTCGCATCAACCTTTACTAATGTCGAACTCGTGCACGTTGCGCATTTCGTGGGTGCCAATGTAGGATCCGCTCGCTCCATCTACCATCAATTGCTACGAACATTATGACCCCATTTGCATTTCACCTTACAGAGCATAGGTACTTACTGCGTCGGTAACTTTCGTAATGTCTCCTATGGTGTCGCCCTTGACTCTATCGTTAATTTTTAGCCCATGCCTTTCTGTTGCTTCCTGGAATGTGGCAATATTTTAAGCAATTCTTTTTATAGCTTAGCTTAGCTAGAATTTATTAAGCTATAGAATACGGTTTTTCCGCAACTAAAGACCGTTTCACGGAAAATTTTTAGTTAAGCATCTGTCATATATTTAATTGGTCGATTAGTCCAATCCATGAAATTGGGCCCTAGTGCTATATGGCTATATGTTTTGCATTCTATTCTATGCTAGCACCAAACTTTTAACACAACGTCAATATCCTCCAACAAGCTACCATAACATAGTTTATTTTATTTCCTGCGTAAAACAAGTTGTCCCCCGCATATGCTCGCTTTCCGCCGGCGCCGAGAGGCACAATAGACGATGCCTTAGTGATTTAGCTTTATTGTTATGCACCCTCTACCCTTATTCACTCATCCACATCATTCAAGACGAGGTAAAATGTTTGCGATGTTTTCTTTTGAACTATAGGTATCTATTTAATTAAAGGCTTGTTTTTTATATTCAACTTTCCGTAGCTATTGCAGTACCATGAGCTCTGTCTGGCTCTGTCTCTGGTTCTGGTTTTGAGTCTGTGTGAGTGTTGACTAAATAAATCCTACGTCAAAACGTCACACACACAGTATAATGCACAGGTGAGCACTCACACAGACTCAAACCCCTGAATCAGAGACAGAGCCAGACAGAGCTCATGGTAGGCTTACAGGATTGAAGTTGCAACCAACGAGTAAACATTTTCTTTACTTATATTCTGTTCAAATCACATGAAATATGAGAATAATTTAAATAGCTACGTGAATAACGTGCAAGTGTCCATGGCAGCCAGCTGTGACGAGGGATGATAAAAGGGTCACGATACAACCTTGTCGTGAGAACGAACGGTTTAAAAGTTGTTGTGTGCTAGCCAACCGCTTTGAATAGCAATTTCATAGAAGCTACCCCGTTATTACGGGCACCGGGTATTTTATACCCGGTTGCCAGTCGCCAGCGTCTCAAAGGGTTAGAACAGAAGAGAAACCTTAAATCAGACGCTTCATGAATTGCGCTCCCGAGCTATTTTGTTTTCTGAGCTGTCTATGCATGCTAAAACTATGTAAATGCAAATTGTTTTTCTTCAACATAAAGTCGCTTTATCTTGTATTTGCTCGCAGCTATCACAAGCCCAACTACGCATTCGAGTTATAACATGTCAGGAGTGCTATATCAAAGATGCAGTTAGCGTCATACGATATAACTAAGTCTTTGGTAAGTAACAATAAGTATTATATCAGCTATCTGGTTCCCATATTAGTACAAGCTCTGCTTGACTTGGAGCTAGATAGTGATGTGTGGATTGTCCAAAATATTTATCTTATTTAAGTCACTTCGACAAAGGCGTTAAGCGACAAATCCAACATGCTCAGGATCGAGGCAATTTGTAAAACGGACTACCGCTAGGTAACAAAGGTTCTCGAAAGGCAACCACGAACCGAGAGAAGCAGAGGACGCAACCTTCGATGGACGGAGAAGATTGTAAGCCGGTGGATGAAGAAGGCTCATAATCTTTCCTCCTGGAAATAAATGGTAAGGCTCAAGTACTGCAGTGAATTTCTTCAGATTGCTATGGATGATAGACGTCAAAGTGGCACCTAGACTCACCCATCAGCTTTAAGACGTTTCAAAGTGATCCTTGCTATTCAAGCGAATAAAATGTTTGTTTTTATCTTTGACTTTGATGAATCATAAAACGATCTTCCGACGATGAGTTAGCCACAGTGTTAACCCATACCGCGTCAAACGACCGGCCGGCTCTTCGCCAGGGGACGATCTTTTGCGGAGACGTGACCGAACGAACCAATAAAATCTTTTCGAATCGGTGCAGGGTTCCGTTCGAAGTTGTAACAATTGAGGACGTGACAAGGAGTTGCTGATGTTCGCGCTCACGTGCCACCGCAAACTGCGAAGACTCATGAACACTAATACCTATTCATCTGGATGAAACTTATTTTAGGAGGTGGTAAAAATAAAATATAAAATTCCAGGTTTAACATTGGGTTTTAGAAGGTAAGATTAAAACAATTTCATCTTGATTGGGATTTGATCCTATCGCATTTTTTGCTGTTTTGTATTTCGTGTTTCCTAAAATCCTTTTCCGAGGCGGTGTTTTCTCCTTTACTGCCTACGTTTTATCATCAGTTGCGATTGAATTTCATTGGAGGATTAGTAAATACGAATGAGAAAAATAAATTTTACGACTTTTAAACGGAATCGTAAAGTTGTTTGGATAAAGATGCACATACACGCGCAACTCGCATAATGTCGTAAACATTTAAATAAGTCATTTTATGACCCCATCACGTATAACGGATTCTAAATAAAAGGTTCTAGAAAACTTAAAAACAAACATGCAATTTAGATGGTTACGTTTGACGAATCACTAAACTTTTTCTAGTAAGTACATATAATCGTAAATTTTATTTATTGATATACAAAATCGTTTGTCGGGTTATATACATAAAGAAAACTACGAGCATTTCATTGAAAAAAGGGTCTGAAAAGGTATTGCAAATTCAAATAAAAACAAAAATACCGCACAGCCATGCATGCATATCATAAATGCACGGCTTTTTTTTTTTTTTTTTACATATTATAGGCTTGCGTTTGACCGCAATCTCACCTGCTGTTAAGTGATGATGCGGTCGACGGTGTAGCACGCTTACCTAGAAGATACCTGTTTACTCTACTCTTAAAAACATCCAAGTTATAAGTGTCCGGAAAAACAGACGCCGGCATGGAATTCCACTCCTTGGCTGTCCGCAACAAAAAAGTTGAAGCAAAGCGCTTGGTGCGGACAGTTGGAACATCAACCATGTATGGATGTCGCATTTCCGTACGTCTAGTCGTCCGATGGTAAAATGGGGATGGGGGAACTAAATCGTGAAGTTCCATCGCACACTCTCCGAAATGTATCGTATAAAATACCGATAGACTGGCTACTTTACGGCGATGTTCGAGACTCAGGAGCTTAGACTCGACTAGAGTGTCGCTACCAATGAGTCTTTTGGCTCGTCTCTCAATAGATTCCAATGCCTCAAGCTGGTATTTGGCAGAGCCATCCCAGAGATGAGAACAGTACTCCATACACGATCGGACTTGTGCTTGGTACAGGTTGAGAAGCTGTCCCGGTGTGAAGTACTGTCTCACCTTCGATAGAACGCCTAGCTCCTTCGCAGCTGTCTTGGCCTTGGACTCTATGAACGAGCCAAAATTAAATTTTCTGGTTAGCGTGATCCCTAGAAGCTCAAGTTGGTCCGAAATCGGAAGAGATACATCACGGAGAGTAGGAGTCACGTGGAATGGACTCTTTTTAGCAGAAAAAAGACACGCCTGGGTCTTCGAAGCATTGAACTTGACCAGATTGGCATCCCCCCAATCAGCAACTGCTTTCAAAGTCAAGTTCATTCGATCAACCATGGCCTCTCTACAAGACTGGATCTGCAATCCGCTAGAACGTGTGTCGGGTATGTAGCTCTCTACGACTGTGCTGTCGTCTGCATACCCAATGATTCCGGGCTTAAGCAGATCATTGATGTGCAGCAAAAACAGTGTCGCAGAGAGAACTGATCCCTGAGGAACCCCGGCATTAATTGCCATGTGATCAGACGAGCATCCGTCAACGACTACTAGAAGTGATCGGTCCCTCAGAAAGTCTGATACCCACACACAAAAGCCAGCGGGTAAGCCGTACGATGGAAGCTTGCCTAAAAGGCCGTCGTGCCAAACCCTGTCAAATGCCTTTGAGATGTCCAGAGATACTGCAAGAGCTTCTCCGTTTTTCTCAATGGCTTCGCTCCATACATGCGTGACATACGCAAGAAGATCTCCAGTAGACCGGTTTCGGCGAAACCCGTATTGCCGGTCGCTTAGGAGGTCATTGTCTTCGAGGTATGCCAGGAGCTTGTTGTTAAGTATACGTTCCATACTCTTGCACAGTATGGACGTTACTGAGATGGGTCTGTAATTAGCAGGATTGGCGCGACTTCCCTTCTTGGGTACAGGCTGCACATTGGCAAACTTCCAAGACTTAGGCACTACACCAGTCTTAATTGAGAGTCGAAAAAGGCGTGTCAAAACTGGAGACAACTCAGGCGCACAAGTCCTCAGAACAATAGCTGGAATACCATCCGGGCCACTAGCTTTGTTCACGTCCAGATTACGCAGGGTTTTGCGAACCTCTATCTGTCGGATACGAATATCTGACATGACCGTCTCGCATCTACTCGAGACAGTTATAGGGGTTGCACTACCAGCATCTAGACGTGAAGACTCCGCAAAAAGAGAAGCAAATAAGTTTGCCTTTTCTTCAGCAGTGTGGGCTAGCGAACCATCAGGCTTCAGCATAGGAGGCAATGACGGCTTGCAGAAGTTCGATTCGACCGACTTAGCAAGGGACCAAAAAGCTTTGCTGCCTGCAGGGTATGAAGCTAATTTAGTCCCTACTCTGCTGATGTGATCAAACCTAGCCTTCCGAAGTGCCTTCTTGCAGGACTTGGCAGCTCTGTTAAAGGCTTTCTTCCGTTCACGCATATCATTCGACTTGCGGTTTCGAGCGCCAACCCATGCTAGGTATGCCTCATGTTTCCGCGCCTTAGCGCGGGAACATTCAGCTCCAAACCATGGGTCAGCTTTGCCAGACAGTGGCACGTCGGCAAATGGGATAAAATATTCCATTGCCTGCCGCAACACATCTGTCACGGCATCCGCACAGGCCGAAGAATCGCCAGAAGAGAAGCAGACTGACTGCCAAGGGTAGGATGCAAAAAAGGACCGCATCTCATCCCAATCTGCTGACCTGTATCGCCATACTCGCCGGTTACCTCTGAGGGTATGGTCCGGTGGGGAATACGTCGATACAGATTTCACCAGACAGTGGTCGGAGCTTCCCAATGGTGGGGCTACCGAGACCAAGTAGCGGTCTGGATCTGTTGTCAGCAGAAGGTCCAAGCAGTTGGCTGTGTGGCCATCAACATCAGGTATCCGGGTCGCTTCTTTGACAAGCTGGGTGAGACTTAAAGATATCGCAAGTTTTCTGATCTCTCTCCCAGCGTGGTCCGTATTCTGGTATGGGTATAGCCACTCCTGATGGTGAGCATTAAAGTCCCCCAGAAGAACCAGTTGAGCAGTTGGATAGGTCTGTTGGGCCTCATCAGCCTTGTCACTGAGGTATTCGGCGAGCCTGGTCGTCTCATGGTCTCCACTGTGCGATCGGTAGACACAAGCATAGAGAATCTTCTCTATACCAGAGTCCACCAAAACCCAAAGAGTATTAAAATTGGAGTTTTCAAGATTTTTGAGACGCCGAATACAGATGTCATCACGAGCGTATAAGCATACACCCGCACGTGGCTTAAAGCTGTGCTCCAGGGTGTATCCTGGGTAGTTAAGGTACGCCACGTCGGATGGACATCTGATCTGCGTCTCCGAGAGAAATAAAAGGTGAGGCTTTTCAGTCTCGAGATGGTAGTGGACTGCTACGAGATTAGAGTGCAGACCTCGAATGTTAGACAGGTGCACTTTTAATGAGAGGGAGTGCAGCCGCTGTAGAAACTTATTCTTTTTATTTCTCTGCATGATGTGTAGTATAAGAGTGAAGAAAGGTGGATCGAACGGCAGTAGAACTTGGTGACACATAGCGCACCTGTTGCACACCTTGGAACAATACGTACTGATAGGGGACTAGTCTGGAGACTGCGGGGACGCCCGAGCCCCCCCAGGAATGTCCATCGGGCCCTCTCATCCGGTCGCCGACCAGCACGATGGCGCATTCCCGGGATTTTTCGTCAGTTGGCGGGGCAGCCTTTCATGAGTGGCTAGTTCACTACTTGGGCCCCCAACTACCTGCGGTCGGCCAGCGGTAAACCGTGCCTCGGATCCCGCTACCCTCCGCGACCAGTCACCCGATACGACAGAACCTTAGCGTGCAAAAAACGGTCTACGCCATCATCATTCCAGCTCTGACCCGTTCTTTCCGCTGGTGTCACCGGACATCGCGACGGAACACGAAATAACTCGTTTGGCGTCGCGTCTTTGTCCGGTGGGTGGTCACTAACCTCGGCCGAAGCCTACCACCAGTTTGTCATCTGCTTAGCACCACCCGGGAGCCACGTGTAGGGTTTCATGGGTATCCTCCTACGGACGTGGATGACTCGGCCCCCAAGGGGCCGAGTCATCCACGGGCTTCGGGCTTGTAGATTTTAAATAATTGTGTTGCAATCTCTCCCTAAGCTTACATAAGCAAGCCACGGAGAGCTTTCAGGTCACCGTTTGAAGGCAGCTTTACTCACAGAGAATCACAAAGTCGGATAACAATAAAAGGAAATCATCGGGAAGTTATCTATCTCAGCAGATGGAGCGGGGGCGGTGCGTGTGTGCCTGAAAATACACAAGAAAAGAAAGTCACGATAAGTTGACTACGTTCTTTTATCTCTAATCTAGTTAACTAACTCCAAAACAATTGATTTAGCAAATCAGTAGTTCGGAGAAAATTAAGGAAACGAACATGGAACTCGATAACCATTTGTTATTTTTTTACTTTTTCTGGTGGTCAGCCATCTTTACTCGTATACTGAAAACTGTACCATTTATAAATATAAAATTGGTACTACTATGTGTATTTAATACGTATTTATGTATACTACTTGTAATACTAACAATTTATTTTCTTTACACAAATAATCTTAGTCATAATAGTCAACAAGATCAACTTTATGCGTAATCGGTTTACAAAATTTTATAAAGGTTCTAAAATAATAAATCGCTATAATGTTTCAAGAGATAACTTTTACGAATAGATAATAAAAGTTATCTTCATAAATGTCCCAAATATGACTTTTATAGGGTTTGACATTTCACAAATTACCAACTCCATTAATTTTCCATTAGCGGTAATTAGGGGGTTACATTTTACGCGGAAAAGTGGCTAAATTATATAATATCTGATGAATTTGTATGTTTTTAAACAACTGATAATGCAAAGGAAGCTGGAGAAAAAAATTACCAGCAGCGAAGACGGCGAATTAATTTATTGCAGGGAAGCACTGACATTGACAATTTATCTTAGAGATTCAATTAGGCAAGAAAACGTCGGAGGTTTATGCCGTTGAGAGCCTAGACTAGAGTGCTTAGCTTGAAAAACAAATAACAAAGTTTGGTATTGACGTTTTGAATAACACTGCGGGGTAACCAAGGACTGCAGTCCCTCTCCGGACACAAGACTAAAACCCATACAAAAACCGGGTTTTAGCTACCTATTACATAGGCATTCACAAATTTCATTCTGTACACGCGAGTCTGCATGCGGTTCTTACACACTCTACACAAATGTCGTTTATCATTGCTCATACTCGGAAAGTAGGTCTGAAGTTGCCTGAGGGGCCTAATTTAAAGTAATACTTTCAGCCCTAGGGAGAATCGCTTTCTACTGAAAGCTGTCAAATTATAAAAAAAAATAAGTTCTTTTTTATTCAACCATGTTCCAACTTTCTAAAGTCTTTCTAACTCTTGCAGTAAGAAAGACTTTAGAAAGTTGGAACATGGTTATTGAACCAAATTCCAAGTTTTTATTTAGCAAGGAGGTTGGAAACCCATTACAACGCTAAGAAGTCTAATTAGAGCACAATGTAAATGTTAAATTTGAATAACATAAAGATAGTATTAAATAAACAATATATTTTCTAAATGACTTTATAATAATAAAGTCATTTAGAAAATTAGCTTCAACTATTTCTTTAAAATAACATAGATTTGAGCAATAAATTTACCATTTATTAAATTATGAAAATTAAAATAATGGCTGTATAATGCTAGCCGCCAGAGAAAAAAAAATCGGGAAGGCGGCAATTCAATCTTCATTTTCACTAATTTTCTATCATATTTTTATTTTTACTTTCCCTGTATTCGTAATGAAAAGCACAGTGTTTACCTCGGGTGAAAGACTTATTTAAGTCCCTTAAGCTCCATCTCGGGACTCAAAAACGTGACTTTCAATCCTCAGGTAACAATGTACTATTGTACACGTGCGTATGCGCGTGTCGTATCTAGTAGATAATAGGGGCTAAAATTTATTCAAAACAATAGATTTATTTTATTTTATTGTGTTTACAGAAATGAGTAGGTAATAATCTTTATAAGTTTTGAAATGATTGAGTTTAATTTAAGAACAATGTAGTTGCTTTAAAAGGATTTGATAAATAATGTTATATTTTATTATTATTTGTTCGAAATTATTAACAATTTATTATATCAATAAATTGTTAATGGTAGTCAGAAGCTACGCAGAACGGATGACGATATTGCTGATAGAGGGCGCTGTCTATCAACTGTCATGTGGGTCGCCTGACTGAGGCTAGGTGGATTATTCTGGGCTTGAGACTCGAAGGAGAAGGTTAACGTTTCGTTCTGTGTACTGTCGATGTCATTCAGCTCTGAGTACACCCCTTGATTGTTAAAGATAAGTACCTAGTTCGCTATATGTCTTTGTAGTTATATATTTTTACTGTAAGGTAGTTTTGTGTTGAATAACGTGACTAAAGCTCTAATTTAGTTAAATAAAGCGTAAATTGTAAAGACATTGATGTAATTAAATCATTTACTTACTATTCTATATTTTCTTTTTAATATAAAGTTACCCTGATCTAATACGCGCACGTCTTTTGCTCAAATCAGGCTAACCGCTCGCCCATTACCAAATTTTGCATTATACTGATAAAAAAATTACCTTAGAACTTCGATGAGACATGAACGCCTGTCAGATCTGTCACCATTGTCCAGCAGAGAGGCAGAAACTTTAAGATCAGCTCTATTTGATTTAATAAACCAGACTGCTGAAAAAAAATCGGTTGTCTGTAAAGTCGGTTTACTGACGATAGTTGAACGTGACAACGTCATACAGCTGTCCACGCGGACGCATCGCTCACTCAAGTAGGAGAGAGACAGATGTCGAACGCTGCCGAACGCGGAGGCCGATTGTGCCTCTTTGTCGCTCGTTCCGCGCTCTCGCTGGCACTTCAAAATGGAACGCCTCAGAGCGAGGGAACGCCACATGAGTCATGTTTTTTCGTGCGTGCAGCCGACTCCATCGAATTATAAAAAAGCAAAGAGAGTGTATATTTAATCTAATTTGTTTGTAAACATTTTGGAAAAGTGACAGTTATGGTGAACTTTTAATTTTAGTTTTAGTTTTAATTTTATGCAAATGAGAAATCTTTACCCCAACAATTTTATACGGGGCTCCGCCAAGGCACGCTACGCCACTGGTGGGTGTAAAGTTGGATAGGTATGATAGATGATAGATTTATAGACATTTATAGTGCTCTCAAACGGTTAACGAAAACATCGTGAGGAAATCTGTGGATTAGTCAGTTTCATATAGACCCCTAATAAGGCAGACTAGGGCTTTGCGGGTGGAATAGGTTGTGGTCAAGCCTATACTCCATCTATGTGCTGCCACACACTCAGTATTTCGTAAATAGAGGCATGGTTGAAAAGTATCCCCTGATATTTCTGTATGAAAAATCATTGAAAATAGAACAGAATAATAACAATAGAACAGAACGGCACGTAAGTATACTTTAACACGAAGCTATAACCTTGTTGCGCCCACGCGGACTTCGTAGAGCCCATGCATGATACCGAACTGGGGTCCAAGTTTTCTCAACGTACCCATAACCTAGAAGACTGACATAAAGCAACAAAGCCCTTATTAATGTGTGTGTATAGTTATACTTTGTGATTATGAGAGAACATATTACCACGACACAAACAAAATGGTGCAAAAATATTTTACGTTTTCCGCAAAATACCAAAAGCAGAAATAGGTTAGCGAAACGTCGGCAGATATAAGGTAGCTTTAATTATTGTCGGAATTAATAGTTTGCAGATAAGGTCAGTATTCTTTCTGCCATAAATAAGGCGAACCTTTCTACTACATTGACTTAGAAAGCCGGTTACTTGACATAGGTATATTTAAATAATAAATAAAACAGGTGAAACAAAGCTGAATTTTAAGTTAAACGGTTTTATTGCGAACAGAAAGCTCAACAAATTATCAAAAGGCTGTTGAGTAACCAAACTTGACACGAGATTGGTTTGTATCTTGCAGTAATTAAACATAATGTATAAACTACATCGTCATCATCATCAACCTATATCAGTCCACTGTAGAACGTAGTTCTTCCCAAGACGCGTCAATGAGCCTGGTCTTCGGCTCTTCTCCTCCAGTACTTGGCGGGTACATTTCGTAGATTGTCGCCCTACCTAGCCGATAAGCATCCTACACGACGCTTACCGCTAAACGATTGGCTATTCTATGACAAACATGACTGGCCAACTGCCACTTAAGCTTGCTAATCCTTTGCATTATGTCGACTACTTTGGTTCTCTGCCGGATAACCTCGTTCCGGACTTTATCGTTCAGAGAGAGAAACTTTTTATAAGCTATTATTTATTGGTTACTCGTGCATAGAAAAAACGAACGTGAAGGAAAACATCGTGGGAACCCACGGTTTAGTCGGCAAGCATACTCCCAAAAAAAATCCTGTGCGTCCCGTAAGCAGAGGTAGAAGTAAAAACCACTTGCCCTGACGCTAACCGTTTAGAATAGATGGAAAGGTTAATACTTACATACTACAGAAGAAATAAGGTTAGTACGTAATTGAATTACACCAAGGCACAATATAACAAAGCGGCGGTATACAAGCACTAATAACCTGCATTCTAAGTAAAATGCTCCTTCCCGTCGATAGCTTAATTCAATCTTTGCTCCCCTCGTCATCTCGCTGGCAGTACAATATGCTACGAGAGAAAATGAAACGTAACTTCTGCTGAGCTGCAAATATATATCCACTTATTTTGTTTCATAGCTCGGTCTGATATGATTGTCTGTATTAATAAGATAAGAATAATTTAATCATATTTAGAAGATACCTACATGGAGAAATAATCAAATGTTTTTGAAATTGAATTATGACATTTTGTAAATACGTAGTAATTGTATTTTTTTGTAAATAAATATTTTTCGAAATTTGCTCAAATAAACTAAGGGGGGGGGGTAGGGCTGATTTGCGTCATAAAATTACTATGAGATGCCTTGACAACCAACAATAGGTATGTTTTTAACTAGGACTATCCGCAGTGCCAGAAAATATTTTTTTACAATAACCTCAAAGGGGCTATACCTTTTAGGACAATTATTATCCATCGCTAGATAAAAAAGTAATAATCGAAATATTTACCTGCTGCAGTGTACATGGGCCTTAACAATTTCACAGTGGAAAAAGTGGATTTGTTTTAACTGGGTGTACATTACCTGGCCGTACATTAACCGGACCCATACTTAGCAGCTAGCTTAGCAGCTCTTAAAATATTCACGTCACGGTTACTTTTATGTCAATAAAAATAGATAGCAACTGACTTAGCAGCCAAGTAACTATGGCGTGCTCAGCGATCAATATTATTATGCACACATATATAGGGTTCCGTAGCCAAATGGCAAAAAAACGAAACCGTCCCGTCCGTCACAGCCACTTTTTATTCACACAAAAACAGAAAAAATAAAAATAAAAAATTTTTTAATTGAGGGGCTCCCCATACTTTGAACTTAAACTCAAAAATGTTTTTTCAACAAACCCATACGTTTGGGATATCTTTGGATAGATCTTCAAAATAATATTGAGGTTTATTTGTCATATATTTTTTCTCTAAACTGGATGTTTGCGCCCCCACTGGATGTTTGTAAAATGTGTCCCCATCCCCCTATAACTTCTAAAATAAGAGTATGATAAAACTAAAAAAATATATATGATGTGCACCATGCAAACTTCCACTGAAAATTGGTTTGAACGAGATCTAGTGAGTAGTTTTTTTATAATACGTCTAGCCGCAATTTACCTTTCATTCAATCAACTCAAATATAAAAAAAAAACAACGAACCACAAGAACTTTTAATTATGTTGCTTGCTGCTACGGAACTCTTCATGGGCGAGTCCAACTCGCACTTGGCTGCTTTTTTTTCGCTGATAGAACAAGCATATGGCCCACCTGATGTAAAGTGGTAACCATCGCCTATAACAAAGCATTGCCTCGTAAGTCGTATTATATTTTTTTGTGTGTTATAGTTCACTAGCGGCCGCCCACGGCTTCATTCGCCCCATTCCTGTTACTTTTTCGCGGTAAAAGGTATCCTATGTCCGTCTCCTGGTTCTAAGCTACCTTCCCACCAACTTTCAGCCAAATTTGTTTGGCCGTTCTCGAGTTATAAATAGTATAACTAACACGACTTTCTTTTGTATACATATTATTATATACATAAAATATTATATATATTAAAACAAATCCACCCTACGGGAACTATCAATTTTATAGGGATAAAATGGTATTCCAGACTATAGGTAATCTATCTTTGCGGGATAAAATGCTATTCCAGACTATAATCTATCTTTGCGCCAAATTTAATTCAGATCCGTTATGCCGTTCTGGCGTTATTGAGTAACAAACATCCATCCAAAATTTCGCATTTATAATATATTAGTGGGAAGTGGGATGGGATGGAATTACAGGGATACTAAATAGATTAGATACACATCAAATACACTAAATTTGAACTATAGGGTAAGTTTTCGCTTATCTGAGTTACGCGTGCAGAAGCAAGTGTCACCAACCCATGTGTCAGCCAACAGACACAAATAAAAGAAGAGCCCGACCGATGTGAAATATGCACCTAACTGTTCGAACCTTGGCTCTTGGTGCGCATTACTCATATTGGCGATAGATTCAACTGAAACCAAAAGATAAAAATCATATTTCTGCCAGAAAACGGCTTTACGGCACGACTTCGACTATGTTTGGTAGAATAGACACCGATATTTTAAAAATATCAAAAAAATAAAAACTGTTTCAGCTGTGATTTCAACAGAGGCTACAAATGATGATAACACGGTCGGATATTTTTTTTAAAATAATTTTTCATTTATATTTTTTTAGCAAAAACGGGACCAATGTTATGGCACTATACCAGAACGCAGTAGTATTTTGGGATACATTTTGTAAAATTAGTCCCGGTTTTGTTCTGACGGTGCCATCATATAATTTGTATAGGTACTTTAATAGGTCCTAGGTGAAAATCAGCTAGAATTTTTCAGAGGCTGACCTATTACCTAGTTGGTAAAGCTTTGAACACAGAGATATATTTAAGTAAACGGTCAAAAGAGATGAGACAATGACGATGAGTCGTGGTTTCAGTAGTCCCGCATCACGCCACGGCGTGATTAATCAACGTAGGATATGATGTTGACGTCATACGTGAATAATTGCATTTTGCCAAAGCTGCCGATATTAGTTTTTATCGCGTTTTCATCATGATTATTCAAAATATGCATATAACAAATCCGTTTCATAATTTGGGTACAAAACATACTCGCAAGGATGTTTCTGTATTAGTAAAAATAAAAAACACCTGTAGGTACATTAAAATTCGATGTACGACTTTTTCTCTGATTGAATAGTTCTGAAAAAAAAAGATTTCGGCGAGAAGCTATTTCTTAAATAAAACGTAATTATGACAGCCTACAGCAGAAAACAGTCCAATTCTCAGATATTTTGATCTAGAATAATATTCTAGATAGAAACATACGAAAATATCTCATATTATGAGACTTAAAACCCTGGATTTTATATTACAGGCCGTGTTCACGAAACCTTCTCGCTTCACATTCAATTTGAGCTCAAGGAGCAGCAACACTAGGCCGAAACAAGTCTCGCGTAATCCTTCAAATCCAAATTAGATTTTCTTTCACTGCCTTTCAGCATTGACAGGTTTCTGGATCGGGTGCCGAACGATACAAGAATTTTCCGTAGGTATTCTGTAGCGTCTGGGTCTGTATAAAAATAAGAAAACATGTTAACTTTTCAAGTTCCATAAAACTACTGTGTTGTAAGTAAATCTGGGTTAAAAATGCCTCATACCACGAAATATTATAAACAAATTCATAAGCAATAAATTCTCAAAAAACAAATTTTGTAAAATTGTTAGAATTAGGCGCGTTCATACAAGAAAAAAACAATAAAATAAAGGGGCGTGATGGTAATGAATAGGCTTTACAAATATTGGGTCAGATTTAACAGGGTGTAAGTCGATAGTGCGACAGGCAATGTCGCGTGCCGTCCAGCAGTGAACGCGCGACGCACGCACACAACGATTTAGTCATCACATCAATTATTATTACAATAAAAACACTGGTCAAAACTCAGTAATGAGTTCAAATTAAATTAAATTAAAAATAACTTATCTTAAAAAATAACTACGGCCATACCCAATTATCGTTGTTTTTTTATGTTAACATTTGTGCTAAACGTGCTTATACTAACATTTTATTGCTCATAAGACATATTCCGTTCCGTAATTGTTTTCCAAATGATTACTTACTTAGTGATATAGGTATACTTACTTAGTACTATTAAGAAAATAAGGGGTCCATGCATCCCTCAAAGAATTGAATTGAATTTAAAGGAAATTACAAAAAATCCCTAGCGACATCGACGTGGGTCTTGTTCCAATCGAATTTCCCTCTGAAAACAATGCCAGAACGGAAATTAAACCAACATATGAACACAAAGTGAGATCTACAAATGGACGCAGATTTATAGCTTAGCTTGTTTTATAGAAAAGGGCTGCCTTTATTAAAATTTTAGGTGAATTGATATAACAAAATATAAAATTTGGTTAACCTCGGCGCAATAATATAATAACAATCTATCCTTTACTTCTTGTAAACAACAAATAAAAACCCGAGCAGAATATTTATTACACTACATAAGTGCTCATATTTGACGACCCTATCGACAAGCAGATGAGATTTGACACGAATAGGAAGCGTCGTATGAATAAATAAATATGAAGCGACGCTGAGACACAGGTTTATAAGGTGTTTACACAAGATCGGGTGTTCGAGAGCTAAGTGATTGTAAGTGAGAGACTGGCGCCTCGCCGGAAGTCGTTCCCGAGTGACGGACGCCGGAAGCGAAGCAGGATCGCGTTCCTTCGATATGTCGCTGCCGTCATCCAACATAATACATACAGCCTTTATTCGGAACACACTATCTGCAAGCTCACATGTATGGACGTCACAAAGTTTACTAGTTGGTAAGGACGTAAGAACTAACACACCGACTCGTAAAAGTTTACGACTACTTTTATGCATACGCTGGTAGTATTTTGTCTTTATTAAAGTTATATGAAGTAAAATTTAGAGTACTTACGAGAAATAAAGCATATTATTCGCAAACGTTAAAAGTAATCATCTTTTCAACAGTAAAAAATTTACGATCACACTGCATAAAATCTTTTTTACCGTTCTTTTAATTTCAAGAGCCATTGCGCTCAGAAATTGAATATATTTTGCAAGGTAGACCTCTTAATAGTGTCTTTATGTCCGTAACGCCGTCGTAACCATCAAGTCTCAAAATTAAGAAGTTGGCACTGACAAAACGCAGCGCAATACGGGTTTGAAGTGCGTCGTTGTTTTTGTAATGCCTTTTCTTATGACTAGCCCTAACGATTATTTCCCCTATTGTGAGCACCGCGGCCGCTGCCAAGATCCCGTACAGAAAGAGCTAAACTTACAAAAGTTTCCGACTTGTTCAAATGGCCAGCTTTTGTTAGAGACCGACTTATTGTTCGGGACAGATTGCCGAGGATCACCATCGTGCTCCCACAAATTTTTACTACGAAATAAAACGTGCGGGTAGATCTAGCTTTTAGGTTTTTGGCATTGAAAAGGTTTTTGAAAGCTTTTCATTCAACGTCAAGTTGATAGATTTTTAATAGCTCAGAAATAATAATTGGTTTTAAATAATAGATTTAAACTGATTCTGTATACGCTAGCTGCTTACAAGAGCTTTTTAATCAGGAGACCCTTCATATATTAAACTAGTGGCCGCCCGCGGCTTCGCTCGCCCGTTCCCGTAACACCCCGTTCCCGTTGCTTTTTCGGGATAAAAAGTATCCTATGTCCTTCTCCCGGTTCTAAGCTACCTCCCCACAAATTTTCTGCCAAATCGGTTCCGCCGTTCTTGAGTTATAAAAAGTGAAACTAACATGACTTTCTTTTCTGCGCCTCGATGGTGCTACCCGCAATTAAAAAGTATGCACTTTACTCTATGTCTATGATATTATCTTTGATAAGTTCATCCTCTGTTGCATGGACAAAAAAACCCTTTAAAACACGGTTCCTGTATGCTATCCTATAGAAACCGTGCATTTTTTAGGGTTAAAAAAAGCGGCCAAGTGCGAGTCGGACTCGCCCATGTAGGGTTCCGTAGCATCAAGTAACATAATATAAAGGTTCTTGTAGTTCGTCGAAAGGTAAATTGCGGTTTACGATTTATGACGTAGGTACGAGCTGGTATGACCGGTATTTTTTTTTTAATTGTGTTTTTAGAAATTATATTTAAATATGAATTACGGTGAAATAGGTATAATATTTTTCATTCTAACAGCACCATCTGCTGGAATAGCTAAAATAAGTTTATGATTAAGTTAAGATAAAGTTGATTATGGAAAACAATAAAATAGATTTTTAAAAAAATATCCCAGCTATATAAATCGATTTATTGCCCCCGAAACCTTCTGTATACAAATTTTCATGAAGATCTCCGGAACTTTTGTCTCGAGTGTTTACGTAGAAGCTCAATAGATGGCGTTCTCCGTGACACTAACTCGCAAGGAATTTAATACTCTCTACGTGAGCTAACTCGTGATTTTGAATACTCAGCAACAGATGGCGCTAAAATTTTTGATTATTTAAAAAACTTCTCTCCTGCGTCATTTCTGAAAATGAATTCTAGCTAGATTGATTTATCGCCCCCGAAACCCTCTGTATACTTAACTTCATGAAAATCGTTGGCTCAGTTTCCGAGATCCTTAATATATATATATATATATATATATACAAGATTTTCTCGTTTTAAGGTATAAGATAAGATAAAAAAAACTACTGACTAGATCTCGTTCAAACCAAATATCGTTGAAAGTTTGCATAGTAATGTACAACTTGGATATATTTTTGTAGTTTTATCTTTATCTTATTTTAGAAGTTAGACGGGGGGACCAACTTTTTTCCACTTTGGAAGTGTCTCTCGCGCAAACTATTAAGTTTAGAAAAAAACGATGTTAGAAACATCATTTTTGAAGACCTATTTCATAGATACCCACATTACCCACACGTATGGGTTCGATGAAAAAACAATTTTTGAGTTTCAGTTTCAAGTATGGGGACCCCCAAAATTTATAGTTTTTTTCCTATATTTGTGTAAAAATCTTAATGCGGCTTACAGAATACATCTCTAGCTAAGTTTCATCAGTCTAGCTCTTACGGTTTTGGAGAAAAATGGCTGTGACATATGGACGGACAGACAGACAGACAGATAGACATGACGAAGGGTATAAGGGTTCCGTTTTTGCCATTTGGCTATGGAACCTTAAAAATGAGCCAGTCATTATCTGACCCCTAAACTACCTGCACTACTACTTCCTAACCCATACACTACTTATGCAAAAAATAATGTCGATCCTTTTAATGTAAAATTAAAACAAATTCATCCAACGGGAACCATACATTTAACTGGGATAAAAAGTGTCTGTGTAATTAAATCCAGATCTGACGTGATTGAGTAACAATCATCCATCCATCCAAATTTACACATTTATAATATTAGTGGGATAGTGGGATATACGAGTATTATGTGCAAAGGTTTGACGTAACTGAATATAACCTTAGACATCTCCATACAAATAATCTTGACTTGGTACTTGGTTGGTAGATGTGAGGAGATATCTACCGGGCCTGGCGATCAAAGTCGTGAGGCTGTCCCGTTTTTATACAACTAGCTGATAGATAAAGCATACGTTAACAATCGCCTAGCTGCGTAACTGACATGCCTAGTATAACAGACGTGATAATGTGCTAAATAAATGAACTGAACTGAACTGAACTCGCCTATAACAAAGCATTCAAAATATCCCTCCAAAATATTCTTTAACCTATCGAACCGAGATATTGCTTACTCATTTTCCTCATCTGTTTTCATTGCGAACCAATAATCTTTATCATCAAATCAGTTTTACAAATCGCTGAAATAAAAGTGGTTTTCCTCTAGCTTATGTATTCTTGTGCACCGATGGGCGTCTTGGCGCCGTCACGGGCCAGTTACAAACAAACCGAAGGGGGCCCAGCATGATGTCTAAGCTTTACACTAACTTAAAGTCACTTTTGAAGAAACTAGCCTTTTTAGTAGTTCAAAAACACAAGCAACAAACGTTTAACTTTAGAAATACAATAAATACAATCAACTGAAAGCTGAGCGCTGTATAAGGGTCCGTTCACACCGACCGGTTCGGAGAGCATCAGCACGCATTTTGCTTTTCACAGACCAGATCGAATACGCTTGGAGTTGGTCGGAGCGGAGCCGTCAACTATTTCACATAAACCGGCTGTAAGCGATCTGATAGCGGATGCGCTCGCAGCCGACGAGAAAAGTACGCGATCGGAGCCGGTTAGCTCCTCTTATTATTTCACACCAAGCGCGTTCAAGCATTCTTAATGACAAAAGCAGCGCATGCAGATGCAAAAATAAACCTTACTACAAATGCTAAAAACTCTGTTTTCAACGTGATAAGAATCTGCTTTCCTCTCCGAGCGGGTCTGTGTGAACGGACCCTTAGTGTATTCAGATGCAGTCGAGGCAAAAGAAAAAAACTTGCGCAATTCCATCGATTTCATCACATTACTTGAAGATTATGCAAGAACGCGTCTATAAATGTTTGATCATCATGTTTTTAGTCCTGTCTCAGTGCAAATACAAGATATATTTAAGACTCAAAGTGACGTACGTGCAATGCTTCATAAGGCACGTCCTCAGCAGATGTGCTTTATGAGGTAAGATGAGTAAACCAGATAATAATTATTACTATTACTACAAGCCTATAATGTCCCAATTGGGTAATGGTCGTAATTATTAAAAAATATTTTAAAATAAAAGAGCTTCGTCGAATTTACAAACAGTAGGCCTACCATGAGCTCTGCCTGGCTCTGTTTCTAGCTCTAGTTTTGACTCTGTGTGAGTGCTCACCAGTGCATTATACTGTGTGTATGACGTTTTGACGTAGGGTTTATTTAGTCAACACTCACACAAACTCAAAACCAGAACCAGAGACAGAGCTCATGGTAGTCCTACAGCTACAATGCATTATATTCACAGAGCGTATTTTGCAAAAACTGTATTGCTTCTTATTACCCAGAACGCGGTAACAACAAAATAATAGATTTTGCGAGAAGGAATTCATATTTCATAAGCACTCATACGCATAAGATATAACAGGAAATATTGGTGCTTTTTCCCTTTATACTCGTAGTAAAGATAAAGGGAAGATAGAAGGGGGCTACTCACGAGTCAGCCTTCTTGAGATTCATGCCCTTACATTTGCGTCACATAATACACACGCGGGGTGCGACAGAATTTTATATGCATGAAGGCAATAGGATTTTATTTGGACATATAGGGAGCACTTTATTTTTATTTATGCTGGCTGCTGGCCTATTTTGTTGTTGGTTTCCGCCAAATCCCATAGAAAAAAACCCCAGTCCCGGCGCAAAAGAATTGTATCTCAGATTTTAGATAATTATTAGTAGAAACAATATCAGGTGTCGCTATTTCCTGATTTCGTGGCTAACATGTTTTTTTTACCCAGAGAAGTTTCATAGACGCTACATGCAAAAATGACACTTTTTAGGAAAAACTTCGTGTAACTGTGCTAGTTGACATTGAATTGGCAAAAAATTAATAAAACACTTATTATAAACACATTATCACTTATGTAATATAATGTACCTATACCTATTATTTCATTTTTTGAAAAACTTTATTTTACTTATTAATTCACTCATTTACGACACACACGTGTGGATAATTGCAAAAAATGAATATAATAGGTAGATATGTATTGTCCGTATTATAAAAAAAAAAAAAAAAAAAAATGCGTACGCACTGATATGTATAGCCTGCATCATACTTATATACATTTTGTAGTTATATTTATTTTATAAGGAAAATAATCGCCTTTAAAAGCTGCCTTTAGTAATCGGGGTGACTATGTTTCTCCCTTTAACAAATTGAGTGGGAGCGAGAGCGCGCTCGCTCACGTCACAAGCCCTTATTGAATTCTGAGAAACGATAATGAAAACCTATTGTAATATTAATAATATAACAGAGAAAAGTTAAACCCCGATTACTTGAGGCAGTATTCTTTTTCTTATAAAATAAAGATAACTACAAAATGTATATAAGTATGATGCAGGCTATACATATTAGTGTGTACGCATATGTACCTATTATATTCATTTTTTGCAATTATCCACTCGTTTATGTTGTTAACGAGTGAATTAGTACAGTAAAATGAAGTTTTTCAAAAAACTGGCATAATAGGTATAGGTACATTATATTACATAATATGTGTTTATGTGTTATACTCATTTTTTGCAAATTCAATGTCAATTAGCAAAGTAACATGAAGTTTTTCCTAAAAAGTGTCATTTTTGCATGTAGTGCCTATGAAACTTCTCTGGGTAAAAAACACATGTTAGCCACGAAATCAGGAAATAGCGACAACTAATATTGTTTCTACTAATGATTATCTAAAATCTGAGATACAATTATTTTGCGCCGGGACTGGGGCAATTTTGGCGGAAACCCTTTGCAAAGCTTTTTGCTAGATCGAGGAGTTCAAGAAAGAGTGCCAGCAATAAGTAATAAAGAACGCAAGCTTCCGCTGCATGGACTTTATTCACCTGTGATTATTCATCTAGGTGTCAAAATTAAAGTTTTGCAGTGTATTGTATGCACAAAAAAACGCGAGAAGAATCTTTCACATTGAAAGCCAAAAGGCGTTTGTCCGCTTAAATCACAAAAGACACACTAGCTGAATCTAGGGCCATAGTTATCAAGCTTAGAACGACCAAGAAACCTATACGAATTGTGTACTTCCACTTTTTTGTAAGCTGATACTTTATCAAAGGAATGGTGCTAAATCCAACAATATAAAAAAAAATTGTTTCATCACCATCAGCCTTATCAGCCCGAGAAGACCACTGCTGGACTTAGGCCTCCCCTATACATTTCCGGGAAAAACAATTGTGAACCCTTACCTTCCACTGACTTCACGCTATCTTAACAATTCGTCGGTCCATCGGGTGGTGCGTTATATTGCTTACTAGTGGCCGCCCGCGGCTTCGCTCGCCCGTTCCCGTAACACCCCGTTCCCGTTGCTTTTTCGGGATAAAAAGTATCCTATGTCCTTTTCCCGGTTGTAAGCTACCTTCCCACTTATTTTCTGCCAAATCGGTTCCGCCGTTCTTGAGTTTTAGATAGTGTAACTAACACGACTTTGTTTTATAAATATAGATATTTTGATAATCAACGATATAATTAGTTCAATAGTTCGCAGCATCTGTGAGTGTTATATCTGTGAGGGTTTATCAACCTTTCCCGGCGCCTGGCGCGAAAAGTTGTTTACCAATGAAGGCTTTATTAATATTTATTTAAAATTGAGTAGATTTTTTAAAGTTTGATTCGTTTATTTTCTTTCCTCACTAAGCCGCGAGAAAATAATAACTATGACTGATTTTTATAAATTACAATGGCACGGCATAATAATAAATAATTATTTACGTCAGGAACTTTCTTGACCACATTGATAACCCGTACAAACTCAATTGCACGCAACTTGATCTACTTTGGGATCAAAAAGTTTGGTAGTATTGCCTCTAAGAGTAGCATCACCTGTAAATAATGACGCAATCCAACACAATCCCGCCAATAACAGAAACATTCTTCTAAATCTGCTACCTATTAACATAACCGCTCTGTTGAATGGAGCCAAGATAATTTGTGGGCGAACTTCGGCCTGTAATACTTCGCAAATTACCGGATTAGGCTGTGTGAGACAACTGTTAGTTTTAATTAAACTGCTGGTTGCGCAGGGGAGTCTACGGAACGACAAAATTATTCTAATCTTATAAGCCGGTGGCTCAGAATTAATATCGTGTTGGACGAGCAGAGGGAAACTCTACCTACTATATGGAGAACGTATATAGTATGGTTTAACGGACAAATCGCTATATGCCAGTTGAATCAACTTATTCTCACAGGAGCTACGCGCTAAAGCTAAAAAAGCGGCCAAGTGCGACTCGGACTCGCCCATGAAGGGTTCCGTAGCAGTAAGTAATATAATATAGAAGTTCTAGTAGTTCGTCAAAAGGTACATTGCGGTTTACGATTAATGATGTATTAAAAATAACTGCTTACTAGATCTCGTTGAAACCAAATATCGTTGGAAGTTTACATTGTAATGTACATTATATATATTTTTTAGTTTTACATATCATTTTCTTATTTTAGAAGATACAGGGGGGGGGGGGGGACCAACTTTTTACCACTTTGGAAGTGTCTCTTGCAAAAACTATTATGTTTAGAAAAAAACGTTTCGTGGCAACCCCTCCACTGAAAAGCCATACTTAAAAGAAGATATAAGAAACCTCAACATTATTTTTAAAGATCTATTCATAGATACCCCACACGTATGGGTTTGATGATAAAAAGTTTTTTGAATTTCAGTTCTAAGTATGGGGACCTCCAATGTGAAAAAATCTTAATGCGAATCACAGAATACATCTACTTACCAAGTTTCATCAGTGTAGCTCTTATAGTTTCGGAGAAAAGTGGCTGTGACATACGGACGGACAGACAGACAGACAGGCATGACGAATCTATAATGGTTCCGTTTTTGCCATTTTGGCTACGGAAACCTAAAAACGGTTCCAACGAGCTGGGGACTGAAATTTTCATTCATTTTATAGGGCACACTGCACACACTGGTGACTGTGGTCGCTACAAGCCACAAAACACCGCTTGTCGCTTCGTGTACAGCCGTTTGACCAAAAAACTTCACCACAAAAAACTGAAAGGAAGCGCATACTGAATCTATTACACGGGTACTTAACGCGTTAATTACCATATTTTGGAACGTCGGGAAAATAAATGATATAAAATAGGGTAATCAACGCGATAAATACCCGTGTAAATAGATTCAGTATTATGTGTTATGATCGCGAAAGTTTAAAAGTACTATTTATTGTAAGGTAGTGGTCGTCACTGACCATACTTGTGCCAGCTTCCGACCACAAGTGGCGAACTACGAACGAAAAAACTAGTGTGATTTAAATATTTTTTTGATATTAGCTGTTCTTACACACTAATATAAAAAACCATGGATATCAAATCCCGAAATTAGGGTTGACAAAAATGTGAGGTTCACAATAGATTTCACAATCCAATAGGTCCAATTTGCCAATACCCAATTCAATACAAACTTTGACAAAATATGTATTAGAAGACGACGTGCGCATAGCACAGAATATGTGTACAGAGATCTTTGGTTGGGTGTTATATTTTATTTGAAGTATGCAATTGCTACAGAACAATTTATTTGATTTCATATTTTTTAAGTCTTTTACAATATGATTATTTAAAAAAAAAATTATAAAAAACTTAAAACTACTGCACCGCCAACAGCGGGGCTAGGCCCAAGTTACCGGTTACACAATATTTATTATTTTAATTACAATAATTAACTTTGATAATAAGCAGGTTTCTTTTTGCTCTTTACTATGTAAGTGCCACCTCACCACACAAACAAATAAAAAAGCATGTGAATGTAGCACCACAGACTCTTTGCTTTACCGCCAACCATAAACATCTGAAACATCTTGCGCTTCTAGCGCGTTCGCTTTTAGCGAAGTTCCCAAAAGTGAAAAACTGGCGTCGAATTAAAAAGTAAGGCGATTCGTGGGCTCCGGCGACGTCTGTTCAATTAAATGAAAAGTATAAAGCCAGGACAAATTCACTAAGATGAGATAATCTTCTGTATCAATTTGAGGAATTACCGAGGGCGTCTCTAGAGAAGTATTTTATTAGACGGACGAGAGTAGGAAGTGTAGGTACCTGTGCTATTGAGAGGTATTGATGGCACACCTACAGGATAAATTTACTTATATTAATTCATTATTATCTATCAAGCCTATTAAAACTCAGTATTTAGAAACCCAAACTAAAAAAAGCATATTAGGAAAAAAATACTGTATAGATAAACCAGTCTAAAAATGCACTTGCACGCCTCTCCACCACGTTTTCTTGACGTTGTCTCACAGCAAAGTAGTTAAAAATGATCCTTGTAATATAAGTGATAAAGAACAATTTACTTTGACTGGCTGGAGTTAGCGGGACGTGCATTTTAAGCTTGGACGATCTCTATCTACTTATCAACAGATTTTATGATCTCTCACCTGGAACCCGATTCTAGCCCATAAACTTTTTTGTCACGGTCGATAAACCAGGCCCAGAAACTCTCTTATTGTCAATTTCTTTCTTATTGTCAGTTTCTTGTGCTAAATTCATCTTCTTCAAAGAATTCGTATTATAAGCCGGTGCTGCGCATGTTTAGGGTTTCAACATTCTAAATGGAACAGTTTTTCCGGGCCTAGGATATTTCTGTAATTCAGCAACCTACCTAGTGTACAATGGTGTGTGGTCGATGTAAAATTATTGGCAGCGTAACTAGAGAACCGCTTGTCAAACTTTGGTAATTTAACTTCAAAACATGTTTCAGTCGGTGTACCGAGACCGAGCATTTGTTTGAGCTCTGAAGTTATTTTCCACTCGTAATTGTTGGTGCATTTGCTATTGATAGTAAAGGCCTGCACACATCTAGGCGATGGTGATGGCAATCAGCTAAAACCCTGTCAAATATGACAACGATATTTGACAGCTGATCGCTATAAGAAAGACATAAGAATCAATCCACGATTGGGTAAATAGATAGCTTACTAATAGCGGATATTTTATAGATTTCAAACATATCAAAGAACTTAGGTCTGTATTTATCAGTCTGAGTCGAGCCTCAAGCATAGATTTCTGTGATTTTTCAATAAAGAACTGTCAACAAACCTATATGCTTGAGGCTCGACTCCTCCCCACTACTTATTATACTCTTTGCTCGACTCAGACTCAAGCACTGTTTCTGAATACGAGCTATAATCTTGTGCTATCTTAGACATAGACATAGACATAGACATTTATTTATTTACTACATAAGCACACAAAAACCAGTAAAATACAAGGACACTAACAGAAGAAAGATACAAACAATACATTGATACTGGAGAAGTGCGTCGTGTTTCTGTGTGCTACAGCAGCAAAAGGGCCTTGACTCAGCATAATGCCTAGCTTCTGTAAGGAAGCTATGCGCTGGTATTCTGTCAAAACCGTAAGCCAATAGACCTTGTGAGACACATTAAATAAATAAATATTTTTGTAAGTAGATATTATATGTATATGTGAGTGTTTGTGTAGGTATTCATGAAGACACCGGCCTCTTGAGAGTCCGGGCAACAGGAACTACCTATGAGTATGTATTTGTATGTAGTGCTGTGACAGTAAAATAAAAAAAATTGTAATTAAAAAGTGTATTATGAACAATAATAAGTGTGTGTGTGTGTAAAGTGTTATTATGAAAGCGAAGTAAGTTTGTAAAGGAGTGTATTGTGCTAAGTGTTCATGAGGACACCGGCCTCATAAGAGTCGGGCAACTTAAACTACTTAGGCGTATTGGTGTGGGTGCGTGTATGTGATGGCGTGTAGGTGTTCCTGAGGACACCGGTCTCATAAGAGTCCGGGCAACAGGAACTACCCAGATGCATGTGTGTGTGCATAATAATATATAAACATAAGTACTAGAAATAAGGTAACATAGTGACTAACAAGTGAACGGTGCAGTATAGCTGTTTGCACCAGACAACCCAGTGCTTTGTTTCTGTAGTAAAAATGATTTAAAATGTTTTTTGAACGTAAATTTTGATTTTAATAAGCGGAGAGGTGGGGGAATATTGTTCCAGCACTTGGTTGCCTGGTAGCGAAAACTTCCCCGAAATGCCACCGTTTTGTGCTTGCTATAGTGCAGTAAGTTCCTTGTCGGTCTGCGGCTGTATTTGTTTTGAGGGGGATCTAGTTTCTCAAAAAGGTACTCCGGTGATTCAAATGTCATAATAGAATGAATGAGCGCTGCGAGATGCAAATGACGCCGCAAGGCCATGTTGAGAGTACGCGAGTTGTTCAGGTATGGCGTGATGTGCGATCGCGGCGGAATAACATAGCAAAATCGGCAGCACGCATTTTGAATTCTTTGCACCAGACGGACCGTTTTTGACGTCAATCGTGGTCCATACACTAGGTCTCCATAGTTTAATTTTGACAAAATTAGAGATTCGCAGACTTTGATGCGTACGTCTTCTTTTAAAAACATTCTGATTTTGTACAACAATTTTAGCCTAAAAAAACAATTCTTCACTATATTTAAAATATGATTCTCGAAACGTAGTGCGCTATCAAATAATATGCCCAGATTCCTGGCTTCATTCACCTGCTCAATGCTTTTACCTAGAATGCTGATGTTAAGAGTTTTCGCTGTCATTTCATCAATTAAACGTTTTGAACCGATTACCATAAATTTTGATTTGGAAGGATTTAAAAAAAGAGAATTATTCTGTGCCCAGACAGATATTCGATCAAGGTCACCGTTGATTTTATTTATTTCGGAAGAAACATTTTCAGGGCGCATTGGCAAGTATAGTTGCACATCGTCGGCATACAGGTGAAATTTGCAGTGTCTCATATGCAATAATAAAAAGCAGTGGGCCAAGAATTGACCCCTGCGGCACGCCACAATTTACAGACCGTATTGATGACGATAGTTGTGTCCCGTCTTCACGAGTTATACGCACAAACTGAGAACGGTCACTTAGGTAACTGTTGAACCACTTAATCGAAGGAGTGTCAACACCGTAATAAGAAAGCTTAGAGAGTAGCAATGGAACACTTATCGAGTCAAAAGCACGTGAAAAGTCGAGAAGCACCAAGACCGAACACAATCCCTGGTCCTGACTAACGAGCATGTTATCAACAACGTCTAACAATGCAGTGGTTGTCCCCCTGCCTTTCCTGAAACCTGACTGAAAACAAGGTAAAATTCTATTTCGTTCAACAAACCCACTCAATTGATTGTATACTACCCTTTCAATAACTTTAGAGAGGACTGGAAGTATACTTATTGGTCTCAAATCTTTGATTTCCAATGGTTGCGTGATTTTGGGTATCGGGTTTACTGAGGCTACTTTCCATTGATTGGGAAAGGTAGAAGAAGTGATTGACCTGTTAACAATACTAGTTATTGTGGACAGGGTGTGAGGTAAAGTTAGTAGCACCATGTCCATGGATAACCCATCCACTCCTTTTGCGTTAGTTTTAATTGACATAAGGATCTTGGCTACTTCGTGATCATGAACTGGCTGTAAAGAAAATATTTCGCTAGAATGCTTATTAAATTCAAAATATGTTAAATTAGATATGGGGACTGTAACTACTGGAACATTCAAAAAGTGGTCATTAATGTCATCAGGCCGATCAAAGTTGTCAGGCAAGCAGTTATCATTTTTAGCAGGTAAAACATCATCTTTTAAATTTTTCCACAATCTTTTTTCATTTTTAATTTCAGAGTTAATGCGAAAATCATAATACGCACGAGTTTCATTATGAATACTTTGAATGACTAAAGTTTTTAGCTCTTTGTATTGTATCCGATGTCTATCAAGTTTGGTTTTACGGTATCTATCGTGTGCCTCGTTGCGACAGTTTATCATGGCTTTTATTGCGTAAGTGATCCATGGTATGTGCTTATCCTTTAACAAAATTGTTTTCGAGGGTGCATGCTCATCAAATAAGGCGGTGACAATAGTCGTAAATACATTAACCATCCCATCCACGGTAGGCTCATTGATGACCGCATGCCAATCTATTCGCGCCACCTCATCATCAAACTGATTACGATCTATTTCTTTGAGTGGTCTATATACAATTTTTTTGGGTGGTATTTTATCACGCTTTATATTTAGTGTCACTGAAACAAACGAATGTCCAAAAGAACCAGTGATGTTATTGACACTAACATCACGTGTGCGACAATCTGTGCAAATGACATCAATAAGTGTTTCACTGTGATCCGTAAAATGTGTCGGTAACGTCACGACTTGAGTCAGGTCGGTGTAGTTAAGGAACTGCTTTAGCTTGCGTGATTCACTACTGTCTGGATTCAGTAGATCAATATTAAAATCTCCCAAGATAACAATCCCGTCATAGCCAGAGAAGTGAGTCACCGATTCGGTCAATGCATCTATGAATATATCAACGCATACCCATTGTGGCCGGTAAGCAGTGCCAATGGCTAGACGAGCGCCATTTACAGATAACGACAACCACATTTGCTCTATTTGTGTACCAGGGTAACTTATATTACGGGCATTGATACCGCGCTTGACGTAGAATCCTACGCCCCCTCCTCTTCCTCGACAAACATGAAGAGGGCGCGGTGTGTTGCGAAATCTGTAACCAGGAATTTTCGGCGCACGCGCCTCCTCACGTGCCCTAATCCAGGTCTCGTTAACAGCTACAATATCACATTTATATTTTTGCATTGCAATAAGAAAATCATTGTGTCCCGTGCATAAAGACCCTGCATTATAAAGTCCTAACGAACAATGTCTTGGACTAGACATCAAAGTGTTTTTCTATATTCTGTAAAGTTATAAGTTCTATAGCGCCGCGGATATCCGCGCGTGTAATAACAAAAAGTGACATCCAACGAACGTATTTAAAGTAGCACACTAACCCCCGAATACTGAAACGCAACTCTGATTTAAGCATGTCTCAAGCGACGAATATTTGACAGATTTTCATTGAAAACTGTCAAATATTCGTCGCTTGAGACGTGCCTAAATCTGAGTTGCGTTTCAGTATTCGGGGGTAAGTCAATAACATACCTGGTATAGCCATAAAATGTTAAGGGTTGCAATAAAATAAAATATGTAAATAGTAATACTGAAAGTGGATAAAATACATGCATAAGTTTAAATATTGTGTTCTGTGGTGATCGTTTGTTATGTCGGTGAACAGAGAAAATTATAGCAATATTCGATGCTGTAGCAGCACAAACACATGACACACTAAATGACAATTTTACATAGAAATTTTTACTTAAGCCAAACAAAAGTAACAAAAACAACATGAATAACACAACATACTCGTATAGGTAAAAGTTATAAAAGCTAATCAAATAACTTCGAAGAACTAACATCCTATATCGCAATCGTGTCAGCAGGACCAACGACGTCTGGACCAAAAACCCGTACTAGGTCGGTCTCCGAGCGCAGCCGGTGGCGAGGAGAGTCCGCGCTTTGGTGCTGGCGGGCATACACCCTACCATCCTTGGACCATACGAATCTCCATTTCAATCGTGCACCGATCTCCCGCGCCCTCTGCAATAGCTGCCTGTTTTCCCATGTGAGCCTTTCGTTCACATAGAAACGCCGCGATTCACCGACGAGACCGGCGTCCGCAGTGGTGACGTCGCGGCGCACACGCGCAGCACGTAACAAGTCATCGCGCAGCACGCGCCGCGTCAGTCGCACGGCGATCGGCCGCGGACGTGCTCGTTCCGTCGACTCGTCGCGCACTGCACCCATACGGTCGGCGCTAACGACGTCTCTCTCCGTAAGTGTCACGCCCAGTTTACGCGCGAGAGTCAAAACTACATGCACGACGGCTTCTCCTTTAGACTCCGGGACTCCCACGATGTCTACGTCATTCGACAAAGACTGCTGCTCCGCATGACGAAGGTGGTCCTGCAGACGCTGCACGCTCTCACGAAGCTTTCCATTTTCTTTTCTTAAGGCATCTATGGTTTTGGTCTTCTCTTCTATCGTTAACTTAAGACTCTCAAATTGTCCATCAATGGACGACAGAGAGACTTGAAAACTCTCAAAAATGTCGTTCATGGACTGCAACTTCTGCTCAACTATTCGTCCCACAGATTCCGTTACAGCTTTGCTAATTTCAGCTTTAATGATCGACGTAAGATTTGCCTTTGTAATGGTCATTTCTTCTCCAGAGTCGTCCTCAAGGATCTGTGCTGACGAGGACGACGTTGGCTTTCGTCTAGTGACGTTCGCGGAGCCACTGGTATCCTCCTGCATAGCACCTTCACCGGTACTCATTGAGGCGGAAGCACGCACGGGTGTGTTGCTGTTGTCACCCCGCTTCTCCTTGTTTCGGCAGCCTAAACATTTCCAGCGTCTGTTTCATTCCACTGAATGAACGCTGAGTGACATTAGCGCAATCCAAATCATAGTGACTGTGACAAAAAGTACACTGCATAAATTCTTTCCCAGTGATTGTTTTCAAGCATCCAGTGCACGAAGGTTTCTTGAATTCCATTGTTGTATATTTTCCAAGATAAAATGCAATAAAAAATAAAAAAATCCAGATGCAAAAAGTTTTCAATGATCAGATTTGAACCACCTTACACCGAACCAGTCTCTTGATAAATCGACCCGTGTGCGAACACGGCCAGGTAGCTTGTTGCTGTAGTGTTCAATGAAAGACGGACTATCGCATACTAGTTTATTGCGGGTACAAATTAGTGAGGGTGGCGAACATGCCTACCCGCACCATACAAACATTACATTTTTCCCCTCTTAAATTCCTATACTATTAGTATGTAAAAGTAAGTTTACGTACCTATGTATAGGTACCATACGAAATTTGTACTATAGATAAATAAACATTGAAACCACAATAAAACTAATCTAAAAACTTATAATAAACATAAGAGTACGTAAGTACATACTTAAAGGAGGCTTATACTATTTTGGTAAACGAGACCTCAACTTCATTTTATGAGGTGTGCTAGTTAGGTGCTGACGCCTCTGTTCCGATGGTCCAGCGCGCTGACCCTCGATATCCTCATTTGAATGTACCGCAATAGACGGGGCACCGCACTCCGCATCGCTAGTAATGGCCTGCCTAGTACAAGGAGATTGAGTCAAAGGGGTCGACCGACCTTCGATGGCTTCTACATCTACATTTGACTGGACTCGGCTAACATCATTATCATCAGAAGGTTCAACACAGGCGACCGAATAACGCGACTTCCTAGCCGTCTTTGTGAGAAGTTGATCAACGTGGCGTTTACTACTACGATTGTCTTGAGTTTTTACTTGAAATGAAACCGGTCCCGTTTTATCAACAATAACTCCCTCCTTCCACTTAACATCCTTGTTAACATAATCCCTGACGAGCACCGCGTCGCCGGGCGCCAGCTGGCGCGCCACGCCCGCGCGCCGCTGCTCGGCCGCCGCCTGCGCGGCTCGCACCACGTCCCCCGTACTGGGCCGCAGGAGGTCCAGCCTACCGCGCAACCTGCGCCCGAACATTGCCACGGCAGGCTCTTTTTGAGTCGTGCAGTGTTCCGTATTCCTATACGTAAATAAAAACTTAGAAATAGCTACCTCATAATCCTCCCTCTCGAATGACGCTTTTTTAAGTACCTGTTTCACCGTACGCACAGCATTTTCGGCCGCTCCGTTGCTAGCAGGGTGGTATGGCGCTATGAGTAGACGCTTAATACCATTTTTCTCCAAGTATGACAAATATTCTTTCGACGAAAATGGCGGTCCGTTATCGCTCACGATAGACTTTGGTAATCCAAACCTAGCAAAAATTTTACGCAGGCAAGAAATAACCACTGTGGCAGAAGTACTGGAGACACCTGCTACTTCTAACCATTTTGTATGAGCATCTAGTATAACGAAATAATACTTGTTTCGATATGGACCTAAAAAATCAACATTTAGTCTTGACCATGGCTCAGCGGGCCAGGGCCACGAGTGCAGGGGCGCCGGCGGGGGCTGGTCGCGCTGGGACGCGCATGCACTACATTCACGACACAAGCGTTCAATGTCTGCATCTAAACCTTCCCACCAAAAGTAGTTGCGAGCAGCTTGTTTCATCTTGACTATGCCGATATGCCCACTGTGCAACTCTTTTAAAACGGTACCTCGTAAGCTAGTAGGTATAACTACCCGATATCCCCACACTAAACAACCGTGTTCTATAAAAAGACTATCTCTTTTTTGAAAAAAAATCTTATCTTTATCACATTCAGAACGTTCCGGCCAACCAAACTTAACGTAACCCACGATTTTATTTAACTGTAAGTCTTTGCTTGTTTCAACTTTAACTTGATAACAAGTAACAGGCAAAACATCATCAACGAAGTTCAAATAACTTCCTTCCAGAATATCTTCATCGTAATTATGCCTAACCGTGCGTTCTAATGGTAAACGAGATAACGCGTCAGCATAACAATTTCTCGATGACGGAATAAAATCAATATCATAGTCATATGCAGCCAATCTAACTGCATATCTTTGCAAGCGGCTGGCGGCAGTTTGTGGAATGCCTTTATTTTTACCAAAGATATAACTAAGTGCTCGATGATCACTCCGTAATAAAAAATGTCTCCCGTATAGATATTGATGATGCTTTGTCACTCCGAATAAAATTGCCAAAGCTTCTTTATCTAGCTGCGAATAATTAAGTTCGTGAGAGTTGAGGGTGCGCGAGGCACAGCTGACCGCGCGCTCCGACCCGTCTGGATAGCGATGCGTCAGCACGGCGCCCAGCCCGTACGAGCTGCTGTCTACAGAGAGGATGAGCGGCAACTTCGGATCATAATGCGCCAGCACCGGACTACTACTTAGAACATTTTTAATTTTATTGAAACCTATTTCACATTGTTCGCTCCAGTACCATGTGACATCTTTTTTAAGAAGCTCGTACATTGGTTTTAAAATATCACTTATATTGTAACAGAACTTTGCATAAAAGTTTACGAGTCCCAAAAAACTTAACGTCTTTTGGTACGGGTGCCGCAACAATGGCTTCAATTTTTTTTTCGTCCGCATGCAAACCATGCTTATCTATTCTATAGCCTAAATACGTCACGCTTTCTCTAAAAAATTCGCATTTTGCCCAATTAACGCGTAAACCAGCATCTCTCAATCTTATCAAAACGGCTCTTACTTTTTCTAAATTATCCTTAGCATTCAAACCGCTTATACATATGTCATCACAAAATACGACCGTAGACGGCAATCCACTGAGAATTTCTTCAATAACTTTTTGGAAATTTTCTGGAATACATTTAATTCCAAATGGAACTCTTTTGTAGACCCAGGTACCTACGTGAGTTGAGATGGCGGTCATTGGTTGCGAATCCTCAGTTAATAAAAATTGCTGATAAGCGTGGGACAAGTCCAATTTTGAGAAAACCACACCTCCCGCCAGAGTAGCAAAAATCTCTTCAATACGGGGAAGCGGGTAATGAAAATCTTTTAACAGCGGATTAATCGTTGTCTTATAATCTCCACATATACGAATATCGCCATTTTTTTTGACAACTGGCACTATGGGAGTTCCATAGTCAGAACGGTCTACTTTATAAATGACGTTATCACGTTGTAATCTTTCAAGCTCCTTTTCGACCGGCCCGCGTAGTGCGAGAGGCAACGGGCGAGCCTTTACATAAACCGGAGTTTTGTCAGACAAATGTAATTGCATACGAATTTTACAAGTCCCGAGCCCATCAGCAAACACTTCTGGATATTCCTTTCGTAGTGATTCAACGGTGGAATCATGCCTCTCATGAGTTAAATTATAACAATCGCTAATGTTCACATTCAACATTCTTATCCACGTACGACCCATCAAAGGCGGGCCTCCATTCTCAATGACATACAGTGGCAATAAGTATGATACAGTGCCATACGTGACGTTTACATTAATAAAACCTAACGGTTTAATGACATCGCCGGTGTAAGATTTCAAAATTAATGTTTTTTTATGTAGTTCGATTCCATTGAATCGGTCATCATAACAAGATTTTGAAATTGCTGAAAACTTACACCCCGTATCTACCTCAAATCTCAAAGGCATTGTTTCGACTTGTAGGTCAACATAATAAGGGTCGTCTCCTCCGTCACAGGAAAGATTGTAAAAGTTCACTTCTTCAGAATCAGAATCAGAGTCAACTAAAAAGAACTGACCTTTCGACTTGCTTGAAGAACTCGCTCCGCGACCACTTTCGTACTTACGACACATCACTTTCAAATGCCCTTTTTCACCACAATTATCACAATTGTAGTTCTTGAAACGACACCGGTTCGCCGCGTGTCCTTCCTTGCCACACCGGGCGCAAGGCACTGCCCGCTGCTGCGCAGGCGCCGTCGCCGGCTCGGCGCTGCCGCTGCTGCCGCCGCCGCCGCCGCCGCCGGCGCGCTGTTGGTAGCGGCGCGGGGCACGCGCTGCAGCCACGCGATGCAAGCCGTCAGACGCGCGCTCCCCTGCGCCGCCGACGCTGCCACCGCTGCTTACTGCCGACGTCGCCGCATGCCTGTCCGCCGCTTCCAATGCCAATGCGAGCTCGATAGCACGCTTGTAATCCAAGTCACGTTCGGCAAAAAGCCTGGATCTCATATCCTCAGAATACAGACCGGAGACAAATTGGTCCCTGATGTTCACTTCCAAATCCTTACCAAAGTTGCATGTTTTAGCTAAATGCTTCAAACTTTGTAGGTATTCGTTTACGGTCTCTCCTGACGTTTGCTTTCTTTGCCGGTACACATGACGTTCTGCGATCTCCGACCTTTGCGGCTCGAGATGCTGTTTCATAATTTTCTCGAGCTCATCAAACGTTTTCGTCTCTGGTAAATCAGGTGCACACAGATCACACATCAGCTCGTAACAAACCACGCCGACATGCGTCACTAACACCGCTACGTGCATTTTTTCGTCGATGTTATTTAGCATCACAAACTGTTTCACTCGCCTACAATACGCGTCCCAATTATGGGTACCTATCTCAAAGATCTCTATTTTACCGATAGGCATCGTGGAACACGAAATGAGAGAAAATTAGGTAAAACTATTCGGCTGCGCCACATGTAGTGTTCAATGAAAGACGGACTATCGCATACTAGTTTATTGCGGGTACAAATTAGTGAGGGTGGCGAACATGCCTACCCGCACCATACAAACATTACAGTTGCGTGGCAGTGCGAAATAAGATATCTGTATGCACTAATGGGACGAACCGTAACAAGCGGCTAATGAGTTGCAACGTTCAATGCCAAGGTTAAACGGGTCAAACGCACAATGACATTCACTTTTTTGCACTATGATTTGATAAGTTTTTACAAATTACGACTCAAGTTCGTGATGTTGTTGAAAAAAAATTGCACAAATGTATAAGCAATGCTATTACGAGTTCACTGAAGTATACTTTGTTATGTAAAACAAACTTTTTACTTAGTTTTTGGTTTAAAAACAGAGAGCAAAATCAGACGTGTGTATATCTCACAAGGTCTCGCGACCAGATCTCAACCAGATCTTCATAATCAACCTTTACTAAGACTAATGGTCATGCGGATATCTCATACTAAACCACTGACATATAAATACTTACAATATATTTTTACTGGATGAATTACAATTATACCTGATCCAAGATTGGGGATCATAATTATAATCTAGGTTGGTCTGCCCCATTAGCCCATAACCAAAGCTAAACTACTAATAATACAAGGGAAAAATGCAAAAGAATTTACTTATATAATATTATTATAACTATGTGCCCTCCGGGTCCCACTGCTGGGCAAAGGCCTCCCCCCATTCCCTCCAGACATCACGATCCTTGGCTATACTTGTCCAGTCCGTCAGAAAACCACCAAGCTCGTCTCGCCATCTCCGTTTTGGTCTGCCGCGTCGCCTTCTTGCTGGGTCAGGATGCCAATTGGTGGCTAACACTAAACGGTAGACATGACCAGCCAACCAGTTCCACTTCAGCTTGGTGGTATTCGAAGCTACATCTGCGATTTGTGTTTGTGAGTGCAGTTCTATGTTATGGATTCTATCCAAAAAAAATATATAAATTATCATATTAAAAATTAATAAGAGTTATTATAATTAACTAAATAAAACAATATTGTGTAGTAAAGTGTAAACCTCTCACAGCAAATTGATGACGCAGGAGTAGGTATTTTTGACACGCAAAAAAGTGAGCGACGGAGAACTTTGTCTTATTGTTAAAACAATACAATAGTTACAAGTACCACAGCACACTATATTTTCTTATAATAAAGACGACCAACTAAAGTATTATAAAATAAAGGTATTACAAACGGAAAGGATTACGTTATCTATTCCATGAGTAGAAACTCTGAAGCCTTGCGCCCATCTAGGCGTTCTGCGGTGACGATCAGTGAAATGCTATCAAATATCGCAATTTGACAGCATTTCACTTTAGGCCTAAAACAAGAACTGTCTGGCTCTGTCTCTGGCTCTGCTTTGACTCTGTGTGAGTGCTAACCAGCGTATTAAACGTGTGTGTGACGTTTCGACGTAGGATTTATTTAGACAGCACTAACACAGACTCAAAACCACAGCCAGAGACAGAGCCAGGCAGATCTCGTGGTAGGCCTACTGATCGCTATTTGACATTGTTTCACTAATCGCCACCACACAACGCTTTCATGGGCGCACTGCATGACAGAGACAAATATTTTATTTGTTTTTCTGTTAGCTTAAACTTTTTGAGCACAGAATGCTATGTTGATGTGATGCGAGTCGAGAGAGCAATGGCAGCAGACCTTTGTTGTTGGCCACTGACTGTGAATCTGTACATTGATAAGTGTTTGTTTTGTTGGTTAGCCAGTGGGTTTGATAGGACGACCGCGCAAATTAAATAAACAAATCATTCTGCTAACAACCGAACCGATGTGTTTTAAAAATGATATTAAATAACACTTAATTATCAGACTAGCTGATGCCCTCGATTTCATCCGCATCTAAATGAAAAGAAGGGGAAGAATAATGTGTTAACTGAATGATGTTTTTGCAAAAATGACGAAACACGTATTTCTTACCATGCCCATACAATATCTTCCCCCTTAAAGATTATTTGTTAAGGTAAAGATTTTTGTTTTTAAAAGTTAGCCTGACCCCTTCCCAAGAATATAATGTATCCCGTTGCCAAATTGTATTACGATGTTTAAAAGAGACAAATAAACATATTTACCTCAATTTTAACCGCCTACTTTTCTTTTTTTCCTTCCTTCTTTTTGGATAATTTTGCAATAATGCTGAAATACGTGTTTCTTTAGGCCATTAGGTACCAAAAGTCTAAACATTAATTTTCAGATGCATAACTTGAAAAATGTATTGAGTATTGGTATCTCGGAAAGTGTATTTCTGCTCTTCGATATCTGAGTACGCCGTTTTTAACTGCTAGAGGATAAAGTAAAATTGAATTAAGAACATCGTGTGCACTAAGTTTGTGAATTCAAAACATCATTAATCCTGTTTACTTTACCTTAATTGTGCCAAATTTATCATACAACCCTTTTTAATTTGATAATACCTCAGACGCGGAACCTTCTTGGTGGGTTAATTTTATTTTAAAGATTTTTCACCTCGTGCTCTTTGAATTCCTTCGCTGACGCTCAGGATTCGAATTTTTGAACCACGAGCGTAGCAAATAAACTCCATAACCAACCATAACGCTAGATTAATAATTTTAAAATCATAATATGTGTAGTACCTAGTCGTAGTAGTCCTAGTACCTACTCGTAGTTAGAAAAATCTGTGCAACAAAGACAGCCGCATAAATTCGTTTTACACGAATCTGCCTAGTTTGCAGCTCGACTAATTAGAACATAAATCTGCTTTAATACAAATCCGTACTTTTTACAAGCGAATTTTACACAATCACCTTGTCTGCAATTCTTTAACAGTAATGGCCTTTAGCCCCGCCTGATATTATTAAACCGGTGCGGAGTCCTCATTCAATTGACGAGAGTACCTAGGTACAATATTGTTATTCTGTCGGGATTGTCGGCTGCCTCATAGGTCAAATCGGTAGCAGCTCTAACTTTTGAGCCGTAGATTATAAATTCCATTCTCATCGAATACCAAATATTTAACCGACGATTTAACGACGAAGCAAAAAGGAGGGTTATGATGCGTATGAAGGACATAGGTGATTGTTTTGGCAGGGAACCTACAAATTAATATGTATTTATTATTTGTAGCAATTAATTCTAAGTACTTATGTATAAAGATCAATGCGTTGTACTTAAAAAAGTATGCAAATATAACTTGTATAGGTACTCGTATTATCAATGGTCCGTTAATTTGAAATAAGCATCTGAGATGCGTTTCATCGTGATCGGTTCACTGGTGCCGAAACTATTGAAAACAAGATTGTATGGTGTGAGGATTATACCTCTAATTACCCCCCTTTGACATTCTCAACTAATCTTAGGTTGGTAAAAGATTTGAGATGATGTTATTTCAAAAGAAAAGATGGATGGATTGTGTGAAGGATGGCATGGGTAAGAAAAGAGTGACTGTTGAAATGACGGCTAATAGAGGAGAGTGGAGAACGAAAACCTGTTGTGCCGACCCTACATAAAGTGGGACAAGGACAAGAGAATGATGATGAGATGATGTTATTTCTACTATGCCCGGGGTTCATGATCGTGAAGCAGTTTAAGTTTTTTCTAATTTCTGTCACAGCCTATCATTGTGTAAAAATTTATATTTATATAGTCAAGAACATAAATCCTTAAAAAAATGGTATTTTAATGCGATTGATGTTTCGATATTCCAGTCACATCTCTGTCGCCGCGTTATTGCACTCGCGCGCGAGTTATGACTACACTCGTTTTAAAAATAAAGCTATTTGTTCTGAAACACTGTCATATCTGCTTTAAATATTTCACTTTATATGTCCCTGGGGGTATTACACCACTCAAGCGGGATATTATAATCTGTATAATGTTCAATGAATCTCTGATTTATTACCTGCCTGCGTATCAAACCTGTAATTATATAATGGGAATGTATTCTCAGAGTTGGAATTTGAATATTATAAAATTTATAAGGTTGTGGCGGCTAGGTGCGTAGCCACAGAAATCGGCTAGGCATGCTTGTTTTGGAAATAGACAAATTATGTTATTTCAGCTAGATTTAAAGCACCTTGTACCAGTACGAGAATGAAAAAGTAATTTTAACTAAATAGGTTATTATGATACAGTACGTATAACTCAAACTCACGTTTAAGTTTAACCAAGCCATTCATTTCAAGCATGATTTCAAGCATCCAGGTAAACCCTCAAACGCCTATTTAGCAACTGTTGTCGTAGAATATACGACAGAAGAAAACTTTCAGCGTATTTCTTTACCTCTTTTTGGGGTTCAAGAGCACCCCTCAACTTGTGTTAATTGGTTTGTGAGAACCTTTCCACCTGCAGTCTTAAAAAAAAAGAGCCACGAACAATAAACAAAGTAAGTATCTCTCTCAGATACAAAAATAAAACATTAGTTACATGGTTTACTAGATCGTGTTTATGCATAACTACAATTTGCAGTTTTTCGGTGGGGATCGTGCTCTGCTTAGTTTGGGACCAGATAGTGCTGCGTCCACAATATTTAGTTATTAAAAAATGCTTTATTATAGGTGATTGCTACCAGTTAACTGCAGGTTCTCTACTTGTCAAATCAATCAACAGGTTGATAAAAACTTACATTCCAAACCGATCGACACTTATTCAAATAAAAAATACCAATATAAGTATAGGTGCAAGACTTTATTTTGTAGATCTGATTCTTCTATTTATCAATAGGTTCGTTCATTACTTATCATAACATTCATCTTAAAAATACAAACTGTTGAATTTATTAAGTTTGTAATTTCGTATTTTGTTATTAGGATGTTGAAATAAATCTCTAAACGGCAAGTATGTGTACACTGTACAGCAAAGTTGCATGCAGTTGCCGGACCATAACTTAACACGCAACATTAACCCGAGTCGCGACATGCCTCGCAGGAACTGTTTGCTGGAAGCATTCCTCCGCCCTTTATAACTTTATTCTGAAATCTGTACCCCGAGTTGGAGTTTTGCTATCACATTTCATCTACCAAATGTTGTTATCGTGTGAGCATGTGTCTCTCTCTTTTGTATGGAAAATTAATGAGACAAGAACTCGTTTCGATCGTTTCTACGTAACGTATTTTTGCTGTCTCATCTTTTCTCGATACAATAGAGAGAAACAAATAGGCGAAACGAAAACAACATTTCGCAGACAAAATGTTGTAAATTGAAGTGGGACTTGCCCTTCTGTAGTCCTATTAAAAGCTCTACGCCGTAGCTTGCAGCTACGGTGGCGTAGATCATGATTGCTACGCCCCGTAGAAAAAAGTGCAACCAAAACCACAACAACTTTACCCTTATCTACAAGGTACGAATCTCTATAAGTATTGACGCTAGGAAAGGAAAGGTTTTTATTCGAGTATCTAAATAGCGAGAATCAAGTCACCATCTTTTGACTTTATTTAAAGAGGCCATAAAATAATTTCAGCTGCTGAAAGTACCTACATAATATCAGTAAAAAATATGCTCCAGGTAGAAGAACTTCCCTTATGAATATTCAGAACCTTACTATCTTCAACCCTAGCTCTCAAAATGTAACTAAGCAATCTAAGCATAGCTGTTCCTTTCACCATACACAGGTCGACGCACGACAGACAATCGCTTCTACACTCGGAATCTGAAAGGGTATCATCACAGCGTTACCTATTATTTTGTATGAAGATGCATGTTCATTAAATAGTAAATACTTATTGTGAACAAGCTTAAGCGTTCTCCTAAAGACATTGTTACAAAAACGTAGCATAAATTGATAGTTCATCCAGCCAGACTGTCGAATCCAAGAGCAGAAGTCTGCACATTTGGCTGAAATGTAAGTCACTTTTAGGTCGGTTATTTTAAATGCAAACGGTTTATGTACATTGACTAAATGAGCAAATTACGAGTACGACAGGCCACCGCCAACACCCAGAATAGACCAAATAAGAGCCTGTCCAGATGGAGCGTTTTACGCGCGAGTGCCCTCGCGCGTTTCAATTTATATTGCGTCCAGATGCCGCGTTTTACGCGCGTTCCTACGCGCGATGTATTTGGGAGGGACCCAGGGACAGTTATAAACATAGAGCCAGACAAAGCAGTCGTGTTGTGGCTTGCATACCGCAGATGGAAACGTCGTAAACAAAGAGAAAGTCGACGATTTAATGTGCATCCAATTCTACGTGACAGAATGACACATAGTATGTTTATAACATTATACCCAAAGCTCAGAGAACATAACGAAAAGTTTTTTAACTACTTTCGGATGTCAGTAACATCGTTTGATGATTTACTAGAAATTATCAAAATTATCACTCTCCATTTTCGTTCCAAATACGTCCACTCGCGTCGGACTCGCGCGGACGGACCACTGGACGCAGCAATGGCACCAGAGTATCTCGACTCGCGTGGCGCTCGCGCGTAACACGTGCGAGTCGAGAGTCCGGCGAGTTGCTCGCGTTTTACGCGCGATTGAGGAATCGCACGGCAGCGTCTGGACGGGATGTATAGCGCTCTAGTATCTGGAGAACGCGCGAACGTTTACGCGCGAGGACACTCGCGCGTAAAACGCCCCATCTGGACAGGCTCTTAGTGAGAATATTTTCACAACATCCCGTTATAACATTGTGTAACGATTGCATTTTAAAATTACCACTCGACTACGAACACCAAAACTATGTTTGATGACTTGTATTACTTACCTCCATTCTTAGTGTCTGTCTACCATGAAAGAGGCGTGATATTCTATGTTGAAATAGGGTGACTATGCTGAAAAAAGTTTGAAACCTTTTAATTAATGTGTTATGGCCCAGTTTCACGGATATAAAATCGCCAATCAAATATTTGACAGTTACTTAACTCAAATTTTCGCTTACCAAATACGTCATAAACACTTGGCAAATATTTGATTGGTCAATAAGTCATCCGTTGAGTGCTTCTTGCCTCAACCCACAAATTTTCTACCCAATATTATTTTTCTTGATTCAACCCAAAACAATGCTTGCTTCTACTCAATCCAAAAATCTTAGTCACAGTGTATTCTTACACAGACAATAAAATTTATAAAAAAACCTGAGTAGGTAGGTATCATCATCAGCCTGAAGAAGTCCACTGCTGAGCTGGACATAGGCGTCCCCCCATAAACCAAAAACATTTCCAGGAAGACCGATTCTGAGCTCTTTCCATCGACCGACTTCCCGCGTAGGTAGTATGTAGGCCTATGTAGGTAGGCGCGTGTAGAGCAATTAAGATGATTTTAAAACGTTACCATCGATAGGCTTAATATAGTTTATTTTGCATTGTTATTTATAATATTGGATTGTATCAAAAATGTTTACCTGTACCTATACCTAAGTTTGTTTTAAATATTTGATCTCAAAAAAAAATATATTGCATGACTTATTATTATGGATAACTTAGAAATGTAACTTTATATTTACCTACCAGTTCGGATTCTTAGCATTGTTGTGCTTTGTTTTTTAATAGCTATTAAATTTATTTGAAGTAGTTTGTTTCTTCATAGGTTGGTTAGTGTTTTTGTAAGACTAGCAGACAAATATTTGTTTTTGAAGTCCCTAATAAATTTAAGAATAAAAAAAGACTTATTTTATTTAACTTTTAAGACGGATTTTATGAACAAAAATATTTATAATAATCATCAACTTTTTGTCTGCTGACCTATCTACTTTAGTATTTCACTGTGTCATTTTTTCAAATTTTTACAATAGAAATTAGGAAAAACTATATTATAGGTGTGGGTAGAAACAAGAACTCAAATCAAACGTTTTGGTTCGAAGCAAGATAAATACCTATTGGGTAGATTTTTTTTGGGTTGAGGCAAGAAGCACTCTATCCGTGAAATGTGCCCTAACTTTACTAACCTAAATTATTTAGTTTCGATTAGCGCCCGATATTATCAAATCGAATGATGTGGGAGCGCTCTGCTGGTTCCTGCAACGCAAATTAAGGGTTGAACCTTATTTAAACATAAGTATTTATTTATTTAATCAGACAACTTTTGATCCAGTGGTGTTAGTAAACTTCAGATCCTCAGATTGTGCTGGTTAATATTTTTAATTCAGTATAACCGGGTTTATTTTTAAACCATGAGATTATTTTGATCATTTGGGAGCAGCGAGGCGGTTTTTTTGCAGATGACGCCATAGAACCACAGAATATTTTCCTCAATCCTTAGGGGCAAGTGAAAACTACGATATTGACAATAGTTATTCTGGATAACCTAAGAAAATAAACGCGCAGGTAATATAATAAATCTTAAGGTGTGAATATGCATTCTTCTTGTTCTCCGTGTCACTAGTGTTTTTTAGCCAGTTTGATGAAAGGATTTTTGAGTGAGCCTTCATAGAGGCTCTTTTTGTGGCGAGTATGTGCATTGATAGGTGGGGTTGGACCCTGCTTAGCCTCGCCGGCGGCCAGCGACGGCGGCGGCGCCTCGCCAGGCCTGTGCTGCGTCCGTGAAATTGAATTAGCAACTCATTTGTGACGCCAATAAAACCATCCGACTCTCCCCTAGGGCTACCGTTTACAAACTCAACGTATATCGGTCGAATAGTATACATTTTCATCTCTAATTGCTAGGGTGGTTTATGAGGATCGTTGCTCACCCTGGTGACTAGAATTGAAAGCAAATAAGCAAATACAGTCTGTTTTACTCACAGATCTCCAATCAATGATATAGGATCTATAATAATTTATTTTAGGAATTCCGAAAGTGAAGAAGAATATTCCATAGTTCAGAAAATTTGCTAGTCGTTATTTCAATTTTGTGACTACCACCGCCATCCTCAAAGGCCGGACCAATTCTGTCAAAAACGTCGCAACTTACCTAAGTTATGAAGAGAGAATCTTCTCATGTTGAACAATTAGAACATATCCAGTCAAGTTGTTTTTGTTCGGACGGCGAAGTATGGCGGAGTATATCTTGAAATAACACGTATTGTGCAGCCAATACACATAACTGTCAGTTCCGCTCGGCAGCAAAGTTATACGCGTGAAAGAGTTAACACACTTTAAAGTTAGTGAATTCTATCGCAAGGAGACTAACTTGGCGGAGTGTTTTTCTTTTTCCTATATGTAGAACCAAGTGTAACACTTATATGGATTCCTAGAGAAGAATAGTTTTCATTTTAGAGTTTATTTTTTAGATCTTTTATCAATGCAGTAAGAGCAATCTCACAATTGGTGATTCTGATAAAATATCCTTGGAGAATATAAATTTTGATGTTGACTGTCGTTCCTGCAACCCAATTTTTTTGCTCTAACATCCACCAACCATTTTTCAGTTGACAAAGGAAAGATATAGCCCAGGTAAAGTACTTTCTTGTACCCATGTTTGATAAATAAGTATGAACCTAACCTTCATAGCATCTATGTACCTACTGCTATATACTAAGTAATTAAGTAGGGTTACGAAAGTATTGAATCTAAAAAATTTTTGAAATTCAGCTGACATCCCAGCCAAGAAATAATCTTTCACATGACATTAACATGCATCATGTGGCACGGGGCTGCCAAGAGTGGCTGCCAGTACCAGGGTGCCTCGTCGCACTAACTAAAACAATATTACTTAGCTCAGTGACTTGGGATCGGTAAGATAAGCGTGACACACGGATGGATTCCGAATCGCAACCACAATTTCACATACCTAATCGCTCAAACATAATCGTACTTAACAACGTTTGCTTTAACCCTGAGCTAAAAAGCTGTTCACTTAATCGAGCTTTCGATATTATTCGTCAGAAGTAGCTAAACAGGCGTAAAATATACAGGTGACCTATGCCTTGAAGCCTGAAACTTTTGGCGTGTTTGTTATACTAAGTACACTATGCAAGCCTGTTGTCTTATTGATGTTTATGGAGTTCTTCGCTCATTAGAAGCAAACTTAAAACGCCCTTGCAAAAAAAATATATGCGTATAAAGAGGACAAATTCAGACTGGTCACGTGACCAACAAGATACCTATTAGCCGAATTTTTTTCTTCAATATCCCCTTATTGGAAGTTTAAATTTCCTGTCCGCACCGTGTGTGAATGTCTCGGTATGTACCCACTCGTCGTGTATGTGTCGGTGGTAGGTACCTACGACTATCAGTTGTAGCCAAAACCCCTCAGTCCAAACGCCGAAATAATATCATCATTCATCGTACCTTTGTCATGAAATATGCATCGACCCCAGGAGGCGCGAAAGAAATGTTTGTTACACTTAGACGCATTTACACGGTACGTTCGTAGGTAAATATATGAACATTTATTTGTTTTACTCTCCCTTGGTTCCTATTCCTACCTCTCTGCGTGAGGGAGCGAGTTCAAGATTTAAGACATTGGCTGTAGGTATACATGACCTCATAAAGCAATCATAAATTAAGGGGCTGACTGCCCCGTCGATGTCCTCATCACTTTGACCTTTTGCAAGATATTGCACACAGTTTAGCAAAAATAATTATTTTCATTGCTCATACTCGGAAAGTAGGTCTGAAGTTGCCTGAGGGGCCTAATTGAAAGTAATACTTTCAGCCCTAGGGAGAATCGTTTTCTAGCTGTCAAATTATAAAAAAACAAGTTATTTTTTATTCAACCATGTTCCAACTTTCTAAAGTCTTTCTAAGTGCAAGGAGGTTATTGAACCAAATACCAACTTTTTATTCAGCAATGAGGTTGGAAACCGTAAGAAGTTTAAAAAGTCTAATTAGAGCACGATGTAAAATTTAACTTTAAATAATTTATAGATAGTATTAAATAAAAAATATATTTTCTAAATTACTTTATTATTATTTAGCTTCAACTATTTCTTAAAAATAACATAAACTTGAGCAAAAAATTTACCATTTTTTAAATAATGAAAATGAAAATAATGGCTGAATAATACTGGCCAGACGAAGCCCACAGAGAAACAAAAAAAAAAGCGGAAAGGCGGCAATTCAATCTTCATTTTGACAAATTTTTCAATCATGTTTTTATTTTTACTTTCCTTGTATTCGTAATGAAAAGCACAGTGTTTACCTCGGATAAAAGACTTAATTAAGTCCCTCGAACTCCATTGGCGCCCGAGCGTCTCGGGACTTAAATTCGTGACTTTCAATCCTCGGGTAACAATGTAGTAATGACATTATCTGTACTAGAGAAACATAAGAGACGTGTACCTACTAAGAATTACTTAAAATATACAAAAAAATCAAAATGAATGAGTTTCGATCAAAATAGTCTAGAGATAGGCTTACACCTACTTAAATGAGCAAAAATTCAATGAGTTCGAACAAACCGACCTTTTAGACCACTTCATTAAAGATGAGCCCAATCTGAAAGAAAAATAACGTGCTGCTTACAAACTAAATACCTTATTTACCAACTAAATAGGCAACGTAATTATCCCCGGAATCCCCGGCCAATTCCAGTGTTTAAGAAAGATAAACGAGAAAGGAAACCATTTCGACGAAACTTGTAACTCCACCGCGATCAAAGTCGGGTAATTACGTAGGTTAGGCACCGCCTGAGGTGGGATTTATAGATGAAACTTCAATTAAGATAGGATTGTTAATGATGACTGTGTTTTGTTTTCCACAGTGAGCAAATGAAGGCAACTTCTACCACCCAAGGTATTAGGCTAGGCAAATCATCATCGGACCGCTAATTTCAATGCAGTTGCAATTTATTTAATGTCAGACAACGAAATCCATAATAAGTTAGTAGAAATTAAAACTTGTATGTGAAAGGGTTAGTAGTACAATATAATTTTAATACCTATTTACTTGAACGAAGGAGCTCATGATGTTGCGAAAGTTTTTAGTAAAATAGGTGGGTAGGTAAAAGTCATACCTACAAACTTACGAAGTAGAAGGTACAAGTAAGGTTACCTAAGCTTGCCTGGAAGAAATCACTTTCAGCGATAACGCCGCCCATTGAACTATATTTTGTTACAACTATATACATAGTTAGTATTTTGATATTTAGTAGTGGTATTTTGTACAATAAATCGTTATTTATATCTAATTTAGTCTATCCTATCCTGCTAATTACTTATTAGGAATGCGAAAGTTACTTGGAATTTAATAATAATAATATATTTTTATTTCAGGCATTAAAAATCCATAAATTATGAATTATTAGTTAATTATTTCGTTGCAACTTCTGATGTTCGTGGCTCAATCACGCCATGTTATTCATGGCGTGATTGAGCCACGAACGATAAAAATGCTATTAGGTACAAGACTGTGAGTTACTTACCAATGTGTTCTAGGGTACGTGATTACTCCTTAAATATTCCACTTTAGTGTAGGTTCAATCCCTAGGTTGGTAGGTTGTCTCCTTGTCAAGAATAGTCGGGAACAGTCTGAATTATTTAGTTGGCCGACGTCGGATGTACTATTTATCCAAATTGTCTCCAACGGCGACGTAGAAAAGTGGAGGAAAAAGTAATTCAAAAATTAATGACCGTGCTCGCACCGATTCAGCCCGCAAAGTGAGTACCTAGGTATTTATGTTTTTGCCCGTCCAGTCACAATATTCTCTGTACTGTAGGTACCTGTTTTTTATCTGATCGCACTGTTTATAAATTTAGTAGTAGTAAAGCTTTTTGTGGGTGGCTGGTCCGGCCACCTATGAAGCAGAATTGCTGTTTCGGTTTGAAAGGTGTGTGTGCCGTTGAAATTACTGGCACGTGAGCCTGAAAATCCTGTAGGCCTCAAGTTGATGTATACGCAGGGTATCGTAGGGCACGTTCCTGACGTGCGTGATCTACGAGGCAAATTTTTGTTCTAGGTTAAGGTTACGTGGGCCATATTATTATGCTTGTTCCATCAGCTAGTTGTATAAACAAAATACAGACTTTCTCAAACTTAGAATACGTATTATTAGCTATTTTTAACTTTTATTATAACATAAGGTAGGTAGAGTAAAAGCAGGTACGGCATATCACAATACAAAAACCACCTAACAATCAAAATCAAACTAGGTAATTGAACTGTACCTATATATACCTACCTAACATGGAATTGTAATGATTTCTCGTAAATGTTGGGTAATACGCGAGTTTTATATGCTTCACTGAAAACGGAATGGCTCATAATTATAGCAATATTTGAATTACCATTTCCATAAACCTATCGCATAGCATGTTCAGGGACTATTCGTTCATTATATGCGGTAGGCTAATGCGGTGGTAACGACTTTTTGAGATACTTCTTAGGCTTGAAAAAATCTAAGTAGGTACCTACCCCACACTCTAGACCTGGTAGAGGTACTTCTTTAATTCTAGATTTTTTTAAAATCAATACTGCCAAAAATTACCCCGATTTTTTTTTGATGATATCGACCATGCCTGTGGATGAAAGTCGCGAAGCTACAGTTATCGGAACAGATACGGGATGCCTATTTATTAAATAACAAGGGTCCTTTCAGCAAATATTGTTTCCTCGTCCAAGTCCGAAATCAATATTGCACCGTTATAAAATTGTACGAACAGGTAAATCAAATAAGAGACGAGAATTCTATTACTGTGCCCGTTCAGGTATAAAAATTTTCCGTTTGTAGGTAACAAGTTTACGTAGGATTGGTACCCTTCCCGAAAGGTTAGTTTAAAATATTTGAATATTATCCCTATAGTATTTTTATACGACATCCATTTGAATTTTCAATGGGCAAAAATACTATCTAGGGAAAGTACCTACGCATAAGACAGGATTAGCTTTGACATCTGAGTGGTATTTTTGGAATTTATGAGCTACGTAGGTACCTATATAATAGTAAATTGTGTCATAAGGGACCAAAATAATATGTTTAGGGCGAGAGCGACTTTTTCAATCCCGAGCGAGTAGGAGTTTAGAGTAGGATCCCGAGCGTAGCGAGGGGTCCTTGAGTAGAATCCTGAACGTAGCCTCACCCAGAGAGACAGAACACTTTGAAATACACAGACATCTATAAAATTCAGGTCATATTGACTATGCATGTGAGATCTCAGAGACTGGCTCCGCTCACATTCCACAAGAAGATGGTGGACGTCTTTTATAACTCCACAGTTAGGGAAATCAGAAATTTACATAATACGGTGTTTGAATTGAGCGAGAGGAATGTGTCCAGAGCACAGCCTTTGAGCAGTTACCTACAATCAAACATCTTCTATAAGTTTACTATTTACAAAACAAGGTATACGAGGGGGTTCAGGCTGTACAATTCCCCATTCAATTCCTTTAAATTCTGAAATATTTCCATTTTACAAAAACTTTGTATCTACAGGAGGACATGAAACTTTTTATCTTTTTAGTGTAATTAGTTATAAAAGCGTTTATATATATTTTTTTCATTTTTTTTTTTTTTCATTTTTTTTTTCATATTATTGCATTGTCATCGACCTTTGACAGGTGTGCAAAGTTTGAATCAAATCTGATCGTTCAAAGTAGGACAAAATCGAGCTCAAAGGGGTCGGTTACATAGGTACCTACATACATACATAGGTACATACAGGTGAAGCTAATAAAAGCGTTTTGAAAACACCATACGCTACAATGTATACCTAAAGATATTGTAACGGAGAACGACCGTAAGTATCGGGAACGGGGCGAGCAAAGCCACGGGCGGACGCTAGAAATTTATACTTGCAAGACAAGATTCTGTATGTTCAGAAAATAGTTTTATTTTATTGAGAATTCTTTGCAATGTTACTTACAAATTTATTTATGCTTGTTCTCGCTCATTTTATACGGCCAAATAGTGAGAGGGAACCCTCCTGAAATCGAATCCGAGCCTTTACACATTTTAGGGAACATGAAAATTTAATTTGAATCCTATTTTCGAGAGTAAACGAGTTGGCCGCTGTAATTGTTAGGCGAGTTTTTCCTATCGATCTAAACTCAAATACGATACTATGAATAGGTAGACGATGTAGATCAGGGCTGCTCAAACTTAATAGTGGTGGAGCTCTACCGGAAAATATATCGAAAGCAAGGGATCGACAAACTAATAGAAGTAGGTAGGTCGGTAATAAATTATTTTTTCATTGCTCATACTCTGAAAGTAGGTCCGAAGTTGCCAGAGGGGCCTAATTGAAAGTAATACTTTCAGCCCTAGGGAGAATCGCTTTCTACTGACAGCTGTCAAATTATTAAAAAAAACAAGTTCTATTTTATTCAACCATGTTCCAACTTTCTAAAGTCTTTCCAACTGCAAGGAGGTTGTTAAACCAAATTCCAACTTTTTATTCAGCAAGTAGGTTGGAAACCCATTACAACGGTAAGAAGTTTAAAAAGTCTAATTAGAGCGCAATGTAAAATTTAAATTTAAATAACATAAAGATAGTATTAAATAAATAATATATCTTCTAAATTACTTTATTAATATATCATCGATGTCAACAATATTTATAAAAAATATGATAAAAATTAGCACTGCCTACTATCCTCGTGTGTTGATCCCTTATACGGCTTAATTATTTTATTCGAACTCGTATGTTCAACTATTTCTTTAAAATAACATAGATTTGAGCAAACAATTTACCATTTTTTAAATTATGAAAATGAAAATAATGACTGAATAATGCTGGCGAACCGAAGCCGAAGGCCCGCCAGAGAAAAAGAAAAAAGAAACCGGGAAGGCGGCAATCAATCTTCATTTTCACTAATTTTTCTTTCATGTTTTTATTTTTACTTTCCTAGTATTCGTAATGAAAAGCACAGTGTTTACCTCGGATGAAAGTCTTTTAAGTCCCTCAAGCTCCATTGGCGCCCTCGCTACGCTCTGGCGCCAAACCCGTCTCGGGACTCAAAAAACGTGACTTTCAACGCTCAGGTAACAATGTACTATTTTAGATATTGTTTTACTGCATTTTTAATCGAATCTGTATGTATGTACATACCCACAAATTGCGTATATTATCCGCATATTTCTCATAGGATGGTGCGTAGTTACAGAGTCCCAACCGCAAGCATGTCCGGTTTTCCTAAATTAATTTTCATTTCCGAAAATGCAGATTCGCACAAAAAGTCGATGCAAACAATCATGTAACTAGGTACCTTTAATAAGTATATTGCTGGCGATAGAGTCCAAAAGCTTTCGCGATCGACCGTTTGATCACCCCTAATGTAGATGGTATTTAAATAAAAAATAAAGATCATTGCTTGTATTTTAAGTGTTTTTATTATTAAATAGTAAATTGCTAATACATTCAAGGCAACAATGGCCGAAATAAAGCTAAAATAGTGTTTGAACCTAGCGATCTTACATAGTTTCGTCTAGCTTAACTAGAGGACAAAATATTCCCTTTGAAAATAAAAGATAGGTTCGACAGAACAAAATAAAATGCTCATAAGAATTAAGCGATAAACAAAATATGCAATGGGGGATTAATGCGCATTATGCCGAGATTAGGTATTTTATCAGTAAGCTATTAACATTGTAACGAACGTAGAACTCGTAGACGACATAAGCCTTGAATAAACAAGCGTTTGATATTACTTACGTTACCAGTAACTACAATACATTATCATTAAGATGAGCTATCATCTAACAACGTTAAAAATCATACTATTTAACAGACACTCGTAGGATTATAAACCGGGCGTTAGACGATTCGCTTTTTCTCTGTTAGCATAAACATATTCAGGTGTTTCTACCGAAGCTTGAGCCACAACAGATTTATAACATTCGGAGAAATCGGTTCTATTAAAATGTAAAGGCACGGGAGTATGGATATTAGTAGTTTAAAGTAAGGCTAGGTAGTCTAGCAAGGGCGACGGTCGGGCCCACGACGGCGCGGTGCCGACTTGAGTATGTTGTCCACGCGAAGAATCATTTCTGCTGCTTCAGCCGCAGACAGCAGAACCTGTCGCTTCACTACGTAGGACTCCGTGATGCCGAGAGTTTTCATGTCGCCCACGCGACCTTTTTCCATATCTGTTGACAAAGCAAACATAATAAATGTTGTAAGATTGTCAAAGTAGGGCAATAAAGACACTAAGTCGCGTTACGCGCAATCGCCGTAAGGCGTACTGTAGTTTTAGAATAAGTTTGCCCTCGACTTCGACGAGCACAAAACAATATTATGTAAATATTTACGACACAATAATCTAAGAGGATTCATCCGAAACGAACGAACATCACTTTAAAGGCACTGAATATGCATCTTTAATATTCGTAGGTAATGCATATTTTAAAATTATTATTAATTCATGCAAGTCAAGGTAATTACCATTTTTATTTTTTTCTATTGTTACTCTGTAATTGTTCGTATAAATAATGAAAGCTAGTTACCGAGTCCCATAGTAATGGCTCCCTGCGCGTGTTGCGCCCTTAGCCTGGCGATGAGGTCAGCGCTGTCGTAGCCCGCGTTGTCGGCCACCGCGGAGGGCAGTCGACGCAGCGCCACGGCGAACGCCTCCGCGGCCGCGGCCTCCTTGCCGGGCGTGCGGGCCGCCGCGCGAGACACCGCCTCCGCCATCAGCATCTCACTCGCACCTGCCAATAACAACACACTACATGAGACAACGATATCACGGACGTACTATCGAAAGCAGCTAGTAGCCAGCCACACATACCGATGTTAATATCAGGTCGCTTATTATTCAGTTCGTAACCTGCTGTACTCGCTTAGTAACGAAAGAAATATTTCACTATAGAATCGAAGTCGGAAACCAATCTTGACTTGACAATTCAAAGGTTGTAATCTATCTATCTATCTATCTATCTATTCAGCCTATTCACCCACTGCAGGGTATAGGCCTCCTCCCTAATACGCCACTCTCTTCGGTCCTGTGCCAGTCTCCGCCATTGCTGCCCATCTCCACTTCAGACTAGTGATCCGCATACCTACATCTACGACTTTCGTTCGGCGTCGTATCGCCACGTTGGGTATGTGGTCTAGGAGGTTGTAATGCTCCAGAAATATTGACGATGGTAAAGAGTTCCACTCTTTGGTAGTTTGCACTAAGAAGTGGAAAGAAGCGCTTTGTGCGATGTTGAGGGGCACGGGCAAAGGGCGACGGAAAGATCAGATTGAGTAATTTCTGCGCACCCTCATCGAAATTATATTCAGTAGAAAATAGACAGGCAGGCGATTGGTCTCCGAAAATGTGTATGCCTAAAACTCGTGCTCGTAGGCTTGCAGGGATGCAGGGATGCAGGGGCCGTTGTTAGAGCACCGCCGCCGCGCCGGCATCAGTAGGCACAGCGCACATACCTCCTCCGTAGACGACCTTGGGCTCCCGGACCGTGGCGGCCAGCACGCAGAGCGCGTCGTGCAGCGAGCGCTCGGCCTCGTCGATGACTTGCTGCGTGGCGCCGCGCACCACCACCGTGCACGCCGCGCCCAGCTCCACGCCGGAGAACCGGATCAGCGCCTCGTCTCCGATCAGTACCTGCGCAAACATTATTATATTTGTATGTGTAGCGGAATGCCCATGCCCACAACTACGCGTATGGCTCACTTTGTGTCTTTTCATACTTCCCGATTGCGACGGTAGATGAAATCCTAGTCGCCATGCGGACACTAACTGTTTGCGAGTCTTCCAAGCGGGTTTTTGTGTAACAGTGAAAATCCATTTATCCAATTGGACCACAAGGATTACTTTTAAAGGTTTTAATCTAGGTGTCCACCAGGTTCCGATGGGTCACGCTAAGTTCGTCTAGCGGGCCTGTTAAGAATCTCGTGGCTTTTGTACAAAAACCACTCAGAGGGGAAAATTTTGCAGATAGTAATATTTCGAGGTACTGGGTGAAGGGTATCTACATTTCGTTGATCTTATAGATTAGAAGATTAGAAATACTTATCATATTTGTTTTGTATTTCATAATTTACAATGAATTTCTGCAATCACGCCGGAATCCATTATTGATGTCTCACCTGTTCTATAACCTTGCAGTGACCCAGCTTGACCTTATCGGGCGAGTCGAAAGTGGAGACGATTTCTCCGCCGGTGACGAGAGCCAGCCTCTCGATGCCGTCGAAGTCGGCGTGCTCAATGGCCATCACGCCCGCGTCCGCGAATAGCTGCTCCGGGTAGTTGTAGATCAGTTGTCTACATGGATTGAATTATTTATATAAGTGAGAATGTAGTCTTTGTTTGTTAAATTAAATTGGAAAAAAGCGTGGATTGATGTTTTCGACTAAGCTGTTAGGATGGTATAGGTTCTGGGCAAGTATATTTTTATCTAAAATCCTGTCCCAGGCCCTAAAGCGTCCCGCAACTAGGGCTTGAGTAATCAACAGTTTCCCCTGCCGCTATAAAAATCATCTACCTGGAAAGGCCAGTTTACTATTAAATTACTGTTGTTTTCAAAATTACAATACGGCCGGCGGGTTTTGTTAGCCGTTAGGCGAATGAAGATTCACCTAATTTTTAAGATAAAGTTTGTAGTTTTGATAGGGGGTAATAGACCCAGCAAGCAAAGCGTCATGCCACGTTTCTACGCGTGCGTTCAACTCGAAATTCAACGTGCACATTCACATTCACGCGCGTGGAAACGGTACGCCCGAGCCCGTAAACGCGCCCGTGAACGTGAATGCCGCGAACCGGGCGAGTGTCGGTTTTTTGATGAATGTGCGGGCGCCCGGTGACTGTTTACACGCGCGCGGGCCAAATTGGTGTTGCCAATTATACAGATTTATCTGTATTTATACAGAATTTAGGGTAGTATTACAGATTACAGCTTTTACCCTACTTTTATACAGATTTTTGGAATCTGATTTAGTCTATGATAAGATGAACATCTTTAAACATAATAAAGGCAAAAAATATTCATTTAGATCCACTTTTGATAATACTATTAGTATAGTATGGCAAAGGGCATACTTTTACATTTAGACGTACTTTGATGATCGGGGAATACCTACTTCGTAATTATTTACATATTGACTGTCAAGGTAATTCATAATTAAAAATACCGTAGAAAATGACACGGTAGTGAAACATTACCGTATACCGTGTTTAAGCCAAAAATACCGTGCATCTACGGTAATTACCGTGTACCTGGTAACACTGGTTGCATGCCGCGCAGCTCGCCGGGCTGCACGGCATGCATGTAAACAGCTTGAATGTTCGCCGGCCCGGGACGGGCTGCACGGCACGCATGGAAACATAGCATCAAAAATTGACTAAATTCTTACCTGTTGATGAAAACATTACACTTGTGTCCCAGGATCTTGTTGACTTTGTCCTTCATTTTTTCTTTCTCAGCCACTTCCAGTTCAGCAATCTTGGCCATAGAGTCTACCTTGATTGTGGAGCCGAATATTTTGATTTTGTCTGTGTCCATAGGCGTGTTGGCAATGAGAATGTTGGCGTTTTCAATGCGTTTTGGCTGATGTACTCCAACCTGCAAATTTTAATACAATATTGAATTGGGTGTCACCATCAAATTTATTATAATTTTAGCGCCAGTTAGAACTAAGTATCAACAAAAGGTTTATTATAATTTTATAATAAATTAATTTGCTATGACAATGATTTGAAATATTAGTTCGGACAGAGTTTGTTTGAAAGAAGCAACATCCTATGGGTCGCTATGTTAATTAATATATTGCTGGACAAAGTTCGTCACCGTTAGTTTCGCAAAAGTTTTATAAAAGTCGTTTCGACCTTTTGCCGTCCACCCACTTCCCACGATCTTTAGTTAAACAAGTGGGTGTCATCCTGCGCATTTTCGTCCGGTTTATAATCACGCATTGGTTGTCGGTTCTATAAGTGAATAGGCACCATCATCAGCCTGAAGAAGTCCACTGCTAGACATAGGCATACCCTATACATTTCCAGGAAGAACGATTCTAAGCTCTTTCCATATACCGACTTGCCACGATCTTAATAATGTCGTCGGTAACGGTTGGATGGGCGTTCGTGTTCCGGTTCGTGGTCGAATTTGATAACCTTTACTCCACAAGGGTTGTCGATTCTGCGAGCGTATGACCTGCCCATTATTGCCACTTCAACTTACTAATTCAATGAGTTATGTCAGTTATTCTACGGATTTCCTCATTTCTGATTCTATCACATAGTGAAATTCCAGCATAGCTCTCTCCAAAGATCATTATGCAACAAAATTTGCGAATAGACATAGGAACTATCAATTTACCTTCTTGTTCAGCAGGAACCCTTCATCAAGGAATGATTCTTCTAAGAGACCACCTGATATCTTAATGATTTGGATGGCTTTTAGGTTTCCAGAACCTTTCAGACGAAGCACGGCATCCACAGCTAACTTTGTAAAATGCCTGTAACATAGAGAGGTGTAAGTTTAATTGAAAATATTTGAAATAGGTTTAATACCCCATTTTTGATGATGATGATTATGTAAGGTTTATTTAATGAATAGAAATAAAGGCACAATTTAATAAATAGCAATCTACAATTCTATAACTCTAGAATTTTTTTATTTTTTTTATTTTTGTAATTTTAGAATTGTAGATTGATTTATTTATTGAATTGTGCCTTTATTTCTATTATATTCATGTACCTATAATAATTATCTATATTTATAAAAGAAAGTCGTGTTAGTTACACTATTTATAACTCAAGAACGGCGGAACCGATTTGGCAGAAAATTAGTGGGGAGGTAGCTTAGAACCGGGAGAAGGACATAGGATACTTTTTATCCCGAAAAAGCAACGGGAACGGGGTGTTACGGGAACGGGCGAGCGAAGCCGCGGGAGGCCACTAGTTCTTAATAAATATTGTAGACAAACCCACACAACTATAGTATAATACATAAATGCATTTTTTTTATCAATACATATAGCAAACAAACCTTAACACCTTGTTCTTAAAGGAGATACTAAGGCCCATATCTAGAAACAGTGCTTAAGTCTGAGCATCGATTTTTGTCATTTTTCAATGGAGAACTGTCAAAAAATATATGCTTGAGGCTCGACTCAGACTCAAGCACTGTTTCTGAATACGGGCCTTAGATAAAAAACTCATGCATCAAGTGAATAAAGTACTTACTCCTTGTGATTCGAAAGGATTTTTGAGCTAAGCGTGGTTCTAGCAATGTTCTCAAGGTCAGCCCGGAGTGCGGCCTCATTGAAGTTCTTCTGGTGGTCGAAGCTTGATTCAGCCAATGCATTCCTGGCGGCTTCGGTAGCGATGCGCCATCCAGCAATGATGGTTTGTGGGTGAAGCTTCTGCTCCACAAGCTTTTCTGCCTCTCTCAGTAATTCAGCCGCTGAGAAGATAATTAAACTGCTTTGAATATTCCTTTAATTCATTTAGTGTGCTGCACCACATTACGTCTATCAAATGTTGTGTTCGTGTGAGCATGGTGTCTCTCTCTTGTGTGGAAAATTAATGAGGCTTGCTTCTATTGTTTCTATGTAACATATTTTTGCTGTCTTATTGTTTCTCCATACAATAGAGAGAGACAAATAGGCGAAACAAAAACAACATGTAGTAGACAAAATGTTGTAAATGAAGTGGGACTTGCCCTGCTGTACACAACCATACTTCAAGCAAAAATAAATCATTTAATTTCCACATTCATACCTAGCACTCTTTTGATCACATGGCATTCTTCTCTCCTCATAACATGTCCATACCACACTAGCCAATCAATTCTCTGGCGGCCACTGGCGCTACTTATAAACTTCCTCTGATGTCTCTGATACCTACTTGTTTTACATATTATCAAAGTATACTATGATTTTGGAACAAATAATAAGATATTCATGATGACCACGACCACTCTGACAAGAGTGAAGCGACTGAGAAGAGACTATGATTTATAATTATAATAAATATAGCAATTTTTAATGACAAACTAATCCAACATTACCTTACCTAATACAGTAACAGATGTTGTTCCATCCCCAACCTCTTCATCTTGTACCTTGGACATATCCACAAGAATCTTTGCAGCCGGGTTGTCAACACCAATCGATTTCAAAATTGTAGCACCATCATTTGTGACTTCAACCTGTCAAACATATTTTATTATTATATAATATTAGAATTAATTTAAATAAGATGAGCTAAGAATGATTAGAATCTAAATAACATTTTCTGATATTACTAATACTTATAAAATTATTAGCTGTGTTCAATATTTTTTTGCGTTAAATGTTTTGTAGTCTAAATGATAATGATATTAGAATTTTTAGAAAAGCAAAAGTGGTAATTCCACTAGCAATAAGTTGAATGGAACATGAGGAGTGAAGGAATTTGTGTAAAATTGGTGTGTATAGGGTTAGCTTGATTGGGTTATGTATTTTGTAACCAAAGGAAAAACATTTGCATAACAAGGTATGCCCATACCTGGCCAGCATTTCGCCCGCAAGAAACCAGCATCTTATCCATGCCTTTCGGCCCAAGAGTACTTTTTACAAGGTCTCCAATGGCAATAGCTCCGATGAAGCTGGACATACGAGCCACTTCGGCTTTCTCTTCTTCTGCTTCATTTTTCAGAATTCTAATAGGATTTAGCGAAACCTGAAAAGTATGCGAGTCTGCATCAAATTCATCGCCCACAGAAACCACACACGTGCATAATCAACTGACCAAACACCGGTTGCTGAACCATTGAAAATGTCAGAAACCTCTCAAGTTACGTTAAAGTTTCTTGGTGCATGGCATAGCAGAACCCAAAAATTATAAAATTATTCTTACCATTTTTATAAATTTCACGTGATTTACGTTAAATTAATTATTTAGTGTGAAACAGAACAATCGAATAACGAGCAAGGCAAAGCGATCCAGGCAAAGACAAGTTAGACAAGTGACAGACAAGAAATAAATAAAAAAAACTTTCATTGAATGAATGAATGAAAGTATAGATTAATAGACAAACAGAGAGATAGAACAAAACGTAGACAGAAAATACAACAGACTGCGGGATAAATTAACTTTACTCTGGGATAAGTTTTGCTTCATTAATTCAACAAAGGACGCCTAGATCCTTAGACAATTTTAGGTTAAATTGTCCAAGCCTAGATCATATTAGCCCCTACCAGGGAATAGGGATATTATGGAAGCCGCCATAAGACGTTGCCGCTCTTACTTAGCTGTGTATTACACCAGTGATCTTATCTTTGTCTATCCAACGGGACGTATACTCGGATTTTTAATTAGACGATACCAACTGACAGAAGCTAATGTCACTTTGTAAAATAATGTTGCCATATTTAAAGTAATATTGACTGGCCTCTAGCTCAGTTGGTAGTAGCTCTGCCTTCTGCGCCGGAGGTCGTGGGTTCGATCCCCACCGAGAACAAATATTTGTGTGGTGAACATAAATGTTTGTTCTCTGTCTGGGTGCTATATTGTATTCTAAGTATGTATTTACAAAAAAAAAATGTATTTAATTATTATATCAGCTATCTGGTTCCCATATTACAAGCTCTGCTTAGTTTGGGGCTGGGTAGTGTTGTGTGAATTGTCCAGAATATTTATTATTATTATAATTATTATAGTGATGCGCTCAGTTCTCGTTCAATCAGATGAATGAACAATGAGTGTGAATATTTAATAATTTCAAACTATAAAAGAATATTGAAATTTATATAAAAATTGTATAAAAGTGCTCTGACATAAGTTACTAGTAGTATGTACGACGCATGCGCAGCTATCCCCTCCCCGTATCGCTCGGCGCTAAAGATAAGTGCCGTTATTTAGAGCAATCAGCCATCCATCCATCTGTCAACAATCATTATTTGACTTGGAGGAATTAGAAATGGAGATGTCAAGGCAGGGCTTTCCCCTCTGCCGATCATCTACCGATCTCGATCATATCCGTTTTATAAAAGTGTTTTACTCGCAACCGCAGCCATTGTGTGTCGTTTCATGTCGCGAAGTGGAGCTCCGTGAAAATGGTGAATTGCATGGTAGTTTCTTGTAAAAGACGATCAGAGACATCAAACTTCCGGGAACATGGTATTTCCTACCACAAGTGAGTATTATTTTGTCAATTGTGTTTGTAATTTTGTAGAATTTTAGTTCAAAAGAAATACCGGTTGCGACAGATTAGCGACAGTATTACGACACCATTGTCAAAGAATAAACCTTGGTAGAAGGCATAGTGTTGGGAAAAGTTGAATGAAATTGATGAATGAATGAATGATAAAATGAACGTTAAATTATTATCACGTAATGTGTTATCTAATTACGTATTTGGTGCTTTTTAACCCCCGACGTAAAAACGACGGGATGTTATGAGTTTGCGGTGTCTGTGTGTGTGTGTGTGTGTCTGTCTGTCCCGTCGTAGTTCCCGAACGAATCAACCGATTTTAATTTAGTTTTTTGTTTGTTTGAAGTGTGAATAGTCGGGAGTGTTCTTAGCTGTTTTTGATGAAAAACGGTCCAAGATAGCTGCCACCACGAAATATCGGATTACATTTATTCACAAATCCCACAATAGGATACCCACCTAGGTACCAGTCATCAAACCCTCTACTCATCAATGTATAAAATAGGACATGACATCATACTCAAAAATAAAGTCGTGGGCGTAGTGAAAACATTTTTTTGTCTATTTTATATTTATTTTACGTCCTGTGCAGGTTTCCAAAAAAACCCTGTTGCTTGAAGAGTGGACAAAATTTTTTGGCCAAAAAACAACTTGGCATGCAACAAGAACGAGTGTGATTTGCTCGGAACATTTTGCAGAAAGTTCTCAAACTCGGGCAAACAAACATCTGCGTTCACCACACAAATATTTGTTCTCGGTGGGATTCGAACCACCGCCTCCGGCGCAGAAGGCAGAACTACAAACTTCGCTGTGATGTAATGTGATTTCACTTTATATATTTTTTTCAATTATTCAGTAAAAGACTTAACTTATGCTATAACATGTTAAGAACTATTGATTCAAACTTATAACCATTAATAAAACATAACAACTAAATTCAGTTCTTTTATTTTCTGACTGTTACAAAATGTGAAACCTGTTGTGCATAACTTATTTAAATTACCTGTACCTAAAAACCCATTTCATTCATTATTTTATTCATCGTTCAATTTACCGGTCTTACTGAATGCCCATCACTAGAGATTATCTTAGTGTGAGTCTTGACACTGCGTAACTACGTTATATTTTTTATCTGTGTGCAAATTTTAAGATCGTGTGCGGGATTGTCAATGCGTGTGTTTACATGAATAGGATTTTGCTATGCGCGTGTGCCATGCGTGTTTACCTCGTCCCCCGTCAATTTTGGCAGAAAATATTGTTCGTAGATTTAAAAGATGACGCCTCCATTTCTAATTCCTCCAAGTTATTTGATGACATCACTGTCAGATTAGTCATCATTTATCAATTAAGTCAATGTCACATGAAAAGAAAAATCATAGTTGCCAGAATGTTACTTTTGTAACATTTTACGTTACTTTTGACCCTCTCATGTTACCTCCATGTTACACGCCTCTATAAAAAAATCCAGCAAACAACAAGAACATCATGAAACGGAAGGCATCCAAAAATGTTTTTGTTTTTACGTACTTATTAAAGTGTCCTAATAAAGGAGTGTATCGTTTGCCACATAATTTAGGGTAATATTACTTTTTTTGGTGAAAATGTTACTTTTTGAGCTATAAGTTATATTTGACTATCCGCCACTGGCAACACTGAGAAAAATGAAATCGCCATTTTCTGATAGAAAAAAGACGTGATCAATTCGAGTTTGTTTTCTGATTAATAACTACTTATTTTGGGCTATTTTGATTGTGTTTTGAGGACGTTGACTAACTTGTGGACGTGCAATCTAAAAGAAAATGGAAGACCAAGGAAGTTCTGCCCCAAGAGTAAGCGATAAACGCTTAGCTCAAACTCAAGCTAAAGTCGATGAAGTGGTTGGTATTATGCGCGTAAATGTCGAGAAAGTTTTGGAACGAGACCAGAAGCTATCAGAACTGGATAATCGCGCAGATGCTCTGCAGCATGGGGCCGCTCAGTTTGAGCAGCAAGCCGGAAAACTTAAGCGCAAGTACTGGTGGCAAAATTTGAAAATGATGTTGATAATTGGTGCTATTGGAGCAGTTTTCCTAATCATTATCATAGTGTGGGCTACATCCGGCAATTCGTCCACTTCAGCTGCTGCTGTCACCACACCTAGTTCAAGTCCATAGTCACATTAGTCACTATTTGAGTGCTTTATTAATGATGAAAACTACCTATTTACCTACAATTTTCTAGAGATGTTTACTAAAGTGACTGAAAAATTTAATGAAGCCTATATTTTATAACTTCAGATTACTGAAACGCACATAGTGGAATCTATAAGACAAACTAAAAAAATAGTTTTTTATATTGTGTACAACTTTATTAGTATTAATTAGAGCATATTGTATTTGATGTTATTGTTACACTGATCTTTAGTATGTATTTTTCTAAAATTTCTATCTGTGTACGCATTTAAAAGAGACCAGTTACACTTTGTCAAAGTATACAAAATGATAACAATATTAAGATGAAAGTTTTCATCGTACTTATTGTATTATTGCTAAGGTACTACTAATTAAATTACCATAATATATTATTGATGTGGCAAAAACCTAAAGTAACTTGATTACCTACCTTATTATTATTATGTGGTTTTGATGTTAGCACTGTTATATTATATCCATTTGTATATCTACTATGCCTATAACTTTAAATATCTGTTAAAATTTTATCTAATGTTAAAATTCTCAAAGAAGTATTAAACATTATGAATGTCTGTAAGTTTTTGTGACATTTTTCACAGTCTATTCAAGAATATTGAGTATTAATAAAATGTGCCATTTAAACTCTCCGATTTAAACAAGTCTTACATATTGAAATTATTCATATTTGAAAGCTAAAGCACAATATTAATTTTACATTCATCATTCTTGTATTGGACTGTTTTTATCTACCGATAATAATTTAGCTTGGATAAAATTGTTTCCACAAGGAAAATCCACTATCCTTGTTTAAGTTGCTTCTTTTAACATTTAGCTTTAGCGTTTTATGCATTTGAAACGGGACCAAGGCTTTTCTGCACAATGTATAGCATTTCTGGTAAAACTCATGATCATTTTGATGATTTTATGTCTAAGCACTTATCTGTTCTTTAAGTTAAAAATATATGTATTCTTCAATAGATGACTGTGTGATTTATGATAAGAGTCATCTTATCAGTAGGTACCTGACTGATAACACACACTTTGTGTAGAAATGATTACCAACAAAAGAATATGGTTCATGCTAGGGCAATAAATTTTACTATCAAAACAACCACCATACCCTACTACTGTTTTTCCTGATTACTACAATCTGGGCTTCTTCAGGTGTCTTTTTAACCATCCTGCTCCATAGTCGGTTACATCAACACTCTCCCTCAAGTGAGATTGTGGCCAAAAGAAGGTTTAGAACTCTAGATCATGAAATAAAAAACCTAAAATTCAAAAGCTTATACCCTCCCTGGCCAATGCCACCCCTATGACAATGTCGAATAAATGAATGAAAATAAAAAAACTAATAAGTAGTAGGTACATGCTGCTTTTTGTCACAAGAAATACAGGATTTGGACATGGACATGTACGAAGAGCGTTCGTTTCTGAAGATAGTGATGTACTAGTAGTTTCTGAGAAGCATGGAAAGAAAACAATATTTTCCATTTTAATCAATACTAGCAGTTGGTGACCGAGCTTCTCTCGGTATTTTTTTTTGGTAAACTGTTGTGAGTTATATTTAAATACGAATTACTTACATACCTACTGATGAAATATTCATAAATATTTTTCCTTCTTACCGACATATTATTAAACTACAGTAACTACACTACTCGTCAATAGATTGCGTTCTCTGTCCCTGAATCATGACTTAAGCAACAGATGGCGCTAGGAGTTATGATTTTATGATAAAGTTGATTATTTACTACACCAATAACGTGACATTTTCTAAGAATGAATCCTAGCTAGATCGTTTTATCGTCCCCGAAAACCCCTGTATACAAAATTTCATGAAAATCGTTGGCTCAGTTTCCGAGATCCTAAATATATATATACAGGGTGGCCCAAAAGTCGTGGATCAAACGCAACTAGGGGTTAGATGGGGCCATCAGCGGCAAAAAGTTGTTCTACGGGTGGTCTTTAAGGTCAACCCCTGCAGAGTTATAATTTATTTTGTGTTTTATGATAAAATTGGCTTTTTTTAACTAATTCTTATTAAAATTAGAAAAAATCCTCATCCTGTATTTTTTTTATTATTTTCACCAGATTGGTACTGATGAGTCCTTGCGTTAGACATGCTATTTATGGTTGTTTATTAGGTGTGTTGAAGATAATATTAAGTTTTACGATTTTCTTCTTTCTCAAATCATAACTTTTTATTTACTTCGGACCCCACTGTGAAAAAAAAATACTCTACAGAAAAGTGACCCTGTATTACAAGTTTTGGCGCATTTAATAGGGATTCTGAAAAGGTATTACACATGGCCATGAGTGGCTCTAATATTTTTCTAGGACAAAAAAACAAAACAACGATTGTGAATTAATTGTTTTATTAAGCAAAACATTTTACAATAAATGCTCAAAATTCCTGCCTCTGACCATAATACATAATCTGCAACGTCTAATAAAATTCCTACGGAATGCACCTCTGTTGTTAGTAACTTGTACCTTAGCAAGTTCGAGCTTTTGTCGTAGTTCTTGTTCGCTATTGTTCTCTCCTTGGTAAACGATTTCTTTAAAATAGCCCCATAGATAAATCTATTGGATTTAAATCGGGCGATCGGGGTGGCCATGCAATATGTCCGCCTCGACCAATCCACCGGTTGGGGAAGCGCTCGTTCAAATGATCTCTAACTGCTCGAGCGTAGTGAGGTGGGGCGCCATCATGTTGCAGCCACATTTCTGCTATTCTTTCTTCTGGAACTTCAGCTTCGTTAAGAATATGGTTTAAATTATTTTGCAAAAAAATTAAATACTGAGCACCATTCAGCCTTGCTGGCATTTCATGCAGCACCAACTGCTCGCCAATTATACCAGCCCACATGTTAATACACACATGTTCTTATGATATGGGGGTTCACTCTGGAGTAATAATGTAGTTTTTTTTTTAAATAACAGATAGCTAAGCTGTCGCGAATGCGAAGCTATTGGCTCTGTGGAAGGGGTCGAATGTTAGACAAAAGCTTTAGCCCTGTGACGTCGCGCTACACCGCTTGGGGAAGAGCGGGGGGTGGCGCGAGCGCTGAACGGCTGTGGGCCGTCCGGTCTGGCATTGGCCATCGGGACGAGAAGGAATAAGCACTGGTGAGTGAACTTGATTTTATAACTGTGCATGAGTACCAGATTTCACTGCATCTTGTGTTAAATAGTATGCCGATGTGTTTGTTACTGTTTGCGAGCAGTAGCAGACTAAAGATCAGATAATCTAGCACTGATCTAAATCAGATGATCCATGCATCTGATGAGGTAGCGAGGCTCGGGTTGGCTATAGGGGAGGTTGGAGGCCACAAGGGGGAAAGCCCCCCGATATCAAAGACGCTGGGAAGACCCAGCACTTACGGCGAAACGTGGGGACATAACTAGGCACTGTCACATCAGCTAGTGTACATGTGCAGATTCCTGGGGACGGGAAGCCCTGGGGGTTCCATGTAAAGACTGTCGAGTCACTAGTTCATGTAAAAGCACCTGGGGATAAGAAGCCCCAGTGTTTCATGTAACGATGTGGACAGGTGTAACTACTTTGTCACACCAGTCGTAAGTTGAAACTATTAAAGAAAGAGAAAGCGCAAACATCGGCTAAAATATTCGTCGTACCTCTAAGTTTTCAAGGTACTTAGCGACATGGTGGAGATGCTGGGATCTGGTACTCATGAACATGCCTAATAATAATTGAACAATAACAATTTATTGTACCAGTGCATACTAATTATTTTGTTTATATTTTTGTGTGAATCCATAGAACAAAGTTAAAAGCGAAGCATAGATAAAACTATACAGTATTTGTTAAAATGTGTAAAAATAATAATACAGTTGTACGTAAATTTAAAAGAGTTAATACAACATCTCTTTGACTACTACAGTCACGTTGTACCCGTTCGAAAATGGTGATCTATTTTATTTTATGAATATTTAAACGTCCCAGACTTGTTAGACATCTTTAATTTCATTGGGATACAGAATCCATAAATTTACAGTAAAGGTAGTCAGAGGCAAGTCCAAGTATTACAATAAATAGTAGACGCTGAAGGCAACTTTACTAACAAAATAGCCGAACAGTCGTACCATTCATACCTCCTTGTTCATACCATGCCTCAAAGCAGTCGCAGGGTCCGGATTCATTAATTAAATCTTGTAAACAAAAAGAACAATGAGTAACATAAACAGTTCGTAACATAAACAGTTCTTATCGTCGCCGGACCGGGCCATTACTGGGGCCCTCAAAGGGTTTTTAAATATACAAGTATGGTATGAGGACAATAATAGTACACTTGTTACTTATAAAAATATAGTCAGGTTTATTGTTCTATTCTTAGTTTTTTACTGTACAAGGTGTACAAAGTGTAGTATAATCTTATCAAGGGTTACTTTTGTTATAGATTTTTCAAACAGGCTCTTGGGTCATAAGGGTAGTAGGTACTGTATTGAGAATGGAAGAAGTCCTCCGAACTCGTTTAAAATTAATGTATGAATCCATTCAGTTATACTTAACTTCCGCTCAGTGTGAACTCAATAAATTAACAGATAGTGATGCCGACTTAAAGGCATTAGAACTGATCGGGTCCAAATTAAAGGGTGCAAATCAAAGGTTTGTTTCTGAAATACATAACTACTGCGCATCGGTTAAAGAACCCAATGTAGAGGAAATTAAACAATATACAGTTTCACAAATTCAGGCCGAAGAATTGATTTCCGAAATAGATGTTGGTATCAAACGCAATGAAAGGAAACGTTCAACGGTTACTGCCAGTCGCGAAAACATGAACATTACCAGTAAGTTACCAAGAATGGAGTTGCCCAAGTTTGACGGTGACGTCCTCAAATGGTATCAGTTTTGGGATCGGTTCTCATCAAATGTTGACAGTCGAAATATAAACGAAGTCGATAAGTTGTTATACCTACAATCTGTTCTCGAGGGTGACGCAAAACAGGCTATCGAAGGACTAGACACGACCAATACGAATTACAGCATCGCTGTAAAAACTTTGAAAGATAGATACGGTAAACCCAGTGCGATAATTGACGCTCATTATGTGGCTCTTTATAGAGTAAGGGCGGCCTCGTCAAACCAGGTGAAGGACTGCAGGCAAGTTCTCAATGAAATCGAGAGACATCTTAGAGTGCTTAGCTCATTAGGTGAAGACGTAAATCACAACCACCTCAGAGTAATGATTATGGAGAAGTTCCCAGAAGATCTAATTTATGAAGTGAGAATGAAAATGACGGATGAGGAAGAAAAAATAGATGACATTAGAAAATATTTAGAGTATATAATATCGGCTAGAGAGACATCAAAGAGACTAAAAAAGAGTTCTGCCGATGAAAAAACCAAAGATGCAACAAGCAGCGACGGCACTTCCAATAGTGAAAACTTCACTTTAGGTTCCATGCATGTTAGGTCGGAAGAAAAAAGGCAAAATAATACACGTAGATTCACAACTTTTAGAAGAGATAGACCAAAGTATGATAACAAACCAACAACAACCAACCAACCAAACAACAACAACAATAAGCCACAATCAAATCCGCGTAAAAGACCACAGGACACATCAGACCGAACCGATGAGCCAATTAACAAGAAAAGTAGGTGCATATTCTGTAAGCAAAGACATTTTAATGACGAATGTACTTCTTACAAAACTATACAAGATCGGAAGTCACAATTAGGAAACAAGTGTTTCAAGTGCTTTCGTGAAGGGCATGGGGTACGCCAATGCCGCATGAATCAAATGAAGTGCCATCATTGTAAAGAACACACACACAATCGAGCATTATGTCCCACAAAATTTTCACAAACAGTAAAGTCAAACCAAACAGAAAGCTTTCATGTTAGATCTGAAGTAAGTACCACGTTGTTACAAACTTGCATTGTGGATGTAAGTGGCTCAGAGTCAACATTGAAACCAATACAATGTCGCATGTTATTAGATTGCGGTAGTCAACGCTCGTACATAACAGCTGCTACTGCAAGAACTTTAAAGCTCTCGATGACTGAAAAATCAAACTTATCAATATTCACGTTTGGAGCTAAATTGCCACATCAAATTGAAAGTCCCATAGTAAATTTCAAAATCATGACTCGAACTGGGGTTACACGTGTTATTCACGCAAACGTAGTACCACACATAACACAAGGTATCCGAACACCAGTCTTTAGAAACCCAGCGCAGGTTTGGACTGATACTAGATTGAAAAACCTTAAAATGGCAGACGACGGCTCATGTGGTGACAAGATAGATATCTTGTTAGGAAATGATTATTATCACTCGTTTATGTCACATGAAAAAATTGCAGTCACTCAGGATCTTTTCCTAGTAAATTCTGATTTTGGTTGGGTTTGGTCAGGCCAAGTATTAGAGAGCGTTGAGAGTTCAGATCAGCTCACAGTATTAACGTACTTTCAATCTGATGGGGGGTTCAATAATAAGCTGAACGAACCAGATCTTCCTCTCAAGCTAGATGATGTCAAAAAACTGTGGGACCTTGAATCAATAGGAATCACGGATTCACCCAAGACCACCCGTGATGAGGAAGCGGTCAAACAATTCAACGAGACCATTCAGTACGAAAACCAGCGTTATCATGTTAAATGGCCGTGGACTGAATCACAGCCGTTGCTTCCCAACAATTTAGGTTTAGCGTGGGGTCGCCTTAATAGTTTAGCTAAGCGATTAAATCAGTCTGAACTGGAAGCCTATGATCAGGTGATTCAAGATCAATTACAAAACGGAATCATAGAAATTGTACCGGACCCTACTAAACCACAAAAGCACACGATTCATTACCTTCCCCATCACTGCGTGCACAGTCGTGATACGAACAAAAAACTACGCATTGTCTATGACGCATCCGCTAAAACAGGGGATAATCAAAGCTTAAATGAATGCTTATACCGAGGGCCATTGTTGTTGGAGGATTTGACTGGGTTGTTGATTAAGTTCAGAGAACATGCAATAGGCATAGTCGCAGACGTTGAGAAAGCTTTTCTCCAGTTAGGCCTTCAAGATCTAGACCGAGATGTCACACGATTCCTTTGGCTGAAAGACATTAAGAGTGAAGCTCGATCCGATAACGTCTTACATCTACGGTTTTGCCGCGTCCCTTTCGGTGTAATTTCAAGTCCGTTTTTGTTAAACGCTGCGATTAGGTTTCACTTAACGAGATCAGAAAGTATCCTCATGAAAAACCTAGCTGAAGATATCTACGTAGATAATATTGTCACAGGCGCACAATCGATCTCAGATGCACTTAAATTATATAAGACATCTAAAGAATCATTTAATAGCTTGTCCATGAATTTACGCGAATGGAATTCAAATTCAAACGTACTGATTTCTCACATACCAGAAAAATTTCAAGCGAAAGATCAAAAGCATGTTAAGGTCCTAGGTTTAGTATGGGACACACAAAATGACCATCTTTACCTGAAGTCAAATTTCAATAGCAACGATTTAGAAGTAGTTCAATCAAAACGTGACGTTTTGAAGATGATAGCTTCAGTGTACGATCCATGTGGTTTTGCAGTACCAGTGGTACTCCCGGCTAAGCTATTTTTTCAGAAATTATGGAAAGAAAAAGTAAAATGGGATGTAAAATTAGATGAAAATCTGCTTGTTGAATGGCAAAACATAGCATCAAAGTTTGCTTACCTAAAGGAAATAAAGATCAATCGTTATTACGCGCAAAGTCTAAACAGAGTCGAAACAAGTAATCCAATCGATTATGAACTGCATTGCTTCACAGACGCTTCTATGGATGCCTATGCAGCGGTCATATATTTGCGCAGCTCTCTAGACGCGAATATTAAAGTCAGCTTTGTTATTGGCAAGTCTAGATTAGTGCCATTAAAGGATCAGATTAACCTGCAGATACCAAGATTAGAATTGCTAGGAGTATTCATTGGATGTAGGCTTATTAACTACGTCATGAAGTTTATGCGCCTCAAAATTAAAGCACAGTTTTTGTGGACTGATAGTCAAATAGTTTTGAATTGGTACAATTCTGACAAACTACTACCACCGTTTGTTTCGCGTAGAATAAATGAAATAAGGCAAAACAAAAACCTTCAAGTAAGGTATGTACCAACGAAACTGAATCCAGCAGATATAGGTACAAGGGCAGATAAAGTAGATTGCTACAACAAATGGTTCAAGGGACCTGATTTTTTGACGGAAAATTCAGATAAGTGGCCTACGTATCCTATTAGTGTGGATAATATTCAGACTCAAATTTCTTTGGCCGGGCAGGGTCTTGCGAATTTGACATCTGTTGATCATAGAAACGAAATTGAATCAGACACAATGGAGCCAGTCTTATTGGATAATGCCCGTCAGACTAACATGGATGAGACAAAGATAATATTAGACATTCAGACCGAGTATTTTCCCAAAGAAGTTGAAGGTATCACTACTGACTTGTCAAGGTCACTTCGATTGTTTAAGGATACAGATGGAGTGCTTAGGTGCAAAGGGAGATTTAAATATACAGATCTAACAGAAAGTCAGAAGGAACCAATCTTACTTCCTAAGAATTCTGAATTTACCAACAAGGTTATTACTGAATTGCACCAGAAAAACTATCATGTAGGAGTATCGCATACTCTAGCTTTATTAAGACAAAAGTTTTGGGTACCACACGGAAGATCCACAGTTCAAAGAGTTATTAGAAAATGCCTTAAATGTGTAAAGTACGGTGGTGGCCCATTCAAACTACCAGCAATGCCTGATTTACCCGAAGAGAGAGTAAAGCTCAGTCTACCCTTCGCTTTTACGGGCTTAGATTATTTCGGGCCTCTTCTTGTTAATGATTCGCAAGAAAAACGTTGGGTATGCCTATTTACGTGTCTAACAGTAAGAGCTATACATATGGAAGTGGTTACAGACTTGTCCGCGGAAGAGTGTACACTTGCCATTAGAAGATTCGTTGCAGTGAGAGGTCTCCCACAACTGTTTGTGTCGGATAACGCTACACAATTCAAGCTTACTGCAGATGTAATAACTTCAGACTATTGTATAGAGAACAAATTGCGTTGGAAGTTTATTCCTGAGTTAGCACCTTGGTTTGGAGGGTTCTACGAACGCCTGATAGGTTTAGTCAAACACAGTATGAAAAGAACGCTAGACAAACACCTCATAAATCACAATCAATTGTGTACGGCAATCAAGGAACTTGAAGCTATTGTTAATAGCAGACCTCTGACCACGGTAGGTGCAGAGCTAGAACATGTTTTGACTCCTCAAGACTTCCTACGAGTAGGCGGTCCAGTGACAACTAGTATATCAGATCGCGACTTCTTAGAACCAGCTACAATAACCAAATCTAATCTTGTTGATGGTTGGAAACGTGGTCAAATCATTATCATGGAATTTTCTAAAATGTTCACAAATCAATATTTGACCAGTCTTCGAGAAAGAAATGACAAGCACCGGCAGCCAAGAGTAGTAGTTAATAGAACACCAAAGCTATCAGAGACCGTTCAGATAAGATCAGACAGTAGTAGAGCACACTGGAGAGTTGGAAAGATAGTAGAGTTGAAAAAGGGTTCGGATGGACAGGTTAGAGTAGCCAGAATAAAAGTACCTTCAGGCGAAACATTCAATCGCTCAATAGGGCATCTCTTTCCACTAGAAATTGAAGAACATAGTACAGTACCTTTACCAAATCAGAACGACCCCATGATAAGAGCTAGTCCCGATTCTGAAGAGTCTACGGTTGAGCAACCAGAGACACCAGACCAAATAGATCACGCACCCAGTAATGATCGCGGAGCTTCGACGGGTATTGAAGTCGAGGAATCCATAAGCGATCAACCAAAAGTCTCAGTAGAACAAAAACCAGTTGCTAAAGCGAGACCAATAAGGGTTTCAGCGGCTAAAGCTAGAGAAAAGGTCAAAGAGTGGACCTCCCAGTTGATGATCACATTATTTGAATAATATAATCAGATGATCACGAAGTAGTAATAATTCGAGATAAATTAGTTTGTAATTTATAAAGTAAGAAAGTAGTTCTATAAAAGACGGATATAATTCAAGTAAGAATTGTATTTGCTATCTCTCTCTGGGGGGAGTGTCGCGAATGCGAAGCTATTGGCTCTGTGGAAGGGGTCGAATGTTAGACAAAAGCTTTAGCCCTGTGACGTCGCGCTACACCGCTTGGGGAAGAGCGGGGGGTGGCGCGAGCGCTGAACGGCTGTGGGCCGTCCGGTCTGGCATTGGCCATCGGGACGAGAAGGAATAAGCACTGGTGAGTGAACTTGATTTTATAACTGTGCATGAGTACCAGATTTCACTGCATCTTGTGTTAAATAGTATGCCGATGTGTTTGTTACTGTTTGCGAGCAGTAGCAGACTAAAGATCAGATAATCTAGCACTGATCTAAATCAGATGATCCATGCATCTGATGAGGTAGCGAGGCTCGGGTTGGCTATAGGGGAGGTTGGAGGCCACAAGGGGGAAAGCCCCCCGATATCAAAGACGCTGGGAAGACCCAGCACTTACGGCGAAACGTGGGGACATAACTAGGCACTGTCACATCAGCTAGTGTACATGTGCAGATTCCTGGGGACGGGAAGCCCTGGGGGTTCCATGTAAAGACTGTCGAGTCACTAGTTCATGTAAAAGCACCTGGGGATAAGAAGCCCCAGTGTTTCATGTAACGATGTGGACAGGTGTAACTACTTTGTCACACCAGTCGTAAGTTGAAACTATTAAAGAAAGAGAAAGCGCAAACATCGGCTAAAATATTCGTCGTACCTCTAAGTTTTCAAGGTACTTAGCGACATAAGCATTTGGCTGCCATCACACCTGATAGAAAGTGAAGATGCAGCCTAAGATGGAGCATCAGTCTGGATGGTGGATGGAGTTCCAGTTTATTTCTAAATAAGCCTAACCGCGTTTTATGGTTGGGTTAACTTTGGCCTTGCTACGAATAATCGTCCTTGAAAGATATCAAAGCCACGCATACCCATGTGTAATACCTTTTCAGAATCCCTATTAAATGCGCCAAAACTTGTAATACAGGGTCACTTTTCAGTAGAGTATTTTTTTTTCACAGTGGGGTCCGAAGTAAATGAAAAGTTATGATTTGTGAAAAAAGTAAATCGTTAAACTTAATATTATCTTCAACACACCCAATAAACAACCATAAATAGCATGTCTAACGCAAGGGCTCATCAATACCAATCTAGTGAAAATAATAAAAAAAATACAGGATTTAGATTTTTCGAATTTTAATAAGAATTAGTTAAAAAAAGTCAATTTTCTCATAAAAAACAAAATAAATTATAACTCTGCAGGGGTTGACCTTAAGGACCACCCGTACAACAACTTTTTGCCGCTGATGACCCCATCTGACCCCTAGTTGCGTTTAATCCACGACTTTTGGGCCACCCTGTATGTACAAGATTTTCTATTTTAAAGGTATAAGCCGAGCCGGTATGACCGAGCTTCGCTCGGGTTTAAAAAAAAAGTATTATTATTTGCCAATAGATGTCAGGAAGAGTCGTATCTTTATTGGCTTATTTTTAATTAACAACGCCTTCTAGCTTGCAGTTAGTTGCTCACAATCGCCAATAGATGGCAGGAACAGTCGTATATTGAGTTTATGTTTGATTTTTGCAAAACACCAACTTCTCGTCATTTTCTAAAAATGAATCCTATCTTGATCGATTTATCGCCCCCGAAAACCCCTGTATAGTAAATTTCGTGACAATTGTTGGTGCAGTTTCCGAGATCCTAAATATATAATATATATATATATATATATAAATACAAGATTTTCTCGTTTAAAGGTAAAAGATAAGATAAGATAATACCTATAAAATTAATAAATTTAAAAAAGGAAATTAAAAGTCTTCAATGAACATACTTTTACAAGACAAAAATAGGTGATGAAACAATAATTATAGTACCTACATTGTTACCTGAGGATGGAAAGTCACGTTTTTGAGTCCCGCCCGAGACACCTGTCAAAATACAAAAAAAAACAAGTTCTATTTTATTCAACCATTTTCCAACTTTCTAAAGCCTTTCTAACTGCAAGGAGGTTATTTAACCAAATTCCAACTTTTTATTCAGCAAGGAGGTTGGAAACCCATTACAACGCTTCTTCTTCTTATCGTGTCACTGATTCTTTCGAACCAAGTGTGGTGAAAGGATTTTAAGTGCGCCTCGAAGAGGCTCCTTTCGTGCACTTGACACATATTTACAACGCTAAGAAGTCTAAAAAGTCTAATTAGAGCGCGATGTAAAATTTAAATTAAAATAACATAAAGATAGTATTAAATAAAGAATATATTTTCTGAATGACTTTATTATTATTTAGCTTCAACTATTTCTTTAAAATAACATAGATTTGAGCAAAAAATTTACCATTTTTTAAATTATGAAAATGAAAATAATGGCTGAATAATGCTAGCCAGCCGAAGGCGCGCTAGAGAAAAAAAAAAGCGGGAAGGCGACAATTCAATCTTTATTTTCACTAATTTTTCTATCATGCATTTATTTTTACTTTCCTTGTATTCGTAATGAAAAGCACAGTGTTTACCTCGGGTGAAAGGCTCATTTAAGTCCCTCAAGCTGCGAGCGTAGCGAGGGCGGCAGCGGACTGCCGCCCTCGCTACGCTCTGGCGCCAAACCCGTCTCGGGACTCAAAAACGTGACTTTCAATCCTCAGGTAACAATGTAGGTATAGTTCATGCATTTCACGAAGACGCATCCAGTGATATTTATCTGGTTGTAATAAGAGCCAAAATGCTCTAATTGACGCGTCTTCGTGAAATGCATGAACTATACCAGCGGTACTCAAAGTGTGTTCCGCGGAACCCTAGGGTTCCGCGCTACCCCTGTAGGGGTTCCGCAAGAATTTAGAAAAAAAAACAAAATAATTAGTAACTGTAACAGTTACTAATTATTTTGTTTTTTTTCTAATTATTGTTCTTTTATTATGCTTCTATAATAAAGAATACACTTTTAATAGTTAATTGTTATACAAGAGTGCAAAGCTGCTTTTTAACCGCGTGCTCAATTTTGATGACTGAGCAAGCGCAGGATTCTAAAGTTTAACCTTTTATTGTAGAGTTCCGTCAAGTATTTTGCTTGTCAAAAGGGTTCCGTGACCAAAAAAGTTTGAGAGCCGCTGAACTATACTATATTTCTATGCAAAATCAACTTTATGATAATCATCGTTTCGGCGTAGCAGCAACGTAGCTCACGTAGAAGCTGCGTAGCGTAACTAACTGAAGAAGCGCAACATGATTTCCTTCTTACCAACCAGCGCACTTTTTGCCTAATAATTCAGGCCGCTTATAAAAAGACAGTAGGTACCTAAAGATTCAGGAACATAGTATGTACCTACCTACGTCGTACGTACCTACCTCCCTACCACTTAGCATTTATTTGTCCACTAACCTACGAGGTATTGAATGCCATGACCACGAAAGGAGAACAGCCTCATTTTAGCTACCGTGGGTGAGATCATGCGTGGGGGTATATCAAATGACATCGAAACTTGAGGCTTGAGTGTCGCGGATGTAGGTATGCCTATCGACCTACCTACATTTACATACCAAGGTATCATTCAACTTGAACGGTTCCTTCCGATTTCTGCACTAATTGCACCTGCTTGAATTGTTGCCTTTGGTTCTTATCAGGTGCGACAAACAAGACCCTTCCTTCGACATCTTCAAAACCTGAGTAGTACCTACCTCCCTACTTAGGTACTATCTAAAAGGCACTTGCCTACCGTGTTCCTGCTACACGTTTACCTACGTACCTACCTAACCTATACCCATTAGATGCAGGTGTCGTATCTAGTAGATAATAGGGGCTAAAATTTATTCAATTTGATATTTAAATGCTTTTAGAAATCTGTATTAAAATAATAATGATTATTGAAGTAAGAAAGAAGGATAGTCTATAATGTTTAAAATAAAAAGATAGTTTAGTACAATGTAGTTGCTTTAAAACGATTTGATAAATAATGTTATATTTTATTATTATTTGTTCGAAATTATTAACAATTTATTATATCAATAAATTGTTAATGGTAGTCAGAAGCTACGCAGAACGGATGACGGTATTGCCGATAGGGGGCGCTGTCGATCAACTGTGGGTCGCCCTCTCGTTCGTAGAGAGTATTATATTCCTTGGGGTCGCCTGACCGAGGCTAGGCGGGGCAGTGGATTATTCTGGGCTTGAGACTCGAAGGAGAAGGTTATCGTTTCGTTCTGTGTACTGTCGATGTCATTCGGCTCTGAGTACACCCCTTGATTGTAAAGTATTGTAAAGATAAGTACCTAGTTCGCTATATGTCTTTGTAGTTATATATTTTTACTGTAAGGTAGTTTTGTGTTGAATAACGTGACTAAAGCTATAATTTAGTTAAATAAAGTGTAAATTGTAAAGACATTGATGTAATTAAATCATTTACTTACTATTCTATATTTTCTTTTTAATATAAAGTTACCCTGATCTTATATCAGATCGTGGGATAGAACTTTTGCCCACAGAAAACTAACATTTATTCTTATTCCAGAATGTGAAGTGCCATATCGTAAACTGGAGGCATTATCGACTGACAAATGAAGTGGCAATTCCTACGTTATCCGAAGTATGATACAAAGCCGTTTATGTATCTGGAATAAAACGGAGTGGACTTCAAGTGATGTAAAAGGAAGGTAAGGCCTTGTTAGGCTCTGCATTGATTTGGCCAAATAGTGTCTAACGGTATCCTATCCAAAAAAGTTTTATTTTTGCCAAGAAATACTTTTATTTTTTTTTGTGAGAGTACCCGCATTTTTATTGCTCGTGCCATATTTTTTCCAATACAATTTTGTAAGTAGTACGGAAGCAGAATGGCCAAGCGATTTGTTCTTTACTACACTACAGACAAACGTTAAATTATTGGGGAATTCTTCTAATTGGTTTTTTTAATTTTACGGTTGGGCTGGTGTAAAGTTTGGACATCGCGATAGTTGCGATTACGTGATGGAACTGAACACGACAGACAAACGTTAAAATATTGGGGGATTCTTCTAAATGTACGGTTGGACTGGTGTGACGTTTGGACATTGTAGTAGTTGCGATTATGCGATGGAACTGAGCACGACAGTCGACAGCCAGAGCTTGATGATATTTGTATAAATGTTGGTAGACCTAGTTGGCCTGATCCTTTGTTTGGACATCGCGATGCCAACTCGCAATGGAACTTAGCATGACAGCCTAACTTATGGTACTTTATTATTTTTCCTTACATAGGTATGGTGAGTAAATTGGCTAAGGATTGTTCAATAGTTGTTATGTTAACATTATTCTTGTGCTTTCAGATTTCATATCTGGTTATTTAGTACTTTATTGGCCTATGTGATACCAGGATCTTGTACACACTAGCACCCTGACTCGTAGGTGAGCCAGTGGGTTTGGGAAATACTTGGAGATACTTCGGGGACGAAGTATTTTGCAGAATGGCCGTGTCGTATCTAGTAGATAATAGGGGCTAAAATTTATTCAATTTGATATTTAAATGCTTTTAGAAATCTGTATTAAAATAATAATGATTATTGAAGTAAGAAAGAAGGATAGTCTATAATGTTTAAAATAAAAAGATAGTTTAGTATATTTAATTTAAGGACAATGTAGTTGTTTTAAAACGATTTGATAAATAATGTTATATTTTATTATTATTTGTTCGAAATTATTAACAATTTATTATATCAATAAATTGTTAATGGTAGTCAGAAGCTACGCAGAACGGATGACGGTATTGCCGATAGGGGGCGCTGTCGATCAACTGTGGGTCGCCTGACCGAGGCTAGGCGGGGCAGTGGATTATTCTGGGCTTGAGACTCGAAGGAGAAGGTTATCGTTTCGTTCTGTGTACTGTCGATGTCATTCGGCTCTGAGTACACCCCTTGATTGTTAAAGATAAGTACCTAGTTCGCTATATGTCTTTGTAGTTATATATTTTTACTGTAAGGTAGTTTTGTGCTGAATAACGTGACTAAAGCTATAATTTAGTTAAATAAAGTGTAAATTGTAAAGACATTGATGTAATTAAATCATTTACTTACTATTCTATATTTTCTTTTTAATATAAAGTTACCCTGATCTAATACAGGCATAGGTACCTACACGTAGGAGGAACAGTTTTTCATGCATATGAGTAGGTACTTCCAGCAAGAGAAGACATACCTAGATACTTGCCAACAAACAAGATTGTGTGTGTTTTTAGATAGTCTATACCTACTGCCTTAGGAAAAAATGAAAATGTGTGTTCTAAATTAGCAATCCGCGAAACAACCCTTGCTTACCTATTTAAAAAAATTGGAAAATGACCAAAACGCGATAAAATAAATCATTTTTTGTGACTCAACCTGAGTCCTGAAGTCCTGAACCTGAACTCTAACTTTTGGAACTTTACAAATTCCCGGATCGTAAAAACTCAATGACAGACGTCACAGCTCAGTTGGTCTTGGTAGTAGCTCTACCTTCTGCGCTGAACGGCGTGTGGGTTCGATCCCCACCCAGAAAATAAATATTTGTGTGGTGAATATACCTAGCTGTTTGTTCCCCCTGTCTGGGTTCTCTATTGCATTTTACGTAATGTAGGTATTTCCAAAAAATTAACAATAAGTATTAAAACCAGCTATCTGGTTCCGCTGAGTTCTGCTTAGTTTGGAGCTAGATAGTTTTGTGTAGAATACTGAGATACAGTTTACTGAGATGTGCCAACTAGGGCGTGTAAAAACCGGGTTGTTTAAAAAAACCGGTTATCTCGGTTTTTAATTTAAAATAACCGATTAATCGGTTAATCGGTTATTTTTTCCAGTTTTTCATATGGGTGTCTTAGGATAAAATAAAACCATATTTTTTTATAAAAATGAACTTATTATTTGAATAAGCAAGCACCAATTAAATTAGCTTGTTAAATTTTAAAATATTTTAATGTACAGAACTCACTCATCATGCTAAATAAAGTTGTAAAATTCAACAACATGATAATAGTTGATAATTATTAGTCCTAATAGTTACTCAATTTTTATTAACACAAAGAAACTTGCAAAATACACAAGAAACAGCTGAGCTATCTGCAGACCGTTACAAACAATCTAGAGATAGCTCAACTGGTCCAACCAGTCCAAATCAGTGCCAGACTGAAGAATCTCCAAGACGCCAGTGGCATTGCCACGCTGAATAACTAATGCTAATGCGCTGCTCCAAATACCCACCAGCCCTTGGGTCACGCATCTCTTTATAATTTTTTCAATATTTGAAGACCCGCAAGGCCTTGGTTCTCCACGGACCCAGAGTCTCAATCCCAAGAGGAGCAAATAAGTAGGCTCTGTCAAGACCTGCATATTTAAGCTTCTTGAGATCCTCGGCTAGATCTGCCGCCGCGCCAGCCACAACGGATATCCTTGCCAAATAAGAAGGCGCAAGTGTGTCGAAACACGTAGCGCCCCACACAATGGGCCTCTCCAACTCCCAAGGAGCAAGCGTCATACCATCGTCACGCAACGGGCCATTCGTAAAGGTCCGCCTGATGATGTCGTTAAAGCTGGCATGACGAGATATCCAACCGGCGGCCTTATAACACGATAAACTGTGGCAAGTAACACACTGGCACTGATGAGGTACAGGTACAGGCACAGTGAACCCAACCGTAGGCCAGTTGCAATACAGAACGTTATGGGATCCATTAAAGTCCCAGTGTTATATGAAGGAAGCGCTTGTAACCAATGCCCTGACTCGAATTTAGAAAAAACTGGAAGACGAGCACGATTTGCGGAGCTATAAGCCTAGAACACGTAACAGACAATTCGTGTTATTTTACAAACTAATACACATACACAAAATATTACTTATGGCTCGCAGACTTGGTCTTTGAAGTCAAGGTTAGCCAGCAGGCGATGGAGCGCAGCATTCTTTGGGTAAAATTAATTGACCCCATTCGCAATACCACACTGCCCTTCAAGACTAAATCCGCTGACGTAGAGGAAAAAGCCGCAAGGCTGAAGTGGGACTGGGCCGGCCACGTCTGCCGCATGCCTTACGCACTGTGGGCCTAAATCTCCACATTGTGGAGCCCTGAAACAGCGTGGAGGCGTCGCGGTAGACTACGCAGGCGATGGTGGAACAAACTGGACGCTTTTGAGAGAGACTGGCAATTGATGACACAAGATAGTGTCGAGTGGCGGGATCGGGGGGCGGTCTTTGTCCAATAATGGGGCATTTTTGCAATTTTAATGTATTATGTTGTATTATAATTAGGTGGATTACTATAGGCATTCTAAATAAAGTTTGCAAGGTGTAGTTTTAAATAAATTGGCATATTTTACTCATAAAAAAAAAAACCGAAAATCGGTCATTTTGGATGGAAAAACCCGATTAAAAACCGACCTAAAATCAGTCGGTTAATCGGTTTTTCGATTAATCGGTTAATCGGTTTACATGCCCTAGTGCCAACCCTAGCACTTTCGAAAGGCGAAATGGTTTAGTTTTTTAGGCAAAATATAAAAAAGGTCAGGGTAACTTTGCCCAGCCACCTTGGTAGAAAACGCCATTAGTGCCAAAATTCTTGATATTGGATTTTATGTCATCTGTCTAGAGGCCATAATTGCGTCAAAAATCAAGGTGGGCAATGTTGGCTAAAAGTCCATATAACTTTGCCCGCCATCAAAAATAATAAAATAGTTTATTAAACTTTGACGATTAATAAAATCTGATAAAAGAATACATGCACACCATATTACGAATACAGATACTAAAAGAAAATACTTATGTTCCCATACAAAAAATTAAATTATTCGAAAAAAGTTGGCAAAGTTGGCATGTTTCACGGTACTAATAAGTACCTACCTACGTAGGTAGGACTCACTTCAAAATAAAAAAACCACCATTACTCCTTCATGGAGGTGTAGGTAAGTATAATGGAATACAGCTCCTACCGAAGTATAATCTAGATTTGATGAAAGCATGATGCCGACAGTAAAAATAACAATGAATAAGATTATCGTATTTAGTATCGACGAATCTTACCTTATGCAGAAGAGACAAATCCAGATGGAATGATTCATCATCAACATTACGCTTAACATCGCCACAGATGATCTAAATGTTAGTGGGAGCGCCTTCGAGGATTCCGACTACGTATTCAATGGCATGACAAAGGTTAGGTGGAATGAGCGAGAAAACATAGTGTGGGCTGAGTGACGCTGAGCGAGTAAGCAACGCCGTCCAACACGAGGCTATTTAAAACTGTGCGCAGGCCCCCTGGCGCCGAGTCGACAACTAATGATCAGTCCTGCCTTGTCTACCGTCGAGTGCGTTGCTACACTGTGACCTCGTGTTTACACAAGAACATTTCAGTGTTTGTTTAGTTTCTTCTTTTTACATAACTTGAAAATGGCTGACAGTGGTCTGAAGAGAAATATTCCGATCAAGCTTGGTGACTTTTCAGTCATCGACACTGAATTTTCAAGCATCAGGGAGCGTTTCGACGCCGAAATGAGAAAGATGGAAGAAGAAATGAGCAAATTCAGATCTGAACTCATGAACAGGGAAAGCAACAACTTCTTCAAGAGCACATCAAGGTACCTATCTAAACTTTACCACTTTGTTTTAGTAATTTGTATATACGGACGAATACCTACCTATATATTTCGCATTCCAGCAATATTATTAACCCGCTTACTTAGTTGTAAGTAATCTCGTAAACCGTACTTATATAACGTAGTTTTTGACTGCGTTATAGGACAGGCAATATTACCTATTTAAGTTTTATTCGTCATCGTCAACAACATGCCGGCATGGTTCTTCCATATTCCATGAAGGGAATCTTGAATTAATGAGTTGGAAGATTTCGCAAGAGCGTTGCCTACCTTGGCCGGTGAAGAAAGTGGTTTTATAGCATGGGCATAATGTAGTTATGTACTTACTAAGGCATTATTCAGGATCAGTCCGCGGAACGGCATCTACTGCAGACATCTCAGTTGTTCGTGGCTCCATTTTAAGCGTGCAGCGATACGTAAGCCCGACGATGATGTCATAAATAGAAATAGCCGGCTGTGTCGGTCGAAACGAGAGAATTTTGTAACTAAATGTAAACGCGTAAAAATTTCTTGCGAAGAGAGTTTTTTCGGGTCCAATAACGAGGAAGGTTAGAGAGAATGTTGCAAATTGTTTTTTTCGTCTAAGTAGGTCTAACACGACGCGTTCGTTGCTATAGACAAAATATGTAAACGGTGATTTTCGATGATTTATGGAAAGCTATGCACTGGATAATGTCCAGGGTCAAAGGAAACAAGCCCGTTTAAGTTACTAAACACAGTAGAAAACTATAAAATTCTGCAAGCCGCAGTAATAATACCCTACCAATGATCCGACCCTAACTCGATTGGATTATCCTTAATCTTCCACAGATCGAATAACGAAGGGTGGCTGAACACACAATTCAAAATTGTGCCCAAAAACTAAATTTCCTAAGGCATATAACCAGCATGCAAGTTTTGCGTAGGTAAACAGGTTTGCAAGTATTTTACCAACGAAGCGTGAGCAGGTGGATATTTTTGCTGGAGAGAATGCATTGAAGTGATATGTTTACGGCATGAATACATGACCCAGTTGGAGCGAGTGCTGTTTCAGCCAGACCCGGTGATGCAATCAACCTTCAACTCATAACTGTATGCCTAGGTAGCTAATAGGTGAGTAGGTAGGCACACATCAATTTAAACAAGAATGTTATAGGACTCGAGAACAAGCGCCCCGTGTCGTCAAGACACCCACATTTTATGCTCCCTGCTATGCATAATGCGCTCGCTGCCAGTAATAGGTATAATGTAAATAAGGGAGCTCGGTCGACGAACAAAGTAAACACAGAGATGTGATTCCAATAGTGAAGTCACAAATATTTTTAGGTTCTTGCACAACTCGTCAAGTGTGGGCTTAATTCTAACTGGTCCGCCCATATTGTCGATCTGAATACTTCGTACGTGTGGGTTTATATTATATTTCTCGTGTGTCAGAAACAAGCGAGCTGATTAAAAACCAATTGTACTTATTTTTTTACATTACAACAAGGTGGCAACCTCGTGCGTTTTACGTTTTAAACAAGTTAGCTTCGTAGTTAGCTTCGTATTGTTTACTCTGTCTATATAGATTCAAATGCTAGTATCCACCGTCTATTGAACTGCCGAGCCGTTTCATTAAAGGCGTCATTTCACTAACCGCCTGAATGATACCTATTCGCTAGAATCTTAAAAATACTCAACTATAATCCTCCTTAATATATTATTATTTATAATAAAATTCTAATTGATTTGGGAATAAGATTTGCACTGACGTCCCGCGATGGGGTGTATTATGCATTGTCCCCCTGCTAAACCTTACCCCAGCCAGCCCAACTCCATAAAATAGCGGAGTAGGACTTTGGGTTGGTGACAGCAATATTCTAGTTGACCCAATGGTGACTCAGATGTGTGTGGAGGGACAAGACTCAATCAGTTCCCTGAGGCCTGTCTTGGACCTCGCTTATTCTGTAGCGGAGCAGTGCAGTACTCCATGCTCCACAGTTTCTATTTCTTGCAGCCAGCCACGACTTAAGTAGCTGTCTGTTGCTCCAGTCTTCAGTAAGTGGTAGTTGAGGTCATAATGGCCCGTGATGATTCCTACCATCCATTTGAAGTCTTCTCTTTTAAGTAGGTTAGTTGTCATGTGCGTGTCCATCGCTGGAAGCATATTTTTTGTGTGTTTGCAGTCTGATCTGCGTTCTCATTGCTTTTGGTGCTCCTTCTGGGAGTGCATCTTCATTCTATTTCTTATTTCTGCCGATGGGGGCTTGCAGAGACCTAGGTCGTTCGTAGGTGTCTGTTTCGTACCCGCTCTTGCTAGGGAGTCGGCTTCATTGTTTCTTGAACACGAGCCGTGACTCTTTGTCCATTTTATTTTGACTGTATGCATTTTGGCTAGTTCTTGAAGCGCAGTGTGGCATTGTGCAACTGATTCTGATCTTGTGTCAGATCTGCCCAGTGCGTTACTGACTGATGCGCTGTCTGTTGTGAAGATTAGTACCTAGTGTCCTTGCGATTGCTGCGTATCCGCGCGTTTTAGACTATAAATATGAATTTTGACTCTAAATATGAAATTATTTATAAAGTTACTCTTCTTCTTCCTGCCATTATCCCACTTTATCAGTGGTCGGCATAACATGTTCTTTTCTTCCATTCTCCTCTATCAGCCGCCATCACAGTATTCACTTCTTTCTTATTCATGTCATCCTTCACACTGTCCACCCATCTTTTCTTTGGCCTACCTCTACCCAAACATCCATCCACATTCATACTCATCACTTTCCTAGTCACACGACTTTCATCCCTCCTCATGACATGCCCATACCACATATTTATAATGTTAGTAACTATCATACAATAATAATATTATGAGTTAGGGCTTCTCAATATCCAAAATTCATAGTGTTTCAGTAGTTATAATAGAAAAATAACTATATACCTACCTGTGTGATAGCTGATGACAGTCAAGCGTTTAGCTATCAGTAATTAAAAAAACTTCACGTATCATTGAGACAGATATAATATGTATACTTACCTGCCAAGTGCTTACTATACAGACCAATTTATCGACACTTAGGTGCATCCTTGTATAAATGTATAGATACTTCCATTACACCTCTAATACCAGTTTAATCCAATTATAGAGGTGTGATAAACAATGTCTAACTGAACGTGTTCTGCCTGCTACGGTTTTTGCAGTCTTGTACTAGTCGATAATATTTTACCACATTCCTCGAATGTGCAATAATTCGTGTGTGATACAATGATTCGTGTGTAATTAATTATAATTGATACAATTCCATGTTATTTGCCATAATAAAGTTGACCTAATTGATCCTATCGCCCTTATATTATGCTTAATTTTCTAACAACGAATATTGCTTTTTGCATGTCTTACAATTTCGAATCAGTTTCCACTGGAGGCGTAACCAAGTCATCAGAGAGGTAAAATATCACATTATCACAGGTGGTTTTTTTAGTAGATATCTGTTTATTTAGGCACTAATTCACATCTTAGTCTATCTAACTTTGTATCAAGTTATGTATTTGTTTGTGTGTGTGTATACATTTATGTAGGTACTTAGTAGTTTCAGAAGCACAGTATACAAATTAAAAATCAACCCATTATTTTATTTTTTCCCAGTAGGTACCTAGTACCTACCTAGATTAGTTAATAAATATTTATAAAATATAATTTATAAACATGTTTAGTTAGGAGCTGTGATTAATAGATTAGATTATATAAAAATTTAAAGTTAGTGATATAATATTATTAAAATATACCCAGCATATTGATTAATATGAATAGGATAAGGTTTATTTCTATGTATATATACAAATTAGTATAAGTAGGTAGGTACCTGCATCGGTACAGTACAGGCATTGATTTTAGTTTTCTATCAGTGCGTAAATAAACCCTACAGGCGACGCAAGTAAAGAGTTTTAAAGTCTAATTATATGGAGGAAACGGGTATTTATCGCGATTACCTTTATTATAATTATGCATAGCGATCGTGTTAATTTAAAAAGTGCTAGTTCTAATGTCTATATAAAACAAAATACTTAATTAAAGATCTAAATAAACCAAAAACGGACTAATAAATATGTTCAAAACTTATTAAAAGTCAAGATAAGTTATAAATAAGATAATTCATATGCTCGATTTCTATACAAATTAATTTTACTATTTATAAAATAAATAAATAAATATTGTGGACAATTCACACAACACTACCCAGCCCCAAACTAAGCAGAGCTTGTAATATGGGAACCAGATAGCTGATATAATACTTGAATACATTTTTTTTTTTTGTAAATACATACTTAGAATACAATACAACACCCAGACAGAGAACAAACATTTATGTTTACCGCACAAATATTTGTTCTCGGTGGGGATCGAACCCACGACCTACGGCGCAGAAGGCAGAGCTACTACCAACTGAGCTAGAGGCCAGTCAGATTTATGGGCGATAAGAGTATAATCGCACACTGAAATAAATGCGGCTAGCTTTCATATTGGTCTTTATTTCCGGCATATTTGTGGATTAGTGGTAATGATAGTTAAAAACTAATATATGCATTTATTTTAGTGTACAATAATTTATACTCTAATCGCCCATAAATCATAAAAATCCGTTTGCATAGAAATCGAACAACTGTAAAACATTACACCACCCTACGTGAAATAGAGTATGTAAAGCTGCAACGCTCATAATGCCATGCTGGTGCCATAAATAAGTACCTAAACCATTAAAAAAATAAAATAAAAAAAATATACCTAAACCATTACCTATACTTTTGATAACAGAGTACCTTTGAATGACGAAGTTTTAAATATAATAAACCATTCAACGTAAACAAATAAAATAAATGAGCCATTTATTTCCAGTAGCCAAACTATTTAAATATACATTTTAGATAACTTGCACACTAACACTGTTGAGCACCCAAAGATAGACTTCCTACATGTACTTCTATTCACAGCGGTCAATGTAAAATGCACAAATAAATTTAAATGAGGGTATGGCTTGTACTCCATTGCAAATTGAATTAATTGATATTAACCTAGGCCGCACTACCCACAATATCGATGAGATCACTACTTGTGTTGACACTGACCTTGTGCTTAGGTACAGTGTACCTATATACTTGCTACTTACCAACTTATCTGCATTGATGAGATGAACATGACATCATAGTCAGATAAATCAAATTAGTAGGTATTATTGCTACAGCAAATAGAATTATAGTATAAAATTATATGCAATGTAGATGAATTCTGGTAAAATCGTAAAAATATTCTGTCTGACCTTTTCAAAGGTATAAAATCACTGGACTTATTTATCGAAAACCGCGAGCAACTATATCTTCTGATAGCACACAATTAAGCAAAATAATATTTTCCTATCTAACAGTTTTCCCAACTGCTTTTCGTACATAAATAAACTTTGTACGGAAGTCAAATATATATTTATTCAATATCACTTTGAAAGTCACCTTTCAAAGTGATATTGAATCTTGTGCCAGTCGACGCGACCAAGCCTAGAAGAACAATGTAATGATTTAGCAAAAAAAAAAACTTTTTCATCCCACCAGCTCTGAAAGTGTGTTTTTGCTGTTTCATTTCTGACTGGAAAATCCGTTTTTATCCGCTAGAGGATAAAGTATATTTGAATTTAGAATATCGTGTTCAATAAGTTTGTGAATACACAACCTATTTACTTCTACCTCCATGGTGCCGAACTTATCATACAACCTTTTTTATTTTGTTAAAAACTCGCACTCGTAACCTTCTTGGTGTATTCGTGAATTCAAAACACCATTAAACCTATTTACTTCTACCTGCATGGTGCCAAATTTATCATACAACCTTTTTAAATTTGTTAATAACTCATACTCGGAACCTTCTTGGTTTGTTACTTTTAGTCGCGCCATGTTCTTTTTTGCATTTAGTCATTTCCTCGCTGAGGTGGGATGAAAAGTTACGTGTTGCACTCGAGTGCAAAGATTTTTCACCTTGTGCTCTTTTGATTCCTTCGCCAACGCTTAGGATTCTAACTTTTAAACCACTCGCTACGCTCGTGTTCAAACTTTAGAATCCTGCGCTTGCTCAGTCATCAAAATTGAGCACGCGGTTAAAAAGCAGCTTTGCACTCTTGTATAACAAATAACTATTTAAGCCCCTTTAATTGTCTGGTCAGAATATACCACAAAATACATTGATAGGTATAATTAATATTTTTTCATAATATTAAAGTGGTTATAACGTGTTAAAATAGATTGCATGATTCGTCAAGCTTTTTCGGATAATCTTTGGTTAGATAATAGAATGAATGTTAACTGTGGGGTATTGTGGCTACGTATTATATCAGAACTTAGTACCTTGTATTGTAAGTCGGTCAATAATTTTAATGCATGTGCATGCCTTTGTGCGCCATGGTGCATACAAAATAAATACGCTATTTCCTTAAGCTCGAATACCGTACAAGGATAAAGTAGAGTAGGTAGTTAGTATGTACATAGTTCTAACTCCATTTATTTCTATCGACCTTTATTAGAAATGAGCATAATTTCATTAAACAATCAAGGTATATGCCATTTGCCATAAAGTCGTTTGCAATAACAACGTAGTCGGGTCCACTGAGGGTGCAATTTCTAAGTTTACACCGAGGCCACGATTCCATTTTATACACTTCTTGTGAATAAACTGACTCGAGAATTTGGATCTTATTGATGATTATATTTAGTCATATTTCAATGTTTGCAGCACAACCACATCTTCACAGCACAGCGACAACAGACAGTTGGCTGAGCCCAGCCACTGGGACAGTTTGAACTCTCCGTTGATCCAGGACGAAGGCGATGGCAAGTCTCTCAAACTCCGGTTTGACGTCAGCCAGTACACACCTGAGGAAATCGTCGTCAAAACTGTAGACAACAAATTATTGGTAAGAAACAATCGTCGATGCTCGGCATCAAACTACATCGAGTTTCGAAATCCGAAGACGAACAAAGGTCCAATACGTCGGAGATCGGATTCCGGAGCTCAAATGGAGTTAGGCAGAATACCTACATTGCTAGACGTGGTGATGACAGGTGGAGTAGAATAACAACCGAATGGTGGCCAAGAATCGGCTACAGAAGCGTAGGGCGCCCAGCAGCAAGATGGATGGACGACTTAATCAGGGTCACGTGGCGGAAGTGGGTTAAACTGACACAGGATCGAGGTAGATGGCACAAACTAAGAAAGGCCTATATCCAGCAGTGGCTGTGGATGTTGATTGATGATTGAAATAAGGCAATGCAGGAATTGTAAGGATAGCAAAACGATCGAATTTTCAAATGACCGCGAGCCGGATCCATTGTCAAGCAATTTATTTCATTTACGATTGTGCTAAGTGCCAGGTATCGTTGCCTTTTCATAGTTCCTCAATGTCACATTGTCACCAGTAGGTATCTCAAGAAAAAACGTAATTATTTACGTAGATAGGACGGTAACAAGAACTTTGCTCAAATACCGGCATTATGCCAAATTGTTTACTTTTTTATCAGGGTTAACGAAGACAATGCGAGTCATGTTTATAAATACTTATCACTGATATATCGTTTCAGGTTCACGCCAAGCATGAAGAGAAATCTGACACAAAGTCTGTGTACAGAGAATACAACCGAGAGTTCCTGCTGCCCAAGGGCACGAACCCTGAGGCCATCAAGTCGTCGTTGTCCCGCGACGGAGTGCTGACCGTGGAAGCCCCACTGCCCCAACTCGCCATCACCGACAGGAACGTCCCCATCCAGAAGCACTGAAAGAATCTCGCTCGACGCAGCTATTCCATAATAATTTATTTTTAATTTACGTCTTATATCGTACTCTTAAGATAGTTGGCGATATTTATTCGGAATCTTTTAGGGAATCTCAAAATTGTTAACGCTTTCGTTTATGTTTATATTATGTGGTTGGGGTCAATATGGTACAACCCAACGATAGCCCCCACTGTCATCCAGCCTTATTCCGAAGCTTGATGAGGTCATTTGAGTACGGTGGGTCTTAAAGGTTGAGAACTGGGAGATCAACATACCTTCTAAATTAAAAAGTGCCGCCTTCACTTTGTCATTTCCGAACTGTTGTAGACGTTCGTATAATAATAGCTAACGTGCATTCGGATCACGGCCTTAGTCTTCACTTGAATTTAATGCTATGAGCTGCACAATTAGCATGTTATGCTTAGCTTTCTTAGAAATTGTACCTTGTGGTTAAGATTGCATTTTGGGCTCGATTTCATATTTTGAAGAACTCGCACAACTTAATCAAATACTGTATAAAAATAAAAACTGTTTTTATAAACGATGATGTTAGTAAGAGGAGCTTAGAAGAATTCTCAGTGTTTCTTCCTTGATATTATTTTTGAAAGTACAGCCAGAGTACTTTAAGCTGTAAAGGCTATGAAAACGGCAAATAAAAAGTGTCTTAATACTATGCATAAGAGTTCACTTTAGCTTAACACAGTCTGCCAAAGCAGCTATAGCAAGCATGTTACATTTTTAACACCAATTTAACAGTTTCACTTAATTATTTACACATTTATATTTTAGTACAAAGAGATGTTACGAATGTTTTAGATGTCAATAAAAATATTAAAGGTACTATGTTGTTTTAATTTAACAACTGTGCAAGTATGGTAAGAGCAAAGAGAGGTCTATGCAGAGACCTAGCAGTGAGTTAAGGCAAGTAATCATGATGATGATGATGAGATGACCTACCTGTGTTTATTTGATCGAGTGAGCGTAGCGAACGAAGAACTTACAAACAGCTTGGGCAATTTGGCAGTTTATGTGCGTATGTATGTTTGTCCGACGATAACTGTTGTACTGTTGTTGTTCCGATCTGCATGAAATTTGTCAAATCTCATGAAGAGTCAAATTTGTCATGAAAAAGTCGATAGCTTGTACCTACATGAAAAATTTTCTGGTAGGTATATGAGTAAAATCAGATGAGGGGTTATTAAGATATGGGGACTATGGGGCCTAATAAGGGTTCACAAATAAAAAAGTGACACAAAAAATAATGTTACATGAAAGAACTTTGTTTGGACATCCCAAAACAGTTTTTACTATTTTTCGAGGACCCTCAGTTTTTGCTATGCAAAAAAAAGGTTGAATTAAGATAACCACAACGATCCGATGGCTCCCATCTCTAAGAATTTTTTCGACATCAAGGTTTTTCTACTGGTCGGTCAATTCATTCGATTTTTCTTATTTTTTTCTCTTGAAATAAATTAAAGAGGAGGTCTCGTACTCAGCTGTCATAAAACGGTGAAAGCGACCTGTGGTATGATGATGGAACCAAGGTATGTCCAATGGAATTCTTCAATAAATTGAGCTTAAACTTGTGTAGGTACTAGGGCATGCAATTATCGAAACTTTTCGATAATCGATAATACGATATTTATCGCTCTATTTTTCGATAATTATCGAGAATTATCGGTTGTTGGTAAAGGGAAAAACCTTCATGTTTCGGTCTCTAATTTAATTGCTTTATTTGTCATATCTACACTCAACAAGAAGATTTACGTATAGACCTACTATTATCTATCTATTTCTACCTATATCACTCTTTTTCTATCGTGTCGATGTTACAATAAAAATAATTATGAGCTATTTTAACGATTAGGGGCCTTACTTATAAAAATATGTCAAAAGATAAAAAGTGGTTAAACTATTGCCATCTTTTACCACTGGATAATGATGACAAACAGTGACAGGGCTAATTTTAAGCAATGATTAAATTTAAATTGCGTTTATAAGTAGGGCCAAGGGCGGATCCAGCTTTGGCGCCAGGAGGGGGTCACATAGTCGTGGTCAAGTCAAGAACTTATAATTTAATTTTGCTAACAATAGATACAAGTAAAAAAGCGGCCAAGTGCGAGTCGGACTCGCCCATGAAGGGTTTCGTAGCAACAAGTAACATAATATGTACATACATATAAGTTCTTGTAGTTCGTCGAAAGGTAAATTGCGGTTTACGATTTATGACGTATAAAAAAAACTACGGACTAGATCTCGTTCAAACCAAATATCGTTGAAAGTTTGCATAGTAATGTACAACATATATTTTTTTTAGTTTTATCTTTCTCTTATTTTAGAAGTTAGACGGGTGGGGGGACCAAATTTTTTCCACTTTGGAAGTGTTTCTCGCACAAACTATTAAGTTTAGAAAAAAACGATATTAGAAACCTCAACATCATTTTTGAAGACCTATTCATAGATACACACGTAGGGGTTCGATGAAAAAAAAATTTTTTGAGTTACAGTTTCAAGTATACTACTCAACCTTGTAGTAAACTGAAACTCAAATTTTTTTTCCAAAATTTATAGTTTTTTTTCTATTTTTGTGTAAAAATCTTAATGCGGTTCACAGAATACATCTACTCGCCAAGTTTCATCAGTCTAGCTCTTACGGTTTCGGAGAAAAATGGCTGACATACGGACGGACAGACAGACAGACAGACAGACAGACATGACGAATCTATAAGGGTTCCGTTTTTGCCATTTGGCTACGGAACCCTAAAAAGTAGGTATGTTATTAATGTACGTAAGTACCTACTGTACTTAAAAATATTTATTCTTTATTGTACACTTGAAAAACTTAACACATAATAACTTCGTATTGCCAAAACGCGCCAAAACTTGTAACTTTTTGGTAGAGTAGGTATATTATTTTCACAGTGGGGTCCGAAGTAAATAAAAAGTTATGATTTGAGAAAAAAGAAAATCGTAAAACTTAATAATTATTATCTTCAACACACCCAATAAACAACCATAAATAGCATGTCTAACGCAAGGGCTCATCAGTACCAATCTAGTGAAAATAATAGAAAAAATACAGGATCTAGATTTTTTCGAATTTTAATAAGAATAAGTTAAAAAAGTCAATTTTCTAATAAAACACAAAATAAATTATAACTCTGCAGGGGTTGACCATAAGGACCTTCCGTAGAACAACTTTTTGCAGCTGATGACCCCATCTAACCCCTTGTTGCGTTTGATCCACGACTTTTGGGCCACCCTGTATGTATTATTGGCCAAGTTTCATGCTTCTAACTTTGCTTTGATTTTTACAATCATCATTTTCCTTAAAACCATTTTTCCCTTTTTTCTCCTGTTAGGGAAATAATTTTCCAATTTCCTTTCTTAGTGAACCTCTACATTATAAAAGGAACACACCCTCCAAGTTTCATGCTTCTAGGACTAACGGCCTAGGCTGTGCGTTGATTGTCAGTCAGTCAGTCAGTAGCGTAAGAGTTTCATATATTTTGATTAAATTAATTAAATATTGAAGGTATGTAGTTACATAAAATCTGTATGGTGACAAAATATATAATACAAAATCATTATGTACAATTAGTGGTCCACCTAAGTCCTGGAACCAGCTCAGGGGGGGGTCATGACCCCCATGACCCCCCCCCTGGATCCGCCCTTGAGTCTAGCCAAGGACCTTCTTACAAAAACGTAGTTAAGTAGGTAGGTACACTACAGTTTTAGGTACCTAGTGTTTGCTAGGCTATAGATAATAAAAAGGTTAGCTTAGGATAAGGCAGTAAGACCCTAAGTTAATATATTTTTATTTTCAACCTAGCATTAATCGCAAACAACAAAATAAGAAATGTGCAATTGCTAGGCTTGTTGGTTTTAGCTCGCCATTGGATCACACACTTTCGTCTTCATTCTGAGGACAGCACACAGTTCGGCAAAAACTTCAATTTGATCCAAGCCATAAAACTCGAAAAGGATTTGTTTGGTGATCCAAGCTAAAAAGTTTGCTTAGGTGCGAAAACTGTAAGCTCTTATTCACTGGAAACAGTGAATAAAAAGCTCTTTTAATCACTGTTTTGGTGTTTGAATTTGGAACACACGAATAAGGTCAACGTCCATCTCAATACCTTACAACCTCCTTACGTCATAAATACTCTCGATTTGATTGGTCGAAATTTTTGACAAGGAGTTTAGCATTGTTGTGTTCTTTGTTGTCATTGTCATACATAAGTAAATTGGCGCTATTTTGAATACTGTTCTTAGTAAGTTATGCAGCAAAAAGTTCGATAATAGTAAATCGATTGAAAATGCATTCTAGGAATGAAAAAGATGTGCTGAGTTGTTTGTTGTTCAATTGAGTTGTTGAGTTCATGAAAGAGAAGTAGGTATAGTAGAAAACTTGCATTAATTTATCCTTCTTTATTTACAAATCAAATCAAAATCTAAAATTATTTGTTTTATGACATATAAGAATAGTATAAACAAAGTTCATAGTTTTTAATCCTTTTTCGCTTAAATCTTTCTTTTTCTCGAAGTCATGGTATAAAGTATAGTATGCAACTCTTGAATAAAACGGATTTATATCGAGGGCCATGAATCACTCGCGTCGTTTAGGATTCTAACACTTGAATCATCATGAATCACTCCCTACGGTCGTGATTCAGTCGTTAGATTCCTGCACTTGCTCGTGATTCATCTTTGGTCCTCGATTTAAATCCGTCTTTTATTCACTAGTTGCATAATATACTATTATTTAGTTGTACGTATGACAAGGATTTTAGTCTAGCTAGGTGCCATCAGGCCAGTACCACGCGACCAAGCCTAGGCAACAAAGTAACAAACAGGTTAGATAGTAAAGTGCTCTTCTCCCTGTAAATGTTGAGCCAAGGGAAGGGTCATTGCGTAACACCCGACCATTGTTATTTTGAACTTAGGTATTTAACGCCAGCGAGCCGTGATGCAATGTAACAATTCGTGCATCGGACGCGAAAGGATGACGTTAATATTATAATATCATTTGATGCCAGTTAGTTTATAAAGAATAAATAATCATTAATTTGATTTCATATCGAATTGAAATAAGTTAAGTATCAAATAAATAAAAAATCAGAAACATTGGTTACACTTGCCTACTCCTGGATTTTCATCGGATGAAAAAACTTAGTGTAAAAAATGTGAAGCCATTAATGGAACCACAAAACGTAGAATGTGTTCTGTGAGTGGGACCACGTATTGAGGAAGATACCTAGGTACATGCATTCTATGTAATGTATGCGGTAGGTAGTACTTAGTAGGTAGTGGTGTTTCTATTGTCGTTCTGTGCAGTACGATCACGGTCAGTTTTGGAGTCCCAGTGGTAACATCGTACTTGTAGTTCTTCAGAGAAAACGGATACCACAGCTAATTCAACGTTTTCGAAGTAGAGCGATGACTAACTCCAACTATTGTTTTAAAACGCTAAATGAAATGATGTGCCCAAATTAGTCGGGATGGTGTCATTCTTTCAAAGAAATATGCAGACAACTGTTCATAGTTTCAGAGGCGTTATGAGTAATGTGACTGGCGAGAATAGAACATATACCTACGTATACTTATAGAAGTATACCTACTGTCTATACGTACCTATCTAACGGACACAATCATAAATAACTATGCAACATTGAATTTAATGAATGAAAGAATAGTGCGTTAGGTGCGTAGAAGGAACTTATGGATTAAGTACCTATGTCATTTGAAAGTAAACTACAAAGGCCGTTTATTTATTTAAGTGACTTGATAGAATGGAGCAATGGTTCATTTTTATCGATGCACTGGTTATGTGAACTCAAGGAACTGCATTGTTTTCAGTGGTAGGTTTAATTAAATTTTCTCCTTGAATCAGGCTAGCTTCAGAGCTTCACGAGATTTGATCACGAAAAATAATGTCATCAATTAACAAATAAATTAAAATCTTAGTACGAGGCGTTCGACAGACAGAGCTATTTGGGGTCAGCCTATATAAATACTTTCAGAAACAACTCAATAAACAAAAATCAATAGCCGTGATCTGGAAGAGGTTAACATGGCCACCATGTTGCAAAAAACGCACTTTCCTATCATAATTATGACTATTTTGAAGAAAGTAGTAAATCAAATAGTTGACGTTATAAAATTATTGCTGTTTGAAAATTTTCTCGACGAAGTTACATTGTAATTCACCGCATCGACAGCCTAGGTAATTTGGCGACAGGAGCCGCCTTTAGCTGGGTAAACTATACCCACGCATTATGCTGTACTTTCGCGATACGTTAGCCAAGCAATTATATACGGTTAAGGTGTTGACGGAACTATACCTGATACCGCAATACTGCGCTGCGTAGGAAGCGATCTACCCACACGTGAGGCATTGCATAGCATGAAACGTTGGCCAGGTGGCTACTTTCATGCCTGGACTACACAGCACGATATTCTTGAAGTCGTAATGAAATAAAGCAAACAACCTGTAGGTGGTACGGACTGATTTGGTTTGACAGCAGCAATGGCACAATAAATAATATAATATAATCTAGTACCTTCTTTATTTTATTAACTGAACAGTCATACTTAGTTACTCATTTCAACCGTAGGACGTTCACTGCCAAACATAGCCATAATCACATATAGATACACAGAGAGACCGATCTGTGTGATCCTACATAGGTAGGTACCTAATATTACTAACTAAACAGTCATACTTAGTTTACTAATTTTAACCATAGGACGTCCACTGCCAAACACCTCAGGATTTCCACCAATCTTTTGCAGCTAACGATTTTAGCAACTTTTTCAAAGTAGTTTAGTGGTAGGCTTGAGTTTATATAAGAGTAGGTCATCATCATCATCATCAGCCTGAGAAGTCCACAGCTGGACTTAGCCTTCCCTACACATTTCCAGGAAGATCGATTCTGAGCTCTTTCCATCCACCGACTTCCCGCGATCTTAACAATGTTATTGGTCCATCTGGTGGGTGGGCACCCTACGTTTCGTCTTCCGGTTCGTGGTCGCCATTCCCCCAAAGTTTGTCGGTTCATAGAGCTATATGACCTGCCCATTGCCACTTCAACTTTCTAGTTGTAAGAGCTATGTCGGTGACATCCTCATTTCTGGTTCTATCACGTCGTAGTGAAACTCCCAGCATAGCTCTCTTTATAGCTCGTTGCGCGACTTTGAGCTTGTGTACGAGGCCAATAGTAGGCTACCACTTCTCAGTTCCGTAAGTCATCACTGGCAAAGATACACTCACAGAGATAGAGAAAAGTCTTTAAACTTTTGTCTTGAGGCTCTGTGGTATCTGCGACTAGAAAATATGGCGCAATTTGCCGAACGCTGCCCATCTGAGTTGGATTCGCCGGCTGACCTTTTTGTCGAAGTTGGCTCTACCTAATTGGATCGTCTGACCCAAATAAACATCGTGGTCTACAACTTCGATGCATGGTTTCGCTCCCAACATGTACCTACCGGCACGGGTGTGACATGAGCAGAGCATTAGGCATTAACTTACTCATGTTCATCTTTAAACCCACCTGTTGGGAGACAATATTAGGGTCTCTGAGCATTGTGCCTGAGTATTCCAGCGATTCCGCCATGATGACTATGTCGTCGGCAAATCGAAGGTGAGTTATGAATTCGCCATTGATGTTAAAGCCATACCTTGTCCAGGGTACGAGCTTGAAAATATTCTCCAGTGCCGAGGTGAACAGTTTCGGAGATATGACATCTCCCTGTCTCACTCTTTTTTGCATGTGGATTGGATTTGTACTCTGGTCCTGAAGTCGTATAGACATAGTGGCATTCCTGTAGAGACATTTCAACACTTCGATATACCGATACTTATTCAATTTGACACCGCTGGAGCAACTGTAGCACTGCCCAGGTTTCGACTGAATCGAAGGATTTCTCATAGTCTTCAAACGCAAAAAAGTGTCCGATTATACTCCTCGGTCTTCTGTATAATCTGCCGTAGCGTGTGGATGTGGTCTATGGTGCTAAAACCTTTCCGGAACCCGGCTTGTTCGGGAGGCTGAAAGTCGTCGAACCTACGAGCGAGACGATTGGTAAATGCTATTGAAAACAGCTTATAGACGTGGCTAAGCAGGGAGGTGGACCCATAGTTTTTCAAGAGGGTGTCATCAGCATCACCCTTCTTGAAAAAGAGCACCACTACGTTCCTGCCTCCACTTCAGGCGTTGTACCCTCGAGGATGACAGAGTTCAAAACTTCTGCAAAGCATGTGGAACGCCGATACTTAAGGTCCTTACCTTAAGTATCGGCGTTCCACATGCTTTCAGAAGCTCTGTCGCTATTCCGTCTTCCCCCGGTGCCTTGTTATCGCTTAAGCTGCTTGAGAGCCGTTCAGATCTCGTATACGTAGGCAGATATCCGGAAGATATCTTCCGTGTAGTGTATTCCGCTATCGGTCTTCAATTTTATCAACTGACTTTGCCCATCAATAGAAAGATCTCCATCGAACACTTTTGAGCCTTAATTCCGCTCTATCGCTATTTTAATACTATTCGTATTTAAAAAGTATTAGTATAGGTATCGCATGTAATTTTATTGGGGAAGGTAGGTTATTGATAGATAGGTTCTACACTATCGATTAGCGCATCATATTCCTGACTTTTAATTGTTCATAATCAAAGTCCCTGGAGCTCAGCTCATCTCGGATCATTTAGCAATTTTTTTTATTGCTTCTTTACGAAGAGAGAATGGCAGATTTCCTTGAGTTTAATAAATTTAAGTAATAATTAAAAAGTATTATAGATAATAATAATTTTAACAGATATTTTTTTAAAATAATGAAAATAAAATTAATATTACATCAACGACCTCATCGTAGAAGCCTCGACAGCTATAGTATAGGATCCCTAGAAGAAGGACCTTCACCGAGCTGGTTATTTAATGAAACGTATTTTATATTTAATTAAACATGCCAATAAATATATTCTATATGGGTTGCCTATCAAATTTCAGTCCAGGATATGATTAATTAATAATTAAAAAAAAATAATGTTTTTTTAACTTTCCACCGGTTTGTTTATTAGACAAATTCTATACCAATCGAAAGTATAGACCCCATAGAATATGCAAACGTTAGGTTGCCTATTTTTTTCCGGTCACAACTCTCGGGTAGCCAGATAAAAACAGGAAAATCGATACTAGCATTTTGCACCGGTATGTTTATTGAATAAAAACACTGGGGTCTATACTTTCGATTGGTATAGAATTTGTTTAATAAACAAACCAGTGGAAAGTTTAATTTTTTTTTTTAAATTATTAATTTATCATAATTATCCTGAACTGAAATTTGATAGGCAACCCATAAAGAATATATTTATTGGCATGTTTTATTAAATATAAAATACGTTTCATTAAATAACCAGCTCGGTGAAGGTCCTTCTTCTAGGGATCTTAGACTACTACGATATACGGAAAACGTAGAAAAAGTGCGGGGTTGTGCAATGCCAATGTGTATTTAAGGGACATTGAAAATCTCGGTCGGCCTGAGAATCTCGGTCGGCTCCTGACATCGTACAGTGTAGGACGATGTCTCTTAGTTTACGAATTCCTTATATTTATATCCGGTCAACACAATAATGTAATGATGCACAGTGTTAGGTAATTCTCGACGAAACGCAGAGGGCGTTTCGTCGAATAAAATTTTTCATTGCTCATACTCGGAAAGTAGGTCTGAAGTTGCCCGAGGGGCATTGGCACCCTCGCTACGCTCTGGCGCCAAACCCGTCTCGGGACTTAAATTCGTGACTTTCAATCCCCAGGTAACAATGTACTATAGCGATTGAACCGACCTTGAGCCGTCCTGAGAGACAACGATGTGACAGGCAGGACAATGAACGGAGATAACCTCACGATAATCTACAAAAAGGATGTGATTATAAAAACTGGTTTCTGCGTGTCAAATGTATATCTCAATAATAAGCTCATCAATTAACTTTTTTTATGCTTATCTTAGTCACAACCGTCACATACAAGTGATCTAAGCTCTTGTTGGGGAGTCTTGCGACGTCGAATGCGGCCTCCTTGACTTCCATAAACGACATGACTGCGACCTTCTCTTTTATATGGCTCATAGGGCTCACATTACTTATTCTTGGCGAGCGAGGAAGGTGAAGAAGAGAATCTTCTTCACCTTCCTCGCTTTTTGGTAGAGTCTTCTTCTTTTTCTTCTCTCTCATAACGTGTCACTGATTCTTTCGAACCAAGTGTAGTGAAAGCATTTTAAGTACGCCTCAAAGAGGCTCAAATTAGAGAGAATAGTAGACTTAGAAAAGTAGGTATTAGCTTAGTTCTATATTAAGGCATTTCAAGCCGATTCTACTGGTACATAGAACAAAGACACAGAACCACACGGCAGGCACAGACGTACCTATAACGAACTTCGTTGTCGGTACTTATACATAACGTGTGTTATAAATTTATAATGTATAAATATGGGTAAAGGAACACCTACAGGGCAAATACAGCACCATCGACGACAGGAAATCAACTTGAAAAACAATGGCCGGTATTTCCCGTAAAACGCAATGTATGTTGTATATAGGGTACCAAAACATCAACTGCTTTCGCTTAGAATGCGACATTATTAGACACGGAATTATGATGAGTGATATAAAAGCTAAACAGGTGAGGTAGCGAGTGAAGCTGACAAAGTTCAATGAATAATGAGCGCAACTAATAGTAAAGTCTCCATCAGTCACGTCCAAACCTAATTTACTGAGTATTAGGTCACATTAGTTTCGACGCCAAACGCAACGGGAATAGACAAGGCCGCTCTGATTCAAAATGCGCTAATGGATTTAGGTTATTAGGTATGGTCTGCAATAATTATGAGTCATAATTTTCAATGGGAGTTTTACTGGTCCTTGTTTTCAGGGTTTCATACCCAGTGTGTAAAACGGCCCCTAGGTACTACTAAGACTCCGCTGCCCGTCCGTCAGTAGGTAGGTAAATAAGTGCATGGAAAAATAATTAATTCGGCTTCCATACAACAAACGTTTTTATAAAATGATGGTATCGGTTCGTGCGCGAGTCCGACTCGCACTTGGCCAGTTTTTATTTATTAACTGACTTCAAAGCTGAATTCCGGGGACACCAAAAATAAGATTAATTACCGAAACGCGGAAAAATTACTGATCTCTTCTACATTTGAAGTACTTTACAAAAACAAGAATGGGTCTTTGCGAGAGAGTATTAGGTAAATCTAGGTCATAGATAAATTCAAATTTTAAATATGTACTATGTTTATTCAGGTGCTAGTTGACAATCACAAGGATAACTATGAACGTCTGAAAGCTGGTTGGCTAGGGCGAGCTAGGCCAGTTCCACGCAATCAAGCCTAGACGCCTGGACTAGCCTACCTGCGGCTTGGTTCCTACTGCTTCCTACTGTTTTTTTGTACGATATGATAAAATTGTGCTTTATAACTTCCCCTCAATATTTAAACTGCTATCCAATACCTAATTGGTTACAAAAACCTTGGCACGTTTATTACATAAAAACTGAACAAACTTATGTTATTGAGACCTGAGTTTAAAATTTTTTAAACAATATAATTTCTCGTTCAGTTTTTGCCTCAAAGTACTCAGTAAAAACCGTAGATCATAACTAGTAGCTCGCCCCGAACTGAGATCTCGTGATGCGATCCATATACCTATATGGTAATCAGAAAAAAATGTGCCCATCATCACGCATTGTTTTTTATCTACTTTGAGAAAGTATTTCTGCACTTGGCCGATTTTTTTGTATAGCAAAAACCGAGCGTCCTAGAAAAAAAGTAAAAACGGTTTTGGAACTTAGACAATTTGGAATGTCCAAGAAAAGTTCTTTCATATGACATGTAACTTGATTTTTTTGTGACACTTTTTTATTTTTACTCCTTTAAAAAACCCCATATCTTAATAACCTCTCATCCGATTTTACACTTCGTTCTCTTCGCTCACTCGATCAAATATGTAGGTATAGGTATGTACCAAATGGTATAGTTATGGAGGGTAACATGACGGTAGGTGTAGACTGTAGAACCATTATGAATATAGTAAGCAGTATAATTATAAGTTCAAAAAACTAGAGAAACCGACTTCATTGCCAAACGGCTAAACCGATTTTAATGAAATTTGTTTGGGACAATGTGGACGTAAGAATAACCTTCTAAATAAAAAAATAATTTTCTAAATCGGTTCATAAATGACGGAGGCATGCAGTTACAAACATTGAAAAAAATATTTAAAAAAAAATGACAACACCGATTTTAATAAAATTAAAATGGGACCAATCTGGAAGCAGTACCTTTCAGATAAAAAAATATTTTTTCAAATCGGCTCACAAATGACGAAGTTATGCGGTAACAAACATAAAAAAAAAAAAAAAAAACATAAAAAAAAATACAACCGAATTGAGAACCTCCTCCTTTTTGATAGGAAGTCGGTTAAAAATACGCTGGAAGCGTTCCTGTACCTACTCCAGCCACTAAGCGGTCAGCTTGCTTCGCCACTTTTTGTTATTAAAATCTTATACCTTTAAACGAGAAAATCTTGTATATATTATATAAGGATATATATTTAGGATCTCGGAAACTGAGCCAACGATTTTCATGAAATTAAGTATACAGGGGTTTTCGGGGACGATAAAACGATCTAGCTAGGATTCATTTTTAGAAAATGTCCCCCTAATCGTAAAGTAAATAATCAACTTTATCATAAAATCATAACTCCTAGCGCCATCTGTTGATTAAGTCATGAATTAGTGGGACAGAGAACGCCATCTATTGACGAGTAGTGGAGTTTATTATTATGTCGGTAAGATCGAAAAATATGAATATTTAATCAGTATGTAAGTAATTCGTATTTAAATATAATTCACAACAACAATTTACCAAAAAAAATACCGAGCGAAGCTCGGGCACCAACTGCTAGTAATTATAAGTTTAAAAAAATAGAGAAACCGACTTCATTGCCAAACGGCTAAACTGATTTTAATGAAATTTGTTTGGGACAATCTGGACGTAAGAATAACCGTCCAAATAAAAAAATAATTTTCTAAATCGGTTCATAAATGACGGAGGCATTCAGTTACAAACATTAAAAAAATATTTAAAAAAAAATGGCAACACCGATTTTAATAAAATTAAAATGGGACCAATCTGGAAGCAGTACCTACCTTTCAGATAAAAAAATATTTTTTCAAATCGGCTCACAACGTAGTTATGCGGTAACAAACATAAAAAAAAAAAAATTACAACCGAATTGAGAACCTCCTCCTTTTTGATTGGAAGTCGGTTAAAAAAGTAGCAATGCTATACCCAACACAGAAGTTGTCGTCAGAAGCGTGACATATGCAATGCATGTTAGTATCAACGCAGTACCTAAATAACAGTGAGTTATGAGCTGGAATGGGGGTAATGAAATGTGTCTAAGTAGGTCATCTTGATTATTCGTGAGCTAAAGCTAACCACGCCATTTTAGAATAGGTCGGCTCGGCAGTAAATTGTAAACTGACGTCTAGGTAGGTACTACATAATTCTAATAATTGCAGTTATTGGTGATCAGGGGGCTAATTCTCACGCCGATCTCGATCATTTTGCAATTTTATTTTATTGCTTCTTTTCACAAACCCGCACTTTTTATACGTTTTCCGTATATCGTAGCTGTCGAGGCTTCTACAATGAGGTCGTTGATGAATTACTCAAGGAAATCTGCCATTCTCTCTTCGAAAAGAAGCAATAAAATAAAATTGCAAAATTATCGAGTTCGGCCCGAGAATTAGGCCCCTGGAGCCTAATTCTCGGGCCGACCGAGATTTCCAATGTCACTTAAATACACATTGGCATTGCACAACCCCACACTTTTTCTACGTTTTCCGTATATATCGTAGCTGTCGAGGCTTCTACGATGAGGTCGTTGATGAATTACTCAAAGAAAACTGCCATTTTCTCTTCGAAAAGAAGCAATAAAATAAAATTGCTAAATGATCCGAGATGAGCCGAGAATTAGGCTACTGGCATGATCTATTACTAGTGGCCGCCCGCGGCTTCGCTTGCCCCGTCCCCGTTAATTTTTCGGGATAAAAAGTTTCTTTTGTCCGTCTCCTGGTTTTAAGCTACCTCTCTACCAATTTTCAGCCAAGTGGGTTAAGCCATTCTTGAGTTATAAATAGTGTAGGTAATTAACGCGTCTTTCTTTTATACATAATATAGATTAAAAACAAATCCATCCCACGGGTACCATACATTTTACCGGGATAAAAAGTAGCATACTATGTGCTATTCGAGACTATAATCAATCTCTCTCTTCTGTAGTTTACTTTAGAAATCTAAGTCAATGAGAAATTACTTATTAGCCGGAATTTTGGCTAGAATGTAATATTATGAGAGTTAAAAAAAAACTAGATCCGTTCAGCCGTTCTGGTGTAATTGAGTAGCTACCTAACAAACATCCATTATCCATACAAACTTTCACATTTATAATATAAGAAGGTACTGGTTGGTGAAGATTCGAAAAAACAAAATCTTAGTCCATAAGTATACTTCATCATCATCATCATTATCAGCCTGAAGAAGTCCACTGCTGGACATAGGCCTCCCCTACTCGTTTCCAGGAACAGCGGCGTCTTTACCTAATGTGCAGGGTGTGCGGTGCACACGGGCGCAGCGGTCCTAGGGGGCGCCGAGCGCCGCGGGGCGGCGCTTGGCGGGTGCGTTGGCCGGACGCCGCACTTTCAATGACCAACGTAAAAAGCGCTCCGCTCTGCGTTCGGCGCCCCTTAGGACCGCTACGGAGCTCAACTTGGCGGGCGCGTTGGCCGGACGCCGCACTTTCAATGACCAACGTAAAAAGCGCGCGGCTCTGCGTTCGGCGCCCCTTAGGACCGCTACGAAGCTCAACTTGGCAGGCGCGCTGGCCGGGCGCTGCACTTTCAAAAAAAAGCTCCGCTCTGCATAGATTTTGTATAGCATCTTGAGCTCTTCTAATAATTGATGAATAACATCATAGGGGCCGAAGAGCGCCGCTGGCACTCGGCGCCCTCCCCTCCCCCCCTTTTTTCTCCTCATAAAGAAAGAATTTTCAAATTTCTTTTCTAAATGCATTTCGAAGCTATAAAAGAAACACACCCTCCAAGTTTCATGCTTCTAGAACTTAAGGTTTAGGCTGTGCGTAGATTTTTTTAAAACCATTTTCCCCCTTTTTCTCATCATAGGGAGAGAATTTTCCAATTTCCTTTCTTAGTGCACCTCTACGCTATAAAATAAACACACCCTCCAAGTTTCATGCTTCTAGGACTAACGGTTTAGGCTACCCGTTGATTGTCAGTCAGTCAGTCAGTAACGTAAGAGTTTTATATATTTACAAGAAAAAAGAAGCAGAATATAGTCATGTCAACATCATAAACATGGATACGTTTTGGCTTGTTAGGGTAAACACCAGAACACCTTGCATAATAAGTCTAAATATAGTCAACAGGACATTGTGGGAACCAAACTGAAAAATTTCTTCTTAAAAATCTCCAAACAATAGAGTTAATTACCCATTGGGGAAATTTGACAGTTTGTGGTAACTTGATGTGCTGTTACTTGTACTTTGTATCCATTCCATTTTGAACGCGCACTTACTAGGGGGCGCTTAGGTAATGTTTGCACACGGGCGCTGTAAGGGCTAGAGACGCCTCTGTCCAGGAAGAACGATTCTGAGCCCCTTCCATCCATCGACTTCCCGCGATCTTAACAATGTCGTCGGTCCATCTGGTGGGTGGGCGCCCAACGCTTCGTCTTCCGGTTCGTGGTCGCCATTCGAGAACCTTTATTCCCCAACGGTTGTCGGTTCTTCGAGCTATATGGCCTGCCCATTGCCACTTCAACTTACTAACTCTACGAGCTATGTCGGTGACCTTGGTTCTTCTACGGATATCCTCATTTCTGATTCTATCACGTAGTGAAACTCCCAGCATAGCTCTCTCCATAGCTCGTTGCGCGACTTTGAGCTTGTGCACGAGGCCTATAGTTAGCGACCACGTCTCAGTTCCGTATGTCATCACTGGCAACACGCACTGATTAAAGTCTTTTGTCTTGAGGCTCTGTGGTATCTGCGACGAGAAGATGTTACGCAGTTTCCCGAACGCTGCCCATCCGAGTTGGATTCGTCGGCTGACCTCTTTGTCGAAGTTGGCTCTACCTAATTGGATCGTTTGACCCAAATAAACATAGTGGTCCACAACTTCGATGATATCGCTCCCAACATGTACCGGCACGGGTGTGACATGAGCATTAGACATGATTTTTGTCTTGCTCATGTTCATGTTGAGACCCACCTGTTGGGAGACAATATTGAGGTCTCTGAGCATTGTGCTCGTGAGTTTTCTGCACAAGCGACAATTGAGTGACCCAAAACATGATGAGATCCAGTTTAATTATAGCCAGCCAAAAAAAAGCTGCATCCCGAATGGCAAAAATAATTTTGAAGACACGTTGAACAAAAACTAAACGCAAACGTTCAAGAGACGATTGAAAGCTTTTAAATGTTTGCGACTCAATCACGCCGTAACTTGGAGGAATTAGAAATGGAGGCGTCAACGTTTAAATCCACGAACAATATTTTCTGCCAAAATTGACGGGGGACGAGGTAAACACGCATGGCACACGCGCATAGCAAAATCCTATTCATGTAAACACACACATTGACAATCCCGCACACGATCTTAAAATTTGCACACAGATAAAAAATATAACGTAGTTACGCAGTGTCAAGACTCACATTAGGATAATCTCTAGTGATGGGCATTCAGTAAGACCGGTAAATTGAACGATGAATAAAATAATGAATGAAATGGGTTTTTAGGTAAAGGCAATTTAAATAAGTTATGCACAACAGGTTTCACATTTTGTAACAGTCAGAAAATAAAAGAACTGAATTTAGTTGTTATGTTTTTTTAATGGTTATAAGTTTGAATCAATAGTTCTTAACATGTTATAGCATAGTACACATAAGTTTAGTCTTTTACTGAATAATTGAAAAAAAATATATAAAGTGAAATCACATTACATCGTCAGCCTTCACATCACAGCGAAGTTTGCAGTTCTGCCTTCTGCGCCGGAGGCGTTGGTTCGATTCCCACCGAGAACAAATATTTGTGTGGTGAACGCAGATGTTTGTTTGCCCGAGTTTGAGAACTTTCTACAAAATGTTCCGAGCAAATCACACTCGTTCTTGTTGCATGCCAAGTTGTTTTTTGGCCAAAAAATTTAGTCCACTCTTCAAGCAACAGGGTTTTTTGGAAACGTTTTTTTGCCTATTTTATATTTACATAAAATAAATATAAAATAGGCAAAAAAATGTTTTCACTACGCCCACGACTTTATTTTTGAGTAGGTATGATGTCATGTCCTATTTTATACATTGATGAGTAGAGGGTTTGATGACTGGTACCTAGGATACCCATATTGTGGGATTTGTGAATAAGTGTAATCCGATATATCGTGGCGGCAGCCATCTTGTACCGATTTTCATCAAAAACAGCTAAGAACACTCCCGACTATTCACCTTTCAAACAAACAAAAAACCTAATTAAAATCGGTTGATTCGTTCGGGAACTACGATGGGACAGACAGACACACACACAGACACCGTAAACTCATAACATCCCGTCGTTTTTACGTCGGGGGCTTAAAAAACACCAAATACGTAATTAGACAACACATTATGTGATAATAATTTAACGTTTATTTTATCATTCATTCATTCATCAATTTCATTCAACTTTTCCCAACACTATGCCTTCTACCAAGGTTTATTCTTTGACAATGGTGTCGTAATACTGTCGCTAATCTGTCGCAACCGGTATTTCTTTTGAACTTAAATTCTACAAAATTACAAACACAATTGACAAAATAATACTCCCTTGTGGTAGGAAATACCATGTTCCCGGAAGTTTGATGTCTCTGATCGTCTTTTACAAGAAACTACCATGCAATTCACCATTTTCACGGAGCTCCACTTCGCGACATGAAACGACACACAATGGCTGCGGTTGCGAGTAAAACAGTTTTATTAAAAGGATATGATCGAGATCGTTATATGATCGGCAGAGGGGAAAGCCCTGCCTTGACATCTCCATTTCTAATTCCTCCAAGCGCCGTAACGACTGCTGGATTAGTTTGGATGAAACTTGGTAAAGATAATAGCGTCCTGAAACCGCGTAAATAATTATTCTGATAGGAAAACGCTTTCCATCAATTATTAACGTTCGCTTGTGGCTTACAAGACCTGCGCACACCTAGGCGATGGCGATCAGCTGAAACGCTGTAAAATATGACAGCGTTTCAGCTGTTCGCCTAGATGTGCGCAGGTCTTTAAACTGTTATCACGAAAGCCAAACAAGCAAAGCCACAACAAGCGAACGTTAATAATTGATGGAAAGCGTTTTCCTAGCAGTCACATAGTTCTGTTTTAGACGTTTTTCAATGACATTAAAACCTTGTACCTACAGCCTTCACAGCTCAGTTGGTAGTAGCTCTGCTTCCTGTACTGGAGGGCGTGGGCTCGATCCCCACAGAGAACAAATATTAATGTGCTGAACACATATATGTTTGTTCTCTGTCTGTGTTTATTCCAAGTAGGTAATATGTATTCATAAAAAAATATAAGTATTATATCAGCTATCTGGTTCCAATAGTACAAGCTCTGCTTAGTTCGGGGTAGGACAGTGTTGTGTGGAATATCTAAAATAATTATTTCATTTTATTTTTTTAACAACGAAAACATTTATTTGGTCAAGGTATTGGTAAAATAGTTTCTGGCGTGGTATAAGGCTAGGCCGATTGAGCAGAACATTACAGCCTCTGTCATGTACCCTTTGGCAATGTCCGGGAGTGACTTCTCTTTTATCAGGTCGGCAGGCTGAGGGTTGTTTGTGCTAATCTGTAAGAATGTTTTTTGATTTATTTTTTCCATTGAAATTAAACTGCAAGACTGACTGATAATAAAGGCACCAAAAAATCATTTAAAAATACTTTATGTATATTCTATATTCTGAAATATATATTATGGTGAAATTACTGGCACGTGAGGCTGAATATAATACCTCAAGTTGATGGGTGAATCGTAGGGCACGTTCCTGACGTGCGTGACATAACATCCCGTGGACCATATGCTGGTTCCAGCAGCTAGTTGTTAAGTATTTACTTGTTTCAGTTCCTGAACCTTAAAACGAACCTTGTTCATCAATACCTACCTATGCTAGGAACGAATACAATGTTACACAAAACAAACGATGTTTTAATTTATCCTGTAGGTGCTGCTGTTAGGTACATATTATTTCTGTAATCAACATTAAAATTTGAAACTATACCTACTACAACGTAGGTATTTCATCAGAATAGCTCATTATTTGTTCAGATGTAGATTTGACGATGTTATTGTAGTTTGGCATGCTGCAGGAAATAATTGCGCAATGCCAAGAATAATAACATTTTGTTTCCAAACCCGTAGATAGCCAGATAACCTATACTAAGTATACCTAAAAGCCATACAACCTTTTTTAATTTGTTAAAAACTTAGACTCGGAACCTTCTTGGTGTGTTACTTTTATTTTTATTTGCTTTACGCGTGCTATTTTCTTTTTTGCTATTAGTCATTTCCTCGCTGAGCTGGGATGAAAAGTTACGTGTTGCAAAGATTTTTCACCTCGTGCACTTTTGATTCCTTCGCTGACGCTTAAGATTCTAAAACTAAAACATTTCTCTAAAACTGTTAAACCACTCGCTGCGCTCGTGGTTAAATTCATGTCATGCTCCCAACCACCAGGGAAATACATTAGGAACATAGAAAATGCCCTAGCAACAGCAATCGTTTTTTAGGGTTCCGTAGCCAAATGGCAAAAACGGAACTCTTATAGATTCGTCATGTCTTTAATTTTTCTCAGAAACTGTAAGAGCTAGACGGATGAAACTTGGCGAGTAGGTGTATTCTGAATATCGCATTAAGATTTTTACAAAAAAGTAGAAAAAAAAACAAAAAATTGAGGGGGTCCCCATACTCGAAACAGAAACTCAAAAAAAATGTTTTCATCAAACCCATACGTGTGGTGTGGTATCTTTGAATAGGTCTTCAAAAATGATGTTGAGGTTTCTAATTTAGTTTTTTTCTAAACTGAATAGTTTGTGCGAGAGACACTTCCAAAGTGGTAAAATGTTGGTCCCCCCCTCTAACTTCCAAAATAAGAGAATGATAAAACTAAAAAAAATATATGATGTACATTACTATGCAAACTTCCAACGATATTTGGTTTGCACGAGATCTAGTGAGCAGTTTTTTTTTATACGTCATAAATCGTAACCCGCAATTTACCTTTCGACGAACAACAAGAACTTTTATACATTAACAAGTATTATGTTACTTGTTGCTACATGTAACATAATACTTGTTAACCATGTCTGTACTTGTCGCCCATGAAGGGTTCCTTCATGGGCGAGTCCGACTCGCACTTGGCCGCTTTTTTATATTACTAGTTTTTGGAACAAGAATATGGCCAGGTAACCATCGCCTTTATCAAAGCATTGCCTCGCAAGTCACACACGTTAGGAACGTGCCCTAAGATGCACTGCGTCCAGAAAATTGAGGCATATAGATGTTAAGTCTCACGTGCCAGTAATTTCACCACCGGCACCCACGCCTTTCAAACCTAGACAGCAACGCTGCTTCACGGCTGAAATAAGTATGGTGGTAGTACTTCCCCGGACGAGCCCTTCACAAAGAGCTCTACTAATATACCAACTATTTTAGCTTTATCAAGATATAAACAGATATAGGAGTGTTACCTTCGAAAGTAATTTTCTCATTTCCCTAATTTGCCCTCTAATACAGTTTATATTAGAGAGGAGTTTCTTGGATGCAGTCATAGTTTTGGCAATAAGTGGCGAGTCCGGCGGTTGAAACTTCAACTGGTTTTGAATCCTGCCGTATTCTCGTAAAGAATACTGCATCGTTGCTTCTAATATGTACACTTGCTGCAGGTGGGACCCGAGAGTTGTCAGACAGTCTAATACACTGGAAGGAGAAATAAAACACATTATAGTCGTTTCATTTTAGGATGGTTAGCTAGTGGATGGAAAGGGCTCAGAACCATTCAATTCATATCTAAAAATGTATATATTCAGATATATCACAAGGACCACTTTTATACGTCGAGTCTAGGTGCCAGTTCCACGCGACCAAGCCTATAGATATAGAAAAACAGGCATCAAACTACGGCTTGGTTTACTACCGTTTTCTTGTGTTAACATTCTTCCTGGAAATGTATAGGAAAAGATGTCTAGCAGACGACTTCTTGAGGTTGGTGATGACTTTGAGATTATTGTAACAAATTTCTTAAAAATAGTTACAAAAGAAACACTAACAGAATACAGCAGGAGAAAGCGCCTTAAATATTCATCTTAGCAATCACTCAACGGAAACTCGAGGAAAATAGGAAACATGTAGGTACCTAAAATTATCATTCTTTGCCGCAAATAACCCAGCTACCGCGTTCAATTTCCAAGTGCGCTTGTGGAAATTCCGTAAGCCTAATTTCAACCGCCTTCTTTGGAACACCATATGAATGCCTAGTTTATTCATGTCTTCATCCTCTAGTAGCAAGAACGTTCTCAGATCTATTCCGCTGTTCTTGATAAGCGACCCTAGTTGTTCGCAATTCATTCCGTATAGTAGAGGCGGAATTTCGGTGCAGTAGCTTGGTCTGAAATAAAAATACGACTAATGAAGTTTAATAATATTCTATTCTTATTACACCACAACTGATAATTGCAGAAAAAAATATAATATGTGTAAAGTAATCAAATAACACTTTTTTTTTAATTAAAAACAACTGTGATGATGATGACTATGAAAGCTACTCAACATTTGCTAGAGACACATTAGCCTCGCAGCGTTGGTTTTCAGCGGTTTCTATTCCACCATGATGTTTGCTGTAGCTAAACATTTTTGTTCAGATATGATGCACTAAAAACCTCTCAATACACGATTGGTTTTTTTATACAACTACTTTATGGAGCAAGCATATGGCCCACCTGATGTTTAGTGGTAACCATCGCCTATAACAAAGGATTGCCTTACAGGTCACGCACGTCAAGAACGTATATCTTACGATGCACTGTCATGCGTCTATCAACGGCAGCATACAGATGTTAAGCATCACGTGCTAGTAATTTGGCCGGCACCCACACTCCACACCTTTCGAACCGAAACAAATTGGTTGTTGGTTTGTTGAAAGCAACTTACTTGCCAGCTTTAGTGATTCCAGGATAATAGTCGTACCAAGAAGTCATTTGGTTCTCGAAGCCAGAGTTTGTTTCCTCTTCAACAGCTTCATCTATATTGAGATATTTGTGCAGAATTTCAATAATGTTCTCATACTCATGTGACTTAGCTATTTCTAAGGCGGAACGTCCAGACTGGTCGACCTCCGTGACCCGTACTCCATGGGCTATAAGGAGCTCTAGGATTTCTGGTTTATTGTGGTGGACGGCCCAGAACAGTGGCTGAAATAAACCAAAGTCAACTCTTGAAACAATCTTTTTAATAATTATATTCTTTTGACTCTGTGTTTAGCAAGTGACAATGAAGCCAAGGATGGTCTAAAATACAAAGGCTGGGCTATTTATCTCAGTAACATGCACGTGACGTGACACTATGTGAAAGCTTACTATGAAAAGGGTGTAAATGACTTACAGTCCATCCCTGCACATCTCGAGTCTCAGTATTAATTTTCATATTTAGTAGTTTTTCCACAACAGCCAGCCTGCCGCTACTTATTGCTCTCATGAGTGGAGTCTGACCATACTTGTCCCCGATATTTAGTAAGCAGTCTTTTTCTATGAGGTATGTGATTATTCTATAAATAGTGTCATTATTTGCGCTACTGTTAGAGCAAGCTGCCATTATTGGTGTAACGGAATCTGTAATTAGATAAATAGTAAATTACTGCAGCTGCCAGCCAGAAGCATTGATGGACGAACGCGTAAATGTGTACACACGTACATACACGTAAGTACATCAATGCTTAGTTGTGGCTAACGCTTGTATAATTTCTTTTCACAAATTATGTTAGGAAATTAAAACTAAGTAGTCCTACTGGAACTCATTTTACGAACCACACCAATTTTTCTCGCGTTGTGGTGTTCATTTGTTTTTTAGGGTTCCGTAGCCAAATGGCAAAAACGGAACCCTTATAGATTCGTCATGTCTGTCTGTCTGTCCGTCCGTATGTCACAGCCATTTTTCTCCGAAACCGTAAGATATAGACTGATGAAACTTGGCGAGTAGATGTATTCTGTAAACCGCATTAAGTTTTTTACATAAAAATAAAAAAAAAACTATAAATTTCGGGGGTCCCCATACTTGAAACTGAAACTCAAATTTTTTTTTTCATCGAACCCATACGTGTGGGGTATCTATGAATAGGTCTTCAAAAATGATGTTGAGGTTTCTAATATCGTTTTTTTTTAAACTGAATAGTTTGCGCGAGAGACACTTCCAAAGTGGAAAAAAGTTGGTCCCCCACCTAAACTTCTAAAGTAAGAGAATGATAAAACTAAAAAAAATATATGTTGTACATTACTATGCAAACTTCCAACGATATTTGGTTTGAACGAAATCTAGTCAGTAGTTTTTTTTTTATACGTCATAAACCGTAAACCGCAATTTACCTTTCGACGAACTACAAGAACCTTATTATGTTACATCAAGTAACATAATATAAAGGTTTTTGTAGTTCGTCGTGCTACGGAACCCTTCATGGGCGAGTCCGACTCGCACTTGGCTGCTTTTTATTTAGATAAAACCTTTGATTTATCTCCTTGGCTACCATGTTTCGGAGTAAAAGATTATTTCTATTTATCTTGAACTGACTGACTTCCACTTGCCTAGTTACAAGCATCACCACAATGGTTGTTACAGATTAAATATGAATGTATATAACGATTCTGAACCCATTCCATTCATCAACTTCCCAAGATTTTCGGTTCTTCAACCTATTTGACTGAGTTATTTAAATGAACATTATGAGTCTGTACTAAGTAGCGGGTTCATTTAGAGCGGTTTCAGACTAGCGTTTTATACGCGCGTATGAGCTCGTTTTTGGAAGCGCGTATAGGCGCGCCTTTTGTCACACGCTCGACTCGTACGAGCGTTGACGCGCTTCTAAGCTCGTATAGCGTAAGTGCGAGCTTTCTTCGTCAGAATCCATGTTGATACTGATACGACACGACCGGTTCGAGCGAACACGCCGAAATATGCCCGTTTACGCGAGTATGGTTTTTAGAAGCGCGTAGGTAATTTAGCGCGCGTATAAGCGCGTATGCTGAAACGACCGTATACGCGCAAAAAAAAACGCTAGTCTGAAATCGCTCTTAGCCTGCCATTACTTTTATTCATCAGAAAATATAATTATTTTATACCAGCATGTAAATTAGGATCAGCACCCTTATCCAATAGGAATTTGACAATTTGATCTTGAGCATGGAAACAGGCGTGCATCAGAGGAGTCCACCCACTGTCTAGCTTTGTATTCACCGAGTTATTCAGGTCTGTAATAGGAAACCAAAACAAATTAAAAAAATTAGGCCTCACATTTTATTAGGAATCTTTTTTTTTATTGTTCTGTATGTCATCTGCGATCAGTCTTCTGACTTTATGCAGGTTTGGTGTATGCACTTGACATATTGGGGAATTTCTCCAGTGATCATTTCCCACTTCTTTTTGAAATCATTATGATGTGTTGTAAAAGACAACACATCATAATGATTAATGATAGTCTCTCAGGGTAGTTTATGGTTTATGGTCAGCTGGGATGCCAGGTGATTATGGTGGTCGCTTAAGGAATTATTATCTTTTTCTTATTAGGAATCTAATACTTTATAGGAACTTACTGCACTACTTTTGCTATACGTAGGTAACCAACATTAGAACAGATTTGCTAAAAAAAATATATTTTATATTGATTTTATAGTGTTTACTACACCTAAGGTTGACTACACTTAACTCCACTGTTGATGGAGCCACTGTCTGGTTAGTGTGTTAAAACTGTATTAATAGTCCCTAGAGTTATTTCTTGAGAGTGATTAGAATCCAATTGCGCAGCGGTCAGCACAGCCCCATACCAAGGGGAAGACAGCGGGTTCAAATCTTAACTTTTGGGAGATTATAATCCAGTAAAATCTTTTTGTAAACTAAAATAAAAAACTACTTACCTGTCCTTAGTATAGCTTCAACTTCATTACAATTCCCATTGATAATAGCTGCTTGTAACACATTCTCAGTTTTCTTTTTTTCACTTATCTGGTGTGCTAGGAAGTACTTCTTTTTCTGTAAAACAGCAACAAGGTGGTAGGTTATATACATGGTATTTAATGCATAAGTATTGGCTGGTTTTTTTTAAGGGAACATGTAATTTAATAAGATAGGTACTTATGCTAGAAGCCCCAAAATGTTCAATACATAAACTAGTAGCAAACAGTTAGCTAATTTACTTACCGGCTTTAGAAAGAATTCGTCTTCACTGTCCGTATCTTCATCCGACATTCCTGCGGGCCTAAAGAGCGCCATAATTACAGAAATATATTTGATAAGAGAAACTGTTTGTTAGACTTGTATCATGCTGAGCGCATGAGTCCTTATAATGTTTGAAATATTCGCTTTTTCACCAATTTCGAAGGAAATATACTATTACTAATATGACTGACTGAAAGATGAAGAAATTGGCCGATCTTATTTTCACGAAAAAAGAAGAAGCAGATTTCTATGGTTTATGTGTGCGTATAAGTATGTATATCTACATTTGTGTGCGTAAATCTTATATTTCAACTGTCAAAACTGACATCTCAACTGTCAAATGTCAAGAGGTCAATGTCATGCTTGCTTCTGCTTGCTACTGTTCTATAATTCTTGCTTGGTTATTTCGAGATACGAGCTACTAAAATCATCCGGAATATTAAATAGGATAGAAATGCGATGGCTGGAACAGCATCAGTAATTAATGATCTGTCTTATTATTATCATTTGAAGAGTATTTACCATTTCCTACAACACAGACGACTCCAACGCCTCCAGCAGCGGTGGGAACCAACCGCTCCTATGCAACTCCTACGCATAGTTAGAACTGGGCAGTCATCACTAATGAGAAGAACTTTTAATTCTTCAGGGCTGGACACCTCTGCCAGCCACCTCGTGGGCTTTCATCTTCAGTGGGCTGAAGATATGTGTCAAATTTAGCGCAAGAAAGTGGTAGACCAGACTTTAGTGGGTCTGTGATGTGTGTTTAAAACCCTGCCAAAAGTGTGTCAAGTCAGATTGTGAATGAAGTAACTAGATAAATGTGTGTGATGAAGTAACTACCTACTAAAGATATCTACAATGTTGTATCAATGTTTTTATAGCGTTAAAGATTTCATATAAATGATATTCCATTTTCTTTAAGAATTATTATTCTGAATTGATTATTGTTATTAATTTTTTTATTTGGCTCAAAAAACACAACTAAAGAAAATAAAACCACAGAAAGAGAAGAACATTGAGTAAAGGTACCGCTACACAAGAAATCATAAGAGAAAATAAAACATAGAACACATAGGTACAGAAACACATAGAAAGAAATAGGTACACACATAATCCTAGTTCTATTGCTGAAAAGGGTGCCGACAGTATCCAATTAGGTATACTTATAAGTATTTGTTTATGAGCCAAAATGGTCCTCACTCAGCTTAAATGCTACTTCGCCTTCAAAAAGGGGATGAGGAAGCTGGGATCTAATAATTGTACCATACTTCTTGCAAATAAATATATTTCATTTCATTTCATTTGTACCACCTGTTGAACTACTCAGTAGTTACTAAACTACAGTACAGATGCAGAGTTATTGGTGAAAGAGACTCATATCCTGTAGGTTTAATTTGATTGAACTAGGTATAATGTTATTCAGGGATAATTCAGCATTATAGTGGCAGAATAAATTTATCAGTCCAGTAGTTTTTGAGTTTATTCATTACAAAAATACAAATCTGTACAATTTATAATAATGATGATGATCCACAGCAGCCCAAACAAGAGATGAATGGAGAGAAGGAAAAGAGGTCTTTGCCCTGCAGTGGGACACAACAGGCTTTTAATAATAATGATGATGATAAGTTACCTACCTAAGTACCTATAAGTACATACCTACCTATTTGCTGAGAAGTCCCATTTTCACACAGAATGCCTACCTACATTATATGATTATAATGATTACCAGCTCCTCTGAATCCACCATCAGGTAAGCTCGTTGGCAGAGAGCACTGGTCTAGACGTAGCGGACCCGCCGTCCGATCCGCCTAAGGTCATGGGTTCAAATCCAGTCGTGTACCAAGTAGTTTTTCTGTAGAAAAATGTGTGTGCACTATGCCAGTAAAACATCGTGAGGAAACCGGCGTGAAAGTTCGAGCAACACGTTGGTGTCAAGCGCCACGCAAAAAGGGCCCACTAGAAGCCTTGCGGAAACCAGCCCTCAGTGCCTTGCCTACCTTATTCATAATACCTAACTAAATGCAGTAGATCTACAAAATCATGCAGGTAAATAAAACAAACATTCCACAGGATGGATGTTAGCAATGACCACTACTAAGCGGGCAAAGCCTGCCGCGGGCGGCCGCTAGTTCATAAAATCTATAATAGGTATGTATAGTACAGTCACGAAAAACGCCGTAAGATGCTTGATACTAACTATTATCTATTCTGTGACGTTACCGTGTCATCATAGTAACTACTAGCGTATCTGTAATTCGAAAATATCTTAAATTTCAAAATTCAAGTTTATGATATCAAACTGACTAATAACGGAACGTAATTCGGCGCATACTTCATCAGTGTTGCTATTTAATTCTATCTAACGATAAAACGCTAGATCTAGCAGTTGGAGGACTTACTCGTAACTAATATTTTATTTTTAGCCTCGAAGTAGAATAGTTCTTAATAGCAACAAAGTTGTCTATAACACGTTATTCAAACTGTACAAACTAAAATAAATAATAAACAAACAAATAATGCGGACAATCCACACAACACTATCTATCCCCAAACTAAGCAGAGCTTGTATTATGGGAACCAGATAGCTGATACATTACTTAAATAATCCTTTTTTTTTGTAAATACATACATAGAATACAATATAACACCCAGACATAGAACAAACATCTGCGTTCGCCACACAAATATTTGTTCTCGGTGGGGATCAAATCCACGCCCACCAGCGCAGAAGGCAGAGCTACTACCAAAAAAAAAGCACCTTGGTGCATTTCCATACCAAACACAAACCAAAGCACCTTGGTGCATAAATGCACCAAAAAAAGTTTTGCGCCAAGCGTTGAGACATCTGTCTGACTCGCTTTTTCTACTACAATGTCCGTAAGGAACGAAAAACCATCCTTTTCGCACTGATTTGAGCTTTGTAAATATGTATGTCAACTTCAAAACAGTTACCTAGACGTCAACAACACAAAAAAACAAAATCAGTCTTACGGAACCACGCGCGCGGGCATTGTTTACGTATTGTGAATTTTAGTTTTTTTGCCTTATTGCAAGTGTTTTGTGTTGTTTAGTGCTTAAATATCGCAATAATAACTCAATAAGTAGTTATTAACGATAAAGTTTTGTGTAAACAGTGATTGAATTCGTTCAAATCGACTAAAATAACCAGCACATTCTCGACTTTTTTTCCCAAGAAAATTTTTTCACGCCGCTTTTTTATGTGAGTATTAAAAATTATTAATATGACAAGTAAATGCAACTAAATCCTTGCTTCAGGGCTGAAATAAGCTTTCAGGGGATACTATTTTTTTAACTATAATTACTTGTATAGGACTTTTCTAGAAATCAAATATTATTAAGATCCACCTGCGCACCCGCGATGCAAAAAAATACGAGATGCAAATAATATTATCGCTTTATTTTTAAGTTAATTTAAATTAATGCTTCGAGTTCTGTCAAAGTTTTTGAGTTAGTCAAAATTTTTGATTCGGAACTGTTTACGTAGTATTAGGCCAGCAAACTCATCAAAATTCTAAATGCAATTCATCATGCCATTAAGCTCGAATACGAGAGATGTTTACAAGACGGGAATTCCAAGAACATAAACACTTATCTGGCGTTTCAAGTGGGTCGCGCGTGACGGGGCGTCTTGGCGCCAAAACAAATGCTAGCGTCGGTGATCGTCACACGTTTACCTAACTGTTTTTTTTTTTGGTTGTTTTATGAACCAAGGTGCTTCAAGCGTGGTTAATAATTTTCAGTTTTTTTTTATTGAACTAACTGAAATACATTTCACTAGCGGGCAACACTCAAACCACAAAAAAGAAGAAGAGTTTATTTTTGGTTTTTGTCCAAAAGTAATTAAATTATTTTATCCCCATAATATTCTCATTACGGACAAAACTACAATAAGTGGGGCTCGTTGTGTTATTTACAAAGTGTTTATGAGGTGTTTGGAAGTGTACCAACCAACAAACACTAGCAAGCTGAAAAACTGCCGTATGAAACTGAATAGAGGTTTTTTACTCAAACAGCAGATGAAACTGGGGTAAAAAGAACAGCAGTAGACGTACACTGTTATATTTTACTAAAATAATCGTGTAAATCCCTGTCAAACATAATAATTATTCATTGTCTCATTGAATCCTATTTAGATGTCCAAATCTTTAGTTTTGATGCATTATGTACCTATTTACTTGGTATAGGTGCTGGGCAAGCCTATTCCATCTAAAATCATATCATTCACATCAAAATTGTATTTATTCAGTTAAATTGTTCCAGGCACTATAAAGTTCCGCGAGTAGGGCTTGAGTAATCACCAGTTTAGCCCCTGAGGCTTATTTATATCATCTACAATAGATGAAAAGGCCTGTATGTAAATACTTTTATTCATATTTGTATTTATTTTGTTGCAGGAAAATCTGAAAAAACTAATAGGGAATGGTTGGTGAAGCCAAAAGAAAATTTACTATAAAGCTCTGTTATGGTTGAATAAAAATAGTGCTGGAAATTATATAAGTACTATCAGGCAACAATATTGTTAGTCTACCACTACACACAGGACTTACTTACTTTGCTTCGTCTATCTGTACAAACCACCAAGCTTGAACCATTATTTGCAAATAGTCTGCAAATAGCCCAACGGTTTCATGTGAATTTTGTAATTATATGTTTGTAAATAAAGTTATTTGTAAATAAAGATGTGGTTTTTATTCAGTCTATTAATTTTTTTCCTCTAGTAGGTATATAAAGTATAGTAGGTATTGTAGGTTTCTAGGCAGAGACTGTTTGGGTCCATCGGTGGACCATCACTCTCGTAGAGAGTATTATATTCCTTGGACCATCGGTCTTATGATATTTCTCTAATAATGTAGGTTATTTTTTATTTTGATTGTATGTCTCTAGTCCCATTTTCAAGTATGGTAAGAATTGTAATGAAATCTCTTGTATTTAAATGATAATGATTAAAAAGACAAGCTTTTATCAGAGCATTGATTTAATATATTACTGCACTTATATTCATCCTATTATGAGTTGACTGTTCATGCCGTTCTGTGGAAGGTCCGGTAGCTCTTGAAAAACCTTCCCCAATCTTCAGATACTGCCTCATGGGGGGTCGTTGGGAAGTGTACCCATTTATTGAATTCTCTTGATAGTACTGAAGATATGACAGATCCATTAGGATGCCTAGCCATAGCCGGTACCGACTAGCTCCCTGTGCTCAAGAAGTATAATGTGATGAAGACCTAGAAAAATAATGAAATTGTCATAAAATAATACCTGCAATCCACAATGGCAGAACAGTGTACTAATTTAACTTATTATTCTAGGTAAGTAAGGCCTTATAGGTAGGGACTTGTCTTATGCTGTTATGAGGCATATCCTATCTACCAAAGGTTCCTCACCATTGAATTAGGTATATTTAGTTGGTAAGAGGTTAGGTTACCGAATTATACCTTTGATTTAGTGGAAATCTTTCTCTGCTGCAAGTAGGGACCGCACAATATCTTCGATGAGTTTCCAGGCCAATGCTTTACTTAGCGTAAAGTGATTCTTATAAACATAATCGGAGAGCTCAAAGGCATTGCACAACCCCGCACTTTTTCTACGTTTTCTGTAGCTGTCGAGGATTCTACGATGAGGTCGTCCATGAATTACATAAGGACATCATCCATTCTCTCTTCGAAAAGAAGCAATAAAATACAATTTTGCTGAAAATAATATTGTGTTTGTCAAACGATTAACCAATTCAAGAGATCTCGAATACTGCATTCTGTCTCGGCTAGTCCGGACTAGATGTTGTGTCTCGCATGAACTTCGACCGAGAAATTTGCAGAAAGAGATCGTGGGAATACGCCAAGATGGTTGTCACGACTTTTTGACCGACCTATGACGACATCTCCACCGTAAAATAATCCCGGTCAGCGCGAGAATGACGCCCCTGGAGCCTAACTCTCGGGCCGACCGAGATTTCCAATGTCTCCTAAATAAACATTGGCATTGCACAACCCCGCACTTTTTCTACGTTTTCCATATATCGTAGCTGTCGAGGCTTCTACGATGAGGTCGTCGATGAATTACTCAAGGAAATCAACCATTCTCTCTTCGAAAAGAAGCAATAAGATAAAATTGCAAAATGATCGAGATCGGCCCGAGAATTAGGCCCCAGTGCAGAGTTGGCTACGCCCGCCGTTACTACGCCTGAAATGGGTTGGCTGTTGGAACAAAATTATTTGTATATAATTTCCTTTGGTTGTTTATTATTACTATTTTTGTAAACCCTACTGATCCTGTCCCGGTCCTTAGATCCCCGTTCTTTATTTAATACTGTTTCCCTAATTTTTGCTAACAATTAAAAAAAAATGTATGATGGCAATTGACAAAATAACAATATGCACAACATGCGACGACAAAAAAAAAATACTTTAAGATCTTTAAACTAGTCTTACAATAAAATTCTACCTATACCGTAGGGTAGGTATAGTATTACTATTTCTTCTATGGCGGGGGTCTACGCATTATATCTCCGTTTCTGTCTGGCATAGGTACTAAATGAGAGAGACAGTCGGCGTCGCAACACACAGGCCTGCTCAAATGAAATTCAGCCTAATAAAAATAGGGTAGGTAGTGTGAACAGAGTGTGAAAAAAGAAGAGAGTAGAAAACAGAACAGACATTATTCCTCTAAGTTTGTAAATAGGAGCAGTCCATAAGTGGACTTCTACAGGCGGATGACGATGAAGCTGGCTCTGTATGTGCATAATATAAGTAGGTAAGTAAATAATCATCATCATCATCATCATCAGCCTGAAGAAGTCCACTGCTGGACATAGGCCTCCCCTACACATTTCCAGGAAGAACGATTCTGAGCCCTTTCCATCCATCGACTTCCCGCAATCTTAACAATGTCGTCGGTCCATCTGGTGGGTGGGCGCCCTACGTTTCGTCTTCCGGTTCGTGGTCGCCATTCGAGAACCTTTATTCCCCAACGGTTGTCGGTCCTTCGAGCTTGCCCATTGCCACTTCAACTTACTAACTCTACGAGCTATGTCGTAAATAATAATAAATAGGTGTTTACACTTCTTCATACATAACTAAAGGACAGGACTACTCTAGCCTAGTACCTCACATACCCACATAGAGTACCCAGCAGCGCACTCAACTTGAAACCGGTGTAGAAGTGAGAAGTGGTCCTGGAAGTCATTCTTTGCTTCGAAAGGTACCTAAGCATAATAGGCAACAGTTCCAATTAGGCGACGACGAGGGCGTTTGTTAACATTTAATTAAGGCGAGGAACCATTGTGTCGGCCTCTCGTCAGGCTCGGGGGCCAAAGACCTCTAAACAAGTGGCCGAATAATCGAAATACCTATGTGGAGGCTGCTAGACTCGTACATACAGTGACAGGTAGATTACCTACTATTTGCAATATTTTTCATAAAGTGAGAAAAACTGGAAAGTCACCAAATAATATTGTAGGTATCATTTAATTTATGTATTTTAGATGGCAGAAGACCATATACAACCGTACCTATTTGAAATTTCGTTGCGGAATAAAAGGAATCTAAAAAAGGAACATGCATAAGTAGCCGGCGACATTCGACATGGGGTTTCTAACTAGGTGGTTAGCTATGTAGCTCTAGGTTCAGTTTGAAGGTTTGATAGCGTTTCGTACTTTCGACGGTCACTTGTCTGTAAAACGGTTCTGTGTCTTGATGAGTTGGAAGAGAGTTTCCAATTACACACACAATAAACTACACTGGAACAATGCCCCTTGTAGGAATAGAACCTACCTAAGTACCTAGCCTGATATTATGTTCTACGAGTAGATAGGTAGGTAAAAGTACCTATGTAGGTAACATAGGTTAGGAACCTTAGGTACCTAGTGTTACCGCGAAAACTATCCATTGAAATATAGAACTCTGTTTAAATAAAATAAAAAAACAAACAAAACGTCTACGCATCTTTTCCTCTCACGAATAGAGTGATGTCACATCGAGACACATCACTGATGTGTCTCGTCGCCCGGTCGCAGTAGTGTTGCGACCGGGCCATTAGACCATAGATACCCTTAATTTAGTTGTTTTGGCTTAGAAATATTCTTAAAGCGGTGTGCGAAAACCAAGTAGAATCTTGTCTAGATGATTTACTTATTATTTTATGAATTAAAGAAAATAAAACCAAGAAAGTATTTAATATAAGGTAAGATTAATAATTATAAGATGAATAGGTATGACGGCCAGTGCAATTAAAAATTATAAGTATGGGCATACGTTTAATTTTATTTAGGGTCTAATAAGTACATTATAGAATCCGGTTATTATTTCGGCCAAGGGACAGCTGATATTATTATGACGTCGTAATAAGCGAACATACATTTTTTACAAATTAATCAATGTATTTATGAATATCTACATATTTAGATGACTGGCAAATAAAAAAAAAAATTAAATACAATTTTTAAACGCCGTCGTTTCTAATATCGGCGCTATCTTGGCTGTTGACGTTGCGAGATCATCATCAATAGCAGAACATTGTTCAAGTTCTTCGTTTCCTATGGTTTCTTTATTCAGAGCTTTCGCCGAGGCAGGCAGCGGCACATCACCATCCTCATAATCATCCTCGTTGTGGCAGCTGAGGAGATAGTATTTCTTGTAATCCTACTGAATAAATACACTTTTGATTTGATTTGATAGCTTCTTAACTACGATTTATTTGTAAACACGTTAACGTTCGTCGTTGTAACCGGACAATTATAATTGAAATTCCGTCGTTACAAGCAATCCGTCGTTGTAAGCGGAGTCGTAATAAACGGATTTACTTTTTTTTTGTAGACACTCCACACAATACAATCTGGCCCCAAACTAAGCAGAGCTTGTAGTTACTATATATGGGTACCATATAGCTGCCATAATACTTTTATATATTTGTTTGTAAATACATACTTAGAATACAATATAACATCCAGACAGAGAACAAATATCTACGTTCACCACACAAATATTTGTTCTCGGTGCGGATCGAACCTATCAACTGAGCTGAGAGGCCGTCTTTCTTAATGGCTCAATTAAAACCAAACATATGCCTATACTTACGTTGCTAAATCGGTTGGTTGTTAAATGCGAAGTCGTACTAAACGGACTACACTGTAGTTAGATACCTACCTACACAATCTAGGTACATATTACATTTCTGCTTTCTAAAATGAGTTTCAATAGAACTCAAAGCATTGCGAATGTAATAAGGATTTTTCTTAGCGGTGCGCAGGGTATAAGATTTGATTTATCGCAGTCGGTCGGTAAGGCGCGCTGACCGCCCAGTGGCCGCGGCTGGGCGGCCCGCCCGCCCCGGACGCGTTATTAAACTTTTCCCCATATTAAACATTCCGGAGACGAATACATTTTATTGTTGCCTCGGACCGACGTCAGAGGCCCCAAGCCTCTACAAAGTGAAACTCAAAGACGGCAATTGCGAAATAAATTGAAAGCAATTTGATATTGCGTTGTAAGTAATAGCCGTCAGCCCGCAACTCTGCTGAGGACATTTTGTATGCAATTTAGAATCTTTCCACGGACCATTTCGTATCGGTTTTTGGTAACTGCTTGGGTTTCAGGAATTATTTGTTGTGGCAGGAAATTAAATTTGGTGGAAAACGGGTAAAATACGTATACATACGCTTTTGAAGCGGTATCACTTCAAGCAATACGCTCTCTACCGGCGGCGGTGTCTACGTCACCAGTCGCCAGTAGTATGTAGGAACTTAGGCACCTTACCCAAGTACCTATACCTACGCTGCTCTTATAACTTTCAACGAACGTAGCAAAAACTGCTAGGCTAGGCCATTAGATTCACACTACCTTAGCGCATCCCTCGGTGCGTTAAGGTGTCTGTGTGCAGATTTCCCCCCGACACCAAAAAAAAAAATAAAAATTGGCCATTAGATTCACGAAATAGTAACCTTTTAACCACGAGTTGTGTTTTATGATTTTCTCATAATACAAGTAGGTACCTATATTACCATGGTTTTCTCTATCAAAGAGATTTATAAAAAACTATGCATTAGAATTGTAATTATTGTTATTCATGTAACAATCTAAATTCTAAAACTTAAATCTGCCTGAGCCTTAATAAGGAGAATGACTTTTAGAGCGATGAGTTCCAATTGATTCAGAGTCTATAATAAATAAATAAAATAAATAAATAAATATTGTGGACAATTCACACAACACTACCCAACCCCAAACTAAGCAGAGCTTGTAATATGGGAACCAGATAGCTGTTATAATACTTTAATACTTTTTTTTTTGTAAATACATACTTAGAATACAATATAACACCCAGACAGAGAACAAACATTTATGTTCACCACACAAATATTTGTTCTGGGTGGGGATCGAACCCACGACCTACGGCGCAGAAGGCATAGCTACTACCAACTGAGCTAGAGGCCAGTCATTCATAGAGAACTTAATAAAACTCCTTAATAAGCTCCCTTGACTAAGTACTTACAATAAATATTAGCGATAAACCATCCAATTAGCTAGACCGGTCGGCTTTGTTAACTTTTAATTAACGAAGTTGTGTGTGGTACAACATTATTAATATCTGAAGAACGGGTAGATAAGCATCTCTTTCGAATTATTTTATAACTTGGAAAACTCGGTGATTTGAGATCGTAGAACCCCACTGTGGTCATAATTTAGGAAAATTCGGATGAAAAAACGCATCTCCACTACAACACAAAAGTATTGGGGAGAAATCCACAGCTGGACCATATCCACTGACGACGATGAAGTGGGTTGGCACAACAGAGGTTTATCATACCTAGCTCATTGCATTTTGTTTTTGATTTCGTATTTATAAAAAAAATGGATGAGAGGAAGTTTTTTGGAGAAGACCTTTGCTCTGCAGTGGAACACAATAGATTAATTAAAAAAATGTATAAGTATAGAAAAATGCTTATTTTCAGTCTGTTTTATCTCACTGAAATCTTCATCAGAGCAATCAGAGGCGGAGTATAATCCGAAACCTCATTTCCTCTAAGTAATTGCTGGATAGATTTAACCATCTTCAAAAGTTAGGTGCCATGGGGAAATTCTGATTCTGATTTGATCTAGCTGATTTTTGTACTTGGGTAAACTATTATGTAAGAAAACGTGTTAGGATCAATATTCTTTGTTGGTTAAATGTGTGCAATGAACAACACAATGATAGATGCTAGCGATTTTCGATGAATACGTTCCGTGTTTTTAAATCTTTCAAAAGGTCAAAGTGTGCGAACGAGAAGTTGTTTCACGGTTTTCAGCGTCTTAAATAATTATTCAATTTGCATGTTATATCAAATAATGAGTGTGATATCTTGAAGTACGAAAACTGGTAGAGCCTAAAGAAATATGTAAAATTAACCCCAATAAGAATCCCATCCAGTACCCACTTGTAACTTATATTGTTGATTTATGGGCATACCTACTTATCTATAGCAAACATAATATGTACGCGGGTAGTTACGTAAAAATATAGTAAGAAGCTCGAGAGTTACGAGGTAGACTTATGGCTTCCATTCACTAGAGGAGAGATAATGCTTGCAGGCAATCACATAAGTGGATCAAATAGCATAGCTTCGGAGCCAATACTGATTTTCTTAGCAAAGTTTGAGAAAAAGGTTCCCTAGAGTCCCACCAATAAAATACATTTATATTATATTTTTATTAAAGGTCATAATATTATACCTATATCACTATAGCTCTCATTTAGCCAAGCATCTCTCTTTATTTGGCCATCTATATTTGTTGGCATAACAGTGACAATGACCAGAGACTTAATGCCTCTCAGTTTTTAGCGTACGATAACGTTTTGATTTTTATTATACAACTAGCTGATGGAACAAGTATATATGAACACCTGATGTTAAGTTGTAACCATAGCATATAACAAAGCATTCCCTCGTAGGTCACGGACGTCAGGTGTCAGGAACGTCCCTTACGATACACTGCCCTGCGTTAATAAACTAGAGGCATACAGATGTTAAACCTCATGCGCACAAATAGGCATAGTGGTGTACCTCCCCGGACGTCCACTCACAAAGAGCTCTACAAGCTACTAGCTTTCCTTCAATGTGATGCCGTAAGAATGTAAGCACTGGCTTCCGCACTGGGTGTAGTCCATTTGTATAATGAACTAGCGACTGTAGCAGCGGATTCTTTTATTGTACGCCAGTTTGATAAAACTAATATCCATTTAAATCAACCGATTCATTTACTAGATTAAATAAGTAATTGGAAGGAATGGTTTTTTTATATGTTTGATAAATGCCTACTTATATTATTGCAAAACACAGTTTTAATACCTACCTCGATATGTTACGATCGGCTTAGCTATTATACGATTATGTGGATGCGAATGCTGATTTCACGGATAGCTTATCGACTATTAAATATTTGACAGTTGATTATCTCAAATTAAGGAAGAACATTTGAGAGCCACGTATATCTTTACTCTAGCTGAAGTAGGGTAAGTGAAATTAATTTAATTTAAATAAGGTATAGTAATTTTTTATTGATTTATAGTGTTTACCACACGTCCAAAAAGTTAAGAGCCGAGCGGGATTTGAACTCGCGACCTTCTCCTTGGTACGGGGCTGCACTGACCACTGCGTCATCAGATCCTAATCACACTCGACGAATAACTCTTAAGAGGGAATCACACAGGCGACTAATCACAGACGAATAAATCCAGATCTATATACGTGCTCGTATGTTTTCCTTTTTTTCAGAAACTTATTGATAATAAGAAAAATAGTAAGAAAATATCACCTCCAATTCATATTTCTTATAAATCGTAATGAGGGTCATATTATCTTTATCAATAAGTTTCTGAAAAAAAGGAAAACATACGAGCACGTATACATAGCAGATCTGGATTTTATGAGAAAAAATGGTTACTCTAGAGGCATTATCCAGGGAGGAAATAGGGGACTACGTTTGTATGGAGAGTCGCCTGTGTGATGCCCTCTTAAGGACTGTTTGGCACTAACGCGATTTATCGAGCAGGTAAGTAGTTGACTGTAACGTCAAACTTGTAGATGGAACCTATACCGATTATTCAAAATTGCACAAAACTTATAAGAGCTGGGTTCACGGATAGCTAATAGACCAATTAAATAGGTATTTGACAGCTGTGTGACTCCAATTATTCTTTGCCAAATTCGGAATAAACCCCTGCCAAACATTTAATTGGTCCTTTAGCTATTCGTGAAACCCGGCCTCACTAGATTTATACTCTGTGCGGTACTAGAAAAGTAAGCACCTGTAAGTTTAGAACTTACTATAACTATATAGCCTTGCTGAAAAACATGTAAGTTGGATTATTAAAATTAAAAGTGGGTATTATTAGTAAATAATACCTAGTAAATAATAGTAGTAGGCTATAGTAAGTAGAAAAGCTCACGACGGAACGATCTCAGCTGAGTGTACGCAGCCAAAGTGGTATCTGATCAATCCATTAGCGGCAGCACTCTGTCCAAGCAGCGCGCTCGATGTTAGGCCCGCTACTTAGGGACATACATTTTCCATTTCCCCGTTTCGCCCCAACTCCGGACGTACGTCCAAGCTCCGGCCCTGTATCATGCCTTTCACTATTTATCAATCATAGTGCTTATAGGACTCTTATACCTAGCCTCTGGTATTGTAAACTTGACACTCAAGTTTTTGTATGATGATAAAATACCTTACGTACCTGTCAACTAACAAGGGGAAAAAAATATTGGGAATGAATATGACGTTGATGGGAAATATAAAAAGAATAAATTACCTAAATGTTGTGACAACCCACACAACATTACAGCAAAGAGTATAATAAGTAGTGGGGAGCATTACAGGCAGAGATACTAGGTGCTGCTACGAACGAACATGACTACCCCACGATAAATAATAAAAAAAGATTTTGTTTCGTTTCACGGCTAAACTAAGTAAAACTGAACGGAGCAAGATAAATGACAATTACTTAGCTCACATTCTGGAGACTGATAGTTAAGTATTAGGTATACTTATCAGCCTAGGTATTTTTTTGGCTATAATAAGTTTTATGATGATTTTCAATGACAAGTCTGTCCGTTTTGACTGTAAGTATATAAATCCTTGGTTTTTGGCGGGTTCAGCAATATTTTAAATTTCAAACATGACATTTGCAACGTATTTGCAACGTAAGAAGCGATTACGCTTCTTCAGTTGTCCCTCCGGCAGGAGGTGTATAACATATAATCAAATATAGCTTACATTCTTACTTAGGTAGGTACTTATTATAACCACCAGTTTAATGCCTATTATGAATACTGCTATTACCAACTCTCTATTTTAAGATAACCATCGAGAATACAACAGCGATATGCACTTTGCTGTAGCCGTCTGCCGGTCTCGTGACAATTCCTATTATAATACTCGTATCTGTCCACGCCTGAACACGGAATTACCTTTACAGTAACATGCGATCTCTGCAAGGTACTCTAAGTCTAAATATTCATGATGCATTTCATCAGCCAAAGTATTTTTAGAACCCCGCATGTGTTCCTGGTCTTTGTTTCAAAACTAAAAATTCAATTTTTTTTGAGCCATTTCAAATATGTTATTTAATAGATGGTTAGATTAGCTCTTGAAGCAGTAGGTAAAGTCCAGAGGCAGCGAAGCGAGCTAACGCAACACAGGCTTCCTTGATCCAGTCAATTTTGGCGAGATCCATTACTCGGAGAGTGGCTAGAAGCAATCTCATTGAATGACCGTCTTCACCCCATGCCTCCCCGCGTCCCACACCCCATCTGATCCACGCCAATCGGTAAATATGCGTGTTAAATATGTATGCGCTGTAAGATGCTCGTAAGTGTATTAGATTTTGCTTGCTTTTTCATTCTGTCAAGTGGATAGGACGGTATATTAGTCTGTGTGGACTCTGTGGACATAAAGAGGCCTAACCATTTGCTTACGCATGCTGCTCACGCGTGGGTATAAAATATTCTTGCCAGAATCTCTATTTGCCTTATTTTGGTTGACAGTGGCGACTAGAAATGTAAACACGTTTATTATACGAATCATGCTGTCATCTTAGGAGATAACTTAATTTAGCAATATTATGAATATATCCACTTAAGTAGATTAGTTTATTCATTTTGTATATTTATCGAATTGATATTCGCAATTATTTTTGGGTCAAACCAGCTTTGGTTTTACATATTAAAACCAAAGCTGGTTTGACCCAAAAATAATACGTTCTTGTTAGGTAACTTGACTACGCATCTATATAAAAGTTTGTCTGCGAGTATGTCTGCAGAAAGCTACGAGCGCACGTAGGTAAGTGCAACTTAAAAGCATTACTTATCTTCAATAAGTTGTTGTCTGCATAGGGCTGAAGTAATAACTTCTATCTGACAGTAGCGAAAACTTGGAATGCACTTTGTTGGAGTGACTCGACTTTTCCATTAGGAGCAATTATCGGGACCAACAGTGGATCCTGTGCTTTCAGAGTACCGTGGGCCATCCCGACGGAACCTGTTAGAGATAACGTCATAAAGTCGCCGGAACGGAGCGCCGCGCGCCGGACTGTCTTGCTGTGCCCTCACCTCCTCGGGATAATGGACCATGTTTTACTTAGGGCTGTCACTATTTATCAATAAACAACGTTATGCTGACGGAAAAATCATCTAGGAACGTGTCGAACACAGATCATAAACGTTTTTGTTTCTCTGGCGGGCCTTCGTCTCGTCTGGCCAGTATTATTCAGCCATTATTTTCATTTTCATTATTTAAAAAATGGTAAATTTTTTCCTCAAATATATGTTATTTTTAAGAAATAGTTGAAGCTAAATAATAATAAAGTCATTTAGAAAATATATTCTTTATATTATTTAAATTTAAATTTTACATCATCGTGCCATACATCGTGCTCTAGTTAGACTTTTTAAACTTCTTACCGTTGTAATGGGTTTCCAACCTCATTGCTGAATAAAAAGTTGGAATTTGGTTCAATAACCTGCTTGCAGTCAGGAACATGGTTGAATAAAATAGAACTTGTTTTTTTTTTTTAATTTGACAGCTGTCAGTAGAAAGCGATTCTCCCTAGGGCTGAAAGTATTACTTTCAATTAGGCCCCTCAGGCAACTTCAGACCTACTTTCCGAGTATGAGCAATGAAAAATAACATACAATGTTATTATATATTTATTTAGCCACACAATATCAGAAAAATAAGTAACTTTTTTAATTTAATGCGAAGTTTTATTTACGCCTGTTATTTTTACCGAATAGAAATATAAAAGTGGATAGAGAAAAACTGGATTATTTCCATCTAAACTATGAAAGGTTTGAACTATATATAATACTGATAAACTACTCATACATCCGAACCATTAAGTAATTACAATTGTAAAGTTACAATGTTACATTTTTAAATAAATAAATAATTGTTTTTATTTAAATATTACATTAATTATGAGTAAACTATAATGTAAGTAAACTATACTATGAGTATTGTACAGTTCCAAGTGAGTTATTACGTGGTTTAGCTAAGTATAGGGCTTGGTTATCATATAGAATCAACCCTAAAAAGATTTTGAGACTAAAATAATATCGAAAATCGTATTAACTAGGGAGGTTTGCTCCTTGCCTGTTCAGTTTTTTTGTGTTTTCTAATTTACTGAATGGCAAGAAACTAAAAAACAAAAGTCTTGATCTTGATACACCATCATGATTTTATAAAGATATACTATTATAACATAAAGAATAACTTCAAATACGGCTTTGCTCCACATCACTGTAAATATATCTGACAGGCACATAAGGCCGCTAATGAACTAATAGCGTATCAAACACCCCCAGCCACCCTCGCACTCTCAGTTAATGGAACATTGATGGTACGTCACTCCACATTTGACTAGGCTTTCACAACGAGACTCGCCACTTATGGCTTTGCCTCACTATAGGATTCCAAGACCCTCCATGCAGCTGTATACATTTTGTTAGTGGTGGAACCGACGAATCAACCGCTGGTTACGCAATCATGGTATCCGTGAGATAAGTAGGTAAGGCAAGGCACGTTTTACATTATGCACTGAAATGGCTGCTACTAGGTGGGTACCGCATCAGCCGTCGATATTGGCAGCACTAGTCAGCTCTTGCTGATGCTACAGGTATACCGGTAATGGCGAATCACTTGATCAACTGTTTTTATTGGAGTCTAAATATTGTTGGAAACATTAAGTTTGTTTAGTTTTAATCTGTGATGTAATATGGGTTCATTCACCCCATCTCTCTCTCAATATACGTCAACCAGTGCACACGTCTTTCGTTTTAATTTTTATTACAAAAAATCACCCAGTCGACCCAACAGAAGGATCTTGTCTTTTCCATATGGTCCTTCGACGGAGAAAGGAATCGGCACAAGTTACTAAAGGATTTACGACGGGTGCGAAAAGCGAGGCGAGTGGTAGCTGTAGCAATTTTGCAAGTTCCAGAGTGCAATAACAACGTCATCAATTTCATCTTATTATCAAGTAAGGTCGGAAGTTCGCCGTGGGTGAGTGAGACCCAAACACTTGCCAATTCCCAAGGCCAAGACCGAAGGTGCTGCTTCAATTAACGGGACGTCAATTCGTAGCGCCGCTGTCAAGTTGACAGTGACGTACGTGCCAGTCAAGCAGTTCCGGAACGCCATTGGACGGCGTGTTTTTGTTGTGTGGTTATTCAACCAACCAGGCGAATCAATTTTTGAAAGGACCAACATTGCGGAAAAATAACAACGTGACGTCACTCGACCATTCATTCCATGCATCGCTGCAAACTTCACGTTTCAATTATTGGAGGGAGCAAGAAAGAAGAAAATCACCACGCGGTTTCTATATTTGCAACTTTGCCCTTGCGCCATTTTGTGTGAATTTTTCGACTTTTGTATTTTATAATTTTGAGTGTAAAAAATGTCTGTTAAGTCTGTATCTGCTGAACCCGAGTATACAAAAGATGAGAAAAAGGTGATAGCTCGGAGAGGGATCCTTAAAGGATCCCTCACAAGGATTCAAAATAAAATCGATAGCGGAAGGCTTCTCGATGCATCAATGCAAATGCTTGTTTTGCTCGAGGAAAAATGCATTGCGGTCTTTGGTGAGTATGAGAACATAAATCTTGAGCTAGGCGACATTAATGCTACTGAGGACCCCGAAGCAACTGAAAGCTGCTATTATGAGTGCTTAGCAGCCTTGCGCACGCTCATCTCTGCACATGCTCAAAAGACCCAGGTTGATGCTTCTGCGCACTGTTCAACAAGCAAATTAAAGCTACCTCAGGTTAATATTCAACCCTTCGAGGGAAAGTATGTAGATTACAGGCCATTCATCGAATTATTCAATGCATTTATCGACAAAGACAAAAATCTCACTGATATTCAGAAATTCTTTTACCTGAGAGGGTTTCTCAAAGGAGAAGCTTACGATCTAGTTAAAAATCTTCCTATTTTGGGAGCGAGCTATAGGGAGGCTAGAAAAATACTGTCTGAACGCTATGATAACAAATTTAAAATCATCAACGAACATTTGTGTGCCTTGTTGGATTTTACTCCAACCAACAAAGCTAGCGCGATATCATTGCGCTCACTTATATCAAATACGAAACAGCATCTTGCTGCCCTTCAAAACATAGGTGAGCCCATTGATCAATGGGATAGTTTTCTTGTATGCCTGCTTGTAAGGAAGCTAGATCCAGCCACTGCCAATGCATACCACCTTGCCTTAAACCAAAACTATACTCTGCCATGCCTGCAACCAACCTATAATATGCTTATACAATTTCTAGAGGGCCGCGCCCTTGCCTTAGAAAATAGTGAAGTTGGTAAGGAGGCAATGATGACCTGCAACAAGTCAACTGGCTCTACAGGGAAGGTGTCCAATGTGGTAAATGTAAGAGAAGTCAAGTGCCTCTTCTGTGGTAAGTTAAATCACAAAATATTTTCATGCCCCAATTTCATGTTGTCTTCAACAAAGGAGAGGTTAGAGTTTGTCCAAAGTAAAAAGTTATGTAAGATATGTTTAAATTCACACACAAGCAAGTGCAGATATCATTTTAAATGTCAAAAATGCAAATCAAACCACAATACCTTGCTTCACACAGAGTCTGAACAAGAAAACTATTGTGAGGAACAAGTAGGTAAATATGTAGCCAACGTAGGTGCGAATAATTTGAGCTCAAAGACCCAAGTTCTCTTGCCAACGGCAAAGGTCAAGCTCATTTCAAGAAGCGGCCAAGAAATCATTGTCAAAGCATTGCTAGACTCCGCTAGCCAATCATCCTTTATCACTTATGACATTGCAAAGGTGATAGGTAAACCGCTACTGCCCAATCATACTGAAGTGATAGGCATAGCCAATACTGAAAAAACAATTCGACATGCGATGCAGTTGGATGTCTTTTCATGCGTTTACCCATATAAGGTTAAGGCCAATCTACTAGTAGTGGATCAGATAACCTCTAGGTTACCTCAATGCACCGTTGATTTCTCAAAAATAAGAGTGCCCAAAAATATAATGTTAGCCGATGACTCCTTTCATGTCACAAGCGATATAGATATCTTACTTGGTGCTGATGTGTTTTTCCAGACGCTGTTGCCATGGGATGACCAGCTGATGGGAGGTGGGGAAGAATGTGACGCTGCACAACCAAGATTCGTCCATACGCAGTTTGGTTACATAGTAGCAGGTGGTGTCCCTAGCCCTTCCATACAAAGCTCAGCTGTTGCTCTTTTCTGCCAGGAATGCGAAACCGATATAAGTAGCACAATATCAAAATTTTGGCAAACTGAAAAAGTCCCTGAAATATTTGCGGAACATTCGTCTGAACAGCAATACTGTGAGAAATATTTCACGGATACTGTCAAGTTAGAAAACAATCGTTTTGAAGTTTCAATGCCCCTTAAGCTACCACTTTGTGACATGAACAATGTACTAGGAGACTCTCTTAGTCTAGCACTAAAAAGATTCTATAATCTTGAGAAAAAATTGCAAAAAGATGCTCAATTATATAGGGAGTACAAAAGCTTTATTCACGAGTTCATTGAATTAGGCCATGCCTGCTATGTAGACATTTCTCTCTATGATCTTTCCAAAGATCCAGTATACTTTTTTGCTCATCATGCCGTAATAAAGCAAGATGCAATAACCACAAAACTACGAACTGTGTTCGATGGTTCTATGAAGACCAGTAACAAGGTTTCTTTGAACGACCTGATGTTGAACGGACCCATAGTCCAACAAGAGTTGTTTGACATCCTATTGTTGTTCAGACTTCATAGATATTTCTTCGTTTGCGATATAAGGCGCATGTTCCGCAATATTAACTTAGTTAATGAACAGAAACCCTTGCAAAATATACTTTGGAGGGACAGCCCAGATGAAGAAATCAAATGTATTCAATTATCTACTGTTAGCTATGGTCTTAAAAGTTCATCCTGGCTAGCAACAAGATGTTTACTTGAGTTAGCTACAAGATTTGGGAAGCAATACCCATTAGCTGCTCCTGCATTGTTAAACTCAACTTATGTAGACGATGTATTACATACAAGTGATAGCTTACCAAGCATCATTTCAACTAAATCACAACTAGTTGATTTACTAAGTAAGGGAAGTTTTGAGTTGCACAAATGGTCAGCCAATCACAAGTCAATTCTGAAAGACATTCCAGAGCAACAACAGAGCTTTGGAGATTTGGAACTAAGCAGGGACATCAAAACCTTAGGTTTAAAGTTTGATATTCAAACAGATTCCTTCAAGATCGAATGTCCTCTCTCTAATGAAATTCCTAAGACAAAAAGACAAATACTGAGTTATGTAAGTCAGTTCTATGACCCATTAGGTATTGCAGGGCCAGTCTTTGTCCAAGCCAAGATAATAATGCAGAAGCTATGGCAATCAAATGTAAATTGGGACTCCATGCCCACACCTGTTTTGCAAAAGGAATGGTTACAGTTCTACAATGATTTGCAACAGCTGGCGCCTGTTATAGTTCCAAGAAACGTTTGTCCAGAAAATAGTAAAATCATTCAAATAGTAGGTTTTGCAGACGCATCAATCACAGCCTTTGGTTGTGCGATTTATTTGAGAGTCACTGACAAACAAGAAAAAATTACAATGTCTTTGCTCTGTTCAAAATCAAGAATTGCACCAAAATCAAGTAAGTTGTCAGTCCCGCGCCTAGAATTGAATGCTGCACTGCTATTAGCAAAATTAAGTATGAGAGTGCATGATACACTAAGCAAAAAGGTGACAATTCATAGTGTAAAATTGTTTAGTGATTCACAAGTAGTATTGGCTTGGCAAGAGACTGATCCAACATTGTTAAATGCGTATGTTGCAAACAGAGTAAAAATGATAAATGAATATTCAAGAGCATATCAATGGGCATACATAAAAACTGACCAAAACCCAGCTGATTGTCTAAGTAGAGGTATTCCTCCTACTGAGCTGCAATGTAACCAGCTGTGGTGGTGTGGACCATCCTTTTTCTGTAATACAGACTTCAACTTTGACAAGAATTGTAGTTATGATATACCTCGGGACTTACCAGAGGTCAAAGGTACCATGAAAAGCGAACTTGTGTGTGCAGCGACACAAGACAAACCACAGTCATTTCTCAGTTCACTATTAGAAAAATATTCTGATATAAACAAAGCAGTAAATATTCTTTCCTATATTTTAAGATTTTGTAAGAATGTAAGGCCAGGGTCAACCAAGGTAAAAGACAACTTTGTAAGGTATGCAGAGGCAAGTCAGGCACTACATTTATTTGTCAAAAATGATCAAGGAATATATTTTCACCATGATCTAGCTTTGTTGCAAGCAGGTAAGCAAGCGGCATCCTATCTTAAATCCCTGAATCCCTTTATCGATGCTAAGGGTGTCCTGCGAGTAGGTGGTAGGTTGCAGCACTCGTCCTTACCATACAGCCAAAGACACCAAATCATTTTGCCAAAAGAGTCTTCCGTAACTCATCTTATTATTCAAAATGAGCATTTGAAATTGTTTCATGCGGGTCAAAAGCTTGTATTATGTAGCCTTCATCAACGCTATTGGCTCGTCAATGGTTTAAGGTTAGTTAAAAAATTTATATACAAATGTACAATTTGCTTTAGGCACAAGGGTGTAACTGCAAAACAGCTGATGGGGTCATTGCCCGCTGACAGGGTCAATGTTCACAGATGTTTCATGAAAGTAGGCATTGATTTTGCAGGGCCAATTATGATTAAGCAATCTAGATTAAGAAATGTTGTTACAACTAAGGGCTATATCTGTGTTTATGTATGTTTTGTTACCAAGGCTATACACATAGAATTAGTATCTAATTTAGAAACAGAAACTTTTTTGTCAAGCTTCAAGCGCTTTATTGCAAGGCGTAATGTCCCATCAGATGTTTATTGTGATAATGCAGGCACCTTCAAGGCAGCCAATACCCAGCTATCAGAACTTTATAAATTGAACAATTCTAAAAGTCATCAAACACAGGTTCAAAATATGACATCAAAGTTAGGTATAAAGTTCAATTTCATTCCTAGTTATTCACCTGTGTTTGCTGGACTCTGGGAATCTGCTGTAAAAAGTGTAAAGTATCATTTGAAAAGAGTACTAGGCTCTCATGTTCTCACCTATGAAGAACTCAACACTGTATTAGTTCAAATTGAAGGTATCTTAAACTCGAGACCAATAACTCCAATGTCATCTGATATTGAGGACCTGTCATACCTAACGCCGGGTCATTTTCTAACTGGCGCTCCTCTGAATTGTATTCCTGAGCAAGATATCACAAACCTGCCAGACAATAGGCTTAGTTTTTGGCGTAGATGCACGGCCTTGAAACAGCAATTTTGGAGATATTGGTCAAAACAATATTTGAATGTATTGCAGCATCGTCCTAAATGGAAGGACAGTACACCAAATGTAAAAGTAGGTGCTCTGGTCATTCTGCGAGAGTTAGATACTCCGCCCATGACCTGGCCTATGGCTAGGGTGACCAGAGTATTTGAAGGTTCTGATGGTCTCGTTAGAGCTTTAGAAGTTAAGAAATCCAATGGCAATGTTCATAAAACTTCCATAACGAAAATTTGTATTCTACCTATAGATTAAAATATAATTTATAAATTTTTAAATGCCTACCTAAGGTTAATCAAAAACTATGTAAAAGAGATATATGATTTATTCCATAGTTACACTTTGAATGTAATTAAGGCCATGAGTTGCATATCTCCCACTTCTTTAAAATGTGAATACAGTCACTAGCATGTCATTTTTGAGTCACTCAGTAATGTTCTATGTGTTCACCAACTTAGGTTTAAAGCAATGTGTAATGGTAGGTGCCTTGATAAATGATAGTTCTAATCATAATATCCTATTTAAATACATACAGTCCATTCTTTAGCTATCTTATACATATTATGCAAAATAAGCTATTAGTTATTACTTAGGTACCGTTAAAATAAAATACTGTTTCCATACAACAATTTATTTGTAATATTTAACATTAGTAAGTAGTCTGCTTCTTGCGGTGGAATATGTTGGAAACATTAAGTTTGTTTAGTTTTAATCTGTGATGTAATATGGGTTCATTCACCCCATCTCTCTCTCAATAAACGTCAGCCAGTGCACACGTCTCTCGTTTTAATTTATCTATTATAAATTCACCAAGTCGACCCAACAGAAGGATCTTGTCTTTTCCACAATAATAATAACGCGTGACCAAATTGTTTAGTGGAGTAAATTAGTAATTATCTCTGAACCTAAACAAATAAACCACACAACATCGAATCGACATTTCGTAGCTTTCTTTTTCCTAATGCGTACATCCGATGGAGAGTCAAATAGTAAAAATCTCTTTAGGCTTATGTTCGGTGTTGAGTGGGTCCACAAATGTCGCTAAAAGGCTGGACGTCATTGTTTATCCGGCCAACATTAGGCGGGTAACAGGACACGCTCGCGCTGAGTGCGCTACAAGTATCCGCTTTCAACTCATTACGGCTCGGACGTGGTGCGTGGGCCGCGGCCGCTGGGCTGCCTACCCCCTCCGTCCCATTCCATGACGTCACAGGAATAGCAGAATAGCTGGAAATCATTGTACATGTTAGCGTTTTGACAGAATTTCATCGGATGATAACTTTAAAATGTCTGAAAATACAGCAGTTGTTGAGGTAGCTTAGCTATCCATACCTGTATTTTATTTCTAATTTGGATTTAAGAAGAATATCCGCTGTTTTAATAACGCTGTGTCACCGACTTCGTCCTTCAATCCCTCTTACAATCTTCGATCCAATTTCGAATACCCGTACCATCCGCCTAATGCTGGATTCCGATTTCGATTACATGACAATGCCAATGTTCATACGGTCCGTCGGATTAATGGGAGATAAACAAATTTAATGGATCCTCAGTATTTGCAATATATTTTGGAGACCATTATTGTTTCCTGCTCTACATTATTGAATTATTTGCAGGCTGGTTCCGTAAATATTCCTACGTATGTCACTAAAATATTGGATGACTATTACTATTGTTAGTATATTGCTTAGTTTAGGGCTATAATAGTAGGTATTGTGGGGAATGAATATCTTTGTTTATCATTATTATAAATATAATGTTTATGATAAAACTGCGTGGCGTGATGTCCGCCCCGGTCGCTCTACCCATCGATCGGCAGCTAACTTTTTAATCTGCAATGTCTATCTGTATCATTTACCTACTTTTTTATATAGACATAACTATAAAACTTATTGTTTTTATTCGTGATACTTTGCTTGTCTATGTATTTCCTACGTCTTACTTATTTTTGGATGTGATATTGTGATTTCAGTGTGGTGGCCCCACACTGGAATAACATGACAGCTTATTTTTTAAAGGATTATCAAAATACGTTAGGTACCAAGCTTTATGTTTCTTGTCCGTTTTCTGTGGAATTGGCATTTAGATTCACTTTGCTTTACGACGACGTTTCAAAGTGATCCTTGCGATTTAATTATTTTTGATGTCTCCAAAAAGAAAATAGCTGAACCAACCCATTTTTTGTTCAAAGACGATGTGTTATATCAGTTTAAGACTAGTTTTACAAACAAAAAAATAATTTTTATCCTAATACGGTTTCCTTGTGCTTGAAAACCAACGAAAACTTAGAACAGAAAGTAAAATATTTGCTCGCGGTTACATAATAAGCTCAGTGATTTTATATACCTATGTATTTCAAAGTGAGCGAGCGAGAAGTTGTTTCTTGTCTTTCATAAAAACGGCCAAGTGCGAGTCGGTCTCGCCCATGAAGGGTTCCGTAGCAACAAGTAACATAATTTGCAGTAATGTACATTGTATATTTTTTAAGTTTTATCATCTTATTTTAGAAGTTACAGGGGGGGGGACACACATTTTACCACTTTGGAAGTGTCTCTCGCGCAAACTATTCAGTTTAGAAAAAAAACGATATTAAAAACCTCAACATCATTTTTGAAGACCTATCCATAGATACCCCGTAACACATATGGGTTTGATGAATTTTTTTTTTATGAGTTTCAGTTCCAAGTACCTATGGGGACCCCCAAAATTAATGGTTTCTTTTCTATTTTTGTGTAAAAATCTTAATGCGGTTCACTTGCCAAGTTTCATCAGTATAACTTTTACAGTTTCGGAGAAAAGTGGCTGTGACATATGGATAAACAGACAGACAGACAGACAGGCATAACGAATCTAATAGGGTTCCGTTTTTGGTATTTGGCTACGGAACCCTAAAAATTTAAGCTATTTTTAATTAGGGGATGTAACGATACATAATTTTGCCGATACGATACCGATACCGATTATTGTAGTAAATAATCGGCGTTACCGATATGGGTAGGGTACCTAGACATACCTATAGAAAAACAAATAAATAATTTTCTTCATTATGCATAGAAATCAAATCTAAATAAAGCAAAAAGTATGAAATAAACAAGAATATTACCAAGCAATGAGAGCGCCAAGTGTGAATGTAATTGTAACCACACAAATTGGTAAAGTAACCCGATAAAAAAGATACAGTCAGTATTCAAAGTTAGCTTTTAGTAGATTTATGTTAAGAAAATATAATATTTGTTTTAAATAGCAGCAGATATAATCTGTTACGCAAATCATTTTGTAGACCTCCAGTTGAAAACAGAACTCGCTCTAAAAGACAACTCAATTGATGACAAGTATTTTTGCTCTAGTGTTATTGATCATGTATAAATTAAATATTTGAACATCTTGTATATGACTCCACCTCAGCTTGCTCAGGGTTCTTGATATCGGTATGTAGAATCGGCGATGCCGATACATTGGCCTGCCGATTATATCGGTATCGGAATCGTTACATCCCTAATTTAATTACTGAACATTCGTTCGAAAACAATCTTGCTTCCACATAGATACCACGAGCTCTGCGATGTAAAGAAAATGAGACTTAAAAGGACTCAAATAAGCAATAAAGAAGATTGCTAACATTGTGATGTTAGAACAGATGTAATTGCAAAATAAAGGGACACAAGTATCTTAACCAAGTGTCCATTCTGTGGAGTTAAAGTCTGCGCAGCTGTTTATAGGCGATTCTAATATACCTACAGGAGACGGGCACATTCCCGCGTAAAGCAGGCTTCTGTACGCCAGGTATATACCTATACCAGGTATTGCTTAGTCTAATTACCGACACCTATTCTCACCATGAGATTCAGGCCGTTTCTTTTGTGGGTGGTAGCTGTCAACTTTAAAAAAAAAAATCATCATCATCATCATTGGCCTGTACCATCTATTACAGATGATTTAGGTGGCATCAGTCAGGTTATTGCACATGAACCAGAAGTAGAACACTTCCGTTCATGGCTATGAAGACAAACTAGTACGCTAAATTACATAAGTATTTCATAAACATAGACCTAGCAATCTAATTGTTGTTTTATACCATGTATTTATTTTATACTTTAGTTACAGAATTTCCTGAAATTAATAATTACCATTACCTACCTACCACCAATAAAAACTAAACTTGAAAATATAACACACGTCGTCTCATGTTTTTTTTATTTAGTCAATTTTGATTGTCAAAGAGAGAGATTGATTTAGTCAAATTGATTTTCTAAAGCCTTAGGCACGTTTACACTATAGTTTGACCGTGACCGCTGTACCGCGCCTGAGGTAGGTACTAAGGTATTGTCTATATGTCAGACGCACAAGTGATACATATCCAAAGATGGGACGAGCGTTATCTCGGGATGTCAAGACCATTATTTTTAAAGTGGCCGAATATTGTTTGACAGTTCTCCATTGAAAAGTGTCAAACATCTATGCTTGAGGCTCCACTCAGACTCAAGCATTGCTTCTGCATACGGGCCTTAGAAGGGATTTTTGTAAATTTAACCCCAAAATGAGTGCAGTGGTGGTTGAAGTTAGCATCGACAAAACTCCACACGAACGAAGTCGCGCGGGATTCCACTAGTCGCTATAGCCTGCGATGGCGATCAGTGTATAGCTGTCAAATATAGCACTGTCGCGGCAGTGATTTATGCAAAACCCTATGCTGAAACTGATCGCCATTGATGTTGCCATCGCAAATCGCAGCTACCAGCAGAATATGGCTGCTACTTGTTTAGTCACTTAGGTATCTCATACAAAAGTCAGCGGCAGGTAACCTGCTACAAGACAGTTCGAAATAAAGGCGATTCCGCATTAAACCTCTCTCTCTCTTCTCTGGTCAGTGTTAGTGAATGGCCCCGTGCTATAACAGTTTCAACAAATTGACTTCGCTGACATTGAAGCTCAAACGACACCGTAAACTGAACGTTTGTGGATTTACCTGATAAAATTAATCGGCTGCTTAATCACTTATCCGGGATAACAATTGTATGTAGCATACAGCAATTACTTCTATACCAATGCAATTGTGTGATCTTAGAATAGAAAATCTGAACTCAATAAACCCTACGTTAAAACGTCACACATACAGTATAACTAGCAGTAAGCAGTGCCGTAACTAGGGCGGTGCCAGCGGTGCCCAGGCACAGGGCGCAGACCCTGGAGGGGCGCAGAAATGACCAGACCAGTATCTAGTTTTGTTTCATGCATGGTAGTTAGTAGGTACATTTTGTTTTATTGCGAATATGGTGTAGACGCGCCCTCTGTACTATCTATATCTATATGGCATTCTGACGCACTAGCGTGCGAGAGATAGATAGAAAATTCATCGTTCGACAAGAGTGAAAAGGATGACTTACAAAACTAAACGATTCACAAACGTTCCATTCTGCCGCGCCGTCCCTCCCACCCAATGTTCGGGGATTCCCCGATACATCGAGAATCACGCATTCAGATAGCCGGCCGGGGGCACTCGGATTGATTGTCTTGCTTCTCAACCATGGTCATTATTTGTATAAAATTTCATTAGTTTAAAGTAAAATTGTGTGTGAGAGTGAATAAGTTTATTGTTGATTTGTTGCTCGTTGAAGAACTAAAAAAACATGCAGCTGATTTGAGTATCAAATATTCTGCAGATATAAATGCCACAGAATTTTGGGCCGAAATAGAAACTTTGAAGAGTCAAGTTGAAGCGACTACATCATTTGATAAATGTGAATGTCAGTCAAGTATGGGTCTTCTCAAAGCTATAGTGGAACTGGATTTAAAGGAAATGTTTCCCAATGTAGTAGTCGCTATAAAGATATTTTTAACGATGCCAGTGACTGTAGTTTCCTGCGAGAGATCATTCAGTAAGCTCAAATTAATAAAGACGTACCTGCGCTCGACGATGGGCCAAGAAAGATTGTCTGGCCTAGCGATTTTGTCGATTGAACGCGACATAGCACGGCTCCTGTCGTATGACAATGTAATCAAGGACTTTGCAATGAGAAAAGCGCGGAAAGTAAATCTTTGAGTAGGTAGCTGTCCTTTTCTTGTGATTACGGTTTACCTTAGCCCCCTTGGGTCTTTACTATCGAGTACTTTGTGTCATTTCTGTATTTGAGCAAATATTTTTGAATAAACAATTTTTATCATAAAGAAATCTACTAAGTACCTATACCTTCGTAAACAAATAACTGTAAGTTTAATAAAAAACTTGAGAAACCGACTTCATTGTCAAACGGCTACACCGATTTTAATCAAATTTGTTTGGGACAATCTGGACGTAAGAATAACCTTCCAAATAAAAAAATAATTTTCTAAATCGGTTCATAAATGACGGAGGCATGCAGTTACAAACATTAAAAAAAATATTTAAAAAAAAATGGCAACACCGATTTTAATAAAATTAAAATGGGACTAATCTGGAAGTAGTACCTTTCAGATAAAAAAATAATTTTTCAAATCGGCTTACAAATGACTAAGTTATGCGGTAACAAATTATAAAAAAAAAAAAAAAAAAAAAAAAAAACAACCGAATTGAGAACATCCTCCTTTTTGATTGGAAGTCGGTTAAAAATAGATAGATTTATTTTTATGCACATTTGTCCACTTTATTGTCAGAGCCTGGTTAGAGCATTTTTCAAGGGCGCAGTTTTGAAAGCTCGCACCGGGCGCATAAAAGGCTAGTTACGGCACTGGCAGTAAGTAACCGAGCTTCGCTCGGTATTTTTTTGATAACGTACTTATGAATGATGAATCATATACCATTTTGATCTTACTAACATACTACATAATAATAAAAAATAAGAACTGGTTATTTAAAAAAAATCACGAGTGCAATGAGATAGAAACATCCGGAACTTGTGTTTACGTAGTCCTTTAGTACTAAAACTCGACAATAGATGGCGTTCTCTGTGAAACATAACCCTTGAGTTCTCAGGTTCTCACAGAGCTTAGTTTTTGCTTCTGAGCAACAGATGGCGCTAGGAGTAATGATATTATGAAAAAGTTGTTTGTTCTTAACTCCGAACGCCGATATTTTCTAAAAATAAATCCTAGCTAGATCGATTTATCGTCCCCGAAAACCCCTGTGTACCAAATTTCATGAAAATCGTTGGTGCCATTTATTATATATATATACAACATGTCCCAAAATTCAACGATAAGCCGGCACCAGAGGATGGACCTACTAATGACTACTCGAGAAAAAAAAAGAAAAAAAAAATACCTCTACTTTTTTTTAAATTACTTAAAAAAAATGGAAATTCTTCGAAAATGTATACCCCTTATGACACTTTTAACTACCATGACCACAATTTTTCAAATATTTCAGTTTTTTTGTTTGTATCGGCAACCTAAGTAGTACTACTATTCACCATAATCTTTGAAAATTACAGAATTTTCGTAGTTTTATACAAAAAAACAACCAAAAAAAATTATTTCCCTAAAATTTTGAAAGGTTTTAACGTTCAGTAAACTTTAACTCATCGTAGTGTAAAAAAAAAATATGGACACTACTATGGCAAGTTTTTTAAAAAATTAGCGCAACTAACCTAGATTTTAAAATGGTATAATACTTTAGGAAAACTAGCCACAAAAAAAAAATAATGACACTTTTTCTAATCAAGAACCAAATTTCATAAGTTGTTGTTAATAGAAATCACTTCTACTATGTGCCCAAAATAGATTTTTGTTGTTGGAAAATGTTTAAAAAAAAGTAGAGGTATTTTTTTTTTTCTTTTTTTTTTCTCGAATTAGTCATTCGTAGGTCCATCCTCTGGTGCCGGCTTATCGTTGAATTTTGGGACACCCTGTATATACAACGTGTATCAAAATATGTGTACTATCCTGAAGGGGGGTGAATTTCCACCCCCCGGGGAACAACTTTTGTTCAACGACTTTTCGAACTTCGATTGGTATCTCTGAAAAAAACTGCAACGAAGTTTCAACATGAACAGCTGACTTTATACAAAGTGACAACCCTAAACTCAGCTACAGAGGTAGTAGGTAGTAGTAGTAGACCTACAGAGGTAGTAGGTCAAGGGGTCAAGGGTTTACAAGGATAGGGTTGTCAATTTATTTAGGCATTATGAAATTAAATATTTTTGTATGGGAAACTGAAAATAGGATTTTTTAATTATCTCCCCCCCACAACTGATCACCATTGTGGTCTGAAACCCCCCACCTTCGCATAGTACACATATTTAGATACACCTTGTATACAAGAAGGTATAAGATACACTAGTGAGCACTCACATGGACACAAAACCAGAGCCAGAGACAGAGCCAGACAGAGTTTGTGGTACCAGTTGCCATTCAAATTTTACCATAACAGTTGCCGTTCAAATTTTCTATTCTATTTTTAGCATAGAATTCCTTCTCTATGTACCTTGTTCTGAACGCAACTCCTCCCATTTGTTAGTTTTTGTTTTTGTTAGACGTCTTAAAATATTTATTATAAAATGTGGTGTAATTGTGTGTGTGAGTGTGTAGTTTTATTAATGAATCTGGTTGATTTGGTAACATCCATATTTCAAAATGTAGCAAACCACTTAGCCGTTGCATAACCTTTGCGATAAGTGCTTCTTAACTAATTAAAAACAAGAAGAAGTCAATACCATCAACGGCGCCAAAAGCATTGAATTAATAAAACGGTTCATAAAAGCAATTTTATGAGGAAAATCATGTTGGTTGCGGTCACAGAACAAAGTAGATCGGCCAAGGTGGCCGGCAAAGTATTGCAAAAATACTCACAATTCCACTCTTTTCTCCATACAAAGTCAGCAGTTTTTTACGTAGTCTTGTTTTCCTTAGTCTATGGTAGTAGTAAAATGAAAAATGCCTTGCATGCGCAATCATTACTTTCCGGACAAAAAGCGATAAGTTAAAACAAAGAAATCTTTTCTATACAGTCATTCTCCTTAATTATTTTTTCTTAGAATTCTTATATTTAGTGATATATTGAATAAAATAGTGTAATAAAACCTTGAAGTAGGTAAAGGTAGCGGCACATAACTTTAGCGCTGACCGGTATTGCGCAGAAGTCAAAAATAAGGTACCTGAGGGGGGTCAGCGGAATGAAGGGCGGGCATGCGTAGCGCTGATTGGCTCTCCAGTCACACTCCGCTCTCTGTACCATTATGACACTGTGCACACATCCACACATCCAGTGTGCGCGACATGGCACATTACGAAGCATGCGCAGCTATCCCCTCCACGTATCGCTTAGCACTAAAGTTATGTGCCGCTCTGTGCCGCTAGATAAAATAATAATCATCGTTTTGATACATATTTGTAGGATTTTTTTGCGTTACATTTAGAGAGACCTGTAATTGGCTGTCCTAGATTAATGTATATAAAACTCTGTTTTAACTTAAACTGCTGTTGGTCATTTCTATAAAAAAAAACACACAGCAAACAACAGCGGCTGGCAAACGAACTTCGTATGATCACCTTTCCACTGTATTCAGTACCCTGTGGTTGCGGTAGACGCGATCGGGCCGAGCTTACAGACCGCAATAACATAACCGTTTGGACAAATTGTGGCTCGCCCGGGCTAGGATTAGCGGCTTTATGGAACAATTGGAAGGGTGGCCAGCTTCCTGATAATTGAAATCAATGTGACCAAATTAACCGCACACTATTTCTTTTTCCAAAATTGCTTTGCTTCGTAAACTCTCTATAGTTATCGCAATACTATATAAAAGAGCTTGATGAATCATTGACTTACCACGCACACCTAAACCTTTAGTGGTAGCGACTTAAAATTTGGAGGGTATATTTTTTATAAAAAGCGTAGATACAATACACCAAGAAGGGATTTTTGAAATTTCCCTAAAAAGGTGCATCTGGGGTTGAACTTTGAAAAAGCTTAAAACCCGAACGAAGTCGCACGGGTTTCGACTAGTACATGGCATATGAGTTGTTAAAAGATCGTTGAAAAGACTGGCCCTAACTAGTATAGACTAATATCTGTACTAATGTCAAAGATAAACCGTTTATCTGTATTCTGTGCCTGATAACAAAATCATTATAAAATTTATTTTAATAGAGTAAGATAGGTTTCAATACGCGTCCTGTCTGTGAGTATGTTATTTAACACTTTTTCCGGATATAAATGAAACTCTAATATTATAGGTTACTTTTTACGTAGCGGGTGGGTGCCATTAAGTAGAAAGGTACCTACTCTTTATTTTTAGCACACGTCATGGGTACAGGTATATGTTTCGATTGTAGGCAAAACAATTAACTCAAGCGCCCGTTTTCTTATCGAAGCACAAACAGCTAATTTTGCTTTAAATTAAGATGAGTATAACGACACCAGCGTAAATAAGGTTTTTTAAACAAGCTTTTCTGAATAGTAAACAAAATGAATGGGCAGTCCTAAGCAAAGTTTAATCCGTTTTTATTACGAAGAAAAGAAGTAATTACTCTACCCTTAGCGCTATAGAGGGTTGAAGCTTGAGGTAAAAATTTCCATAGATTTATCATAAGCAAATTAAAGCTTTTAATTAAAAACAAGACTTTTGTGTGGACGCAATTTAAACGATGTAAATCATTTTTATTGATTTTCTAGTGTTTAATGTACTTAAAGAAATCACAAAGATTTTTATCATGTCCCAAAAGTTAAAAGCCGAGCGGGGTTAGAACCCGCGACCTTCCTCTTCGTACGGGGCTGCGCTGACCGCTGCTCCATCGGATCCTAATCACACTCGCTCGACGAATAACTCATAGTGACTATTAATACGGAATTAACGCGACTGTGGCTCCATCTACAGGTTTGACGTTACAGTCAAGTTATTCTTATTATTCTATTTTTAGTCTAATTATCCATATTATTAGTCAAAACCATTTTAATTGATGACCGAACTAGAAAACTTTTAGAAAAATGTTTTTCTTGTTATTTTCATACCTGTAATAAGAGGTTGTTTTCATAAGAGGTTGATTAATTTTTATCAATTTTGAGAGGTATTATTGAATAAGGCATTTATAAATATCATGTTGTTTCATTAGTCATTTTTCAACTCTTCAATCGGTTATCTAGTGGTCATATTCGTCCGTCAGCGTCGCATGTCGCCCCAGCTGTCCCCTGCGTGGCATTCACAGATATAATACTTTCTTAGGAACGTATTATGTGATGTGTTTCATATTGGTGCATCCTTGTACATTTTTCAAACACCACCATATTGGCAGAGCTTTCAATTAAGTTATTTGAAGACTTCAATATGTTTAGGGTTGCCTCAACGCAACTACTAAAACAAATAAGGAAAATAGGAACACAACCACGTAAGAAATAAGGTTCTTATAGGAACTGGCATAGAAACCACCCAAGGTTTCTTCTCGGTAAGCCAGCTGGCGGGCACATCATACTCCCTAAAATACGGTTTTATCACATCATCAAGAAACCGAAGAAACCAATTTAGAGACCTTTAGACCAGGAGGACTCATCCAAGGGTCCCTAAAAGTCCCGGGCGTCCCTGCCGCCGTCTCTCGCTCCTGCCCGTTTATAAACGGTTTTATTGCTTTCGGAGCAACCGAACATTATTAAACTTTTCCAATTTCGATTTATCACGTAGCTGTCGGAATTTAATACCGCCCTACCTTCGGCGGAGGCGATCGCCCGCCGCGTGATTACAATACACGTCGTTAATAATACAAGCGGAGTGCGGCCGGCTGCGAGGAGTCGAGAGCTCAGCTCGCTGCCAATTACTGGACTCGACTGTCGCGGCCCGTCCCGTGTCTCGTCAGCTCCCGGACTCCCAACTCTGAGACAAACGACTCAATCACTCCTCCAGTAAGGAGGTAGATACCGTACATACCTACTTCATAGATGTACTTATCATACAACCCCAGCCCAGCTTCACGTTCTCGAATAGCGAATTTCATAACAGAATGAAGTCTAATATCAGACGGGGTTAAAATTATGAAGCTAAAACTGTAGGTTATTGAAAACGTGACTTACATTTACATGGCTTACAGCTACGAGATTTCGTATGGAGATATAAGGAATGTGTTGCATATAAAGTGTTATTACAATTTACAAGGATTTTAATAAGGACGCAGCAGGTTTGCGCATGGTTGGATGAAATGAAAAAAAAACGTATGATTAAGATTATGGTGCGATAGGTAGCGGTAGAGTGGGTCAGGTCATAAGCGATAGCGGTGTCACTAGACTCGAGCAACGCAATCTTCTCGTATTCATAGAGCCAATCAAGCACCAGCCGCTGCCATCCGCACCCCTTATTTTCACTGAAACAGGGACACACTTGGGTGTATACTGTATAGTCCAGGGCTATTTTCCCTTTGAAGATTGCCTACTTTTATTGCAGGCACACACAATGATGTTCATGTTCTAATTATGAAACCACTAAATAAATAAATGTTTGACATTGCAGAGGTTTGTTTAATCAAACTTATGAATAAATCAACCTATAATACCTATTATGACAAATTAAAAAAAAACTCATAATAGGTACCTATCATAAACAAGACTTACAATATTCATAATTTTCATTTTCAATTTTCAATTAACTAACGTAAACAATTTTTTACTTTAAAATAACAAACAAATTGCAAATAACTTTATTCAGGTGAAATGAGCTTTAATTTTCCGAGTGCGGCCCTGCGGAGCTCACGTACGACCGCTCGTAAGTTCAATGGAGGTGTTGATTAAAAATATTTCCCATGTGCGGGCGGATAAGGCCCAATTGGGCCGGCAATCAGCCGCTCGCCCGCCGCTAATCATGCGAGTTGCCAGAACACGCTTTTCACCCGACTACTGCCGACCCTAGGAGGGTGACTTTTAACTTAGAATCTGAAAGAATTCTCTCGGAGTCTCAAGAGCCAAGTAATATGGTGGAGACTATCAGTTTTGTTATTATGACGATCTCGCCAGCTAGCAGCTGAGAATCAGAATGCATCTTCCGATGATGTATATAATAGGTGACATCATTCTCATGTAACTCCAACAACAGACCCACACAGTACAAAAGTCAAAAAGAACCACGGATTTACTTACCTTTTAGATTACAGCGTGGAAACTGGCTTCGCAGAAATGAGCCAAATGGAATAGCACTCAGCTGTTTTAAGAACAAACCTTTAGAATAACTCTACGTGCCATGCTTAATTATGTACACTCCAGACGTTACTAAAGTTTCAGATGAGTATTTAGAAATGAAAAAGTTACGAATGAACGGCTAATACTAAGAGCGTCTGAATGCTTGCCATTTCCGAGGCAGTTCGGCATGTACAAAGCGCGTCTGACAAAAACAACAACTCCTTTCTTGGAGTGCATTTAATTGGCGATGGTTTCCCAGAGTGCGTTTGGTGATCCTCTTCTTAATGTTCTTAGTAGATGTTGCGCTTAGGAAAATATTCTATTGACAGGCAAATAAGCGCAGATTAGGCGTCAACTCAACAACGCGTTGAAATTGTTGGAGATTCCTAGAAATATTTAAATGTAGTTTTTATACAATTGATGTATTTTTAAAATGTCCCAAAAGTTAAGAGCCGAGTGGGGTTTGAACCCGCACAGCCCCGTACCAAGGGGAAGGTCGCGGGTTATAAAAATTTCTGTGATTTCTTTGCGTGTAATAAACACTGTACAATCAATAAATAACTTTTTGTAGGGGAAGTACGTCCAAAATGACATACTGTTTTGTATTTCTTTCATAACTTTTTTGTTTTTGTTTCTAGAGCCATACAATTTTACAATTACAAAGTTTACTTATTTATTAATAGAATATACATGCAAAATTAACAATAACAACATATGAAGATAATTGGCGTTAAACAGAGATCAATGAAAAACCATTTTGTCCATATAGCATGGACAAAATGGCATACACCTTTACTTTTTTATTTTGTGCTTTATTAAACACATATTGCGCAAATAACATTTTTGGTTCTTCTGGGCACATGCGGACATTCAGCGTGAGCCCAAAGAGAACAATTTATGCACCGTAGCCAAACTTCTTCGGATCTAAAAAGCGAAAACAAGTCATTGCAAGATTAAAATAAAATGATGACTGTGCTTGCATTTACTGCAAGCACAGTCATCATTTTAATCTTGCTGGATCTCGAATGGTTGTTCTTCACTGTCCGATTGAAACAGGTTCTTTTTTGACCTGTTTCTTTCTCTTGTTACAAAGAGTGTAATTTTTTTTAACAGCCTTATTCATGATCTCTTGCATATTTGGATATGCCATTTTGTCCATAGTATAACTATGCCATTTTGTCCAAATATGGCTTTATTTACCTAAAAGTCTAACAATTATTGAAAACATAAGTTATTCATTAAAATTAAACACAATAACTTGGGCAAAATGTTAAGTAATGTAAATAATACGCTACCATGAAGTTTCAAACCGAAACACTTACCAAAACTTTAAAAACTCTTTGCTGTGATAAAAAACTCACAGCGACCGAAAACTTGTCTATGACGACTGTGTGAAAAACGGTGAAAATGGTTGCGCTGACAATGACAGTATTTTGATAGCTTATTAATAGACAAATAGGGCACGATCTGTAATTGTCACAACGAAGAGAAAACCCGCCAAATTTGAAATACAGCAGTGTGCCGTTTTACCCGTATATGTCATTTTGTACGTTCTTCCCCCATGTTTTCCAGCAAGAAGAAATACATGTAGCAGTGTGGTCGCATTGCGACAAAGCCCTTTAAATAAATTTAAAAAAAAAAGAAATACATGTATTGCCAAACTAAAAAATAATATAATATGATCAAACGAACTTGCAAAGTGAAGTTCGATCGATTATATTATTTTACAAGTGCGAAGGTGCCAGTAGCATAAAATAATACTGCCTTGTTTTCTAACGGAAGAATGAAGGGACTAATTATAATGTATTGTCATGTATTTATGCAAATGTATTGCCAAGCTAAAAAAATGAAGGCATGACTCACAACCAGTTATAATAATTGTTAGGTAGCAATAACATTCACTAGTATGATGCTTTGTGATGAAATTACAAAAATACCATTGAGATTGATAAACGGAAATAAAAAACTAAAGAAAGCCAGTCAACGTTTACCTATATAAGCCACACACTTTGTTTTTGCAAGAAAGCTGTCATCGTACCAGGATGGGTTTCTTCCATTGGTCTAAATTCTTCGGAGAGCAGAGATGTCAACCATCGCAGTATGCGCATACGCACGGATGTCACTAGTGCCGGCTTTTTGCACGCCACACAGTCTCTAACAAGACTCGAATGTTTGAAGACTGATCGACTTTGAACATAAGTTTTGATGGCTTCTAAGAAACAAGAACATCGCAACTGAATGATGTATTAGACGAATAAATCTTTGATGTTTCGTTTTGTCATCTTGCGTTATAAAAACATGGTTTGAAGTCGATTCAAGTATTTAGAGCGAGCAAGCATTTATGACTCTTTTGGTCAGTTATGAAAATGCTCTTTTTGAAATGTTTTAAAAACCAACTTGTCAAAACTGTTATTGTATAGAAGCTTTGATAATCTGAGTAGACTTTGCAAAACAAATCTTATTCTGTTCGTCCGGGTGATCGCTGAATCCACGTTCGATTTTAAATTTTTTCAAAAAATTATTTAAATCTCACAGTTGATTCAGCGATCGCCTGAACGTGTATTGTGTTGCAGGAATATACTGATTTGACAGATGTGTGCGTAAAAACAGATACCTACTTAGCTCGAATGGGCATGATAATATACAATAAGCGGTGATGTGATTTCAGAGTAGCTATTTAAGTCTGGTAAATCTGGCATAACGAGTAACATTTACTTAAAATTTAAGGCGTGCAATTCTAAAAGCGGGCCAATCAGATCATTAAAAATGCATAAACCGAGGTTGTTTTACGATTCATAAATAGTGTTGTAAATTAAAAATATATGGCGACATTTGGGAGCTCGGTATGATCACATTTACGATGACTCACAAGTGCTGATGCTCAAGTGATAAACTAAGTACATAATATAGAGACTTCTGTAGCAAATGAATAAAGATCGACTTGAACCATTTGGAACGGCTAATTATTAAAAACGTAAATGCTATAACGGTTTGAAAGAAGATGAATAACTAATAATAAACCTGCATAAAGTTAGCTTTGAACCTTATCAACGTCAAACGTCAGATACATAGTAGATAGGAGTGAATATAATATTATCTATGCTTATAAGTAACTATAATACCTAGTAGGTAGATGTACTTAATTGGTAGCACTATACTAGATATGTAGCTAAAATAGACAGACATAATTATTAAAAATTAAATATAATAATAATTGTCAATCTATAATTTGATTAGATGAAACTGGTATTTATCGCGATTACCGATAGATACCCGTTTCTTCTAATGAGAACAAAAACGTAGAACTGCCAAGAACTGCTAAATAAATTGCGAAATAAGAAAACATCAATGATAGAAGTGTTCTATTTTATGACTAGGTATACAGGTATGCTAAAAACCAACATTATTTATTATTCATATTTTATTAAATTTTTGGAAATTTTCCTATTTTGCTGATGGAGCAAGCATACGACCCACCTGATGTTAAGTGATAACCATCGCCTATTTTATATGGGCTACCTATAATAGTGATAGGTCTGCGAATTATAGGAGTCCCTCAGATCATTTGCCATATAGAAAGGGTCGGGTAATGTTTGCATACTCGTAGGAACGTACCTAATTCCACAACATCAACATTACCCGCATATTGTGACTATTGTTGTCTGTTTAATTAATTTTATGGATAGCATAATTGCCGAAGCATAATGTTTGTAGAGAGCCTTCTTCTTTGCAGGCTCAAACCACGAATTCTTGACTTGCACCAATGGGTTTCTGTTGTACGAGTTATCATATTGGAAGAAAAACACCGAGAAAAAATGGTGATATCCAACAACTGATGAACCGAAACATACGAAGCTATTTTGACAAGTGCCCTAAATGATACAACTATACGAGGAGTTGTAGTACAACATTTTTAACTTTATTCTGGTATATAAGTCACAAAACAAAAACGTATCCCAATCGGCCTAGGTATGCAAAGGCCCTGTTGCGACCACAAAAGCCATAAAATGCGACAGTAAGCCACAAATTGCGACAGTGTAGGCATGATGCGATGTTGATACACTGGCCGGGCCGGATAGTCGGCGCGAGTGAGTTAATTAACTGGCAGCGTGTAAGGCGACGCTCACGGTCGCTCTAATTGCGCGATTATTTCTCCGCGACGCCTAACTGCTGGATGAAATTTAATTAAACTTTGTTGTTCAAATAGATTTAATTAAAGTAATACTGTAGAGCGTCGACGTCTCCGCGCGCCTCAATCCGCGTGAGTGCTGCGCAACTTTTCTAATTCATTACTTCTGAAAGCGTTCCCGCGATACCGAGCACTCTTCATAATTTGTCTTCTAGTTATTATAGTCTTTCTAGCTGGAGATAGGGATGTTTCGGCTATTGCCTGCTGTTTATTCGGTGTTGCCAACTAAGTGAAAGTGGTGGTGCCAGTTCCCAATAGCGAAGTAGGACAGCGGAATCCTATTTTAGCATTTAATTTTAACGAAACTAAATCTAGCTAAAGCGAAGAGCTGCCTCGCGTTTGTGTCAATTGTGGTGACGGACGGTACCTGCCTATAGTCCGCCTCACCGCCCAGCCCACAACAACTCCATATCGGCCCGGAAACCAATTACTTACTAATGGATTTACTATTTGGTCATTAACAAAATTAAATCAACGTTCGTAATCTGTTAAATTACATTTTTATGTTAATAATAGTCAGTCAGCTAAGTTGTTATGTATTAGTGAAATTAAAATTTCTCTCAGGAATAAATATTCACGTAGCCTCAATTTAGATAAAACGAGGCAACATTTTAAATGAATTATTAATAGGACTGTCAGTTCAAGTGGCCTTAAATAAGTATTTCGTTCTATTTTAAAAAATAACAGTTATTCGCGGCCGAGAGCGACGAATGATGTCAATTACTGCTAATGGGGAACTTAAAATATGATAAGAGTTAGCTCAGCGAAAGCTGTCCGTCGTCGAGCTAATGACAAGCTGCAAGCGATAGACTTGCGAGCCACAAAGCTCATTGCGCTTGCGTTATTTCTTCCGAAATGAAGCTAACTTTTTTGTAACGGATTAACGATTAACGAAATTAACTATTTGATTAACGGTACCCAGCTATGTCCGATCCTACGGTTGTGGATTCGAATTTGGTCGTGTTCCTATCTACGGATTTTAGTGTTCGGAAAATTTATGTACACAATACTGGTGCTCTCAATCGGTGAAGGAAATCATCGTGAGGAAACCCATGGCTTAGTCTGCTCTGCACGTTTTGTCCATGTCTTTCTTGTGGCCGATTAAGCTGACAGGGTGGTATTGGTGCTGGGCAAGCCATCTTATATTCTGTCCTATATAGGCACTATATAACGTCCCGCAAGTACAAAGGCTTGAGGTAATCACCCGCAGTTGCCCCTGATGCTTTAAAAATCATCATCATCTACATTAAATGCACAGGCATGTTTGTTTGCTTTTCTCATAGGTACCTACTCACACAATCAGTTGATACTCCCATAACTCCGGGTTGGTGAATCCGGCACGAAAACCCACAAATTGCCACACACTGCCGCGCAGCTTTCAGCCGATTACCCACGGTGCGGGCTTGATTTGATTGCCATTCCCGCTTGCCATCAATTACCGCAGTAGCCTTTTATTTACTGCTAAGTATATCAATAATTTATATGTAGGTAGGTACATTTATTTACAAAGATATAATTAAAATCACGGCAATATTTGACAGCGATACACTGATCGCCATCGGAGAGCTCAGCTGATCGCCGCGTACATCTATCTAGGCGATCAAGTAATACCTACTAGTATTTTTAGAAATGTTTGATAGTATTTACAAACAACTGTTGAGCTACCTGAATATCATAGGAAACGATCTAGAGATAGCTCGACTGATCCAAATCAGCTAATTGCTAATCGGAAGAGTCCCCAAGGGGCTACACCGCCTAGCTGAATAGCAATGCTGGTGCGCTGCGAATGCTTCAGATACACACCAGCCCTAGGGTAACTTTTACATAAAATTTATACTTACAAGTTTCAGAAAAAAGTGGCTGTGACGGACGGACAGACAGACAGACAGACAGACCTGACGAATCCTTATGGGTTCCGTTTTTTGCCATTAAAAAGCAAGTGTACGTATTTACAGGGTTTTCTCTATCACCGCCGACTAGGATCTGCTTTGAGTATGGGAGTTTGGACGGAATTGATGGAAATTGTGTGGTTGTGGGAGGCGAAAGTGTTCCAGAATATCATGTTCCTTAACGTTCTAGAATGTTCTAAATGCGTTGCATTTCGACCAACCACTAACTAGTATTACCTATAGATACTACCATTCCAGCCAATTTCTTTGATGAGCCAGAATTGCGGAAATTGGAAGTAGGTGCCAAGTGCCACCCGTGGAACACTTGGAACAAATGGAATTGTTGTTTTTGTTTAGCCCAAAAACCAATTCGTGTAGTAGGTTAGTAAAATACTCGTAGTACTTACATTACACTATCTTTTTTAAATTTGATACAATTATAAGAGAAAGAAAATAATTCGCTATGAATAAAAGCTTAACAACTTATAATTAAACTTTTTCTCGCTCCGTCGTCTGCTCGTATGACGTAGAGTGGATCCCATTTCAAGACTAATGAAGAGCACATGGACAAAAAACATAAAATAATTCTACACATGGAAAACACATTTGAATCGACTTAGTTGATTCAGAAGCCGCATTATTTTTATAACGATAAAGTCGATATGTAATTATAGTGAAGTGGAACGCGTATCCTATTGAAATCTTTACTGTTTATTGTTCCATTGTCAATTTAGGCGTCCTTGCAAGTTTACGCATCTCTTTCACGAGTAAATTGCTCCGCTACGTCGGAGGAGTCATAAAGAAAATTGCTATACAGTTGATAAATAATTTATCTGAAAGCCCGCTCCAGTCACCGAAACGCTGCCACTTTTCACACAGGAAACAGTTACTTCATTCGAGTGTTAACTATCGTAGGAATAGAACATTACTATATCGGCCAGCACCAGTCCCCATACGTAGGTAAGTCTAATGCTTAGTTGTGGTCAACGCTTGTAAAGTACTTTTCGCAAATAATGCGAAAAAAATCAAACTAAGTAGGTAGTAAGGTACCTACTTAGGTACTGTAAACGTATGTATTTTATCAAATACAAATGACTAGAGACAAACAACGAACACGAATTTTTCTTGCGTTAATGTTTTCATTTTGTTCAAGTTTATTTGTTGGATCAAGATATCTGAAATAAAATAATATATAATTTTTTTTTTTTTTTTTTCAATAAACATGTCATTCATCATGTCAATGATCGCAGGCGCGTGGACGCGTTTGAGATGTGATGTTGGAGAAGGATGCTTCGTATCCCATGAACAGCGAGTAGGACCAATGTATCAATACTCAAGGAGCTCAAAGTGACCACTAGACTTTCATCCATCTGCATCCAGCGAGTCCTTGAGTATTTCGGGCATATAACCAGGAAACAGGGTGAAAACCTGGAAAAACTTGTCATCACTGGCAAAATTGAAGGCAAGAGACCAATGAGGCCGAAGACCGATACGTTTTGGTTCGACCAAATCTGCTCCACTTTCAACGTGAAGGTCCATGAAGCCAGGAGTGTTATTGCTATACAACTTTTAGCTTAGAAGTGTCAGGCATTATGAATGACGCCTCATTCATAATGCCTGACACTTCTAAGCTTGAAGCCTTGCGCACATCTAAGCAATCTGCCATGGCGGTTAGTGAAACGCTGTCATATTTGACAGCGTTTCACTGATCGTCATCGTCATCGCCTAGATGTGCTAAGACCTTATATGCTGCACCAGCTTTCTGTGTAAACCTTGCCAAGCCCGGGCAGCACTGTTCTCTACCTAATATTACTTTCCTTTTGTACAATTTTGCAACAGGCCCTTTCGCACGTTTCCTTGCTTTTATGGGCAATAAGTGGTACGCAATTATATTTATAGGGGGTCGGTGGTTAGAAAACTAATACTGCAAAGTATAATTTCCCATAATGGTGTGGGAATTGCGTTAGCCCTCAAAATTGTAGTAAACTTAGGCCTGGTTACCGGATTACTAATCGCTCAATTTACGGGGTACCTGTATTATAATGAGTTAAGATACTGGTAAGTAATGTCATTTTTGTCAAAGTGGTCCTTGTGCTTCTACTGAATAAAGCCCGTATTGATACTTACGTTCAAGTTCTGCAGTATCAAGTAACAAGCAGACAGACAGGCTAATTGGGATTTTTCTGTCGTAATTGGAGTAGAAACGTACCCGCTATTCGTTATTCTCAGTTATTCTAGCGATGACGTAGTTCTAATTGGGAAACATTCTTTTTCTGGCTTTATTAGTGCGATGTCATGAGTGTAGCTTCATTTGTTTTTGAAAAACAACTTCCGCCCGACAAAAATCTGTGGTAAAGTGACGAAACAGTACCTATCCCCGGGGGGAAAAATAAATTAAATAAATAAGCTATGCAGAAATTCTTGAGAAGCAAAACCCTATTATAACTAATAATGGTCCATTACACCATTTGGTCATCAGCAATTTAGCACGAAATTGCATTGTGCGTAAATTAATTTTAATTAGGCAATTACGTTGCAAATCCATCGACAATCTATAGCGGATGTTGGTAGTTAGGAGCTGTATCGACAATATTAGCATTAGCAGTAATAAACCTCGACCAGGTGTATAACATGTTAGGTACCCCAACAAAATCAATTAGATTGGTTCGTTTGTATTACTGCTTCAACAAAAAGCCATTTACACTAAGACGATATGGAGCCTTCTTTAGTCACTCACCGGTTCCATCTGAATACAAGGCTGCTTATTATCCTCGGAATTTTTTAAGTGAAAATTTGTTTGGGCGAGCTTTAGCATTTTTTAGGTGGGGATAAAACCAATGAACTTATCAGCGTCACGCAACACTTCTTCGGCAAAGATCGACAAACTTCGCCAAAAGCAGTAGGAGTATGTCCGCTCTCATGCAGGCAGCTAGGGATAGACCCAAGTATCCACGTATACACGTATTTGTTCACGTTTTCACCGCTTTTGGCGTTCGTAGAGTGCTTAGACTTCGAATAAAGTTAAAATGCATTCAGTCTAATAGGCTTTTCTATAAGTATTATTATAAGTGTTTTCTCTAGTCCGTTCCTACCTCGTCCCTTCGAAACATCTACATACGTTCGGGTAGGTTAGTTTGCGAACTGCTCCAATAAATACTGCTATCGTTAATTAGAATCAATCGTGGGATTGCGTCCGAGTCTATTCTGAAATCAATTCGTGGGCGGACGGGACTGCGGTGACAGCAATTGGCTTAATAAGAACGATACAAACGCCACAGTCTTTTTTGTCATAGAGTATTAAGTAGACATGTGATTCAGCTAGACATGTAATTTTAATGTGACAGTCTTAAAGAAAGAGTTTTATGGAAATCGATAAGTTTATTCTTCACTAGATTCCTCTAAAAACTCAGGAATGTATTTAATCTGCATTGTAAGGGTTTGTCTACCTACATTTAGTATCAGATTTAGTTATTCGGATCACTGTGACTTGTAGGTATCTGATACACGTTTAGACATCACATTTGAAATATTTATTTGTCTATTAAAAGTAAAAGGTAACTTTAGTTTCAGTTAGTACCTTAAGCTAGTAGTACCTAATGTTATCTTTTTCAGGGTAGAAGGCTCCTACTTGCGTCTAATAAAAGAATTAGTTTATTTTGTCGTACCACAGTTTGCCTACTACTATAGTGATTGATCTGTTTGTTTGCCAACAATTCGGTGTAGACGTTTAATTATTTCGCAATGCTCTACTAAATAACTTGTGGCTGAAATAAATCTAATTTATCTTTGATTGAAGACTGTCTAGCTTGCTGTCTAAATAGATTGGTATTGTAGGTTTCATAGTTTTATATCGTCCATGTATATAAAATTACCATATAATAGGTAAAACCAAATAGCTAATTAATAGAGTAGGTACTTCGAAAATGTTTTGCTCTTTAATTTCACAGCTGACCGTTTTGTCATTACAAAAAAAATGCTGAAAAATGACACTCGCTGCGTCAAATGACTACATTATTGTTACTTTATTGGGTTGTCTTCTATTTTTAATTCACTTAGTCTAGGTTCGACCATTTCAGAGTGTTCAGGCTCACGATGGTTCCCGTGCCGCGGAAGCACACGCGCTGTGTCTCGCACGCAACGCAACTGTGTATTTGTGCCTTGAAACCGACACTTGTGTCAATAAACACAAGTGTCGGTTTCAAGGCACAAATACACAGTTGCATACAGATTACATAATATATGCATAATTCTATAAATTTTTCACGAAAATGAAATTAAATCCTTAGAATTTCAGTATTCTATTCATACATCCCGCAAGGAACACAGAGTAGGTAATTCCAATATGTTTATTTGGAACAATTTTTTTTTTTGACTGAATATAATATATTATATCATAAATATATTATAATATATTTAATTTATAATATAATATATTTAAGATATGTGGTGAAAGTTTTCTTCACGAGTTTTAAGGCTCGGTAAATTCCAAGCACCCGCCCCAAGACCCTCAGAGAAAAGGTTGCTCAGACTCTTAGTACTATAGTTATTATTATAATATAATACTCAGTTGAGAATTATACTTACTAATCTGCCCATAGATAAATAAATTATTGTGTCGTTGATAATTGACGAATCATTTTAGATTTACTATGCGGAGATAGGAACACAAAGCAAACAAATATCACTTAATTGCAATGTGGGTGTTGGCACAGCCCTGTTGGTGCAAACATCGATTAATCTTTCGATTTGCATCGATTTGAATACTGATTGGAATTATACACCGTAGTGCAATCGGCCAGTCACGCCGGAGCTCGGAGGCGCGTTTACAACACATTCACGGCAAAAGTGTTTCCAACTTCGAATAGAGCTTATATAGCGGCCTGCAGCCACCTTTGGTTCTACCATTTACTTATATTCAATAACTTACTTGGTATAACTGCAAATAAACATCGTTTCTATGTGAATGCTGTACATACCTATACAGGGTTATTCATTATTAGCTGCAAATACTCAGGAATTAGGTTCAACAAATAGAATAAAAAATATTTATGAAATTATTTTTTTTAAATTTGATCAAAAAAATTTTCAAGTTTTTGTATCAAAATTTTATTTTTATTAAATTCTTTACGGCTATTGCATAATGATTGCCATGGAGAACAGGACGATGACCCACCCAGGCGGTGACTGAACGCAGAGTGTCACTCACGGCGCGCGGGCGCGGATTAAAGGTCAAAATAGGTCAGGCGCCAAAGATTCCTTTATCGATTTTCTCGGGATTTTCATAACAAAACTTAAAAAAAATCATTTCATGAATATTTTTTATTTTATTTGTTGAACCTAATTCCTGAGTATTTGCAGCTAATAATGAATAACCCTGTATATACCTACATACATTTCCAGGAAGAACGCTTCTGTGCTCTTTCCGCCTACGCTAAATAAACTGACCGATTATACTTCTCGGTTTTCTTCTGGATAATAATATTGAATAAAATGAGGTGCAATATTTTGCTAAAATAGCAAACAATATAAAAGTTTATTTTCCTAGCAGTCTTGTGTCTTGTGTAGTTAGAAAATCAGAACAAAACATGCTTCATTATAGATTAGCCGAGTAACGACAATATAATATGGCAATGCATCGGCATTGACTCTCGAGTAAACGAGATGAGTCGAGATGGGCGAGTCGTCGCTATCTGTAATTAGAATCTCAGACGGAAGTACGAGACACTGGCGTAGTACCTACCATCATATGGATGGGCTTATGTCACTGTTAAAGCCCTAGCTGGAGTTGATATCACGTTTATTGAACAGTGTATTTTTACTGTACTGTACCCAAAGTCCCAGTGCATTTACAACATTTCGTTAACAAATGTTGTTTTTGTTTCGCCTACGTGTCTCTCTCTTTAGCATGGAAAAATGATGAGACAACAACTCTAACTACGTAACGTTTTTTTGCTGTCTCATTTTTTCTCCAAACAAAAGACAGTTGCCATTCTAGGGATGTGGTGGAGCTTCTTTTCTTCTAGGTAGGGTTTCTTCTGTAGGTTGTAGATGATTGAAAGGCGAATGTGTGAAGTGAGTGTGTTGCTCCAACACATCCTTACACCATAATTTTTCGACCGCTATCAATCTGTTGCTCTACTTTTTAAAATGTGAAGCTCCTATTTGCTATTTCATGTTTATTACGTCAACCATCATCATCATTATCATCGTCATCTTGTTGGAATTTTTCCTTGTCAAAAACGGGTTTTATTTCAATCTGTTTTTGATTGCAATCCCATGATCAAAATCATGTCAAAATTGACAGATTTGACTAGGTTTTGATTGCAACCAAATACGCAATCACGCCACTGGTATAATACTTTCTCAAACATTATTTTAAATGGTTTGAGCATTATTTTGATTCCAAATCCAAATAAAAAATCCTTAAGTACTGTATTGTTTATCGGTCAGATAAAAGTAAACTCATATTTGTCATGCAGTATCAAAATAGAACTTATCAATGGTTTTATTTAAATTTTGAACTGGCTCGCAAAATTATATGCTGTTTATTGAAAAATCAAAACAAATTAATAGTCAGATGAATGCCCTAGGAGTGACGATTGAATTGGCATGGCGTCAATGTTGCCATGTAGTTTACAACAGATTCATAAGTAAAAGTGACAGTATCAACCGTTGATGCTTCGTTAAAGTGAAACTAAAACGTAGTACCACCTAATATAACATAATCTGTGACAAACAGAGGAGTATGCAGAACCCTAATTATACAACTATAATTAGGGTTCTGCATACTCCTCTGGTTTTTTTTATGTAGGTTTTTTTATGTAGGTAACATGCCAGTGAATATAAAAATGTTAATTGAATTGAAAAATAAATCAAACGTCACTTTCACAATATTAAATAAATAAAATAAATATTGTGGAAAATCTACACACCACTATCTAGCCCCAAATTAAGCAGAGCTTGTACCTACTATACACTTACTTATTACAATACAATACTTATTATAGTAATATTTTTTTTGTAAAAACATACTTAGAATACATTATAACACAGAAAACTAGCATCTGCGTTCACCACACAAAGATTTTTTCTCGGTGGATATCGAGCCTACGGCCTATAAATGGCGCAGAAGGCAGAGCTACACCAACTGAGCAGCCTTCATGGTTATAATGAAATCAAAAACGCATAGTACACACAAATGAAGTCCTTCATTTGTGTGTACTATGCGTTTTTGATTTCATCACAAACGTCAACATCATTGGTATAAATATATAAAATCTATAAGTGTACCAACACAGTTAATTGGTTTTTCGAAATGTCAATTCGTCATCGGATTGAATTTAATTTCTTGAACGGTCGCCGGTCGTGAGAATGTCTTCAAAATGATTTGTGAATAAACCCTTGACAGATGTCCGCAGACGTCATCATTAAGGGCAGGCACTCGATCAAGCCTTAATCCGGACTTAACCGACAACTTTGTAAATTAAATTGGTTGCAATAATTATTGCAGGTACCTATTCATAAAATTCTTCAGCAGTCTGTCTACGCCTTCGATCACAGATTGTCATTTAGATAACGTGTGAGCAAAAATAAATAAAGTCTTCTTTAGAAAACGTGCCAAAGCGAGTAATTTAATTATGTGTGTTCTTGTGTCAGTGGTTATAACCGTTTATTTGGTAGTTTTTGCAATTACCGCGTAATAATGGAGTAATTGACTGGCCTAGCTCTCACCTCAGTTATGGTTAGTATAGCTCTGCCTTCTGCGCCGTAGGTAGTGGGTTCGATCCTCACCGAGAACAAATATTTTGTAGTGAACACAAATGTTTGCTGTAGTATGTCTGAGTGTTATATTGTTAGTGTGTGTATTAAAAAAAAATATATAAGAATTTTATCAGATATCTGGTACAAGCTTAAGCTAATAAAAGCCGTGAGCGATAAGGGTTTCGAAAATGCATTTTTACAAGCGAAACTTCATTAAGTAAAACATGAATCTCGTTGTAAATTACTTAATGGTAAGTTGTAAGATTGACGCCGACGGCGGCGGAGGCCCCCTTTCAGTCCGTCACAGGCTCTGATGAACAGTCAGTTCTGTCTTGATCCAGTTTTTATTAAAATCGGAGCTTAAATTTTGTGTGTTGTGTCTCCGTTTTTAGTTTAGATAGGTATTTTTTAGGTTAGATATCATCACACCGAATAATAAATGAAAATGCAGCTTAGCTTTATTCTAATCGATCACTTTTCATGAATATTCCTATCAAAGTAACATTCCGTTGTTTGGAACTTACTATAAATGGATTACCAATAAACCCCTTGTATTTTCTTTTTGTGAATAAATGGAATACAGTATTCAGCAATTTTATTTTGTGACAATGTTTAATTGGCATACTTGAAATGGAAATAAAATATATATTATTATTTTAATTGTGCAACAAAGTTGTTTATTTTTCTACTAAGGAACATTTATTCTGCTTCATTAAAGCTTATTAAAATGGAGTAAGATGGCTGTCCTCGCCGTCGATCTCAAGACTGAAATGGAGTGTGCCAGCTATCCTCGTAAAGTTGTGGTCTTCGCTTGCAGTCCTCGAGTGGTAAAACGTGCCCAGTAATAAGGTGCACGCTATTCATTAGTGTTTTGAGAAAAGTTATTAGTGCCAGCGAGTCATGCGAAGCAGCGGCATGCGTCTGCATTTCGGCGCGCCATTTACTGGGTCAAAGAACGTTATTCAGTCATTAAAAACATGGAAAATTATGCTATAGAGTACCTGAGACATTGTTCTCCCTACGTTATGAACGTGCGTTGAACTAATGAAGCGTTGATGGTATGAATCAGGATTGCTTGGCTGATCAATAGCTCACTGATGCACAGAGCGTTAAAGGTAGAGAAGCAAGCCATTTTTTTCTTTTAAAAATTGATTATAATCATCGTTATATTATTATATTTAAGAGTTTACTTCCCACACTCTTGCTACTCGCACTCGAGTTTAGCCTTTATAATATCCAAACCGAGGAAATTACCAATAGCTGTATCTATTAAAGTTTATAACTATAGCCCCTGAACCTACACTAAACCAGTTAATTGACAACACGCTAGTACAACGTTAATAAGCGGGAGAAATGGCTGTTCCTGTAATGAGAGTTTTATGGCCAGTTATGTAGTTACTATTTATTAGTCTGTACTATGGCAGAATGCTACATGGTGTCGTAGGGCTGGTAAATTATATATTCCGACTTTTTTTATGAAATGGTCATTGAATTTGTAAGAAATATAGACCACTACATTTATCGTACATAAGTATCGATAATGATCGATCGGTAGCGATGTAAGATGAAAAAAAGTTTCTGTGCAAAAAAAATATGGCTGACAACTGACATTATAACGAAACTTTTTTAAACCTAATTTAATAGAGTAATAACTTAGAAGTTGGTACATAATTATTAAAAAAAATTGCAATTTAGGTACTAAATTATGTTCATTGACCATAGCATACACACCATTTACTCATTTTATTTTTTGTCGTCACAATTAGTATTTTTAAGTATAATGCCTATCCTTTCTAATTTTTTTTTGACGCAAAACTATATTCGTAAATGTCTGTATTCCGGCTTTTCCGGCTTTTAGTCACAGTTTGAAACTCTACTACGCTTGTAGCAAGAGTCATAGCGCAATTTTCTCTACGTACTAAGCTTGCTAATTAATTAATATCCCTGTACTAACCATCAACAGTACCTACTACATTAATTTCCACTAGTCTATTGTACAAAGTAAGTTTGTAGGTATAGCCATTGGCCCACGGCGACGATACCGACGGCGTTTTAGGCCGCCCTAGGCCTCTGTCATGGTAATGAAGGTAGTAAATATTTTTATTAGCGCCCTTACATTATTAGCACCAGTAGCTAGCTCATGACACCGCTTCGAAGTCTTTGCATCATTATAATTATTCTCGTAATAAGAAACGCACAAACCGCAATGGCCGTATAATTCTCGATCTCCTATTTTTAAATTCATTTTATTTCATTTGTTGCCATTGTGTGAACTTCGCACTTCTTGACAAGACAATAGTAAATTATAATGGGTAAGTACTTAGATACAATCTTTAGTCTGTTGTAAAGAACCCACTCTGAAACAGAACCAGCTACTCAATTCCAGCACACCTCGGGCACCGAGGCCAACATGATTAGCGTCACCCGATCCTATTATTCGGCTAACGAAGAGGGCATCCGTTGATTATTAAAACAGGCACCACCCACGGCGGCGCTGGGCGTTAATTGGGCCCCCGTAGACAATACTAATAAGGCCCGTCCGCGCCTCTATCTGTCTAATTAAACGCGAAACTTGAGAGTAGCACCCTCGACGCGAGGGCCTGTTTACAGAGTCTTCTGAATACACTGGCCACAGGGACGGAGATAGTCTTGGGGCAAAAAGGTGCTCCACATACACTTAGGAAACTCCTTGCTGCCCAGTATTAGACATGCAGTAATAGGTAATATGCTTTTGCGTGACGCGCAAGCTAGAACTTTCTATCACATCCTTTGGCTTTGACAGAAGGCTCAAAGAAAGTGAAAAGATGGTAATATCCGTTGCTTTCCTGTACTTTCTAACTAATAGTACAGATTCTCTGTTTGAGATAGTGAGGGATAGTCAGTCAGACCTCTGACTATCTCACCCCTCACTATCTCAATAACCCCTCATCCTATTTTACTCATTACTTACCAGTAAATTTCTCAAGTACTAGCTATCGACTTATTTAATTTCATGCAGATTGGATCAATGGTTCGAAAGTTATCGTCGGATAAACATACATTAATACATCCATACATACGCACATAAAATGCCAAATTGGCGAAGTTGTTTGTAAGATCTTCGTTCGCTTCGCTCACTCGATCAACTAAAGTTTGAATGCATATTAAATTCTATACTAATAGTTTGCCCCGAACTGAGATCTCGTGATGCGATCCAAATGCTCCAAAAAGTTAGGTACATATAGGTAGTCAGAAAATAAATGTGCCACCATCACGCATTGTGTTTTATGTGCTTTGAGAAAGTATTTCTGTCCAGATTCACTGTTTGGCCTTGCCTCTGACTAACTTTGTATGGTAAATAAGCTTTAACTCAATTGGCAATTGATTGAACAGTTCCGTTGGACAACCTTGATTCCATCATTTATCGTGTTATTTTTTTTATTTTTGCACCCTTCAAAAACCCCATATCTTAATAACCCCTCATCCGATTTTACTCATAAGTATACTTACCAGTAAATTTCTCAAGTACAAGCTATCGCCTTGTTAAATTTTATCAGGTCGAAAGTTATCATCGGACAATCATACATACATACATACGCACATAAAATGCCAAATTGCCCAAGTTGTTTGTAAGATCTTGTTCGCTTCGCTCACTCGATCAAAAATCCAGACCAAATCAAATTGCAATCACCTTTTTAGGGGTCTGTGGTCCAACAACCCTTATAGTTTCTCTGTGTTCGTCTCTCTGTCAATTCTTGCTCAGAGCCGTTTTATTTATTTTGTAGACCTTTTGTACCATTTGCATCATGTTCAAATTTTGGAAGGTTGTACATTTATTGTTACGGCGCATTACTTCTAGAAATGAAAACTTCGATGTTACTAATTTTCAAGGTGCCTCTCCCACATATAGAGCGGCGTTTATTTAATCTTTACCCCATCCCATGTATGTATATCGTTGGAAAGGTCTTTATAAAATAATAATAGTGTGTGTAGTCATATTGAATCGTATTTAAATTCAGGAGAATCGTTACAATCATGTAAGGTTTCGTAGTTTTTGGGTTATAGCCAATTTAGTAAAGCCAAGTTAATGAGTTCTTCTAATGTATGAATACCGAATAAGTTAGTACAAAAAATGAGTACAACAACTAGGATATCCCAACTTTTGTATGTTTTGAAGTTTTACTGACTTCAGAAGCCTTCCACATCACGTGCTTATTTATAGAATAATGCATGCTTACAACAGAACACAAATTCCTTGGAAACAATAACCATTGATGTTAGCCTTTGTAGTCAGTAATTTAATTTTGACTGCATGTTTGTTATTTGCAAGAGCTCACGAGAGACGCCTAACTCCGGTTCTGTTCCCTCTCTGAATACACTGTAATAATACCAGCTAAGCGTGTTTGAGTGCCTCTTTTTTGGATCTCTGTAAACCCGCGTATAATTAGCAGTATTATGCGTTTGAGTGTCGACTTTCGGGTTGTTTAATTAGGTAAAGTCAGTAACAACTGTTGTTCATTTGATAGATATTGTTTGCCGTGATTGCTTTTTATTTCACTATTGTTTAGTAATGTGTTGCACCGATACACTAAGTTGTGACTCTAGTTTGTTTTTTTTTCGTATTAATTTGGCGGCCTAATAGTAAACTATAAAGAGGGTAAACTCTCCTAGAGTAACGTTATCCATGAGATTAAAATAATAACAATATTTCTTTTATTTGTGATTAATAAGTATACTCTAAAGACGGATATTGTCAGATATATTTTTATCTGGCGGGTAGCATTAGTCTGATTTGGAAAACCTCGTTCTAAGTGGAGTGTATTTATTCAGCAAGGGCCTGCGATAGAGCACTCTCGGTAGATGCCTCACTGACATATCCGATAATGCCTTTTCCATTTCTCGACACTATAACAGCCTTTTAGCTAACCACTCTCGTCCGAAACTTTTGTGAGTAGTATGCAATAGGTATCACTCGTGCCTATGTATATAATTATGTATTTTCAATAAGTATTGTTTATTGAAAATAATTTTTAATTTATATCAAGTAAAACTCGTGCTAATTAATTTATTAGAAAGTGTGTACACGGTTAAACCAATGAGGATTTGAGATGAAATAGCACAGACATGAAAGCTTAATTCGGAGTATTTGACAGTTTTTTCCTTGAACTTCAAAAACCACATCGCCCGCATATAGCAACGCAATATATTTATTTTGGATTGTTTTGATTACATGAATGCACTTATTAATTATGTTCATTCTTATCAATGCAAAATCCAAGTCTGATGTTCCCTGGCTAACTGACTGGTAAGGCAGAGTGCTGGCGGCAATTATGAACCAACTCTATTATTTTGATGAGCAAGATGATGTAAAATGGAACCATTGAAGTTATTTTGAGGCGATGCAATCAGAACTGTAATTTGCAATTTAACCACCGCGAGTTGAGGGGTGTCCTGTCCACCCTCTTAAAACGTGCACCGGTACATCCCCTTGTTCTCATCAGGGTGGGCAAATCAAAAAGAACTAAACTAAGTACCATCAAAGGTTACATTTAAAAATAAATGACGAATCAAATGAATAGTCTACTTAAATTAAATAGATAAACAAATAGCTGTAACATGTAACTATATATGTATTCTGTATTAATGTTTCTATTCTATTCTATGTAACGCGTCTTCAGGTAGGTAGCGATCATCGATATTTTTACTTCCGTGCTTTATTTTCAAGAAGAAAATTTTGATACAAAGCAATGCAAACAAAACAGTAGGTACCTAATTCGCGAAAAGCCGCCGCAAAGGGGTGTTTCTCCCCACTGCAGCCCTCACTGCCCTTTTGATTGCGCATTATTCGAGTGTTTATACAGTTAGATCGCTTTCTAGATTGTTGCTATTGTGATAGCATTTTTTGTTGGTACGGTTTGAAGGGGGCTTTAATTAAAAATGCTTGTTTAAAATGGTTCCTTTCCTTTGTATGTCCGCACCACAACAATGCTATACGAGTAACGGTACTAGGTACGTACCGGTAGTAAGGTACTAGGTACGTGCGTGACGAAATCTGCAGCAATTACATTTTGCGTTTTATAACCATAATGTTTTTCAAAACGCTTGAATGAACACAGGGCTAGCTGTCCTAATTGAAAAACTTATTGAAACTTCGTTTGTCATTAGCAAATTATAAATTTAAAAAGTTTGAAAATTGTAATGTCCTGTTCAGAATAATTGTATCAAAGTTGCTTAATCAAAAAATGGAGAAGGCCCGCCTATCTCGTCCGGCCACCCACAGCGCGGTCCATTCATCTCCCTAGCGCATTTATACATTACTCACGGTTCAAGTATCCGATTATATAGCACGCAAAATTTCAATTACAACTTGTAATTAGTTTTTCGAGAGTTTTTCTTTCGGGAAGGGGGAGAGTGGGGGTTCTAATGAGAGAGAAAAATCATATTTCTATCGCTTTCTCGCTCTCTGAGTGCAACCGCGTTGAGTAATATCCACGCTGTGTATATACCTATTTGATTATTTTATGCAAACTGTACGCGGGAAAAGGAATAATTTTATGCACTTGTAAATGAATAATAAAGAAGCTGAATTTGGCCTTTCTCGATGCTCTTTATGAATGCAAACTGCAAATCTATGGAAGGTGGTGGTATGGCATAGGTATCATTGTAAAATAGTTAGGGCCTGACAAGTTGTAAAAAACGGTTACAAAGATAAATCACTGATGGTTGAACTTAGATCGGCAGCTCTATCAAATATTGTTACCTCGGAAGATCCAGGTAATACTTATTAAGTCGTTTAAAAAAACCTGTGCGAAATCATCGTCTTGTAAGTATGTATATAAACAACCATTAGCTGAACCTTCTTTAGTAAAATGTGAGCTATGATATCACATGCTCTCGGAGTAAGTGCCAGTATTGTGTTGGAGCGGGATTGGCAGCCCCGTCGCTGGCCGCTAATGCACGGAAGCGGGGCCACGCGAATTAATGGCAAGAATAATGGCGATCCCATTATGGATTGCCGCCAACATACTTTAGCCATGAAAAGAACCGAAAGTTACATTTGCGATACTCTGAATACTGAACGCTCTTGGACGCCCCCCTTCCGTCTCCCTCAAGACAGAGGAATGTGTAGAGCTTTTACAGCGCAACGTTTTTTAGAGCAACCTAACCTACATAATAGATTGATTTAAGAAACTATCCTTAAATAAAAAATACTGGTTATTTCGAATAAAAACATAATTATTATTATTATTATTATTTTATTATTATTATAAGCCTTTAATGTCCCACTGCTGGGCAAAGGCCTCCCCCAATCCCCTCCACTCTGTGCGGTCCTGTGCTAAGATGTTCCATTGTGGCCTGTATTTGTCGAGCTCGTCTCGCCATCTAGTTCGTGGTCTGCCACGACGCCTTGGCTCTTGCGGCCACCACTCCGTGGTTATTTTGGCCCAGAGCTCATTAGGCATGCGGCAGACATGGCCAGCCCACTCCCACTTCAGCTTGGCAGCTTTGGTTGCCACATCCGCGATTTTGGTTCGTGAACCAAAATCGCGGATCTCCGTGTTGCGAACTCGGTCGATTAACCGTACAGAATACATAATCATAAAAAACATAATAATAAATATTAAGTTATTCATATTAGTTAGTATAGTTTGTATCGGAGAATAACTGTATCATTCATTATCACAGAGAAACGCTACCCATGAGATAAAAATACATTTATCTTTGATTTAGACAAGCATAAGTCTCTCTGTTTCGTTTCGCGCTGATGACAGATTGTAATTCTCTTCTAGTTTTTTATTCGTAGAAAAGCTTCTCCGGTAATGTAAAAGGAATATACGACTTGAAAAAACTTTTAATCTCGTAATGCACTCAAAGCTCCATTCACTTTTTGTTCCTTTGTCATCGCCTTTCATGTGAAAGTTTTAGAACGGAAAATCTTTTGAAACTGCTTTCAAGTAAATTAAGGCATTAATGGTGCTGTGCTAAGAGCAATCTTGGTTTAACCATGTGGTTGTTGAATCTGGCTGCGGGGCGGCGGCGCTGGCGGCAGTCAGGCTAGCAAAGGTATGACGTCATCAAGTGTCGGGGTGAACTATTATGTTATGGTCGAGATGCTACATCATTATTTATTGTAAAGGCCGATGGCTTAGGGTAGGCGTTATTTAATTTTGGCTCTATGTTCACTGCTCAGATTGAATAATCCCTAATATAGCATTATTATAATGCGAAGGTATTTTATTTCATACCTGTCACCATCAGCTTGATGATCCAATCTCGGAAATGACTCATAATAAGAGTCATTTCCAACATTTCCAGGAGAACTATTTTGAGTTCCTCTATATCTATCAACTTTCTACGATCTTTGCAAGGTCGTCTATCCATCGCGGCCCCTTTACCTATTATCCCCAATAGTGGGTATCCCCACCCCCAGCACGGCAGGTAAATGTTCAAAACTTCTGCCAAAAATAGGGGCCTATTTATAAGTTCCCACTATTCCTACTCCACTGGTCTGTTAATTACTCCTCAAGTCAAAACAAGAAGAATAATTAAAATCACCAAATTATGAAATTTCGATACTTCGTTTACTCAAATCGTGTCGACACTTCCTTAGTAATCCCATTTAGGTAAAGTTTTCACCGTCCATGCAGTATACCTATTATAGCAAATTCGCTTTTAGTAAGTGTTTGAGTTCTAAGCTCAATCTAAGCTCTTCCATGCTTTAACATATCTAGACCGGATTAACAATTCACACATATGCAGCTTGTCTATTCCTGCATCATAAAATAATATTTCGTTCAGGCGAGCTCTGAATCCGCTGTGAGTTTTTAAGTTTTGTTTGTTTGAAAATCGACCATGGATTCAGCGATCACCTGAAAGAGGCGTGTTGCAGGAATGGCATCCGCTGTAAAGACGCGGTCATCACATTTCCTATCATTAACCACTCGACTACAGAGCGTTACTACGTTTACTAAATAATAGCTATTATAGCGTACCTAAAACTCTATTTCTAAGGGTCCATTACAAGGATATTTAATCACCCGATCAAATATTTGACAGTAATTTATCTCAAGTTTTGCTAGCATTTTTGACACAATATTGTATCGGTCGATTAGTCATCCGTGAAATTAGCCATAAGCGAGAATTAAATATACCTACTCGTATTATAAGGATTTTTTTTTTTACTTTTTGTAATCTATTCAAAATGTAACACGAAGTATTGGCTAAAGTATTGCACGTCTCTCCCAGGAACTCGAGGTTGTCAAGATGATTATTTACTGTGATACCTCATCATTATCATCAGCTTGAAGAATTCCACTACTGAATATTGGCATCCCCAATATATTTTCAGGAAAAACGATTCTGAGCCCTCTCCAAACACTATTTCCACTATTGTCAAGTGTGATATCTAATTAAGTAAAAATATCTATTAGAGGAGACCTACGCTCAGCAGGTGGACGTCGTTTGAAACGATGTTGATAATTTATTATATAGGGTCATTGTACAAAGTCCATACACTTGGTATGGATGGTAAGTCTCTTCGTGGTCGTCGTCACTCCCTGTCCTTTTTGATACGTGTCGCGTCGTTTGTGTTGAAGCCGAGTAGTGCCCTAATTGGCAATTTGTTCGATCCTTAGATGCCTTGGAGCCGACATAATGATGCCAGTTCATTTATTTAAGTGATTCGACGGATTCTAAACAGGTAGGTAGGTACAGACAACAATATAAGTATAAAATTATATTTTTTTTGTGTTTTGTCAGAACTTGATGAAAGATGACGTTGATTTGACTTCATTTCAGCCTTGCGCAAATCTAAGCGTTCTGCGGTGGCGATCAGTGAAGCGCTGTCACATATGACAGCGACATTTGAAAGCTTTTCACTGATTTTGTTACACTATCTGTCACTTTATTGTAAGGTAGTTTTAATTGACAGCACAAAACAATTTAACTTAGCGATTTTACCAAATAATACTATCCGGCTGTATAAAATATTTCTATCCAATTGTGTTTAACAAGCCTAATGTTGAGACGAAAATAATTTCATCTGTCAAATATCACTGACATATTTGACAGCGTTTCAGCTGATCGCAGGTCTTTACGGATTAGACCGATCAAAATAAAAGTTAAACCAGATTCCAAAGAAAATAATCTAAGCCCAAAATAAACAAGTATTTTCTGCAGTTTCATTCGTTATAGGAGTCTTTGTAGGTAAACAAATATAGGTAAAGAATTTGCAAAACGTGTTTTTCCTTGTAGATTGCTCGCTTACTAAGAAGTCAAGTGAAAGTTAGCATAAGTGAAGCAACCCACTAATGTGTTTGGATTGATCGAGCCGGAGTGAAGGCAAAAGCCTTTGTTTGCGTTTAATTAACGAAAACGCTTCACAGACGGTCATTATTAAGCCAACCGATATTATTCTGGAGTCACAAATTGCAAACTGACAAATTTTGTAGTTCACGCATTTCTTCTAGACTTTAAGCGAAAGTCAAGCCACAACGCCTTCATTTGATATCTCTTATGTCCTGCATCCTGTCGATCACTTCAGATGGATACACACGGTAACTTTTAGAACCTAACTTACACCTGGCATGATCAGTATAGTCAAAGTGAGATGATTTCTAAAAATTGCACTAAAAAACTATGGATGACGTCATTAAATCTGTAGTTAGAGAAATAATAGAGTCTTCCAGAATTCTAAAAACTACTTTTAAAAAATTCACGCCAATTCATTAGCGCTAGGTATAAGAAGTCAAAAGTTGATGGTGGTCGCATGCAGAACACCGTGAAAGTCGATTACGATGGCCATTAGTCTTCAGACAAAACTAATTAATACAACGTTTTGAAGCCCAGTCTTCGCCGTGGAAGGAAAAATCAGAAATTTAATTAAAAAGTTAGAGTGAGTTTTCACGGGTGAACGTTCTTTGCGGTTCCCAATAATTCATTTGGGTTAATTTGACTTCTTTCTTTATAAGATTAACATAACATAAATTAGAACCTCGCTATAAATGAACTCTGTCACTGTTTGTCAGTCATTATTCTTGCTTGCCCTGAATGGACTGGTAGAATTATTGTAAAGGCTTGTGCACACATATATAGGTGCAAGTTTCAGCAGATCGCCATCGCCATCGCCTAGGTTTGCGTAGGCCTTAAGAGGGAATCACACCGGCGACTCTCCATACAAACGTAGTCCCCTATTTCCTCCCTGGATAATGCCTCTAGAGTAACAATTTTATCTCATAAAATCCAGATCTGCTATATACGTGCTCGTATGTTTTCCTTTTTTTCAGAAACTTATTGATAAAGAAAATATCACCTCCAATTCATATTTCATATAAATCATAATGAGGGCCTGTGTGATGCCCTCTTAAGTCCTAAAGCACAATTTGTTGTGTTATCAATGAATGTGGAACGAAATATTATTTATTGAACCTTTAAAATAATATTTACTAAGACGTACTGACTTCGGAAGCTTTGAATGTCCAAAAAGGATAAAAAGGGGGGAAAATGAAACATGTCAATTAATCATTAAATAAATATATTTATTTACACAATCAACCACGTTTGAAATAACTTGGATGTTCGATATCTGTCAATTTTTTACATTTATTTTGGAAATAAAATGTAACTATCCTTAATCTTTCACAAAGGTGTATTTATAAGGAAGAACAGTTGATAGAAAATTACGTGTAAGTATACAATATTTTATTTGGTATTTAATTTAAAACACTTATACACTTTACTTTTTTTACTTTAATGTTCAATAATTGTATAATTAACCAAAATTAATAACACCTTAAACATTAGGTTTGCAATTTCCTATGTTTATACAAAAATTACAAATTATGCGAACAACATCCACTGAAGCTGTGTAGAAAGAATTATTTATTTATATTACGTTATTTCTTAGACAGTGAAAATGTTATAATTATGTACAGAAACTACTTAACTAACCATTGCACCACTTCAGAGTACCAAATATATCACTATTAAATATATCTACGAGAACATCTAGTTTTCCCACATTATAAACAAAATCAACGGAATCTTATCTTTGGTACAATAATATAACTCATCAAAATAGTTCATCCATGTATTACACTACCATTTTGAAAGAGTTCGGACTTCATAATTTTCCTAATACCTATTGTTTTGATTAAGGTGTAAAAGACCCCTCAACGCTCCCAATATGTAGTAAAATATACAGATGAACACTCTATAACCTAAATAAAAATACTTCATACCTTGTATGATAACAACATTCACGATAACTACTCGCAAATACGTACAACTCCATAACAATGAGATCGATTTTAAAATTATATTTATTATCAAACTTGAATCGTTATAATGTCCAGAAGAGTCCATCATATAAAATTAGGCCGCAAAATATGGTGAAATTAGGACGTAAATTTTTTTTTTTTTTTACATCTTACACATAACATAATATTTTTTTTCGATTAGGTATACAAACAAACGATCAGAGATACAAACACAAAAATTTACTTAGAAAATTAATTAAATTTGGAGAGAGACGACAGGTAAAGTTTGATGTGGCTAAAAATATACAACTATTAATTCCAATATCTTGTTAGAACGTGGTGTGGAAATTGGCAAAATGCAAGTGGAGCAAAGAGGCCGGCCACGCGACGCGACTAGCTCGTATCTTACATGTAAACAAGTGCTCAAATCGTATACATAATGGAAATACCGTGTTCTAACAACGTTATCGCGACTCATCCCGGACACTTTGTAAAGTGGTCGCATATCCGAGGCCCGCCTTCTAGCCTAATGTGCCAGCCGCTTATAAATTCCCCTCCGATCTAATTCAGCACTTATCCGGTTTCGCTTCGAACTACTCACCGCTTTAGTGCTATGTTACTGCAGACCTTATCGATATAAAATAAAAAGATTTACAATGATGGCGTGAAGCCGATGGGTTTCGATGGCGTGGAAGTGTAATATCATTAACAGGTTTCATAATATGTATGTACATGTGTGACGTTCGCCGTACACCGAGCTTCCACTGCCAGCCTCCGCACTTCGCCAACTCAATTAGGCTTTATCTGCAAAGGAATTATAAATATAAAAAATCTACGAATTTATCATAGATGCGAATAAGATAATCCGTGTTCGTATTCAATTTTATGTGGCTATGCGTTGCCTTCAGTGGATAAGGGACAATGGGCAGGATAATACCTACAAATGTATTTTTTATTTTTGTTAATTACTAATTTTGTTTTGCCATTTTTTTAAGCATGGATTTAACAACTGTCAAATATTTTATGGTCACTTAGTCATCCGTGAAACCGTGCCTTTTTCACTTACTAAGTTCACGGATAGTTAGAGGAACGTATTGTGCGAGACAAAGCATAAAATAGATCTTGAACTTGACGTAGGGCTAGTTTTCAATCTACGGAATAAAGCTATTCGTCGAATAAAAAATATCAGCCCTTGTCTGTGACAAATCCAAAAATGAGATGGATATATTTTTATCGCACGGATATTTTTTTCAGTAGATGGAAAAACAAAGCACTGAATAAAAGTTAAATCTGACACAAGCAAATTGTGTATTTACCGAGGCGAGGAGTCGGCGAGGCGCCGCCAGCGGTCATCGGCCGGCGTCGCACACGTCCGGGTCGGGCGGGCTGCCGTAGCCGCTGGACGCGTCGTCCCCGCCAGCGCCGGCCTCCTTGTCCGCGAGTGCCGGCCCGGCTGGGCCCGGGCAGCCGCCGCCACCGCCACCACCACCACCACCACCGACGTATCCACCACTTGGAGACTGGAATATTAAAGTGTAAACTTCTATAGACGAGCTTGTGCATTTTATCAGGTGGGAAAACCAATGAACTCGCGTCATGACACCGTCACGTGACCGACACTTCTTCAAGCAAAGATTGACAAACTTCGACAAAAGTAGGGGAGTCGTGGGGTTCGTGGGGGATGTAATGGTTGAAGAATTCACTTCTGGCGGCAATTCTGGAATGCCACTGTGTTTTGCTACATTAGTTAGGTACATGAACAATGAAGATTTTGACACACTCACTGGTACAAAATAGCAAGCCTTTTTCAGCGTGTCACTGGCTCTTTCAAACCAGTGTGGTGAAAGGATTTTAATTGTGCCTCAAAAAGGCTCGTGCACTGGTGACACGACAACAACAATAAAAAATTAGGAATGCGTAAAACCAGCTTGCAAGTTATACCAGGCTTCATTTGGTTAATGCTATATAATATGGCTATGACTAATGGCTGTCACAAAAAGATCGGCTGACCCACACATTCATTTGTTTTTAGGTTTTAGTTGTGTGTTAATTTTGACAGGCATAACCATAACAATATGGAGCTTCCAGTAGGCCAGCTGCCTACGCCGTAGTCGAGTTCTACGAGAATTGTAGTAATACGCAAATAACTGTTTTTCACTAAATTGCAACTCAACGCGTGTGAGTGCTTACTAAAACATGAATGATTTATTTTGCGAAACTAGAACTTACACTATATAAACTAAAATTCTTATTGCTAAATTTCTATGTAAGCCTAGAAAAAAAACTGAAAACCTTTGTTCTATCACAAACTACATATTAAACTTGATAAATAGTACGATCGAATCTGTTGTTAAAGCCGAGACCGTGAGCGCAATCAAAAAGTCGATTAGAAATGTCGCGCGGCTGAATGAGCTCCCACTCGCGCGGCTCATAAAATGAAATAGATTCCCCCACATTCGCATTCCGACAAGCGTTCGTACGAGAAAGATTAATGATCACAAAAGAAACATAATAAAGTGGAGATAGAATCTCCCACTAACAGTGTCCTTGTGGAGTTATTTACTCCCGAGCCGGCTTTTTCACGTGCCCGTTATTTTGGGCGAAGATGTTTGAAAATTGGCTTTATTTAATGTTCTTTTGAGATTTAAGCTTAAACAATCACTACGAATTCCACACCGTTGATGAGTAGACCTCAAGATTTCCACCACTTTACAAACAAGTACTTAGATAGTAGATATAATACGAGTTCTGAGAAGACGGCCCATAGCTGGATGCTGGATGAAGCCTAGCTATGGACGCATAATGAAAAAATGTAGACTGACGTGGCTCTGCCACATCCCCGCAATCTGTTGTATGGTGGTAACATGAACTGATAACACTGATATACCAATTTATATATTTATATTTTGGGATATCTGCAACGGAATAGGTCAGCTCAGCAGTGTAAAAAGCGAAGTTTTTAATGTTTTGACCCAAAATAATTCTAGTTGCCGCTGATCTCAGACATAAGCTACTAAGCAAGCAAGGTACTGGTAAGTTGAAAAAGTCAAAGCTAGTGATAGAGTGAAACAGCTAAACTGCTTGTTTTGTTGTTATTGTTTGTGTGGTCCCGGGTCCCGGCAGTCAGTGCCAAAAAAGCCCAAATTTGAAAGACGTGTCGTGTCTAATTAAAACAATACATATTTAAAACAAATGTGCTTTTATTTAGCTTTCACATGCAAGAAGCATAAATATTCTGGTAAGGAAAACTACACATGTATTGAGTTTCAAAATATGTCCAGATAGAAATATTTGCCCTTGACTAAAGATTCGCCTTATATTATATATAATATAGTTAGATATTTACTAAGAGAAAGTGGTTACCAATTATTTTTTTGTCAAGATGAAGAGCTCCTTGGCCAATTATTCAGTTTTGTTATCTGGGCCTCTCTGAGGATCGATTTCACGGATTACTAATCGACTAACCTAATATTTGACAGTTTTTAACTCATTTTTTTCTTGGATTTCAGATAAACATACCTATGTCAAATAATTGATTGGTTGTTGAGTCATCCGTGAAACCGGCCGGTATTATACAACCTTTTATTCTCGCAAATTTCTTGTAAATCAAATAAACGGGTTGGAAAATATTATATCTCGACTCTGTTGCTCGTAAAAGGGCTAGTGGGGTAATTAATTAGGCATAGTTTGGGAGACAGCGCCACAGCCACTCTGCGAAGTCTGGTTCTGCTCTAACATTATTTTACTCAGACTCTGTTGAACTCGATGCCTGGTTCTTTTGAAATAACTAGTGACACGATTAAAAAAAGACCGACTCTTGTGCTATAACTTTTGAAACTATCATGGTTTTTAACACTATTTTTATGAAACGACGGGATATTTATCTTTTGGACTCCGGATCAAACCATTGGATGGAGCTACACAACCCACAGGTGATTTCAACCGAGCGCCACTACATACCTAGATTGGTTCAAGAGGCAATTGAAATCACCAAACACAAGAACTTCAACCGTGAAGATGGTTTCCAATTATCTGGAGTCTGGAACCCGGTGGTACGAATGTGCAAACCATCAAATAGTGGGGCACCCACTACGCGTCCTGATACCGTCAGTGTTGTGTGTCGTAATCGACAAAAAAGTGAGAATGGAACCAATAGTAGTATCGAAACCAATAAAAGAGTGCGAAAGAGGGTAGATCGATTTATCTGCCAATAACATTTCTTTTACTCGTGGACTTCAGTTCATCCGTGATCATGGTGCATGCAACTGTGCCGAAATATCGGAAGTCAACTCAGAAAAATTTAATCATGGTAAATATCCCGTCGTTTCATAAAAATAGACTTGCTTATGTGAAAAATACACAGGAAACAGTAGAGCTATCTGTAGACCATTACTATTAAAAATGATCTAGATATAGCTTAACGGATCCAATTCAGTGCCAGACGGAAGCGTCCCCAAGACGCTGGCGGCATTTCCACGCTGAATAGCAATGCTACTGCGCTGCGCCAGATTCCCACCAGCCCTTGGGTCACGCGTCCCTTTGATCAGTTATCGTAGATTGAAATGATACCTGTAATCCGCTGACTTGTCTCCGGATGTGGGCCATGCCCGTAGGGTTAGCGGCCATGCTCGCAAACACTAGCCTCTCTTCGTAGTCGTACTCGCAGAGGATCTTGTTGTCGCAGAGATAGAATCTGTCGCCGACGCAAAACCTGTACACAATAGTATTTTTATTAATCCAAGAATCATCGTAATCTTCTAACATTATATCGGTAGGTATTATCTATGAAAACAATAATTTCATCAATGTCTTTTCCGTTCAGCCTTTTTATCGTACAATATTCTTTTTGTCAAAGCATAAAGCATATTTTAGAAGTGGCCTTTGATAAAAAATTAGTTGTCGAAGTACCTAAGTGCTACGATAAGAGCTTGGACATACCTAACATTTCTAGATCAAATAACTCACTCGCCGAAGATTTCACCTTAGCATTCGTAAGCACGTGTAAAATCCGTACCTGTGGTTGCACTGTTGACAAGCGAAGCACTCTAAATGGTAAACGAAGCTCTTTGCTCGCATAACCATTTCGAAGGCAGGAATGACTTTGTTGCACGCCACACAGTTGCCCGTGGCGCCGAATAACCTGATAAAAATAAAACGGTTTAATAAGGACCATTAAGTAAAATACTTAAGATTATAAATATCGCGACCACTTAAGTCGCACGCTATAGCTTTACGAATTAAAATGAGCATAAAAAGCTGTTTTTAGTTAAGTGTTTAGGTATGTGTTTTGCCTACTTGAAAATGTGAATAACATTTTATTTGAAGCAGAAGTTGACCCCAGCTAATGTTACATAGCACAATTCTCTTTTGTGATTCGTCACTAACGCAAAATGTGTAGAAATGTATTGGAGGAAACACGTACTACGTATAGACTTTAATTGACTAGCACTAGGCTGAGATTCATAGACCGTACTTTGCTTTACAGCAAAGCAGTCTTCGCAAAGTAAGCTTTGTTTATCGAAGTTTCCTAACAATATTTTGAATAAAGAAGAGCTTGACAGAACTATGAAATATAATTTTGGTTGAAAGTTGAACTTTCCATCAAAGTAAAGTCAAAGTTCGGTCTATGAATCTCGGCCTACGACTCATTTGGTAGAACGAGGAGTTCTGCCTTAGGTATGCGCCGTAGATTATAGGTTTTATTTTCACTTGGTTTGCTTAGTACCAAGAGCTTGCTGTCTGTTAAATAACGGGTCGACTCCATCACGAAGTAGGATAAAAGCAAGAAAGTAATGGAACAGTTGCTGGCGGTGAGAACTGTAGGTACCTTAGATAATCTCTCTTGCAAAGCATGAGATCTGCTTTGTAATATAACTTGGAGCCGACTTCGCCTAGCCGGCAGTCGCAGCAGCCGCACTTCAGGCAGTCCTCGTGCCAGAACCTCTCCATGGCTTTGAGGAGGAACCTCTCAGTGATCACCTTCCCGCACTGGGCGCATAGCCTGGCGCCCCCGGTTGTGGCTGTGACATTGCTCAGGCTGTATTTATTCTCATCTTGTTGACCTGAAACAAATACATACATATAAATACTTTGTTTGAATAATTATCAGAACGTAATAACCAATTATCAGCATATATGTAATATTGCGTCGTTATACCAAAATGCAACGTTTATGCAAACGTGTCAGGAATTTGTGATGGAAAGGAATTGTAGTTTTATGGGCATACAAATAACAAGTTAACCCAGTATATTATACCTTATTATGTAATATAGATAGACAAGCGAAATGTGGCAATTTTTTTTATATATTTTATTTTTTTGTTTGATTTGTTAGATAATCCATCTTAACAACGCACATAAATAAAAGCATAAAGCATTTATGTATATGACGGCGCGTTACTAGTTTGTCAACATCACGAGTGACGAGTGACTGTCACTAGCGGAGCGTCGTGTTGGCGGTAGCGGGGCAACCGTTTTGTTATTTCACTTTGGAAATACAGGAACGAGCCAGCGCACCACATCTGCGACAAATCGCTATAAATCTGGACAATCTAAGTTAATCTGGACCAAATTAATGTTGAATAACGTACTAGTGTTTCATAAGAGGCTTTATTCTTGTTAATTAAAATCAGTGGAGTAAAATTAACTGTTATTTTGAGTGTTCGGTTTTGGTGCCCTGCCATAGGGCCCCTGTGGTAAACAATAAGTTCTGATGAAGGCGCCTTCATTTTAATTAACAAGAATAAAGCCTCTTATGAAACACTAGTACGTTATTCAACATTAATTTGGTCCAGATTAACTTAGATTGTCCAGATTTATAGCGATTTGTCGCAGATGTGGTGCGCTGGCTCGTTCCTGTATTTCCAAAGTGAAATAACAAAACGGTTGCCCCGCTACCGCCAACACGACGCTCCGCTAGTGACAGTCACTCGTCACTCGTGATGTTGACAAACTAGTAACGCGCCGTCATATATAAAAGTATGGGTACCAAAAGCCATAACTTACAAATAACATAAGCGGTGAATATTATGTAAACAGTGGAAGGTGACTTCGCCGCTTTGTTTTTTTTACAAGGCTTTTGTTTGGAGACCTATAGTATTATAATATATTATAGTAAGTTATCCATTAAAATAATAAGTAATTACGTCTTGTCTTAGCTTATTCCAACAATAATTTTTCACTCAAAACTTATTTATTATTTTAATTCAACAGTCAATTAACTTCCAAACGGTTAATTATAATTAATTGTTAATTAATAAATACACAGCATCTGTAATTACCTACGCTTACAGTTAAAGTAATACGTATTACATGGGGTATAGTAGTGTTATGTCTGAGTGCCTGATCAAAATTTCTTGCAAGCTTTTAATCGCAGTTATCAACAAATCGGTAGTCATTCATTATTTACCAATTTCAATCCCATTGAGTAATCATTTTTAATAACCTGGAGTTTATATAAAAATCATCATCTTTCTGCATGGGGTCGGTCCAACAGTTTTTTTTCTTCCACTCACCTCTATCATTCGTCATCTCACAGTGTTCACGCCATTCCTGCGCATGTCATCTTTGACACAGTGCATCCATTTTTTCTTTGATCTACCTCTTCTTCTATAACCACCATCCACATCCCATCGCATCAGTAGGCCCACCACAAGCTCTGTCTGGCTCTGTCTCTGTCTCTGGTATTGAGTCTGTGTGAGTGTTGACTAAATAAATCCTACGTCGAAACTTCACACACACACAGTATAATACACTGGTGAGCACTCACACAGACTCAAAACCAGATCCAGACAGAGCTTGTGGTAGGCCTACAGTTGCAAAAGAACTGCATAAAAATTGCCTAGTTTATGGAAACGATGGAAAAAAAAGTAGCGAGGTGCTTAAACCATGTAAGATGCAACACAGCGTTCATTACAAAAACTTTATAGTTTCTATAAGAAACTTGTGCTTTTTGCTGTTTTCTGGCCTTAACCTTATAATATTACACGTAGCTGTACGGCCATAAATGAAAAGCAAATTTTAATTCATATTAAATTAAATTAATATTGTAGACAATCAACACAACACTATATCTAATAGCCCCGATTAAGCAGAGCTTGTACTATGGGAAACAGACAGCTGATGTAACACTTACATGCATTTTTTTATGTAAATACATACTTAGAATACTTACAATATAACATACAGACATAGGACAGACCATAGCATGTGTTCACTACACAAATATTTGTTCTCGGTGTAGATCGAACCCGCGACCGCAGAAGGCAAGAGCTACTACCAACAGAGCTGTAAAACCAGTCAAATGAGAGCAACTAAGCAACACTAATCAATTATGTGCACAGTAAGTGGGTAATTGTATATAATACCAGACCCATTACGTGGACTCGTTCGTTTGTTTTCTTTCCACTGTGCGCTTAATTGCGACAATTAATTCGAGCGAAGTCGCGCGGCATAACACGCACGCCATTCTTTGACGTCGTTAAGATGCGCATACGCATTTATATTGCGAGAAAAAAGGCACTATTGAAACATGATTCATATCGAGTTATCGATAAAACTTTATGGTATACATTTACGCTCCCAATGGTAATTTTTATAGTACATATTCATAAGTTTTGCGGAAAGCTATTTGTGTCTGGCATGAATAAATATACCTAATAAAGTCGACAGTGATTTAGAAAATATTAATTCGTTAGTATTCATCAACCCGTGTATTGTGTACGTGGAACCAATCAAGGATTCAATTGAAAGGGTAACTATGTTGACATATCTTATAGCCATCGATCACTTGCGTCGCCGCCAATACGTCTCATTGAAGCAATCGTAAGATGTCAATGTAACAATTAACTTAATTGGTCCGAGCCATCATTTTACCATATATAAGTACAGATTTTGCAGTATTTTTGCAGCGTTTCACTGATCGACACCGCAGAACGCTTACCTAGATGTCCAAGGCTTCTTTTTGTAGAGTGTATTAAAGTACCTTAGGCATGCTTTTTACAATACCTAAGTTTTTTGTATACCCACACAATAGCGTTTATTAACAGGTTAGCTGTCCGATGAGGCACATGTGCCTCATGGGTGATTGCACTGGTACGTCCATGAGGCATATGTGCCCCATGGCCAATGATTTAGATATGTCATTATTTACTACGAGGACGTGTACAAAGAAGATCGAAACTTGCTTTGGGACGGCTAACCTGTTAACATACCTACGCTACTAAAAAAGTAGAACTAATCTTCAAAGTAGCAACTGTACTTCGATGATCGAAACGTTTACGCGATGAAAATAATTATTCGTTTCCAATAAAAATGGTTTTACCCAATGCAGCAAGTAACCACCAGAGTACTTTTCCTCGAAGACGCACACAGGCGCAGATGCTCGTTCTGGCGTGCTTTGCCTATTTCTGGTGCAAGCTGTTATTGTAATTGCTCGCATCCTAATGACTGGACTATTAGATCTGACAGTTACAACATTCAACTTTACAGCGTTTTTTTTTAGAGAACAAGCACAGTTTCGAGGGATAGTATTGCTAACCCCTTGATTACCTTTCTTTTGGGTAATTACCGACGTAGCTCTCATGCAATGGATAAGTGCCTAATTTGCATATAGAAAATAATATATACAATAAAAGTACCTAATTGAAAACTATACCATATCACGGTAATGTATAGGTCCTAGGTACCTCGTCCTACCTCTCGTCACCTATTCTTTTTCTCAAATATAAATTACATTTTGTCATACCCGTATAAATGTTGTGTTATTGTTGTATTTGTAAGCCTATTTCTGCCGTAAAACAGCATTGCTGTGTTTCGGGTTGGAGAGTGACGGGTGCCGGTAAAATCACTGACACGTGGAGGCTGAACATCTGTATGCCTTAAGTTAATGAACGCAGGGCAGTGCATCGTAGAGCACGTTCCTGACGTGCGTGACCTACGATGCTATGCTTTGCTATAGGCAATGGTGAACACTTAACACCAGGTGGCTAGTGTTTGCTTGCGAAACCTTTTAAACCCGTAGTCTCAAACGTATTATTTTTTATTTAATCAGTAAATACCATTAGAGGAACCACTTGCTCGTTTTCATTACCAGAGCAAATAATGTAACGTGCGATACTAATGGATTTGAGTAAGTATACATAATACGTATATGGTATACAGGTGATTCTGGTTGCAGCGGCTTAAGCTGTCTCCATTACTGTCACTTAAAAAGAAGTTTCAGAAATCATGATACTGAACCGTCTTGGCAACTCTATTTTTATAAGGGCAGATTTTTCCATCTCCATACTTCCTTGTGCTTGACAAGCCTATATAGAAGAGAAAACAATATTGTTATCTGATTGATAGTATTACAAGCTAGAGAATTAACACGGATACAGAAAGAAACTTGTTTCAAAACCATGAGGATCATAATCCTGAACAGAAACTTTTTCTATACAACCAGTTGATGGAACAAGCATAATTATGGCCCGCCTAATGTTAGGTTGTAACCATTACCTATAACAAGGCATACCTCGTAGGTCACGCACGTCAGGAACGTGCCCTACGATGCACTGCTCTGCGTCCATCAACTTGAGGTTAAGAGTTGTTCTGCTTCACGTGCCCGTTATTTCACCGACACCCACACCCATCAAACCAAAACACAGCGATGCTGCTTCACGGCAGAAATAGGCATGGTAGCAATGCTTCTCCGGACGAGGAGAGATAGTCGTGTGAGATTATGATCATGCCAGGATCATTCAATAGGCTACATTTTGAGAGATGTAGTCGTGATCATAGTTCTTGACTACATTCCCCAAAAAGTAAACGATAGAATATCGATAGGCAAGCAACTTTGCGACGATGTGCTAGACTCTAGATCTTAGTCTGCACCATTTTGCTTACCTATCAGCCTAAAAGCGATTAAGTTGCGCTGTACTTACAATTGATGGCCTGCGCACACCTAGTTCGCTGGCGGTAGCGAACAGTGGAACGCTGTCAAATATCGCTGTCAGATTTGAGATTTGACAGCGAATATTTGACAGCGTTTCACTGATCGCTACCGCCAGCGAACTAGGTGTGTTCGGGCCATGAATCTTATCTTATTATTTCAACGAGAAAATCTTGTATATTATTTAGGATCTCGGAAACTACGCCAACGATTTTCACGAAATTAAGTAATACAGGGGTTTTCGGAGGCGATAAATTGATCTAGCTAGGATTCATTTTAAGAAAATGATTATTTCACCCTGAGTTCAATAATTAAACATAAACTGAATATGTGGCTGCTCCTGCCATCTATTGACGATTGTGAGCAACTAACTGCAAGCATATCCAGCAGATGGCGTTGTTCAGTAAGAATAAACCCATAAAGAGAATATGACTCTTATGATTTCTTAAAAATACAAATTTACAATAAAAAATACCGAACGAAGCTCGGTCACCAACTGCTAGTATACAATTAAAGAAGAGAAAATCACTAGCCCTCCCACAGATATTAATAAAGCTGTTATTAAAAAAGTGCGAGCCTCTGTCATCAAGGGAAGTTAGTTTTTTTTTAATTAAAATGGTGAGATTGATATTGCTTTTACGCCGATACTCGTAAGCGTCGTGAAAGTTTAAAATTAAATTTTGATTTAAGTCGAACCTATAATTATTATATTTATGCATGACGATTATATCCTTTTCAGGGCTCCGTAGACGGAACCCTTATAGATTCGTCATCTCTGTTTGTCTGTCTGTCCGTCCGTATGTCACAGCCACTTTTTTCCGAAACTGTTAGAGCTATAATGATAAAACTTGGTTAGTAGATGTATTTTGTGAACCACATTAAGATTTTTACACTAAAATGGTTTTTTTTTCATCAAACCATACGTGCGGGGCTTTATTCAATAAAAGCGGCCAAGTGCGAGTTGGACTCGCCCATGAAGAGTTCCGTAGCAGTTAGTAATATAATATGTATAGTATTATCTTATCTGTGATAATATAGAAGTTCTAGTAGTTCGTCGAAAGGTACATTGCGGTTTACGATTAATGACGTATTAAAAAAAAACTAGTAACTAAATCTCGTTCAAACTAAATTTCGTTGGAAGTTTACATAGTAATGTACATCATATATTTTTTTTAGTTTTATCATTCTCTTATTTTAGAAGTTACAGAGGGGGGACCAAAGTTTTACCACTTTGGAAGTGTCTCTCGCAAAAACTATTAAGTTTAGACAAAAACGATATAAGAAATCTCAACATCATTTTTGAAGACCTATTTATAGATACCCCACACGTATGGGTTTGATGAAAAAAAATATTTTGAGTTTCAGTTTCAAGTGTGGGGCCCCCCAATTTTTTTGTTTTTTTTTTTACTTTTGTGTAAAAATCTTAATACTGTTCACAGAATACATCTACTCTCCAAGTTTCATCAGTCTAGCTCTTATAGTTTCGGAGAAAATGGCTGTGACATACGGACGGACAGACAGACAGACAGACATGACGATTCTATAAGGGTTCCGTTTTTGCCATTTGGCTGCGGAACCCTAAAAATGATGTACAGGTTTCTTTCTAATATCGGTTTTTTCTAAACTGAATAGTATGCGCGAGACACACTTCCAAAGTAGTAAAATGTGCCCCCCACCCCCAGTAACTTCTAAAATAAGAGAATGATAAAACAAAAAAAATATTATATGATATGGTTTGAACGAGATCCAGTAAGTAGTTATTTTTAAAACCATAATAAATCGTAAACCACAACCTTTCTTTACCTACCTTTCTTTTACATAACTACCTATAATATGTTACTTGCTACTACGGAATCCTTCATGGGCTAGTCCAACTCGCACTTGGCCGCTTTTTTATAGAAAATACATCGACGCGCTGTAGAGAATAGCTTTATTTATTGTGCATAATTTTCATTTATTGAATTGCACAAGCTAAGTTCCTTCCAGCTTACCAATATCTTCAACCAAAACATAAATATAAGAAGATGCATACATTTTGTTTCAGTCATGTCCTTAAACTATGATCAAACGAGTACAAGTTGAGACAATCTACGTCATAAATAATTTTCTCTGAGAAAGGCTCCGGGCGAAACTTAAGCCTGACATAAGTGGGCAATAAACTTCAGCCAATTTGGAGATTCGCATCTGGAGGCTCTTATTAAAGCCCGAAAGTTAGTCCTTTTCATCCATCACTCGTAATACGTGTGTGAGTTATTGTATGAAAAATTGAAGAATAAATTGAGTCGCTGCAGCAGCGGCGAGACATAAATCCCTACTGAGCCCTCAATATTGTTTTAAAGGGGAAGTGGCCATAAATTGTATCAGGGAGGGCCAAAGCCGCCGCGTGTTGGTTGCTCCCGCCACGCTACAGCGAGCGCAGCGAAACTCCCGCAATGTGTCGCCGCAATTTTCCGCTTCTGCTCCTGCAACGTTTGATGCACCCGCCAATTCGTTTCATATTCTTATATTTGAAAGGTTTCCGAGCTGTAAATATTGAATATGTTTGTAAAAATCTTGCGGAAATCGCGCCAAATGTTAATACAAACAACGAGTCTATTTAGATAAATAAATAAATATTGTGGACAATTCACACAACACTACCCAGCCCCAAACTAAGCAGAGCTTGTAATATGGGAACCGTATAGCTGATATAATACTTGAATACATTTTTTTTTTGTAAATGCATACTTAGAATACATTATAGTTAACAAACCTGCACAATTACATTTAAGCATAAGCAAACGTTTTAAATTTTATACCAAAGCAACGGACGCAGCACTAAATCGTAAGGATCGATGTAGGTAGTAAAGGATATTCGATTTTCCGTCGCGTCGAATAGCTTAATAGCCGTAACAACGTAAAATACGATTTTGATTACGATAAAGGCTTATGAAATGTTGCGCAGAAGACGGGGGAAGCCGATTGTAACTCATTGGTCCCGCGATTCAGCAGCGCTTCAATTCTTTGGTTTATTTGGCGCAGTCTTGAACAACGGAGTCACGAAGCACAATAAAAAATCGCTTATTTTTATCAATACGATCTGGGTGTCGGACATTTCGCATAAATGTGATATTGCAATATCGTTCGTCCCCTTTTTAATATCGCGACGGACGCTGCCGGGCGGTTTATGGCACAACCCTTCCAGCGTTTTATTCGCGACCTGTTTGTCCTAATATTATAAAAAAATTGACGTCAGCAAAGCAAATGTGCTGCTTACATTTTTTGGGCAATAAACTTGCGTTGCGATTTAATATCCAACTACAGCCAGCAGTCCCGCTATAAAAGGAAATGAGTTTTCAAATTGGAAATATACATATACAATGACTGAAATGGTTATAGTGTCGATGTAACATAATTTTGTCTTATTTCGTGCATATTTTGCTTTGACTAATAAATCATTTATGAATCATGATCACCATCATCTCAGCCCGGTATCACCCACTGGGTGATGATAGACCACCTTCATTTTCTACCAGCCTTCTCTGTCTTGTGCGTCTTTTGTCCATTTGTTTTTCTAATCATAAAGACAAATGGACAAAAGACGCACATACATAATTTTGTTTCTTACTACTAGCTATAAATTAATATGAATAATGAACTTACTCGGCACCGGTTCAGGTTTGTGCATGGCCGGTGGATCCCGAATCATCGTGACGCCGCCGTCAGGCTCTCATCCCACTACAAGTTCTGAAACCATAGAAGAGCCAATTAAATAAATGTTAGTAACATTATATAAAATAACAAAACTAGAGTAACCAACTTCATGGACAAACTGATCAACCGATTTTGATGAAATTTTATGGGACCAATCTCGAAGCAATCTTGACCTTTCAGAACTTTTTTTCAAATCGGCTTTTTTTCAAATCGGTTCAATTTATGCAATAACCTAATTAAAGCCTACTTCTTTTTTATTTGAAATTGGTTAGTTATTTCGAAATAGGACCTACCACTATACACATATCTTTAATAGATACTTTTCCTGCAATCAAAATACAATGCGCTATGAGGTAACTCTTTTTATTGGAATGTCATATTTTGTACAGACAGTGACAAAAGTAAATAATAATTACAGGTTATTCAATGCTTATTTTCGATGGTTATTAAATAAAATGGTGATTTTAATTGCTTAGTGATGAATGTGAGTTTTAGAAACATTTTTTGTGATTTTCAGATATTCATCTACTAATTTAGGTGATAGATGATAATTGTATATTATTATAGTGTCACCGCTGTAGGCAGTTAGTGAACTGACGGATAATATTACACAATTAGCTGTGCGACATATCCATATACATACGTAATGGATTAATTTCTCAAATGGACTTATGAAAGTTGTGAATATTTTAATAAATAACAAGCTAGTAGAAGCCATTTGAAATTTGATTAAAATATTTAAATTGGCTGCCCTTGCATAATTCATAAGATTAAAAAAATGTCACATCAGATTTAACCTGTAAATTTTATAATAACCAAATAACCAAGGTTAATACATAATTCAATACATTAACAAAATATGTTATTTATCTCCTAGATCAAATATTTACCATATTTTAATTATATCGTTGAGACAGTGGTGAGTAGGTAAGCTATTAATGACATGCTTCGGAATTATTTCGGATTATTTTAAAAGTTAAATCTATCTCTAGATCGTTTGTAACGGTCTGCAGATTTTTTTAATGCAACTAGCTGATGAATTAAGTGGTAACCATCGCCTATACCAAGACATTGCCCGGTCACGCACGTCAGGAACGTGACCCACGATGCACTACCCTGCGTCCAACAACTTCAGACACGTAACGGATGTTCAGCCTCACGTGCCAGTAATTTCACCGGCACTAAAACCAACTAACTAGCTCAAATGTATCTCGTGTATTTTGTAAATAATTGTATTAACTATAAAAAATATGCGAAGATAGAAAAAAAATATTGAATAAGTTAAAGCTTTTACTGCCACAGTAGTATCTTGCCTTCCATTTTAAATTCAAAGCCAATTTTATCCGGAAAATCCCTGAAAAGCTAGAAGGTACAGCGGACACACCACGCGTCTACGAAACCTCATTAGAATAAACGATATCCTCTCCTTACGTCCACTCCGTGAGACCTTATTACTCCGACAAACTGCCGTCAAATGGCACTAACCAGCCAAACCCCACGCCAAAACAACCTCTAACACTCACAACTGTACGACCCTTTTCCAGTAACTTGGACGAGCGAGCCTTCAACTAATAATATTCTGTGTTACAAATGCGATACAGAGTCGAATTTCAAACGGAAACGAAAAATAAAAGATTATTGAAGCCTGCGATAGCGATTTATCGCTAGCGAATATCACTGCGATAGATCTTCTAAAATTATTTCACTACACTGGTTCGAAAGAACTAGTGACACGACAAGAAGAACAAACCGCTGCGGTATTTGACAGCGATACACTGATCACCATCGCAGATCGCAGCCGATCGCCTAGATGTGCGTTAGGCTTGAGAGAGCAAGATTTTAAGGAAAGCATCTTGTGGAAACCAGTTGGTATTCTAAGAGCGGCGATTAGGCTTGCTCCCTATCAGGTATGGAAAATGAACTGCAATATACAATGAACTGCCTTAGACATTCTAATAGAATCTTGAATATTCGGATTATTTTCTAAAATAGCGCAGTTGGATACCTCAATCAGGAAGCGAAGGTCATGAGTTCAAATCCCACTTTTGGGATATAGTAGGTAAGATAAGTTTTCCCTGTGTTCGTAAACACTATGTATAAACCAATAAAACGAAATAGGTCTCAATCAATCAAATTCTGATGCTGGCTGTATCAAAATTATTAGTTTTTGAACATCAGTACATCCATCGACTGGCCTCTCAGCTCAGTTGGTTAGCTCTGCCTTCTGCGCCGTAGGTCGTGGGTTGGAACTCCGCCGAGAACGAATATTTGTGTGGTGAACACAGATGTTTGTTCTCTGTCTGGGTGTTATATTGTATTCTAAGTATGTATTTATTTATTTTTAGTCTGGGTCGTCCCACTGCAGGGCAAAGGCCTCCCTCCCCTTCTTCCACACCTCTCGATCTTTGGCTACAATGCGCCAGTCGTTCATATGACAATCGCGATCGTCCCGCCATCTTCTCCGGGGTCTTCCTCTACGACGCCGATGTATTTACAACAAAAAAAGTATATAAGTAGTATATCAGCTATCTGGTTCCCATAACACAAGCTCTGCTTGATTTGAGACTAGATATAGTGTTGTGTGGATTGTCCAAAATATTTATTAATATAATAATTAATTCCTGTTACATGGTAGTTACATAATACTCGTATATGCGCAGTGGACTGTGTCAAAGATGACATGAGCAAGACAGGAGTGAGCACTGAGATGACGAATGATAGTGGTGAGTGAAAGAAGAAAACCTGTTGTTTGAAAAGAAGACACCATCTTGGCGTGAGATAAAGGCAGGAAGATGATGATGGTATTTCTACATGCATACCCAAAAACAGCACAGCATAATAACTGGAAACACAGCTTTCGTTTTGTGTAATCGTGATAATTTATATTATGTTTTATTATTTGCTCGAACTGTACAGTAGAGTAGAGGACCACCAGAGAAGCAATCTTTAAATTAAAGTAATATTTCGCAAACACAATGATAATCAATTCAAAAATTAATTGGTACTAAGGTTACCGCATTTAAATATGCTTAATCAACGAATACTGATTTATTTAAATCAAGTTATTTAAGTTTTGAATATTTTGCAGCCTTATTAGTTATTAGGAAAAATAGTTCATTGGCCTTTGGAAAAAAAATTACTTAAATTAGCGTCAGGTAGGGTTATGTGAACACTTGTGATGGATTCATGGGAAAGATCGATTTCTTGCAATTTCTTCAAATTAGATTTTACTATACCTATATAATTATCAATACTTTTGACGTGTCAAAGAGAATACTACCCCCTCATTCATACCCTCACTAATAGTTCATTGTTACCTGAGGATTGAAAGTCACGTTTTCGAGTCCCGAGACGGGTTTGGCGCCAGAGCGTAGCGAGGGCGCCAATGGAGCTTGAGGGACTTAAATAAGTCTTTCACCCGAGGTAAACACTGTGCTTTTCATCTAAATATATAAAACTCTTACGTTACTGACTGACTGACTGACTGACAATCAACGCTCAGCCTAAACCGTAAGTCCTAGAAGCATGAAACTTGGAGGGTATATTTCTTTTATAGCATAGGGGTGCACTAAGAAAGGAAATTGGAAAATGCTTTCCTTAAGTGGAACGAAAGAGGACAAACTTTTAAAAGAAAAATCAATGGGGCGTAACGGCAACGGGGCGAGCAAAGCCGCGGGCGGCCTCTAGTTACGAATACAAGGAAAGTTGTTTAATAATTTAAAAAATCGAAAATTTTTTGTTCAAATCTATGTTATTTTACAGAAATAGTTGAAGCTAAATAATAATAAAGTCATTTAGAAAATATATTCTTTATTTAATACTATCTTTATGTTATTTAAATTTAAATTTTACATCGCCCTCTAATTAGACTTTTTAAACTTCTTACCGTTGTAATGGGTTTCCAACCTCCTTGCTAAATAAAAAGTTGGAATTTGGTTCAATAACCTCCTTGCAGTTAGGAAGACTAGAAAGTTGGAACATGGTTGAATAAAATAGAACTTGTTTTTTTTATAATTTGACAGCTGTCAGTAGAAAGCGATTCTCCCTAGGGCTGAAAGTATTACTTTCAATTAGGCCTCTTAGGCAACTTCAGACCTAATTTCCGAATATGAGCAATGAAAAAGTCCTAAGTGTCTTTCATGTCAACAAGTAGAGATGGCAACAGACTTCTCGTCTTGTTAAGCTAAACGGACTGCTATATAAGGTCTTTATGAATATACCCAAATAGGTATTTTAATCTTACTTGCTGATAATAATCCACCCCAAACTAGAAAAAATATCAAAATACTGGCGTGATGACGGATAAGAAATATGCTATCAAACTGTAACGAAATTTTTTATAACCGCATCGAAATTCCCATCAGCACCTGTTACAAAGGCGGCTATCAAATTACCCGCGACATCCGCGCGCCTCGCCATAAATACGGTATTCGTTATGCATTTCTCATATTCATGAATCTGTTTTATTGGCCCCAATAAAATATGAACATCTCCGAATGGATATGAGAGAACGAGAAAATCTAATATGGATTGGTGTGCGCCGGATTCGGCCAGATTGGCGGCGAGCAGCTGTGCCAGCCCCGGCCACTCACGGTCCATCAGAATCTGATTCAACTGGAAAATTAACTTTTGCGAGAACAATCTTTGTCGTTATAAACTCAGACAATTGCTTACTGTGTTTATGAAACTTCCTGTCGTTTATGATGAATATGCATTTAGATACAGGGTGTGACAAACAGCTCCCCGAAGGTGCGTGCACTCATAGTTTTTTTTTATGTCCGGCTGTATACCTACTGGTCTGACTGTTATTTTTAGGGTTTCGTAGCCAAATGGCAAAAACGGAACCCTTATAGATTCGTCATGTCTGTCTGTCTGTCTGTCCGTCCGTATGTCACAGCTATTTTTCTCCGAAACTGTAAGAGCTACACTGATGAAACTTGGCGAGTAGATGTATTCTGTAAACCGCATTAAGATTTTTACAAAAAAGTAGAAAAAAAAACAAAAAATTTGGGGGTCCCCATACTTGAAACTGAAACTCAAAAATTTTTTTTCATCAAACTCTTACGTGTGGGGTATCTATGAATAGGTCTTAAATGATGTTGAGGTTTCTAATTTTATTTTTTTCTAAACTGAATAGTTTGCACGAGAGACACTTCAAAAGTGGTAAAATGTTGGTCCCCCCCCCCCCCTCTAACTTCTAAAATAAGAGAATGATAAAAACAAAAATAAAATATGATGTACATTATGCAAACTTCCAACGAAATTTGGTTTGAACGAGATCTAATGAGTAGTTTTTTTTTTTACGTCATAAATCGTAAACCGCAATTTTCCTTTCGACGAACAAACAAGAACTTTTATATTGTGTTACTTGTTGCTACGGAACCCTTCATGGGCGAGTCCGACTCGCATTTGGCCGCTTTTTTTAATCTTATAACTTGAAACATATTGAATACTAGTTATAACAAATATATTTTTTATAGTGTTTACTACACTTAAAAAATCCTGCTCGGATATTATAAAATCTATAATATACCTATACCATAATATTGTAGACTCATTGATAAACAACTTCAAATCTTATGGTTACTTTTGAGTAGATACATTTTATAATGGCAAGATCAAGAACCCAAAATCTTAGAGTAATATTTCGGGATTGAAATCCACAAGGGCCAAACAAAGAACAGCACCTTCCATTGCGTGTCAAAAATTCAACAGAGCATCGGGATAAGTGGAATGGATGGCAGCCGACCGCCCCGCCCGCAGATAAAATATTCCACGTCAAATCGTACGTCACCGGCTCTCCACTTGTTCTCGCCTCTCGCCGGGTGAGAGTGCTTCGCAGAAGTCTCTTATTTATTCGCTTTTATGTCAGCTATTGCATGGCTCCTTTGTGCGCTTTCCGATTTACAAGCACATTAAAATGTTTTATAACGCAAGGGAGAGTGCGTGCTAATAGTAATTTTATTCGGCTCGTTACGCGTGGTATTATTATAAGCTGATTTTAGTTACTGCGACTCTCGTGAACCTTGGTAAATTCAAACAACACTTACACGGCCGCAGATTGGCGTAGCGAGTGACTCGCCCATTGCACCACTAATGGAACGACCAGAGTAGTCCATTAAACGAAAGTATTTGAGCAATTTGGGGAGGTCCGCTGAAATCCATTTGGGCACTATCGAGGTAAACCGGGGGGCTGTCGCAGGCATCTCCATTATTACCGCGTTATCAACTCGATCAATTAACCAGCATTAGGCTGAAATTTACCCTCCATCAAGTTCGTACCAGCCGGCCCTCGGCAAATCTCACGGCGAAAGGTGCAACATGGATATACCCTGCCGTAGGTTACGCTGTTGCGAAAACTCTAGCTAGGTTCTCTAATGGGATTGATTCGTTTAATCAAAGAAAATTTGAGGAAATATGGTTGCACTTCCGTGTCAACAATCCCACAGGATCCGGCCTGACTCATCAGTGATCGAATTCATTATTCACTGACAGAGGGCAATTAAACCTTCACTAATCAATCTAAAACTTCAGTCAACTGAACTCTAATCAAGAAAACTCCTATTACGTAAAAGCTTTGCGAACAAAATTTAAGTTAATTAAAAATGTAAATTAAATTCCTAGACGCTTCCACAAGCATCAGTCGGCCCAGCAGCCGCGCCCGGGCGCGCTCGGGGCTTTTGATTGCAGCTAAAAGGTTTGGGATTAGTGCGCGAAAGAGCTTTCAGTGCATTTGTAGAGCTTTTAAGTGGGAAGCTTTCGCTTAAGACACTTACACACTCTTATAATGTACATATTTTATGTAGATGTTTCGGCAATTTCTTGTTTACGTAACTTGAGTGAAACTAGGCCTTATGTGCTATATCGAACAGAAATAATAAACGGAGTTTACGTTTATAGTTACTACGGCATTAGTGTGAACAAACAGTGCTAAATGAAGGGGTTGTGGAGTGCTCCTCCGTGCCGGAGGCTAAAGGGAAAGCTCTGACCAAGGAAGCTCGGTGTCCGGAAATAAACCGCCCGTAAAATTGACAATTCTGTGTAAGTCGGCGCGGATCCTGGCCCCGACAATTTGGAAACGTGCGCGCTCGCCGAGCCGGCCCGCAAACGGTTCATCCCATCGTACTGAGCCACAAATCCTTGGCCACATGTCATCACCAATCAATCCAATCTCCACATTTTTAACACCGCGTTCCACTTTATAAACAAACGTATAAATATAGTACGGTTAAGGTTTATTCAAATAATAAAATAGGCAACGTTCGCGTCAGCATAAGCAAATATGCCATCTGGGTGGGCGCCAAAACAATCACTGTTATTCACTTAATATAGTTATATTATAAATAACTATAAATGTTAGATAATACGCAGCCTAAGAAGCAAATTGAAAAGGAGCTAAGGGTACGGAATCATGTAAAAGAAAATTGAGTAGATGTTATCGGCACGGCGCGCGTAGATAACACACGCATAACCCATCCAATCACAAGGAGCACCGAGCAGAAAGCTTATTATCAGGGCGCGATGTACTGACGAGCGACGCCGTAATGAAGAACGGACTGCGACGGACTAGAAGCGGGCCCGCCATCCGCATGGACGTGTAACATTTCCAATCCCTCGCGCTTTTTGAGCTGAGATCATTGCAACACTCATCCGTGAAATTGATTCTCAAAGAAAGGAAAGACTAAAAGATAAATAAAAAGGAAATAGGAAAACACAAGTTAAGATTTGGCGTGAAATTGTTTTTCAGCACTCGACGAGGCGACGTATACTCGTAGCTATATTCGTAGCTATGACAGAAGCTTCGGCGACCCGGGAATTTCCCAATTACTGGGTGAGAATGTATCCACTATCTACTTACTTGATTACATAATTGGATACTTTAAGCAGCGAAATTGTATGAACTGCTTTTGCATAATTACATAGGTACTGAGATGGAATCTCTAAAATTACGAGCAAGATACTATGTATAAGTCTAGCGTTTCTGATTTCTTAATGTATATACGCGAGCTATTAAATGACAAAAACTAAACTATCTTAAGATTACAAATACTGATAGAAAAAAGCAATATCTGTCCACCAAATCGATTGAATTGGGATCTTAAAACACTGTGACATCTCATCCAGTACGTGATCCATTTGGCGAAGTAAGAAGCAATCTCATTCAATGCCCTCCTGCTCCACCCAGGGCTGACTCGCTAACAATGCTTTACTTTGTGCTGGTGTGTCACAGAACGCGATAAAACTTTACATTCTCCTTTAACTACTTTCCAGTAGTTATCAGACTGTCACTAAAAGATTGTGTATCTACGAGTGTATCTGAATACTTAGATAGACAGGTAGACTTTATTAGAAAAAGCCTAATCAATATTTTCAAACCATTGTATTACCATCGTCACTATAAGAAGTTTGTATTGAGCAAGCACTAGGTGGGGGCCTTTCCCCTTCGATGTCACTCTTCTCGGCTCCTGTGAGTGAGTGAGGCAACGTTATCCTCTTGAGTTGAGGCCTCTTTTGGCGTTAGGAAGTGGTGGTCTATCAGGGCTATACTTCATATTTATTTATTGTAATAATTTTCATGTTTCCTATATAATACCGAAACTACATAGTGCGTAAGGACACTAAACTTGTAGATGTCCGTTTTTTCCGTTTTTAGGGTTCCGTAGCCAAATGGCAAAAACGGAACCCTGATAGATTCGTCATGTCTGTCTGTCTGTCTGTCTGTCTGTCTGTCCGTCCGTATGTCACAGCCATTTTTCTCCGAAAAATAAAAAAAAAACTATAAATTTCAGGGGTCCCCATACTTGAAACTGAAACTCAAAAAATGTTTTTTCATCGAACCCATACGTGTGGGGTATCTATGAATAGGTCTTCAAAAATGATGTTGAGGTTTCTATTATCTTTTTTTCTAAACTGAATAGTTTGCGCGAGAGACACTTCCAAAGTGAAAAAAAGTTGGTCCCCCCCCCTCTAACTTCTAAAGTAAGAGAATGATGATACTAAAAAAAATATATGTTGTACATTACTATGTAAACTTTCAACGATATTTGGTTTGAACGAGATCTAGTCAGTAGTTTTTTTTTATACGTCATAAACCGTAAACCGCAATTTACCTTTCAACAAACTACAAGAACCTTATTATGTTACATCAAGTAACATAGTATAAAGGTTCTTGTAGTTCGTCGTGCTACGGAACCCTTCATGGGCGAGTCCGACTCGCACTTGGCTGCTTTTTATTTACATTATAACCCGCGCCCTTAAAAAACACGGTCGGTCATGCATCCGGTGTAAGAAAACGGACGTCTACAAGGGCCCTTATACGCCTGCTAGTTTGTCAGTATACCAGCATAAAAAACTTTTTGTTTGAAATCTTGTTGTGATCTTCTAAAGTGGCAGCCCTAAAGTGAAAGAGTATCGCTTTCCCGATTGTATTAGATTCAGCTGCCCTTTTCATCTACATGTCGTTGAGGGTTGCGAATTTGTGGATACGCCTTCCATCCGAATGAGTGTATGTCAGACGCTGTAATTGCTATTTGTGATACCAGTCTCGTAGAAGGTACAGTACTTTTAAAGGTAGTCATTTGGTAATCATGTTTGCTTCATTTAATGAAGTATGGTACCCTAGTATCTATTTATTACGCCACACCCTGTATATACCATATACATATACCAAGTAGGTAATGATGAATAACGTAACCATCATGAACCTCTTATGAAGTAAATTAAGTTCTTCAGCTTGACGCCATCTAGCGAATCGTAATTAGTGCATGCATGGCTTTATCTCGAGGAGTAGAGGTGACCGACACAGGAGAGGGACCAAAGTCTTCCTTTTTTTTCAAAAACTGTATTAACTGTATTTTAATTTAAATTTTTAATTGTAAAAAGTGTGCTTTATATTTTTATTCGACATGAAAGTTCGGACCTTTTGTAAAAAACTCGTTATTTTGATTTAGAATAGAAGTGCGGTCACCAACGAAGCCGCATAAAATCATGTTCATGAAAAAACTCGTCTATATTTTTTCGAAAAACTATGAATATGATTATCCACACGATTCCAAAGGCTATCATCCAATAAACCTGCAGGTACCAGAGGTATCAAATCTTTTTCGTCCGTAGTGAAATTGAATATTTATCCGGGTAGTATCTCTATCCCGGAACAATTTTTATGTTGGGGGAATACAATCTCAAGATATTTGGAAGGGCCACTCCTCGCGGATATTGGCAAATACCTTGCCTACATTACCTTTATTGCTTTGCGACGTTGCGTGCGATTTGATCGTATCTGCCGATTATTCGGGTATTATTCAATGTTTCTCGATGTAATTCCATTACAATTCTTTATTCATACAAGGTATATCGGATTTGTTACTAAAAAGGATCTTGATTGATCATGATTGTTGTGGTTGCATGTGTGTTGTTGGTATGTTTTATGATTTCTTATTATTTTATCTTATTTTCATGATGTAGATAAAAGACATAATTTTTATTTACACAAAGAAACTTACAATGAATACAAGTATTTATAAAATGTAAAAATTAATCAAGATAAAATTGTGCTATCTCCAGACCGTTACAAACGATCTAGGGATAGCCCAACATATTCAAATCAGTACCAGTCGGAGGCGTCCCCCAGACGCTGGCGGTATTGCCAAAATGAAAATCGAAAAGTATTAGGTATTAATTACTTTTATAAACAAGTAACGGTATTATCTTTAAACATGGACCTATTATATTACATTTTATAGAACTGAAGGTATAATTATCCACAATCACGGAGAACACTAATATACTTCGTCGTCTTATGTAAGATCGACACTAATAATACGTAATCATAGAAATTGTACTCCACTGTGTAGATATTCTAGAGTTGACAACACAGTATTACGATAGAGTTTACAATAGAGCTATTTAGTGAATTGATTGCAGTAAGGACAATGAATAATCTACTAGCTTCAATAAGGTTAGGTACAATGCAATCAATTAGTACTTAATTACGCCTATTGTAAAGCTAACTTTGTAAATCCCCATGAAAGAACAAAACGGAACAGTAAAAGAACAGAACGGCACGTAAGTATACTTGAACACCAAGTTATAAGCTTGTTGCGTCCACGTAGACATCACAGACCCTATGTAGAAAAATGGTAAAAGAAACTATTTATGTACTACTTTTATGGTCATCTATACATTTTTGATACATTATTTATAGCTTAGGTATCTAGTGCCCACTCGCGTGGTCTGAAAAATAAAAAATACTATACTGTAAATCATATCATGAACTAAATACTTACCTAGTTGGGTATTTATATTCAAAATCTATATTTATAAAAGAAAGTCGTGTGTTAGTTACACTATTTATAACTCAAGAACGGCGGAACCGATTTGGTAGAAAATTAGTGGGGAGGTAGCTTAGAACCGGGAGAAGGACATAGGATACTTTTTATCCCGAAAAAGCAACGGGAACGGGGTGTTACGGGAACTGGCGAGCGAAGCCGCGGGCGGCCACTACTTTCATCTAAATCTAGTCAGCTGTCATGTAGATGAGTGCGGGAACTAACATACACACTCACTCACAACCTTTTGCGAGCTATTGCCGTTTGTTAACAAGGGATGTGCCAGGGGTAATGGTAAGCTCAATAATTTAGTACGCTACTAGAAGCCTCTTTAATTTAATGAATTTTTTGAATATATATTTTTTTTTGCTTGCCAAAAAAGAGTGACCAAAGACTAACATAATATTTATTCGTCGAATAAAAAATGACTGTCCTTGTTTTTGATAATTCCAGAAATCTGTTCGTCCGTTAATACGTAAAATAAAGATGCGAGTAATACAACAGATTATTATCAAAACCATCATGTAAGTATTAGGTAGCTATTGCCAGTGGGCAACGGTTGTGAAAACGAGAAGCAGTGACGATATTGTGCCGCCGCCGGGAATTAGCATTGTAAATGCAATCACAGGTGTCAACCCGCCATGCGCCACTCGCTCATCGAATTTATGCGCTCTCGGCTCCAACACAGTGAATACAACAATTTATTGTCTATAAATAACGATTAACTTCCACCTCTTCATATCTAATGAAGCTGTTAAATTGCGCACTCGCAGCTGTTATTTCCAACTGAGGTGTGACTGATGCTAAGGTAAATAATTTACGGAGATTCGCTAATAATGCAGTGTGGCGGAAATCTTGCCTCGTAAAACTGACATTGACAACTGGTGACTGCAAACAGCGGGGTGATTGTTTTCTTTTGTTGCAATCAAAACCTAGTCACATCTGAAGTTTGTAGGACGTTAGAGAAGGCATCCGTTACGGTTTACCTTAGAAAGGTTTAATTTTGACATTAAAGGATTTGGGGAGAGCAGGTCCTCACCCCGCAGTTACTAAGCCTATTTGTCAATTATTATCGCTATTTTAAAGTATCAGCTTATTTTAGAAACATGAAGAAACCAGCAAGATTCATAAAAATCCAAAAATATTAAATGCTGAATTGATATACCATATTGTAATGTCAAAATAATGCACGTAAACAGTGTTGTCTACGCGACGTTTTTCAAAGGCTAGATGACGTATTTCCGGTGTAACTATGAAAAAATAATCTTGCAACCTCCTTAGTTAGGGAATTGTATTAAAACCTTACCTATACCATCAATCACCGTTCTGTTTTTAATAGTACATTACAGCCGCGCACTGTAATGTGTGTGTTGCTGGCTGCTGCCTGTTGGTGGCCGTGAGCGCAGAGTAACGCAGGTCCAGGCCGTCACAGCGCGGTCATCATGCCCAGCCTTTGATGGACAAGCTAAATAAAGGCCGAGACCGAAGGTCGAGGCCTTTAAGCGCGGACAGCAAAGGCTGCCATGATGACCAAGCTTGAAGGCCGAGAACTTAGTGAAGCTGAGCTCGAGGCCACTATAGCGTAGCCAGCAGCACACTCAATTGCAGAGCAAGGCTTGTATAGTGCTTTACTCAAAAAATAAGAGTAATTTAAATAAAATTAGCTTACATTTCGTAGACAAGATTCCGTTGACTTCAGTGGCAATTCAAATTCAATAAACTAATTTTGCTTCATTTTCAGTATCCGTGTGTCAAACTTATTTTAAACTGGTTTTATTTTCAATATCACGCAAATTGATGGAAAACTAGGGAAAACCATAAAAAAATACAAAAACTTTTACCGCGTCGCGGTCTTTTTTTTATTTGGCAACGAAGCTAACGTTATGCCTACCTATACAGCCAAATAATGATTATAAACTTTTTTGAATTGTCTATTTTTGAAAAAAGAACTTCGAATTCTTAGTGAAACCTCTTTGCATCCGACTTCTTTCTGAGATCATAGGCGACTGTAATGGATTTTTTAATACAGTTGCTCAAAAAGTGGCGTATTGCAGGGACGTATAGCGTTCGGGATGTGGGATATTACACACGCGTGCTTTTTTTTTACCTTTCCCGCACTAGTGCTTTTTCTTTCCCAACTGTCAAAATAATGTCTAAAAAGAAAAACCAACTATGAAGTTTTTACTAAAAAAATCGGTTGTCTGTAAAGTTGGTTTACTGACGATAGTTGAACGTGATAACGTCATAAGAAAATACTCGCGGACTCGCGGACTCGGACTCGGACTCGAACTCTCGGACCCGGACCCGGAATCCGACCGAACCCTTACCCTTACCCCCATTTACTCTTACCCTCATTTACCCTTACCCTCATTTACCCTTACCCATTAACCGACCCGGGCTCGGGCTCAGGTAAATGGAACGACGAAACGACGTAACAACGCATGAGTCATGTTTTTTCGTGCGTGCAGCCGGCTCCATCGATTTATAAGACGTTATCACGTCAAAAATTCATCGAAGTTTTTATGATTCATGCAAATACGTTTCTAAAAAGAAGCCTAATTTGTTTCTTTAACAGATTTAATGATTTGATTGAATGAGTTATGTTAGGTTTCATTTCATTTCATCTCATTAAATTTCATTTTCAATTCATATCAATAAAAAAAATCTACTGAAGACTTGGCTGTATGGGTATAGTTCCCTTTGCCTTCCAGAATGGGTGAAGAAAAAAAAAATATCTGATTTCTACGGTTGGCGCCATTTTTCAGAAATTTTCTTTGCGAGTTTATTTGTTTGTTGCACAAAATGAGTAATTTCGACCCTAGTTTTTTTGAATTAACACCACCGGAACTCAGTATAATTGCACAAAATGCTTCGGAGAACATTTTACCGGAAAAGTCAAAAAGTCGCTACATGCATACATACGACGAACTTATTGCGTGGAGAGAAGAGAAAAAATCAAATAGTTTTTTTATTATTTTATTAAATTGCTTCATTTTTTCGCAACTGTTTTAAAAATAGTCGTTCAGTACACGTGCGGAACCGTCATTGCAACTTGTTCCGACTGTCAACCCTCGCCTTCGGCTCGGGTAGACATTTGTCGGAACTCTTTGCAATGACAGCCTTTCCGCACTTGTAATGAAATATACTATACAAAGGAAATTGCTGGCGGCATAATACGACAGTAATGAATTTTCATACAGTTTTGCTGGCGCCTTTTCGAGTAGCACCTGCAAGAGCGAATTTGCTCGAAGAAGGTTGTCAAAATAATGAGCACATTACAGACTTTTTTGAGTAAAATGTTAAACGTGTCATTCTACTTTGAAGTATTGTGAATGTTATTTCTTATTATTTACTGATTTTCTAAATATATCCAAAGTATATAAGTCATAAGTTTTGACATTTGTGAACATTTTGTGCATTTTTATATCGCCGATAAATCATAATTCCCACTGGTTTGCAATAAATATAAGTCATAATAATTGTAATCTAAACTATCAGAACAATGCAATATAGGTAGTTTATTTACGCCGTGCTAAAAACATCGGGACCTGGGCTGTAATAACATTTGCCCCAGATCCTTTACATACAAGGTAATTGAGCTTAATGAAGCAAAAACCAACAAATGACAAGATCACGTCGATCACGATCAATCGGAACCCAACTCAACCGGTAGGTACCTGTTATTGTCCAAGACTAAAGCGGATTAAAGATGTAAGAAACCGTGTAGCGTGTGGGGTACGGCAATGAACGGAGCTATTATATTATATCATTAAAATACCTAGCCGACTATCACAAACACTTATTTACGGCACTCGAGCCAAGTAATGCGGTCAACGTAACAACGAGCGCTTAGCCGAATTTTACGGATGCCAAAGCTAAAGCCGAAGATTATTTTGTTTATTAGTTTTTTTTTTAATTATACAATCTAAAACAGTGCCATCTATGTTTCAAGGTGGCACTGGAAGATAAATGGCCTCTAAGCTCAGTTGGTAGTAGTTCTGCCTTCTGCGCCGTAGTTCGTGGGTTCAATCCCGATAACAAATATTTGTGTGGTGAACACAAATGTTTGTTCTCTGGGTGTTATATTGTATTCAAGTAGATTTGTAGATTGTCCACAATATTTATAAATGTATTTATGATTGTGATATCAATAAATAAAAAAAAAACACTTTGAGGAACTGGAGAAATAGGTCACGAAATTAATACCTGTAAGAATTCTAACTTGTCTACGTTTTTAGGGTTCCGTAGCCAAATGGCAAAAACGGAACCCTTATAGATTCGTCATGTCTGTCTGTCTGTCAGTATGTCTGTCTGTCTGTCCGACCGTGTCACAGCCATTTTTCTCCGAAACCATAAAAGCTAGACTGATGAAACTTGGTGAGTAGATGTATTCTGTAAACCGCATTAAGGTTTTTACATAAAAATAGAAAAAAAACTATAAATTTTGGGGGTCCCCGTACTTGAAACTGAAACTCAAAATTTTTTTTTTCATCGAACCCATACTTGTGGGGTATCTATGGATAGGTCTTTAAAAATGATGTTGAGGTTTCTAATATCGTTTTTTTCTAAACTGAATAGTTTGCGCGAGAGACACTTCCAAAGTGGAAAAAAGTTGGTCCCCCCCCCTCTAACTTCTAAAATAAGAGAATGATAAATCCAAAAAAAATATATGTTGTACATTACTATGCAAACTTTCAACGATATTTGGTTTGAACGAGATCTAGTAAGCAGTTTTTTTTTTATACGTCATAAATCGTAAACTGCAAATTTTTTTTTCATCGAACCCATACGTGTGGGGTATCTATGGATAGGTCTTTAAAAATGATGTTGAGGTTTCTAATATCGTTTTTTACTGAACTGAATAGTTTGCGCGAGAGACACTTCCAAAGTGGAAAAAAGTTGGTCCCCCCCCCTCTAACTTCTAAAATAAGAGAATGATAAATCCAAAAAATATATATGTTGTACATTACTATGCAAACTTTCAACGATATTTGGTTTGAACGAGATCTAGTCAGTAGTTTTTTTTTTATACGTCACAAATCGTAAACCGCAATTTACCTTTCGACGAACTACAAAAACCTTTATATTATGTTAATTGATGCTACGGAACCCTTCATGGGCGAGTCCGACTCGCACTTGGCTGCTTTTTTATTTCTTATCTACACATGTGTCACATAGCTATAGGCCTATTTATCTAATTATTCCGTATGCACCCACTGCTGGGTGGGCAGCTGCTAGGCCTCCGCCATTGCTCGGTTCTCGGTTTCGGCCAGACGTTCGGCAAAGCCCGAACGGCCGAAGCTTGGCCAACTGTGTATGCAACACTGTAATAAGCGTTGTTCGTCGACCGTTAATTAAGCTGCACTATCGCAGAATCTATCGCGACAAGCTGGCGGCAGTCATTAGCAAGAGAGTTGTACCCAGACGATGACGGTTAGTGGTTATAGGGCACTTACCTACCAACTACGGTTCCTAAGTCTAAGCTTAAAGTTTAGGGTTTTAGGGTTTTGGACCCAAACGGGACCCTATTTACTAAGACTCCGCTGTCCGTCCGTCTATCACCAGGCTGTATCTCATGAATCGTAATTATAAGTAATTTGAAATTATAGTATACTTAGTAGGTAATAGATGATGTATTTCTGTTGCCGCAATAACAGCAAACCACTAAAAAAAGAATACAATAAATATTTTAGGGGGCTCCCTTACAACAAACGTGATTATTTGGCTCCATATTGATAACGGCAACAGGTAGACCTTGAAATATCAACAGAATATTTAGTTTTATATTCACTTCAAACAAAAAAAAAATATTTTAGGGGGCTCCCCAAGCGTTTCGATATCGAAAGACTTATACATATTCTATAGATAATAAAGAGGTGTACGGAACCCCTCATGCGCGAGTCCGCCGCACTTGGCTGGTATTATTAAAATTATTATGTCTGACAAAAGCTCTGGTATAGTAATTTCATCATGTCCATCTCAGGACGGGGTCACCATTAGAGTAAGTCAACAAAAATATTTCAGTCTTGTCTTGTAGTGACCTACGAGGCAATGCTTTGTTATAGGCGATGGTTACCACTTAACATCAGGTGGGCCATTTATGTTTGTTCCATCAGCTAGTTGTATAAAGAAGTCGACTTAATTACGTACTTTAATACTCATTTTAATTTTGTTTATTCAAATCCACCCTTTGTGTCTTTTATCTAGTTCGGAGTGTTAGTTACTAACTATACATATAGATAAGAGACACCAAAGCTAGATTTGGCGTTAACCACAAGGTACTCGCAGCTTCCATCATACAAAATAAACCGCTGAGCAACAATTTACCCAACCATGCGATAATGATGCAAAATGTGGTGATTGATGATTTTCAATTAATTCGTTATTGAAAGATAAAAACCGAGTACAACCGAGATAAGCCGCGGATAAGCGGCCACAATCCATTACCGGCCGGTTAATTGATAATTACTTTCTTCCATTAAGCCGAGCCGAACGAGCTTACCAAACGGGTGTCGTACAAACTGGAAGTATGGAATTCTGTGAATGGAGTTTACTGAAAAGGAGATTTAAAAAAAACCCTGTGACCTATGAATCATAACCACATTTTAATGGAATCAGCTTTAGGTACTTTAGTCATCAACTCATCAATCAGAGCGAAAAGCAAAAGTTCCGCATTGCTTAAAATATTTACCTACCTTATTATTTACATTCACGCAAGAAACATTACTCTCTGGTGTAGTCAGGTAAAAATAACTTTACTCAGTTAACTTTTACCTTTCAGTCACTTGCAGCGCACTATCGTCGTATACTCGAATAATGCCACTCTATCCGTGGACCAGTCACAAAATGGACCCCATTTTATACATTCACCTTGTAAATATACAAGGTGAATGTTGGTCTAAAATATTGTTTTGAAACCCGAGATCCAGCTTTGTCCAAAACCTTTTGTAAACGTACCAAATAAGCAACTTTTTTATATTTAAGATAAATAATATGCGAATAATGCATACTATTTATTTGGACTTTAAAGTAAAAAAAAATAATTGTTTGAACATGAAGTGGTTGATGTATGAGACGATTAATTGCAATCGGTGATTGACGGAGTGTGAGAGTGAGACAGAAACATCAAAGTGATGCTCTTTAAAGAACGTGTTTTAAAAGGTTTGTAAACTTTTTTTCATAATAAATAGTAGCCTATGTCCGGGTCCGGGCTCCGGACTTTCTCTCTGTACCATTTTTTTTTTTAATTTATTTAGTAGTTATGGAGTGAAAGCCGGACAGACAGACAGACCGAGTTACAAACGCATTATAATATTAATAAGGATAAGCATGCTATGTACAAAAGTAGCGACAAATTCCCAGACGCGCATAAGCCTATGAAGGTAGTTTCTATTGTCATGTGCTTTATTTTATACCGGCGATTTTGCATGTATAATAATATAATAAATAATAATATAATATGTATAATATTCATGTATTGAAACAGCTCTATTTTATTCTTGAAACAAACCGCCAGTAGCTGTACATTGTACAAGTCTTGTCTAAAGGTTGGCTTTTCCTTGACTATACCGCACTTCAGCGTAATTTAAATGCATACATATTACTCGTACAGAATTGAGCATACAAAAGGCACCTTAATTTAATATAAACGCCTTTTTACCTTGTCAAAGATGCCATAATTCTATGCCATAACTTTATGATAAAAGGACTTTGAAAGCCTTTAGTTCTGTCTACATAGAAAACACGCCATACATGTACTTATATTTGTATATGATTTATACTGAATCAGGGGCTTACAATACAATAATTGTATACAATAATTGTAATAATTATTATTATGCCTCTATTCTATGAGTAATTTGGTCTGGATTTTTGATAGAGTATCGAAACTGTCCAGTAATATAGATGTTTAATTTCTCTGTTAAATATTTCCTGAAAATAAATGGGATTGGCATATACAGTTATTCACAGCAGTGGACTTCTCAAGTACTGATAAAAAAATCATTTTGCCTCTGAAATATTTCGATTATCTCTGAAATTGGAATTGCAAAATGTTGATGTCCAAATGCATGATATATCGAGCCGGGAGCGGGAGCGGGTGCGCGCATGTTTATGAGAAATTTCATAACTTCGTCATTTATCTTCAATCTGTACGAAGACTTTATTTTGAAAGTCAATTTTAAACTTTAGAATATCATGAGAAAGTTTATCCAATATTTTAGTAGGTTGAAAGATTATAAGAACTCTACCAACATAAATTTTAAGAATTTTTCAAAAGCCTTTGCAGATTTTCTATTACACATAATGGACTAAGTAGAGCTCTAATGATCATTTTATATACTTACCTTGATAGACCTCGATATGATAAGTAAAAAAAATATGGTAGTTATTAGGAATTATTTTGAGGGGCAAGGAAATTCCAACCATGTATTTTGCCCTAGTATTATATTATGTAGGTATATAGGATGCAACAACACGGCAACATTCACCGCTTCGTACGACCACAGAACATAAAATAAGTACTTTAAAAGGTGCTAATGGGTTGTATTTGTATTACAATAGCACTGTTTCTAATTAAACAAATTCGGCAAAAACTGGCTTTTAACAGTTACATGAAAATTGGTAAAGTGCTGATAAATAGGGAAGCTAAACAAATATACTTTCGATTTGTACAGAATTTCAGTTATTTGCCATGGGCTGGTGCTAACAAAAAAAACGCAATTGTAACGGTAAATGTCAATTTAGGAACTTCAGTCAGTTTTAACTATTTTGGTAGGTGTCAGAGTAGGGTGGTCAGGGGGTATCGTACTTGCCCGACCAAGCCCTTCACAAAGAGCCTACTGCTGCGCTAGTAAAAGTGAGGCCTATTAAAAATGGCGAGGTACCTAAAATAACACTGTTCTCATGGCTAACTAAGTCCTCGCTGGACATGGACAGAACGAATCAGTTTAAGAGTAACATGATAACAACATTTCAACTCCGTCACGTGAGAAAATTGCCGCCTTCCTGTGGGTCCACTCTTGATTTTTGTCACTAACATCTTTATGATGATCGTGTGAAACGTCACTTACAGCTCAAATAACTATTTCCTGTCAAAGCTATCACACGGGACTTCACTGCACACAGCAGGATACACAGTGCGAACGCGAGTAGGTAGGTAGTGTATTTATCTATATTTGTACAAGGCCAAATTGCTTGAATATTGTGTGGCATCAAACGAAAGTGAATGAATTTCGTGAATGAAAAGTTTACGAAAATCAGTCCAGAACGAGTATGTTTTCTTCAAAACCTTAATTGTTAACCTAAGTTTGAACGTAGCTAAGCACTAACTATTATGCGATATAGAATACCTTGAGATCGGACCTGAGACTTCCTCCCTCAGTTCCTCTACAGGGTTCCGTATTTTTCAATCAGAGAGCTGTCAAAGCGTTCTGACACCCTCATCCCATCGGCTCGCACTCGCCGAGCACCGAAATTGGTTTTCTACATTCAATCCATACAAAGTTTAATGTTATTCGTTCGCGATATCACCGGGCTGCTGCCGATGTTTACCGACGCGCCAAATCATATTGGATTTGCAAACTTTTGTTTGCGGACTATTAGGTATATCATTTTTGTGTTAGTTCAGGCCGGAAGGATGTTATCCTTTAATATTGTCCCGTTCTACTCTGTAGTTTGCTTACGGTATATGCATTACCTTTTAATTATTTACACTTCATGCTTAAATCATTCTTTCTTTTTTTTCTGTTATAATATGTTTCTTATGTGTACCTACATTATAGTAATAATCTATCTATCTAAATCAAAGATAGCGGTGCATTGAGGGAGCATTTATTTTTGTTGATTGAGCTTAGAACTCTGTCGTAGAGCTTTTAATGATGATTGAAGTTCTGTAAATAACTATTTTTTTTTATGAATAACGGAATATTTGACATGATTTAATTTTGCGAGTTTTGACTCGCGATATGGTGTTAAAAACCATGATAGTTTCAAAACGTATTTAAATTACTCGGCTTTTACCACCTATGCGCTGGTTCGGCGTAAGTTTAATGGCACAGTTTTTGAAATAATCAATTGGAGTAGCTATTATAAGCTTGCACTGCAATATTTAATTCAAAAGTGCAAGTTACAAATTACCCGGCCGGATATCTGAATGAGCCGCGACGGAGGCTAGGAGTGCGCCGCAAGCGTTTATAAATTGAAGGACTGGTACCTGCGGCTTAATACACCGCTGTTTCCGGTTCATTTCCGGAGCCGCGCGCGCCGTCCGGATATTGCTTTTAAGGTTGCGCCGCGCGTCAGTGCTTCACAATACTGGCGATATACTGACGGCAGCGTGTGCGCTTACCTCTTTCAGCCCGGCAGGAATTAATAATGATATTTAATCATAGTAAATAATTACAGGTGGATCATTGTTAAGCATGCTCCATCTCACGCTGCATCCTCACTTTCACACAAATGCTTAACTATCTGTATTAGAATAAAATAAAAAAAGCGGCCAAGTGCGAGTCGGTCTCGGCCATGAAGGGTTTCGTTGCAACAAGTAACATAATATATAAGTTCTTGTAGTTCGTCGAAAGGTAAATTGCGGTTTACGATCTATGACGTATAAAAAAAAACTACTCACTAGATCTGGTTCAAACCAAATATCGTTGGAAGTTTACATAGTAATGTGCATCATATATATTTTTTAGTTTTATCATTCTCTTATTTTAGAAGTTACAGGGGGGGGCAACTTTTTATCACAAAAATGGCTTTGACATACGGACGGACAGACAGACAGACAGACATGACGAATCTATAAGGGTTCCATTATAGCCATTTGGCTACGGAACCCTCAAAATGACCTTAAGCTACAACATTCAATATTCGACCAAATTATTCAATGGGTTATTAATAAGTAACACTTACTGCACCGAAGAGATTTGTGTGAACAAATAATATATAAGTATAGTTAATACGAGTATAGTTATTAAATAGGTTAATTAATCAATAATCCGCCTTTTATCAGAGTTTTCAACAGTAGGACAAAATATATTATTGGTTTATCTAAGAAAAACATCAAAGCTTAAATTAAATAACCGTTGTTACAAAATACAAGAAACTCAATCACCTCCAGTTAATACGGAAATTAAATTTGCCCTTAAGTTAAAAGTTTAATTAACTTAAGACACGCGAGTGCACACTGGTACGAGCGGCGAAGGTTGATGGTACACGTGGATGTAGCGAGGGGCTCAGTCAGGGTCAGGGGCAAACTATCAATAGCTAAAATGTTACATGTACCTATGCTACCATGTCACATAGGGGAAGAGGGAAGGAAGGGTGTGGGTGCCGGTGAAATTACTGACACGTGAGGCTGCGCCTTAAGTTGATGGCAGTGCAACGTATAGGGCATGTTTCTGACGTGCGTGGTCTACGAGCCAATGCTTTGTTATAGGCGATGGTCACCCCTTAACATCAGGCGGGCCAAATGCTCGTTAGCTATTTGTATAAAAAAACTAGATTTTGTTAGACGCTCAACCCCCCTGGTTGTGCAGTACGCACCTGGTGAGGGGATCCCGCGCTTCCCATCGGAAGTGCGATTTGATGGACAGTCAGTTTCAGGGGGCGTTACATGTGCACTTTAATTTGCACGCGAATAACAACACGATTTCTCAGTGAACACGGATCAAGGGTGACGGAATATTAGAGTGAAACGTGAGAATTTTATAAAGAAACTGAAGAAAACATTTAGTAAAACTTATGAATTTCATTTATAATATAAGCCAAGGTAAGAGGTTTTTATCGAACCGTTTTTATATTACTACTCGAGACGCGCTCTCTAGTTAATATAAAAATTATTAAACAATTAAATATTGTAGATAATCCATACAGCACTATCTAGCCTCAAATTAAGCAGACCTTGTACTACGGGAACCAGATAGCTGATATATGCATATTTTTTTTGTAAATACAATATAATCACCCAGACAGAGAACGAACATCTGTGTTCACCACACAAGTATTTGTTCTCGGTGGGATCAAACCCACACGACCTACGCGCAGAAGGCACAGCTATACTAACCAAATGAGCTGAAAGGCCAGTCATTATTAAATAATTAATGTGTGATTAAGTGACGTAACTAATGTGTGTTTCGTGTCGTTATATTTTTCTCACTCCTTATATAACAACCATGTGTTATTATAGCGTCATTTTACGACAAAAAAAACGTCTTAAGATGGCAGTTAGCTTTAAAATTAAAAGGCGCGTGTTCGACCACGCACATGGAAAGCTTCCGAAATCAGTAGGCCTACCATGCTCTGTCTGGCTCTTTCTTTGGTTCTGGTTTTGAGTCTGTGTGAGTGTTGACTAAATAAATCCTACGTCAAAACGTCACAAACACAGTATAATGCACTGGTGAGCACTCACACAGACTCAAAACCAGAGCCAGAGCCAGAGACAGGCCTACAGTACGACTTCCAAAACATATCCTTGTTATAAAAATCATTTTTTTGTACTATTACTTATTCTGTATTCATACATTAAAAGAAATCATCGACAGCACGAGCTAAATTAGCGCTGTTACTGCCTACTACTACGGATTTCCTTAGTAGACCAACATCCAGATGGATGAAAGACACGGCCATTCTTTCTGGGTAGAACAAAATATAAATAACTAGCAGCCCGTCCCGGCTTCGCACGGGGTAGACAATATTGTTGTACATTATTTTGTTCTATCGCTAATAGTTTCGGCAGCGCATTCGACGAAAGACATTTTCAGACTCATTTTTCTACACCTTCGGTTACATTGTTCAAATTTTACCAAGGATCCCTAATTTTTTTCAAAATGAAATGTAACCTATGTCTAGTATAGTATTATCTTATCTGTGCCTATGTCAAATTGGAAGAATGTAGCATTCTAGTGGTGAAAGAATTGTTTAAATCGGCCCAGTACTTTTTGAGCCTATTCATTACAAACATACAAAAATAGGTACAATACTTTTCATTACTCATACTCTGAAAGTAGGTATGAAGTTGCCTGAGGGGCCTAATTGAAAGTAAAACTTTCAGCCCTAGGGAGAATCGCTTTCTACTGACAGCTGTCAAATTATAAAAAAAAAACAAGTTCTATTTTATTCAACCATGTTCCAACTTTCTAAAGTCTTTCTAACTGCAAGGAGGTTGTTCAACCAAATTCCAACTTTTTATTCAGCAAGTAGGTTGGAAACCCATTACAACGGTAAGAAGTTTAAAAAGTTTAATTAGAGCGCAATGTAATATTTAAATTTAAATAACATAAAGATAGTATTAAATAAATAATATATCTTCTAAATTACTTGATTAGTGTATAGCTTCAACTATTTATTTAAAATAACATAGATTTAAATTATGAAAATGAAAATAATGGCTGAATAATGCTGGCGAACCGAAGCCGAAGGCCCGCCAGAGAAAAAGAAAAAAAAAACCGGGAAGGCGGCAATTCAATCTTCATTTTCACTAATTTTTCTTTCATGTTTTTATTTTTACTTTCCTTGTATTCGTAATGAAAAGCACAGTGTTCACCTCGGGTGAAAATCTTTTGAGTCCCTCAAGCTCCATTGGCGCCCTCGCTAACGCTCTGGCGCCAAACACGTCTCGGGACTCAAAAAACGTGACTTTCAACACTCAGGTAACAATGTCTTTCCTTTCCTCTTTATAATAATAGTATAGATTACGTAGGTATTGGAAATCCAAGATGTTATGTACAGAATATAATTTTTAATGTGAGCTGTCTGTTACGCTTTCCTGCTTATATTAAAACTCTTAACCGATTTTGATGAAATTTGGCACACAGATAGTGTAGAGCCTGAGGACGAGCATAGGCTACCTTTTATTGTGAAAAAAGGGTTGTGAGGGGTTGAAAATGGGGGTTGAAAGTTACATTGAAGTATCGTCATTTTGAAAGCGGTTTTAATGAAATTTGGTAAATAGATAGTGTAGAGCCTGAAGACGGAGATAGGTTACTTTTTATTGCGAAAAAAGGGTTGTGAGGGGTTGAAAATGGGAGTTGAAAGTTGTATTGAAGTATCGTCATTTTAAAGTCTCACCACCCTTTTACCTCCGGACATCTAGACGCACGGACAAGTGCCACTCCTTCATGGTAGATATTCCACATTCTTTTACATACAAGATCATGTATTTATTTTTAAATGCTAAGTAAGTAATAAAAAAAATAAAAGCGCTTTGGGTCCACTTTTATTGTACGAACTGCCAAGGAGTGGAACTCTCTTCCGGCGTCAGTATTTCCGGAACGTTATAATTTAGGAATTATTAAGACAAGAGTGAACAGGTGGATTATGGTTAATATGCTATCTATATTTAAAAAAAAAACTGTATATTTTGTTTTCAGCGTGCAGAAGACTACTAAAGATGCAGATTTTAAAAGACTACCAAACAAGTATAATAATAACAAGCCTATTAAAACAAATATACACATGCACAGCCCAATCAACCCACCTTTGTGTACCAATGGAGACAATTAATCTAAATAGTTACAAAATAATGCGGGACGGACTGGGAATCCAAAAACAATTATTGAGTTAAAAATCTGTTGTTACTAGGTTGTAGGTAGGTACACTAATAGCTTTAAAAACTACATTGCGTGCGGGTAGAAACCCCCATAATTTATGCATGCAACACAAAAACCAATTAGGCGTTATGCGGGTAATTTGAATTCAATTACTCAACACTTTGAGCAGTTTTGCGCAAGAAATTATTACTAATTGAGAAGTACATGTATTCAGTCATTCGGTATCTACATCAACCATTTATTTGAATACAGATGGACTGATGTTTTGTAAAGATCGCTGAAAATAGGTGGATAGAGAGGGCTCAGAATCGTTCTTCCAGGAACTACTTTGTTTTTATTTATTTATTGGAAAACCAACAGCCTATAATGAATGCCCTAGAAACTAGTTTTTGCATTATAACTACTCATATGTACTCTACTGCATAATAGTGATTTTCCTGGGAGGCCGGTTCAATAAAGGAACACGAGCTGGTATGACCGCGGTAATTCTTTTTTGTAAATTATGTTTTTAGTAATTATATTTTAATACGAATTACATACTGATGAAATGATGAGATAGAATAATATTTTTCAATCTGATAGAATAGCTCAGTTTATGTTTACGTTGATTAATAGATAAAGTTGATTATTAAAAACAATAAAATGAGATTTTCTAAAAAATATCCTAGCTATACGAGTACATATAAATCGATTTATAGCATAATACATATATACAAAATTTCATGAAAATCTTATATATCCAGAACTTTTATCTCGATTGTTTACGTAGAAGTTCAATAGATGGCGTTCTCCGTGACACTGACTCGTTAGTTCGACTACTCAGCAACAGATGGCGCTAAAATGTTTGATTGTTAAAATAACTTCTCTCCTGAGTCTTTTCTGAAAAAGAATTCTAGCTAGATCGATTTACCGCTCCCGAAACCCCCTGTATACTAAATTTCATCAAAATCGTTGGCGCCGTTTCCGAAATTATACCGAACTATCCAACATAGAATTTTTCAATTCAGACCAGCAGTTTCCGAGATTAGCGCGTTCAACCAAACAAACAATCAAACTCTTCAGCTTTATAATATTAGTATAGATAAACAAGATTTTCTCGTTTAAAGGTTAAGGTACGGCCGTCTTAAATTCCGTTTCCAGTGTTAATTATTTTAAACCGCTTTTGTTTATATACAATTTTGAAAGTAGCTTATACTCTTTTTATGATCACAACACATTTGTGGAAGATATTATTTAGTTTCAATAAACTATCGGTTTAACATTTCATCTTCACAAACAAGTTTTATTGATATGCAATTTTTATTACAAGTTTTAATGAATAACTTCTTACTGTAGTGCACAAACCTAATAAAGTGAGTCCTAGAGTCCTAGAGTGAGTCCTGTTTGGGCCTAGAGTTTGACCCTAGCTAAGTACCTATACCTATCTAGGGGCAAACTCTAGGCCCAAACAGGACAACATCATATCATAAACATGAAGAAGTCCACTGCTGGACAATGGGCCTCTCCTATTTTTTTTCCAGGTATAATGATTGAGCCCTCTCGGTCCACCGATTTCCTGCGATCTTATTAATGTTGTCACTGTCAGTGCTTCCATTGGGTAGAGTGGGCGTTAGGACGCCCATTGGAGACTACAAAAAATCATCTTTAGATTCGTGGTCTCCATTCGTGAACCTTTATTCACCATCGGCGGTCGGATCTCGCTCACTGCCACTTCAACTTACTATTCTTACCAAAACACAATATTCGGTTCTAAATAATGACAACCCCTATAATACGATAGTATTATGCCTCTATCTCGCGTCTGCAGTCACACACGACCCTTGTGCTAATTGAATTTAAGGAATAAAATCCAATCGCCCCGATTCTTTATTATTCAAGATCCAATTTGGATAAGGTCTGATCGGCCCGCGGGGAAGGGTAGCGGGGCAGTCGGGAATAAAATTGGTTTGTCACTCAAAACATAAGAAGATCTACCTGTTCAAACTCGTTATACTGTTCAATAGTTTCTAGATAATAAGTGTTATTTAAGGAAAAATCCACGAAGCAATGTACCTTCCTATATAAACTAGATAACAATTATACGTCATGCACACGCGTTTGGTCTTAGTTGGAAGCATTGGCGTGTTTTCGGTACGAGGTTCGAGGATCTATTTTTAATCAAAAACAACTTCTTGATTATACCAAAAAAAACACTAAAAAAGTTATGTATCAATCAAATCTAATACAGGGTGTTACAAATAAATAAATAATTCGGACAATCCACACAACACTATCTAGCCCTAAACTAAGCAGAGCTTGTACTATGGGAACCAGATAGTTGATATAATACTTATTGTAATAGTACATTGTTACCTGAGTGTTGAAAGTCACGTTTTTTGAGTCCCGAGACGGGTTTGGCGCCAGAGCGTAAGCGAGAGCGCCAATGGAGCTTGAGGGACTTAAAAGACTTTCACCCGAGGTAAACACTGTGCTTTTCATTACGAATACAAGGAAAGTAAAAATAAAAACATGAAAGAAAAATTAGTGAAAATGAAGATTGAATTGCCGCCTTCCCGGTTTTTTTTTCTTTTTCTGTGGCGGGCCTTCGGCTTCGGTTCACCAGCATTATTCAGCCATTGTTTTCATTTTCATAATTTAAAAAATGGTAAATTGATGCTCAAATCTATGTTATTTTAAATAAATAGTTGAAGCCATATATTAATCAAGTAATTTAGAAGATATATTATTTATTTAATACTATCTTTATGTTATTTAAATTTAAATTTTACATTGCGCTCTAATTAGACTTTTTAAACTTCTTACCGTTGTAATGGGTTTCCAACCTACTTGCTGAATAAAAAGTTGGAATTTGGTTCAACGACCTCCTTGCAGTTAGAAAGACTTTAGAAAGCTGGAACATGGTTGAATAAAATAGAACTTGTTTTTTTTTATAATTTGACAGCTGTCAGTAGAAAGTGATTCTCCCTAGGGCTGAAAGTTTTACTTTCAATTAGGCCCCTCAGGCAACTTCAGACCTACTTTCAGAGTATGAGTAATGAAAATACATATGTACATAGAATACAATATAACACCCAGACAGAGAACAATCATCTATGTTCACCACACAAATATTGTACTCGGTGGGGATCCATCGGTGTTGCCATTTTTTTTAAAATTTTTTTTTTTATGTTTGTAACTGCATGCCTCCGTCATTTATGAACCGATTTAGAAAATTATTTTTTTTATTTGGTTATTCTTACGTCCAGATTGTCCCAAACAAGTTGATTAAAATTTTTTTAGCCGTTTGACAATGAAGTCGGTTTCTCAAGTTTTTTAAACTTGTAATTATTTCCAATATATGTTTATGAAAGTAGATTTGGTTTAGTTTAGGCTATAGGTTATACAATATCGTTTCACAATGATGATTGTGATTGATGTTGTTTTTTTTAATAAAACTATTTTTCTCCTGCACTTAAGTAAGTATCTACTAGCGACCACCCACGGCTTCACTTGCATGGTGCTCATTCCTATTATTTTCAGGATAAAAAAATAACTTTTCATTACTCATACTCTGAAAGTAGGTCTGAAGTTGCCTGAGAGGCCTAATTGAAAGTAATACTTTCAGCCCTAGGGAGAATCGCTTTCTACTGACAGCTGTCAAATTATAAAAAAAAACAAGTTCTATTTTATTCAACCATGTTCCAACTTTCTAAAGTCTTTCTAACTGCAAAGAGGTTGCTTAACCAAATTCCAACTTTTTATTCAGCAAGTAGGTTGGAAACCCGTTACAACGGTAAGAAGTTTAAAAAGTCTAATTAGAGCGCAATGTAAAATTTAAATTTAAATAACATAAAGATAGTATTAAATAAAAATATGTCTTCTAAATTACTTGAATAATATATGGCTTCAACTATTTATTTAAAATAACATAGATTTGAGCAAACAATTTACCAATTTTTAAATTATGAAAATGAAAATAATGGCTGAATAATGCTGGCGAGCCGAAGCCGAAAGCCCGCCAGAGAAAAAGAAAAAAAAAACCGGGAAGGCGGCAAATTCCATCTTCATTTTCACAAATTTTTCTTTCATGTTTTTATTTTTACTTTCCTTGTATTCGTAATGAAAAGCACAGTGTTTACCTCGGGTGAAAGTCTTTTAAGTCCCTCAAGCTCCATTGGCGCCCTCGCTACGCTCTGGCGCCAAACCCGTCTCGGGACTCAAAAAACGTGACTTTCAACACTCAGGTAACAATGTACTATTTAATACAGCTACATTTATTCCAAATTGTTATCCAAATCGGTCTAAGGTGAGGGCGTGATTGAGCCAAAAACATAGTAAATTCCACACAAAAACATAGTATTTTGCGAAATATAGTTTCGCAAAATAGTTTATCATTCAACAAAAAACGTGAAATTCTTTGGGTGAAAATTCTTTAGTTCGCAGTGGTTATTCTTCGTGATTACAGACAAAATGATCCGTGTTTTTAAAGAATATCAAATGATCCTTAACATTCTGAAGCCAGACTTCGTTAGTACTTTGTGATGATGCACTCGTCACAGAGCTGCAATGTGTTTTGGCCCTTAGCGCAGTGAAGCCAATTAGGCGTGTTGTCGGAGCGCCCGCAGCGTCCCGAAGCCCGCGGCGGCCCTCATCTGCCCAATTAAATCCTCCCGCGCCGGCCGGCCCCATTGCGTAAACCACTCCAAGCAAATCCACTTTTTTAGACCGTGCCGCTAACAATACACTCATGTCAGCCGCAAGAACTCTCATCCTATTCTCCAGCCAAGGTAACTATTGAGTTGTTAATGAAATTCGCTCAAACAAACCCCAGTCATTGCAAGACCTTTAATGCGAAGCAGTAAGACTCAGATCAGGCCGACCGACGACCTGTGGGTCGGCGTGTACCAATGCCTCTTGTTTAATTACAACAATAGTGCCCCTAATGAGAGTTTGCGCTAATAAGCGCTGCAAAATGTAATCAACATGCCTCGTCGGTCTAATGAGCCGAGTTCCTGGCAAAAACAAGCGACGTCGACATTTACTGTAGATTAATTAGGCGTTCTACCTAGCATACCAACTTAGGCAGCCTGGTTGTGCCGGAAGGCCTTGTTTCTAACTTGTTAGTGGCTGCTTTGCGTTTTTCTCGGTAATACGAAAACGCTCCTTATATATTACCTAGGCGTCATTACACGCACCCGCTTTGTGAATACTGAGAACTGGGAATCGCGCTCCTTTCTACATCCCACATCGGTATTCGATTCGGTATATACGCTCTAATCGTTAGCCTCTAAATAACTTCTATTGACAACAAAGTACACTGCTGAACGTCGTTAAGTTAAATAAGTACCTTTGATTACGTCGTAGCTACCCCATTAAAACTTAACGAGGGGCAACCCGGGGGAAAATAACTAACCCAATTTCCCTTTGCCGGGAAATCATTAAAAGTCTTAAAAGGGTCTTTTCATATATTTTTATCCGCGAGCGTACGTGCAAATAAACACATTTTTACATACTCGAACAAACAATTCTCCTAACGAGTCGAGAACGAAGTAACGAGGTCGGGTGCGGCGGCGGCGGCGGCGTCGCGGTGTCCAGCACCCGTCCTCGCGCCTACTCACTATGTAGTCATCTGTGCTCGCTGTCGCTCGTAGGTATGTACACATAGTACCTACACTCACCGTTGAAACATTCATTGCTGCATCATTTCAGTACAAGAGATACTTGGTTAGGCTGGAAATTCAGAGCTCAATTTCCTTTAAACACTTTTACACCCACCCTCAAACGCATTGTCTTAAAATATATTAATAGTAGGTACATTACAAAGTAGTTCGCTAAAGGCTTTTAAGTTTCTCTTATAATATGTTTTTTTTTAATGTCATATTATGTATTGAACAAGTTATTTTTACTCCTGACTGTAGCATCGGGTTCCGTATGTTGACGCTAATTGGAAGGATACGTCGAACGAAGTGTGTCTCGTTACAGGCACCTATATACCTGCGTCTAAAAACTCTTTGATTTACATCTTATATAATTATAGGTATTTAAATTGACTCAGCTGTCTATAACCCAAAAAATATTTATTGATTGAACTGAATCATGCTTGTCGAAATCTGTTTGAGCCCGAAAAATTGGGTTCTTACAGAGATTTAAAGGTTCTTCGATTTCCATACAAACTGATTTTTATCATTTTTGAGCAGAAAACTGATGGTATGTTGAAAATAGATTAACAGTAATTTAATCATTGTAAAATCGAAATCTTGCATCACATGTATATATACATATTTTTTATTTTATATTATTGCCAGTTTTCTTAACTTAATATAGTTTGTCGTAAAAAAAGGAAACAAAAAACGAGATATTTTGCAACTCCTCCTAAAGTTGATATTGTTTATTTTTTGGTTTACACCAATAGATAGATAAATAGGTCATAGAATTAATGGCCGTTTTTATTATAAAAAAAAGCGACCAAGTACGAGTTGGACTCACCCATGATTCCGTAGCAACAAGTAACATATTATAAAAGTTCTAGTAGTTCGTCGAAAAGTACTTTGCGGTTTACGATTCAAGACTTTTTAAAAATAACTACTAACTTGATTTCGTTTAAACCAAATTATATCGTTTGGAAGTTTACATGTAATGTAGGTACATCATATATATTTTTTAGTTATACAATTTAGTTTAGTTTAACGTCTTTAGTCTTACGTTTAGTGAGACACTTTAGAAGTGTCTTTCGTAAAAACTATAAGGTTAAGAAAAAAAACTATATAAAAAACCTCACATCATTTTGAAGACCTATTCATAAATACCCCATGGGTTTTATGAAAAAAAGTTTTATGAATTTCAGTTCTAAGTATGGGGACCCCCAAAATTTACTGTTTTTTTTCTATGTTTGTGAGAAAATCTTAATGCGGTTCACAGAATACATCTACATAAACCAAGTTGCATTGGTGTAGCTCCTTTAGTTTCGGAGAAAAGTGGCTGTTACATACGGACGGAAAGACAGACAGACGAATGACGAATCTATAAGGGTTCTGTTTTTGCCATTTGGCTACGGAACCCTAAAAACGAAAAAATTGAATTTTCATAAACTAAAACTCACAAATCCGTGCGTGTTTCGCCAGGCGCAGTATTGTTGAGGCGCGGTTGGTTGCATACGAACGAGCCATTGCGTCAGGGTCAGGGTACGACCTTTACAGTGGCAACCGAGACGCGACGTTATGTAGCGCTTCTATAGATAGTAAGTCTATGACCAACTCAGGCCAAATTACCCCTCCCTTAGTGAGATTTATAAAATAAATAAATATTATCTACAACGTAAGTATCTATACATAACTTATTTAAATAACCAGCAACGTGATTGGCCCTTATTGCATAAAAACTCATCGTTATTCGATACTTAATTCATTGATAAAGGTAAGTTATTAAATAGATTTCTAATTAGTGTACGAAGCATAATTTTTAGGGCTGGATGGTATATTAGCATTGGGAACAATCTGATTCGAGGGTTGTCGGTGATTACCATGGAGCTCTACCTGAAGAGGAAGTGGCAATAAGGTGAAGCGTTTTCAAACTAATTGATTTTTAGGGTTCCGTAGCCAAATGGCAAAAACGGAACCCTTATAGATTCGTCATGTCTGTCTGTCTGTCTGTCTATCTGTCTGTCTGTCCGTCCGTATGTCACAGCCATTTTTCTCCGAAACCGTAAGAGCTAGACTGATGAAACTTGGCGAGTAGATGTATTCTGTGAACCGCATTAAGATTTTTACATAAAAATAAAAAAAAACTATAAATTTCGGGGGAGAAGGATTAGAAAAACGAGAGAGGAGAAAAATTAGAAAAACTATAAAAAAACTACAAATACTTGAAACTGAAACTCAAAATTTTTTTTTTCATCAAACCCATACGTGTGGGGTATCTATGAATAGGTCTTCAAAAATGATGTTGAGGTTTTTCTAATATCGTTTTTTTCTAAACTGAATAGTTTGCGCGAGAGACACTTCCAAAGTGGAAAAAAGTTGGTCCCCCCCCCTCTAACTTCTAAAGTAAGAGAATGATAATACTAAAAAAAATATATGTTGTACATTACTATGTAAACTTCCAACGATATTTGGTTTGAACGAGATCTAGTCAGTAGTTTTTTTTATATACGTCTTAAACCGTAAACCGCAATTTACCTTTCGACGAACCACAAGAACCTTATTATGTTACATCAAGTAACATAATATAAAGGTTCTTGTAGTTCGTCGTGCTACGGAACCCTTCATGGGCGAGTCCGACTCGCACTTGGCTGCTTTTTTTTACATTATTGGGCGATGAGAGAATAATTTTGCACTGAAATAACTGAATAATTGATCGAGTGAGCGAACGAGATCTTACAAACAACTTGGGCAATTTGGCATTTCATGTACGTATGTATTTATGTATGTTTGTCCGACGATAACTTTCGAACCATTGATCCGATCTGCATGGAATATTTATTACTAGTAGTTCGCCCCGAACTGAGATCTCGTGATACGATCCAAATGCTCTGAAACGTTAAGCACATAGGTACCTAAATAAATACCTAATCAGAAAAAATGTGTGACCATCACTCATTGTGTTTTACCTATCTACTTTGAGAAGGATTTCTGTACAGATTTACTGTTTGACCTTGCCTCTGACTATCCCTCACTAACTTTGTACGGTAAACAAGTTTTAACTCAATTGGCCAATTGATTGAAGAGTTCCGTTGGACTGACCTTGGCTCCATCATCAGACCAGGCCGCTTCCATCATTTTATGAAAGCTGAGTACCTCCTTAGTTTATTTCAAGAAAAAAAAAAAGAGGAAAAATTAAAAAAAAATACCGACCAGTAGAAAACCTTGATGGCAACGAAATTCTTAGAGATCTCTTGGATCGTTGGTTACGTTAATCTAACTTTTTTTTTTGTATAGCAAAAACTGAACGTCCTAGAAAAAAAGAAAAAACGGTTTTGGAATGTCCAAGCAAAGTTCTTTCATAAAACATGTAACTTGATTTTTTTGTGTCACATTTTTCAATTTTGCACCCTTCAAAAACCCCATATCTTAATAACCCCTCATCCGATTTTACTCATATACTTACCAGTAAATTTCTCAAGTATAAGCCACCTTTTTATCAAATTGCATGCAGATCGGATCAACGGTTCGAAAGTTATCATCGGACAAACATACATAAATACATACGCACATATAATGCCAAATTGCCCAAGTTGTTTGTAAGATCTTCGTTCGCTTCGCTCACTCGATCAAAAATGTAGTGGTAGGGCAGGGGGAACCTGAACCAGCAAAATTTTGAAAGTGGTCTATGAGAAAAAAAAGGTTGGGAACCTCTGGTCTAACTAATGCTAATAATTATAACTAACTACTTCTACTAACTTACTTAAGTGTATGAGTTAAATTGAGTAAGGGGCAAATGAGATGGGGTTTTTTTATGGGGGCAAAACACATAAAATATTTTATTTTAGTTCGTCTTTTTCAGAGTACTAACAAACTTCGTGGCCAATAGGGAGGTGGGATCGGTTTTTGGGTATTGATCACGTTGCGCTATAGTTTGACCGAAACCGCTGTGCCGTAAGAAAATGCGGTGAGGTGGGGCCGAGGAAAAAAGATCAAGAGTACCTACACATGAGATCGATATTGTCAGATAGATCTGTACGATATGTTATTTTATTTAGCGACTAGTTGAATCCCGCATTACTTCGTTCGTGTTGAGTTTTTTCCATGCAAACGTCAACCCCCGCTGCACCTCTTTCGGGGGTTGAATTTACAAAAATCCCTTCAAGACCCGTATGCAGAAACAATGCTTAACTCAGAGTGGAGCATAGGCTATTTAACACTTTTCAGTGGAGAACTGGCAAACAATATTCGGCCACTTTAAAAATAACGGACTTAACATCCCGAGATAACGCTCGTCCCATCTTCGGATATGTAGCTCTTAGGGCGCTTGTACACGCTAAGAAAAAATGCCGGGTCTACCCAAGAATTCTTGTCGTAACTAGAAAATAACTGTGTACACTGCTCGCAGCGGTGCACGAAAAAAATCTTATCTGCGCAAGACACGACGCGGCGAACGTTGTTGCGTTTTCGTGTGTGGAAAAGACAAAATTCTTGTCTTGCGCAGATAAGATTTTTTTCGTGCACCGCTGCGAGCCGTGTACACAGTAATTTTCTTGTTACGACACGAATTCTTGGGTAGGCCCGGCGTTTTTTCTTAGCGTGTACAAGCGCCCTTAAGCGTCTGACATAGACAGTCCGGTTCCCCCCCGTTTCGCCGCGCGCATTCCTTATGCGCGGTACAGCGGTCTCGGTCAAACTATAGTAGGTATATTATTGGTCGAAAATCATTGTTTAAAACTAAAGCTATTCTACTTATTTCCCGATTCCGTGGCAATTACGGATGAGTACCTACAAAACAGGGCGGATCCAGCGTAATTGCTGAGAATATTACAGCACTGAGCTTAATTGTTCACGACTTAATTAATTAAGCTTTTGTTTGAAACTAACAGCAAAGTGTAGACTTGGCAATTCTAAATTGGATCTTGTAATTACCTCGCCCTCCATTTAAGGGCCCATTTCTGGGCGTTCCACTAAGCCTATTTAATTTGTACTTCGATGGTTTCCCTAATTCTCAGATTCATGGAAAGATGTATGTATATATTATATTTATCTTATACCTTTAAACGAGAAAATCTTGTTTATAAATATGTATATTTTTAGGATCCCGGAAACTGCGCCAACGATTTTCATGAAATTAAGCATACAGAGGGTTTCGGGGGAGCATACAGAGGGTTTCGGATTCATTTTCAGAAAAGACTCAGGAGAGTATTTATTTTAATAATTAAATATTTTAGCGCCCTCTCTTGCCGAGTAGTCGAAATCACGAGTTAGTGTCACGGAGAACGCCATCTATTGAACTTCTACGTAAGCACTCGAGACAAAAGTTCCGGAGATTTTCATGAAAATTAGTATATGGTTTCTGGGGCGATAAATCGATTTATATAGCTGGGATATTTTTTTAGAAAATCTTTTTTAATTGGTTTTATTTTAATAATAAACTTTATCTATTAATCAACTTTAACATAAACTTATTTTAGCTATTCCAGCAGATGGCGCTGTTAGTAAAGTCGAAAAACATTATTCATATTTCATCAGTATGTAGGTAATTCGTTATTCTAATATTATAAATGCGTTTATTGCGAAAAAAGGGTTGTAAAAGGTTGAAAATAGGGGTTGAAAGTTGTATAGAAGTATCGTCTTTTTTAGAGCTAGAAACTTGAAACTTATTTTTTAGTCTGTTGATTGGATATAAAAAAATATGACATTCAAAGTTTGTGCTGGGGGGATAGAGGGTACACGTGGAGTGGGGGGGGTGTGAGAGTGTGAAGGGGAGTACAGGGGGGAGTGTGGAGATGAGGTGCGAGGGGTGATGCGGGGTGAGTGTGGAGGGGAGGTGCGGGGTGAGTTTAGGGGGGGAGTATGGAGGGGAGGTGCGGGGGGAGTGTGGAGGGTAGTACATGGGGGAGTGTGGAGGGGAGGTGCGGGGGGAGGTGCGAGGGGGAGTGTGCAGGGGAGGTGCGGGGGGAGTGTGCAGGGGAGGTGCGGGGGGAGTGTGGAGGGGAGGTGTAGGGGGCGTGCGATAGGGGAGTGTGGAGAGGAGTGCGGGAGGGAGGAGTTTGGTGGGGAGTGCAAAGAGGGAGTACAGGGGGATTGTGGAGGGGAGTGCAGCGGGAATGTGTGGGGGTGTTGAGGAGAGTGGGGGAGTACAGAGAGGAATGCGGGGGGGAAGAAAGTGTAGCGTAGTACGACGCTGTGTAGGTGGGGAAATATGTCTAAGTTTAGTAAGAGGGCAGACGACTGTGTCACGTGTTCGCGAATATGACGTTGTTATTTAATTACTGTTTACTTCCGCTGCAATTTAAAAATGCTACCCATAGACACTATTCCATGCGGACGAAGTCGCGGGCACAGCTAGTTTAAATATAATTTCTAAAAACATAATTTACAAAAAAAATACCAGCTCGTGTATATTAATAAAAGCAATGCCAAGGTTTTAAAATATATATGAATTTGAATGTAAAATTATTTTCTCAGAGCAACTGCCGCACTAGCAAAAGCGTTTTTGCTTTTCTTAGCCGCACTGTTTCCAGTGGGACTTATTTCCATGACTGGAATGTCATGGAAATAAGATCGTTGACTGATAAAGACTATAATAAACCAACAGATGTTTTGTTTGGTTATTATATTATGGTAGGTGCCTTCTACATTAACTAATTAATTAAACTACAGGTACAAGTAGCATAGAAACGTGCTTGCTAATTAAATTAATTACTTACTTTATACCAACGCTAATTAAGACGTTGTATTATTATTTTGCGTATCTTCACATAAATCTCTAGAGCAGAAAGCAGTTTGGTGTACATTTCATTATGGGAGCCACAGTTTCAACACAAATATCTATAGGTATGTTCCTCAAAGACTAACCGAAAATGATAAAGCGTTAAGAGAACAATATGATTCTCGTATGCAGAAACAATGGTTGAGTCTGAGTCGAGCCTGAGTTTCCATGCGTGCCGGGCAGCCCGGCAGGCTGCCTGGCAGGCTGCCTGGCGGGCTGCGTGGCATGCAGCCCGTCCCGGGCCAGCGAACATTCAAGCTGTTTACATGCTTGCCGTGCAGCCCGGCGAGCTGCCTGGCGAGCTGCGCGGCATGCAACCAGTGTTACCAGGTACACGGTAATTACCGTAGATGCACGGTATTTTTGGCTTAAACACGGTATACGGTAATGTTTCACTATAACCGTGTCATTTTCTACGGTATTTTTAATTATGAATTACCTTGACAGTCAATATGTAAATAATTACGAAATATTCCCCGATCATCAAAATACGTCTAAATGTAAAAGTATGCCCTTTGCCCTGCCCACTAGTTAAACAATCAGTGTATATGAAAATTGGTTGTAGGTATAATATATGAATGAATGAATCGCTTTCTCGCAACTCGCACCGTACTCTTTTTTTCTTTGATAGTTTTGTTGGTGTTTGATGTTTGGCAAGTGCGCAGTGCATTATTCAGCGAAACAATACTTTTAATTTCGACCATGTTGTAATTATTACGATACTCTGTGATTACGACTTTGTAACCTAACTAAACATGAAGACATTTGTTAAACAATAATTGACTCGTTGTCTTAGCAACAGTCACAAAGGTTTTATTCTAACTGATGCAACCTCAACAGTAATCTCCGATCGTAGCGACTTTTTTTAGCAACGTCACGAAAGCGCGAGAGAGACTGACTGACTGCCCGCCAGTTATGCCACGTGCCAAAACAAAATATCTGGTGACAGACGGACAGATAGACAGACAGACAGTCAGACGGACTGACAGTGAAGTCTTAGTAACTATATTAACTATACTAATAGTATTATCGATTCTTTTTCTGTCATTTCGGGAAGGAACATAGCTTTTTGATTTTAATTGTTTTTCTGGTGTTATTTTGAGTTCTGTTGTGTAATTTTGGTGGTATTTTAACACAACTTGAGTATTTTAACATTACTTGAGGTCTTAGCTCAAAGTGTTAGCAATTAGAATTAAAGTGTATTATGTGATATTCTGATTTGATCGAAAATGTTTCAGATGGTTTTGGAATAAACGGCCATCTTTCTTCCAAAGCCAATTATGTAGGGCCGACTATGACAGAAGACTGACGATTTGACGGAAAAGTATTTTATCTATGTACCTAATATATTATCATCATTCTCAAACTACTCGACACTGGCAAAATTGATCCGAAAAGGGCAGATGCCATTCATTAAGAAGAAGAAGAATAGTATTATCAAAAGTGGATCTAAATGAATATTTTTAGCCTTTATTATGTCTAAAGATGTTCATCTTAACATAGACTAAATCAGATTCCAAAAATCTGTATAAAAGTAGGGTAAAATCTGTAATCTGTAATACTACCCTAAATTCTGTATAAATACAGATAAATCTGTATGGTTGGCAACACCAATTTGGCCCGCGCGCGTGTAAACAGTCACCGGGCGCCCGCACATTCATCAAAAAACCGACACTCGCCCGGTTCGCGGCATTCACGTTCAGCGGGCGCGTTTACGGGCTCGGGCGTACCGTTTCCACGCGCGTGAATGTGAATGTGCACGTTGAATGTCGAGTTGAACGCACGCGTGGAAACGAGGCATGAAGCATAGATTTTTTGACAGTTCTCCGTCAGTGTCATGGTCAAAAATATATGCTTGAGGCTTGACTTAGGCCAAGATTCATAGTCGTGACTTTGCTTTACAGAAAAGGAGTCTTCGCAAAGTAAGCTTTGTTTATCGAAGTTTGCTTTCAACATTTTGAATTTCAGAGACAGTTCCTTGACTTTGCTAAGCAAAGCACGGAAAGTCAGAGGCTGCTACGTTACACGCTTAAATGTCAAATTATTTTAAATCAAAATTAAGGTGGTTGGGAAAAAATATTATTTACGTATTCCGTGCAATGAAATGATTCCAATGATTCCATATGTCGTTGACGTATGGTTGACTTGACTTGAATTTATTGTTTTTCTTTCAATTTTGTCGTTCTGTTTGTTGTTTGGACGTAAAAAATGGTTTTTGGACTATAATTTACTTACATAATTTGATCTACGCATTAATTTGAACTCCCGATACTGCCTCACCTGTTAACTCGTTGGTTTTCTTGAAAATGGACCTGCTGCTTGTAAGAATAACGTCGAAAGGATTGGCCAACTTTATAATCAAATTGAAAATATTGGAGCTGCGGTGGGCGCAGCTAATAATCGTGCACGAAGACTCGCCAACCCCCGAGTGAATTCGAAATATTATGTACCTACAATCAAGATCCGGTCGAACAATATGGAGATGATGAGTTCAAGAGCAGATAATGATTACCAAGTACAGTGTGAAAAATGTTATCTTACCTCTAATCGAAGAAGACTCATAAATAACTAGAACTTGTTCTAAATAAAAACATTATTTGAATATGAAGCACATAGTTTGTGTGTTCCTTAATGTTAATATTACCCGCGTAATAGCAGGTGGGCCTTTTATTTGTGACGGGTGATAGCGTTGCTAGTACAACCACCCGATGTCTTCGAAGCGATGGATATAAATGTGGATGGTACGGTGGTTCATCCATATTTTTGTTTGCCTACTTCTACTAACAAATAGAAGTAGGCAAACAAAAATATGGATGAATAATTGTATGAAAGATGGCATGGTTATGAAAGGAGTGAATACATAGATGACGCCTGATATAACAGAATGAAAGAGGAGAGCATGACTGTTGTGCCGACCACACATAAAGTGGGATAAGGACAGGCAGAAGAAGAACATGTAGGTCTTTCCACAATTACACTACAAAAGAAACAACACTTAGTTAGGTACAGTTATAGGATTATATTTGGAGAGCTGTTAAATTCTACAGTTTAGCTTCTCCCAAGCCTCTTGCTTCTTCTTTAAAGTAACGCTATCAGAAAGGAGGATAGAAGGATCTATTGTCTAGCACCGAGACATTTGGTTTTAATAACTCAAATACCAAATGTTTCTTGTATTCGGTGAGCGGCGGCTTTTTTCTGTCCATTTTTGTGAAAATGGTTAGTGCAGCCGGGGCCCATAGCAAAGGGTCACACAAGCACGTCGGCATCCAAGTAGTGTAGGCAACAGCACCCAATTCCGTTAAAAATAGCCAGGGTCAGAGATATTACATAAAAATTCATTGAAAATCATATAAATGTCACGTCAATCAGATTGACGAGCTATAACACAACCATAATAAAATGAGTTTTTGTTCTAAGAAAATCAGTATATCATGAAGGACTACATTATTTATACGCATAGTAATGCAATAAGTTTACTTTGGGACCAAAGTTCTGGATATCGACTACTTTGTCTTTACTAAGCAAAGTTCGGTTTTTCAGTGCTTATGTGTTGGTTAGGTAGGTTAAGTGTAACCACAGAACAGAAACGCGTACGGGTTTTACTAGGTACATAATAATTAAATACAATTTTGATGGTAAAGGTGCGTGTGGATTATATGTAGTATGTACGTAGTAGGTATACCTGATTAGAAAATATGATGATTGGTCGGTTAATTGCTTTATTACGTAAAATAGGTACCTAGGTATTACTACGTGACGTGAAAAGGCATGCCCCCAGTGGAAACTCAACTAACCTCTGTCTAATGAAACAAATAAGTAGGTACTTTTGGAGGCAAGTAGGAAGGAGCGAGGTAACCCCTGCCTAGGTACCTATATTTTTCTGAAACTAGGACTTATCACGAAGATTTTGATTGAGTGGGTATAAAGGTAATTTAAAAACCTGGTTATTGAATATTTATAATATAAGATGCATTGTATCAATGACATTTTAAATAAGTACACATTAACTTCTGCTTTTTTCCCCTTTTTAGAGTTCCCCTCAGTTAGGTATAAAACAAATGGATAAAAACGGAACAATAAAAAAACGGAAAGTTTATCTTTTGATAGATTTATAACTTAAATCATAATCCGATAACTTACACCCATTTCATGAATGAAGGTAATCTAAAATTATTTGCTTTTCAGGTAGAGTTGGTTTTAGTATGAATATTCGTTCATTATAAAACCAAACTATTCATCATGGAATAAGTATACCTACCTTATCTACACACCTAATTTACAAAAATCTAAGCAATAATTATAAGTGCTTACCAAAGATAAAAAATCCTTTCTTCTGAAGAGGAAATAATGTAAAACCCACTTTGAATCCGTGTCTTTGATAACCTTATATCAAAACAATCCACAAAAACACCAATTCGTCAGAAACTGTTCACACGAAATCACTCGCGAATTAAACCTCCAAGCAAGGTAAAGCTAAAGTCCATATGCGATCAAAATGTCCAGGGGCTGATAAGATGAATCTTCGGCTTGTCAATTTACCGATATCGCGGGTAAAGTTTGCGAGTTGGCAATAGAAGACAACGCGAATGCTCGTGAGGAGGGCTGGCGACGGAGTGAGGCGGAAAGCGAAGCGAAGGCTGAAACCAACAGTGATACCAACTTGAGTGGCTTTCATTGCCAGAAACTAAATTTTTCATGACTGCTTAAAAAAATACGACAGCTTTCGGTGGGTAACAAAATTTTACAATAGTATTGCTATGAAAACATGACCATACAAGTTTTGGGCGTGCGGTGTTAAATAATAAACTCACATTTATTGAAACAAATAAAAAAAAGCTTGTTTAGATGGTTAGGTGGCAAACTGATTTTACCATTTAGGGTCGAGGAAAATATAATTGTACACTGAAATAACTGTGGTTGAGTTTCAGGTTGGTATTTATTTACGGCAAACTATTAAGTTAAAAAAAACTGTACAATCATATTAACTAAAATATGCATTTTTTTAATTGGAAGGTAGAAACTTGAAATTGGTCTCACAAAAATTTACCGAAGATCTGATGATGAATATCTTCAGCATGATGAGTAGTATACCTCATCAAAATGCAATAAACTGGCTCATTTTTAGTATGCTCGCGAGGTCTACAGCTCACCGAGCTACTGGTTTATTCTACAGACATGTACCTACCTATCTAGTTTGAATTATTTATTTTTAATATTCGTATCTATTTATAAAGAAGTAACAAAATATTTTTTTTTTGATAAGTGGTCAAAATTGTATTTGTTTAAAACTGGATCACACTATCGTAAAAGTAGATGGATCTGGCGAAATAGCGTCGTAGTTGGCAACTGTGACGGCCGGAGGGCGCCCGCGGGGTGGCTTGGAACAACACTCTAATATAATGACAGGGTCGGAACACTTTAATACTCTAATTGAAAAAGTATACTCCATCGGCTTTTAAATGTAATTAAGGTAACGCTTTCGAATTGAAAACGCTGAGAGCAGGATTAAAATGCTTAGATAATTTTAATGGCAGATGTCGCGTTCCTGTTGTGATAAAAATATCTGATTATTGTATTGGTCATCAAATTAACAATAAAATATACTTACCCAAACTACTATTTTTATGAATGTAATGAAAATTAAATAACCTATGACAATACCCATGAATATGCAGTTTCCATCAGAAATTCATGTTTAAGTATCTCGGTACAATTATTAACTAAAGGTCCTCCAGACAATATTGAAGCAAAAAAAACATTTGCCGCTAGTATTTTGATATTGGATCAGCGAAATAAGTACCTAACAACATTTCTAATATTCAATTCCTACATTCCAATAAAATCGATTGCGCGATACCCAATAAAAGTAATCGGCAGGAGCATCACGTGCCCTACCGCTACACATCTACGGAGAAATATCACAAACACAGCCTCACTAGTAGATCCCGGCCTAAATTCAATTCCACCCCTTTCTCGCATCCGTACGAGTAGGAAACCAATCTTCTTTACATTCCCTCGCCGACAAATTTATACACCTCCATACTTCCTCCCTAATACTCGGCGGACTGGTGAAGCAAGCTGGCTGCCTAAATTATTGAGCAACCGGACGGTGGTGACCCGCAAAGAAACGGCAAGTGTGTCCAGCGCCGTACGACACCGCTGAGAATTTAATTTCCAGCCGCCCCCCTCACCGCCATTGTCCGCCCAGTATTTCATTACGGCTGGAGCTTTTCTATTAATAAATCACTCTTTGCAGCGCCGTTTAATTACGTCCCGGATCCGGCCGTCTGATTACAGTTTCATCGAACATCTAATTAGGAGTGCAGTCGGGAGGCGCCGCGTGTATTCCTTCTTTGTTCGAGATATTACTCGGCCTATATTACACGAGCCACACTTCCTCCGAGCTAAGTTCGAAATGAACGAACTTTGATTAAAATCGACCGCTGCACTGTCGGCTAGTATACGTACCTAAGTACTTTCAAGGAAACGATATGTTTTTAATTAAAAAGTCTACGACTTTGGAGTAGAATCAGTTAACATTGTTCTTGATAGTGGTAGGTGTAAAAAGTAAATATCAACATTAATTTACAATAACTTTGCGGTCTGGCAACGACGTATGCCATTAGATCAAGATTTTTTTAAATTTCCATAGAAGGCTGTTACAGTAGTCTACCGGCGGGCTTATTCTGAAACATACTTTAATTCACTTATTTTGGGTAGAGTTCGACAAGTATAGTAAGATTGTTTTATTTACCTACTTAATTTTTTGGTAATTATTATAATTATAACAATTACATAATTAGTCTAGTATTTTTTTAGAAGTTTGAGGTTTGTTCCGAGAGAGATTGTTTAAGAAAGTATTACAACCGTACCTTAGTTTTGTAATTAGGTACTCTTGCAGGATATTGAGTTTGAAAGCAAAATTCAAGGTATAATATTGTGTAGCAAAACCCAAACACACATTATATTTATTGTATGTTTTGTTATTGCTAATACAGAAAAAGAGCTGTTAATTTGCTATCGGGTTTTTGAAGACAATACTTTATTGCCAAAATGTCAGTTGAGAAGTTCCAGTTGAAAACAGCTTCTTTAGACGGAAGGGTTGAAAAAGAGCTTTTTACCCATTTGTATCCTCTACGATGATTGCTAAAACTTCACATAATATGCTTAAATATATCTTATATCAGGTGCACTAAAAACCCTTTCACTACACTGGTTCAAAAGAACTAGGGACACGATCAGAAGAAGAGGGGAGACGTCAGAGCTCACGGGAACAAGGCGGGCGGCCTGCGGGCCGGGCCCGGGCCGGGCAGTTTAACTTATTGCCTCGGTTAACGAGTATACGCCGTTGTGTGCCGGCGAAATTGAAGGATTTACTCGGCGGCCCTCCTTTATTAAACGTATTGCACACTTGCGTGCGTGTGTGCGTATGTTACATACACACAAACGCGTCTGTATGGAACGCACAGAATATGAAATTCTATACAGAAAAGTGTTAAGTCACTTCTATTACCTTTCAATGTAAACCAAGCTTTTCAAATGGGACAACAATTTGGTGCTAAGTGACCGCGTTTAGTGACTTTTATTGGCGAAATAGTCAAAGTGAATCTTTTGTAATAAGATGGTATTATTTGCTCTGTGGCACTCATGCCGAAATTACATTTCACATGACTCGTAACAACAAGGACGAGCGTAAATCACTATAGCATTATTAGTTTATCCTGTTGCTTGTAGGAACCATCTGTAACTTTGTATCGATGAGAAAACTTGCTGATGGGACATTTTGTTTAAAAACATAAACTTTTTTTCTTAAACTGTGATCATTACACATTTAACATGTGAAAAATAATCATTTTGCGTGTGAAAATATATAGATTGAGTAAAGAAATATTTCCTCAGTAAAATATTTTAGATCAAGCCATTAAAAATAATCAGGTGGGATAAGTCAGCGTTGGGTGGGGTGTATAATTTGGGCGGGCGGCGAGTGTGACTCAATATTGCTGGACTTCCTGTAAGCTTAGCGTATTGCTCAAAGTTTCGCAATATGCGCGACAACGTCCTTTAATAAAAACTATTCTCACATTTTTAATTAAAACTTGCGTTCACTAGAACTTTATTTTAGCAATAAAGGAACAATTAGTTGGGCTGTCCCGTCGCCTCGGCGACTTCACCTACATTCTGGTTTAATGAGTGTTTTTTTAATAAAGTCCGCGTGGAGCAAGTTTATTAATTTAGTAACTTGTGTCACGGACAGCGGCACCGAGGTGCTCACTCCACCACTGCCCACCCACTCCCCACTTGCCTCAATAGCTGTTGTAGCGTATTTACCAACACCGGTTTTTAAAACACTCGTGTAATAAATACATTTTTAATTATCATCTTAGTTTTTCTATAAATAATTATAATATCTAATGTGACGCTGGTGCCAATGTGACGCTGGGCCAAGACTGCGGATTTAAAAGTGTCCCTGCTTGAAACCTTCTCTTTTGTTTTGATCGGTCAAAACCAATTTGAACAGCAAAGTAGCAATCGCTGTCCACTGGTCTACGCTGGCGAGCTGCAAACTAGGCACAGAGTACCAAATAGCTCTCACGTCAAAAGTTAAATCGCAGTGATGAGCTTTTCAGCAGGCCGATCATATAACATTTGTTGCAATGGCTTCAATCAAAATCTTATTGAAACTGTCAATTTGCGATCACGTATTAGTAAAAAAATTGGCAGTTAAATAAGATTTTGATTGAAACCATTGTAACAAAAGTTACATGATCAGCCTGCAGGTCAGTGTTTCCTTTAATTTTTTACACTTACGATAATTATAATCAATGCATTGGTCCCAAAATATGTTGCATAAACAGGTATCAATGTGCTTTTTTAACCCACTTCAAATAAAAAGATTCTCAATTCGATTTTAATTATACAATCTTTTTATTTGAAGTATATAGAGTTATTACGTTACTGAAAAGTAATACTTCCAGATTGTTCCCATGGAAATTTTATTAAAATCGGATTAGCAGTTACGCCATGAAATCGTTTTCTCGAGTTTTTTATACATCACTTGTAGCCCAAATAGACCAAGTCATTAAATGAATAGTTTTGTATGTCTACTATCGACCCAATTTTCCAAGCATAATAAACAAATATATCACTGACTATGGGGGAGGGAGGCCTTTGCCCAGCATTAGGGTACAAAAGCACAGGGCTTAAATAAGCTTCAACATCTTGTTGAAGCTTATTTATCCCCTGTGCTTTTGTAGAAGGCTATTGAATTGATTGTTCGAAAAAAACCTGAGATGTTTGTCCACGCTCCGCGCAAACTTTTCCAGCTACCTATACTCACTTACTTCATAGTTTTACTAATAGCATCACTATTCACTAGCTTTAAAAGCTTGAGTGACACACAACTATCAGCTCATCTGCGGCGGTGAGCAAGTCTCCCCCGGCCCGGTAAGTGTTCCGGCCATAATTACATTCCCGTGTCTAACAAATGGAGAATCGGTGTTGATTTGAGTATAGCCGAGCGATCGTGATCCACGGCCCATTCGGCGCAGTCTGTCTGGGACTATTATTGGACCTCACCTTGGTATCCTTGGTTACCATTTCGTGATTTAGATATTGCGGAGAGAATTTAGTTGATTTGAGTTTAGAGCGACGGCGACGTGGTAGGAGTTCGCGTTACAGTGGCGAATTCTGAGTGTTGATGAAAATAGCTATCGTCGATTATTATGATATGATATGGTCTGAACAAAACCTTGGCAGTGATAAAAAATGGTAACACAAGTAATTTAAAACATAGCTATTAATACTCAGAGCCAGTTTTGGAAAACGAAATACAATCTTAGTAATAACTATAAAATATATTTTGTATAAAAAATGTTTGCCATATTTTGTATGAAATGTTACTGAGCGAAAGAAGATACTTAGGTAATATCGTATGCATCCCATTCTTATTATCGAACAAAACTAACGAGACAATAGTTGGTAAGGGGCTGCCATAAGTGGCTACTATAAAGCTCTCAGTACATTAAGCTTCCGCCAGCATGCCCGTTAGCGAGATAACAAGACCCACTGCTCACTCCTCACATAATTTATACCGTCCGAGCTCGTTAAAAACTTATAAAGACGCACATTGTTAGTGCGGCCAATATTCGCGGCTTCCCGAGGATATATTATGACCTCCCAACGACACGAACCATTTCACAAATTACTTCTTCGGAAACCTCAAGTACCTAAGTAGCTAATTATATAACTTACTTTGTATCCGCTTTTGGCTCCTCACTTTTGCACAACACAGTGTCTGATGCACAAAAACCTTTAAATTTGTTTTTGTTAATCCATGTATAGAGTAAGTAACCAGTTGTTCACGATGTTGTTTTTAAGTTTATTTATTTCTGTTTAATCGTGTTTTTTTATTTTTGGGAAAGATTGTCAGTGGCATCACCGACCGGCTCTGACGGAAGACCAGCGTTGGTTGTAAGCCAACATTATGCTGAGTCAGAGACCGTTTGCGTTTGCGACGCACAAGCTTCACACAAATGTAGTATTAAAATTTATTTTTAGGTTATTATAAATTAGTGTAAGTGCTTGTTTCGCAAATAAATTATTATTCTTTTATTCTATTCTATTCATAATACTAAAACATAATATTATTATACATAATAATGAATAGGCTCAAAAAAACTACCTGCGCTGTAGGTACGTTCCGTGCTTACATGTCATGCCAAATAGGCCCTGACTCAGCTTTTGCTGCTTAGCGGCATAGGTATGAACCTACTACGCCAAGCAGCACTGGTTTTCAGGTATACTTATATGACCTATGCCTGATTTTAAGTGGTAACCATCGCCTATAACAATTGGCAAGCATTGCCTCGTAGGTCACGCACGTCAGAAATGTGCCCTACGATGCGCTACTCTGCGTCCATCAACATGTGGTGTACAGATGCTCAGCCCCACGGCCAGTAATTTCACCAGCACCTACACATTTCAATCCGAAACACGGCTATGCTGCTTCACGGCAGAAATAGGCATGGTGGTAGTACTTCCCCGGACGAGCCTTTCACAAAGAGCTCAACTACTACTACATGTTTACGTGAGTTTTATTTCACACTGGGTCTGCGCACATTCTAGGCGATGGCGATGGCGATCAATGAATAATATTTGACAGCGTTTCACTGATTGTCATCGCCTTGATGTGCGCAGGTCTTTATTCATTTGGCCACTGTGTAGTCCAATTTTAAATGGCCGCTAAGACTTTTGCCATCTCTTTTGTTGAAATTAAAATGACTGTTTCAATAATTTTATTTTATGTCCGTTGTATATAATCATACTCGTAGAGCATCAAAAAATAATGAAGTTTATTCTAAAGCGCATGGCTTTACATGGATTCACAGCGCTTTGCATCTATCGTCGTTTTTTGAAGTACTTATTCCTTTTGTTCCCCATTATCATAGTATGATTTGATTTTCTTTTTTACAAGACAACATATTTTATACACCATGGTGTTTTGCATTTAAAATAATTTTCAACAATAATCCACTGAGAACCGTAGCCTTAGTAAAACCCAACAAATTAATTCTAAGTAAATTTCATCAAAGCTGCTCAAGTGGGCGCTTAAGAAAAGCGTACTCGTAGAGCTTTGATTAAAAATACCAATTAAGATTACGAGGTTTTTATTCGAGCTCTAATCAAACAGTTGATTAGGGATTAGCGTTAGGGCCGTTTTAGACACGCTAAAGCTCGTACCTACACTCGGATACAGATCAAGTTACACTAAGCCCAAATGACGCTGCTATTAGGGCATTTTTTGTCAGATTTAAATTGTTTCTTTTCATAGTTGCCATAAGGCCTGCGCACACCTAGGTCGCTGGCGATGGCAATCAGTCAAACGAGAAAATCTTGTATATATATACACAAGATTTTCTCGTTTAAAGGTATAAGATAAGATATATATTTAGGATCTCGGAAACTGAGCCAACGATTTTCATGAAAATCTCCGGAATACAGGTTTCGGCGGCGATAAATCGATTTATATAGCTGGGATATATTTTTAGAAAATCTTTTTTATTGTTTTTAATAACCAACTTTATCTATTAATCAACCTAGACATAAACTTATTTTAGCTATTCCAGCAGATGGCGCTGTTAGTAAGATCGAAAAATATTATTCATATTTCACCATTTTCATCAGTATTGTATTCGTATTTAAATACAATTTCTAAAAACACAATTAACAAAAAAAAATACCGAGCAAGGCTCGGACATACCAGCTCGTAATTATGTAACGCAGGTTTACGCAAAACCGGACAACCCTTACAATTAAAATGAACACATATTTAATGTATTACAAAAAAATCGTACTTATTAAAGTTACACTGGATGAATTACCAAAAATCTTCAGTAAGCAGCACTCTATTTGTGGTTGCACAATCTGTAGCACAAATAGAGTGACGTTATCTATATATATAAATCTTTCGTGTCACAATTTGGAACGCGATAAACTCCGAAACTACTGAACGGATTTCGATAAAATTTTGCAACTGCCTAAAATATGGTCGGACTTAAAAGATAGGATAGTTTATATTCAATATTTAGGTGTTATTAATTTATAAGGGGCAAAAGTTTCGAAATCTATGTCTATCCCTTTCTATCACGTAGGGATTTATATATGTCTATCCCTTTCTATCGCTTAGGGATTTTTCTGAAAATTCTCGACTTTGACGAGGAAAGAATGCTCTAGAATGTCTTTTAGGTTCTGGAATGATCTGGAATAATCAAATTTAAAGTCGGTTAGCATCCGGAATGCTCCCACCCAAACGTTAGTAATCCAGAATTATCTAGAATACTCTATTAATATTTGGACAAAATGTTCTAGAAAATAGTGCTCCTAAACGTTATAGAATGTTCTTTCATCATCATCATCAATTGATCAGTCAATTGATCAGTCCACTGCTGGACGTAGGTTCACCTTGAGTAACATAGGCTTTATTTATGTGTTTAAAGAATAAATGTCCCCCCGTGCGAAGCCGAGGCTTCTTGGCTTTGACGAGAATAGAATGCTCATAGACGCTCTACAATGTTCTACCAGGTGTTTCCAGACTACTACCGAAAACTTAAGGGGATGAAAGTACCCATCAATATGAACAACTTTTTCTAAGAAACCAACACTGAACGCGAAAAAAAAAACAGCTGTTTCATACACTTTAGCCAAGTAGGTATTGAACTTATGTATGGAACTGCTGTTTTTTTTTTCGCGTTCACAGTGTTGGTTTCTTAGAAAAAGTTGTTCATATTGATGGGTACTTTCACCCCCTAAAGTTTTCGGTAGTGGTCTGGTAACACCCTGTATAAGGTTCTTGAATGGTCTGGAATAATCAAATTTAATTCGAAGACTGAAATTATTAAGAATAGGTAGTCATCTAGAACTATCTAGAATACTCAAATATACCTAAATATACCCATGCTAACGGTTCGGTTTTCGTTTCTTGGTTTCCTGAATTGAGTACTTACCATGTTAATCTTCTAGAATATTCCGTATCACTCCGCAGTTCACGAACGTTCGGCGGCGCTCTTATTAAGTAGGTAACGCGCAGGGCTGCCGATATCGGATCCTAATCAAACTCGACGAATATCTCCAAGGGACTATTCGGCACTGACAGAAAGGTTTAGGGGAAGGTCGCGGGTTCAAATCCCCACTCGGATCTTAACTTTTGGGACATTTTTAAAATCTTTGTGAATTCTAAAATGTTGTCAACAATTTGTCAAAATGTTCTAGAAAATAGTGCCCCTAAACGTTGTAGAATGTTATTTCATCATCATCATCAATTGATATCAGTCCACTGCTGGACGTAGGTTCACCTTGAGTAACATAGGCTATATTTATGTGTTTAAAAAATAAATGTCCACCCGTGCGAAGCCGGGACAGGCAGCTAGTAATATAATATTAAAGTGAATGTTATTTGTACTGCTGTCGCGTCCGACCGTTGTCCAGATAAAAGCTTCTACATAGCACGAAAAAGCACTCACTCCAAATATTGATTTGTTACTTCGCCACACCTAAAATAGGAGATATATGTCTCTGCTTTCGTGAGTTTGTTTATTCAAAGTAAGATGGCAGCGGATGTTTGATACAAAATAATAAATAGTAAAGGAGTTATCTCAATTCATCATCATTAGCTCATCATCATTTATTTAAGTTTTAGCGGTCAGCGTGTTGTAGTTTTGGCTCTAACTATTATTCTAATATTTGGCTTGATTTGTCCATACATACCATCCTGCGTACATAACTTTTGTTATTGCGAAATCAAAAAAAAGGATTTTTTTCTGCTTAATTATCGGAAAATCGTCATAAATCGGATTACATTTTTGTTCCTATTTTAATCCTCACGATGCGGCGGTCGTAAGTGCTATCACGACACGCAGAGCATTGTTTTAATATTTAATTCAATAGCATAATTACGTGGAATTTGAAACAACAGCGTAGAGATTTGGGATGCTAATCTTTAGGGATTTCAAACTGTTCACCTTGAATCGGCACTACGCTACACCATGACCCGAAGTGAGCAAAACATCGCGTCATCAAGTCTATCCAGATAATAAAATACAACTTGGCATTTAAATTTGTTTACTGTTGTATAATATTGTTTTTCTGTTCCGTTAATTAACTGATGCGGACGTTTCGCAGAATATTTAATTAACCATTGCACATACTCTCAGCAATACTGACTAATGGAACTCCACCGCGAGCGTTAATTATTATCTGTGGAGTGCTCTTTGTTTAGTTACCAACTCTAAATTAGTTTTCGAAATGGATCATTCACACCCCACCCCACCCGTTCGGGCTCTGTTCTCAGTAATTGGAACGTTCTGAGATGACACCACTAGGCTGCTGCCTCTAATCACTTAACCAGAAACTCTCTACGTACGTAGGTACCTAACCTACACAACATTGTAGGTTACGTAGTTATACGATTAAAGAAGTACTTTCAATCACAACGAAAAAAATCTATAAAGTCATAAAACTTAGTAACCTATACCTACCAAGTTCTGATAGTTAAAAAATACTTATACCTAGAGAAAAACTTAAAATAAAAATAAATTTAATGATGAAAGCCGCAAGTTATGCTGATGCAAGCTGAGTTTAGGTGCCAGATCCACGCAACTAAGCCTATAGATTAATATAGGCAACAAACTAATTCTATAGAACAGCTAGCCATTCAGTCCGGACAGACATACGAATTCAATTTTGGCCAAGCGCGATAAATTATTTATGCATAGTTATTACGTATACTTATACCTATAAGCAATTAAGAGGTAAACCGCCCCTGGCTAACCTCTAAAGGTACCTAGTACCTACATTAAACTACCAAGTTAAAACTGTTTTATCTGTGTTTTTTTCATAAGTCAGTATGTAAGGTGTATACTTTTTTTCCCGTGGCAACCAGAGGGAAGGCGAGTTCGGGGTCGGCCAAGAAAGCGTTTGAGGGACGATCTCGACGCTTTCGAGCGAGGATGGTGGCATAAAGCGACGGATAGAGACAGTTGGAAGGATTTTGACGATATAGGTTAGAAAATAAAACTTTAGAATTTATTAATTTAAGAAGGTTATACCTTTCTTAAATTAATTTATTCAAATTTTGAATGGCCTTTTGCAGTCTGTCTGCTTTACTTTCGTTGATCATCCAGATCTCGTTTGAGATAAAAAAACACCGAAAAAGCTTTCGGATAATCATCTTGTCTTGTTTTGTTTCAGGCACTCAGTGTAAGTAAGCACTTATCTTTTCAGTTCCTGCATTAAGTCGTCAACAATTAAGGCTCATTAAATTTCATTAGTGGAATGGTCCCGCGGTGGGGCAGTGTCCAGGGGGGGCGTAGCCAGGACCTGTATTTAGGTGCCATAGAAAATTTGTTGATGATAATGTATCTACAATATTTTTATTTCTATGTGTTTTTATTACTTACATTAAAGTACCTATTACTTAATAATGATCATTATGAGTATTGTAATTGCTATGATTACTACTTTGTACCTAGAATTATCTACTATTATTTTGTTGAGTATAAGCATTCAAGGAATAACACAATACCTTGTAGATCTAATGTTCAATTAAAATATAAAACCAACTTCAATTATAAAAGGAAGAGGTTCTCAATTCGGTTGTGATTTTCGAATTTGAAAGCAACGGAGCGCAACGAAGTCTTCGTCATATAAGATGCGATCAACACAGGTTAAACTTCCAAATTGGTCCTTATGAAGTCGGGTTCTCAAGTTTTTACCGGGTTCTCAGGTTCTTAACTTTACTTGTCTACCATGTTTTTACCTTAGGTGAGAGAAATAAATAAATACAAATAAGTATATTTTTGGGTCTGTTTCCTAATTCTTTGTATTTTTCAGCCCACTACAGAGATTATACCTATCACTCCCTCCCTCGCTCATCTCTTTTCAATATTCTTCACTTTTTAATATTCTTGTCTTCCAATGTGAGCAATTAATTGAGTTGGCATCAGACTTAGCGGCCTGCTGAGCAATTTGCTAGTCTACCTCCTTATTCCTTAGCCTCGTCACTTTTTAACAGCTTGCTAAAAGTCTCTTGTTACTTTCACTTTCATGCCAAAAAATTGAGATCGCAACTGACTTAGCGGTCTGCTAAGCTGATTGCTCTAAAGAACCAATAGGAATATGAGCATTAGTCTGTCTCTTAGTGGTTAGTGGACGTCCCCTAGCTCAGAAGGCATGAGCTACTACCAACTGAGCTGAGAGGGCTGTCAGTAAGGGCCTGAGTGACCCTAGCTACATCCCTGCTGGTGTGGGGGGAGGGGGCGTCGCTTAGACGGATAATCTTCAGCTGTCAGCCGCTAATGCGTTTTAGAGTACGTAATTTGAACTGTCGAGATCAGAGGTAATTAACAGCCGCAATTAAGCTAAGTGATTATTAGTTACGTGAATATTGACTGAGATGACAACATTTCGCTTATTTTGACACCCTTATCTTGAGTCATTCGTTCAATCTTCCACGATTAGACACTCACAATTGTAGAGACCACAGGGTAGGAGGTATTCTTCCATTCCAGCTTCCATCTCACCGAATTTATCTATTATCTACTTAATACATTTTGGCATATGTGTGACTCGTGACATAATTCTAAATTAGGTATACCTATTGGCCGCTATATTATTTCATTTATTGATTGCTTACATGAACATAAAATAATTAGCATTCGTTCATAGGGTAGCTTGGGTCAGTACATGCACCCTGTTGGGCACTGCAATGTCATAGCAGGTTTATAATACAACTAGCTGTGCCCGCGACTTCGTCCGCCTAGAATAGTGTTTGGGTAGCATTTTAATTTCTAACGAAAAATTCCGTATTCTTGTGCATGTGGCACAGTCAGTGTTGGGCAGACCCATCCGGGTAAGCACACTTTGGCATATTTCCCCACCTACACCTTCCCCCCTCCCATTTTTTTCTTGTTGCAAGCTTAAATAAAACATTTACATAAACCTTACAAATTTCCATACAAACTTTCAAGAATAGTCTTAGTGATATTTTACACCCTTTGTAATAAGTACAATAATTTGTGGGGAAGTAGAAGAGAAGATAAAGAAAAAGTTAATAATAGCTTTTCAAAGAAATAATATTTATTTAATAATTGTGTCGGCCAAGATTTTACAAAGTTTTAGATCAGATGTGGTCGTACCAACTGACTCATTGTTATTCAAGTAGTTTTTTTTGGTTATAGTCATAAATTAAAACTTAAAACTTGGTCTCGCTCAGTTTTACCAACACACTTGATTCAACCAAAGTTTACCGCTGTTGCTTCTAGGAACTCTAGGATCAATGATAGGTATTTATGTACTTGAATACAGGATAACCGGTATAACAGACTGACCACACCAAAACTGGTCCGTCTTGGTACCCAATCGGAAAAGATGTGGTAAAACTCTACCAGGTTAAACAATGGACTGGTGTAGTATTTTTTTTCACTGGAGACACCTTTCTTCACACCTTCTTTTTATCTTCTTTCATGTTCTGACACTTAGGTACTTCTGCAAATACAATAAAATAAAATATGTAAGTAAGATAGTGATTGACAAAATTTAACATTGGACATGCAACATGTAGTTACACTAATAGCTTAGTGAAAACTTACCAGTCCATAGATATTTCAGTTCCAAATCAGATCATTATTTCGATAACTCCTGCTACGTCCTTCAGATTCGCTGGAAAAGAACAGCGCGGCACTCATGGTCATGTTCATACAATGCATGGGCTAACCATGTTTTAATTAGCACAGATTATGAGTTTATTCTATCTATCGTCTTGCGTATAGGATTAATTTGTCTGCACATTACACAACTACTCATGTATCACGTATGTATGTATTTCAAGCGTAATTTTATTTTTAAAGAAACGATCAGTGAAAGAAAACAAAATTCGTTGTTTATTTTTATGTCAAAGTCTTGACCAAAGATTAATAATACATACTACCGAATTCCAGTGTTGCCAGTGAGAGTTAGTCAAATATAGCATAAGACGGCTCAAAAACTAACATTTTCACGTGAAAAGTAACATACCATTTATTATGTGGAAAACGATTTACTCCTTTATAATGGTACTTTATTACCAAAAAAAACAAAAACATTCTTAGATGCCTTCCGTTTCACGATATTTGCTTGTTTTTGCTGGAAAACATTTTGAAAGTTTTATTGAGTAATTAATTTTTATTATATAATTAATTAAGAATATAAATTCTTCTTCGTTACATGCAGGTAACACGAGAGGGTCAAAAGTAACGTAGAATGTTAAAAAAGTAACATTCTGGCAATGCTGTTAATATTACTGTTAACTGTTACTTGTCAACTGTTACTCGCAAATGTTGGCAACATTTGTGAGTGAGTTACAGTTGACACAAATGTTGACACGTGACAGTGCGGTTGGCACTGTCAGCTGTCAGTCAGTCACACGTAAACAAAACAAACAGAAAGTTCTCGATCTCGAAAAAAGCAAAGCGAAATTAACATGAAAAATAGTGTTTACAAAAAGTATTTTGCATTGATAAGTTGCCTAAATGACCTTTCTAATGCTTTAGCCTATCTGTGTACCGAATTTCGGTGATCGGCATGTAATCGGCGAAGTGGTTTAGTGTTAGAAGGAGACAGAAACATCAAAGAATTGCTCTTTAGAACGTGTTTTATAAGGTTTGTAAAACCTTTTTCACAATAAAAAGTAGCCTATGTCATGTCAGGCCTCAGGCCCTGAACTATCTGTGTACCAAATTTCATTTCAATAGGTTTAGTAGTTTTGGCGTGAAAGCCAGACAGGAAGACAGACAGACAGACAGAGTTACAAACGCATTTATAATATTAGTATGGATTAACAGTTAACAAAATTATACCATAGACAAAAGAAAACAAGATTATACATAGAATATAATAATTAAGTCACACATACAAAATAATAAATACCAATCACAGACATGTCAAAGATAAATAAAAGATACAAAATATTACAGATGTCACTAACAGTAGCGGCTAGGGAAGTACCTACATACTACTTAGCAAACCATTAGGATTCTATTGCTTTTCCATAATGTCTTTATGTATGCTATGAACAATGTTTTACCCGCAAAAGCATAAGTAGGTACACGGGTTCCCAATGGCAAACGAAACAGGAATGTTGTGTTATGCCACCAATAAAACGTAATTTGAGTGAAGATTCACACGAGAGCCGAGTGAGGCTTTATGTCACTTCAATTTTGTTGAAAGTAAGTGCCTCAAGTAACCCAGCGGCGCGGCAGGGTAATGTATTCCCATACATACATAAGTGAAAACATTTTAAGAAGCTCTACGGACCCACTGCATCACCCTCGGGGTTAGGGCCTAAAAGCACTATCTCGAGCCAAAGCCTTACAACTCTTCTCAAATTCAAGTTACTTTGCTCTGTAGGTGCCCGCACGGATGTTATATACAGCAGCGAATAATCTTGATACTTTGTAGAATTATTGGCCCTCAGTTTTTTTTTAAGATATGACACGTGTCTGTTATGTAAATTATATACTTAGCGCGTTCATGTCTTTTGCAGGTGAATTTATGAAAATAAGGGTAGTTTTTATTTTATAAAATCAAGTAAATAAACTGTAGTTGGTTAAAGAGTAGCAAAATTTCATTGAGCTATTTTTTTGTCAGCGTCGCGTCGTATGCCTTAGATTTACACGATTTTCTATAAGATCGAGTGACCTAGAACATAAGCGTAACGGCGATGACTATTTTTTTGGCGCTAGGTGGATACTTCTAGCATCAAGCCATACCAGTCTACTTAGTAGCCATATAGAAAACACGTAACGAATTCAAGTTTAGCGCCGTAAAGCTCAATGCCGCGTTTCGAAGATCGCGTTGTCCGAATCGATCGAACTTGGACTGCGCAAAAGGATTGAGTCTTGTTAGTCCGGGGCCAAAGTACATCTAGTAAGGGATGAGAGTGCATCCCTCTCCGATACATTATATTAAGTAAACAGAAAAAGAAAACCACGGTCGAACTTTCCTTTCTCTATGTCACGACTTTACGGATACGACTATGCTCGATTTCATATAAAAATAAATTGAAAAGTTTTCGAGTTTAATTCCGTCTTGAAGCCGCCGTCAATTCGAGCTCACAGCGGCGGGCGTGGCGGAAGCGAATCTCGATGTTTTGTAATGGAGCTTTTTAAAATGGAAGTCGAACTTTTGTCAGACACTTTTAGCCGCGCTGGAGATACATTTAAGCTTTTTAACTTTTCCACTTCGGTAATGTATCCCGCAGTTTCTACATCTGTAGTAGACGGTGTATAAGTGTTTTTATACGGGCGTATCGTATGGTTGAGGCGAGTAACTTTTTTATTTGTCCTCTGCCCTAGTCGGTCGCAATAACCCCGCCAAAACGCTTTCCTATCCAACTTTAGTGCAGCTATTTTTTGTATGCTTAACGACAGATAAACATTTTGCCTACGATCCATTAGGTAAATGCACTCTGGCCGCCACTCGGCACTGCATTAATATTGCAATTCTAACTCCTCCCTCCTCGCAGCAATCTCGACCCCTTTCAGTGGACATTAGTACAGTCATTGAAAGGAATCCTTGGTGGGTGAGAAAGAATACAAAGATTTGCACTAATCTCAGCACTCATTATTCTTCTATATTAGGTATAGGTACTCATTTACTTTCAATAATATACTAGCTTTACAAAGCAAAGTTCTCGCATGTTTATTACCTACGTCAACATTCAGTCTTATTACTAGGTACACTCAGAAAAAAATATTGTTAGTTCCAACAATAAAACTTTAACAGGGGAGAGCCCACCATGGTGTATAGTCCGTGCGTCAATGTTTTTATTGTCATGGATCAAGTTGTCAGTACAACAATGTTTCTATTGTCAAGAATTAATTGTCATTGCAACATTACCGTAAGAGTATACTCTTACGGTACTATAATAATACCCTTGCTTTATAAAATCGACGGGGGAACGTGTCTAACGACATCCCAAGTTCGTTACCGTAAGAGTATACGTTAAGAGTATACTCTTACGTATAAGAGTATACTCTTACGTATAAGAGTATACTCTTACGTTCATTACCGTAAGAGTATACTCTTACGGTACTATAATAATACCCTTGCTTTATAAAATCGACGGGGGAACGTGTCTAACGACATCCCAAGTTCGTTCAAAATGTAGGTACAACACAATACATTTCGTTTGGAATTACATCAATCTCTCAAAATCTCTCAAAATCAATAAGTATTGTAGCTAGCTAATGTAAGCTTAACGAGCCGCGAGCGGGACTGAGCGGATCAGCAAATGGAGTGCTTCATGCATAATGTAGCACCAGCTGAGTGTTGTTTTGAAAAGCGTTCTGAATTTATTTTCGTCACACCAGGTGATGCCCAAGCTCCTCATGAAACATTAAACGTCTGTCATTGTGTATAATGTTACATGAAGGCGGAGGTTTGTCTATTGAACATTACTTGCTAATCGGTCAACCGTCGCATCATTGTCGGAGCCATGTCCGCGGGTCTACTATATTCACCATTAACAAGTAAAAAAACTTGAGACACTGACTTTATGGCCAAACTGCTGAACTGATTTTGATGAAATTTGTGATGGACCTATCTGGAAGTATAAAAAATAGCTTATACCTACTCGTAAATGACGAAGCGATAACACCTCCTTTTGAATTTGAAGTCGGTTAAAAACAAGGTCCAGCGCTTTGATACTCAAAGCTACAGCAATATCAGTAGCACTAATTTAATACATCCTCGCAACTCAAAATTCATCTACTACTGGGGCGAAGATGGATTCAACTCCGTTGTAAAATAAAACCAAACTGGCTGAAATTAAATCGTGTTTACGAATACCCAGTGCCTCTGTGTCTGGATTTGAAACCTGAGCAGAGACACTGCTGAATACTTTTAGATTTAGAATATCGCCGTTACAAAGACTTGATGGTATTGATCAAAAACTCAAACTAAAATCTTTTAAAACGAAAATGCAACCAACATTGGCAAACCAAATAAATGAAGCGTCCTCCCAATTCCACTTATATAGGGGTAGGTCGTCGGCCTTAAGCGAAATTTCTATGATCCTTACGTAACTTTATTAAATGATAACAGGAGATAACCAGCACCTCAGAATTAATTAATCCACTCAGAGATTGCATCTAAAAGCCCGAATGCCCCGCGCGCCCCCTTCTGCCACAGTGGAACACCTAACCCAGTATCGCAACGTTGCGCATACAGGGTTGGAAATATTTTTAGGGCCGATTTTTCCATCTACGGAAAATAGTATTCATCGAATAAAAAATATCAGTTCTTTATAATAGCATTTCAAAAACTTAACTGATATTATATTATTATCTTTTCAAGGAGATGGATATGAATGAGATGAAATAAATTGCTCTTACTTGTATTAAAAAATTATGACAATTGTTTATTCACGTTTGGTCAATTATTGTCATTGTCATGTGAACATTTGGAAGATCCAAAACAGACACATATGCAAGTACCTAGTACCTGACAGAATACCGATCATAGAATACACAACGGAACATTGCTATAGCAAAGCATTGCCTCGTAGGTCAAGCATGACGTGCTCTACAATGCACTGCCCTACGACCATCAACTTCAGGCATACGGAGGTTCAGCCTCACGTGTTAGTGATTTCACCGGCACCCATACCCTTAAACTCGAAACACAGCAATGCTGCTTTTCGGCAGAAATAGGCTTACAATATAACAATAACACAACATTTATACGGGTATGACAAAATGTAATTTTAATTTGAGAAAAATAAAATTACAATAATAATAAATATAAAATTACAATAAAGTTATAATATAAGTAAGTATTATTAATTGTACTATTAATTTTATTAAAATTAATAGTAAAATATTTGAACCGGTAGGTATCTGCCACAGAGCACCAAACACGCTTTTGCTTTTTATTTCGTGGTATCTGCTAAAACAGTCGTAGACGCACACTTATGCACACATCTGTGAGCTACTATATCTTTTCAGTAAAAAGTTTTCATATCATTTTGTAAGAAAAGAGATTGTTTCACCAAGGAGGTTTGCATAGCTCTTGAACTGTAATGATGAATTCCTCCAAGGATGAACCACTACGTATCAAGCATAGTGTGACGGTAAAAGTGATTTGAAAATGGAACGCATTTACAATGCACTGGGCTGCACACGCCTATCTTACACAGCCTCTTTGCGCTAAAGTAAATCCTATTTACTGAGCATGTATGATGTAAAACCAAAATCACTTCCCGGCGCGTTCTCGCTCCGGCAATGTTGTATGAAACGGTGTGCTGTTTGAATTTAGAACTCTTTCATCTATCGTACACATTGCGTTCTCGTGGCTGTATAGCCACAGATGCGTTTACCTTTCGGCACAAACTGTAAAATAAAATAAAAAGTTGGCGGTACAGCGGAGTTCGTTGTTATTTGATTAATAAAAAATAAATTTATTATGTAAAAGACCCTTTTTTATTTCCTTGCATTTTTGAAGTGAAAACTTCTTTAGCGGCGTTGGAGCACTTTCTGTAATGGGTATAAAATCTTAAACTCGCGTCAGGGCGTCAGGATCACGTGACCTTATCGAAAAAGCGTAGGACGGATTTTTTGCAGAAATGTACCCTAAGACTACAACGTAGAGTTCATAATAAAAATCGAAAAAAAGCGTAAGACGCTACAGATACGCTAGTAGTTACTATGACACGGTAACGTCACAGAATAGATAATAGTTAGTAGCAAGCATACCAAGGCGTTTTTCGTGACTGTAGTAGGTATAGGTACATACCTATTATAGATTTTATGAACTAGCGGCCGCCCGCGGCAGGTAGTAGTGGTCATTGGTACAAGATTTTATAGATCTACTGTATTTATTTTTCGAGTGGAGCATTGCGGCGAGCGAAGCGAGCCGCCATGCGACCATGGGAACAGCGCGGCGAGCGAAGCGAGCCGTGCTGTGACTCCCCCCAAGCCCCCCAGAACCCCCTCCTCCGAAACCCGGGGGGAGCGTCGCGGCGAGCGAAGCGAGCCGCCACGCGATCACGGGGAACAGCGTGGCGAGTGAAGCGAGCCGTGCTGTTACCCCCCTAAGCCCCCCAGAACCCCCTCCTCCTGAACCCGGGGGGAGCGTTGCGGCGAGCGAAGCGAGCCGCCACGCGACCACGGGGAACAGCGCGGCGAGCGAAGCGAGCCGTGCTGTGACCCCCCTTAGCCCCCCAGAACCCCCTCCTCCTATGTCTGCCGTTTTACTTCATTTAGGACCTACTTGTAGGTCGCGCGACAAGGTCCCTTCTAGCGGTTCCGACCCGTTGAGGATTTGGCTTTACGTAAAATTTAGGGTTCCGTATAGGGTTTTGATTGGGGTTATACTATATTGAGGAATTTGATTAAATGGTCGACTTTTAGGGTTCCTTAGGACTTTGATTGGAGTTTCAACTACACTTAGAAGCTTGATAATGTTAAAATTTTTAGGGTTCCTTAGGACTTTGATTGGGGTTTTACTACATTGAGGAATTTGAATAAGTGGTCAACTTTTAGGGTTCCTTAGGACTTTGATTGGAGTTTCAACTACACTTAGGAGCTTGATAATGTTAACATTTTTAGGGTTCCTTAGGACTTTGATTGGAATTTCAACTACACTTAGGAGCTTGATAATGCTAAAATTTTTAGGGTTCCTTAGGACTTTGATTGGGGTTTTACTACATTGAGGAACTTGATAAAATAAACAACTTTTAGGGTTCCTTAGGCCTTTAATTGGACTTTCAACTACACTTAGGACCTTGATTATGTAAACAATTTTAGGGTTCCTTAGCACTTTGATTGGAATTTCAACTACACTTAGGAGCTTGATAATGCTAAAATTTTTAGGGTTCCTTAGGACTTTGATTGGGGTTTTACTACATTGAGGAACTTGATAAAATAAACAACTTTTAGGGTTCCTACGTTAATAATCAAGTTTTCACTTCTGCCGGCACTCCCGGAGTGCAACCCGTATTTTTTTTTAAGAAAAGCACTTTATATATGCCTCGGCCGAAATGGCAATTGCCTATTTCGCTGTCTTTGCAATAATGTACTATTATGGACAGACTTGATCGTACTTACTCGGCCCGCACGCACACGGACTAGGACGGGCTGTTCAGTTGTGATGTGCCACAATTCAAAATACTTTCATAGAAAAATGATCTGTGTTGACATTAAACATAAGAAGCATAATTGCGTTTGCAGAAGAAATTTTCAGTGTTGGAAGTATTTCTTTCTTCTGCAAACGCAATTAAGCTTCGTAGGTGTATCAAACACGTATAATTTTTCCCTGAAGGTACTTAATACTTGCACGTTCGTGTAGTCGTGCACTGCCACAGCGCGGCGATACCCGAGCGACAAATAATATGACGCGTGCGAGGAGATGAACATCTGTAGGTATTTTTCCGTTACACTGTGGCGGGTCGATCCGTTTCCAGCCACTTAAACTTCACGCGGCGCGCTCTAGCTTCCGTTTTAATTACAAAATTAATTCAAAATGTAATTAAAGTTAACAATAAGGCTGCAAACAATTGAAGTTATTTATGTTAGTTTATGCTTTATGGCAAACAGTGCTGGTGAATGCTATTTCTTACTGGGTGTACCTGGTGTATGTAGGTAAGTAAGTAAGTACCTACCTAGTTGTAAGTAGCTAAGTAGTAGTTATTAGGTACTGTTTGCCGGTTTTGGGAATAGATACTGAGGCCGGACAACGAAGACACATCACTAATTGGGTACTTCCGGAGCATCTCTACAGGTAATCAAAAAAAGCAGCCAAGTGCGAGTCGGACTCGCCCATGAAGGGTTCCGTAACAAGTAACATAATAAGGGCCAGATTGCCAATTTAAGATGACAAAAATAAAGTGTAGGTTTTTATTTACTTTCTGACTTGTTAGTTATGTATTATAATTGTTACAAGGTAGAAATAAAATTTGGAGATGGTACTATCAACAAAAAAAAATAATTAAAAAGAAAATAAGCTTTATTTAAAGTATTATGTAAAAAGGTCCCTAAATTAAGTTCTATTGCTACATACAACTCATCGTCATGCATATTATTATCGGAATCTTCATTATCTCTGTTTTCAACCTCTTCGCTACAAAGTTATGTAGGCATCCGTAACATTTGGACTACCTGGAATTATAGGGCATAATTTACAAAGGGGGCGATACGGGGACGAGTTCTTCGCATGTTTTGAATCCTCACGGGTCGTAGTTTCTAAGGAATTATAAAATATAATGGAACTATGTGGAACATTTGTTAAATGTCTATAAACTCAAGTGAATCTAAAATATTTACGCATAAAATTAGGCTTCCACGTGAAGTTCTATTACTCCTCGATTTATAAAGAAAATTGAAAAGTAAACGATAATAATTAGAGTACACACCTGACGCTTCAATATCCATGTTAAAAACTCACAGTTTTTATACACTGGGGCACAAAACAAACGTGTTGACTTAGTCAAACTTTCGGGCGCAACTGACTCACGTTTGCCCTGCGAAAAAAGGGATATACAAAGCGCGCTTACACAGGCTTTTGTGTTACTTTAGTCAATGTTATTGTTTTATGATCTTATTGTTCGTTTATTGAAGGAGTACACACCTGACGCTTCAATATCCATGTTAAAAACTCACAGTTTTTATACACTGGGGCACAAAACAAACGTGTTGACTTAGTCAAACTTTCGGGCGCAACTGACTCACGTTTGCCCTGCGAAAAAAGGGATATACAAAGCGCGCTTACACAGGCTTTTGTGTTACTTTAGTCAATGTTATTGTTTTATGATCTTATTGTTCGTTTATTGACAAAGTATTTTTTTTAAGTTTCTCGACATCACAAAACTATATTTTTGTCATCCCAAATTGGCAATCTGGCCCTGTGTGCGACGATATAAAGGCTAAAGGTTCTTGTATAGTTCGTCGAAAGGTAAATTGCGGTTTACGATTTATGACGTAAGTATAAAAAAAAAACTACTGACTAGATCTCGTTCAAACCAAATATCGTTGAAAGTTTGCATAGTAATGTACCTACAACATATATTTTTTTTAGTTTTATCTTTCTCTTATTTTAGAAGTTAGAGGGGGGGGACCAACTTTTTTCCACTTTGGAAGTGTCTCTCGCGCAAACTATTAAGTTTAGAAAAAAACGATCTTAGAAACCTCAACATCATTTTTGAAGACCTATTCATAGATACCCCACACGTACGGGTCGATGAAAAAAAAAAAAATTTGAGTTTCAGTTTCAAGCTTGGGGACCCCCAAAATTTATAGTTTTTTTTCTATTTTTGTGTAAAAATCTTAATGCGGTTCACAGAATACATCTACTCGCCAAGTTTCATCAGTCTAGCTCTTACGGTTTCGGAGAAAAATGGCTGTGACATACGGACGGACAGACAGACAGACAGACAGACAGACATGTCGAATCTATAAGGGTTCCGTTTTTGCCATTTGGCTACGGAACCCTAAAAATGGCGTCTTAATGCGTAAATTACCTATTGTTGTCCATGTCCACGTTATGAAGATAGACAGAGTTCTACATATATACCGACTTACATAATATAGAAGCGAATAGAACTTGTACCTACTTACCCCCTGAAGTTATGTGGTAATCATCGCCTATAGCAAAACATTGCCTCGTAGGTCACGCACGTCAAGAACGTGCCATAAACGATAACAATTAAAATGCAAATTGTAGCACGCCATCTATATTCTAAGCCGGTCACCGGATATAAGGGTGGATTGCGCGACTGCAGCGACACGCTCGCATCATCGGAGCGTGCCGTAAACACAACGAGCGCCACCTGTCGGGACGCTGGGTGCAACGAGACGGCCGGCGCGATACCGCAAATGATCATTGTCCACGCATTACTTTACGTGTTATTTAAAGCATTTCTCTGTATTTTTTTTTATTTTTTTTATGTAACTAGCTGATGGAACAGGCATATGGCCCGCCCTATGTTAAGTGGTAACCATCGCCTATAGTGTCTATTTTTACTTCATTATATATCTGAAAATCCAGTGAGCGTTTGCAGTGTTCCAAACCCCCTAGAACCCAAGTAGCCAGCCGGGCAACGTTAAAAATGCAAATATTGAACTTAATTAGATAAGTATGGTCAAATAATTGATTGGTCGACAAGCTAGTGCCTAATCCGTAAAATCGGCTCTTAGCGAAAAAGTATTCCTCCTGTTTTTTTTAAACAGATAAAAAGTCGCATAAACTAGCGGTTCGCCCCGAACTGATATCAATGTCAGTTTTAACTTAATATTTTTTCCAAACACAATGTCTGAACATGCGTTAGCATCCTAATAGTCTGTGGTTTGAACTTACATCCAACTACCTACCCCCTAATAATGATCTAGTTCTGTAGCCCATAGCATAAAGGATACCGTAGAGTTGTAAGCAACCCACCCCGCTGCGCGCCCCGCACCGTAGGGTTACGTTGCGGCTGCGGGGGGCGTGCTATAGCCGTAGTACCCCCTCGTTTAATTACGAAGGTACTGATGAATGATGAAATAATATTTTTCGATCGCATCATACTACTCAATAATGAAATAATAAGACGACATAATAAAAAAATAAGAACTGGTTATTTAAAAAAAAAATGAAAAAAAATTCACATTCACATTTTCACAGAGCTTAGTTTTTTCTCCTGAGCAACAGATGGCGCTAGGCTAGGAGTTATGATATAAAAGCGTTTTTGCTGCTCTGTGTGATATTATGCATGGCTGACAATCTTCATAGAACGAAACTGTTGCTGTAGCGCCATTTTGTTTTTAATGATAAGTGACGTTTGAAGAGGCTGTGATTGGTTGGCTGGCTGGTCGGCCATATTGTTTGACTTGTCAACAAAGCAAGTTTTTTTTCATTACGGGTACTTTGTCGATCGATTAGAAGAAGTTGTGCTTATCCTCTCCAATTTATCCGTACTAATAGCTCCGTTGTAGTTATTATGCTTCTTACAAAATGTATTACGAATGCTGTGTTTGCAAAAGTTCGCGACAGGACGCTATTTGACATCATTTTCCGTGCACTGAGAAGACTCAATAAGTGGTTAGAGTGTATAGACCGTGATGATTTAAAGAAATTATCACAGGAACAGCTTTCGTAGCTTTTTGTATGTCAAAAACATTTTGAAAAGAAGTTCCTTACTCCCAAATCACGTCTTCTAGGAAAAGGATATGCTACCCTGTTTACTGAAGACGAGATTTCTAGTGGAATACCAGCTCAGGCTTAGGGGAACAGCGGTAAGACTGATTTAATTTGTCCAGCATGATCAATTTTATAAGACAACTTTGGCTCGAGTTCAAAATTCTCTTCATTATGCACCCTGCTACAAAAAGAAGCTATGCTGCAAATTTCTAAGACTTCTGATTTAGGTTGTGCGTTTATTGTCAGACAGTCAGCTTCGAAAGAGATATAAGTATAGATAACTTTCTTACTCGACTACCCACTTCATAGGTACCTATAGTACCCACTCTTAGCAGGCAGAAGGGTACTCGCAATGATGGGGTTAAATGGGATGGGGTCCTTAAGAGATCCTACTGCTCATCCCTTGGTGCCATTATCTATGTTGCTAAATAGGTATTTGTTATAATTTTCAGAAAACGTTGATCCTCAGACTGAGCATAATTACTCACGTAAAATACACTTTGACCACACATACTCCCGTCCGGAACCACTGAAAGGTTTGTCACTACTTTACATTCAATACAATATATTTATATAGAATATGCATCTAACTGATACATGAGAGTAGGTTTGTATGTTTGCAAATCTATGTTGCCATTCTTCTCCGAAACTACTAGTATGATTTGGATGCAGTTTTCAGTTATTGGTTTGGGTTTGATTGGTGCATGTTTTTAGATAGGTGTTACAGTGACAACTCACCAGGGAGCGATGGGGTTGTGGGTTTTTACAAAAAAAATTATTTTTTTGCTTGTCTTTGATGGAAAGAATATCATGGTATACAGTAAAAAAGTATAATTTTTAAATTAAATTATATTATTTACCTACTTTGATGTCTATTTCAGAAAATAATGCGTCTGGCACCAAGTGTATCCCAAAATTTACCAGAACCCTCACAAAATCTATCGATCATTCAGGTCTCAGGTAATAATCATTATTAACTTGTTTATAACATAACCACTTGTAAATGCCTGTAGATATAATAAGACTATATTGATATATAGATTAGACTTTTATTTTTATAAACAATTTTAAAATCTTTCAGGTCCAGACGAAAATAATAGACCTATGAAAAAGCTAAAACCTTCCAGAAAGCGCTTGATAAAAAACTCAAGGATTTGACTCCAACGGGCCAAATGATTTATAAAGAATACAAAAAGGCAAAACAACAAGCAGACTTTTACCGAAGAGCCAAAAGAAGCTTAAAGTTCTGTAAGGAGAAGTCATTTGAAAAATTGACTGAACAGATAAATCCGTATGCACTGAGATGACGAATGATAAAGGTGAGTGGAAGAAGAAAACCTCTTGTGCCGACCCCACTTAGCGTGGGATAAGGGCAGGAAGATGATGATTGTAAGATTACAAAATCGTGTTTTGCCTGCGATGCAAAAGAAGGCTTTTGAAAAATACACAAAAAGAAACTTAAAAATAAATCATTTAATAAATAATGTACGTGGTTTTAATTAACATACCGTGTTATGTAGCTTAGGTACATTATAATTATATATTGTTTGAAATACTATATGTAGGTACTGTAGGTACGCTGGAGTAGGTAGTAACATCACAGATAATAAAAAATCTATAGTGGCCTGGCTAAATTCGGTCACATTATTATGCCATCTGTGGCTATGCCACTCGACATTCATTCAATCTCCCAAAAAAAAAAAGAACTGTCTTATGACACTAAAACTCAACAGTTGCATTTTATGTTCTACAGATGGCAGTCTGATACGTAGTATCTCTAACTAGTCTGTGGATATTATGATACAGTTGTTTGTTAAAAACTGAGTTATGCCGATATTTTATAAAAATAAATACTAGCTAGATCGATTTATCGTCCCCGAAAACCCCTGTATAGGTACAAAATTTCACATAAACAATCTAACCTAAAATTTCATGAAAATCGTTGGCGCCGTTTCCGAGATTCAGATTATAATATTATCTATGCAACATTTTCTCCTATACTCGGATTTTTAATTAGACGAAGCTAGCTGACGTTTACTGTGTTGTCAGTTTTTGATGAAATAAAAATAGTGTTGTGACAAAGTGAATGATTGAAAAAACTCCTGAATGAATGAAATTGCCCCTTTTTTCTAGTGAATAGTTAGTGTGCCGAACTTGACTTGACGTGCTTGGTTGAGGATCCATATCGTTCGCGCGAAACAATATTAACATAACAAAATACATAACAATTACCACAAATACAACGTAACGAAAAACTTCACAAAAACAATAACTAAACAGCGTGAGCGCAAAAAAACATTCGTGCTATCAGACCAGAGGTTAGAAGCCGAATTGCAAACAAAATGGTGACCTACGTGCGTGGCGTTCATCGGTGTTGGCACTAGTCGCCACGCCGCGCTTAATAATAATCCGTCAAAAAACTGATTGTAGTTACATACTGCAAGTAACATAAATCAGAGCACTTTTATACATTTTTTTATACAAATACCAATATTATTTTATAGTTTGAAATGATTAACTATTCACTCTTTGTTCATTCATCTGATTGCACGAGAACTGAACGCAGCACTATTACTTTAATTGGCAACATTATTTTACAAAGTGACATTAGCAACTGTCAGTCGGTATCGTCTAATTAAAAATCCGACTATAGAGGTCTTTCTCCTTTTTTTCGAGAAAATTGAATCGGCCATAGAAATCTGATTCTTCTTTTTTCTTGAAAATAAGATCGGCCCATGGCATGGACCTACTATTAATCTTCCAAGGGGAGACAGGAATGTATGTACAACCACGGATCGTACCAGGGAAGAGGAATCTATGGAAGCCGCCATAAGACGTTGCCGCTCTTACATAGCTGTGTATTACACCAGTGATCTTATCTTTGTCTATCCCACGGAACGTAGCTACGAGTAAAAGAGAAAGTAGATGTAAGTTTGGTAGCACCTTACTCCTGTGTAAATCGTGTCTGTTGATGTCCGACATGTTGGACAAAACATTGTGGTGCAGTGCTGAGAAAACTCAATAAATTGTGTTAAAAATAAAGCGTTTCTACAAAATCAATTCACCTAGTGAAAAAATGTGTTGTTCTGCTGTGTATTGTTCTTCCAGATCAACAAAAGGAGGTGTAAAAGACCCGGAATAATCATTTAATACGTAAGTCTTAGTCAATATATTTCATCTTTTTACATGCTAAAAGAGCGAGATTTTTTAGCAGAAAAATAAATATAAATAAATGAATATTGTAGACAATTCACACAACACTACCCAGCCCCAAACTAAGCAGAGCTTGTACTATGGGAACCAGATAGCTGATATAATACTTGAATACATTTTTTTTTTGTAAATACATACTTAGAATACAATATAACACCCAGACAGAGAACAAACATTTATGTTCACCACACAAATATTTGTTCTCAGTGGGGATCGAACCCACGACCTACGGCGCAGAAGGCAGAGCTACTACCAACTGAGCTAGAGGCCAGTCAAAAACAATAATAATTAAATTTTATTTCATGTTAGTCATATATTCATAAGTGTTATTGATGAAAACTAAGTGTAAAACCATTAATTATTGTAAAATAAAATGTATTGATTTAAGCATCTGTGCTAGTGATGTACTACACCAGCCAATTTGTCTAGATCGATAATATTTTAGCTTCCGTTTTTTATGCATATAACTCAATGCTTTGAATGAGTTTACTGCGGGATAAATGTTTGTAAGATCTGCAAATATTTGTAGCAGGTCACTCGTAGTTCCTGATACCCACGATACGAATATCCTAGTGTAATCCTACTGGGGGATCATGACTACTAAGTACTCAATACATTTATTGCTTTACACATGGTTTAGTTTCTGCATGCATTGTTTTTAGGTGTAATTAGGTATCACATGGACTCTGCATGGGTATAGAAAACATGGAGGCAGGCCGAGGTTTTAAGGTAAGTAGGTACCTACGATTAAATTATAAATAGTTAGCTTGATATCTTGATATTTAGGATTATGAAGTCACTGTTGTGATGTTGTGGAATCATAATAATGTGAAACATCTTTCGTTTCGTTTTTTTTGTACACAATATTTTTTTTAAATGCTAAAAAAAAACCGCGCACAGTCAAATTGGCAGGAATAAAAATCTGATACCTATACCTACCTACTCTGCGCTGTGGATGTTATGTTCTCCTAGGTTTATCACAATTTTATTTTGTTTAATAAATAATAAGTAGGTACTTAGTCGTTGGGTGCTGAATAAGATTTAAAACTCGATTGAGAGACATAGCTTAAGAAGTAAACTACTGATTCTAGAATTAATTTGTTTTTTGTTTCCTCGCAAATTAGATAATAGTACTAAGTATACCATGCTCGGCTGAAATAGTAATTAACGGCCTCGTTTATTTATCTCATTTATATTTTTTTTTAGATTCCCAAAATGCCCCAGAACGGAAAAAGATGCAAGAAAGTGGTGTGGAAACACAAGTCCTTTCTACAACACCCAAGCGAGCAGTGAGAATTTTAAAAGTTTAAACCGTTTCATAAATTTTCATACCGCGAAAATCCCTCATTGTGTATTGAATTGTATTATTGTAATTTAGTTGAACAAATTAAAGAGTTTATATCCAATTATGACGCCTTTTTCATTGATTTCGGTATTCAATAAATAAATAAATAATGCTGGACAATTCACACAACATTATCTAGCCCTAAAATTAGCAGAACTTGTGTTATGGGTGCTAGATAACTGATATACCTTCATAATACAATACATTACATGTATAGATATTTTTTATTTTTATATAGAAAAGACCAGAACACCCGGAATAAATACCTGCAGATCGTGCAAATATTTGTTCTAAGGCGGGAATCGAACCGGAAGCCGGGAAGTCGCAGGTGGACATTCGCCCACTGCACCACAGAGGTCAAATCGTCGTTATTAATCGATAGGTCAGAGTCAAATCATCGTTATTCATCGATAGGTTAGTTAATGTCGTTACTTCTCTAGTCACGCACACTAATACATTATCTACAACTGAACACTAACAAAAAACGGACACGCTTTGAAATTTATTTATCCATCCCTAGTGATCCATGGATCGTACGGCTTGGAAAGCACAGCCCGGAATTGATGTACATTTTGGCAGCCAATTCCATGGTTGTGCATTCCGTGGTTGGATATTCCAGGCTGTACAATCTCAACCCGGGCCAGGAATGTACGACCATGGAAAAGGCTGCTAAATGGTTCCAAAATCTCGGGTTGTGTTTTCCTGGCTGCGTATTCCGGGCTGTACATTCCCAGCACGTAACGAGTTTGTACGGCCCGGGAAAACACGGCCCAGGAATTGGTGACCATTTTCTGATTGGTCGCTTGACAATGGCTCTGATATCTTATGCCTCGTTTATAGGGTAACTGAATACCTACTTAAATCTTGTCCTTGATACTCTATAGGGCGGATCCGACTTGGATAGGTTAGGTTATGTTAGAACATAAAAATTTTATTTTCAATACCCTCAAAAGGGCTGTCCCGCTTACTCTGTAGTTTTATCTAAACGAAGCATAGGATTCCGATCAATCAGAGCTATAATGTTAGCCGACCAATCACAGAGATATGGTCGCCAATTCCAGGGTTGTGTACAGGAGGTATACACGTTTGCACGGCTGGGAAAGCACAGCCAGGATTTTGAAGCCAAAATGTACATCAATTCCGGGCCGTGTATTCCAGGGTTGTGTATTCCTTGGTTGTACAATCTTGGAACGTTCCGAGAATGTACAGCCATGGAATCGATGTACATTGGTTGCCAAATCCTGGCTGTGTTTTCTTGCCTGTGCTTTCCTGGACGTGCTTTCTCGGGTTGTGTAATCCATGGTTGTACATTAACCGCACCCCTTCCAAGGATCGGTCATAGAAAATCTGCTTCTTCTTTTTTCGTGAAAATAAGAATAAAATAACAAAATCCAAACCAAATTAAACCAATCCAAACCAAGCAAGTCGTCAAATCGACTATCGAAAAACAAACTTTGAAACAACGTGTATTAGAGACAGCGATGACGAAAAACAACTGCAGCAACCGCATGCCGCCGCGTCTTGTCTAGTTAGAGGTACGGGAATGATAAGTGACTGCTCTAAGGGAGATAAAACCACCGCGCTCATCACTTCGATTACATACCTATTTGTGTAAATTAATGCATAAGATTAATGATTAAGTGCTACGGTCACTTTGAACACACAATTAACACCAAAAACCTATTGCCTAAGGCTAAGTAAATATGCCAACTACCCGAAAGAAGGTTACAAAAACTGTTTACAGAGATGATGGAAGTGAAAGCGAAACCGGTGATTTCAGCGATTCTGGTTCCGAGGCCAAAATCTCTGAAACATCAACCACTGATGATGAGATTGAAGATGAATGTGACAGATCTTCGGCAGATGACTTCCGTAACAGAGAAAACAAAATAAAGAAAGGAAGTAAGGAAGTAAACAAACCACCTATTCAAAGAAGAAAGCCTAAATTCGCTAAAGATCTGGTGAACAAGATCAATAAACAAGTAGCTGTAGAGGGAGATGATGAAATTGTTGGACCATCATATCATTTTTCCGTCAAAGATCTTAGTGATGCTGACAAACTACTTCCTACATTTCTGAACTTGTCTGAGAGTGGTAGGTTAATTCATATTTTGTTACATTATTTAGAACATGACGATTAGATAATAAGCACTGCCTAAAGTTGATACAAATAACTGTGATTGTATGCCGCTGATAAAAACGCTTCATTTAGACCAGCATGTTGAAAGAATAGTGAGCAAGGCATTCCAAATGTATAGGTTTGTGATGAGATCATCTGACGAGATCGAAAGAGCCCAGCGTAAGTTTCATAGTTCTGTGCACTATAGGTGTTATGGGACGCGCTTGTTGTATTCACAATTGTTAGTAAAGTTCAAACTTCTTACCCTAAAGGCAAGGCGTACATATCTGGAATCAACAGCTATGTACGACATTGTTCACAATAATTTTGACGCTATTAGTCCCACAAGTATGCTATGCTACGCTGTGCTTCGGACTGTTCATAGACGTGAAGTTCGTGCCGGTACCATTTTTGCTATATAAATAAATACTTGTTGGACTAATGCCGGACTACGTTGCCCCGTGCGTCGAATGGTTGAGTCGTATAATTCTACTTATATAAATATTGACATTTTCGCATGCTCAAAATGGAAATGTAAGAAGTGTGTAATTCAACATTTAATTTTGTCCAATTCTAATGCTAATTCTGTACCTATTATAATGTCATTCAATTTAAACTCTTTATTTAAATGTTTGCATATTTTTAATGCCTCAAGTGGCGCAATTATAAATAATTCAATCAATTTAACTTGAGGATAACGGAGTGGGCTGCAATATTATTAGTCAAGTGGGTAGGTAGAATTATACCTACTCTTAAACTGATTTAGATTATTTTTATGTTGTAGGTGTTTGTTGTCCCTGAATAAATGTTTGTTCTCTGTCTGGGTGTTATATTGTATTCTAAGTAATTATTTACAAAAAAAAATATATTCAAGTATTATATCAACTATCTGGTTCCCATATTACAAGCTCTGCTTAGTTTGGGGCTGGGTAGCATTGTGTGAATTGTCCACAATATTTATTTATTTATTTATTTATAAATAAAATAAAATACAATAAAAAATAAGCTATGGTATTTCAGTTCCCTTATTCTGAGTTTTACTTTGTCAGTTTGAACAATTAAATTTGCCTGCATGCCCCTCTCTTTTGTATAGAGTAATGATGAGACAACACCTTGTTTTGATCAATTCTATGTAAAATTTTGTTGTTATCTTATCATTTCACTATTCAATGTTTGTGATTGATTGATTGTATAAAAATGAGAATAAGCTCACAGTCCACAAAAATTACAGTCTGAACAAGTTACACATTTACCAATACCATAACTTGCACAATTATGTGCTTGCAACGGCACCAGCCATACTTTTCGAATGGGAACACAGTAGTATCATGGTTTTGGAATAATATTATTTAAATATCATTTTCAGATAGCAGTGACGATGAATCTCAATCTCAAATTACAAAGAAAAAAGCGACCACTCTTACATCAATACAAGAAAATGACTCAGATAATGATAAGGAATACAGAGATGTAAGTATAGGTTTATCTAGTAGGTAAAGATAACATCCATGAGCTGTTGTATGTTGCCATTTGATTTTATTTGATTGCAATCTTATTATTGCTGCTTGTTCTATTGTGTCACTAGTTCTTTCAAACCAGTGTGTTGAAAATATTTCAAGTGCGCCTCAGAGAGGTTCTTTTCGTGCGCTATTACACATTTACTACTACACACTTCACTACACACATTTTAAATTCAACAACATGTCTGATTCCTCACTATGTTTTCCTTGGTTGTTTGAGAGTACTGGCATAGTGCACATACATTTTTCTATAGTAAAACTTATTGTTACACAACTAGATTTGAAACCACAACCTAAGGATTGGAAGGTGGGGTAGCTACCACTTGACCACCAATGCTTTAACTAGTATATTATGGAGGTGGCCATTGGTATAAGAGTTAACTTTTGAAGCTATCATGGTTTTTAACACTATTTTTATGATCATTTTAATGAAATTTAATCATGGTAAATAAATATCCCGTTGTTTCATAAAATAAGTATTAAGTATAGGATCTACAGGTGTTGTCTCATCCACAGTGGTAAACCATTTTATAAGATAATATTTTAATATATTTTTAGGTTTGGTCTAGCAATCTGCAAGATGACAGTGAAGATATTGCCAAAAAAACCTTCATGGAGCTGGAAAAACATAAATTTGAAATTGAACAAACAAAAGCTTCCATAGAGATATATGTTTCCAAAAATGCACCAGCATCAGCAAATGTTTCAAAAAATAGTGTTGAAGAGTTGAATGTAAATGATCTTTTGGCTCAGGGTGAAGACGTCATTGAAAAGAAAATTCCCACCAAAAGTAAAGTAAAGGCTAGAAAACGCAGAGACAGTGATTCTGAGCTTGAAGACTGGGAAGAAGTAAATGGTAAAGTAAAATTGATGCATAATATTATACGCTTATAATTTATTTTAGTATTATTCATAACAGGTAATATATAATAAAGGTAAATAAAAATGACACATAGGTTTAATAAATATAAATATAATTATATATATAATAATTATATATACATATAATAAATATATATATAATAAGTTATTGTAACTTCATCCACACACAGAAAAGATTGTAATGAGTTTATTTTGTTCCTAATAATAATCATTGTTTGATTTTAGAAGCCAAAAGCATACCTCAACAAGGTTTGCAACTTTATGTGGAGTTCCCAAATACATGCAAGAAGAGCAAAAAAGTTGATGTTGAAATGATGATGAAAAGAAAAATGAACAGGGTAAAGAAAGAGTACCAAGTTTACATGCACAAAGTCCATGTACTCTGCTGGTTAGGACATGGAAACTATGTCAGCCAAGTATTGAATGAGCAAGAGGTGATGGCGGCAGCTCTCGCTATGGTCCCGAAAGGCTGCTACCCCGAACAAAGACTCACCGTCAAATATGTTGAACAAATCACAACATGGTACAAGGACAAGCTTGTATTGAAACAAGATAAAAACGAGCATAAATTCAGACCTAAAGCACCACCATTAAAAACCACAATACTGAATCAAATCAAAAGTCGCGTCACAACCGCAAAGAAATACAACATCTTTATATTTGTAGCTATGCTACGAGCACTGGGCTTGCAATGTCGTGTAATGTTTAATTTTGTAACTGTACCTATCAGACCATCCAGTTCAGAATTGTGTTCTTTATCAACAAAACCAAAAAACGAGAGTACTAAAGAAGCTGATAAATCTGCAGACGATGCTGGTAAAAAAAGCACAGATAAAAGTAGTTCCAAACCCAAAAGTAAATCAAATGCCAAAGGCACTAAAAAAATCGCACAAGTCGATGGAATTTACGATTCATTTTCAGAGAGCGACAGTGATAATGAAAAAATTATTCAACTTGATGGTAACAATGACACACGGGTAAAAACACGGAATACTAGAGCTAAGAAAACTAAAACCAATATTGAGGAAGATGTGGATGGTGGTGTATCACCACCAAAAAGAGCTAAAGCTAAGAATATTTCTGATAACGAAAAAACAAAAAAAGAAATATCAGATAACATTGAAGATCAACCACTTGAAGGCTCAAAAGCTCCACTGAGAAAAATACCTGTTAAAAAAAATACTGCAACTGCTACAAAAACAGAGCATAGTGAACTTCTACAAAAAGATGTAAGAACCATAAAAACTATTGGAGGCGACGATAAAGGCATACTACGTAATGTCCCGATAACTGCAAAACAAGCTATTGCAAAAGGAGATAACTCAAAAATCCCAGAAAAAGATGGCAATAGTACATCTAATAGAGACAAACCACAAGAAAATACATTACCGTCGAAAAGATCTGGTCGTAACAAAATAAATACGTTATCGTCCAAAAATTCGTCTGCTAACACGAATCAAGAAACCTTGAAATCACCACAAACAAAGAACAAACAAGCTAAAAGCAAATTAATTAAGAAAAATAATGTTGGTAAAGATTTAAAAATACAGTCTTCGAAATTTTTGCAAAAAGCTACCGATGGCGACGTTGAAAATCTTAAAGATGTTGAAATGATCAGCCCTCGGCAAACAAGGTCAGTTAAACAAACTTCGGCTACAACTGATGCGACAGATTCAACAAATAAAAATCACATAAACAAAGCACCTACTATTATTATCACTGATGAAAATAAAAAAAATGTGGAAAGTAAATTCTTTTCTGATAACAAAGGATCAGCGAAACGAACACAAATTGCAAGAAAAAGGTCTCACACCACTGTTGTGACTCAAAAAACTGAAGATGAAAGCAACATCTTCAAATGTAAAACTAGAACCAAAAGTGCTCCTGGAAATTCTGTAGAAAAGAGCAAATATTTTGATAGTAATGATGAGAGTTCGTCAAAGAAAATTAAGCTGGTTACCCAAAATACTAGACAAACGAAGAAGGAACAATTACAAGAAAACAAACTCAGAGTTAGCCACAGAGATCTGAGGCAAAAAACGAAACCAAAAAATGATGTCACTGAAGATTTAGTTGATATTATCAAAAACAGAATCAAAGTTGAGAAAATAGAGTCCAAGAAAGGAATTATTAAAGGTAGCTTCCACAGCCAATTACACTAGTTCCACGGCGTTCAATTGATCTGCCGACAAATGATTACCTATATTTAACCGTGGTCTCGTCGTATAATAGAACATTCCATAAACGTCCCGTGGAGGTCATAAGAGACGACTTATGGATCGACAACAGCATAATGCAGTATAATATAATATGCTTATTACATAACACCAATTGGCTTGCCAAGCGTGATGACTACGGCAAAGCTCTCATATTATGAGAGTGATGATGATTTCCTTTTCTTAAAAGTAATGGCGAAAGTCTGTGTTTTCGATCCCATTAACATATAAAGTAGCAATGGGAACCAGATAGCTGATACAATACTTAAATTCTTTTTTTTTGTCAATATGTACATAGAATACAATATAACACCCAGACCGAAAACAAACATCTACTTTCACCACGCATATATTTGTTATCGGTGGGGATCGAACCCACGACCTACGGTGCCGAAGGCAGAGCTACTGCCAACTGAGCTGAGAGGCTGAGTGGGAGGTGTGAGTGAAATAAGGGGGACGTTTTCACATATCTTTTTTTATATCGTTGCTATCGCATGCATAATGTAATAAATAACTAATAATAAATAACACTCGTCATTAATGAGACAATTTAAAAAAATCTTTATTTATCTGAAAGGTTCAGCAATTTGGCCATTGTTAAACGCCATCTGTGATTTAACAGCTAAACCACTTCTCATTTACCTAATTACTTTGCTAATCTAGACCCAGATAGTCCCGCCTCTATCGCTCGGTACGAGCGAACGCACTCGAGTACCTACCTATCACCTACCTACATATAGATAGTTCAATCCACGAAGGCGCGCCCCACTATTCCTCCTTAACCGTTTATAGTATATGTGTGCAAGCTTCCGTCAATGTTTGAGTGTTATCGGTACACACTAATTACCTATGAGTGCACACGCACACTACAATGAATAGACTACGGTTCGCGACTGCTGCTCGGAGCAAACTCCCCGCACCCCGTGATCCCCTCAACCGAAAATTGGTGGGGCGCGTCTTCGTGAATTGCACTATCTATACCTAATTAATAAACCTCTACTTGAATATTCCCAGATCGTCTCATTTTACAGCCATGAAATTGGTTTCTAAAGTTTTTAAACTTACTCGTGTTATTATTTAGTCAATTAGTTGATCTGTTTTTATTTCTTTTTCAGGCAAAATAAATGACGATTCTGATAGCAACAGTGATTTTCTAGCAGTAGAGGAGTCAATTAGTCCTAACGAGAGTGATGATGATTTCAAACCCACCAAGATCAGCCCTAGACCAAGTAAAATAACTCCAAAACCTGGTACAAGTAAAACGCTGGATAGAAGAGTGTTGTCGTCCGATGATGATGTTACTTTGAAGCAACATAATAAACTGGATGTGTGGTGCGAAGTTTTCCTTGAGGAGCTGGAGCAGTGGATTGCTGTAGATGTTATCAAAGGAAAAGTTCATTGTACTACTGACATTTATGTAAGTAACTGCTGAAGTGACAACTTCTTTATGCGTGCTTGTGCATTTTTTAAGGTGGGAGACATCAATAAACTCGTGTCAGCGTCACTTTTTCGGCAAATATTGACAAACTTCGTTAAAAGCCGGGGTCTGACCGCCCGCAGGCAGCCAGGGTGTGGTGTACACACGTAATTGAAAAATTACGGGTGTTTTCACTTATGTTGGCATTTCTGGAGTGCCATCGTTTTTTACTGCTACCATCCACTATACAGCGTGGGAATATTATGAGGTGGCGGATAAATGTTTCAACTGTACCACAGTTTTCAGCCTGACCACGACTTGAATCCACAAGGGTCCACATCCACAATCCACTCTCTAAAGGCGAAAGAAAACATCGTAAGGAAACCGGCGGCATGATGTAATAAAAGCTAAAAAAAAACGGCCAAGTGCGAGTCGGACTCGCCCATGAAGGGTTCCGTAGCAACAAGTAACATAATATAAAAGTTCTTGTAGTTCGTCGAAAGGTAAATTGCTGTTTATGATTTATGACTTTTTAAAAAAAACTACTTACTAGATCTCGTTCAAACCAAAGTTTGCATATAGATAGTGCAATTCACGAAGACGCGCCCCTCGCGGGGTGCGGGGAGTTTGCTCCGAGCGGCAGTCGCGAACCGTAGTTTAGTCATTGTAGTGTGCGTGTGCACTCATAGGTAATTCGTGTGTACCTACCGATAACACTCAAACATTGACGGAAGCTTGCACACATATACTATAAACGGTTAGGAGGAATAGTGGGGCGCGCCTTCGTGGATTGCACTATCTATAATAATGTTTATATTTTTTTTTGTTTTATTATTGTCTTAGTTTAGAAGTTACAGGGGGAGGACCAACATTTTACCACTTTGGAAGTGTCTCTCGCGCAAACTATTCAGTTTAGAAAAAAATGATATAAAAAACCTCAACATCATTTTTGAAGACCTATTCATAGATACGCCACACGTATGGGTTAGATGAAAATAAAATTAAGTTTCAGTGTCAAGTATGGGGATCCCCAAAATTTATTGTTTTTCTTTCTATTTTTGTATAAAAATCTTAATGCGGTTAACTGAATACCTACTCGCCAAGTTTCATCAGTCTAGCTTTTACAGTTTCGGAAAAAAATGGCTGTGACATACGGACGGACAGGCAGACAGACAGACAGACATGACGAATCTATAAGGTTTCCGTTTTTGCCATTTGGCTACGGAACCCTAAAAAGTTCAAAAACATGGTGTCAAGTTCATGAACAGAGGAGAACATGGTTGTTCGTTCTTTTTAGAGTAGGAGGACATTATTATTAGTTTTCTTTTAATTTTAGTCAAGTGCAACCCACCCAATCTGCTACATTGTCGGCTGGGACAACAATAATTACCTGAAAGACCTCACTCGGCGTTACGTGCCGCACTGGAACACAGTCACTCGGAAGCAGAGAACCGAGCCCGGATGGTGGGCGACGGCGTTGCAACCCTGGCGGGGACCGAGCACTGCTCGGGATAGAGAAGAAGACCTCCATTTGGATATGTTGCAGTTAGAAGCTCCGCTGCCTAAGACAATTTCCGAGTAAGAGCATTCTTAAAATCAAACTTCAAAATCACGCCGGTTTTCGGAGCGCTGTAATAAGACAGCTTGGCCTGCACTGAAACACAGTGACCGAATCAAACTGTTCGGATATTCTCAGTAGCCTCGCTTGATGACTACTAAATAGAACTACGGCCCTGAACAAACGTCCCATGGCTGTCTGCAGTAGTACTATTAATAAAATAATTTCCTAGTCTTATCATGTGTAAGAATAATGTTTTTTTCCAAACTAAAAATACATATTACAGTTATTTGGATCTACTAATGAAAATCCAACTGTGGTTAGTAGTCAGACGGTTTGGACTTACATTTATTTCCAGAATCAGCACCTGAACCTGGAAATAAGAAGCAACCCTAGACAGTTTCAGTTTTCATTTTATTTATTTCATTAAGTATTTTATATCGTGTCTAAAAAAAATATAAATAACAGTAATAGTACTAAACCAAACACAGTAAATATGTACACTAATACAAAAGGCAAAAATTAAATTAAATAGTATTAGGCATGTCAAAATTAAGCAAGAAATTATGGGTCAACTAAACACCCTTTCAACGACGAAAGGTGGTTTGGCTATGTTAGGGCAAAGTCACACCCCAAATATCATCACACGGACAGGTCATTTGAGACAGATGGAACACTCAACTGACACTGTAAAAACCAATCTTTTCCAGGTACAAGAATCATCCTCTCTACGCGTTAAAACGCCACCTTCTCAAATTTGAAGCGTTATACCCTCCCGATGCGCAGACTCTAGGCTTCGTCCGAGGTGAGGCTGTGTACCCACGTGACTGCGTGTTCACGTGCCAGTCACGGGACAAGTGGCTGAAGGAAGCAAAGGTGGTTCGGTTGGGCGAACAGCCATATAAGGTCGTGAAAGCTCGGCCTAAATGGGACAGGGTAATTTTTGTTCTTTTACTGTATCTTGTCACCCTTTTATTGTACATTCCTCTGCACTAACAATGCATAGCATCATTAAATCTCCCGAAGGTCTTCTTACACAAGACCTGATGTGTTCGCAGAGTGAGGTCTGGTGACCTGATATACAGGTTCTTACGAACCTACATCAGGCACCAGTCCTTCACAGTGTTAGCACTCAAGAACTTGTTTTCTCGACCGAAGTTATATTGTGAAGGTTTTGCCGGTACATAATCTAACTACATAATTATAATCTTTATTTGCACTCTTCTTCTTCGTCGTGTCGATGGTTCCCGTGATATATTGTCCCTATATGTGTTTTGCCCAGAAGTGGGCCACATTAATTATTTGCACTAAGTATGGTAAATGGTACGAGAATTAAATTTGGCACACATACTTCGCCCCTGCTCCGCTCGCTCCTTCCTTTTCTTTCCTTTAGGGTTCCGTAGCCAAATGGCAAAAACGGAACCCTTATAGATTCGTCATGATTGTCTGTGTGTCTGTCTGTCCGTCCGTATGTCACAGCCACTTTTCTCCGAAACTATAGGAGCTACACTGATGAAACTTGGTAAGTAGATGTATTCTGTAAACGGCATTAACGTTTTCTCATAAACATAAAAAAAAACAATAAATTTTGGGGGTCCCCATACTTAGAACTGAAATTCAAAAAACTTTTTTTCATCAAACCCATACGTGTGGGGTATCTATGAATAGGTATAATATAGTAGGTTCAAAAAATGATGTTGAGGTTTCTTATATCGTTTTTTTCTAAACTTAATAATTTTTTGCGAGAGACACTTCCAAAGTGGTAAAAAGTTGGTCCGCCCCCCATATAATATATGATGTACATTAATATGTAAACTTCCAACGATATTTGGTTTGAACGAAATCTAGCTAGTAGTTTTTTTTTAATACGTCATTAATCGTAAACCGCAATGTACCTTTCGACGAACTACTAGAACTTCTATATTATATTACTTACTGCTACGGAACCCTTCATGGGCGAGTCCGACTCGCACTTGGCTGCTTTTTTTATCCCTATTGTAGTCAGGTAACAGTCCTGCGGGTTTGATTCCCACAGCGAAACATATTTGTCCTGGTTCCGAGCTTAGCGTTATGTTTTTGTAGTTTCACTTACAACACAATTTTACCTCTCATATACGCGGAAATTCATGTACCCAGCGAGAATAATTCTCTCCTATAAACCTCATCAACTCTTTCAAATCTGTATTATTTATTTACTATTGATTTCAGCTATCCAATAAATGCATAACAGACAAGCCCCTCGAGGTGTTTGGGCCCTGGCAAGTGCAAGACTACGAGCCGCCGACTGCAGAGCACGGTCTAGTGCCTCGGAACGCATACGGAAACGTGGAATTGTTCAAAGAATGCATGTTGCCGAAGAAAACTGTTCATATCAAACGTAAGTATCGTAACTCTACCTGCTTAAAAACATCAAAATCATGCCTACATAGGTCGGAATCAACAGTCTTCATAGCTGCGTTCGATCCCCACACAGAACTTAATATTTGTTCTCGGTGCAATCTAAATCATAAAAGTCGTTTGTTGAGTGAGTCTATTTCACATCACACTGATTTCCAGGACCTTTTTTTACCAGAATGAAATATTATGGTGTCGATGGCCCAAGACGTTATGCGGTAAATAGGGTGGAAATAGGGGTAACTCTCTGAAGGATCTATTTCATAAAGAGCTCTTCAGCCGCTAATATTTTGACCGTGCTCTCTATTCTGACTTTCCACGCTTTTCACGCGGATATTTTTAATTAATATTTAATTTTTCAATGTAGGTATAGATAAATTAATCCATCAGATAAAAATATATCTATACATATAACAAAGACTGTCATTTTTATTCGGCGAAAAGCTTTATTCCGTTGTTTGAACAACAGTTATTTGTAATATTTACAGTGCCAGGACTAAACAAAATCGCAAAGAAACTGAATATCGACTGTGCGCCTGCCATGACTGGTTTCGACTTCAACGGCGGGTTCTCACACCCGGTTTACGACGGGTTCGTGGTCTGCGAAGAATTCAAAGAGATCATCACTGAGGCTTGGGTCGAGGTATCTATCACTTTTCTACGCATTCCAACACTATTGGTCAAACACGGTCAAGTGGCGAGAGGCTCGATGATGCAATGCCTGCCACTAAGACACACACCCGGACTCTCGATCGAATCCCATACATAAGCGTTCTAACTACCATACACAAACGTCGTTCTGTACACGCGTGTCTGTGTGCAGTTCATAAATAGACAATACACAAAATTAAATGTAGTTGTGTAAAGCCTCGTGCTCAAATCAGTCTAACCGCACGCCCGCGGGTTGCGGAAGCCCGAATTGGTGGTTGGGGCGCTGTCCGTTCTATGCGTAGTAGTTATATGTTCTGTGACCGAGGTGAGTCGAAATACTTACTTACTTACTGCTGTGGCGCAACGACCCAAAGTGGATCTTGGCCTCCGACACTAGAGTCCGCCAGGCTTCTCTGTCCATACAGACTTCCGCGTAGTTGCTGGCTCCGAGTTCTTGAAGGTCTTTACGACTTCGTCGCCCCAACGGTACCTGGGACGACCAACGGGCCTACGTCCGTTCGGCCTGCCTGTGTACGCGCGCCTGACCGCACGATCCTCTCCCATACGGAGTACGTGCCCGAGCCATCGGAGCCTTGCGGCTTTAGTTTCTCCTATGATGTTAGGCTCAGCCACTAGGTCTTCAATCTCTTGGTTATTTCGAAGCCTCCACGATCCGTCTTCCCTTCGGGTAGGCCCTAGAATTTTGCGGTAGATCTTCCTTTCCGCCACTAGTAACTTTTGTTCTTCTTTCTGTGTCTGTGTTTTTATGACTCTTTTGATAATTAAAGAAGTGTGTAGCCGATAGAGAGCCACACAAAACGGGTCTCCTTAAGAGTAAGAGTTGCACAACGGGCCATGAAGGGAGCCATGCTCGGCATGACACTTGTAGGCCCGTATTCCGAAACAGTGCTCGAGTCCGAGTCGAGCCTCAAGCACAGATTTTTGACACTTTTCAATGGAGATCTGTCATAAAATCTATGCGTGAGGCTCGACTCTGACGTGACTTCTAAACCATCCGCTACACATCGTCGCTTACCTTCATGTGAGATTGTAGCCGCAGGATAGTCCATAAATAAATAAATAAATAAAGCCTTTATTTCCAAAATCGATTATACAGGGTGGGCCATAAGGGTGTTGGCGGTTTCAATATTCAATAAAAAAAGAACTACGAAACATAACAAAAATATATTTGTATTTATAAAAAGTAGAAACATAGGAATTTTTAAGACCTAAAAATAATGTTGCCCAAATGGCTTCCCTCGGCTGCTTGGCACTCTTGGAACTAAAGTCGCAAATTTTGGAAAACTCGTTGAAAACTTGTTCTCGGTATTTTGTTACTTTCCTGAATAATATTCCCCTTCAGCTGCTCTAAATTGGTCGGATTATTCTCGAAGACTACCGATTTGAGGTAGCCCCATAGAAAATAATCGCATGCAGAGAGAGATCGGGGCTACGTGGTGACCATTCAATTTCGAAATGAGTTTTCCAGGAAAAATAATTTTCAGCAGCTCTATGGATACCCTAGCCGTATGACATGTGGCCCCATTCTGTTGAAACCACATCCTCGAGGTTGCCTTGAAGCTCTTGCAAGGCTGGCACCAGAAAGTCTGTTATCATGTTGCAATAATTTGTTAGCTCTAACCCTCATCGCTTGCCCTCTTTCGTCCTCTAAAAAGTATGACCCAATAATACCGGTTGACGTTATCTTAGCCCACACGACAAGCTTAGGGCTTTGAAAAGGACGTTCATGCAGCGTTGGGGATTAGTCTCGGACCAGAACCGACAATTTTGCTAGTTCAAATGGCCATTACGGTGAAAATTGGCCTCATCACTGAACATCATTCCAAGAGGGCCAAGCAGCCGAGGGAAGTCATTTGGGCAACATTATTTTTAGGTCTTAAAAATTCCTATTGTTCTACTTTTTAAAAATACAAATATATTTTTGTTATGTTTCGTAGTTCTTTTTTCATTGAATATTGAAACCGCCAACACCCTTATGGCCCACCCTGTACAATTAATCAGCTTATTCAATTCAATTGACTGGCCTCTAGCTCAGTTGGTAGTAGCTCTGCCTTCTGCGCCATAGGTCGTGGGTTCGATCCCCACCGAGAACAAATATTTGTGTGGTGAACATAAATGTTTGTTCTCTGTCTGGGTGTTATATTGTATTCTAAGTATGTATTTACAAAAAAAAAAAAATGTATTCAAGTATTATATCAGCTATCTGGTTCCCTTATTACAAGCTCTGCTTAGTTTGGGGCTGGGTAGTGTCGTGTGAATTGTCCACAATATTTATTTATTTATTATTTATAATTCATGTATTACATTATTGAGATTATATTATTATGTATCGTGGTATTTTGTGATTATGTAGGTATATAATTACCTTTATTTATTTTATTTATACTCTTTATTTCGGCACCGGATAGTCCATAACATGTTAAAGAAAAAAATTCCTCTCCCGGTTACGATTACAGGGTCGCGGGCATTATTGTTTTTTCCGACCTCAAAAAATGTTCAAGACCGCATAGAGATGTTTTTACTTTTTATTTCAGGACCAAGAATACCAGGAGCAGAAAGAGCGTGAAAAGATAGACCTACGAGTGTACGGATACTGGAAGCGTCTGATCAGGGGATTGATGATTAGAGAGCGGCTCAAACTGAAGTATGGCTTCGAAGAGCCGACCACCGCGCAAACTAAGCCTAAATCGAAGGGACCTCGGTTACTCGTCAAAAAGAATTGAGCACTTAAGTGTTTTAGTAGCCATTTCGTCGTTACACTTCATTATTCTCAAAATTATGGTAATTTGTTTGTTTCTTGAAATTTGATTGTTCTACTTTTGTATTGACAACTGATCTGTAAGACGTTACGAAAGTTATAATATGTAAAAGATATATTTTGATAATAAGTAAATGGTGCCGGTGGCTGTACTTCTTGTGAATCGAATTGTAGATTAACCCAGAGTTTCAATTTTGCAGAGCCGTGTGTTGCCACTGAGGAGGTTGGTTCAGATGCGCCGCAACACACGGGAATGCTGTTGTGAAAATCCAGCTTTATTTCGCTAAACACCCAGACCTTTTCGTATTGTTGTAGATACTTCCGCCTCTGTTGGTGATTTTAGCTATCTGTAGTAGGTGTAATGTTTTCAGTTTATAAACAGATTGTAAAAGAAATAAGTATTTTATTTTCTTACTATTGTGATTTTTAAACTAGCTCGTAAAATAAGCCCAATCAATACCCAATGTTTGGTAAGAGATGGCAAAAACTTGATTATTGATATTGTCCATCTTGTCGTGTCACTAGTTCTTTCGAACCAGTGTGTATTGAATAGGTTATAAAGACGCCTCAAAGAGGAGTCGTTTTAGTTTTTTTTTTTTACTTTCTAAAACATGCCGCCGATACACACATTCTTTGACGGCTAAACTCATTAGTACGTTGTCGGATTTGAACCCCTTACGATTGGATGGCGGGGTTAACACAACGTACACAAAATCATCACTACAATACTTGATACTTGTAGTCCCCAATGTCAGTTTGGTGATTTGGTTTAATTTTGTACCAATCAACTACCCACATAGGGAGGCGCTAATGTACATCGTGATTTTGTACACCCCAAACTTGCTTCACGGCTCGCTAGCCATATTACTTGAGTACCACTTACTACGTACTTACATTATTACCCTAAGGGAAGGCAGAAAGAATTTGGCAGCAAATTATTAGAAATATCATGGATAACGAAGTATTGAGAATGTTTTTACAGTTCACACTCTGGCAAACACCATCCTGGAAAATCCAGGATTTAATTAAGTTTTTTTTTGCATTAGTTTATTTATTTATGTAACTTTGTTGTGTTAAAATGTTTGTTTGTTTTTGTACCTATTCCTCACTTAAAAATACATTTTAACTCATCATCATTTTCTTGTCCTTGTCCCACTTTATGTGGGGTCGGCTCGGTCGGCACAACAGCAGCCTTATTGTCTAACTCAATGGTAATCGTAATGGGCTTCATTTTTTGACATTTGAAACCTAGCCTGGACTTCAACTGTCACTTTCGTATTGTCTAACTGTCTGACGTCAGCAACACCATTACCACCGAAATTCAAACCCAGTGAATGAATAAAACTCGATGGAACTCCATTAATTTGGTATTGCGTAACGCCGAAATGAACTTCATTAGCAAATCAGCTGGCCTTGAAACGTCAGATGAAGCAGGGAGCTCATTCGAGTCTTATTTGAAAAACTGTGAATTGTATTCGGCAAATCCTTATAATAAAGAAGGACTAATAGACTTTTGGGACATTGTAAAAATCTTTGTGATATCCATAAAAGATTAGTAAACACTATAAAATCAATAAAAAAAGGAATTAGTGGTAAGTAAACTTTGTTTACGGCTATGTAGGTACTACCTTCTTCCTATCTCACACTTACTTTGTTACATTTATTAATTGGTTGCAGGCATTATGGCGTCAGCAATTTTAAGGGCAGCTGCTGAAGAAGAACGTTTATTTACGCCTATCCTAAATGTTGCTTCAACTTTTTGCCCATAGGTGAGCAGTTTGATCAATATTTCATATACCTATGTAGGTAGCTATCCTATCATCATACCTTGGCAGTTTTATATGTGTACAAATTGTAGACTGAACAAGCAAGTAGAGTACCGGTGTAAATATAATTATTTTTCTTTTAACAGGGTGATTCACTACAAACCAATCAAATCAGGCCAAATAACATATTGTTACGGAAGTGGGTACAGGGATTGGAAGGAAACGACTGATTTTACCGAAAGTAGCGATTTATTCGCACTACGAACACGTAACACTGCACTGAACGCGTAGCACTGCACGAAACGCGTAGCACTGTCCGACACTGTCCCCGCGCACTGTGCGTTACACGGTTCAACGCTGTGCTCCGAACACTGACAGTCCACTGGAAGCACTTCACCACTTTGCACTTCACTTCACTGTTCACTTCACTATTCACTTTCACTATTCACTTTTCCACTTTTTCACTTTTTCTTCTTGTTCCTTTCTTCAGATCACTTTCCACTGAACTGCCCGTAGACGCGCTTGCAGCTCCTTATATACCCGGAATTTCGATTGTCATTTATTGGATTTCGATCGTCATTTATTGAATTTCGTTAGTCTTTTCGTTTTCTTCTGTTGGATTCCGATCGTCTTTTCCTTCTTACATCATTTCTTGTTTTAGTCCAGAACTTTCGGTTCTTTATTTGAATTCCTTAAAGAAGGCACTCGCCGCTACTAGAATTTTCTGGTAACATTAAAATGTCGAACAAAAATCTTCATAGCTGGACCGGGCTCGAACTCGCGTACGTCTGCTTTGCAGTCGTAGCTCTGACAGCCCGGCCGTTGTGACAATGACGATGTTTGCCAAAAACTTCACTGCCTTGCATGCTTACGTAGTTACGTCAGCACGGCGTCACAATATGCATATAGTACTGCACAGCCTCATCAACGACGCATGCCTCTCCGTGGACGAGGAGGAGATGAGAAGCAACCGTGCACAACAAACCCCAACACTGCTCGTCTCTCTAAAGGTGTACAGTACAGCGGCGGGAAGTTGATGCAGGAAGGCAAGCCGTCGCGCGTCGTCGACAGATTGTGAAGGAGTCATGTAGTGGAACATGAGTAAACAAATTTAAAAAATAAATCAATTTTATTTTTTGAAAACCTATGCTACCTATACCTAAAATTTACAGTCAGCAGCAATAGATAATATTATTATGTAAGCATCGATGATAGTCAAAATCTGATGGCAAAAAATTGTATTTATATTGGCAGTAAGAGAATGTAAGAAGTCAAATATACATTTATTCAGTCAGTAGTATCACAAGGATCACTTTGAACCAAGCCGTCTTAAAGCTAGATGAGTCTAGGTGCCAGCCATTGCCATTGCGTCCAGTGACCGCTATATTCTCTCTTCTTTTGCAAGGTGTCGCTCCTCAATACTTGACTGAGGCACCTCCGCAGCATGTGGTGTATCTGCAACAATTTATAAAAAAGTTACAACAATTCTTCATTAAATTAATGCGAGTCCAACTCCGCTTCTATAATAAACTTCCGGAAAATGCAACTAAGCTTCCTATATATTCGGAAGTTTAAAGCCTATGTTAAGAATAATTTAATAAAGAAAGCGTAGATACTATACTCTAGATAGCTATATGAATTATAAAACTGCATGACCCGATGTCCCAGTCACTCTACCCATAGGAAGCTAACATGTCAATTTGCAATGTCTGTACCTACTATTTTCGTATCCTTATTTTATATGCTGTGCAGATAATTATAACTTTGAAGCGTAGAGTGTGCTGTCTTTGAAACTTTTGCTTTTGTCTTATGGTATTGCATACATCTGACTAAGTGAAGTGGCACCACACTTGAACTTCACTGCAATTATTTTTTTATTGTAAAAGGATCATATAAAAAAACGGTAGGAACCGAGCCGTAGTTGTCGCCTGTTCTTCTAGGCTTGGTCGCATGGAACTGGCACCTAGTCTCACCTAGCTTTATGACGTTTCGAAGCTATTCTTGAAATTCAACTGACTATAGACTATTTTGATTTGATTTGACTCGTGCACCAAGGGTTTTATCTATATATATATAACTCAAAGGTGACTGACTGACTGACTGACTGACATAGTGATCTATCAACGCACAGCCTAAACCGTTAGCCCTAGAAGCATGAAACTTAGAAGGTGTGTTCCTCTGATAGAACAGAGGTGCGCTAAGAAAGAAGATAGGAAAATTATTTCCCTGAAAGAAGAAAAAACGGAAAATGATTTTAAGAAAAATCACAAAAAATAGCTTTACAAAATACGTAAAAAAACATTTAAAAAAATTCAGCTACCGCATTATCTGGCACCAGGTTCGATTACACACAAAGGTTCACAAACAAACCGATGATAACTGCTACGACAAAATCGCGGGAAACATCTATCATACTTAAACTAAACACTGTTGAAAAAAATCGGCTCCAACAGCACTCACCTTAAAATTCAAATACACTAAAGTGGAGGCTCAAATCTATGGTAACTAGCAGTTGGTCATGTCAAATAAAAAAAACAGATTCGATTATACACCAACGACGAATACGATAGCCCAAATTAGCCACTTCAACAAATTCACGAAAGTTCTTTACAAAATACGCAAAAAAAACATTAAAAATTTCCAGCTACCGCAGCATCTGTCACCTGGTTTGAATACACAAAATTTAAAAAAAAAACGATGATAACCACTTAGACAAAATTGCGGGAATCATCTATCATACTTAAACTAAACACCGCTGAAAAAAATCGGCTACAACAGCACTCGCCTTCAAATTCAAATACACTTTAAAGTACAAGCTCGAAACTATGGTAACTAGCATTTGTTCATATCAAACTAAAAAAACCAGATTCGATTATACACCAACAAATACGATAGCCCAAATTACCCCATAAAAGAAAATCACGAAAAAGAGCTTTACAAAATATGATAAAAAAAACATTATACAAAACACGCAAAAAAAAACATTAAAAAATTTCCAGCTACCGCAGCATCTGTCACCAGGTTTGAATACATAAAAAAAAACCAAAAAAACCGAGGATTACCACTAAGACAAAATTGCGGGAATCATCAATCATACTTAAACTAAACACCGCTGAAAAAAATCGGCTGCAACAGCACTCGCCTTCAAATTCAAATACACTCTAAAGTACAAGCTCGAAACTATGAAAAACCAGATTCGTTTATACACCAACGAATACGATAGCCCAAATTACCCACTAAAAGAAAATCACGAAATAAAGCTTAACAAAATATGCAAAAAAAAACATTAAAAAAATTCCGCTACCGCAGCATCTGTCACCAGGTTTGAATACACATAAAGGTTAACAAAAAAACCGATGATAACCACTTAGACAAAATCGCGGGAACCATCTTTCATACTTAAACTAAACACCGCTGAAATTCTCTTTAAAGTTCAAGCTCAAAACTATGGTAACTAGCATTTGATCATGTCAAAATAACAAAACCAGATTCGATTATACACCAACAAATACGATAGACCAAATTACCCACTAAAATAAAATCACGAAAAAGAGCTTTACGAAATACGCAAAAAAAAAAAAATTTAAAAAATTTCAGCTACCGCAGCATCTGTCACCAGGTTTGAATACACACAAAGGTTAACAAAAAAACCCAAGATTACCACTAAGACACAATCGCAGAAAACACCTATCATAGCGAAGCTAAGCACCGCTGAAAAAATTCAGCTACAATATAACTAACAAATATAATAGCACATGCCTTTAAATTCAAATACACTCTAAAGTACAAGCTCAAAGCTATGGTAAATAGCAGTTGGTCATGTCATTTAAAAAAACCAGTTTCGATTAGACACCAACAAATACGATAGCCCAAATTAGCCACTTAAACAAAATCACGAAAAAGAGCTTTACAAAATACGCAAAAAAACATTAAAAAAAATTCAGCTGCCGCAGCATCTGTCACCAAGTTCGAATACACACAAAGGTTTACAAAAAAACCGATGATAACCACTAAGACAAAATTGCGGGAAACATCTATCATACTTAAATTAGACACTGCTGAAAAATAAAACAACAGCACTTGCCTTCGAATTCAAATACACTCTAACGTACAAGCTCAAAACTATGGTAACTACAGTTGGTCATATCAAAATAAAAAAAAAGAACTCAAATATCCACGCGGACGAAGTCGCGGGTATCAGCTAGTACAATATAAAGGTCTTACCTAGGGTATAAGATTAAGGGTTCCTTCCTAAGTGGTAGGTACTTGATTCTCTGAGCTAAATGAAGTCATGAATCAGTGTGTGTATTGATATTGATAAGTAAACTAAACAGAAAATATCTTAAAAGTCGTTGAGATTACATACCTACCTACATAGAGGAAACTGTTATTGAGGCACGAATGGGTATAGTATACCTACGTATGTATAGTATACATTCGTATGCGAGTACGCAAGCTTTCACAGCTGTTTTCGACCATTTTCATCATCTTGAAGAACATAAATGTTGAATGAGCTTACTCTACTGGTGACCATGATTGTGTTTTTTTGGTAGGTATGTTATATTTTTTGTGAAACTCACCACACTTGAAGCACGTTTTATGCCATTTGAGTCCTCCTGCGACGCGTTCTTCAGCCGCGTGTACGGATTTCCCGCATTTTGGGCACTTCGGGTTATCTGCTGGTTTGAAAGGCATTGTGCTTGCTTAACTTATCCTGAAACAAAATATTTACAGTTGAGTCTCGAGTCCTTCAAGTTGTGACTTCAAGGTGAGGCGACTTGAACTGCACGGCTGATTGCTGAGTCAGGATTTGAACACTTTTATTATTGTCCTTGTAAACTTGAACACATTCCACTTTCGTGTGACATCATCACATTTGAGCACTATATTATAAAACATCGCATCGTTATCAATTATTCTAAATGCAGAATCCATTGGCCGCAGTCCAAGTCGCCTGTACCACATCAATGCATCCGAAGGCACTTTGTTGCTCAACGATGGAATGTTACCGAGCGATATATTAGCACCGCGGGCTTCTTCCGAATGCTTAGAATCGCGCACGATCACGTAAACTCAGACGCGGCCGGCTGGAGCGTAGGGCGGGCGAGGTTCCTGCGCGCCTAATTTGGGGCGTCCAGGCAGAGGCGGCTCGCCCTAAGGAGCGCTGGTGCAGTGAACTCCCTCCCATAAATAATTATAATAAAATTATACTCCATAATTTCATTAATAATATTAATAATTAAAACCTATCGTAAAGAACTACTGTAAATACCCGTCATCCCATACACCATCATGTCATAGGTAACGCGCGAAGCGGAGCGCTCACGATTGCGCTCCAATCAGAGGCGTCTCTAGCCCATGTAGCGCCCGTGTGCAAACATTACCCAAGCGCCCCCTAGTAAGTGCGCGTTCAAAATGGAATGGATACAAAGTACAAGTAACAGCACATCAAGTTACAACAAACTGTCAAATTTCCCCAATGGGTATCTAACTCTATTGCTTGGAGATTTTTAAGAAGAAATGCAGTTTGGTTACCACAATGTCCTGTTGACCATATTTAGAATTATTATGCAAGGTGTTCTGGTGTAAACCCTAACAAGCCAAAACTTATCGAAAAAGAACTTAGAGAAAAAGGGGGAAAATGGTTTAAAAAAAATCAACGCACAGCCTAAACCGTAAGTTCTAGAAGCATGAAACTTGGAGGGTGTGTTTCTATTATAGCTTAGAAATGCATTTAGAAAGAAAATTTGAAAATTCTTTCTTTATGAGGAGAAAAAAGGGGGGGGGAGGGCGCCGAGTGCCAGCGGTGCTCGTCAGCCCCTATGATGTTATTCATCAAATATTAGAAGAGCTCAAGATGCTATACAAAATCTATGCAGAGCGGAGCTTTTTTTACGTTGGTTATTGAAAGTGCGGCGCCCGGCCAACGCGCCCGCCAAGTTGAGCTCCTTAGCGGTCATATGGGGCGCCGAACGCAGAGCGGAGCGCTTTTTACGTTGGTCATTGAAAGTGCGGCGCCTGGCCAACGCGCCCGCCACGCCAAGTTGAGCTCCGTAGCGGTCCTAGGGAGCGCCGAACGCAGAGCGGAGCGCTGTTTACGTTGGTAATTGAAAGTGCGGCACCCATCCAACGCGCCCGCCAAGTTGAGCTCCGTAGCGGTCCTAGGGGGCGCCGAACGCAGAGCGGAGCGCTTTTTACGTTGGTTATTGAAAGTGCGGCGTCCGGCCAACGCGCCTGCTGATAGTGGCCGAGCGCCCCGCCGCGGCGCTCGGCGCCCCCTAGGAACGCTGCGCCCGTGTGCACCGCACACCCTGCACAATAGGTAAAGACGCCGCACACTGGTCCCGATTGAAGAAATGAGGGAAATAGGGTCGAAGTCCGAATTTCGATCTGATTTTTTTAAATTAGGGTCTTTGAACAATTCTAAGCCACTTTTATGGAATACCATTTTATAAAATATCGCCTCATTTCTGAGAAAAAAAATGTTGTAATATTTTTTGTATGGAGAAAATTAGTTTTCTTGGACTATTTCGTGTTGAAGGCGAGGAGTTAAAACCAAACCTAATAGAGATTATAGAGAGCATAATAGTTGACATTACTGCCGAAGACACCTACTCGATTCGTCTGCCGCTTTAAAAACGGCAGGCGTTCAAAATCTGAATTAATTGTATGTTCTTGAATTTTTTTAATTAAGGTCTTGAACAATTCTAAACAACTTTTACGGTATACCATTTTATAATATTCCGGCCCATTTCCAAGAAAAAAAATATTGTAGTATTTTATGTATGAAGAAAATTTGTTTATTTTTGATTATTTCTTATTGAAGGCGAAGAGTTAAAACCAAACCTAGTTAGTTAACCTATTTTAGTTGGTGCCAGGTTAGCTACTTCTTCATTAATGGCTGCTGTATGTTGCTAGATGTATAGCTTAGTCTCCTTGACGAATTCAAACATCACAGGTCTGCAGTAATTCGTTGAAGATGGGCGTGGGTTTTGCCAGATCACTACATCATTACACATAAGGCGTAAAGGCACGAAACTTGTCATGAATACTGAAGAGTCTGTAAATGCTTCACTGGTTTTTTGTTTGTAATTACTGTGTGATGAAGAACCATCACAGCCTCACTTGCTCATTAATTTTAAAGATTTTGAATCAAAATTTTGATGGCCAATTACTTTGAATATTTTAGTCACTGTCAAATCTAGAATTGATTGTAGTTTAATGCGGACGCCTGTTTCAGAAATCAATATATCTTCAGGATAGCATGCCTTTTTAGCTTCAATTATTTTGTGATATGATGGCAAAACTTTTTTATTTTTTTCTGCCAATGATTTTCGTAGCGTCAAATATTGCCATTTTGAAAGATTAAGCGCAGATACAAGTGCCAGTGATTCATCTTCCGGTAAATTTCTGTGTGGCTGTTTAGTAAACATATAATTATAAACATGTTGGGTCTTTTCACTATCCTTGTATAGACAGTCAATGATTTTAGCTAAACGTGTGTTTTCTTCGTCGTTCAATTTATTGGCTAAAGCAAATAGCAATTCTTATTCTGAAAATGATCTTTGAGTGATGAAAGGCGCCTTCTTTTCTGTTTGTTTGATAAATCCTGAAATGGCTTTCTTGGTACCGAAGTATTTGTTGCAGCATCTGAATGTGACGTGGATTCAACGGTGTCCATAGAAATATTTAACACTTCGTGGGAGTTATCCATATTTTCTTGAGCAAATATTATTGTCAAACAATCTAAAGATTTAAAAGATGGCCACTTTATATCTAAATGTAACCACTCCATGTTCTTGTTGAAAAAAAAATTTTGACACCTGTTGCCCTGCGACCATCTTTTGAGTAAATTTGAAACAAAGTTTTTCGTGAACTTTTTCAGGAGTTCGAGATCCTCCTCACAAACTTCCACATTTATACACTCCAACAACACATCGCATAGAACATTACTGGCTTTTAGATTACCACTGGATTTAAGTGCCACATATAAATCTAAATTTGTATGAAATTGAGACATTATTAGAATGAGATCAAGCGTATTGACACTAGGAAGAGTAAGAATCGAATGAGTAGAGTAGGAATAGAAACGTTACTATATTTAAATAATGCAGGTAACCTCAATTATTATATATTATTCAAGTGTGGAATGGACTGATAAGGATTCATAAGTACCTTGCACCATAAAAGGCGTACCCAATAATATTAGACAATACCTAGAATCACTAATAATTAAACTCAGGTTGTCTCAGTACTCAGTATTTGTCTCAGTACTTAGAGATTATGTGATAAATAGTTATGACTTTTATAACTAATACCAGTGAACCTATTGGTCATAAGATATCTTTAATTATACTATTGTTATTTGAAAAGAAGAATGCAGGTAGGTAAACTGTGTGACTACTATTTTGACGTCACTAATTTAAATGGAATTTAATCATTATTTTTATTTAAATTCTTTATAATTAGAGCCTCAAAAATTATCTAATACCAACCGCGTTATGCCCTCTATAACTTCACTAAGTTTAGCTTTAATACATAGCCGAAATAATAAAATAAACAAATCTTCTCTATGCAAAAAAAAAACAACATATTTCCATAATAATGGGCAAGAATTTTTATAAAATGGCATTACGTAAAAGTTGTTTAGAATTGTTTAAAGACCTTAATTTAAAACATCAAGAACATAAAATTAATTCTGATTTTGAACGCCTGCCGTTTTTAAACCAGCAGACGAATCGAGTAAGTGTCTTGGGCAGTAATGTCAACTATTATGCCCTCTATAATCCCTACTAGGTTTGGTTTTAACTCCTCGCCTTCAATAAGAAATAATCAAATATAAACAAATTTTCTTCATACAAAAAATAGTACAATATTTTTTTTCTTGGAAAGGGGCCGGAATATTATAAATTGGTATACTGTAAAAGTTGTTTAGAATTGTTCAAAGACCATAATTAAAAAAATTCAAGAACATACAATTAATTCAGATTTTAAACGCCTGCCGTTTTTAAAGCGGCAGACGAATCGAGTAGGTGTCTTCGGCAGTAATGTCAACTATTATGCCCTCTATAATCTCTATTAGGTTTGGTTTTAACTTCTCGCCTTCAATACGAAATAATCCAAGAAAACTAATTTTCTCCATACAAAAAATATTACAACATTTTTTTTCTCGGAAATGAGGCGATTTTTTATAAAATGGCATTCCATAAAAGTGGCTTAGAATTGTTCAAATACCCTAATTTAAAAAAATCAGATCGATATTCGGACTTCGACCCCTATGTCCCTCATTTCTTCAATCGGGACCAGTGTGCGCCGCTGGCTCCAATGAAACAAGATTCAGTACATTGCCTAATACGAAATCCAACAGGAGTGAAAGAGAAATTTCGCCTTAGTCCTGCGCGTGAAACAAAAGATTTTCTATGAAAAAATAACCAACTTTGGAGCGCCGCTCACGCGACGTTGCCGGTTATTTTATCGCTCGTGCGCGCACGCCCGCACGACCCGCGTGGCACGACAGCGATTGCGCGCGACGTTGCCACTCTGATATAAACAAACACTAGTCAACTTAGATGCGTGCGCGCGAATGTTATTCGGAAGTTTTTTTAACTAATAATCGCTTAAAACGTGTTGCAATAGACTATACTTATCAGTTATTACTAGTGAGTGTTAAAATGGACAATTATAATGTGGAGTTCATTAAAAACTGTGAAAAAACGTTACAAATTCGGCTTGAATTGAAGGCAAAGGGACCGCCACGGCCTGAACTTAACCTTACGCAAAAATGTACGACAAAAACGAAAACATATACGCGTGTGTTTAAATCCGAACAATATGTGAAAACACCGTGGTTATGTGGTTGTGATGTGAGTAACAAACTATTTTGTTTTCCGTGTCTTTTGTTTGAAGCGGGCACGGCCGGCGGAGGTGAGACTGCTTGGACCGAAACGGGGGTTGAAGACCTAGCTCATCTTTCAATAAAGATGAAAAAACATTCACAATCTCGGTATCATTTGTTGAATGAACTGCAATTAGCGTCTATCAAGTGAACACCCATACAATTTTGTCACGAGCCGCCTCTGCGTCCAGGTAAAGTTACGCTGGAGCGCGGTTGCATCTCTATTATTAGTTCGCATTAGGAAGAAGCCGTGGGTTCACTCGCGGTTATGTGAGGCATGTGCACTTTCACCGGAAAACGGACCTGTTCGTCGATTCGCTACGAGAGTCCCGAACGCGTGTACAGTTTCAGGCGGTGATGCCGAGACTGTGAAGCGCAAAGTTCGAATGATGCACGAGGGCAGCGTGCGACCGTAGTCTATGCGCGCCTTGCACACGGCCCCAGTGGGGGGAGAGGGGGAGGGGGGAAGGCGCCTTCTCTTGTCTTCTACCCCTAACTGCACAACACACCCCCATTTTCCCATCATCGTACCCACCTACCACCTACCTAATAAACCCAGTGATACAACAGTAAACTTCACTGCAAACAGTTTCTATTCAATTAGTCTTGCCAAGTTTAAGAAACTGAAAGTACCTACCTAACAACTATGTAAGTACACTAAGTACCTATGCCTAAACAATATTTATCATTTTATGCAGACGGCTTGAAACTTTAACCAACCTGTTAAAAAGACCATAATCATCATCATCATCATCAGCCATATTCGTTAATAAAACCGCTAACCCAAGTTAAATTTATAAAATTACTGAAATATGAAACTTAAAGTTTCGTTATATTTTTCTTTGGTTTTAGATCCCCACACCAAACCTCCAGTAGGTAAAATAAATTGCTTGATGCAATACATACGTGGAGTACCTAGATAGTATGTTTCCATAGGTTCCATCATCATCCTCTTTCTGCTGGGGTCGGTCGGCCATACAAGTTTCCATATGTCAGTCAGGGGCGTATTTACCCTTAGGCCAAGAGGGCCATGGCCCGGGGCGGCAGGCTGCGAGGGGCGGCGCAAGCCGCCCTTCGTTCAGATTCGTGCGCCTTTTTTTACTTTACATCATCATCATCATCATCCACAGCCCGACTTCAGCCACTGATGGGTATAGGCCTCCCTTAGTTTTTGCCATCTACCTCAATCCTGTGCCAGTCTAAGCCATTGCCGCCCCACGACCCTGAATATATCTGACTTTACATCCCTGAAGCAATTTCAAAAAGCCTACTAACCAAAACTAACCTCGTTCGTCGAACGAACGAACAAAAGATGAAACTCATAAAAATAACGTTAATTTTATCGGGGCGACCGGTCAACGGGCGTGGACGAGAGCGGGGCGAGGCGTACTCCGTCGCTCGTGAGTGACTCGGGACTAGTCAGGATGCTTCGACTTTCGTTTCTCGTGTTGTAAAGCAGCCGGGGCGGCGCGGTCGCGGGTGGAGCGGCTAGCGGCACGTAAGTCTACCGCTGAGCGATACGCGGAGGGGATAGCTGCGCATGTGTACTGTCGCGCACGCAATACAATTATAACTTTAAATAATTATTTAGTCAATCGAAATGTTACAAAAGCTTTACATTTTTTAATTGCTAACTCTTTTCCTTACTTATAGAACTTTCCAAATTATTGTTTCTTGTAGTAATTTCCAAGAGGAGTGTAAATTTTCGATAATGTTAGGCAGGTAGAAAAGGTGCGGGTTACCGTTTGGGGACAAATTAACATCTACCTGCTACGACTATATTATTAAAGAAGCTATAAGCAAAAAAGTGAGTCTAGACAAAATTTCTCCCCTTTTTGCTTATAACTTCTTTAATTTTAAATTTAGGGCAAAAAGTTATATGAACATATTTAAAGCAAAGCGATTAGCTACAAACTATTCCTTGATGAAAAGAAAAACATATTATCAGTCAATAACAATACAATTATTGAGAACGCGACTGTACTCTGTATGTACACGGGGTGTGGTATCAGTGTGGGGAGGGGAACTCGAGCGGAGTGCCAATCGGCGCTACGCACGCTTGCCCTTCATCCCGCTAGCCCACCTCAGGTACCTTAATTTTGACTTCTGCGTAATAACGGTCAGCGCTAAAGTTACGTGCCGCTACTCATACTATTAAATGTAAATCGTAAATTTAAAATAAAAAGCTCGATATTTTAAAACAAATCGGGGAACATTCGTATGGGATTAGATTATCAGATTGTTTCTTTGGACTTCACTGTTTGTTTAATAATATTTATTTGTATGTACCTAATGTTTCACGTTCTATGCCTGTATTAACGTTTTTGAAAACGAGCCGAAATTTGCAATAAAGCGGCTTAGTTTAGGGGGGCCGAAAAATCCATCTAGCTTGGTCTAATTTGTAAGAATATTTGTTTCACGCAAAAATATGTAATTTTGTCCTTGCAATAATAATTCTTATGTTGCCACCACCGCTGCTGTCTGAAAAGTCTAAATAATGGTTAAAGCGCTTGTTTGTTTTTTTTTGTTCTTTTTTTAGTTTTAGTTTTTTATTATCTTGTGTTATTATTTTTTTCTATTGTTGTATAGAATATGACATTTCAAAATTCGTTTTCTCGCTTTTCTCCTGAGTAGGGCTCGGTCGCCCCAGGTACTATTATAATGAATGGTGTTTATTTTATTGTTATAACCTGTTTTTTAGGGTTCCGTAGCCAAATGGCAAAAACGGAACCCTTGTAGATTCGTCATGTCTGTCTGTATGTCTGTCCGTCCGTATGTCACAGCCATTTTTCTCTGAAGAAACCGTAAAAGCTAGACTGATGAAACTTGTCAAGTAGATGTATTCTGTGAACCGCATTTTCATTAAGAAGAAGAAGAAGATTTTTACACAATTTTGAAATTGAATCTAAAATATTTTTTTTCATCAAACCCTTACGTGTGGGGTATCTATATATTCTATAAATAAAATATAAAATACTGGCAGGGTGTGCTCAAACGCGAACCTATTTAGGTAGTAGGTAAGTAAAAAAAAACTTTTTTTCCGAAAATTTATGGGGCGGCATATCTTGAGGGCCCGGGGCGCCAAATCTTTAAATACGCCTCTGATGTCAGTTGACATTCGAACTAAAAACTATCAAGTTATTTTTGCAACGTAATAGTTTTACTATAATTATTTAATTAATGTTTTCCTGTTGAAAATACTGAGTTCTCACAAAGTACAAATTTTTCCTCTTTTACGAAAGTGTTATATAACGCTTTTATTAGCCTGTATGTATGTAACCGATCTCTTTGAGCTCGATTTTGTCCTACTTTGAACGATCAGATTTGATTCAAACTTTGCACATCTGTCAAAGGTCGATGACAATGCAATAAAATGAAAAAAAACTAAAAAGTAAAAAAAAATTATAGTTTAAAAAACTAAAAAAAACGCTTTTATAACTAATTGAACTAAAAAGTTAAAAATAAAACCTTAATAATCAATTGAAAAATTTATATTATTGTATAAAAAGCGTGGGGGGCTTGATTTTGATTGTTGAAATATTTTATCAATAGTTTATTTATTATACTTATCTGAAGTTATTATAAAAAGCACCCCACGCTTTTTGTACAATAATATAAATTTTTCAATTGATTAGTACAGTTTTATTTTTAACTTTTTAGTTCAATTATTTATAAAAGCGTTTTTTTTTAGTTTTTTAAACTATAATTTATTTCAGGTATGACTGCGAAAAAAGTCACTGCCTAGTGACTTTTTTGTAAGTTTCTAAGTGTTTTGCAAATACGACCTGATTGTATAGGTACTTTGAAATACATATGTTGAGGACTGGCTTATACTTATATCGTCGTTGTGGTGCGAGAAGTAACTAAGTGCAAAAAGCTAGTCTCGAGATAATCGCGTTTTAAAGTTTTTTGGTTCTTAAAATGAGTGTAACTTATCAACACTTATAGTTACAAAAGAGATTTCTTCATATAAAATATAGATAATTTTACCTTACACACTAACTTTCAACAAATTAATGTAAGTAATTATATGGTTACTGAGATACATAACAAAAAGTAAGTTAATTAATTCTGGCATACACATTAACGTAATACCTTGATAAAATATTACTTAATTATGATCTGTTGATGACTCTTACCGACAACAGAATTTCATTTCATTCAACAGCTTTTTATCTGCAAGAAATCACTAAGTGACTTTAGTGAGCAGTGCAACCCCAAGACTTGAAGAATATTGTAAGTAAAGTGATTGAGTTAAGCTACCTAAGATCCCTTAGATGATTTTTGTAGACAGATTTTTGCCTCTACGGGTAGTTATGCACTTCTGACATTCTTGTATTATCTATAATTTGAGTAAAATCTACTCTTTTACATTCTGAGAAGGTACATAATGGGTTTCAAAACACTTTGGCGTCAATAACTCATTTTGGCAAAAAATGTCACTTAGTGACTTCTCGCACCACAACGACGATATTAAGATGTTGCGATGACACGGTCCTGTATAATGTGCAGTACTGTTAATAATTCAAATGGTTTATCAAAATCGATGTTAGAAATCAATATTGTAAATGTAGAGAAGAAAGATGGGCAACACTAAAATAGCCATCTTGAATTCTCGAGGAGGTCGGCAGAATAAGATCGGCCGAGAGGGAGATGCATGATGGTTGTTGGTTTTTCTTTATTTGGTTTGGTAAAAGTATGATGTAATTAAACGTACTGATCAAGCTGTTGTTGTTTATCTGATTTAACAAATCAGAAGTGCTATATCCACGCTCGCTGAGGGAAAATCCTGGTAAGTTATTTTGAAGTTTACATGGCGTACCGCGAACTGTTGACTGAGATAAAATGATGAATGTTTTCGCCGTAAAGACTAGAAGAGAGCCCTTGGTACAAATCAGTGGATAGGTAAGGTGTATGAGCAGGTAACCGATTGTTCCATTCATTTCAAACATACCTGATTCACATTGGAATCAACAAGTACCATGGGTGGTATAATGTAAATATTTTTTTTACCCTATCTACTTCGTCAACACATTAACAAGGCATGATGAGGACCATTCTCATCATGCCTTGCTTATCATGCTATTATAGTACGTTTCTACCGTACCTACAAACTGGTCTTGGAACAGCAGAAGAGTAAGAACACTATACCTACCTACCTAGGTATGGGTATCATAATAGTCATGCTATTCATAGTACATTCCTTGCTCTAAACACAGCATAGGTATTATTACAACTAATGCCACCACAGCAGCTACAAAAATTTGCCAGATTACATGGGAATATGGGCAGAATCCTGTGTTTGGTATGTAACCCATGTGGGTAATTTCTATGATTAGTGTTATGATTTTATTGGTTGCATGTTTATGTTGCCTTGACTAAATTATATTTTTTTGATGAATGGATAGGTAATCGTGGTATAATTCATTGTGTCTAAAATAGGTATTCAATGCTATAATCTTACAAATAAGAAACCCGGAGGTGCTTATGCAATTTATAGATTTTTGGAACTTGTTATCTATTACCTAGCTTGATTCTTGTTGATAGCAGCTCTAGGACATGGAGTGGGTTTTATTTAAACAAAAAATAATATAAATAATAAAAATGAAATTTTGAAAACTGGCACAAACTATGGAATATCATATTACATATTTACATAGTTTATTGTTTAGTTGAACCAATAGTCAAGTATAATAGAAGTGCTTAAAGAATTTGAGTGTCTAATATTTTAATGCTTTTCTGAAATATTATGTTGAGAAGTAACTGCAACTAACAGATGGACTTGATTTAAACATTTTTACTAAATACCGGGGATTCTTATTTGCATACTTCTGCATGTTTTTATAAGTTGTGAATGATTTATTGTGCAGTTGCTATTAATTATGAAAATGGTGCGGTGAAGCTGTAACTAGTTATAACACATGACTTTTCTTGTTTATTATTCAGCTAATATAATAAATGGGTTTAAAGTTGTGCTTTTATGCAACTACTTTATACATATATTAATTCAGAAAACCATGTTTTGGTTGGGACTAGCTATGGCACATTGCTTTGCTCGTGAACAATTTACATAATTGCATAAATGGTTTTAAAGTGTGAATTTCTGTTATAGAATAACTTCTCATTACTTTTGATGACCAATGGTAGTTGAAACTAGTTATAACAGATGGCTTGTGTATTATACAGATGTTTGGATAAAAATTTCAAAGTTGAACAAACTAATGGAGAATGAAGTAGAAAAAAAACCTACTTTATATAAATAATAATGGCTATCATGTTTTATTTGAAGCTAGCTTTTGCACATGGCTTCTCTTGGACATGGAATCTCTAAAAATTAAATTATCTATGATGCAATTGATATCGTTTTCTGATGTTAGTTCTGGCTCTTAATGATTAATTTTAGGAAACCAAATGCTGCATACTCATATTGCAAGAGCTCATTCCTGAATTTAAGTGGAGTTGTTTTGTGGTTACATTAACAATTGAAATTGATTTCAGATATTCATAAATACTGTGTCTTCCTATTCATTTTCCTTCCTACTTCCTTGGTTCTACCTCAAATAACAAATGCCTACTCCAACAAAAAAGTTAAAAGGTCGCAAGCGCCGCAAAGCCAACGATTCGGATGGGGCTCGGACACCATCCCCTGTAGGGCGCGAAAGTCGACCACGCAAGCGCAAACGTTCTGAGAAAACTAAACGGCAGCGTAGACGCTGTGATGTTAGCTCCGATTCACAAAGTTCCATTAGTCCGTCCCCAACTAGAAACGAAGCTAAAAGAAAGAGTAAGCGAGACATCCCAGATGTATTAGAGAAATTAGTTAGCCTGCTCAGTGCAAAAGGTAACACCGGGGCTCCTAGTTCTGTTGGACCAGGGTTACAAGGATCTCAAAATGTCATACCTGGGTTTGATCCTAACGGTAAATCGCAAACTATGAAGAATTGGTTAGCTAAAGTTAATGAATCTGCTCACGTGTTTGGGTGGACGGAGAGGCAAACAATTTTCTATGCGTTACCCAAACTGGAAGGCTTAGCAAAAAAATGGTATGAGGGATTGATAACAGTAAAATACACATGGGCAGAGTGGCAGAATAATTTAATTGCCGCATTTCCTTGCGAACATAACTATGGAGACCTACTTACTGAAATGTTGGCCCGAAGATCTCGGAAAAATGAAACTCTCGAAGAATACTATTATGACAAGATGACGCTCGTAAATAGATGCGAGATCACTGGCAAACAGGCAGTCGATTGTGTTAGTCACGGAATTTATGATTATAACGTGAGAATGAACGTACAAGGCAGTGATTTCAAAGAACCGGAACAAGTTTTAAAATATCTCCGAAATATCACTCACAAGGCTAATGACACAAATAGAAAATCAGATCAGTATTTGGGGGATGGCAGTGGTCAGGGTCAGCAGCAGCGCCAATACAAGAAGACATATAACCCATACAAAAAAGAACAGTCATCCACACAAATGCAATGTTATAACTGCAAAGAACCTGGTCACATGGTCACCTTATGCCCAAAGCCTATCATAAAGTGTTCGAAGTGTCGTCGGTTCGGACACACGGATCAGAATTGTAAGAATAGTTCCGGTAGCCGTTTCGAATCTCGTACTCCATCTACAATAACTGCAACAAATACGACTAAGAATGTCCTAAATATTGCATGTGGACAGAAAGGGGTGGATAAATACTACAAACAAGTTTTAGTTGAAAATCAACCACTCAAAGCATTTGTGGATTTAGGCAGTCAATGCACTTTGCTTAATGAAGATCTAGGTAGGGTACTGAATGTTCCGATTGACAATAACAATTTGCCTACATTAAATGGTTTTGGGAATGGCAGCGTAGTACCTAGTGGTCGCATTAAAGTGCGTATTGTCCTGGACGGCCTGGATGAGATAGTTGAAGTATATCTAGTAAAGTCCGAATTACTAGCCACCGACATGTTAATAGGACACGTTGACTGAATTGCCGGGTGTTAGAGCATACAAAACTGACAGCGTATTGTTCCTGTACAAAGAACCCAATTCAAAAACTAAGAAAATACCTATTGCGTGCTTGGATGATACAGTCGTTCATGGATTGACATCTATTCCGACCAAGATTGGCAACCAAGACACCGGTACCATTTATGTAGACACTATAGGATGCTCGAAGACAGGCGAGGAATATATAGTTCTGCCGGGTATATACACGGTCAGAGGGGGACTAAGTTCATTACTTATCATGGGTCTCAATAGTAAACCATTTACAGTAAGTGCAGGGGCTCTAATTGCTAGAGCAGTGTTAGTGTCAACGAACCTTCCAACAGACAAGCACGTACATGCAGAAACAACGGCATTAAGTGATGATACTCACAATGTACTTCGAATTGAGTCTTGTGACAAACCAATAGGGCAAGACCAGATCATAGTCGATGAAGATTTGGATACGCAGATTCGGGAAAATTTATGTTCTTTGCTGAACGAAAGGCGGAAATGTTTTGCTTTTTCATTAAAAGAGCTGGGAAAGACGTCACTGACGGAGATGCAAATAAAACTGAAGAATGACACACCAATAACCTATCGTCCCTATAGGCTTTCGTTATCAGAGCGATGTAAAGTCAAAGAAATGGTCAGCGAAATGCTTGATAATGACATAATAAGAGAGTCATTTTCGGAATACGCTAGCCCAATCATACTCGTGGCCAAGAAAAGCGGGGATACTAGATTGTGCGTTGATTATCGAGCGTTAAATCAAAAAACATTGAAAGATAAATATCCGATGCCGTTGATTGATGATCAAATCGATAACCTATCAGGTCAAGTGTACTTTACATCGCTGGATTTGACCTCGGGCTACTACCAAGTACCTGTCTCGGAAGGCTCCAAGCATTTGACAGCGTTCGTGACGCCCGATGGGCATTATGAATACAATAGGATGCCTTTTGGACTAACGAACGCCCCGGCGGTCTTTCAGAGGCTGATTTTAAATTTATTAAGAAAGCGAAACACCCCTGGTGTAATGGCATATATGGATGATATTATTATAGCATCGAAAACCATCGGGGAAGGGCTGGAGAAGCTTTTGATAGTTCTTGACCTAATTCAGGAAGCCAATTTGACACTAAATTTAAGTAAGTGTCATTTTTTTACACGGTCTATTGATTACCTTGGGTTTGAGGTTTCATCGGAAGGAGTACGACCCGGTGCTAGGAAAGTTGAAGCAGTAAGATCTTTCAGAACTCCAAGAAGCGTACATGAAGTGCGACAGTTTATCGGTTTAGCAAGTTTCTTTCGTCGCTTTGTCGAGGGATTTGCATCCATTGCTAAGCCATTAACGTCTTTAACAAAATCTAACGTACCATGGACCTGGAGTGAAGCACAAGAAAAATCTTTTATGAAACTCAAAGAGGTTCTTATAAGTCGACCAGTTCTAGCTATCTTCAACCCAGATTACACAACTGAATTGCATACAGACGCAAGCTCCATAGGCCTAGGAGGGATATTGTTGCAGCGACCTAATGACTCTGCGCCGCTTCAAGCAGTTGCTTATTTTAGTCGTCAGACAACGCCAGAAGAACATCATTTCCATTCTTATGAGCTAGAGACACTCGCTGTAGTTTCATCACTGAACAGGTTTAGAGTTTATTTATTGGGTATCGAATTTAAGGTAGTCACAGATTGCAATGCACTTCGCACAACATTAACTAAAAGGGACCTAGTACCAAGAATTGCTCGTTGGTGGCTGTTAGTGCAAGAATTTACATTTACCATTGAATATCGACCAGGTGCTCACTTAGCTCACGCAGATGCTCTGAGTCGAAACCCTTGCCCTGGTACAAGCTCTATTTATTTACCGGAAGGACACTCTCTAATGGTAATGCAGATCAGCGATGTACATTGGTTGCAAACAGTGCAATTAAGCGACCCACTACTGAGTCACATCAAAGCCGTCTTAGATGCTAAATCACCAGAGGCCAAAGAAGTGCGTAGTAAATATGAGCTAAGGGATGGGAAAATTTTCAGGAAAACGGATAATGGCTTACGCTGGGCTGTACCCAAAGATGCAAGGTGGAAGATATGCCAGCAATGTCACGATGAGGCGGGCCATTTCTCAACTGAGAAAACATTAGAGAAAATGCAGAGAGATTACTGGTTCCCGAAAATGGCGTTATTTGGTAGAAAATATGTTAAAGCCTGTATTCCTTGCGCATACTCAAAACAACCAGGTGGGAGGAAACAAGGGTTTTTACATCCACCTCCAAAACCGAATGTGCCATTTCAGTGTCTTCACATTGATCACTTAGGCCCTTTTGTCAAAAGCAAGAAGAATAACATGTACATCTTGGGGATCATTGATGCATATACAAAATTTATTGTGCTGCGAGTAGTAAAAGATACTAAAAGTAAAACTTCTATCAGCGTATTACGAGATGTTTTCGCGATGTTTGGTACGCCACGAACTTTGATTTCGGACCGCGGAACTAGCTTCACTTCCAAAGAATTCAAATCGTATATGGAAAACATAGGCGTTAGACATGTACTTAATGCGGTGGCAACACCTAGGGCAAATGGGCAAATTGAAAGGTATAATAGGTCAATATTGTCATCACTTACAGCGCTTTGCCACGGAAACGACGATCGGCACTGGGACAAGCATGTACCTGATGTGCAATGGAGTCTTAATAACACTACCAATCAGAGCACCGGTAAATCTCCCATGGAAATTATATGGGGTAAATCTAGTATTAACAGATCCGAAGGACATCTTCACGACATTAACGATGTAAATGAAATGTCAGTCGATAACGTTCAAAAGATTAGAGATGAAGCCAGTCTTAATATAACTAAGCAACAAGGAAAGATGAAACTCAGATATGATAAAAAGAGATGTAAGCCCAGAAAGTATAGAGTTGGTGATTTAGTCATGGTACAAAAGAACACTAAGACCCCCGGTGAAAGCAATAAACTTATTCCTGCTTTTAATGGCCCATATAGGATAAGTGATGTATATGACCACGACCGGTATGAAATTAGCAGCATTGAAGGTTACTCGAAAAGAAAATATAGGACTGTATTCTCAGTAGACAAAATAAAACCATGGTGTAAGTTCACGGGCTCTGAATCTGAATCCGATAGCTCTTCTGAAGATAGTGAGTGAATCGGTTTGGAATTGGTTATGGCTAGCGTTCTTTACCTTGATTCTTATAGTACATTCCATCTTCCTTTTATATTCTCCTAATCATCTTATCCTTATTTGACACATGTGACATTCAAAGGAGGCCGTAACACCTTGTGAGTGAAAAGCGGTGGATAAACAACATAATGATAATAAAGTCTTGAGGGCGTAACCCCTGGTGAGGGTAAGCGTCGACAAATTATATGCAACAATGTCTTGAGGGCGTAACCCCTTGTGAGGGTAAGCGTCGACAAATTATATACTACAATGTCTTGAGGGCGTAACCCCTTGTGAGGGTAAGCGTCGACAAATTATATACAACAATGTCTTGAGGGCGTGACCCCTTGTGAGGGTAAGCGTCGACAAATTATACAACAATGTCTTGAGGGCGTAACCCCTTGTGAGGGTAAGCGTCGACAAATTATATCCAACAATGTCTTGAGGGCGTAACCCCTTGTGCGGGTAAGCGTCGACAAATTATATCCAACAATGTCTTGAGGGCGTAACCCCTTGTGCGGGTAAGCGTCGACAATGGAATTTGTATGCAAAATGCCTGGAGGGACGGCGTACGACGTACCACATCAATATCTTGCTATACAACTACGCCGGAGCTTGGTGATGTATGGGCATTGGCCTGTGTTAAGGCCACCCAGGAACGATCGAGGACCGAGGCCTAAGTCTCGGGAGCTACTGGCTTTCGAGGGCCATGACATCGACGCAACGTGGTGCTTCTAGTGATGAAATCACAGTGTTAAGTGTGCGAGTAAAGTCCTTTGATATTCGTGATTGAATGGTCTGTCTAGTGTAGTGTGGTGTGTAATGTTCAAACAAAATAGGCGTTAATCGTTATCCATATTACTGACTGATAAGTGAATTAGGGATATAATATAATGATGTAGTTCTACCCGGAAATTTTCAGATCTTGTGTGTTTTAATTAATGTATAAATAACATTCACTAAGACTTATTGGTGTTGTATGAACCTTTGCTATATCTTAACTTGATAAGAATGAGGTCATTCTTCTGAGGAAGGATGGCCGAGGAAAACCAGAACCTAGGAGGTATCCAAGTTGATTGGTGGAATGAAACTTCTTATCTCGTGACATTAAATGGTGTTGTTGAGTTGAATTTTAAAACCTTTTTTTTTTTACTAGTTTTTCTTTATTATTGTATTAATTTTATGTTCTGAGACCTTAATAATAATTGCTTTTCACATTTACTTAATTCATATTGCATTTGAAAGGTAGAATGTTTCGTTCTGTATGTTTTGTAATAAGAAGTCATCAGCATGTGTACCTATATTACTTCTATTATTATTGTTTTCAATGAAACTGTCACTGTACCCACTGTATTTTGTTTATGCCACTCGTAATTTGCTGCTGTTTAATGCGTGTTGTTGGTAATGTATATCCTATCTGCTGTTCGTTTGAGTTAATGTTAATAAAATATTGTCTTGTACTGTTTCTATTACGATAGGTTAATTAGGGTGTAAATAATGTTTGTTACTATTTGGAATAATGTTGGTAGCTTTTACCTAGTTAATTATAATATTAATAACCATGTCTTGGTTCAATGACAAAAGTGATTTACCCATAACGATATTTTTTATTTAAAGATTAACTGTTTTATGTGAATTATGAAACTTATACGAGGATGGTTGTTTTCGTGTGCCTAGAGACAGGCACTTGTCAGGATGGTTGAATGTTAATAATTCAAATGGTTTATCAAAATCGATGTTAGAAATCAATATTGTAAATGTAGAGAAGAAAGATGGGCAACACTAAAATAGCCATCTTGAATTCTCGAGGAGGTCGGCAGAATAAGATCGGCCGAGAGGGAGATGCATGATGGTTGTTGGTTTTTCTTTATTTGGTTTGGTAAAAGTATGATGTAATTAAACGTACTGATCAAGCTGTTGTTGTTTATCTGATTTAACAGTACCTACCTACCTATTTGCAAAATATACAAAATACATACGAAACAGTTAAGCTCATTTTAACAGTTAAGTTCATATCATTACAAACGATCTAGAGATAACACTGATTTGAATCAGTTCTATATAGATGAATTAATAGGTACCTAATTCATAGATGACATTATTGGCCGACTGCGCTCGTTATAAAACATCGTCAGATATTATTATTACAAGACAAGCTATTATGAGATGTTATTCATTCACATTTTACATCTAAATCCCAAATGTGGTCGCATTGGACGGGAATAGTACATGACACCGCTGAATCACCGTTTTGGCAAGCAAGTTTCTTTCCTAATTGATGCCGGTAATGAACCATGGCTATGGCCACAACTAAGCACCTACTGATGCTAAATGACTTAGGTACCTAATAGCTTTGATCATGATGTGTTTTAAACATTCTCAGTTTGTGTTAAGTACATGGTTATAAACAGATGTAGGTATTTGCGAATTGAAGAATGCAACATCAGATAGAACACGCTTAGCAATTGTTTTCCTGTAGTGTTCTTGACTTTCTGTATTGTGTAGGATACTGGGAATACTTATGGAAAATATCATGTTTTTATCGGTTTGGTCTTTATATCCTAACTAACAATATTTTTCTATTAAAATCCCCACTGGCTACGTCGTGCGACAGTGTAGCAGTGAAGTTTTAGGAATTGGTTTTCCTCAAATCCCTATTACTTAGGTACCTTTAAATGTATAAAGTGTCAAAAAAACCGAACGCTTTATATTATATAAAAAGAAATAACAAACTTGCATTTGTAATGAATTCTAATTGTGTCTCATCCGATGATGTTATTTATTTATTTATTTATTTATTTATTTATTTAAAAACGGAGGTTTACAAACTTACAATTAATTATACTATGCATAAAACTTAAATAATTGGAAGTATAGAAAAGTAAATACCCACTTAACTTAATTGATAGTACACATAATCTTAAGCTTAAACTTTGAGCATAATAAAAATATTATCGGGCGATGTGTAACATCAAACCAGAAATAAACAAAAACATCTACCTACATACCCTAGTACGTTTACAATCGGTAGTCCAGCCGAGTCACATTGTGACAGAGCAGAACTCATGCCAATTTACTAGCACCTGCCCGTCTATTAATATTTTAATAATATTTTAGTAAATAAATCTGCTTGCGCTGTCTGGTACATTTTGCTGTGTTCCCTTAGAGCGATTTCAGACTAGCGTATTTTTTTGCGCGTATACGGTCGTTTCAGCATACGCGCTTATACTCGCGTAAACGGGCATATTTCGGGGTGTTCGCTCGAACCGGTGGGTGGTGTCGTGTCAGTAACAGTATCAACATGGATTCTGACACTTATACGAGCTTAGAAGCGCGTCAACGCTCGTACGAGTCGAGCGTGTGACAAAAGGCGCGCCTATACGCGCTTCCAAAAACGAGCTTATCCCATATATGCCCAGAAAGATTTGGGTCTCCGATTTTCGTGATTTTTGCATATGTTGTTCCTAATGAAATATAATTAGACCCATATTTTTTTATTTTGAGTTTCAGTAACTGAAAGTATTTTTTTTTGTAAGGGTCGTTATCGACCCCGTGGGCAAATAACAGTTTGACAAGAGTGAAAAATGTATGGGTAAATTAAACGCAGCATGTTATTATTAAACGACAAAATTGTATATTTTTACTAATGTACTAGCAAGTTAAACAATTAGGAACTTAGGCAGCTAAGGCACCAAAGTATCATCACATAAAAAACCACGTAACATCAGGTTATGCATGGAATTTCGCTGCAAATTTTTACCGTTTTATTCTTACAACAGCACACCGTATTCTGTTCTGGGTAACCATAATCATATGATTAGCCGCGTGTTTCCTCGAAACTCCAGGGTATCGACATTGGCTCCTATTGATCTAGCCAGCAGAGCAGAGTTGTTCACCATAACATCAACCAGCCATGTCAGGATTGACGTGTACCACTTCTTGCCTCGAATGTATGCCTGTAACATATGTTCTGCTCGTGGTAGAGGAACTGTCCACTGACTGATGTAAATCCCGCTTGATCCATTCTCTTGGTTGTGGTTGAGATCCAGAACTTCGTGGTTGCCTCGATGTGGATGGGATGACTGGATCAGTAGGTACTTCTTGAGTTTGCTGATTGAATCCGTGTTAGTCTAGTTGATGACTGACCTGGTGGGAGTACAGCAGTTGAAATAGCCTCAGCACTCTTGGATATCTTGGGTATGTTGTAAAATTAACTCGGCAGGGGCAAGTAGCTGATGTTGGTTCAACCTTTCAATATCACCGCAGTTTTCATCTCCCGAATCACCATCTGATAACGCTCCATCACAAAGCGGGTCTAAATAGACTTCAATATTTTGAAGACCTTCGTCGTCACCCAAACTCTCCGAGACATTTATTAGCTATATCATTGATAGATAGTACTCGACGTGACCTGAGAAAAATGTGAAGATTCTGTATCATATCTGCCCAGAGGGTCGGTAGTGACCCATCCAAATATTCGTTCAAATAACGTAGTAAAAACCATATTTTACACAAAACTTATTACTATTTTTACCTATATTATATATTTACTTAGCTAATAATTCAAAAACACAAACCAAAACTCTTGTAAATAAATAAAAACTCACATTTTTGTCGAAGCCGGTGCAAAAATTTCACTATAGAAATCAAGCCACGACTTGCACTGCAATTATTCAACCGAAATTGAGCTGTGTTGACATGTGAACTACATTAGGCGATTAGATATTTCATCACTAAATAGATAGATGGCATTAAAAACTATTTATTATAACTAATTTTAATTTTAGAGGCATTCATGCGCGATTAGAAAGTTTGGGTCGTTTTCGTGCTTTTGGGCATATATGGGTTATACGCGCGTATAAAACGCTAGTCTGAAACCGCTCTTACATCAGATGCGGCTATGTAACTTTGTGAACAAATACTTTTTAACATAAAACTAGTACCTAGTTCGCCCCGAACTGAGATCTCGTGATGCGATCCAAACGATTGTTCCCAGGTGCACTTAGACGCATCTGAATTGATTGTTGAAAAATAAGCACGCCATCTGACACAAGGTTAACTGTTCAATGATGCGCTTTAAAATCTGTTCAACGCAGTCACAACCCATGGCCATACAACAATGAGGCTGCTGGGCAGAAAAAAACAGACTGAAGTGGCATTCCCAAAAAGACCACTAGAAGCAATGGGAGTGCAGATCAGTGCTGAAACTATTTATCGAAAAAGGTTGGCCTAACTGGGTTTCCGTAAACAGGTAAAGTTTTAAGTAGGGAAACATTAGTACATTATGATATAAGTGCGGTAAGTTGAAAATTACAGCCGAGGCGTTATTGCAAGCCCGAGCCGTAGGCGAGGGCTACAAGAAAGCAGAGGCTGTAATTATCAAAGCGCACGTATGTCATACGACGTTTTATAACACATTTGCGAGGAAACAAATAATACTCGGACTTTCGGACGAACTTACTTACTTGTTAAAACAGTTGGAAAAATTTGAACAATTTGTAAAGTCGATTATTACGTTGCCACCACAATGAGCTTGACTTATATTTTTGAGAAAGTTCCATGAAATAGGCTAAAAACACAGTTTCTGTGAAAATGAATTGGCATCTTTGCTTGTTTTCCATAAGATGAAGTTTTGATACGCTTGTAAGTATCTATCGTTCGATTTTTCGGGCAAGAGGCTTAAAGTAGCCGTTTTCGCTGCCTCTGAGAATTTTGGCGGTTCGAATAAAATTCTTATAAAGAAAAATCTGATTTTTATTCATAAAAAAAAATTTACAAAATTAAATAGTTTGATAATTGGGAAAATTAAAGCAATTTCTACATCAAAAATTTAAAAAATCATGGTATTTCTGACATAAAAACTCTTTGCTAAGATTTAAAAAGGTACCGTTCGTGGATTGATAACCGTGCGTTTTACATTACGATAACGCACAAGTACGTAAAAACATACTTATCGATATTGAAATTGGTGAAGTAGGAGACCCTTTATGAGCAAATGTGTTATAAAAAATATTACTATATTGGGAGCATGCACGTGCCTGTAGATTTCGCAGTCCGGGAAAGAGGATCCTCCGGCTTTGTACCAGGTCAAGCGGAGACTGTGGGATTACCTACAGCCGATTCGAATTTCGTATGACGGACGTTTGCTTGGTTTCGATTTGGCTTTAGGTGAATGCTCTATTACTTAGGTACTACTGACTCGTTTCGTACATAAACCTAATACCTACCTAACGTACTACCTATACCAATGCTCTCACTATCGGTATTTAGCACACGTGTAACACAACCTACAGAATCCCTATAATTTTCGCTACAGACGTAACGCCTCGTCTGAGTGCATAGTTATTTTAGTCCTCTATTTTATCAGTCGCAACATTATTTTTATGGCCGTGAAATGGTCTCTAAAAAATTACGGACCACGTGAAAATCCAATGCTGGCACAATATCAAGACTAGGTTCACACGGCAAGGTACTGTGCTTTCACGTCTTTCTATACGTGAGCTAGTGGCCCTACTAACCTGGATTAAATTATACTTAGTAGGTTTACTTTTTGAAGTGAAAACATATGTGCCTACATATGTTTGAGTTTGACTTATGTTTGATATGGGCTTGAGCATTTTTGAGGTGGGAAAGACAATAAACTCGTCACCGTTACGCGTCACGCGACACCTCTTCTGCAAAGATTGACAAACTTCCTTTTTTACAAGCTTTAATTCAGCTTTCAAGATTTGACCCAAACAAAAAACAACGTTAACTAAAGGCGATGGCAATCAGCAGAAACGCCTTCACAGTGTGACAGCGATATTTGACAGTGTTTCACTGATCGCCATCGCCATCGTGCTAGATGTGCGCAGGCTTTAACAGCGCGAGCAAAATAAATCCGTTTTCATTGCTCAAATAAAATTGTTAATTGTTGTAAATTGTTTAAATTGTTTTTTCAGAGTACTGAAAGTAGGTCTGAAGTTGCCTGAGGGGCCTAATTGAAAGTAATACTTTCAGCCCTATGGAGAATCGCTTTCTACTGACAGCTGTCAAATTATAAAAAAAAACAAGTTCTATTTTATTCAACCATGTTCCAACTTTTTATTCAGCAAGTAGGTTGGAAACCCATTACAACGGTAAGAAGTTTAAAAAGTCTAATTAGAGCGCAATGTAAAATTTAAATTTAAAAAACTTGAAGATAGTATTAAATAAATAATATATCTTCTAAATTACTTGATTAATATATAGCTGCAACTATTTAAAATAACATAGATTTGAGCAAACAATTCACCATTTTTTAAATTATGATAATGGCTGAATAATGCTGGCGAGCCGAAGCCGAAGGCCCGCCAGAGAAAAAGAAAAAAAAAACCGGGAAGGCGGCATTCAATCTTCATTTTCACTAATTTTTCTTTCATGTTTTTATTTTTACTTTCCTTGTATTCGTAATGAAAAGCACAGTGTTTACGTCGGGTGAAAGTCTTTGAAGTCCCTCAAGCTCCATTGGCGCCCTCGCTACGCTCTGGGGCCTAATTCTCGGGCCGATCTCGATCATTTTGCAATTTTATTTTATTGCTTCTTTTCACAACCCCGCACTTTTTCTACGTTTTCCGTATATCGTAGCTATCGAGACTTCTACGATGAGGTCGTTGATGAATTACTCAAAGAAATCTGCCATTCTCTCTTCGAAAAGAAGCAATTAAATAAAATTGCAAAATGATCGAGATCGGCCCGAGAATTAGGCCCCTGGCGCCAAACCTTAAACCAATAAGTTGCTTAGTATTAATTATCAATCGAAACTTAGTATTTATTTATTTAAAAAATAGAGGGTCACCTTTGAAAACAGCAATTTAATAAAGAAATGATCAAAATAACTTCTTTTGCTTATGAAATTAAACCAAACGAGGATTTGTGGACTGTATGTAACCTTTCATTCAACCTGTTAGCGATCCTTTCTTCCCTCAATGTATCTGGCCCAGTAACCTCCTGGTTTTACTCCTACCTCTCTGGACGCTCGCAGTGTGTCAGCATGGACGAGACATTCTCGGACTGGTGCGATATTATTGCTGGCGTGCCGCAGGGTGGTGTTCTCTCCCCTCTTCTTTTTTCAGTCTTCATAAACATAACTTGACCGAATTAACACTGATCTGGACTGTATTGGTATGTGGGCCAAAAGCTTTGGTCTGCTAGTCAATCCTGCTCATCAATCTTAGGTAGCCCGTATATGCTAACTATGGTTTGCAAGTCACCCACTCCTTTAGTTACTTACGATGGCAAACAGTTGCCTTTTTCTAGTAAGGCCAAGAACCTTTGGGTCATTTTTGATGGCAGAACGAAATCAGCAAAAGAGTCCACTTTTCGTTTCAGTCTCTCAAGCGTCTCCAGAAATTTCTTCCGTTTAAAACTAAAATTACTCTTGCTCAAACCTTGATGCTGCCACTCATCGACTATACTGATGTCTGTTTTCTTGATGCCACGGAGGAACTGCTCAATAAGCTCGAACGCCTTCAAAACTTGTGCATCCGTTTCATATTCGGACTGCGCAAGTTTGATCACGTCTCTGAGTTTAGATCCAAATTAAAATGTCTTCCTATTCGTCATCGCCGTGATCTTCACGTAGTGGCGCTTCTCTATAAAACTCTTTACTGTCCTCTTTCTCCTACTTACCTCCGTAAGCGCTTCGAATTCCTAGTCCCGCGTGGTGAGCCGTGCAGGACTGCTATTTCCCTCCTCCTCAAAACCCCTCAACACTCCTCTAGTCGCTACGGTGCCGGTGGCTCTTTTACCGTAGGTGGGGTCAAGTTATGGATCGCCATAACACACGATATTCGCACTAGTCCATCGCATAGCATATTTAAGAGGAAAGTTAAGGAGGACTATCTGTCTCTGTGAACTGTGATACGTATTGTTATGTATGTATTTTTTAAGTATTGTATTTTTATTATTATTTATTTATTTATGTATTATATGCCTATATTTATTTTGCATATTAGTACATTTATTCATTTAAGTATTTTTTGATATTTTTTACTTTTTCTTTGTAATGTAGGTACACAAACCTGCCTATATATAATAGTCACCTCTCTCTAGCCTCAAAGGTTTGCTGTAAAAAAACTCTAGTACTCAGGGCTCGCCTTTTGTACATGTCCTCTATTTCTGTTTTTTCCTGTGTTTTATATTGTGTGCAATAAAGAATTAAAGACTTTTTTACTATAAAATGAAAAGGCATCAAAAAATGCTGTTTAATTACAAACTACTTACTTAGGTACCTGTTTTTAAATTGTGATTATTTTTTTAATTTCGCCTTCATTGATTCTGTTTTTAACTTTGGGGAAATATGGGACTTGACATTGATATTCATTTCCTTTCCTTTCCATTCGAGTAATTTGTGCAAAATCATGCCTAAGATTATGGAAAATTGCACCAAAATTTTCATTTTCAAATTTTTTCTGATAGTTTCAAGCTTTTTGGAGCTAACTAGGAGACCCTTTATTTTTGCGGGCGAGTAAACTTACATGTAAAAGTAGGAAGATACTTTCAAATTATTGCAATTCGACACCGTTGACTTTATAAATGTCATCAAGCGGTCGGCAATTAAAATAATCTTTTTATTTCACAAAGTTGTTTACTGTAGGACACATAAATCAATTTTAGCACAACGGAGTATTATTAACCTACTTGGCAGTGCGGTTACCTAACGAGCTTAAATTATTCGGTCTCAATTATTTTTAAGATCAAACTAATTAGCCGCATAGTCTAAGATTACCTAGCAACGGGTATCCTATAGCCTAGGTCCTATGACTCGTAAGTCGTAAGTAAGGAAACTAGTATATTTGATCGAGTGAGCGAAGCGAACGAAGATCTTACAAACAACTTGGGTGATTTGCATTTTATGTGCGTATTTATGTATGTTTGTCCGACGATTACTTTCGAACCGTTTGTCCGATCTGTAGGCCTACCACAAGCTCTGTTTGGCTCTGTCTCTGGCTCTGGTCTTGAGTCTGTGTGAGTGATGACTAAATAAATCCTACGTCGAAACGTCACACGCAGATTATAATACACTGGTGAACACACAGTGATTTATGTGTGAGTAATAAATAACTTGAATTTGAAGAAAGTAAAGTTACTGAATGGAAATCATTTGTTGAATAAATGGCTGATGAAATTGTACTTTTATGGAGACAAAAGTAATGCTTCTTTTCCTAGAATCACCATAAGAAGTAATGAAATGAAACAGCTTAATTTGCGCTTATGTGATAGCAACAATCGATTATCTTATACCTATAAACGAGAAAATATTGTATATATATATATATATATTTAGGATCTCGGAAACTGAGCCAACAATTTTCATGAAATTAAGTATACAGGGCTTTTCGGGGACGGTAAAACGATCTAGCTAGGATTCATTTTTAGATAATGTCCCCTTAATCGTAAAGTAACTAATCAACTTTATCATAAAATCATAACTCCTAGCGCCCTCTGTTGATTAAGTCATGAGTTAGTGGGACAAAGAACGCCATCTATTGACGAGTAGTGGAGGTTGTTATTATGTCGGTAAGATCGAAAAATATTAATATTTAATCAGTATGTAAGTAATTCGTATTTAAATATTCACAACAACAGTTTACCAAAAAAAAAATACCGAGCGAAGCTCGGGCACCAACTGCTAGTTCCTGTATAATTTGGAATCACACACTACGTCAAAAGTCGTTCAAAGCGAAGCAGTAAAGTGGTAAATAATTTAGAACAATCATGTTTGAACAGAAGTTCACTGATGAGAGAGGCTTGGAAATCACTGTAAAAGTACCAAGAGTTCATAGAACTAATAGTTCTCGTCATCGCCATAGTTCTAGGGATGAAGAAATAGACAGTGAATCAGCTAAAAGAGTAACACCGATGGAGATGGTAAACTCTACCACTACTACTACTGAAGTATCCACTACAACTTATCCTTTAAGCGAATCATGTCAGCAATATTATAAGATGACACTTGAAAGTGTAATATTTTGGAGCTATGATCAGTTGGAAAAACTGAAAACCGGTGAAATCAATGGAATGGGATGTTTATCTAAAGTACCGATTAGACGTACGCTTATGGAAAACCTGTGAAATTGAGGAACGTTTATTTAAAATGTCAATTAGAAACAATCCATACGCTTCTATTCCTTATCAATGTGGGAGTCAGTTTCTGCGGCTTTCCTTAACCACTCCATATCCTTCCATTTTTATTATTCCTTATCAATGTGGGAGTCAGTTTCTGCGGCTTTCCTTATCATCAATTTATAATGGTTTATAGTTTTACCATTAAAAATTATAGAAAACTTAAATTTATATAATCTAAAAAATACACACAGCACAGTGCTCCATTGGCGTTTAAACCTTTGGCTCGCAGGCTCGGCGGCTTTAGCCCGCCAATGTATCACCCACTTAAGCCGTAAAAATTTGAATGTTCAATGATTGTCACGAATCTGGTATTATGTAAATAAAAATGATTCTTTTAAATTTCTGACCGACTTAAAAAATTGTTTGGCCCCAAATTCTACCGCTCTAGGCTTCGGCCTACTCAGCCTATTGGTAAATCCGCCAGTGCGTATTACACCATTTGTGTTGAAAATATGTTGCCAAGCACTCTGACGCCAATAAAATTAAACCACTAGGGCTATTTTTACCCGATGCTGGTATAGATCATTCGGCAACAATTTCCTGATTGTTGTTGGGTTACCTACCTACTAGCGCATGCAATCCGATAATCGATAATCGGTAAATTATCGGTAATCGGCTCATTTTCGCCAGCGATAATTATCGAAAATAAAAACGATAAAAACCGATAAACGATAAATTCAAAAATGTATGAATGATCTATTATTACGAATAGTTCATTCTTATTCCTAACGATAACAAAATGTTAAACAATGCGTACATTATAATTGATTGTTATTATTTGGTTTCTTTATATAAAACAACTTTTATAGATAATGATTACCTACTAGTCCAAGCATTCTACTGACTGATTTACTTAAGAACCTATGACCTTACTTATAAAAATATGTCAAAAGATAAGCAGTGCTTAAACTATTGCCATCTCTTACCACTGGATAATGACAAATAGTGGCAGGGCTAACTTTAAACAATGACTTTTAAATTTGCATTTATAAGTATGGCTGCTAATTGTTAAAATAGCTCATAATTATTAGAACGGAAAGTGTTATTAAAAGCTTTTCGATTAGTGACACTAATGGAAATAATATGTAATAAAATCATATTTATTAGTAAATAATGAGTTATCAATCCCAAAATTGTAATGTAAAGTTCAATCATTTTTAGCTATTTTTCATATTAATGGTACATGCAATCCTTGAACAAACAGTGAACAACCGAAAGATGTTTAAAAAAAAATTATGTAAAAATCAAAACAAGAAAGTGACAGAAGGCATCCTCTGTTCAATGCCGTTTCATCCACTTTTCACTCAATTTTATTGTAACATCGACACAATAGAAAAATAATGATATAAGTAGAAATAGATAGATAATAGTAGGTTATACGTAAATCTTCTTGTTGAGTGTAGATATGACAATAAAGCAGTTAAATTAGAGACCGAAACATGAAGGTTTTTCCCTTTACCAACAACCGATAATTATCGATAATTATCGAAAAATAGAGCGATAAATATCGCATTATCGATTATCGAAAAGTTTCGATAATTGCATGCCCTACTACCTACTGTAATTTATTTTAAGTTATGGTATCGAGTCAGCTGTCAGGGGATGTAAGGGAGCTACACAAGATCTTGAGCTCCAACTGTCAACCTCACCTGCACGTGGTACATCCTGCAGCAACTAACGAGGCTCTGACGACCGGTCGAATGCGGTATAGCACCTCCTAATTCTGACTCAGCTAAATCCTTCTGACCGTTGACGGGCAGCAGCGTCAACGGTGCAATCAGCTGTGTCCTGCGATCGCCAACCCGCAAGCCCAGCGTGGCGATTAGGGCAAACCCTCCCAAATGATAGGCACAACTCAAAAACGGCCCCCAGTTCCCGGTCGCCCTGCTATTCCTGGCCTAGGCGGCGGTCATGGTAACGGCGGGGCAGGGGGTGCGAAGAATCTCCGGGTTATGAAAGGCCGCCCAACCCAATCCCAACTGACCCTGGCTACGTATAATGGACGCACTCTACGGCTTGATGAACACCTGGCGCAGCTCGAGGTGGAACTTGAGAAGGTTAAATGGCACATTCTGGGATTATGTGAAGTCCGTCGAGAGGGGGAGGACACCGTAACCCTGGAGTCTGGCCATCTCATGTACTACCGCGAAGGTGACCTCACCTCCCAAGGCGGTATAGGGTTCCTGGTCCATAAGTCCCTCGCCGACAACGTCACTGAAATATCCAGTGTGTCGAACAGGGTCGCATACCTAGTACTTAAACTAACCGAGAGGTATTCCCTCAAAGTTGTTCAAGTGTATGCACCGACCTCGTCACACTCGGATGACGAAGTGGAGTTTGTCCTGGATGACATTTCTAAGGCCCTGCACACCACCACAAAGGCGCACTTTAATATTGTCATGGGGGACTTCAACGCCAAAGTAGGAGTACAGACTTGTAGCGAATCATCGGTAGGGCCACACGGCTTTGGTTGTAGGAACCACAGGGGGCAAATGCTAGTCAACTTTTTAGAGAAGGAGAGACTTTTCTTGATGAATTCATTTTTCAAGAAGAGTCCCCAGCGGAAGTGGACCTGGCGAAGCCCCGACGCTGTGACGAAAAACGAGATAGACTTTATCATTGCGGATAAAAAGCATATATTCAGAGATGTCTCAGTGATCAACAGGTTTAATACCGGTAGCGATCACCGAATGCTCAGAGGCACTCTGAATATCGACTTTAAGCTTGAACGCGTTCGCTTGGTAAAGTCTACACTCCGACCAAACCTACTCCAAACCGCCTCAGGCTCCGAAAAGTTCCAACTTCATCTTGAGAACCGATTCGCTACCTTGGAAACTACTGAAGACGTGGATCAGGACCTAGACAACATTGTGGACATCCTCAGGGAAGAAGGCACAAGGTTCTGCCAAGTAAGACGTACAACCAAACAGTCCAAGTACTCGGACGAGACTCTTCGGCTTATGGAAAAACGGCGACTTACACCACTTTCTCCCGCGACGCTGCCAGAATACCAGGCTCTTAACAAAGCCATCGCGAAGCACATACGCTATGACCTCCGACGCTCCAACACTCTTCGCATTGAGCGAACAATCGAGCAAAACCGGGGGTCCAAAGTGTTTGTGCAACAACTCGGCCGAAGCCATCTGACGCAGCTCACAACACCGAGGGGGAATACCGTCGTTTCCAAGCCGGAAGTCTTAGCTGAGATTGAGGACTTCTATGGCCGGTTGTACGCCACGCAAGTATCTTGTCCCGAACCCAGTAATGAGGATGCTAGAGCCACACTGACCCGCCACTACACAGAAGATCTCCCAGAGATCAGCCTTGACGAGATTGAGATAGCCTTGAGGCAGTTGAAAAATGGAAAAGCCCCAGGGGAAGACGGAATCACTTCAGAGCTCCTAAGAGCAGGTAGTTCTCCTGTTCTGAAGGAACTCCAACGTGTCTTCAATTCCGTTCTCAACCATGGGAGAACTCCAAGGGCATGGAGCAGGAGTGTCGTGGTATTGTTCTTCAAGAAAGGCAATAAAGCTTTATTGAAGAACTATAGACCGATCTCACTCTTGAGCCATGTCTACAAACTGTTTTCCAGGGTTATTTCGAACCGTCTTGCGCGAAGACTTGACGAGTTTCAAACACCGGAGCAGGCTGGGTTTCAAAGAGGATATGGCACCATAGACCACATTCACACAGTGCGGCAGATTATACAAAAATCTGAAGAGTATAATCAGCCCTTGTGCTTAGCGTTTGTGGACTATGAGAAGGCCTTTGACTCTGTTGAGACCTGGGCTGTTCTACAGTCCCTGCAACGATGTCAGGTTGACTGGCGATATATCGAAGTGTTGAGATGTCTTTACAATGACGCCACCATGTCTGTTCAGGTCCAGAACGAGCAGTCAAAACCTATCCAGTTGCGCCGCGGAGTGAGGCAAGGGGACGTTATTTCCCCCAAATTGTTCACAAGCGCGCTGGAAGATTTGTTTAAGACGCTGAGTTGGACTGGAATGGGCATCAATATCAATGGCGAATACATCTCACACTTACGATTTGCTGATGACATCGTCATATTGGCAGAATCGTTGCAGGACCTACAACAGATGCTGAACGGCCTAGCTGTTTCCTCACGACGGGTCGGCCTGGGCATGAACTTGGATAAAACTAAGATCATGTTCAATGATCGTATCACCCCAGAGCCGATCACCGTCGCCGGAATGCCTCTCGAAGTTGTGCAGGAGTATGTCTACCTCGGGCAAACCTTGCGGTTAGGTAGACACAACTTTGAGAGAGAGCTAAACCGGAGAATACAGCTGGGCTGGGCTGCGTTTGGGAAACTCCGTCAGGTTTTCTCGTCGCCGATCCCACAATGTCTGAAGACGAAAGTCTTCAACCAGTGCGTCCTACCTGTAATGACCTATGCTGCCGAAACGTGGACACTAACAGTAGGGTCGGTCCACAAATTAAAAGTCGCTCAGCGAGCTATGGAGAGGGCTATGCTCGGAGTCGCTCTGAAGGATAAAATCCGGAACGAGGTTATCCGACAGAGAACCAAGGTGGTCGACATAGCTCAAAGGATTAGTAAGCTGAAGTGGCAGTGGGCCGGTCATGTTTGCCGTAGAACAGACAATCGTTGGAGCAAACGAATACTAGAGTGGAGACCGCGTTTAGGTAAGCGTAGTGTAGGACGCCCTCCGGCAAGGTGGGGCGACGATCTGCGAAATGTAGCTGGAGGCATTGGAGAAGAAGAGCCGAAGACCGGGCTCAGTGGCGCGTCTTGGGAGAGACCTACGTCCAGCAGTGGACTAATATAGGTTGATGATGATGATGATGATGATGATGATCGAGTCAGCTGTTTTTCCCCTTATTTATGAAGCTATTTGGAACTATTTGGATATGAGACGATGATTATCTGTGCTATGTTCCAATGTTGTCGGGAATTGGGTTACGACATGGTTAACCAGCACCAGGTCCATTTAGAATCTAAATGCGATGCCACAAAAAGAAATGGAGAATGCATGTGTGTTTCCTGCATTCACGTTTTGAAACAGATGCAAACAAATCAGGAATGGGAACAGACATACGATTCGCAGTTTTGAACCTTATTTGTATTGACCTACAGTTGTTTAAAACGAGGCACTGTCTTACATACCGTAGGTTGGGGCTATTTGGAATCATTGGGGCTATTTGGAAAAAAAAAATTATGTGTTTCGAGTGGAAATAATTTCTACTATAGCAATGATAGAAATCTATTTTTTCTATCTGGCAACCCTGTAATCAATGTCACGTCCATTGGTATTCTTTTTGGCCGATCTTATTTTCACGAAAAAAGAAGAAGCAGATTTCTATGGTGTATGTGTGCGTATACGTATGTATATCTACATTTGTGTGCGTAAATCTTATATTTCAACTGTCAAAACTGACATCTCAAACTGTCAAATATCAAGAGGTCAATGTCATGCTTGCTTCTGCTTGCTACTGTTCTTTATTTCTTGCTAGGCTATTTCGAGATACGAGCTATTATTTACGAAATAAAATTCACCGGAATATTAAATAAGACAGAAATGCGATGGCTGCAACAGCATCGGTAATTAATCATCTGTCTTATTATTATCATCTGAAGAGTATTTACCATTTCCTACAGCACAGACGACTCCAATGCCTCATTCCCAGCAGCGTTGGGATGGGAACCAACTGCTCATAGGCAACTCCTACGCATAGTTAGAACTGGGCAGTCATCCATCACTAATGAGCCTCTGGGCAGTCATCACCTCTGCCGCATGCCAGACACCTCGTGGGCTTTCATCTTCAGTGGGCTGAAGATGTGTGTCAAACTTAGCGCTAGAAAGTGGTAGACCCGACTTTAGTGGGTGTGTGATGTGTGTTTATAACCCTGCCAAAAGTGTGATAGGTCAGATTGTGAATAAAGATACTATCTATATGTGTGTGATGGAGTAACTACCTACTAAAGATATCTACAATGTTGTATAAATCTTTTTATAGCGTTAAAGATTTCATTTAAATTATTTAATATTTTGATAAGAATTATTATTCTGAATTGATTATTGTTATTATTCTCACACTGATTTATTTTAATTTAACTTATATTTTCTACTTTTTGTTTGAATTTTGTATATTGGTTGCTGATGAAGTATGTGAGCCACTTTTTTACATACCCTATGTTATAATTGTACCATACTTCTTGCAAATAAATATATTTCATTTCATTTCATTTGTACCAACTGTCGAACTACTCAGTAGTTACTGAACTACAGATGCAGAGTTATTGGTGAAAGAGACTCATTTCCTGTAGGTTTCATTTGCTCGAACTACTGTAGATATAATGTAACTATGTTACTCGGGGATAATTCATCAAAGAAATTTATCAGTCCAGTAGTTTTTGAGTTTATTCGTTACAAAAATACAAATCTGTATAATAATGATGATGATGAAAGGAAATGGAGGAAGAAGACATGTTGTGCCGACCCCACATAAAGTGGGATAAGGGCAGGAAGAAGAAGAAGAAGAATGATGATGATAAAGTTACCTACCTAAGTACCTATAAGTACATACCTACCTATTTGCTGAGAAGTCCCATTATCACACAGAACGCCTACCTACACATACATATATTATGATTAAGTAATAGGTATGATTACACACTCCTCTGAATCCACCATCAGGTAAGCTTGTTGGCAGAGAGCATTGGTGGTCTAGTGGTAGCGGACCCGCCTTCCGATCCTTAGGTCGTGGGTTCAAATCCAGTCGTGTACCAATGAGTTTTTCTGTAGAAAAATGTATGTGCCAGTAAAACATCGTGAGGAAACCGGCGTGTTGTAGAACCTACAAAAGTTCGAGCAACTCGTTCGTGTCAAGCGCCACGCAATAAGGGCCCACTAGAGGCCTTGCGGAAACCAGCCCGCACAATGAATTTGCCGGAGCTCGTTGGCATCAGTGCCTTGTGTACCTTATTCATAATAGGTACCTAATAAGGTAGGCCTAATGATGATGATGATGATGAAAAGGTACCTCTATGTAGGTAGCCAAGTCTATCTACCTATTTGCTGAGAAGTCCCATTTTACACACAGAACTCCTACCTACCTAAGAGCTGGTAATATTTTTAAACATATTCAGCTTCTGAATCCACCATCAGGTAAGCTCGTTGGCATCAGTGCCCACCTTACTCATAATACCTAACTAAATGCAGTAGATCTACAAAATCATGCAGGTAAATAAAACAAACATTCCACAGGATGGATGTTAGCATAGCAATGACCACTACTACGCGGGCAAAGCCTGCCGCGGGCGGCCGCTAGTTCATAAAATCTACAAATCTACAGTCACGAAAAACGACTTGGGATGCTTGCTACTAACTATTATCTATTCTGTGAACCGTCACAGAATAGATAATAGTTAGTAGCAAGCATCCCGTGTCATAGTAACTACTAGCGTATCTGTAATTCGGAAATATCTTAGATTCACGAAATCTAACATCATCATCACCCTATCCCGAACCTTATCCCATACTAACTATCCTTTAATCCATGTCGTGAGAAACACCGCTTTTTTTACATTCTAGTTGCATTCGGTTAGAAGCCAAGGCAGGAGAAGATTTGACTTCCTTAAAAAAAATGTTTGCTAAATGTTTGCTAGTGTGTATCATCAACTTATTATTATAAAATGATGAAAGCTTTAATTAAAAATCGATGATAGATGAATGCAGTAAGATTTAACGTAATTAAGCTTACAAAGAAAGAATAAAGAAAGAAGATGAAGAAAGATAGTGGAATATTACAGAAAACTTTAACCCAGAAAGTTCAATATAAAAATTAAAAAAAAGTTTTGATAAACATGCCGTGGTGAATATGCGTAAATATAAGTGCGCCGATTTTTTTTTTTTTTTTTAATTTATTTAAAGGGCTTTGTCGCAATGCGAAAGAGCGCCGATTCTTTTTGAGGTTTTAACCAGAGGGGTTTCGTGTCAGACGACATTTGAAAAAAAGTTGTTTTTTACGTGGTTTTTAGAGCTGTCGCCAACCTCCGTGCAGCTCCCAAGTTTACGAAGTAAGTGAAAAACTGAAGTTTGTATCCAATAATACATATTGTCAGGAGTTTAGGGAGTTAACTGGATTCGTAAATGCTGGATATTCTAACCTAGTTTTAGCGTTTTTTGTCACGGGGGCTATTTGGAACAGCATATGGGGCTATTTGAAACTGCGGAAAAAAGCCTTGGCTTTGCTTTTTTGCTAGTGTAACAAGCTTTTTTATCTTTTCCAGGACAATGCCATCATGGTCCGAGTTTACCAGAGGACATAATAGAAACCATAGACATGGGAAACAATACAAACCTTACACCTCTTACAGTTAAAAAAGCTTGGAAAAAGCTATCGCCGAAATCAAAGCCGGATCAAAGCTGCGACGAAGCATAGCATTCCTAAAAGTACGCTGTCATGAAAATGTAGAGGTTTGAATGCGTCACAATCACAAGCTGGTCATCCAACGATCTTTTCGCCCGAAGAAGAAGAAATTTTTATAGCTCAAATGAATATTTTGAGTGAATGGGGATTTCCCAATATCTAAGCTAAGATATTTCAATATAATTTCGTTAAAATGTTGATTATTTGTAACAGTTTCCATTAAGAAAAGAAAAGTCTGGAAAAAAAATCTTGAAATTTTTATTTGATCCTAAAAAAATTATACTCGGTAATTTCAAATAGCCAAAAGTGTGAATATTTTTACTGGTAACAGTTCCAACTATCATCTGTTACCATCAATTCAAAACTTCTTATTATATTCAGCGATAAAGCATGGCGCAACCACCAATTTCCAAATAGCCCCAATGAAGCGATATTTGGAACAGCATGTTATAAAATAAGAAAAAAATATGTCTATGACAGATAGAGGTATCTTAGGTAAACGATTATGTGGGTCTAAACGGGATTTATCCATTAAAAGTACTAAATGTGTGGTCACCTTAGCTAAATCGAAGTTATTGTAACTTTTGTCGAAAATTTGTTCCAAATAGCCCCATCTTACGGTACCTAAGTACATACATACTATGAAAAAATAAATTATAACCTACTTTATACACCTACCTATTATAGGCGCATACCCTGTTCTGAATTATTCATAGAGCAAAGCTGTTTATTCTTTTTAAAATAAAACCAATAATGTGTAGGTATGTATCGTAATATTTATTTAATAAAAAATACTGAACTTACATAAAGAATGTTGTCCAATAAGTATTCATTTTATTTAATTACAAAGGTTTTCGCAAAAAGCTGCCTTTTTATATTTTACATGAAAAGTACCTAATTATTGATAATAATAGGTACACAAGGATACGCATCAGACTATACCTACACTGCTAGCTCATATGTCCTTGACGTAAGCGTCATTTTTCTTTGTTTTTAGGTAACTTGGGCTGTATGTATCCTACTGTACCTACCTGTTATATTAGCAAAAGCTTCAAAAGCATAGAGTTAAAGAAGATTACTATGGCACAGCCCAGTGCTAAGTAATTTTAAATATTACAAAACTATGTACAAAATATTTGGTGTAAAATATATACCTAGATAGATACTGACAATTCAAATCTTTTAAATAATAAAGATCTGGTCGGTCGAAACAATTACAGGATAGTTTTTGCTTCTTTCCACCTCCGTTACGCAATGCCACGAATTTAGGAGGTGAAATCACAATGCTATTTTTTTTTATTTTCACTTGCCAATTATTTCACTTTTTTTGTTATTTTTTATAATATTTTAATCTTACAAATTACATTAAGTCTATGAGTCTTAGAAACTACAATATTTAAATATTTCATGACGAATCTATAAACTAAGGGCCAGACACATTCATCACAATTTGTACATAATAAATGAAAGGAATGTAACCTTTAATTTATATCTTCATAACAAAATATTACATCTATTACCATCCATTAGTCTCATTTATTGTGTATCAACCATTATTAAAGCCAGTTTAATCATGGTATGATCAATCGGGTAGCAATAAGCTAGAGTAAAGTAGGCACCTAGGTAGGCACAAAATTAGATACCACCTGGATTAGATTCCTTTCATGCTACCATTATGTTAAAATGGTTTTTATGAAGACCAGCTTCATATTGTGTTCATTATGCCATGGTTAATGTGCCTGCACCCATACCAAAACCTACACCCTTCGGTCCGTAGTTTCTACCGTAGCAGCCTCGGCAGTAAATTTCACCGTTGGGTCCATCGTTCAAGTTGGTGGAATCCTAAAAAAAACAAAAAGTTGAATTGTAGATCTAAAAGTAATTGCTGGTGGAAGACCAGTGTCCTAATGTTCAGGTAGGTACCTACCTATTCATTTCGTGCTATCGAACCAACTACTGCTAACCAACCAAAAATACGGTTTTATTCCGCTTCTACTGGTAAAAGACCTCACCATACACCATCGGCCGTTCAGAGAATGCGTTCCTGACACGTCGCGATTTAACTGACGACGTAAATTTGTAATGGCGTTGCAGTTACGATAAAAATATTTTTGCTGGTTGTTTACCGTTTATCAATTGATGAGCATTAAAAGAACATTATTATATCAATAATCAATGAATTTTATAATTTTGTGCCAAACTGAGTGTCAAATAACTTGTTATACAATATTTTTCTAAATCTATACTGCGCTATTACAAGGTTATGTCAGCGCTTTATATTTGTAGTGCTGTACTAACTATGTGACTAACTGAGCAACGCCCCCGACACACCTCGTTCAGCGTGTCAATTTCCTGAGTACCCTACCTACATAACTGAAAACCACACCCAAAGTGGTCAAAGGGTACAGCTAAGGAGGGAGAAAGTGGTTCAGCCACTGGAAATTAGCATGGGTCGCAATGCAACTGCGCATGCGGGCAGCCATGCATAGTATAGGCAACAAAGCTCCTGTTTTAATCTGAGCAATACTTAGAGGCCCCACTACTAACTGGACTCTTAAGAAACGGATAGGTACACAAAGTAGCAGCGTTGGTAGCATGCTCGCCACATGTTGCTGCCTTGTATTGAGCATGACGTAAAAAAAGATTTGGCAAAAAAAGTTGTTTCCAGCGCCAGTACATTAAATTGCATGACGTCTATTATAATCTGAACTAAACACTAGAATAACCTCTCATTGCATTCGTTTTCTGTCATTTCGGGAAGTCACATAGCTTTTTGATTTTAATTGTTTTTCTGGTGTTATTTTGAGTTCTGTTGTGTAATTTCGGTGGTATTTTAACCAACATTACTTGAGGTCTTAGCTCAAAGTATCAGCAGTTGGAATTAAAGTGTAAGTGATATTCTAATTTGATCGAAAATGTTTCAGATGGGTTTGGAAAAACAACCATCTTTTTTCCAGAGCCAATTAGGGAAGGGCCGACTTCTGGCTGACTACTTGACGAAAAAGTATTTTATCTATGTAATCTATCATCATTAAACTGTAAACTCAAACTACTTGACTCTGGCAAAATTGATTCGAAATGGACAGATGCCATTCATTAAGAAGAAAAAGAGAAAAAAATCTCACATTGACATGTGTCAATGTCAATGGTAAGCACGAGAAGTTCGATTCTTACCCGCACTTCCCACCGGATGGTTGAAGAAGTTTAGACGACCAACGACCTGATTGATTGATTGACACACTTGACACGTGTCAATGTGATGATAATGACACTAACTTAGAAACGTCAAATAATTTGTTTTTGTTTTGTTCACCTCTGTTCACCTCTCTCTTGTTCTAGTTCTATACTCGGATTTTTAATTAGACGAAGCTAGCTGACGTTTACTGTGTTGTCAGTTTTTGATGAAATAAAAATAGTGTTGTGGCAAAGTGAATGATTGAAAAAACTCCTGAATGAATGAAATTGCCTCGTTTTTCTAGTGAATAGTTAGTGTGCCGAACTTGACTTGACGTGCTTGGTTGAGGATCCATATCGTTCGCGCGAAACAATATAGCGACAAAATACACAACAATTACCACAAACACAACGTAACGAAAAACTTTACAAAAACAATAACTAAACAGCGTGAGCGCAAAAAAACATTCGTGCTATCAGACCAGAGGTTAGAAGCCGAATTACAAACAAAATGATGACCGACGCGCGTGGCGTTCATCGGTGTTGGCACTAGTCGCCACGCCGCGCTTTGTAATAAACCGTCCAAAAACTGTTTGTAGTTACATACTACAAGCAACTTATGTCAGAGCACTTTTATACATTTTTTTATACAAATTTCAATATTATTTTATAATTTGAAATGATTAACTATTCACTCATTGTTCATTCATCTGATTGAACGAGAACTGAACGCAGCACTATTACTTTAAATTTGGCAACATTATTTTACAAAGTGACATAAGCTACTGTCAGTCGGTATCGTCTAATTAAAAATCCGACTTTATGCAGCCTCTACACATTTGCCCATGCTGGCCCACTACAGGCCAACGCCAATGTGTACAGGGGGTATTGGTGTATGTTGGCGGACATTGGCGGGTATTGGTGTATGTTGGCGGCAAGCATGGCGCGCAATCGGGGAGTTGTCGGTTTTTTGGGCACACTTCAAAGGAATCGTGGCGTAGCCTGGCCTGTGGTGTTTACACAATCGTCCAATGTTCAGTTCGTCACCGGCCGCTGACCGGTATAGAACACTTTTGTGTTGCGTTCTGTAATACTTGTAAACAGTATACAATAAATTATAGTTTAAAAACTAAAAAAAAACGCTTTTATAACTAATTGAACTTAAAAGTTAAAAATAAAACTGTAATAATCAATTGAAAAATTATATTATTGTACAAAAAAGCGTAGGGTGCTTTTATAATAACTTCAGATATAATAAACTATTGATAAAATATTTACAACAATCAAAATATATATTTTTTTTTCATATATTTTTTTTTCATATTATTGCATTGTCATCGACCTTTGACAGGTGTGCAAAGTTTGAATCAAATCTGATCGTTCAAAGTAAATAGCCGCAGCCGTAATTACTTCGACGTCCGTCGCAATTGGTTTGCCAGGCAGCAATGAGCCATGCGCCAGTGTGTGAACACCAAGTGATCGTGGTCTACAATTGTAATGTAATAAATCCTCAGTCGACACTGGCGGAATTGATCCAAAATGGACAGATGCCATTAAATAAGAAGAAGAAGAAAAAGATGTTTAATTTGTAATGTTGTAAGTTCTTGTTCTTGTCGGATCGAAGAATCTTCAGGGATTTGCCGAACAACTATTGATAGCGTGCTATACTCGGATTTTTAATTAGACGAAGCTAGCTGACGTTTGCTGTGTTGTCAGTTTTTGATGAAATAAAAATAGTGTTGTTACAAAGTGAATGATTGAAAAAACTCCTGAATGAATGAAATTGCCTCGTTTTTCTAGTGAATAGTTAGTGTGCCGAACTTGACTTGACGTGCTTGGTTGAGGATCCATATCGTTCGCGCGAAACAATATAGCAACAAAATACACAACAATTACCACAAACACAACGTAACGAAAAACTTTACAAAAACAATAACTAAACAGCGTGAGCGCAGAAAAACATTCGTGCTATCAGACCAGAGGTTAGAAGCCGAATTACAAACAAAATGGTGGCGTTCATCGGTGTTGGCTCTAGTCGCCACGCCGCGCTTTGTAATAAACCGTCAAAAAACTGATTGTAGTTACATACCTACTACAAGTAACTTATACAGAGCACTTTTATACATTTTTTTATACAAATTTCAATATTATTTTATAGTTTGAAATGATTAACTATTCACTCATTGTTCATTCATCTGATTGAACGAGAACTGAACGCAGCACTATTACTTTAAATGTAGCAACATTATTTTACAAAGTGACATTAGCAACTGTCAGTCGGTATCGTCTAATTAAAAATCCGACTATAGTGAAAAAAGTGAAAAAGGAAGTTGAGCTAAATTAACTATAATGTTTACTTATAGGGAAGTTCCAGTGTTCATTTTCTTTGCGTTCTTGATCAATCAATCAAACTTTGGCATCTACGCAGAGTTTTCTACAGAAGATTGTGCGGCGCTTGGATTTATAAAAGCTAACCTCCTCTGCTCTTCTTGTGATCAGCTGAAAGACTTTAGTCTTGATCAGATCGTAGATCATTGCAAGCAGTGCTGCCATAATGATAATACAGTATCAAATGAAAAGAAATATGCTCGCGCTATACTAGAAGTTTGTACGTGCAAATTCCCTGCTTATCCTCAAATTCAGGCATTTTGTAAAAGTGACCGGCCCGCCAAGTTCCCTAATCTGCAGATTAAGTACGTCCGTGGTCTAGACCCTATAATCAAGCTGTTAGACAAGGATGGAATAGTCAAAGACACAGTTGCTATTGAGAAATGGAATACAGACTCTGTGGAAGAGTTTTTGAAAGCACATCTTGAAAAAGAGGAGGAAGATGATCGCCACTATCTTAAAACGAATCAAATTTAATCCTATGCATTTAAAAATTACTACTTAATAAACAAACATGTTTAATTCCAAATATTTGTTTTCATTGCCTTTATAGTTAATTATATGAGTACTTACTAGAGATCTATGGCAGTCTGCACAAGAGAAGCACCTCTTGTGCCATGAGCCATTCTTGGAGTGCATCTGTTCCGCAGCGTATACGGGGAAACCACAGCGGGGGCAACCTTGGCCCTTTGCTGCTTTAGCTCCGGTGAATGGAGTTTGTTCAGTGCTATAGAGGTACATAATTGAGTCAATAAAATGGAAAAAATGGTTTTAAGCTTCAATGGTATCAACAATACCTATACATAATTGGTAAGTTTAAAATATATTTCATAATCCAAAATCTAGGCTTCCTTTTCCTAATGTCTTATCCTATAAAAGCTTAGGATATTAAAAACGAAATCACAATAGTTTTTAGGGACTTACTATGAGGCTTGGACTTCGTTGCCTGTGCATACAAGAGTAGGAGCATGGCCGAACCCGAATCCTTTGGGTCCGAAGAGCTTTGCGTAGCAGGCCCGGCAGTGGATCTCTTTGTCGGGACCATCGCAGGCTAACATGGAGTCGAGAGGCCGATGGCACTCTGCGCAGTTGAAACATTTCCTGTGCCACATCTGGGGAATAAACGGTAGGTAGGTATGTTTATAAAGAACTCTAAGAAGGTAGTGTTAATGTTTCCATTATCAAAGCAAAATTTGTTATAATTTTAATAATTCCTGCTGGGTCTTGTTTTATGTGACAGCAAACAGAATGAGACTATTATTTTATTGCAGAAATTCCTATTATTCTTCTATGAATATGTACTTTACTCCTTTCTTCAATGCATACTTATAATGGCTTTTTCCACATCCTAGTCTAGTGTTGATCTAAAATGATATTTATATTATACTATAACTTAATAATTTGCTGTGTAATCTAGCAAAGCTCAACACTGCATGAATTATAACTATTGGCTAAGGGTTAGTATCTAAGTTATTATTTTTATAATTTAAATGAATATTTTGAACGATGAAATTTCATGTTTTGTGTGTGTTAATGCATAGAGCTTGATATTTTAGTCTAAGTCAAGAAGAGGCTGACAAGAAAGGATAAACAATGCAGGTAGGTAGGTTAGGTAGTTACTTACGGTGCCCTTAGCCAGTTGTTGCTCAGCGGCGAAGACCATGCCGCCGCATCGTGGGCAGCCCTGGCCCTTGGGCGCCAAGATGGAGGTAGTGTCGGGGTTGTAGAACGGACGGCTAGCTGAGATCTCATCATCGCTGAAACCCACGAACATTTATCAACGTTGATTTCCATACTTTAATTAAGTAGGTACCTAATCACCTTATTTCTCTACTAGTTTCATTGTTATTATTTAGTAATGATTTTAACTTCTTTCAATCATTACATCTGACGAGGTACATTATCATAAGAACCTACCATACACTCGACTTTATTTCCTTGTTAATCAAAAAATTAAGATAATAATGAAAGGCCCACGATTGTAACCAACAGGCATAGTTGACATACCCTCGGATCTCTTATCATTGTTACTCAAACTAAGAAACTGAGGATGTGTGATTGTGATTATTGTAGGCTGTTTATTTAGATATTGTAAGTAGGTACCTATAACCTACATAAAACGTACCTACGTTTTATGTAGGTTATAGGTACCTAGTTTGAAAATAAAGTACCTATATAGGTATCTCTTTAACTTGAAACACCATTTTGTTCAACAAAGTATAGGCAAAACACTTTCACGCTTCAGTCGAGCAGTAATTGCGTTTAATAATTTGGTTGACGTCCCCGAGCTAGATCGGTAGTTCGGGTCGGGGAGACTTCATAGGTTCCCTGGGCTTGTCTTTAGGGTTCCGTAGCCAAATGGCAAAAACGGAACCCTTCATGGGCGAGTCCGACTCGCACTTGGCCGCTTTTTTTTATATTGTACTCTTTGTTTTTCTGGTTTTATAAGTAATTTCTTCAAAATGTTGTATTTTTCCTTTTTATAGTTTGTCTACCGTAGTCTCTCGTTACATAATCTCTAATATTGTCATCCTTTTCATGTAAATTAATAAGAGTAAGCTCCAATAGTCTCACTATGCGATAACTGTTTAATGGTCCACAATTATTATCTTTTAAAATTATTAATTAGAATATAAGTAGGTACTGTTTGTTTTCCTAAGAAATAAAAATAACATTAATTTTATTATACACATCAAACTGCCCCCTCTCTTTTTTATGTTCAGTTCTGTCCGTCTTGAGGTTGCCTGGTAGAGATCACTGTTAGCGATAAGTCCGCCCATTGCATTACTGTGACTGTTTATTTTTATGCTAAAAACTGTATCCTAATAGGTACCTACTACCTATACTTAGTGTGTCATTGTAATCGATAAAGCGTTATCTATCTATCTCTTTCTATTACGTTCGACGTGGCCCCTTCTTGCATTAGTTGGTATTTCGCACGTGACAGACTGCAAGTCACATCAAAATAATAAATTATCCATCCTATCCCATCGTCGCTAACATATTCTTAACAACCGACAAACTATTTCTGAAGCCTTTTAATTTATTTATAACGCTTTATTTCATGAGAGAATAATGAGTAAGATAATAAATAAATATTAGAGACAATCCTCACAACACTGTCTAGCCCCAAACTAAGCCGAGCTTGTACTATGGGAACCAGATAGCTGATGATGGTAGATAGAGGTCCGAATCTCAATATCATGAGATACTTACGTCAGCCCATCGGTCTGCAAGAATCCAGAACCGCAAGCGAATCCGTAACCGTGAGGTCCCCACTTCTTGCCGTAACAGGTCTTGCAGTAGACATCGGAGTCAGGGCCATCGCATGCGATGATAGAGTCCAAAGTTTTCGTGCAGTCTTTGCACTTGAAACACTTGCGATGCCATTCGCGGCCCTTCGCAAGCACTTGCTCGGCGGCGAAGACCATTCCTCCGCATCTCGGACAACCTTTGCCGGGCGGGGCCTTGATCGAGGTGGTGTCGATTAGCGTTGTCTTGGGCGCTTGCTCGCTGGTCGAAAAAAAAACGATATAAAAAGGAACTCGGTTGTTCGATAGTCTTATCGTATCATGCTCTAGTCTTGGTAAGGTTTTTCTCTAGACTTGCCATTTTCAATGTAGCCATAAGTACCTACTTACGCGTGAAAGAGGGAATGGCAAGAAAACCATTGCCATTTGTCATTGAATTGATAATTCCATAAAATGCTAGCCTATATTGCTGCTAGATTATCGTGGCATTCGCAGAGTAGGAATGAGCTCATTTAACCCCATTCCTCCAAGAGGATAACATTATGACATGGTGGATAACATGTGACGTACTTTTAGAGCGTGGCTAGTCGCGGTGTTATTAAAATTAGTCCGATCGAGAGCGGAGCGCATTCTATTTTGGCTTTGGCATGTTGCCATAGCTTGTTTGTATTATAAGCTGTTTTTATGAAAGTGGCTATGCGATGGAAATAACCTAACCTGTCATGTAACCTGAGAAGTACCTTAACGTAATATTGTTACTAAGGGCAAAAAAAACACATTCAGCAAACAAAATCTGCTATTACCAATAATATTTCTATTTTAGCAAAGAAAATATATGATGACAATCAATGATCAATTATGTGTCAATGGCACGGTATAAATACCTCGGATTAATTAATATTTTCACTACCCTTAGGATGTATATAGGTCCTTTTTTTATATGGAAAACTAAAGGTTTTCATAAAACCGACTTCAAATAAAAAATAAGGAGGTGCTCAATTCGGTTAAATTGTATTCATTGATTTAATATTTCGATTGGTAGTTATGAATGAGTGACTTAGTTTAGTAACATTGGACACTAAAACCATTTGCTAAAGCATTCTATAAGCAAATAATAAATATGATGTGGTTGTTGTTAGTCATGACAATTAAAGGATCCATGATCAACAGACTGATACAGAATCCTTTGGGTACTCGGGTTTACATATAATAATTTAAGTACCTTTGCCATTCCATATCCTTTACATCACACATGAGACCCAGGGAAGACATGCCTCCGTGTCCAATGCCTCTAGGGCCAAATTTTATAGCGTAGCATCCTACAGCAAAAGCAAAGAAGCGATATTAGTCATCTGATGAGTACACAGCTTTAGAGTAAAGTACAAACATCGTAAATAAAGTAATTGCTGTGCCCTCGCCAGACGAGTTGAACTCGAACAGGTACTCAAGTAGTTCTTACCCGTTGGCATAAGGCTCACTCTGCAGCACGCCAGCTCCTTTGCCGTAACCATAGCCCTTAGGACCAAACTTCTTGCTATAACATACTACACAAAAAAACGTTGGATTAAAACATAAAAAATCGGGATAACGTGCAGTGATATTATTTAAAAACTCAATTGCAAATTTAATTGGTCGTTATTTGAACTGATTACAATGGTCAACATTGAAACAGTTTAATGAGATTTCTGAATTAAAGTATTGTTTTATGTGGACGGAAACGAACCTGTGCAGTAAATGTCTTTGTCGGGGCCTTCGCAACAGTTCGTGGAGTTCAGCCCCTTGTGGCAGAGACCGCATTTGAAACACTCCTTGTGCCACCCCTGGACATACAGTGAATCGTGAAGGTGTGTCATGCAGGAATAATATTAGGTACTCTAGCCTACAGGTGCACTCTGTTATCACACTGATATACAATGAAGTTATTGTGCATACACAATTACACATTCCAATGATCAATCTCTTTATAATAGAACTGTTAGATACCTCGACAGTATATTTCGAAATCTGGTCCGTCACAATGCGTCACTGAATCGAGAGTCTTGTTGCAATTAAAGCATTTGAAGCAACGTCTGTGATAACCCTACGGTACAATGTTAATGTGGTATCAGTATGGGATAGCATTATTGCTTAAACTTCATTAAAACGATTAGGTAGTTTATGGTGCCGTAACTCAGAAAGAGAAAACGGAACCCACAAGAAATTCTTACGGAAACCATAAGAAATGCTTAAACAAATTGAAGATAATGTGCATTTTCTAGATTAGCACTGTGATGATTTAAATAATCAAAGGGGTAAACTTACTTTTCCGCGCGCTAACATCTGCTCAGCAGCGTACACGTATCCACCACAGCGAGGACAACCCTCACCAGGGGGCGCCTTCGCGATGGAACGAGACTCCAAGCACGCTCCATTGGTCCTGACGCCCCTGCACACATAAACCCATTGAGACAATGAACCGCTAAGACGCAGAATTAACCAGCAATCTTGCAATAACGGAAGAGTAGTTAAAAGCCTGGGAGACACCGGCAAGCCGGATGCCCTTCAATCAACAGTTTGGACACACTGATCGCGGCGAAGCAGTTTGCTGATGCCGGCGGCGCACCTCCGCCGTAATGGGAGAAGGTAAGGGTTCCCGGCCGCCCGCTCCGCCCGGCCTCGCCATAGCACTACCGATACCGACATAGAGGGCGCTTTCCTTATCCCATCACATCTATCGACAGGGTTAGAGCTAAGACGTAAGCGTTATGTGAGTTGTTAGGTTTTTGTTGTCAGTGAGCGAAGAAAGTTAGAAAACAGAGGACACAGAATTTGGCGCATGCTTTCTAGGTGTGCGTTCGGAGCGATGCGAAGCCGTGCTGAGGCTTACAGATTGGTTTCTCACCGTTGGTCCTCTTAGTAAGGTCGCCTTGTGGAAAGGAAGGAAATGGGTGCGACGGATTACGCCCGAGCCGACTGCGCCGGCGCCGACGCGCCTTGCGGCCGCGACCGCGCCGGCGCGGGCTCGGTCACGCTCTGATTCAACAACTAACTCGAGTTTGGTGTCGACTTTTTTATTTTTTGTATAAATTAATTAAATAGAACGATAAACAAAATAAACTAAGCGAATGCGAATAAATATCCCTAACTAAGGTAATTTAAATTACAAGTATGGCGTGCGAACGAGGCACCGCTGGTTGGCCGAGATGTGTGACGGCGACCGCTGGTCCGCTGGACGGCCGCTCGCTCAATTCCTGTTGCGACATAAACGAAGACTGGTCATGCAATTGTCAGGCGGCGCGTAATGTACAGCTGAGCGCGCTCTACTATATGAGTTTTATGTACACGCGGTTAATGTTGTTACGTACGGGTCGTTGCGACCTTAGATAAGGAAAGACCCTCAGTGGCGCTGGGCGCGGGCGGCGGGTGTGCTGTGGACTCTGGTACTTACGTGTCCTTAAGGTGCTCCCCGGCATCTGTCGACAAGCAGCCTGCGCCGCCGCCGAAACCATAGCCCTTAGGTCCGAACTTGCGCCCGTGGCACATTTTGCAGAATAGTTCGCCTTCGTGCTCTGAGCAGTTGGTAGAGTCCAACAGCTTCTGGCACAGACCTGTAATAACAAGTCATCTCATGTGATGGCAAACAATCAAGTGTCTTTCTCATTGTCAACAATCAAAATATATTAATATTTTGATTGTTAGTGCTTGTTTATTTTTAGCTTTTGTGCCTAATCATGAAATATAGAGATTACACACGAGTGCTAATAATATGAACTTACCTATACCTACTGGTAGCGATCAGAGGTTACAAGTTCGAAAACTTTCGTCAATGTTTATGTTTGTGACAAGTTTGTAATGACGACATCACTTTCGAACGAAAACCGTTGAAGCTAATTGGTGACACGACAGCAACTCTTATAGTGTAGGTAGGTAGGGTAGGTACCTTACCTAATTCGGTAATAATTATAGGTTCGTCCGATAACAATTGAGTTGTGACATTGGGCATCGAACACTTTGATGATGATTGAATGGAATATTGCATTGAAGTGTATTGATAGTGATAAGTAAACTAATCAGAAAATATCATAAAAGTCGTTGAGATTACATACCTACCTACATAGAGGAAACTGTTATTGAGGCACGAATGGGTATAGTATACCTACGTATGTATAGTATACATTCGTATGCGAGTACGCAAGCTTTCACAGCTGTTTTCGACCATTTATGTTGTATTTTTTGTGAAACTTACCACACTTGAAGCACATTTTATGCCATTTGAGTCCTCCTGCGACGCGTTCTTCAGCCGCGTATACGGATTTCCCGCATTTTGGGCACTTCGGGTTATCTGCTGGTTTGAAAGGCATTGTGCTTGCTTAACTTATCCTGAAACAAAATATTTACAGTTGAGTCTCGAGTCCTTCAAGTTGTGACTTCAAGGTGAGGCGACTTGAACTGCACGGCTGATTGCTGAGTCAGGATTTGAACACTTTTATTATTGTCCTTGTAAACTTGAACACATTCCACTTTCGTGTGACATCATCACATTTGAGCACTATATTATAAAACATCGCATCGTTATCAATTATTCTAAATGCAGAATCCATTGGCCGCAGTCCAAGTCGCCTGCACCACATCAATGCATCCGAAGGCACTTTGTTGCTCAACGATGGCACGTTACCGAGCGATATATTAGCACCGCGGGCTTCTTCCGAATGCTTAGAATCGCGCACGATCACGTAAACTCAGACGCGGCCGGCTGGAGCGTAGGGCGGGCGAGGTTCCTGCGCGCCTAATTTGGGGCGTCCAGGTAAAGTTACGCTGGAGCGCGGTTGCATCTCTATTATTAGTTCGCATTAGGAAGAAGCCGTGGGTTCACTCGCGGTTATGTGAGGCATGTGCACTTTCACCGGAAAACGGACCTGTTCGTCGATTCGCTACGAGAGTCGAGCTCCCGAACGCGTGTACAGTTTCAGGCGGTGATGCCGAGACTGTGAAGCGCAAAGTTCGAATGATGCACGAGGGCAGCGTGCGACCGTAGTCTATGCGCGCCTTGCACACGGCCCCAGCGGGGGGAGAGGGGGAGGGGGGAAGGCGCCTTCTCTTGTCTTCTACCCCTAACTGCACAACACACCCCCATTTTCCCATCATCCTACCCACCTACCACCTACCTAATAAACCCAGTGATATACAACAGTAAACTTCACTGCAAACAGTTTCTATTCAATTAGTCTTGCCAAGTTTAAGAAACTGAAAGTACCTACCTAACAACTATGTAAGTAGGTACACTAAGTACCTATGCCTAAACAATATTTATCATTTTATGCAGACGGCTTGAAACTTTAACCAACCTGTTAAAAAATCCATAATCATCATTATCATCATCAGCCATATTCGTTAATAAAACCGCTAACCCAAGTTAAATTTATAAAATTACTGAAATATGAAACTTAAAGTTTCGTTATATTTTTCTTTGGTTTTAGATCCCCACACCAAACCTCCAGTAGGTAATTGATGCAATACATACGTGGAGTACCTAGATAGTATGTTTCCATAGGTAGATCATCATCATCCTCTTTCTGCTGGGGTCGGTCGGCCATACAAGTTTCCGTAGGTCAGTTGACATTCGAACTAAAAACTATCAAGTCATTTTTGCAACGTAATAGTTTTACTATAATTATTTAATTAATGTTTTCCTGTTGAAAATACTGAGTTCTCACAAAGTACAAATTTTTCCTCTTTTACGAAAGTGTTTTATAACGCTTTTATTAGCTTCACCTGTAGGGGAGGGGGGCCTAAAGCAGGCACCTTTAGTAAAAATTAAAGTTATGAAACGTTAAAAAAAGATTTACTGTTAATATTTTATTGTAGCTTGGGCTGTATTTTATAAGCTTTAATATTGCTTGGTCAAATTGTAAAAAACTCTTAAAATGAAAATGCGAGTACAGTTAAAACGAACCCCTTCCTGATGACCACTTTGCCCAAACAGTAAGCCTAAAGTGGGCACATGCTTTGGGCAAAACGGGCATGTAAATAGTGTTTGCCTAAAGCATGAAAATATATCTAGTATTTTTTTTTTTTTTTTTTTTTTAAATATAGATAGCTAAACATTTGGCTGCCATCACACCTGATGGAAAGTGAGGATGCAGCCTAAGATGGAGCATGCTTAGCCATAATCCACCTGTTCACTCTTGTCTTAAAAGTTCCCAAATTGTAACGTTTCGTAGTATTTTATATTATAATCTTAAACAAAGCTAAAAATAAAAGAGGGTAATATGTTCTATTCATCGTTTATTTATAAACGTGTCGAAAATCAGAATTTGTCTGATTTTCGTCTAATTTATATTTATTTAATAATTTGGTAACGTTTTTCACAAAATTTAAGGCAGGAACTTTTTAATTAGGTAAATACTCTTAATTCTTCTTGCTCAGGGTTGAAGACTGTAGTGTGCCGTCCTAGTTTCTTTTTGGCAGATCCTGATTGAAGGTGTCTTTGGAGTGTAGACCTTGGAATACCATATTTTTTCAGTTTTTTGACGTCTTTATAGGCTCTTTGACGTCTCATCCCAAGCCGCTTGTGAGGTTTTTCTTATAAACTTGTTTACCATCTACAACAAAAAATACAAATGCCTGATAAACCTTTTCGATTCAGAGCGGAGCAAAGAGCAATGGGCAAAGTGGGCATGCCCACTATGCCCGGTTCACTTTGCCCTTTTCAACGATTTTTTCTTATAACCAAATTCTAACCTCTAACGAATTAGAAAGAGATGAGAAAAAATAACCAAAACACTTCCAGATACATACAAAACACTACCTACATTCTGATATTAAGACAACTGACACACAGATAATGAAAACACAATCAACTTACCGTGATATTTTTTTCAAAAAGCACTGTTTTATTTTTCCGCGACGCAACGCGTGTGCTCGTCGGGTGCCGGCGGACTGGGTGACTGCCGCGGAAGGGGCATGGCGGGGGGGCATGTTGCCATGCAGTCGCGCCGAATTAGGTTTAGAAATTTGAGCTTTAATGAAGGGTGCCTGCTTTAGGCCCAGTGCCCACCTTAGGCCCCCCTCCCCTATGTATGTAACCGACCTCTTTGAGCTCGATTTTGTCCTACTTTGAACGATCAGATTTGATTCAAACTTTGCACATCTGTCAAAGGTCGATGACAATGCAATAAAATGAAAAAAAAAAAATGAAAAAAAAACTAAAAAGTAAAAAAAAAATTATAGTTTAAAAAACTAAAAAAATGCTTTTATAACTAATTGAACTAAAAAGTTAAAAATAAAACTCTAATAATCAATTGAAAAATTTATATTATTGTATAAAAAGCGTGGGGGGCTTGATTTTGATTGTTGTAAATATTTTATCAATAGTTTATTTATTATATATGAAGTTATTATAAAAAGCACCCCACGCTTTTTGTACAATAATATAAATTTTTCAATTGATTAGTACAGTTTTATTTTTAACTTTTTAGTTCAATTAGTTATAAAAGCGTTTTTTTTTAGTTTTTTAAACTATAATTTATTTCAGGTATGACTGCAAAAAAAGTCACTGCCTACGCCTAGTGACTTTTTTGTAAGTTTCTAAGTGTTTTGCAAATACGACCTGATTGTATAGGTACTTTGAAATACATATGTTGAGGACTGGCTTATACTTATATTAAGATGTTGCGATGACACGGTCCTGTATAATGTGCAGTACCTACCTACCTATTTGCAAAATATACAAAATACATACGAAACAGTTAAGCTCATTTTAACAGTTAAGTTCATATCATTACAAACGATCTAGAGATAACACTGATTTGAATCAGTTCTATATAGATGAATTAATAGGTAGATGACATTATTGGCCGACTGCGCTCGTTATAAAACATCGTCAGATATTATTATTACAAGACAAGCTATTATGAGATGTTATTCATTCACATTTTACATCTAAATCCCAAATGTGGTCGCATTGGACGGGAATAGTACATGACACCGCTGAATCACCGTTTTGGCAAGCAAGTTTCTTTCCTAATTGATGCCGGTAATGAACCATGGCTATGGCCACAACTAAGCACCTACTGATGCTAAATGACTTAGGTACCTAGCTTTGATCATGATGTGTTTAAAACATTCTCAGTTTGTGTTAAATACATGGTTATAAACAGATGTATTTGCGAATTGAAGAATGCAACATCAGATAGAACACGCTTAGCAATTATTGTTTTCCTGTAGTGTTCTTGACTTTCTGTATTGTGTAGGATACTGGGAATACTTATTGAAAATATCATGTTTTTATCGGTTTGGTCTTTATATCCTAACTAACAATATTTTTCTATTAAAATCCCCACTGGCTACGTCGTGCGACAGTGTAGCAGTGAAGATTTTAGGAATTGGTTTTCCTCAAATCCCTATTACTTAGGTACCTTTAAATGTATAAAGTGTCAAAAAAACCGAACGCTTTATATTATATAAAAAGAAATAACAAACTTGCATTTGTAATGAATTCTAATTGTGTCTCATCCGATGATGTTATTATCGGGCGATGTGTAACATCAAACCAGAAATAAACAAAAACATCTACCTACATACCCTAGTACGTTTACAATCGGTAGTCCAGCCGAGTCACATTGTGACAGAGCAGAACGCATGCCAATTTACTAGCACCTGCCCGTCTATTAATATTTTAATAATATTTTAGTAAATAAATCTGCTTGCGCTGTCTGGTACATTTTGCTGTGTTCCCTTAGAGCGATTTCAGACTAGCGTATTTTTTTGCGCGTATACGGTCGTTTCAGCATACGCGCTTATACTCGCGTAAACGGGCATATTTCGGGGTGTTCGCTCGAACCGGTGGTGTCGTGTCAGTAACAGTATCAACATAGATTCTGACACTTATACGAGCTTAGAAGCGCGTCAACGCTCGTACGAGTCGAGCGTGTGACAAAAGGCGCGCCTATACGCGCTTCCAAAAACGAGCTTATACGCGCGTATAAAACGCTAGTCTGAAACCGCTCTTACATCAGATGCGGCTATGTAACTTTGTGAACAAATACTTTTTAACTAACGAACAGCGCTTATCCTATATACTTAATATAAAACTAGTACCTAGTTCGCCCCGAACTGAGATCTCGTGATGCGATCCAAACGATTGTTCCCAGGTGCACTTAGACGCATCTGAATTGATTGTTGAAAAATAAGCACGCCATCTGACACAAGGTTAACTGTTCAATGCTGCGCTTTAAAATCTGTTCAACGCAGTCACAGCTCATGGCCATACAACAATGAGGCTGCTGGGCAGAAAAAAACAGACTGAAGTGGCATTCCCAAAAAGACCAATGAACTAAAAGAAGCAATGGGAGTGCACATCAGTGCTGAAACTATTTATCGAAAAAAGTTGGCCTAACTGGGTTTCCGTAGACAGGTAAAGTTTTAAGTATGGAAACATATTACTATATTGGATAAGGAGCATGCACGTGCCTGTAGAATTCGCAGTCCGGGAAAGAGGATCCTCCGGCTTTGTACCAGGTCAAGCGGAGACTGTGGGATTACCTACTACAGCCGATTCGAATTTCGTATGACGGACGTTTGCTTGGTTTCGATTTGGCTCTAAGTGAATGCCCTATTACTTAGGTACTACTGACTCATTTCGTACATAAACCTAATACCTACCTAACGTACTACCTATACCAATGCTCTCACTATCGGTATTTAGCACACGTGTAACACAACCTACAGAATCCCTATAATTTTCGCTACAGACGTAACGCCTCCGTCTGAGTGCATAGTTATTTTAGTCCTCTATTTTATCAGTCGCAACATTATTTTTATGGCCGTGAAATGGTCTCTAAAAAATTATGGACCACGTGAAAATCCAATGCTGGCACAATATCAAGACTAGGTTCACACGGCAAGGTACTGTGCTTTCACGTCTTTCTATACGTGAGCCAGTGGCCCTACTAACCTGGATTAAATTATACTTAGTAGGTTTACTTTTTGAAGTGAAAACATATGTGCCTACATATGTTTGAGTTTGACTTATGTTTGATATGGGCTTGAGCATTTTTGAGGTGGGAAAGACAATAAACTCGTCACCGTTACGCGTCACGCGACACCTCTTCTGCAAAGATGACAAACTTCCTTTTTTACAAGCTTTAATTCAGCTTTCAAGATTTGACCCAAACAAAAAACAACGTTAACTAAAGGCGATGGCAATCAGCAGAAACGCCTTCACAGTGTGACAGCGATATTTGACAGTGTTTCACTGATCGCCATCGCTATCGTGCTAGATGTGCGCAGGCTTTAACAGCGTGAGCAAAATAAATCCGTTTTCATTGCTCATACTCTGAAAGTAGGTCTGAAGTTGCCTGAGGGGCCTAATTGAAAGTAATACTTTCAGCCCTAGGGAGAATCGCTTTCTACTGACAGCTGTCAAATTATAAAAAAAAACAAGTTCTCTTTTATTCAATCATGTTCCAACTTTTTATTCAGCAAGTAGGTTGGAAACCCATTACAACGGTAAGAAGTTTAAAAAGTCTAATTAGAGCGCAATGTAAAATTTAAATTTAAAAAACATAAAGATAGTATTAAATAAATAATATATTTTCTAAATAGATAATATTTATTTACACAAAGAAACTTACAATTAAACAAATATTTACAAAATGTACAAAATACACAAGAAACAGTTGAGCTATCTGGAGATCGTTACAAACGATCTAGAGATAGCTCAACTGATCCAAATCAGTGCCAGACGGAAGCGTCCCCAAGACGCTGGCGGCATTGCCACGCTGAATAGCAATGCTTATGCGCTTCTAAGCACTTTTCTAAATTACTTGATTAATATATAGCTGCAACTATTTATTTAAAATAACATAGATTTGAGCAAACAATTCACCATTTTTTAAATTATGTAAATGAAAATAATGGCTGAATAATGCTGGCGAGCCGAAGCCGAAGGCCCGCCAGAGAAAAAGAAAAAAAAGCAGCCAAGTGCGAGTCGGACTCGCCCATGAAGGGTTCCGTAGCATCAATTAACATAATATAAAGGTTTTTGTAGTTCGTCGAAAGGTAAATTGCGGTGTACGATTTATGACGTATAAAAAAAAACTACTGACTAGATCTCGTTCAAACCAAATATCGTTGGAAGTTTGCATAGTAATGTACAACATATATTTTTTTTGGATTTATCATTCTCTTATTTTAGAAGTTAGAGGGGGGGGACCAACTTTTCACTTTGGAAGTGTCTCTCGCACAAACTATTCAGTTTAGAAAAAAACGATATTAGAAACCTTAACATCATTTTTGAAGACCTATCCATACATACCCCACACGTATGGGTTCGATGAAAAAAAAATTTTTGAGTTTCAGTTTCAAGTATGGGGACCCCCAAAATTTATAGTTTTAGAAAAAAACGATATTAGAAACCTCAACATAATTTTTGAAGACCTATCCATAGATACCCCACAAGTATGGGATCGATGAAAAAAAATTTTTTGAGTTTCAGTTTCAAGTATGGGGACCCCCAAAATTTATAGGTTTTTTTATATTTTTAAGTAAAAACCTTAATGCGGTTCACAGAATACATCTACTCACCAAGTTTCATCAGTCTAGCTCTTATGGTCTCGGAGAAAAATGGCTGTGACACGGCCGGACAGACAGACAGACAGACAGACAGACAGACAGACATGACGAATCTATAAGGGTTCCGTTTTTGCCATTTGGCTACGGAACCCTAAAAAACCGGGAAGGCGGCAATTCAATCTTCATTTTCACTAATTTTTCTTTCATGTTATTATTTTTACTTTCCTTGTATTCGTCATGAAAAGCACAGTGTTTACCTCGGGTGAAAGTCTTTTAAGTCCCTCAAGCTCCATTGGCGCCCTCGCTACGCTCTGGTGCCAAACCCGTCTCGGGACTCAAAAGACGTGACTTTCAACACTCAGGTAACAATGTACTATAAAAAATGACAGAAACAACATTATTACCTTTGCGTCAGTTTTAAATATTTGAAAATATGAGGTAAAAACCGGCCAAGTGCATGTCGGACTCGCGCACGAAGTTTTCCGTATATACCATCATTATTACTTACCTATATGAAAACGGAAAAAAACACATTTGATGTACGGGAGCCCACTTAAATATTTATTTTATTCTGTTTTTAGTACCTACTTGTTGTTATAACGGCAACCGACAGGCAGGCAGATAGATAAGAAGACAGACGGACGGACCGACGACAGCGGAGTCTTAGTAATAAGGTCCCGTTTTACCCTTTGGGTACGAAACCCTAAAAAACGAATAAAAGTTTACCTACCTATTTACCTCTTCTCTCTCGTCTTATCTGAAATGAAATGAAATTTTATTTTGCCAAACGTCAGCAGTGAAATATCTATGCTTATATGTAACTATAATACCTAGTAGGTATAGTATAGATATACTACTGCTTAGGTATGTATATATGTATTGATGTAATTAAAATACTAGTCAGAGTCGCTATGTTCTGCGGAATTCCTTGGAAGTTCGTATGTGACATTGATTTATTGAAGCGAGCTCAAACATGATGGATGTAATTAACCGAAGCAAGAAATTTTAATCAGTATCGTATTTCATCTCAGCTCTGGGGGGCGTGCTGCAGATTTTCTGTTTATTTATGAAGATATACGCAGTTTCATGTTTTATTTTCTGTAACATACAGGGCTGTCGAATGGCAGACCTAACTGCCGAGAGCGTAGCGATTCATAAGTATAATTTTACCCTGATATACTGACCTTTTAAATGATTTTTGCTACTAAACTAAGAAAAATATTTTGTACCATGCAAAAATTTCTCGGATCGTGTACCTACTTGCCAATTAAAAAAGCATCGGGACATAATATAAATGACAATAAAATTCTCAAATACCGGTGCCAACATTGCTTACTAAGTAGGTAGGTAGAGGTACATCTGGATCAGCCACTGTTTCAAAGTGATTCTTGTAATTCAACTGAATTAAGACTATTTTGATTTGATTTGATTTGACTGGAACCTTACGAATCGCTACGCTCGCCAGAGGTCTGCCAGTCGACAGCCCTGCATGATAAGGCGATAACATATGTTTTTTAGGGTTCCGTAGCCAAATGGCAGTCTGTCTGTCTGTCTGTCCGTCCGTGTCACAGCCATTTTTCTCCGAAACCGTAAAAGCTAGACTAATGAAACTTGGCGAGTAGATGTTATAACGTGAACCGCATTAAGATTTTTACACAAAAATAGAAAAAAAACTATAAATTTTAGGGGTCCCCATACTTGAATTTGAAACTCTATAAATTTTTTTTCATCGAACCCATACGTGTGGGGTATCTATGAATAGGTCTTCAAAAATGATGTTGTAATATCGTTTTTTTCTAAACTTAATAGTTTGCGCGAGAGACACTTCCAAAGTGGAAAAAAGTTGGTCCCCCCCCCCCTCTAACTTCTAAAATAAGACATGGATAAAACTAAAAAAAATATATGTTGTACATTACTATGCAAACTTTCAACGATATTTGGTTTGAACGAGATCTAGTCAGTAGTTTTTTTTTATACGTCATAAATCGTAAACCGCAATATTTACCTTTCGACGAACTACAAGAACCTTTATATTATTTTACTTGATGCTACGGAACCCTTCATGGGCGAGTCCGACTCGCAATTTTCAGTCAGGAATCAGAGACAGGAATTTTCAGGCCAGGTAGTATGATTAGTTATTCTGTGCTACTAGACTTCATTATCCGATGTTTCTACGAGGTGTGTGGGTGCCAATATCTAAATACACCTTGACCGCTAAATGAAATTGTTATTGTAACAGTGTACTTTTACATTAAAAAAATAAATATATTTTATGCACACTCTGGACTGTTTTTAAATTTAACACACACCATTGCAAACAAAAACTATCCATCAGATCACATTCATATTATGCATTACCTAATTTGGGGCAGGCCAATTACCTATGTCCTACCTGCCAGAAGAATTGTAGGTACGAGTATGTAATAAATAATGCACCTAATTCCTTAGGACCTCTTCCTTAGACTTAAAGAACTCATTTTTTTACATCGATAAAAAATAATTGGCGCAAATTTTAATATTTGCCCAGGCGCAGGAATCGAACCTGCTCCACTTGCGGCGAACATGCGCCACGGAGGTCGTTAAAATACATTGAGGTTTATAATGAAGGCTTAGAACAACCATCCAGCTAAAAAAGTTTCCCATTCGGTGTTGAATAACATCCAGGTGTTTACGACTAAATTTTCATTCGCAGGTGCGTGGTATCTCCGACTTGTGTGGGCCGATGCTAAAATAAAATGGTAACCCACCGAATGGTTACTCAGCTCTGCAAAACTCGGTATTACTCATGCTCCTGGCTAGTGGGTAGTTACACCCACGCGATATCAAAACTTCAGAGGTAACGCATACATTTGGACGGATAAAAGTTTCTTGAAAATGTTTTTCTCCGAAACGTATCTGATAATAAAAAGTTTCTTTGCTTAAATTTTACTCTGGATTTATTTGTTTGGGCGCAATGAGATGTAATTTGAGAGGAAATAAATATAGTAGGTGGTGTAACTAAAGGGCTTCACACACAGCAGCTATAATGTATATTAATGTACATTACATCCCGGGAAAATATACATGAATGGAAATAATATAGGTACATTATAGCTATCGTGTGTGGTCTCCTGACGATTTCTATGGAAAGATGTAATGAGATGTATCGTGCTATAATGTACATCTTTACATTATAGCTGCTGTGTGTGAAGAATAGCACCTTATAGGTGACATGTAGATGTTTTTATTCGGTGACCATAAAGCTCTTACCGTCACATTCTTGGATAAAGTTTGTGCCCAAACACCTGCACAAGAGACGATCAAACAACGCTACGGGCAATGCAGTAGAGGTGGCAAAATACTACCTAAGAATTGTCTAGTGTTCGATTAACACGATAGAAGAAGAAGGGGTTGAAGGGGGGGATGGAAAATTGCATAGAAGTATCGTTATCTTAGAGCTAGAAGCTTGAAACTTATTTGATAAGTTATTTTCTTTTCTCGATATAACTAGTAGTACGCCCCGAAGTGAGATCTCGTGATGCGATCAAAATGTTTTGGGTAGATGGTAATCAGAAAAAAATGTGCCACCATCATGCATTGTGTTGTATCTACTTTGAGAAAGTATTTCTGTCCAGATTCACTGTTTGGCCTTGCCTCTCACTATCCTTCACTAACTTTGTATGGTAAACAAGTTTTAACTCAATTGGCCAATTCATTGAAGAATTCAGTTGGACAGACTTTGGCTCCATCATCAGACCAGGTTGATTTCACGATTTTATGACAGCTGAGTTCCTCCTTAATTTAACCGTAAAAACTGTTTTGGAATGTCCAAACAAAGTTCTTTCATATGACAAGTAACTTACATAAACATACATAAATACGCACATAAAATGCCAATCGCCCAAGTTCTTTGTAAGATCTTCGTTCGCTTCGCTCACTCGAACAAATATACTAGTTTCCTTACTTACGACTTAAGAGTCATAGGACCTAGGCTATAGGATACCCGTTGCTAGGTAATCTTAAACTATGCGGCTAATTAGTTTGATCTTAAAAATAATTGAGACCGAATAATTTAAGCTCGTTAGGTAACCGCACTGCCAAGTAGGTTAATAATACTCCGTTGTGCTAAAATTGATTTATGTATCCTACTGCAGTAAACAACTTTGTGAAATAAAAAGATTATTTTAATTGCCGACCGCTGGATGACATAATATAAAGTCAACGGTGTCGAATTGCAATAATTTGAAAGTATCTTCCAATCCAATTCCAAAGTATCTTCTGCAATAATTTGAAGATCACGGCGACGACGATTAGGAAGCCATTTTAATTTGGATCTAAACTCAGAGACGTGATCAAACTTGCGCAGTCCGAATATGAAACGGATGCACAAGTTTTGAAGGCGTTCGGGCTTATTAAGCAGTTCCTCCATGGCATCAAGAAAACAGACATCAGCATAGTCGATGAGTGGCAGCATCAAGGTTTGAGCAAGAGTAATTTTAGTTTTAAACAGATGAAATTTCTGGAGACGCTTGAGAGGCTGAAACGAAAAGTGAAATCTTTTGCTGATTTCGTTGATATGGCTTCCCCCAAGGTTCTTGGCCTTACTAGAAAAAGGCAACTGATTACCGAACCCGAAAAAATATATATTTTTTTTAATTTGGTGTTCTTTCGGTTCATTTAAATCTCTACTTTCCGATGGTGTAATAGAACATTATGATATTAGTGCGGTAGGTTGAAAATTACAGCCGAGGCGTTATTGCAAGCCCGAGCCGTAGGCGAGGGCTACAAGAAAGCAGAGGCTGTAATTATCAAAGCGCACGTATGTCATACGACGTTTTATAACACATTTGCAAGGAAATAAATAAAAATTAAACGTATTATAAATCTTTTATCACTTGTTATAGCAGTTAGAGAATTTTGAAATGAAATGAAATGACATAACAGATTGTACATGTCATTTCATTTAATTTCATTCCAACTCATCCCGTTTCATTCAGTTTCATTCGGTTTCATTCATTTTAATTCAGTTTCATTCAGTTATGTTCAGTTTCATTCAGTTTCATTCAGTTTCATTCGGTTTTATTCGGTTTCATGCAGTTTCATTCGGTTTTATTCATTTTCATTCGGTATCATTCGGTTTCATTCGATTTCATTCAATTTCATTCGGTTTCATGCAGTTTCATTCAGTTTCATTCGGTTTCATTCCGTATCATTCGGTTTAATTTGGTTTCATGCAGTTTCATTCGGTTTTATTTAGTTTCATTCAGTTTAATTCAGCTTCATTCAGTTTCATTAAGTTCATTCGGTTTCATGCAGTTTCATTCGGTTTTATTCAGTTTCATTAATTTTCATTCAGTTTCATTCGGCTCCATGCAGTTTCATTCAGTTTCATTCAGTGATTCGGTTTCATTCGGTTTTATTCAGTTTCATTCAGCTTAATTCAGTTTCATTCAGTTTTATTCGGTTTCATGCAGTTTCATTCGGTTTTATTCAGTTTCATTAATTTTCATTCGGTTCCATGCAGTTTCATTCAGTTTCATTCTGTTTCATTTCATACATTTAGCATCTGGATAAACCGTACGTTATACCTTATTAAAAAGCAAGCCGAGCGTTTTACATTACATTACCGCACTAGTGCGTAATGATGACATACATTACGATATTGAAATCGGTGAAATTAGAGACCTTTTACGAGCAAATGTGTTATAAAAAAATATATAGTTACCTAACAATAGTAAAATATCTTCTCAGAAAATGCAAAAAATCGAACAAAACTCGAAGAAATAAGAACTAGTAGTAACGAAAATGCACTACTACTAGCAATGAAAGAATATACCTATTATTAAATAGGTAGTGCATTTTCGTCCCTTCTATATCGTGGTGTCGTGGTCTATAATCATAAGATAATTTTAAAATTATGTAAATATAGTAGGTATACGTCTTAGTCCAGGTGACTGTCCCATAATGTACATAGAAATATATAAAAATTATAGGTAGGTATAGGTACTAATGTTTTCGCCACTGTTGAAAGGTATCTATGTTATTTTTCGTCGGAACACTAACAATATATTACCAGTGGCGAATTTACACATTGCCGTCTGTAAGCTATTTAATTTTGGCCGCTCCTACCCACATACCTACCCTAACATTGATAGTCGATATCTTATTTCACAATCCTATACGTAAATATTTTTTTAATACAGTTGCTCAAAAAGTGGCGTATTGCAGGGACGTATAGCGTTCGGGATGTGGGCTATTACACACGCGTGCTTTTTTTTTACCATTCCCGCACTAGTGCTTTTTCTTTCCCAACTGTCAAAATGATGTCTAAAAAGAAAAACCAACCATGAAGTTTTTACTAAAAAAAATCATCGAAGTTATTATGATTCATGCAAATACGTATTATTTCTAAAAAGAAGCTACTAATTTGTTTCATTAACAGATTTAATGATTTGATTGAATGAGTTATGTCAGGTTTCATTTCATTTCATCTCATTAAATTTCATTTTCAATTCATATCAATAAAAAAAATCTACTGAAGACTTGGCTGTATGGGTATAGTTCCCTTTGCCTTCCAGAATGGGTGAAGAAAAAAAAAAATCTCTGCTTATATTTTACGGTTGGCGTTGGCGCCATTTTTCTGAAATTTTCTTTGCGAGTTTATTTGTTTGTTGCAAAATGAGTAATTTCGACCCTAGTTTTTTTGAATTAACACCACCGGAACTCAGTATAATTGCACAAAATGCTTCGGAGAACATTTTACCGGAAAAGTCAAAAAGTCGCTACATGCATACATACGACGAACTTATTGCGTGGAGAGAAGAGAAAAAAGCAAATGGTATTTTTATTATTTTATTAAACTGCTTAATTTTTTCGCAACTGTATTAAAAATAGTCGTTCAGTACACGTGCGGAACCGTCATTGCAACTTGTTCCGACTGTCAACCCTCGCCTTCGGCTCGGGTAGACATTTGTCGGAACTCTTTGCAATGACAGCCTTCCCGCACTTGTAATGAAATATACTATTTTCAATACAGTTGCTCAAAAAGTGGCGTATTGCAGGGACGTATAGCGTTCGGGATGAAGGCTTTTACACACGCGTGCTTTTTTTTTACCATTCCCGCACTAGTGCTTTTTCTTTCCCAACTGTCAAAATACTGTCTAAAAAGAAAAACCAACCATGAAGTTTTCACTAAAAAAATTCATCAAAGTTTTTATGATTCATTTGTTTCATTAACAGATTTAATGATTTGATTGAATGAGTTATGCTAGGTTTCATTTCATTTCATCTCATTAAATTTCATTTTCAATTCATAATCAATAAAAAAAATCTACTGAAGACTTGGCTGTATGGGTATAGTTCCCTTTGCCTTCCAGAAAGGGTGAAGAAAAAAAAAATCTCTGCTTATATTCTACGGTTGGCGCCATTTTTCAGAAATTTTCTTTGCGAGTTTATTTGTTAGTTGCACAAAATGAGTAATTTCGACCCTAGTTTTTTTGAATTAACACCACCGGAACTCAGTATAATTGCACAAAATGCTTCGGAGAACATTTTACCGGAAAAGTCAAAAAGTCGCTACATACATACAATACGACGAACTTATTGCGTGGAGAGAAGAGAAAAAAAGCAGCCAAGTGCGAGTCGGACTCACCCATGAAGGGTTCCGTAGCACGACGAACTACAAGAACTTTTATATTATGTTACTTGATGTAACATAATAAGGTTCTTGTAGTTCGTCGAAAGGTAAATTGCGGTTTACGGTTTATGACGTATATAAAAAAAACTACTGACTAGATCTCGTTCAAACCAAATATCGTTGGAAGTTTGCATAGTAATGCACCACATATATTTTTTTTAGTATTATCGTTCTCTTACTTTAGAAGTTAGAGGGGGGGGGACCAACTTTTTTCCACTTTGGAAGTGTCTCTAGCGCAAACTATTCAGTTTAGAAAAAAACGATATTAGAAACCTCTACATCATTTTTGAAGACCTATTCATAGATACCCCACACGTATGGGTTCGATGAAAAAAAAATTTTTGAGTTTCAGTTTGAAGTATGGGGACCCCCGAAATTTATAGTTTATTTTTTATTTTTATGTAAAAATCTTAATGCGGTTTACAGAATACATCTACTTGCCAAGTTTCATCAGTCTAGCTCTTACGGTTTCGGAGAAAAATGGCTGTGACATACGGACGGACAGACAGACAGACAGACAGACAGACAGACAGACAGACAGACATGACGAATCTATAAGGGTTCCGTTTTTGCCATTTGGCTACGGAACCCTAAAAAGCAAATGGTTTTTTTATTATTTTATTAAATTGCTTCATTTTTTCGCAACTGTACCTATTAAAAATAGTCGTTCAGTACACGTGCGGAACCGTCATTGCAACTTGTTCCGACTGTCAACCCTCGCCTTCGGCTCGGGTAGACATTTGTCGGAACTCTTTGCAATGACAGCTTTTCCGTACTTGTAATGAAATATACTATACCATCCATAAAATTTGTTGTATGCAACGGAAAATTAGGCGCAATTATGAAAACACCAAGCAGAAGATTATTGTAGTTTGGTCACCAAAATTATTGAGTAATTACAATTAGGTATTGAAAATTCTTGGAAAACGGCAGCCTGGCGCTGAAATTAATTATGAGAATTCACCGGCAAACAAGGTACTTATGTGGGCGATCCATTGGCGGGCTAAAACCGCCGAGCCTGCGATCCAAAGGTTTAAACGCCAATGGAGCACTGTGCTGTGTGTGCTCCATTGGCGGTTTATACCTTTGGCTATAGGCTAAGCCGTAAAAATTTGAATGTTCAATAATTGTCACGAATCTGGTATTATGTAAATAAAAATGATTCTTTTAAATTTCTGACCCACATAAAAAATGTTTGGCCCCAAATTCTACCGCTCTAGGCTTGGGCCTACTCAGCCTATTGGTAAATCCGCCACTGCGTATTACACCATTTGTGTTGAAAATATGTTGCCAAGCACTCTGACGCCAATAAAATTAAACCACTAGGGCTATTTTTACCCGATGCTGGTATAGATCATTCGCACAACAATTTCCTGATTGTTGGTGGGTTACCTACCTACTGTAATTTATTTTAAGTTATGGTATCGAGTCAGCTGTTTTTCCCCTTATTTATGAAGCTATTTGGAACTATTTGGATATGAGACGATGATTATCTGTGCTATGTTCCAATGTTGTCGGGAATTGGGTTACGACATGGTTAACCAGCACCAGGCCCATTTAGAATCTAAATGCGATGCCACAAAAAGAAAGGGAGAATGCATGTGTGTTTCCTGCATTCACGTTTTGAAACAGATGCAAACAAATCAGGAATGGGAACAAGACATACGATTCGCAGTTTTGAACCTTATTTGTATTGACCTACAGTTGTTTAAAACGAGGCACTGTCTTTCTCGAATGTTACCTACCACCACCGGCACCGGTATGAACTACGAATCATCAGTGCTACCGGTGTTATTCTGAGCGTGCGCGGGCGGCTCTGTCCGCGACTGGAGTAGGGCTGCTACATCGGAAAACCAAAATAGCTGGACAAATTATAAAAAATTGGGTATCGCCTGGAGAAGTAGAAAAAAGTTTATTTAGGTAAAACGTTGGAGTTAGAAGGTACCTAGCTACTTATGTTTGTGGCAAACACTAGCTCACTGTATCTATGGTTTAGCTAAGGTTTTTTTGAAGGTAAAACCTATTCCATGTTCAAATTCGTGTAAGACATTGGTATACGCTAACTACCTACGTGGGAAGGTTTGGCAGAATGTTATCAACCACGCGACAGGGCGTACACAATCATCATCATGTACCAATCAGCCGGTCTACTCTTGAACGCGATTCCAATCCCAATTTTAAGTTTTGACGGAATTCTGGCAGAAAATTTTGGGAGGATCCCAAATTCCATCACTATCTGGCAACCCTAGGCTGGAGTCTGATAATTTCTAAGAAAATTCAGATTACAGCACATACCTACCTACCACGATTTAATGTAAGAGCACCAAGCTTACTAACTATAAACCCCTAATTACAATGTGTATCTATAAACCTACCTACCTACTTCGGTTTAATGTTTAGAAGATAAATTATACAAAAAATACTTCAGTAGTTAGCTTCCTAGCTATGATACCTACAACCTCGAAATAAAACGAATAAAACTTGTTTGTGATTTTATATTTTTATCATGATACTATTTAATTGTTTCATAATACCTAGTAGGGTTATTAAAAAGTAAGGTACCTTCGAAGTACTGAAAATTGAAAGTAGGCATCTGGAATTAGTCATGTAAGCCGAACCAGTTGTTTTGGTAGGTAGGTACGGTACCTACGTATTCCTTGGAAAGAATAAAAAGAAAATGAAATGAAATAATTTATTTGCTTGAAGTATGGTAAGTACATTTTAGATCTTATAATAGGCAAATATAGAATCACACACTTCGCCAGAAAAACCCAGCATGCAAACCATGTGTAGTACATAAAAAATAAAACTAAATTATTCAATAATACAATATGATGTATTACAATTACAACTAAAATTAAATGTCAAATTAACATAAATAATAATAGATTGTATGAAATAAATCATTTACCCTATAAAAACACTTATCCACTAACCATGAATACAGTTTTGCTCTAAACTTATTGTAAGGCAGTTCCCTGATAGCTTTAGGGATTTTGTTAAATACTTTACTTGAGAGGCACAGGCATGCAAAAGGAGCTTTAGAAAAATTATGCAGCCATTAAATCCTCGAGGATGAGCATGCGGGTTCGTTGACAGTTGGTAGGGTAACATGCCCTAAATCCAGCCACCCCCCAATTACCAGCCGCCTCCGAAAAATCAAGCTAGAATTGTAAACGATTTACACTATGCTATTTCTTTGTTACCCAAAATGAACCTTATATTATACGCCATAGACGATATCAATTTGGTCGAGCTAAGTTTTAACTCATTCAATCAGTCGTCGATTGAACACAGGCGAGAGTGCGCGTGCTTGATTTGTTCAGTAGCTGTCTCTCGAACCAAGCATCGACGACTTCACGGGATAAGGATTTTCATTATATTAGAACTATAATCCATGAAATATTTTACTTGTCTAGAATAGAAGACGAACTAAAGAATATCATGAAATAACTTTTTTTTATTCATATTCATTATTTAATTAAAAAACCACCTGGCTGGATATAGGGTTTGGTTTTACATTCAAATCTAAATATCGGCAGGGGGGCTGACAATAAGAATTTGCTTTCCGATCGAAAATCCTAAATCCAGCCTGCACTTTCTTTAGGGTGACTATGCTTTCGTGATATTAGGTACAACTACTAATCTACTATATAAAAAGAAGTCGGGTTTTCGTTCCTGACGCTATAACACGATAACGGCTGGACCGACTTGGCTGATTTTGGTCTTGAATGATTTGTGGAGGTCCAGAGAAGGTTTAAAAGGTTTTTTTTTCAACGGGAACGGTATTGGCGAGCGAAGCCGCGGGCGACCGCTAGTTATTGTATATTTTGTAGTATTGTCAACAGATAAGTAAAAATAACTATATTTAATTTATAGTTATTTTTTAAGACTGATACCTACTCGTTTTTTATAACGCTTTTATTAGCTTCACCTGTATGTATGTATGTATGTATGTAACCGACCCCTTTGAGCTCGATTTTATCCTACTTTGAACGATCAGATTTGAATCAAACTTTGCACACCTGTCAAAGGTCGATGACAATGCAATAATATGAAAAAAAAAAAAAATGTAAAGAAATAAAAAAAAAACCTACTTTGAACGATCAGATTTGATTCAAACTTTGCACACCTGTCAAAGGTCGATGACAATGCAATAATATGAAAAAAAAATACATGAAAAAAAAAAAAAGTAAAAAGTAAAAAAAAATTAAGTATAGTTTAAAAAACTAAAAAAAAACGCTTTTACAACTAATTGAACTAAAAAGTTAAAATAAAACTGTAATAATCAATTGAAAATTTATATTATTGTACAAAAGCGTGGGGGGCTTGATTTTGATTGTTGTAAATATTTTATCAATAGTTTATTATATCTGAAGTTATTATAAAAAGCACCCCACGCTTTTTTACAATAATATAAGATTTAAGATTGAATAAGTAATTTTATTTTATTTTATGTATGTTAGTCTCTAAGGTATTTATTAACTATGGACCTAAGGTGTTTCATTTTTGTAATGTACATTTTATAGTTGTCTGAAATAAAATATATTATTATTATTATTATTATTATTATAAATTTTCAATTGATTATTACAGTTTTATTTTTAACTTTTTTTTTAGTTTTTTAAACTATAATTTATTAGGTATAGATAGAAGATGGTGCTTAATTATGTTACAGAAGATTAACCTTTCGTTATTTTGATTTGAGTTATTAGTAATTAAAGAATATAATGATTGAGATGCGAACTATTTTAACTTTGTTTGATTTGTACCATATGTGAACAAAATTTTTGGCCACCCTATTTTTCTTCATAATCCTTCCATCTAGAGTTGTGTGGGTACACACACACACTAAAAAAAACCTTTGTAATCATAGCGGTTGATATTAGGTAGTGCGTGGGCTGTATTTAGGGAAAAAGGGGCTGATATTTGGAAAAAGTGGTGTATTATGAATAAATATTAAATATTTAAAGCATTTGTTGAATTCCATAGTGTTTTGTCATATACAACTAAAACCAATGAATTTCTTCACCTAACAAAAAAAGAATCAGAGGCTAATAGTCAGTATTTTTTTTTTTATAAGGAGTTGAATCCAAAAAATCCGTTAGGGGGCTGATATTTGGCCATATTACCCTACGCCGGTTGACGCAGACGCATGCGTCAAACTTCGAATATCGGCACTAGGCACAGACAAATACCTCAACAACTCTGTGGGATCCTGCCAACTCAAGACCACCTACGTCAGCCACTTTTTGTGCAAATCTTTATTTGAGAAAAATGACTAATAATTATTGTGTGTTGCGAACATTCTCTAAGGTGACCTCGAAAGGTGCCATTTGAAATCCTCTAGTCAGAATGTTTTTTTAGTACTTTTTAGACTTTTTTGTTTTAATTTTTCTGTATTTATGTAGGCCAGTCGGGTTAAAATTTTTAACCCTGAAAAATCTCCCTGATAAATTATTTATGATTAACTCCTCAATTTCTATTTCTATTTTTCATTTATTCATAAACAATTAACATAGAGTCGTATTTGAAATTACATCAATTTTCGGAACATCGACCAAAAAAATACCAAGATGATTGAATTATATTTTTTTTGGTTTAATCTTCCTGGGTTAGCATACCATACCATTTTTATTTAGGTATTTGATGGCAGTATACGCTGTTTTTTATCGAAATCGGTCCTAGTTGGTGCAAGGTACCCAGGACCCTATACCTACATAATGAAATGGAGACCAATTATGAGATTGCTTGGTTTTAATTCAAGAATCAATCTTTGCTGCGCATAACTATCGAGGAGGCCATGCTTGCATTTGAAGTGTAGTGCCAAAGCCAGAGCATGAGCCATCTCTTGTAGTTATATAGATTAATTTATACAATAGGTGATAAAGTACCTATTTATTGTACTTATAAATTTGAGCCTAATTTCTCGGGCCGGCCGAGATTTTCAATGTCCCAAATACACATAGGAATTGCACAACACAACCCCGCACTTTTTCTACGTTTTCCGTATACGGAAAACGTAGAAAAAGTGATATCGTAGCTGTCGAGGCTTCTACGATGAGGTCGTCAATGAATTACTCAAGGAAATCTGCCATTCTCTCTTCGAAAAGAATCAATAAAATAAAATTGCAAAATTATCCGAGATTAGCCGAGAATTAGGCCCCTGAACAGAATTCATTTTAGTACCTATTTATTTAGTCTAACTAACACATTTTTTGTTAATAATAGTTTGTTAAAATATTTAACTCACAGTAATGTTCAGTCTTCGTTATAAGGTAGGTGGCTCTATCTTGCGGCCAAAGCTTAATACTGATGGTGAGCTGGACAACAAAGTTGTCCAGCTAGCAGTTCCATCTCACGGAACCCAACAGAACTAAGTATAGTTGAACGTTTGTTTGCGCCATCTATACTGCGAGCGGTGCGGAAGGCACCGCGGCCTCTGCACGACTGAATCAAAAAGCCTCCCGCTACTATTATTAAAACCTACGCTGTAATCGAGACGAAACCTATTTCGAGCGTCGTTGTAACGCCGCTAACTGCTACTCGCCCGTTGGTCGTTATTTTCGTTAGCTTTTATGGTCGGCGCCGTTCATTCGATTTCCCGGCAGATGGCGAGTTATTTGTGTTTAGTAACGACGAACATTGCGAAGATTTACGACTTTGAACTCGTTGTCGACTCAAATATAGACTCGCAAATGTTGATGACAGGCTAATTACATGAATTTTCTCTTGGCTGCTATAATTACGCCAAAAGCATTACGATATGAGTAGGTTTTGAAGTGAAATATTTACTAGTGGCTCTGTGAACTGTAAACCTCGCGAGCACATTTTATGTGAGCAATTTACTGGATTTTGAGGAGCTATTCTTTAGTTCATCATGCTGATGATCCTCATCAGATCTTCACCAATTTTGTATAAGACCAATTTGAAGTTACTACTTAGCAAACAAAAAACAAATGTTTTTTTGATGATGTACCTAGTTGTTTTTTTGCCCTTTTTTTAGAGGAAGCCCCTTTATAAGCAGAACATCTCATGAAAATGCAGTATAATATATATATATATATTGTGGACAATTCACACAACACTACCCAGCCCCAAACTAAGCAGAGCTTGTACTATGGGAACCAGATAGGTGATATAATACATGAATATATTTTTTTCTTGTACATACATACTTAGAATACAATATAACACCCAGACAGAGAACAAACATTTATGTTCACCACACAAATGGCTCACTTTTAGTGTGTTCGTGAATTCTACAGCTCACAGAGCCTGGTTAGTGGTACCATGTATAAATGAGTTAGACTGCTTGCGTAGCAAATGCTACGAGTGATACGAAAGTTGCTACTTATTGCTATTTCAAAATTGAATGGGTACGTTGAATATTCGGTTTCAGTGTGTCTATCTTTTATGCTATTGCATAGCTTCTATCGCGGGCCTTGAGCGTGGGGACCGAATCCAGAAATTCCGTAACGAAAAAAACCTAACACCCCCAAAGACGTTTTTTCAATGACGTGTAAGTAATAGTTTTGGAGTTGCCATACGTAACAAAGTTCAAGTCAGTGCTCAAAAGACTTTGTTCCGTTCTTTAGGGAGATTTGCACATGAAGGTAGGGACAAACCGATTTATTAAAAAATAAAAAATACTAAATAAAAAATATTAATAAAATAAATAAATAATTATAATTGCATAAGTTGATAAAAAATGCTATATGTCGCCAAGTACCTTGAAAACTTAGGGGTAGTACGACGGATATTTTAGCCAATATTTGCGCTTTCTCTTTCTTTAATAGTTTCAACTTACGACTGGTGTGACAAAGTAGTTACACCTGTCCACATCGTTACATGAAACACTGGGGCTTCTTGTCCCCAGGTGCTTTTACATGAACTAGTGACTCGACAGTCTTTACATGGTACGCAATAGCTTTACCGCGGCAGTCTCCGAGTGCCACACGTCTTTTTATTTTTGTCTTGTCCTTATAACCACCAGCTCCAGCACCAGCTTGTTCAGCGGCTGTCCTGTGATATGAACTGATGAATACTATCGATTTTCTAGAGATTTTCATAGCAAAACTTTGAAAAATCCGTATAATAGGTATATTTAAAAAAAAACACAATTATTTTCAGTCCTTACGAGTCATTCATCGAGTGGGATAAGGATCCGATGGCGCAGCGGTCAGCGCAGCTCCGCACCAAGGAAGGTTGCTGGTTCAAATTCCGGCTCATTGAAGTCCTCGCCTGCGGCTCGGCCTTCAAACTCATACTCGACCTGCAATTGCCTATTTCGCTGCCTTTGCAATAATGTACCTACTATTAAGAATCCCTGCCCGTTCCTCGAATATAATTGGCTAACACTGAATATAAACTGTATAAAAAAAATTGAATAAAAAAAGTACTACCTACTTCTTCAAATAATCCGGGCAGCTCTTTTGAAATAAAAATATAATTAATAACATTGAACGTCAGATATCTCTAAATAGTTTGGTGGCAATCCGCGAGTCTTGCCATCGGTCCAGGTAAATAAGGCTCCGGATGTTGGCATTGAAGGAGGCTCTAAGGACTTTGAAGTGGTGATGAAGAGGGTTAAGTAGTTCTCGCCTCCAAATATGACTGAAGTTACCAGGTCTACAGGCACTTTAATTACCCGTTCTATCTCTCTAGTACAACAATTGATCTGCAAAACCTGGAACGAAATTGTTTAACTTATTAAGTAGGTATAGCGACGTCATCAGAACAATATTCGAATAAAATAAAAAAGTGGCCAAGTGCGAGTCGGATTCGCCCATGAAGGGTTCCGTAACAACAAGTAACATAATAATATAAAAGCTCTTGTAATCGTCGAAAGCTAAATTGCGGTTTACAATTTATGACGTATAAAAAAAAAGCAGCCAAGTGCGAGTCGGACTCGCCCATGAAGGGTTCCGTAGCATCAAGTAACATAATATAAAGGTTCTTGCAGTTCGTCGAAAGGCAAATTGCGGTTTACGATTTATGACGTATAAAAAAAAAACTACTGACTAGATCTCGTTCAAACCAAACATCGTTGAAAGTTTGCATAGTAATGTAAAACATATATTTTTTTTAGTTTTATCTTTCTCCTATTTTAGAAGTAAGAGGGGGGGGGGCATGTTTTTTCCACTTTGGAAGTGTCTCTCGCGCAAACTATTAAGTTTATAAAAAAGCGGCCAAGTGCGAGTCGGACTCACCCATGAAGGGTTCCGTAGCAGTAAGTATTATAATATAATAAGTTTTAGTAGTTCGTCGGAAGGTACATTGTTGTATATATTACGTTCAAACCAAATATCGTTGGAAGTTTACATAGTAATGTACATCATATATATTTTTTAGTTTTATCATTCTCTTATTTTAGAAGATAGAGGGGGGGACCAACTTTTTACCACTTTGGAAGTGACTCTTGCAAAAACTATTAATTTTAGTAAAAAACGATATAAAGAAACCTAACATCATTTTTTAAGACCTATTCATAGATACCCCCCGAATCTATAAGGGTTCCGTTTTTGCCATTTGGCTACGGAACCCTAAAAACTACTCAGTAGATCTCGTTCAAACCAAATATCGTTGGAAGTTTGCAAGTACATCGTATATTTTTTTTAGTTTTATCATTCTCTGTATTTTAGAAGTTAGAGGGGGGGGGGGACACATTTTACCACTTTGGAAGTGTCTCTCGCGCAAACTTTTCAGTTTAGAAAAAAACTATATTAAAAACCTTAACATAATTTTTGAAGACCTATTCATAGATGCCCCCACGTATGGGTTTGATGAAAAAAAAATTGAGTTTCAGTTTCAAATATGGGGACCCCCCAAGTTTTTTGTTTTTAGTCTACTATTGTGTAAAAATGTTAATGCGGTTCACAGAATACATCTACTCGTCAAGTTTCATCAGTCTAGCTCTTAGGGTGCTTGTAAACGCTAAGAAAAAACACCGGGTCTACCCAAGAATTCATGTCGTAACTAGAAAATAACTGTGTACACTGCTCGCAGCGGTGTACGAAAAAAATCTTATCTGCGCAAGACACGACGCGGCGAACGTTGTTGCGGAGCGGAGGGGGGCGGTGTAGTAGGGTTGAGCCAGCCCAGCCAGGTAGTTTTTGTTGTGCTTGTTATTACTTGCGCGCCCTACGCCCGACTGACGACTGCACGAAAAAATTCGTGTCGTGTACACATTTCGATTGGTCTTGTCTGCGGAAGACACGAAAAGTTTTCGTGTGTGGAACAGACAAAATTCTTGTCGTCTACACGAAGAATTTGTCTTGTCTGCCGCAGGAACGGCAAATTTTCTTAGCGTGTACAAGCGCCCTTATAGTTTCGGAGAAAAATGGCTGTGACATACTGACGGACAGACAGACAGACAGACATGACGTATCTTTAGGGGTTCCGTAGCCAAATGGCAAAAACGGAATGGTCGTCTCTAAATAATATGTTGACTTAATTCTTGCGCACATCTAAGCGCTCTGCGGTGGCGCACAGTGAAATGCTGTCATATCGCTATTATATTTGACAGCGTTGAAACGCTGAAGCATTCTGCAGTGGCGATTTGATCGCCGAAAAATGTGGGCACTTAAAAAACTATTTTACTAAACCAGTTATAATTTGTTGTTATAAACGAACCGTTTTTCCGCAAAAAGTTGCAACCCAAACATATCCCTTGCTGTCTACTGTCATTCCATTCGGGGCTCCAGCGATTCCTTTCTTCTCAAAATCAACAAAGACTCTCTTATTAGCTAAAACAGAGGAAACTATTTACTTGTAATTTACTGTAACGATTTAGATCACATTGTCATTATCAAGTCAAATTACTACGAATTATGGTTTTAAACATGTCTATATAGTAACTTTTAATATTAGCGGCCTAAATATTAAAATTTATTCATCAGTAGGCATGGTTTTAAAAAGTAAATCATAATAACGAACCAATTTCACCCTTTTCCGCGTTGAAATCAAAAACATAAATTTTTCGAGCGGCTTGGTCGATGTAATACATCTTCTTGTTATTTGGTGACCAGGTCAAACCATCCGATATAGTCACAGGGCAAACTTCCACTCTAAGGCAATCGAAAGTCTTATTGGTGACCATGTAAAGGGATCCTTGGTCAGACACAACAGAGTTACCCACTCTTTCTCCAAAAGTACCTTCGAATATGTAATATAAACATGTGAATAAGTATCGTTTTTTTAATTAAATGTGGTGTTTTTTATGAAAATATGCTATTTGCTATTATAATAATTATATTAATAAATTTATAAATTGCCTAATTTTTGCGCTAAAATTGTTTGCTTTAGGATCTGTGATATTTTTTGCTTAGTCCACTGTCTCTACCACACTGTCCATGCAGGCACAGATTTCTCAGTCTTTAACAGTTTAATTTGGTAAAAGTTAGACTGAGAAGACCACGGGATGTAGAACTCCCCTAAGTATATTTCTAGGAAGAACGATTCTGAGCTCTCCCATCGACTTTCCCGATCCAATGTCGTCAGCCCTTTAGTTGGCGGGTTCCGGAAGACGAAACGTAGCCTTCCGGATAACGTAAAACACTTATTCAATAAATATATAATATTACGGACAATCCACACAACTCTTAGTAAAGGGCTCGTCCGGGGAAGTACCTACTGCCATCATGGCTATTTCTGCCGTGAAGCAGCATTGCTTTGTTTGGGTTTGAAGGGTGTTGCTGTTGGTGCCGGTGAAATTACTGGCACGTTAGGCTGAACATCTGGGCGTTCCCGACGTGCGTGACTGATGGCCCGAACACACCTAGTTCGCTGGCGGTAGCGATCAATGAAACGCTGTCAAATATCGCTGTCAGATTTGAGATTTGACAGCGAATATTTGACAGCGTTTCACTGATCGCTACCGCCAGCGAACTAGGTGTGCGCAGGCCTTTACGAGGCAATGCTTTGTTCTAGCTAGACGATGGTTACTGCTTATCATCAGGTTGGCCATATGCTTGTTCCATCAGCTAGTTGTATAAAAATATCTAGCCCTAAACTAAGCAGAGCTTGTACGATGTAAAATGTAAAAAAAAATGAAAAAATATTTATTTCCATAAAGGCATGCTTAATGTTGGACTGGCCTCTCAGCTCAGTTGGTAGTCGCTCTGCCTTCTACGCCGTAGGTCGTGGGTTCGATCCCCACAGAGAACAAATATTTGTGTGGTGAACGTAGATATTTGTTCTCTGTCTGGGTGTTTAATTGTATTCTGAGTATGTATTTACAATAAAAATATATAAGTATTATATTTGCCATCTGGTTCGCATCGCACAAGCTCTGCTTAGTTTGGGGCTAGATAGTGCTGTGTGTATTTTCCCGAATATTTATTCATTTAAAAAACAAATGTTAAGTGCAACTGCTTTAGCTTGCGCTGTATTGCAGGAAGTAACGCCTCTTCCAAACATGAAAATACAATTATAACATAGGAGCAAGATAGCTGATGTAATACTGATGTATATGATGATATTTTATTTTACCCCCCAATATTTTTTGCCTTCTACTATACCTTTACTATTACCCAGTGGTAAGTGATAGCAATAGTTTAATCATTGTTTATAGGGGATTATTAGGTTTGTTACCAGGTTACAAGATGCTGGCCAACATCGTTTATCTTTTGACAGATTTTCATCAGACACATCATCATCCACAGCCCGACTTCACCCACTGCTGGGTATAGGCATCTCTCTGTTTATGCCAAAAAATTTGACGCACGTCTTCCACAAAATCTTCGCGCAATCTCAAGAATTTTCCGGTGCCTGATACGTTGAACTCCTGCGTCATGAGGCAAAATTGAAGCTTCCATTCCGTTCTATTCCGCAGCGCTATAAATTGACCCCTACCGTGTATCTGGTTCTTTCAAATCAATCAAGGAATACAATACCAATACCCAGACAGAGAACAAAATGTCTTTGTTTACCTAACAAATATTCTCGGTGGGGATTGAACACACACCGTCTAGTGCAGAAGGCAGAGCTACTATCAACTTAGATTTGAAGGGTTCGAAAGTCATGTCATTTGTAAAGAAAATTGAAAATCTTACCAAATCAAGCAAGATACAATACATACCAAACCAAAGTCTCTGTTTAACATCACATTTGGCATCATGGATCACATTGTCTGGCTTGCCGGCATCCGAACAAAACAGAAACCTTAAATTCATTGGATCATTGAAGTTACAGACGTACAGACAGCTTCGGACTCCAAGTAAGACGTACCCTGGAGGTGCATTTCCCAGTGGTATTATAAGACCGGTGGGTCCGTATGCTGGGAAATACAAAGATATACAGGGTTATTCATTATTAGCTGCAAATACTCAGGAATTAGGTTCAACAAATAAAATAAAAAATATTTATGTAATGATTTTTTTTAAGTTTTGTTATGAAAATCCCGAGAAAATCGATAAAGGAATCATTGGTGCCTGACCTATTTTGACCTTTGATACGCGCCCGCGCGCCGTGAGTGACACTCTGCGTTCAGTCACCGCCTGGGTGGGTCATCGTCCTGTTCTCCATGGCAATCATTATGCAATAGCCGTAAAGAAATTAATAAAAATAAAATTTTGATACAAAAACATGAAAAAATTTTTGATCAAATTTAAAAAAAATAATTTCATAAATATTTTTTATTCTATTTGTTGAACCTAATTCCTGAGTATTTGCAGTTAATAATGAATAACCCTGTATATATGTACCCAATAAACGCATTTAGGTCGCATTACAGGTCGCATTTATTAACCGATCTGGACGAAACTTACTAATACGAAGGTTTCATGACTTTTAAGCGGGGATTTTTGATTGAAGGGAATGTTTCAAAAAGGGGTAATAAAGGGGCTTCTGGATATCTCTACCCCGTATCGAATTGAATTAAAATTCTCCTATTTCGATATTTTTTTTTATTTGAAAAAGGTACCTATAGACTTTTTTTGAACTCATTATAATTTGGAGAAGATCTGATGGGAATCTTTGGCATGATGAGCAGAATAGCTTCTCAAAATACAGTAATTTGCTCATTTTCAGTGTGCACGCTGCAGAAAGAAAACGTCACAGCCGTAGTACAAGATACTACGAAGTCGGCCGTCGTCTCTGCTCGCCACACTCATTTACCTAATTTAGAATAACTGTAAGCGTAAGTAAAAAAGTAAGTTACGGATTTTCCTCGAATCGACTCTGCCGGTTTCTGGATCGAATCGGAATATTGTTTGTCCAAAAATGTCTACCATGTAAATTACTTTCTCTCGAGGTGACCAATTTGGTGTTTCTAGGACATCTGCAAGGGAGGCTGTAACGAATGACAAAAATTTGTTAGGTATTATTGATCTCGACTGATCGTCAGTTTATTTGGCCCCAAACTAGGATATTATATCAGAGCAGCAGAATACACAACCCCCCAATTTCGGGCGCATTGCCTTTTTGTGGTGACACGTCAACAAATATCTTGAATTTTTATAAGAAATTATAATATGAATTTTTTAGTAATATCGATTCACAAAAAAATCCAAATTAATATTTGTTGCCTCCTAATCAGAAGGGTTATCTATAAGTAAACGTCCAACAGAGCAAAAGGTCTAATGATCAATTGGTCTAATAAGCAAAATGTCCATGTAGCAAAACGTCCAACTATCAGATGTCTATTTAACAAAAAGTCAGATTCTCAAGATGTCTGGATACTCGGGCACAAAATTCAACACACACATTGCATCGGAAGGGAAACGGACACGGCATTATAATACATACTTGTACATACATACATACATACTCCTTGGTCCATATACTTTTAGCGTAGGTATATCATTATCTCGAATACAAGAATACAATAAATATATGTTATTTGAAGGAAATAAGAGAAGAAAGAGCGATAAATTATTTAATGCCAAACACAAAAGAGAGCTGCAAGAACTTGAGGGTCAAAAAGCTAGTCTTTTTGAATTTTTGATAAACCTTGGCCGTATCAAAAAAAAATATTAAGTGAAGCAATGCGGGAAAATTTGTGGGCCTAATATTTATGGCTACGAGCTTTAACCAAGGTTTTGTAATTAAATAATTTGAATTCAAAACTTACTTATAATTTATATCATGAGTGTACACATTTTAATAATGTCGTTTTGCTAGACGTTCTGCTATACAGACTATCTGATAGTTGGACGTTTTGCTACATGGATAATTTGCTAATTAGACTACAATTGCTCTTTAGACCTTTTACTCTGTTGGACATTTAGCTATACTTAGACTAATTGTGATCAGGTGGCGGTATATTTTTTCTTTAAGAAATAGACTTACTTGTTTTAGACCATATGACTCAGCAGGCCAGCAAAAACTGATGACTAGTATCAAAATAGTACAACTATACGAACTATTCATGATCGGATTGGTGTGGGATAGCAACTGAAAATGTGAATGAATTCACGACTGTTTTATACAGCTGAAACATTGGGGTACTTTATTCCTAAATAAAAAACCGCTAGTTCAGACTCATTCCAACTACGAAAACCAGGAGATTATCAGAACTGCAAAAATTTCACTATTTTGTGTGGTAATCGTTAACAGTACCCAAAGTCGGAGTTTTGCTACCACATTTCGTTACCAAATGTTGTTTTCGTTTCGCCTATTTGTCTCTCTCTATTGTATGGCGAAAATATGAGACGGCAAAAATACGTTACGTAGTTAGAGTTGTTGTCTCATCTCTTCGCGTAGAGGTAGGCCAAAGAAAATATAGATGAATTGTGATAAGGATGACGAGGACAAGAAAATGATGAGTTTAGCTTACGCTCAGCAAGTGTTGCAGCCATGACATAGGTATAAAGGTACTGGGGTGCAAGGTCGGGTAACCTCCACGTGGTGCACCCTGGTAACACCATGAAACACTGCCGCAGAGTAATGGGGTAGTGTTTCATGGTGGCTAATAACCCGACACGGGGCGGCTTCCCCGCGCGTCCCTTTGATTAGCAAAGGGCGCAGTGGGGGGCGAGTGGTCTGATGGAGAGCGAAGGGTTGGTTCGTCCCACTCCTGAAACTCTCCATCTATCCATCAAGGGCTGGGCGGCCTGGTTGGCCAATCATAGTAACTCCCTGTACATGATTGGCAAGCTCGGCCACTTACGTGTTTGGAGGCCACAGAGCGATACCAGTGGGACTGGTCGCTAGGGATGGAGGTGGTAAAAGGTTGCGGGTTTACCTGTAATCTGGAGCCACCGGCCCCAGACGGGGGCGAGTGGTCTGATGGAGAGCATCCAACTCTCTATCCATCCATTAAGGGCTGGGTGGCTTGGTCAGCCAATCATCGTAACACCCGTACATGATTGACTGGCTTTGCCACTTACGTGTTTGGAGGCCACGGAGCGATACCAGTGGGACTGGTCGCTAGGGATGGGGGCGGCAAGAGGTTTCGGGATTTCCTGTAGCTTTGCGCCGCCTGCCCCGAGAGGGGGCGAGTAGTAGCCCCTGCCAAACAGGGGCCTTTTTGGGATCAACAGCTGGTCGGGGCGAGGGCCCTGGCTGGCGGTCATGCGGTTCTGGGAAGGCGGTGACACTCTTGGCAAGTGTCGCCGTGAGCTTCGGGGGTGGCTATGGGTGCCATTCCCGGGATGTGCTCTTAGCAAAATGCGAGAGGGGTACCGGTGCGTTCCGTTGGAGATCCCGGAACCCCTTGATATGCATCGAGGCCGGCCACGGGGTGGTTTTAGTGAGTCGACGAAGCGAGGTCGTCAACCTCACACTACCTTAGCGCATCCCTCGGTGCGTTAAGGTGTCTGTGTGCAGATTTCCCCCCGACACAAAAAAGAAAAAGAAGGTATAAAGGTACTACAGGTACTTAATACTACCTATCTACCTATACCTACCTACATAACACTACACTAAATAGTACTGTTTTTTCCTTCACTTATGAACCTCGCAACCATCATCAAGCATTTAGAACTTTACTTCGACCTGATGCTAGGACGTGCTGAAGACACCTTTGAGACTTCCTATAAGGGGGTAAAAACAATTGTGCGACATGGTACGGAATTCTCAAGACACTCATCCTATTCATAATAATAAAATTACATTATACCCATTTAGATAAACATGAGCTATTTAAATAAAATTAAAAGATAATTTGCCTATCGCGTTCAACAACCTGTACTAATTTAATACGGTACCTCAAAATAACTTAGATACTTGTATCTAGCCTTGAGGCAAATTACTCGGTTCTTTAATGCCCGTTTCAATATATTAACTAATTATACAATACATTTATGTTCATACAAACTTCAACAGAACCAGCTGTTCATTCAGCCCCTCTGACCAACTGTTTAGGCTGTGTTGCTTATATGCCAGCACGAGCGGCCTGATTACACTAAGGTCCGCCTGTCAAGATACCTATGCCAGGGCTCGTGCACTCAATTGAATTTGAACCCTATCTGTTTAAGTATTGAGTTGAATTTGACGTGTTTCAATTCAACTCATTAAAGGCCTGCGCACATCTAGGCGATGGCCACGCTCTCAAATATGACAGCGATATTTGACAGCGATATTTGACAGCGATATTTGACAGCGTTTCAGCTGATCGTCATTGCCATCGCCTAGATCAGTCAGTTGTTTTGTTTTATATTGCAAGAAAAAGATTTTATATGGTTTCTCTTCGACCTTTAAGGTTGGAAACCCATTACAATGGAGAGGAAATGTCATCATCGAATCCTAGTCAGTTTGACTAGTATGCGCGCGAGCCGAATTTATTCGGTAATTTTTTAGGTTTCTGACACTTCCAGCACTTTCTAACAAATCTCATAGGTTTTTGCATAGATTTTTTGACAGTTCTCCATTGAAAAATATCAAAAATCTATGCTTGAAGCTCGACTCAGAATCAAACCCTGTTTCTGGGCCTGAGTTCCAGCATGCACGGCACGCTCACAAATGCGTCTTTCCTGCGGCAGCAAAGAGTTTAAAAAGTCTGTGCTGTAGGTACAGTATTATAATGATTGGATTGCAACCTTTTTTATTTAGAGCTACGTGAGTTACTAGAAAAGCTGCGGGGTAGTTAATAGCCATTTTACTGGTTGTAGTTTTGTTAGTTTTTTCCTGCTGACTATATTAATGGAGAAGTGTGAGTAAAGGTTTGATTTTAATAATTATAATGTTAGGAAAGGTATTAGTGGCAAGGGAAGAGCCGAAGAGGTATCCAGGAGGACTACTAGTGTAGTGCCTTAGTTTGAAATAACTTCACACCAGCTCAAGTTTGCAAACTTTTCGAATTTTATTATAAAAGTTATAATAAAATAGAAATAAATATAAATTCTTATAACTAAACACTTATGCACAAAATCATTGACGCTATTTGGAATATCATAGATAAATACTAACAAGGTTATCTGCTTGTCTACACATCATTTACATATCACGGTTGACTAGATATTCACAAAAGCCTGCAGTCTCGCATAGCGTCCATACACTCAGTTTTGTACAAACAATACTTAGGAGTAATATCACTGGTAGCACTTCACTTGCCGAGGAGGATCTTGCGGCCGGCACCCATGTTGGATCCCGCCTGGGTAGCTCCCTTGTTGGATCCAGCCTGGAGGCCGATCATGGTTTGGCCAGCTTTCATCTGTTCCTCGGTGAAGTCGCGCTTGCATTCGTCCGAGGGTTTAGGTCCTAGGTTGGGGCCAGACCACTCGGGGTGTCTGTACGTCTGAGGGTAAAACAAACAAGTTGTTAGCTTATATTCACTGTTTCTCTGATGGATGAATCCGTTACGAAGTTCTAATGATAATTATGAAACGGTAACTCTACCTTGCTTTCCGCCAAGGCATAGTTACCGAAGAGCCAGTGGTCGATCCCTCTCGGCCTCCACGAATTTGACCTTGGATATTTATGAAAACTGAGGTAATGTTGCGCGATGCTCATAAAATTTGGCTGAACTTGGAGCTTTGCCAGTTCTAACGTTTCTCAAACTAAACAATCTGTGAATACGATATTAGACTGGAATCGAGTTATTTCCTTTCGTGCGCACTTGTTTACAATAAAGTTAAGAATAGAGTAATGTTTTCAGTAGCGCACGTATTTTAATGAAACGACGGTTTCATTTCAAATGTCAGTAAATGTTTTTCGCGAGTCCTGACAGGACTTCAACCTATGACCTCGCTTTCAAATCATCAGACCTTAGCTTATATTTACCAAACCTGTGGTAAGTCGCTCTATCTTATAAAATATATCCCCAGGATATCCATTCCTTGAGTAAGTTTTAAGGGTTTTAATTTTTTTTTTTTATCCAAAAAGTGGTAACTTGTAAGCTGTAGCACTGCTAAGACCATCATCAACAACTGGATAACTTACCTCGCGGCCGAGGGCGAAGAGTGTGCTGACTACCTGGGCAATGTCCTTCTTCTCCCAAAGGTCGACAGTTTGGAACACGTCGATGTCAGCGACACCGTACGCTTTGATTGCCGCCTGGAAGCTGGTACAGGTAACAGGTTAAATTATGTACTGATTCAAAAAACTAGTCCTAAGATCTGACAATGTTAAACTAAAATGCATAATAATGCAGTAAATATACTGAATATATATATTAATGATAATTAGTGCCGATATACAGTTTCTCAAATTCAGATGTTGACTGATAAAAATAAACTGCAACAATCTGTGTTCCAGGTCCAGGCCAAAAGAAGTTTGGTTCAAAAGATTAAGGTGTGCTATATTGACCCATTCATCTTGCGCAAATGTGTTAAGTAACACGAAAGCTGAAAAATACGAGCTTTCTCAATAATACTTGATGTGGCCGAGCCTTTATGGTTTTTTGAATGATTGAGTTCAATTACCTCGTGGGGTTGGATACAATAATTAACTAAGGTACTAAAACGTTTTTAAACATGTTTCAGATATTTCATAAATAAGAATGATGTCTGTTTTAGCGGTATGCAGCATTTTGTTCACCTTGCTCCTATATCTGGCAGCAGACTGATGCCGATGATGTATTTTATGACGATTCGTCATTAAAAACGATCAATGAAGTCTATGCTTGATTAAGGCCCGGCTACATCAAGGTCGCCAGGAAGCAAGATCTATGTCATCACCTTGATGTGGCTGGGCCTTTAGACTTAACCATGGTTTCAAAATGATGCTATTTTTGAAGCAGATGCCAAGGGTTCTAATACCCCGACCAAAGTTTGCAAGATGTACAAATATTGTCCCTGACGTGTGTAAACTATGTACTCGTGTAACGATAGGACCACTATATATGTTATGAAATAAAAAGTAACTTACTTGGTGATGTTCTCCATCATCTTGAACTGTCCCCCTGAGGTGTTTATCTTGTTGATGGAGCCGGGCTTAATTTTGTTGATCAGCTGGGCTAGGACGGTGCCGTCTTTCAGGACATCTTCGAAGGCCTCGCCAGGGGGGAACTTAGCCCCAAGGATCTCCTCGATCCAGCTCTGAGCCTCCTTCTCCTGCTCAGGGTTGCGCTTGGAAGCGAGCTGATGGGATAACAATGTTATGAGTTACATTTCGGCCGCAAATATATTTAGTATATTATATTCATATAAAATCATATTATTATACGAAAACAAAAATATTGCAACCTAAATAAAAACATACCTACTTTTTCAATGACCTGATAATGGCTTAGTGGTATTTAACTACAAAAATATAATTATGTAGATTTTTTTTTGTTAATGATGTGTTTCTTACCTTGGCGCGGACTTGACGTTCCAGAGACATGGTGATGCAGGTATATGTTTGTCTGTAGAGAGGAGCTAACGCGATCAGAGCACAGCTAGACTGAACTCCTGAAAACTGAGTCCACGTATTTATAGTTCGGCCACAGGCTGCGCCCTTCTGGAAAACTCGAGCGCACACCGCACCAACGACACAGTACGCCGGTAAGCAGTGATTCACCTGCATGCAAATAAACTTTGACTGAAATAATGTTCAAAACGCTATAGTTTACAAAATTATATATCGTTAGGGTAAAATACTACCAGCAAGTAAACCAATCTCTAAAAAAATCGTGGCACCCCGACACGATCGGGGAATGCCGACAGAAGTCAATTTAAAAAATTAACCACAGCAGAACGCTTAGAAGTGCGTATTATATCAGGGTAACTTTATTTTAAAAAGAAAACATAGAATAGTACGTAAATGATTTAATTACACGAATGTCTTTACATTAAATAAAGTGTAATTTAACTAGAACAACAAAACTACCTTATAGTAAAAATATACCAACTACAAAAGAGATAATATAGCGAACTAGGTACTTATCTTAACAAATAAGGGGTGTATTCAGAGCCAAATTAAATCGTTAGTACACAGATCGAAACGATAATCTCCTCCTTCGAGTCCTGAGCCCAGAATAATCCACCGCCCCGCCTAGCCTCAGTCAGGCGATCTACTTGACAGTTAGTGGGCAGCGCCCCCTATCGGCAATAGACTCAAAACCAGAACCAGAGACAGAGCCAGACAGAGCTCATGGTAGGCCTACAAAGCGGTTATTGCCACAGAGTACATTTATAATACTGGTTATTGCGTATCTTGCGATGCAATCAAAACCAGGTCGCATCTGTTAATTTTTACATGATTTTGTGCTTCGATTGCAATAAAAAACAAATAGAAATGAAACTTGTCTTAGCCAAGGCTCGATTGTAACAAGACCGAATGTTGACTAAATAAACATGAGATAGCGAATAGGATCTTCGCTTTGTAAAACTAGCATGGCAACAGATAGTGGTCAATAAATGATTGCAACAATGGTCATTATTCCTTGTTAGTAAGTATAATGTATTCGTTGTCAATGACCAGCGAGTTGTGATAGTATTTGTAAAGCTCTACTATGTCATAGATGATTGTACCCGCGGAATAAGCTTATGATTCAATTTTGATACATTTTAGTTTAATACATTGAGGTGTTTATTACACTCATATCAATGTATTACATTTTCATTAGAAAATTTTAATATTGCTTCTTTATTGGCTACTTTATACTATGTGTTATTTTTTCCGGGCATTATTAATAAATAAAAATAATAATTGGGGACAATACACACAACACTATCTTAACTAGCCCTAAATTCAGCAGAGCTTGAACTATGGGAACCAGAGAGCTAATATTTATGTACATTTTCTTATGTTACTACTTACTTAGAATACCATATAACACCCAGACAGAAAACAAACATCTGCGTTCACTCCACAAATATTCGTTCTCGGTGGGGATCGAACCCACGACCTACTGCGCAGAAAGCAGAGACTGAGTTAGGTCAGTTAATTCAGGGATTTATATCCCTGTAAAAAGGATCATACAAGAAACGGTGGACACTAAACGGTAAGTATATTTCTAGTCAGTGTTTCAAACCTTGCGTTTTATAGAATTTGTAATAATGTGATACTTGTCATTTTACAGAGGCAAATATTTTTTTCGTCACCTACCCTTATAAGGTTTTAGGCTCTCTATAGGTGCTACGTCCTCTACGCAAAGCTACGCAGACGCCGACAACGTCGCCGCCCACGTCTTGCGCGCCTTTCAAATGAATGCTGAGTTATCATTGTCACCATAGCCCACGCTGTTTGGACGGTTTCATGTCACAATGGATATTTACTATTCTGTGAACTAACAGTCATTCTTTTTTTTTTAGCTGCTTTCTTATAACTTATTGTTATAAGAACGTGCACTGTGATGCCTGCCCTGCGTCCATCAACTTGAGGCATACAGATGTTAAGCCTCACCTGCCAGTAATTGAAAAAATGTACACTTTTGAACTAGTAATTTGAAATAAAAAAAAATATTTGTTACGTTGAAACGCCTAAACTCCTGAACAAATGGGCCATTATGTTTGGTTAATGTGTATGGGACACAGAAAACTCATAACTTACATTCTGGTGACGGTACAATAGTACATTGTTACCTGAGTGTTGAAAGTCACGTTTTTTGAGTCCCGAGACGGGTTTGGCGCCAGAGCGTAGCGAGGGCGCCAATGGAGCTTGAGGGACTTAAAAGACTTTCACCCGAGGTAAACACTGTGCTTTTCATTACGAATACAAGGAAAGTAAAAATAAAAACACGAAAGAAAAATTAGTGAAAATGAAAATTGAATTGCCGCCTTCCCGGTTTTTTTTTTCTTTTTCTTTAGCGGGCCTTCGGCTTCGGCTCTCCAGCATTATTCAGCCATTATTTTCATTTTCATAATTTAAAAAATGGTTAATTGTTTGCTCAAATCTATGTTATTTTAAATAAATAGTTGAAGCTATACAGGGTTATTCATTATTAGCTGCAAATACTCAGGAATTAGGTTCAACAAATAAAATAAAAAATGTTTATGAAATGATTTTTTTTAAGTTTTGTTATGAAAATCCCGAGAAAATCGATAAAGGAATCATTGGCGCCTGACCTATTTTGACCTTTGATCCGCGCCCGCGCGCCGTGAGTGACACTCTGCGTTCAGTCACCGCCTGGGTGGGTCATCGTCCTGTTCTCCATGGCAATCATTATGCAATAGCCGTAAAGAAATTAATAAAAATAAAATTTAGATACAAAAACTTGAAAAAATTTTTGATCAAATTAAAAAAATAATAATTTCATAAATATTTTTTATTCTATTTGTTGAACCTAATTCCTGAGTATTTGCAGTTAATAATGAATAACCCTGTATATTAATCAAGTAATTTAAGTAATAATAAGGTAAGAAGTTTAAAAAGTCTAATAAGAGCGCGATGTAAACTTTAAATTAAAATTACATAAAGATTAAATAAAAAAAATATTTTCTAAATGTCTTTATTATTATTTAGCTTCAACTATTTCTTTAAAATAACATAGATTTGAGCATACAATTTACCATTTTTTAAATTATGAAAATTAAAATAATGCCTGAATAATGCTGGCCAGCCGAAGGCCCACCAGAGAAATAAAAAAAAAGCCGAAGGCGGCAATTCATTTTCACTAATTTTTCTATCATGTTTTTATTTTTAGTTTCCTTGTATTCGTAATGAAAAGCACAGTGTTTACCTCGGATGAAAGACTTATTTAAGTCCCTCAAGCTCCATTGGCGCCCTCGCTACGCTTTGGCGCCAAACCCGTCTCGGGACTCAAAAACGTGACTTTCAATCCTCAGGTAACAATGTACTATATTGTCTAACAGCTGTCCACGCGGACGGATCGCTCACTCAAGTAAGAGAGCGACAGATGTCGAACGCTGCCGAATCGGTCTCCGCGATTGTGCCTCTTTGACGCTCGTTCCGCGCTCTTGCTTGCACTTCAAGCCTTAAATGGAACGCCTCAGAGCGAGGTAACGCCGCATGAGTCATGTTTTTTCGTGCGTGCAGCCAGCTCCGGGTCGCGACTCGTGGTCCCACTAATTTGACCCACTGGTGGGACAGTGTGTCGATTTAATGGGCTCGTGGTCCCACTGTTTGGTGGGACCATCAGTCAACGTAATGCAGTCGCTCGTGGTCCCACTGATTTGGTCATAAGGGCTATAAAACAAATATATTTGGTGTAGGCTGAGTAGTCCGGTTACAGTTAAGTCAACCGGACTTCTGAGTCGTCTAGCGACTCAGAATCAGGAATCGATGGTCGATCGAGGATCGACTCAGGAATTTATTATTAATTTATTTTATTTTATTATTAAAGTTTTTCCGCCTAAGGGGGATAAGCAAAACCGGAATAAGCCGAAAATATAAAAGGCCAGCATAAAAACGTGAAGCAAAATAACTATTTTTATTTCTCACAATGAACTTAATGGAACAAAACTAAGAGTTTGTTCACTTTAAACTAATTTTTATATTTATCTTAACTTTTCTAAAAAATAACCAACTGTGATCTCCTGGTTTATCAGCTGCATTTGTGACTGTATTATTAAGTCGTCTTTTAACAGTTGCAACCGATCTCTTTTCTTTTCGAAAGTATTTTTTGCAGTAAAATCTTCTTTAAGTGTATGCAGTAGTTTCAAAACAGTAACATAATTTTTATTTATACTTTTATTGAGTTTTGAATTCCAACTTTCGCATACGTTATTAGTGCGATGTCTTTCGCTAGATACACACCATTCCCTTACAAATTTTTCAGATTTGACATAATATTTATCAAAGTATGCTAAAAACACGTTCATTTTCTCCATGTTCATACTTTCAGTTTTGATGTATTCCAAACCTTCTTGAATGAACTCTTGCGGCAAAAGGGGAAGAGCAGAACATAATCCAACTATTCTTTTATAGATTTTTGCTTTCAGACCTAACGTTTTAGCTTTCTTGTAAAGGCTCCGCACGAAATGGGCGTAACATCTTTTAATAATTACGGTAGGACATTCAGGAAATATTACATCCAAAGCATTGGTAGGAGCAATTTCGAAATCGGCGTGAATTTTTATAGGATTCCATTCTGGAAATCGTGTCTTAATGATGTCAAATAATGCGAAGTAGGAGTTTTCTTTTTTGTCACTCATGAGATCAAAAAATAATGGAGCAACTTTTGTTTTGTCAGTAGTACTCCCCGTGTCTCCATGTATCACCATTAGCTGATAAAAAGGCTTGGGAGTGCTTTTAAAGGTTGCATCAAAAAAAAATTCATCGGTAATTGGTAATAATTGCTCAGTTCTTTCTGATGCAAATACAATGATTCTAGCATCGCCGCCAATACAAGTATAATCTGCTACAAGAAATGATTTGAAATTTGCGGGAATTTCAACCTCATGTAATGTCTTGTAAACCAATTTCTTTAATTGTAGCTGTTTTTTTCTTTCGCTGTACAAAGCACATTTCATGTTGTCGAATGACGACACGTTTGTAACAAGGTTAATGCCTTCGTCTAATAGGGGGTCAATAGTACATTGTTACCCGAGTGTTGAAAGTCACGTTTTTTGAGTCCCGAGACGGGTTTGGCGCCAGAGCGTTAGCGAGGGCGCCAATGGAGCTTGAGGGACTTAAAAGACTTTCACCCGAGGTAAACACTGTGCTTTTCATTACGAATACAAGGAAAGTAAAAATAAAAACATGAATGAAAAATTTGTGAAAATGAAGATTGAATTGCCGCCTTCCCGGTTTTTTTTTTCTTTTTCTCTGGCGGGCCTTCGGCTACGGCTCGCCAGCATTATTCAGCCATTATTTTCATTTTCATAATTTAAAAAATGGTAAATTGTTTGCTCAAATCTATGTTATTTTAAATAAATAGTTGAAGTTATATATTAATCAAGTAATTTAGAAGATATATTATTTATTTAATACTATCTTTATGATATTTAAAATTTTACATTGCGCTCTAATTAGAGTTTTTAAACTTCTTACCGTTGTAATGGGTTCCAACCTACTTGCTGAATAAAAAGTTGGGATTTGGTTCAACCTCCTTGCAGTTTAGAAAGTTGGAACATGGTTGAATAAAATAGAACTTGTTTTTTTTTATAATTTGACAGCTGTCAGTAGAAAGCGATTCTCCCTAGGGCTGAAAGTTTTACTTTCAATTAGGCCCCTCAGGCAACTTCAGACCTACTTTCAGAGTATGAGTAATGAAAAGTGTTTTTTGTAAATTTTAGGCATTGGCTCGTCCGAACTCGCAGCTTCTTTTTTCTCTTCTATAACTTTTAGTGCCACCCTGTTTTTTGCCATATCTGGTAAACACTCGGATTTTTGAACCTTGCTCTTAAACACTGTGTCATCCTAAAATAATAAAATTTGGTCAATATAATGTGAATCCGAACACACCTAGTTCGCTGGCGGTAGCGATCAGTGAAACGCTGTCAAATATCGCTGTCAGATTTAAGATTTGACAGCGATATTTGACAGCGTTTCACTGTTCGCTACCGCCAGCGAACTAGGTGTGCGCAGACCATAAGTAACGCTTGTAAGTAAGGCTTGTAAGTAAGGCCATAAGTGAATTATTCAACTTACATCACACACTGTAATAGAACCGGGACATTTCAATTTTCGTTTTTGACTGCAATGCCAAATCGTCCTTGATACAGAAATATAACGTTTATGCTGATAGTATTGGTATCCGTTGCTAAGTAAGATTTTGCCTCGTTTTCTATTTATTATTTGAAACATAATTAATGAAAAAAACAGAAAACTGTGTAAATAATTGCTGCTAACTTGAAGGACGCGCGGCACTGACAGGTACAACGTACAATTATAATATATTGTGACTTGTGACTAAAAAGGCCAGTATCTCAAGTGGCCAGTACCTGAAGAACTCACTTTAATTCAAGTATTTACTCTACGTATAAACTTGATGCAGTGGGGCCACGAACCTATGATTTTAACTATGACTGGTAGTCCCACTAAGCAGTGGGACCACGAACCCATGATTTCAGGGATAGTGGGACCACGAGTAATAGTGGTACAATCCCAGTGGGACCACGAGTCGCAACCCCCAGCTCCATTGAATTCGTCGTCACGTCAAATAAAAACAAAGTTGCAGACAGCGGAATCGCGGACAAAAGTTAGTGAGTTATGAGCATAGTTTTTGGACGAAAATGAGCAACCTAACAAATTCATCGAATGAGTAATGCATCGATAAAGTACGATGATAATCTAGGATAATCTGTGCCAGCAGCAGTAAATATCGTTAAGTAATTCCTGTTCACATTATTCTATTTCCAATGCCAAGCCAATATGTTACAGTCGCAAGAGTTTATTTCATATAATATGTTCACACGTATCTGCCCGTGGCGTAAATCCATTCGCCGATGACTGAGATGAGTCAACAGACTTAGCTACACATTTTTTGAAGATGATGGTTTTTTGATTTAACGAATGGACGGCTGCAAAAAATTAAAAGCGGCCAAGTGCGAGTCGGACTCTATGAAGGGCAGCAAGTAACATAAATATAAAAGTTCTTGTAGAACTTAGTTTTTTTTAATATTTGAGTTGATTGCATGAAAGGTAAATCGCGGTTTACGATTTATGACGTATTAAAAAAAACTACTTAGTAGACCTCGTTCAAACAAATTTTCGGTGGAAGTTTGCATGGTAATGAGTACATTATATTTTTTTTTTAGTTTTATCATTCTCTTATTTAAAAATTTACTGGGGGGGACCCACATTTTACCACTTTGGAAGTGTCTCTCGCGCAAACTATCCAGAAAAAAACTATATTCGAAACCTCCACATAATTTTTTAAGACCTTTCCATAGACCCGTATGTATTGGGTTTGATGAAAAAACATTTTTTTGAATTTCAGTTTTAAATACCTATGGGATCTAAATTGGGGAGCCCCCAAAATCTATTGTTTTTTTTTAATTTTTGTGTGAAAATCTTATTGCGGTTAACAGACTACATCTACTTACCAAGTTTCATCATTATAGCTCTCACAGTTTCGGGCAAAAATGGCTGTGACATAGTACGGACGGACAGACAGACAGATAGACATGACAAATCAATAAGGGTTCCGTTTTTGCCATTTGGCTACGAAACCCTAAAAAACTATATTTATTTCTTCCTTGCCTTTGATTTTATGTTAACAATATTTAGTGAACTTGACCAACTTCCAAAGAATTTGTCTCCGAAAGCGTCTGAAAATACATGGTGACAAAGAGAGTGCGATGGCCCTTACCTCGGACGCAAGGTTAGCGAGCAAGCGCAAGTACCTACTAATACACTTCAAGGTCAGCAACCTCAATAAAATTGTAACTCCTGTTAGGTTACAAATGAGCCAAAAAAAAAGGCCATAGGCCTCTCCTAAAGATTTCCAGGAAAAACGATTCTGAGCCCTTTCCATCCACCAACATCCCGCGATCCTAACAATGTGGTGACAATAAGATCAGATAAATAAATTACATAAATTACTCCGATACTAAGGTCAAAATAAATCGGGGATTAGAAAGTAAAGTAAAATTTAGAAAGAAAGTTTAAACACAGATTCATAATTCACTTTATTAAAACCCTCGACAATCGTTATCGTCGATAAGCACATACATGGAGTATAACACTACTTATCCTTAGTATTTACAATTAATTTATTTTGCAATATATATATATATTATAATACACTATTAAAACTTTTGTTAATCCTGCAATAGAATTTGCACACACGCAGCTTCACAGCTCTTTAGATATCTGCATTATATTACATTATGTACGACCTACTTTCGTATTATTTATGCAATATAAACCAATTTATTAAAGATCTATAAAATGACTAGATTGTGATTAGAAAATAAATAATAAAAGTTCAAAGAATTTGAGAAATCGACTTCATGGCCAAACTACTGAAATGGTTTTCTATGGGACCAATCTGAAAAAAAAAGATAGACCAACCGAATAAACGACCTTTTTTGTTTGATGTCGACTTCCACCTTTTGCCTTTTTACCACTTACTTTCTGTTTATTTAATATCAGGAATGTTAGTTTAATTTATTAGAAGAATCATCTTATTTATTTCATTGTAGTGAATAGTATACTAGTTTAACGTATACATACATTATTTTGGAATGTTTATTTACAAACATCATGCAGCGCTTTATCCTAACATGCTGTATATAATCACACATACTTTAACTCAAAACTATACAATGCACCCTTTGCACATTACTATAGTTGAACGTACCTTTAATAATAAACACTTCTAAAACTTATAGTTCGTTATTGCGATAACATTTTATGGACACGGTTTGGTACTTACAACTACCCTCCTTCTGAAGACAATCAACAAATTCGTCACTCATTAATTCACAAATCCAAGCTTGATCAATCGCTTCTTTAAATTGTTCATTATAGAAAAAAATTTGTCACTCGTAGGTAGAATTAATGTTTCGTGGCACAATGTATTTTTAATTAAGACGTTTCCAGCATTTAGAAAAACTCACAGTCACTCACTTGTCAAGCCTCTGACTATTCCAGAGCTTAAGACATGGAGTTTCAAAAGTTCACTCAAACGTTGGTCCGTAGTATGGCGTTTGGACAGTGGACTCCGCGTTATTGAACAAGAACTCCCAGTTTTGTTGGAAACGAGTTTGGCATTAGAAGAGATGGTTGTTAGATTTGGCGAGAGATCCTAAGTGGTCGGAGAGTAGGTAGTTGGGTGGTGCGACCCCCAGGAGAGGAAATCCGGAAGGCTGGCGCAGCAGTCCACAGCCGCCGGCCCACTTGCCGCCTCCCGCGCTGCTCACCGGTGGGAGGCCTCCGTTGAGGCCGTTCAGCTCGTCACACAGCTTATTGGCTATGGAAAAATGAGAACAATATATCATATTAGAGTTATAAAATACAAATTCACAAATACGGCGATAAGAAGAAAAACCTGGCATTGAAAGTCCTTGTAGTTTTTTATTTTTGTTTTTATACAACTATTAGCTGATGAAACAAGTAAATGGTTTTAAGTGGTAGGTAACCATCCCCTATAAAAAAGATAGATAAATAGATTAACTCTTTATATTGTACACAAGGAAATAAATACAGAAACTATTATAAAAATAATGAGCAAAGCATTGAATCGTACGTCACGCATGTTAGGAACGTGCCCTACGATGCACTGCCCTTTGTTCATCAGCTTGAGGCATACCGATGTTCAGCCTCACGTGCCAGTAATTTCACCGGCACCCACACCCGATGTAGTAGGTATCGAGGGAAAAGTGGAAATGCGTCAGGTATAATTATTATAAGCCCCACATGATGATAGTTGAGATAGGGAGGGAGAAGGAGACCAAGAGCGAGTTATTGCCAATTGATATATTGTCAGGCCAAATATGGAATGAGCCATCGACAGTCAAACTTGCGGGAAGAAACTGGATGCGGTGGGCGTAAGACCAAACAAAATGACGTTCTGAAGGGAGCCTTCACTGAGCATTGGGAACGGGCAATAAAATGAATATAAACAAATAACTCAAGCTTTGAATTCAAAGTTAACACTTCAAATAGGACAATATTGTGTATAAATAAAACAGACAAATGCTTCAAACAATTATTAATTTAGCGTTAACGGACTATTTTGCATAGTAGGTACATACACAGAAACAAAGCGTACAATATTAATTAAGTGCAGTCGCAATCGAGAGTGGGCAAATTGCACAGACAAATAAGCAAAACTGGTGCATTCAAATCTGACTAGAAAATCAGACTGGGGCGGTGGACGGCGGGCATGAAATAATCGTGGTAACGTAATTATGCGGTAATCACCTAATCCTAGCGCGCGTTGTTTATTCAAGCCTGAGTGACAATCGCGCGCACAATTAGCGCAAATGAGCCGAAGTGGAAATCTGGCGGTTGCTCGGCGGGTGGTGGGTAATGTGATTAATACGACCACAAGTCCGCCATTATCAGGTGAACTACAATGCCTCCTGGAACCCGTAACTGACAATCACGAAATGCGTTGGAACAATTTACTAAATTGCTGGAATCCAACCTGTTCAAATTCAATCTTCTACAATATTTTATCCACATCAGGGTGGTTTTTTGATAAGGGCGGTGATGGCCAAGTCCGTAACCACGGAAAAGTCATTCACGACTTCTCCATTCCTTTCCTTTCCTTGTGCTGGCCATTATCGCCCTCAAAAAAACCCTGTATGACAACGCATCTTGATCATCCGTACCTACTTACTTCCAACTATATTCATGATACCCATGCACTCGCACTGATTTTAAAGCTATGAATAACAATAATCATGTAAATTGAAGGTTAGAATTTAATAATATTATTAAGTTTCGTTATTACCGGATTACACCATTTTTTATATACTTCCCTTTTACTTTTTTTTATATACCCCTTAGTTTGTCTACTCGCCTCTCAGTTTTCTTGGTCGTCAAGCTTCACTAGACTACAAAGAGCTTCAAAGTTGGCAGTGAACAAGATAGTGTGTAATACCTATTAATATCATACCTACCAATGAGTATTATGAAGAAGCGTTATGTTCTAAAAGAGCCTTGTTGTCGACTCCCACGCAAACCTACGACTGAAATAGCGCGATCGCAGCTCTTTTATTGGTCGGAATGCATGACTCATGCTTGCTATTGGTAATTTCAGCGATCATTGTAACATCGGAGAAATATGACCCCTAAATATATCCCCATGACATCACGTTTCGGTTAAAAATACGCATTCAAATATCAGTTTTTTGCGTTGCAGTGGTTATTAATAAAAGTCTATTGCGGAGTTTTCGGTAATTGATATCTTTGTTGACTTATTCATAAATATTGTGACTTATTTGTCACTTTTGGGTTTAAATATAATAGTTATATGGTAATTAGTCGAATGAATGGCATCCGCCAGTTAAAATGACGAACATCTACTTTTTGTAAAAAACACTAATTTCCAAGGTTCTCCAAAATTTTCGCGTGAATACCAGAATAAATAACAGCTCTAGAATTAAAACTTAGATGAAAACTTTTTTTAGAAAAATAATCTAAGAAACTGAAAATAAAATGAAATCGTTAAAATTTTTTTTTTTTTAATAAGTGGCAGGGTACGAGGGCCCTTTTCTCAATGTAAGTAAGTAAAGTAAACGGGCCTTTACATCTATTGTAGATGATTTAAATAGCGTCAGGGGCAACTGGTGATTACACAAGCCCTATTTGCTTGATAGTGCCTGGGACAGGACTTTAGGTGGAATAGGCTTGCTCAGCACCTATCCATCTTGACAGCTCAGTCGGCCTAATCCACAGGAAAGACATTCTCAATATAATTAGGCAAATAAACATACCTGCTGAAGTGATAGGTTTGAGGTCAGGCGGGGACAGATGCGGTAGAGCATGATGCGCCGGCTGAGGCGCGGACGCAGTAGGCACGGGGTGGGGTGACGGTGATGGTGACGACTGCTTATCACGCTTCCCGCCCTCCGACTTCACCGGAGCCTCGCCAGCCTTCTGCTGTGCCAAACGCTCCTGCTTGCGAAACTTTGCTCGCCGATTTTGGAACCAAACCTGTAAATCCAATAATCAACTTAAAACACCAACATAAACCTGTAAATGCTACGAATGAACGGTTCCGCTTAAAATTGTAATCGAAGTCATCGCGGACTCGAACAGGCAAACAAAGCGCTCGACTCGGCTAATGGGAACGCATCCCATGCATCGCGCGCCAAATTTTAATGCAAACCGTTTTATATTCATTCGGATGCGCGCAAATCCGAATTGATCATAATTCGATTTGCTACGAGAGATAATTGCAACTGCCACGGGCGCTGATTGGGCACAGTTGCGAATAAAAAAAATGGTTTGTCGAGGCTCGATGGGTCGCCGGCACAATCACACGCACGCCTGTTTGCCCATCGCATCGCATGTGAGCGCTGATGATGTTTGCTCATGTACATATTTCTTCGTTTGTAAAATGTAGGCTTCGCAATCACGATTGATTCATTCGTGCTTGCAATTATCTACAGTGAACAACTTAAATTTATTACACTACCTTAAATAAAATACAATGGCAAACCTGTAAAATTATTACAGGTAGGTATGTTTTACGATACTCCTACGCAACGACGACCTTGGCAATGTCTACACATTACACAAATACAAACGCTAATGACCTGCAAGCAAGTCTAAATTATACGTAATTAATTATGTAGTGCATCATGAAATACGACCCAAATATACAGCATATCCAGAAATAGCTGATCGCGTGCAACGAGGACAAAGTTTCCGTGATATGGACGCAAAGAGCAAGGGCTCAATTCTAGACCAGTGACTTTTTTGTCACGGTAGATAAATATCACAAGAACTGTCAGTTTCTTTAGTGAATTTGACAGTTCTTGTGATAAATATCTACCGTGTCAAAAAAGTCACTGGTCTAGAATTGAGCCCCAAGAAATAAGCATTGCTAGCTAATTCATTGGGGGTGGAGATATAATGGATGGACACAACTTTAGCCCGTGTCGGCCGTCGTGACATGACACGAGAGCGCAGCTGCGACGAGGTGTATCATCTTGTAGTTACGTGGAAGAATCGCCACTCAAACTAATGTGATATATTGATATGCACTCTACGACCCAGCGCCGAATATAAGCTATCCGTGCAACAAAATGCATCATGCGACAAACGGACAGTAAACATCGCGGTATGCATTTATGATGGACTGATTGTACGTGCCAACACCTGTGCACTTACCACTTGCTAACAACCTTGCAACTGAATGACTTATCCTTGCTGAAAATTGTTGCTATTGCAAAATAAACACCTTGCAAATAGAGTATTTAAGGCACATTTGATGCAGACAAATGAATTTAAGCACTGTAGAAGTTCGTCATTTTATTTCATAAAATCAGTTCTTTTGAGTGGAAAGGTCTCGCATAGATACGTGGCCGGGTTAACCAAGCGGCAAGGCGGGCGCCTGCTAACGAACATACCGCTCGGCTCACTTGATTGCAGGTCGCGAGCACGAGACCTGATCGCCCGGAGCCTCACGCGCTCCGCATTATCTCCGAATTGGAAAAAATCAAAGCTCCCACAACGTATGCGGCATCCGCAAACAAACAAATAACAAAATCCACCGCCAATACAAATGAGTACCGATACGACGCCGAGCGGAATGCGAAGTCGGTGAAGCCGAGCGTGGGCCACCGGCAAATAAACGTCCGCCGATGTGTTTGTACGAATTTGTTGCGATGTTTATCGAATGCGATGCGCAGCTCTAATCTAAGCAAACATTCTTCAAATCTTGTTAAACTACACACAGATGAACAAAATAAAGTAGTAAAGAGAGGTTAATAGTAGTAGAGGTCTTTGTGAAAGGCTCGTCTGGGGAAGTACTAATACCATGCCTATTTCTATCATAAAGTTTGAAGGATGAGGGTGCTGGTGAAATTACTGGCACGTAAGACTGAATATCTGTATACTTCAAGTTGATGGACGCAGGGCAGTGTATTTTAGGGCTACGCTTTTTTATAATCGTGATCGTTTAAGTATTCGGTTACGTCTTCGTAGTAACCTACGAGGCAATACTTAAGCGATCACGATTAAAGGTGATCGTTACCCCTAATATCAGGCGGGCCTTATGCTAGTTCCAAAAAGAGTAAAAAAAGAGGCATTGGTGTTCGATAAACTAAGGAAATTATGCACACAAATGACAACAATATAATAATGAATGGCTCGCAATTAAGAGCAGGGTCGGATAATGGAGCGCGGCATCGAAATGCACTTTGCAAATGAACCGATTGGCCGACGAGGGCCCTGGGTAACTGCCGTGGCAAATGTAATTAAATACGAAACACAAGCTCTGCAGATGCCGTATCTGGGAGATGGACAGGAGATAATAAAACGACGGTTGATGAAATAGGTACATTGATCCAGCAAATAATAAACAAGCCTTGGTGTAGGTAGACGCCAAATCTTGTTAGGTTATTTTATTGAACCCTCAATAAAATAAGTTTGTATAGTATGGCAAGTAATCTCGAGTAATCGGCTCTGTATCGATATACAGTCATACAGATGACGTTGCAAAACTTTCTTGAGTATGGACTTCCTTGTCCAATGACGTGTTTGGACATTATGATCTATCATCAACAACCATCCTTACATGACAGATTCAGGTTCAAAGAGTTAATCAATTGAATACTAAAAATAAACAACACAAGGGGCAGTATTTAGCAAGAGATCAGCCGAGACACATGGTAGCCCCGCTCCCTCTTCGCAACTAACAATGGTTTGAGTATTAAAATAAACAAAGCCACGTCGCCATGTGGCGCTCTGGGTAAACAGCAAACAGCGGTTAATGTATTCGGGTGCACGTCAACAAGCCACAATTCCAAACTTCATGTTCAACTTCTGCTTCTCGGCTACTCAACAACGCTGCAGAACTTTGATTTCGTAATGAACGTACCAGAACTAAAGTCGCCGCCCACAATTTTGTTAATAGGGTGCCGTGATAAGTATTATCTTACCGGGGAACACTTCCGGGGTAAGCAAACACGAAATACCCTGTTTCCTTCTAATCCTTTTTTTCTTTTATCTTTTTTATAACAATTCTATCACCTGAACGAATATTATTGTTTTACGTGCCTGCTTAACTATTTAATTTTAACTTTCTTACGTGTTATTCTAAACATAATGTCTGTAACATAAATACTTAACTACTATTTGAATTTTAAAATTATCTCCCTCTCTCTATCTAATATATCTAGCACATACCAATCACTACCAACTCACCAACACTGAAGTTTTAAAGTAGGTCAAGGAACAAGTAACTCAATGGTACTGCTCCATTCAGCTAGCCCGAACTCACAAAAAAATAAATTTTCTCTGATTCACTCAAACTCCAGGGAGCTGATTAATTGTTAGGTTTTCAGCCCAACTTTCAACAACACCGCGTGACTGTTTACCTAGTCCAAACCGTTCATTCACGTTATGTATAAGACTATTTGACTCGTTGAGGGTGGCAGCGAGGCTGCGAGGCGTATGAAAAACGTGAGGCCGCGCGAAATGATCTAATTGTATTCATTAGTAGGGGCAGGGCGCGCAAATATTGACTCCGCTCGTCCTCGCCTCGCCTCGGGCCAGCCTTGCCACGCTTTGATCCCGCTATTTGCTAGTACAGCTACCGAATTATGAGAGTGACACAAACTAGTCCTGTGATCATGGTAGAAAATAATAAGTAACCGTCTTTTTTCTCAATTTTTAAATCCATCTTACGTTCAGCAACGGTCCTGAATGTAAAATGCGACACACTTGGATGCCTCCAGGAAAAAAGATTTTTAGCTTTCTCCTTCCAACGAATTTCGAGTCGGCGGAGCCTAAAACGGAATGACGAAATATTTTTGTACAAACTCCGCGAATTATATTGGTAGGTAATAGCAAGTAAATCAATCTATACAGCAGCGGTCGAGCGAACACACCCTCCTGTTTATACTTAGCGGATGAAAAGGCAACACCGAACGCCCCGAAATAATATTAGCTACCCTCGATAATCCAGCCAATTCTATCACCTCTACCCTAGCACAGTTTAATAAGCCCAATTTTCAGAATGCTAAGGCCCATTTTAGTTTGAAACTGCGTCAGTAGTTTTGACGTTGTTGGATGGCTGTGCTACTTTTTTAGTAACTGGTAACATGTGTTAACATTTGATGATAATCCTGGATTAACACATCATAATAAAGAGATGAATGCATAGTTTATTCAGGCCGTATGTCGGCTATTCGACAGCATTTAGCTCGCGACTGACAGGTATGTTCGCGCAACTCATCTTACTTCATGAATGTACCATGTTGTTTTAAATATTAAGCGCTTTTTATTATTTATTTGTTTATATTAAGCATAACGCAATGCGATTTTATGGAAGCTTTAACTAATGTTGTAGATTCGAGCCCTGACTAATTCGATGAGGATCTGTGTGATATTTTCACTAACCTATTTAGTACGAGTAAGATACCTACTCAACATTCAGTAGGTGATAAAGTTGCAGGCCTAGTCATTTTATACTAAGCTTCGGGGGTTATTTAAGGAGTAAGTTTATTTGTACGCACAAATCTAAAATATACCTGCAAGTCTCTTAGGCCTTCTCAGTTTTTCATAAAGAACTCTTATTATGACTTGTTCTTTGTCTAAAATTCGTAGAACGTCCGCACAAAGCCAATTATAATTAAGAGTCAAAATTGATTCCCATGCGTGATTCAAAAACTTGTTCATAAAAAAATGTTTAGTCATGGACAAAGTTTATAATTTAATTTTATAATAATAAGCATGCACTTGATAAATGGGAAATCTTCGCAGCCATGAATGTATAATGGTGTGATTGCATAAAGTCGCGGCTCACGACAGATGTGTCCATGGCCCTACGCTCCATTACCCCGCAACCCCTCTGCTTAATCCCGTTTATAAAAACGCCTGAACTATTAACTCAAGATATAAATGAGTTATTGATACACAAGATTTTATAGTATCCCTAAAGTTAATCAACCCACACGGTTCATAACTTTAGGGTATTTGAGGCCATGATTATTAAAAAGGCTATGAAAAAATAATGCTTAAAACGTTACCAGAATATACCTATTTTAATTTTGTTTAAGAAAAATGTTCCACGACAATAAAAAAAATATATTATGAAGTATTTTTCATATCGTGTTTAGAATCCGATTACTGTTAAAAAAAACGTAATTGGGTGACAAGTAACACATAATAGTAAAAAACCGACCATGCCCCTTTTTATCTTGGATTCAGCTAAAATTACTATTTTCACACTTGTAGCGATCTAAGTGGTCACAATTAAAATTCCTCGTCCTCCATTACAAAGTTTGCACTGGTTTTGCTGTTACTGTTCTTGATACTTGGAACTAAACAAAAATCCAACCTATTTTTACACTGCGCACGTGACTAACCTTGATGTTATTAAAAAACGGATACTGAACAGAATAGTTTTGTTTGGTTGGTTTTTAGTAGTATATGAGCACTTTCTGAAGGGCTCATCCGTGGAAGTAGGTACCTACTACCACCATGCCTATTTCTGCAATTCTGCCGTGAAGCAGCAGTGCTGTGTTTCGGTTTGAAGGTTGTGGGTGCCAGTGAAATTGCTGACACATGAGGCTGAACATCTATGTATATACCTCAAGTTGATGGACGCGTCACCTACGAGCCAATGGGCTTTATGCTTTTTCTATCTTGTTCATTGTGCTTGTCATTATTATGCTTGTAACCAGTTGTACGACATGACAGCTTTATCAGAAATATTATCGAAGGAAAGGTAGAAGGAAAGAGAGGAAGAGGAAGACCAAGGATAAGCTACATGAGCCAAATAAAAGCAAAGATCGCCGTAATGTCGTATAAGGAGGTCAAGGAGGTTGCCCTCAAAAGAAATACCTGGAGAAAAATGCATACATTACACCGACAAAAGCGTTGCTCTTAAATAAGAAGAAAGAAGATTGTACCTGCAGCTAGTTGTGTAAGGAAATTGTTGCCGGGTTAGTAAAATTAAAACACATTTATTGTAACACTTCACTCTTGATCGATTAATCATTCGTAACTGATCGACGTGGCACTTCCCTAAATCAACCCTCGTATTTTCAATTAAAAGTATAACGATTCAGAGAGCTATTGATGAATCACCATGATTGGCTGTTCGGCACTGCTTCTGCTCGTCTGCTACAATGCTGTAATCAGTTGAATCGGCACGCGACTCGACAAATCACTGATACATATCGGTAGAAGCGGCAGATGTTTTTACACAATTCCCTGTATTTGTTCTACCTACTGACCTTGCAATTTGTAACTGTATGTGGTTTTTTTTAATTATTCCCATTACTATCGCACAGTTTTGAGGGAATGACTATAGGCATAAAATTTTACCTACATAGTATATATATACCTAGGACGCCACAGCGACCTTAAAACTATCAGTTGCTGGAAACTTGTACTGGTTTTTTTTGCACCTAATAGTAGGTAATAGTTATTATTCTAATAAATTTCATGATAAATGACTACCCACCTAATAATGAGCTATATTTATTAAAATTAATCCCTGATGGAGTGGGTAATCCTAATTCGATGGGATCATCATCATCATCATCCACAGCCTGACTGCACCCACTGCTGGGTATAGGCCTCTCTCTGTATGTGCCACTGTTGCCGGTCCTGTGCCAATCTCATCCAGGTCTTGCCTGCGATGTTAACCACATCGTCTGCCCATCTTGCCGCAGGACGACCAACGCTTCTATATACCCAGTTCTTGGACGCCATTCAGTTAGCGCCTTACTCCACCTGTCATCACCTCGCCTTGCCAGGTGTCCTGCCCTGTACCTGCATGAATTTATTTAATAGTAAGTACTACTATTAAATAAATTCTGTGTGTGTGTGTGTTAAATAAGTCTGGTGGAGAAAAGACCAAAATCGTCACGTAATAAACGTGGTACCGCCAGCGTCATAGCATCTGAAGTCACCCTGCGTGCTGTGGACCCGACCATCCTCCTTTACCTCTCGAGATTGGACCCGAATACTTCAGGTGATGAGGTCTTTCGATATGTAAAAGAGAGGATCCGTTTCTGGATCAAGGATCCGCCACCAATACAGCTACATCTGCAGCGGCTAGAGCCATCGGGAATGAGAGACACGGCCTTCAAATCGTACGTGCTCCAGGTGCCTGCGAAGCATGGGGACATGTTTCTCACTTCGGATTTCTGGCCGCCAGGAGTCGTCTATCGTCGCTTTAGGGGTGCGCTAACGAAAAAAGCCCCTAAGATTTAAGATTTAATAAGTTATTTATTTTATTTTATGTATGTTAGTCTCTAAGGTATTTATTAACTATGGACCTAAGGTGTTTCATTTTTGTAATGTACATTTTATAGTTATCTGAAATAAAATATATTATTATTATTATTATTACTACATTTTAAGGAATCACAAAGATTTTTATATTGCGCTCACCTCTTAGAACACACTTTGGGACATTTTAAAAATCTTTGTATAAAAACTATAAGACGCATAAGTCTTTTCATAGAACATCAAAACTTAAAATAAGAATGAAAGACACGTAAATGAAAAAAATATATACATTTATAGCCAAATAAGAAGTCGCATGAAAACAAACCAAGTGAAAACTAAATGAGTGTCGATCGGTCGGATGATAAATGTAACAGGGAGGAAGAGAGGAGTAAAATATAGTTATATTTAATGTCACAAGAGTAAGAGTGTTCTATGAGAACAGTTAATGCGACAATAGGCTCACTTGTCCATGCGCAATCGGTTAATGGCGTGTGAGTGCCGTGCAGTTGTGATTCTAACGAAATGTGGGGCGTTTACTAATGTAACTAGTATGCTAAAAATAACGCTTATTGTATTCAAACTAAGCAACCATAGCATATTCTCAAAAATTATAAAAAAATCACAACATGTCTGATTATATTATGTCGGTACTGGATGGTATATAGTTAGTGGCTAAGTCTAGTCCATCCCCTGCTGCATCCCCCCAGCAGGGGATGAGCAGCTGCAGCTCCAAAGCGTATAAGACCCCCTGTGGCCACCAAAAATCCACCTGCCAAGCGTGGTAGACTATACGCTAGTTTGATCGTAAACGAATTCATATTATCAATACAGTGGTTTTATTTTTATATATATAAAAAAGTTAATTAAATAACTTTTGATTTGATTTGATGGTTTTGAAGAATCAGAATACACTTTCTATCTATTCGTTGATAATCTGTCCAGCTGCTGATCAGTCCAGCAGAGAATCTGTCCAGTTGCTCCGGAGGCTTTTTGTGCACTTGACACTTGTGTTTGAAGTTATATGTTCTACGACATGCCGTTTTCTTCACGATGTTTTTCTTCACTGTTTGAGAGTACTGGCATAGTGCACATACATTTCTAAACAGCAAAAATCATTTATATTTGAACCTACGTCCTTAGGATTGGAAGCCAGGGCCGCTACAACTAGGCCACCAGTGCTCTCACTATAATTATAACTATAATTTAGATTGAAGAAAAACAACTCTAGCAACCTACTGATCAAGTAAAACAGCAGTATATCTACAGGGAATTATGTCTATTGATCACAAATTGGAACATCAGATATAAAAGAGCAAGTTCATCTTTGCTCCATTTCGGGTAGGAGTTAGTGGGGATGGGGAAGCTTATGCGAAACGCCACACAGTATCATGTGAGCGCGATATATGGACATCATAACCGATGCCCTCTGACGTCGCATCGGGTAATGTGTGATTTAGAGGATAAATGTTTTGTTTACTTATTATTTGGCAAACGTTCAAATGGCTTTGAGTAAAGACTTTTGTAATTTACAGTAGTTTTTGAGGGCATTGCGACGAGGGAAACATAGATGACAGTAGATATTGTCATAAATCACCGTGTCAATTGTTTGGGTTCGATCCCCACCGAGAACAAATATTGGTGTGGTAAACACAGATGTTTGTTTTCTGTCTGGGTGTTTTATTTTATTCTAATTATTATAATTTTTTACAAAAAAAAATGCAGATAAGTATTATATCAGCTAGCTGGTTCCCATAGTACAAGTTCTGCATAATCTGGGGCAATAATTATATATTTGTGGATTGTCCACAATGATAGACTGGCAACTTTACGGCGATGCTCGAGACTTAGGAGCTGGCGGACTCGACTAGAGTGTCGCTACCAATGAGCCTTTTGGCTCGTCTCTCAATAGCTTCCAATGCCTCAAGCTGGTATTTGGCAGAGCCGTCCCAGAGATGAGAACAGTACTCCATACACGACCGGACTTGTGCTTGGTACAGGTTGAGAAGCTGTCCCGGTGTGAAGTACTGTCTCACCTTCGATAGAACGCCTAGCTTCTTCGCAACTGTCTTGGCTTTAAACTCTATGAACGAGCCAAAATTCAATTGTCTGATGATAGTGATGCAGATATAAGATAATAAGGCAAACTTTTTTTCTCGAAAAAACAGAAACGGGGTTACAACGCTGCCGCGCGGGTGCTGCCACGGGTGGCCGCTAGTATGTCATACACCTTCTAAAGCACAAAATCAAACAAGAGCTTCTGCCAGACTTTATAATTGCTAAACGAGCCGTGAGAATCATCACCAAAACGATGTCAAGTCATGTGAAATCCCACATTACAAATCCCAAGACACCCACGCACTGACTCGCTATAAAGTAATTTTCTATCTGTATTTGAAATCCATAGGGACAATAGCTATACTTGATCGCGTCATCCCTAAGGACCAAACGGCGAGTCGCAAGCTAAATGAAAAATAATTCGTCGGGAACTTTTTCACTTTTGAAGGGTGAAAAAGACAATCAAATATGGTTAACACACGTTTGAGGGAGACGGATGGTTAAGCGATACTGTCGCCGTAGAGTCTATAAGTACTTTATATTGCGGTTGCCTTTGGGATACTGACCTATATTCTCACATAAACATGTGAGAGTGTAGGGTGGACTGAATTTCTCACGTTTTAAAATAGTTTTTAGTAAGTCGTGTAACTAGCCTTCGGTATTTGTTCCAGCGAAAAAAAGAAAAATCTACTTTCAAGACGATTGATAACCATACATTACGCTGATACTTTATCGCTCGCATTTAAAACTTGGTTCTTCATAGATTTTTAAAGCATGCAAATTATACATTAAATTAGTTATTTCCAATCAGTGACAGGCATGACACACTAGATTTCGTGTATCGTGGTACCATAGCATCTACATACCCTTATATCATATCTGCAATGCATCGTAACGTAGTCTTGCTGTGAAAACTAAACCTACACCTCAGGCATCAGAGGTGGTTATTCGCCAAATGTACTACAGACGTTGTCAAATAAAATGATAGATGCCGCTCTTTCAAGACGCGTAGCATTTCTGCTACACCCTCCGCAGAGCCTCTACGGCGACGCTACTACACCGAGTCACTTTTTAATCGCTCTAAGTGCTAGTCCGGATTTCCAAGTTTTCTTCCTATGAATAGATCAGGAAGAATGACGCAATGGAAAATTAATATTTTGCATTTGAACTAATGTAACGCCATTTTCTCGAGTCATATTTTGTAAATCAATTTGGTAGATTGTAATCGTAAGTGCTAGTTAAGTTGATCATTTATGTAGAATCAGTATGAATATAACAATATATATTTTTATTTATTTACACAAAGAAACTTACAATTAAACAAAATATTTACAAAATGTACAAAATACACAAGAATCAGTTGAGCTATCTGCAGATCGTTACAAACGATATAATTATATATTTTTTAATTTAATTTAATATCATATCTGTTTATTTAATATCTTTGTATCGCTTAGAACAGTCGGCAGATTGCTAAACTTTTTCACGTGTACATTGGATATTTTGTAAATACTTTTATTAATTGCAAGTTTCTCAGTAAAAAAGTACTTTTCCCGACGTTTTAAACAGTGCTTACAACAATCACACCCTTCGAAAATCTGCTGTAAGAGGTTCTCTCTCTCATTGGTTGTATAAGCCTTTTTTGCCTATGTATCTCTTCTTCTTGTATTCAGGGTTAATTTATCTGAAACGCTTTAAATGATCCAATAGTAGGTACTTTGAGTCTCGAATTTAGACCCCCCATCACAACGGGGACCGTTGCATGTCACAGACAAAAAAATTGGAAGCTGGATGCCTACTTCCTTCGACCAATCCTAGCAATCTTAGCAATGACTTATTTGCTATCAAGTCTCGTCCTGTCAAAGAGACAAAACATTAGAGGATTTGATGACTTTTGGTATACTAGTTGGTAACCGAGCTTCGCTCGGAATTTTTTTCGTTATAATGTATTTTTAATGACTTTTGGTATATAGAGCACAAGCACAGGAGGTAGTCAGAGGTACGTCCAAATAGATAGAATAAAATAAGCAATAAAGACAGAAAATACTTTATCGCACACCACATAAAATTAACAAGGGAATACAGAAAATAATGATTACCTTTGACTCGTGCAAAGTTTGCAGTAGTATTCCTTAAAAGACAGGTTGTAAGCTGCATAATATCTAATATTCCATGTAATATTATTATAGTAAAAAAAAACAAAAGTATGGATCTAGTGCACGAAATGAGTCTCCTTGAGGCGCACTTTAATCCGACAAGAGAAAAAGAGAGTTTCAAAAATCTGTTCACACGTCAGTCACCTCCATTGTGCGAAAATATCATCTCGATTATAATCGGGCGAGACAAATTATCAGATCTCGCACGCTGGCAGTGCTGCTACGGTGCGCGGGTGCAATCGACCTACCCTTCCCACGGTATGTGTCCATTCTAGTACCATATCGAGTGTCACGCCTCACTCCATTGAATAATAGTGATTTTGCAGATTAATGTCTGCTTATTATTTAGACATAATTTGCGTTGTAGATAAAAATAACGACGGCTTGAGACGTTACAACTGCCGAAAATGAAAATAGCGGTCACACTATTTTCTTTAAAAAAGTTCATACAAAAGAACGTTAGCAAGTAACCAAGTCGTAAGATTCCTACCTGTTAAAATGGAACTATTAGCATTTAGTTTTGAACCTTGTAATTTTAATTAAAGGGAAAGCCATGCACCGTTCATGTATTTCTCGCTCACACATTTTTACCATTTGAAAGATTTAAAATTTCCTTCAGCGATTTTTTTCTTTGAAGTTCAGTGATTTTACGTCTTTGAAAAGGTCAAAGAGTGCAAGCGAGAAGTTGTTTTACGAAGTTCAGCGTCTTAATAATGACTTTGACGCTGTAAGCCAAGTCCAACGTAGAACGCATTAATTATTGACTTTCCGTTGTGAAAAGTCAGCAGTACAGTCGGCACTTATCTGTATTTTTGTCGTGTTGCTGGAACTATTCCAATAACAACTTCCACCAGCTAGCGCTAATTTATGTTTTTGACTACATTGCGTGGTCTGTTGCGGACCAAAAGTCATCCGAAAAGTCAAAAATACTGCATGGTAAAAAAAATAACATATTTCAAACACTACAAAACACGATAAAAGAAATTGCTGGCAGTTGTTTTTAGGGTTCCGTAGCCAAATGGCAAAAACGGAACCCTTATAGATTCGTCATGTCTGTCTGTCTGTCTGTCTGTCCGTCCGTATGTCACAGCCATTTTTCTCCGAAACTGTAAAAGCTAGACTGATGAAACTTGGCAAGTAGATGTATTCTGTTAACCGCATTAAGATTTTGACACAAAAATAGAAAAAAAACTATAAATTTTGGGGGTCCCCATACTTGAAACTGAAACTCAAAAAAAAATTTTTCATCGGCCCCATACGTGTGGGGTATTTATGAGTAGGTCTTCAAAAATGATGTTGAGGTTTCTAATATCGTTTTTTTCTAAACTGAACAGTTTGCGCGAGAGACACTTCCAAAGTGAAAAAAAGTTGGTCCCCCCCCCTCTAACTTCTAAAATAAGAGAATGATAAAACTAAAAAAAATATATGCTATACATTACTATGCAAACTTTCAACGATATTTGGTTTGAACGAGATCTAGTCAGTAGTTTTTTTTTATACGTCATAAATCGTAAACCGCAATTTACCATTCAACGAACTACAAAAACCTATAGATTATGTTACTTGATGCTACGGAACCCTTCATGGGCGAGTCCGACTCGCACTTGGCTGTTTTTTTACTATTGCTTCAGTACTAGCTTGCTAATATAAATTGAGTGTTTTTAGGTGACACAATACACAAATGATATTAATTATTGAGCATTTCTTATTCAAAGTAAAAGGAATGCACGCAGTTTAAAAATCACGCTAGTACATTGCAACCAATTCAAACTAAACTTATATTATGCGAGGCTCTATACTCATAGAAAAGGCACAAACCGATGCGTTTACTATTAAAAATATTGGTTTTCATAAGTAAAATCTGGACGGGCTACACTTTACAATGTTAATTTCGTTTTGGCCTGCATGGAGTTGTTGAGATGTCCCCCAATTTCATATTAATTTATCACTAGCGGCCACCGCGGCTTCTTTTGCGCCTTTTGTTCCCGTTACTTTTTCGGGTTAAAAAGTATCATATTATGTCCGTTTCCTGGTTCTAAACTACCTCTCCACCAATTTTCAGCCAAATTGGCGGAACGTTCTTGAGTTTTATGTGATTGTTAGGGTTCCGTAGCCAAATGGCAAAAACGGAACCCTTATAGATTCGTCATGTCTGTTCGTCTGTCCGGCCGTGTCACAGCCATTTTTCTCCGAAACCATAAGAGCTAGACTGATGAAACTTGGTGAGTAGATGTATTCTGTGAACCGCATTAAGGTTTTTACACAAAATTAGAAAAAAAACTATAAATTTTAGGGGTCCCCATACTTGAAACTGAAACTCAAAATTTTTGACGTGATAACGTCTTATAAATCGATGGAGCCGGCTGCACGCACGAAAAAACATGACTCATGCGTCGTTACGTCGTTTCGTCGTTCCATTTACCTGAGCCCGAGCCCGGGTCGGGTAATGGGTAAGGGTAAATGAGGGTAAGGGTAAGGGTTCGGTCGGCTTCCGAGTCCGAGTCCGAGTCCGAGTCCGAGTCCGAGTCCGAGTCCGAGTCCGAGTCCGAGTCCGAGTCCGAGTATTTCCTTATGACGTTGTCACGTTCAACTATCGTCAGTAAACCGGCTTTACAGACAACCAATTTTTTTTTTTCATCGAACCCATACGTGCGGGGTATTTATGGATAGGTCTTCAAAAATGATGTTGAGGTTTCTAAGATCGTTTTTTTCTAAACTGAATAGTTTGCGCGAGAGACACTTCCAAAGTGGAAAAAAGTTGGTCCCCCCCCTCTAACTTCTAAAATAAGAGAATGATAAAACTAAAAAAATATATGTTGTACATTACTATGCAAACTTTCAACGATATTTGGTTTGAACGAGATCTAGTCAGTAGTTTTTTTTTATACGTCATAAATCGTAAACCGTAATTTACCTTTCGACGAACTACAAAAACCTTTATATTATGTTCTTTGATGCTACGGAACCCTTCATGGGCGAGTCCGACTCTCACTTGGCTGCTTTTTTTTTAAGTAAGTGTAATTATAGTAAAAGTATAAGTTATTGTGACTTGAGTAATAGTTTAACTAACACGGCATTCTTTTTTAATACAGATTTTTAAATTAAAACATTACTATATTCTTATTAATGATTCTAGTGGCGGAGTTTTTTTATTGATATCAATTTAAAATGTCTTTTGAATAGAGCTCGAAAGAAAGTAGTACAAGGAGTCCCTAATCAAATAAATGATCGGGGCCAAATGTTAGACGCAAAATAACACCACGATTAAAAACATTATCAATATTTTCCGATGATGAGAAATAAACTAGAAACAAAGTGATTTTTGGCGTCAGTCTCGCCGCACAATCACTAGCAGAGGGCCCCACTAAGTGATTACTTAATCCAGTTGTATCGCGACCGAGCTGGCAATTAACGCGATTAACTAAGGGTTAACTAAACCGTCCTTTTATTGCAACGCTCTAATGCAATTTACGGCCCATATCTATTTATTATTTTAGTATGGGACCACGCGCCACTTTTTTAAAACATTTTTGATCTTTTTTTACAGACACTTTTCGAACATATCAAATTACACAGTGTCGTTAAACAAAAAACTAGCGCTCTGCTGCTTATAATATAACCGTGCCACTTAACAGTAAGTAAATGCATTCATCAAATAACCATTCTTGATCATTCATAAAAAGAGCACTGGGTGTTATGATCGAATGAGGAACAACTTTTCCTTTTTTTAACTGACTTCATATAAAAAAGAAGGAGGTTCTCAATTCCTTGATTTTCTTAAAATGTTTTATCGCATAGCTTTGTTAATTAAAATCCGGTTTAAAAAAATATTTTTTGGTCATGAATTCGGTTCCTCAAGTTTTTGAAACTTGAGAAACTCTTAACAATTGAAAACCATGCAAAACGCTGGGAGGACTCAAGAAGAAATGTGATCATGCACATTTTTTTTCACTAAATTAGTATATTACCACTTCAATGCGGTACCCTAATAACATAACAGTCTAGCCAAGTAGGCAAATGAGCAATTTTGCTTTTACTTATTTATAAAGAATATAATTATGCATATGATATTACAAAACCCAATCTTTGGCAATCCAAGCAATAACAATATTATGGTTTCACAGCTGCTCTTCCAAACAGAATAGGATTCCCCCATTGTGACGGATGGAGCGACAAACATTTGTGGCAAGTGCGTCCTGTGATCGCGTGCAAGGCGCGTGCGAGCCGCGTGCGAGGCCGTGCCCGAGCGTGCGCCACCTGCGCTCGTAAGAGCCTCCACGAGCCACCACGAGACAAGTCCTCAACGACCCTTGCTCATAACTCAATTACTCTCTTGATATCAATCTGAAATTGTAATCTTTGTCTATCTGGTGTTATCCATTTGAAAAACAGTAATTATTTTGTTTACTGCTAAAACTAAGCAAATTGAATCAAGCAGCAACAAGCAGTGAATTAGTGAAATAATTACAACTTCTCATATGGAAAACATTATACGTTTTTATTGTTGTTGCCCGATGATGATCAATCGACACGTACTAGTGGTGTTAAAAACCTACTCAGAATCTTCAGACTATGCTTTTCAATAGAATATAAAATACAAGCAGCCGCCCAAACCTCGCTCGTCCCGTGTAAAATGTATTCAATGTCCGCCTCCTGGTTTTAAGCCACCTCTCCACCAATTTTCAGCCAAATCTGTTTAGCCGTTCTTGAATTATAATATGAACACGACTTTCTCGACATATGATTAAAAACAAATCCATCTCACATAATAATAATTTAGTAAAAGCTGGGTTTGTCTAGTCTATATAGAGTCAACAAAGAGCATTTAGTTAGAGAAAAACGAGTTATATTAACACATAGACAGCAACATAGACCAACCGACAGCTCTGTTATTGTAATACCCATTTGTTGTTCCAGTCAAGCATCGTGCATACAGCAATTATGCACGGAGAGGCAGCATCGCCAAACACGATGCAGTCCCCATGGGCTCGACCGGGATCTTAGATCGAGAGGATTGGCACTGCAACCCCGGCGGCCGACATGTCAATCTTTATTACTAAGCGGGGCCGTCATGTGTCAGCTGACCATAACATTGCTGGCATTACAATGAGTAGATTATTCCTCGTCTTTTACGGGCAAGACCTTCTCAAATCTTGGCCTCAAAGAAATCTTAAGAGAAGGGATCCATCGTGTTTTAAAAAAAGTTGTGAGCCTACTTCTCGCCTAATTCCTAAAATTAAGCCACTTGAGGCTTGATTTTGAAAGGTCATGTCAACACCATGTTTTACCACAAAAGGTAGAATACTAAAATGCTAATTAAAAATGTATATTTTTAATAATTAGAGCATTTTAAGCGCTCTGTCTTATGTAGAGCACGGCTTTTAGTAGAACAAAAGTGTTTAGTCTTTGCAAAAATCTTGTAGTTTCCAATTCTAAATATATATTCCAAAACTAATAATAGTATGCAAGCGAACAATTGCAAATGAATACTCTCTTTTTCCTGTCCCGGTGCGAAGTCTAACTAATATCCCTCGCCACACGGGAATAACAATAAAAACAAAATCGTCTGCGATAATATAGAATTTATTGACTGGGACGCTGCCGTGCAACGGTTGATGGATTAAATTGCCCGGTCCCTATGACAACGTGGCCAGAAAAAATACGCTCTATATTAAAACCATCTGGTCATTTTTCAAGCGATTCCTTTTGCTCTGCTCTGGACAGGCAGACATTTGTTCAGCTACTAAAATAGTAAAGGTTTTTTAGTTTTGTCGAATTCATGCATTTTAATCCATTACCAGCTAGCTATTTATAACATAGTATATTTATTTGTTGACACCACACACATGATCACCACTTTTATATATAAGCTCATTCCATCCAATCAATGGTTGTATTCGTAGAAATCACTGTTTAGCTCATCGTACGTAACATACTATTTCTGAGTATTATGTTCTTGTGAATTTTGAGAGGTGTAGGAAGAAAGAAAGTACGTTTATTTGAAATACATACACAGATTGTACATAGGTTTTTTACATATAAACAAATAGAGATCCGAGTAAATAAAATGTTAAATAGGCCCGACTTAGCTTTTTGCTGCCTGACAAGGAATTATCTACTATGCCAAGCAACGCTGGTTTTCAGGCAGAGCAGCAAAATTAAATGACGAAGTTAAGCGGTAACAAACATTAAATCGAATTGAGAACCTCTTTTTTGATTGGAAGTCGGTTAAATAGGAAATGTTGTGATGCAATTTTGGTGTAGTGATTTTTAGGGTTCCGTAGCCAAATGGCAAAAACGGAACCCTTATAGATTCGTCATGTCTGTCTGTCTGTCTGTCTGTCTGTCTGTCTGTCCGTCCGTATGTCACAGCCATTTTTCTCCGAAACCGTAAGAGCTAGACTGATGAAACTTGGCGAGTAGATGTATTCTGTGAACCGCATTAAGATTTTAACATAAAAATAAAAAAAAAACTATAAATTTCGGGGGTCCCCATACTTGAAACTGAAACTCAAAAATTTTTTTTTCATCGAACCCATAGGTGTGGGGTATCTATGAATAGGTCTTCAAAAATGATATTGAGGTTTCTAATATCGTTTTTTTCTAAACTGAATAGTTTGCGCGAGAGACACTTCCAAAGTGGAAAAAAGTTGGTCCCCCCCCCCTCTAACTTCTAAAGTAAGAGAATGATAATACTAAAAAAAATATATGTTGTACATTACTATGTAAACTTCCAACGATTTTTAGTTTGAACGAGATCTAGTCAGTAGTTTTTTTTTTATACGTCATAAACCGTAAACCGCAATTTACCTTTCGACGAACTACAAGAACCTTATTATGTTACATCAAGTAACATAATATACAGGTTCTTGTAGTTCGTCGTGCTACGGAACCCTTCATGGGCGAGTCCGACTCGCACTTGGCTGCTTTTTCTATTTATTTATAACAGACGCAGGTGAGAATGGATGGACTATATCCACGTGTTTCGTGACTAGAACTGTACTTTACTATTATCTAGTTGATAAATTCGTGCCTGGTTGCCTGGTTTTTGCACATTTTTGTTTCGTAATAAACGGCGGAATAGAACCGTTCGCCTACTGTTAATTTTGCGTTTGTTCAACATGCACGCAGCTCCCGCGCCGCGGTGGACGATGTTTGCCAAGAGCCTCTGATGAATTTGTGTAGCGTGTTGAATTAGGACACGTCCGTTTTCAACGTGTATTTTGAGAGACATGAATAATAAAATAAAATTCAAGATTATTTCAATATACTTACATTTTACGTTGTTGTTACTGACTGTATTAAAATTCACTCGTATTAACCACTTGTCCAGTTGCTTGGTGCTCGTTCACATAAAATAAAGTTGGTATATATATTTCAACAAAAACGGTTTGGCCGTCAGTACATAAATATTCCCAATGCGTATCATATCATCGAATAAAAGGAAGTTGAAATATATATTTACAGAACCAACACGAATATCACCATAACTGTTTATTTTATAGAAGATAAGCGAAAAAAAGATAGGCGAAAGGTTTATTTCTTTCAAGAGTCTAATATCCTACACTACAGCTTGTTTGAGACACTTTTTACTCGCTCATTCTTAAGCCCGTAACTACATATTAATAGTAGGTAAGTATGCCTACAGTGTGTTTAAATTTTTGGTAAATAAATGAATGTCTATTTGTATTGAACTCATAATTAAGTTCAACAAACACATCAAATCAATTATTCCACACACCTCTACCGCGCCATATTCCCAAAACATTGCAATATAAAAATTTATTTTATATTCGGCGAATAACGGCCCACTCGTTGCAGCTACGTTTTAATTGTAATATGTGAATTCGCATTTTGCAGGCGAGTTTTAATTATCAGGAGTCGTGCGCGCTTGAGTTACACGACCGCCCGCAGTATTTATGGCACCCCCGCCGCTGCCACCGCCATTCCAATACACTTTTTAACGTAATGTGCGCTCGTTGCTCTCCCCCCTCTCCCATATACCAACACAAATACCATTGTTTATCCATTACACTGCTATATATTCAAGCAGATCAGCGATTTCAGCCGACTTCAAATATAAAAGGAGGTTCTCAATTCGATTGTATTTTGTGTAATTCTTTTTTTAGGTTTTTAGAGCATAACTGTATCATTTATGACCTAATTTGAAAAACACTGACTTTATCTGAATAGACATATTCAGATTGGTTCCATAGAAATTTAATCAAAAACGGTTCAGCCGTTTCGTTTTAATGTTTGTTCCTGCATACTTCCGTCATTTATGAACCTACCGCCGAAAACCCTATTGGATTCTCTCTTATTTTCTTAGGTATTGAAGCCTCATCAAATTCTGTATTATGTTCTAAAATTCATCGTACTTTCAAAAAAACTTCACTAAAAGGACAAAAAGACTTCAAAAAAAGTAGAAGATTTACTAACTCAGCTGCATTTTTTTTTATTTAAGTCATGTAGGGTCCCTTCATGACTTACATAAAAAAAATATGAAGCTTTTAAAATAAGCTTTTATCAATGTTTTTCTGAGATAATGAGATTCCCTAATTTATTATCAGACTTGGCATCGGGCCCGATCGAAGTATATTATACGGATTCGCGGTATATTGCGAAGCGTTGTTGGTTGGTATACCTACGAGTAAGTTTGATTGATTTGTAACGAAAGAACTCACTCAGCTCCATTTAGAACGTATGTGTGTACCTAAAACTAACCTATGACATTATTGTTAAAAATTAGCGCTACTAAACCTGAACTCGTCGTATGCATAAGCAACGTTCTTGTTAGTGTTATTCCTCAACGGCCCAACGGAAGACTAGCGTAAGTTATTCTAACTTGCATATGCTGAGTTGGGACCAATTTGCAACTACCTACTCACTATGCTTATATTTGACTACAGTGGAAAAGAAAATTCAATACAATAAGCAGCGGTCGCGTCCGGGGCGTCATATCCCAGAATAAGCGAGTAGGTCGCGAAGTCGAGCCGCTTACGTGATCTGATAACAATAGAACCGAACCAGAACCACTACCTGATTCTATTAAACATTCATAACAAGCATACGTCGCACTCGGCTCACATAAAAATGAGCGTTTATGATGAAATTAGCTAGACGCTCGAGTCTGTAGGCTTTTTTTCGTATGCCCGTCTGCCACAGTCGAATTACTGGACACTAATTGGACTGTAGAAATGACGGACGGCACGGGCAACCGCTCTTTTTTTCTTTTTTATTATATAAACCCCTGAATACATTTTTGTTTGCCTTTATTCGATTTTTGAGTGTGCGGGAATATCCAGCATGGAGACGAAACGACGTATAAAATAATGTAGGTTTGTATCACAGAAAGAGCTAAATATAATTCCAAATCATAGAAAAACTTTGCCATTCTCTTTTAGAAAAGACTCACTTACATAATATATGTGTGCAATTTAATTTAAATATTTTAACCACGGATGGGTTTCACAACCAGAATAACTATCAGATTACAACACTGTTTATTATAATTTTTTAAACTTATGTCAAAAACAATTTAAAGATTATAAAACTAAGTCAGAAAGTGAGTTTTCATGTCCAGCTGACTTAATTCATGATTGATGGTAGTCTGTGGTAAATACCTGTACTCTCGCCTCAGTCAGGTCGATCTTCATGGCGATCTCTTCCCGGGTATAGATATCAGGGTAGTGTGTTTCTTGGAAGGCACGCTCCAGCTCCTTGAGCTGCGCTGACGTGAAGGTAGTCCTAATCCGCCTTTGTTTCCTTTTCTCTGTTAATGAGCCTTCGTGACCGCCGTATACTTTGTATGGAAGACCCGCTGCGAACAATAAACGATAAATTATAGGAAAATTAAAAACTTTTCATAGATTTAAAACAAAAAACTTGTGGTAATAAGAAAAGGATTTCTGGAATAAAAACTGTAATTTACAAGTCTTCGAATAAGGCGTGCAATAAGCAAGATGCAAGCTGTAGAAAGCGGCCATTTTTGTCTCCCCTCCGACCGACGTTCCCTCTTTACTACATATCTATACTGTGCACCTACCTAGTACCTACTTCCTTATTTACAGTTGGATCCCCTTACTTTATATTAATTAGTATTTTTGAAGCATGAAAGAAATGTGTGTCTTGTTATTATTACTTATCTCTTTTCTGTCTTTGTGAAGTCAAAATAACTTCGTATTTAATAAGATTATAAAAGGATAAGAAAAATAGTTCAATATAATGAAGCTTTTTCGTCACAGCTAAAATTCTAAAACGCATTTGATAATTAATCTTATTACGAATTATCAAGTTGTTAAAAATAAACAATCACACACGACCGCATTTACGACCTTTATTAAATAATATATAAAGTTAAGAGGAAAAACCCTCGTAGCGATGGTTGTCGCGTAGCGTATCGATCGTAGCATTCGTAGCTCGTAGCGCTACGTGTTCGTAGCCCAACGGGTTTCTTTTATTTCACTTACTTTGTTTCGCCTTAACTTTTTGGGGTCTTGTTTAGGCAGTTTTACTTATTTAAACTGTTTATTTCAAGGACTGAGCTGTTATTTTTCAGAGTCCTTATGAAACAAAAGTCAGAAATTAAGATTTATGTTAAATGCACCTTGCGTTTAGAAAAACCACGCTACCTACGAAATTATAAAATGTGATTCCCTGAAACCGGTTTGACTTCACGCATTATCGCAGTCGTACCGCAGCAGGCCGCAAACCGCAGCCGCAGCGACAATTACCTCAAATGAACCGGAATTAATCGAGACTCGCTTCTTGGCCGAGCTGCGGTCTCATTTGCATTATTAATAGAGGCAGCGGGCGCGCGGGGGCCCCGTGTCACTGCCCCTTACCCCCCCCCCTCTTCCAAGGGGGAGGCGCAATTTGCGGGACCTAATGAAGAGGATCCTCGCAAGATGTTTCTGTTCATAAGATGTTTAATTTGAGTTTGCAGTTCGTGGGTCAGACGGTTACCGCTCATTGTTATTGCAGAGTTTATGTTTTATAAAGACGGGTCCGACTCTACGCTTGGAAATAGAATATTTTGAGTGAATTTGAGTTTATTAGACCACTCAATTTGAAGTAGATACATTACTTTTATTAGGGTTAAATTGGTGCGCATCCTTGTATTATCTAGCCGGCAGTAGTGATTTCGAACCACACTCCATTAATAATTTTGAGGATATTATTTGCTTAATGGAGCCTTCGGTGGCTTCACAACCATTTTAGTGTCACATAAGTGTAAAAAGATTCCTGGAAGAGCTTACTAGATTACATAATTTTGCAATACGTCCAAAATACAAGCATATGTTTTTATATATATATATATTTTTTAATTGTTCTGAAACTTTGAAGCATTAAATCCAGACCAGGCTGTGCGATAACACGTGGCGCTAATTAATCGTCACGGCCCGATTAATTCACGGATGATATGAACCATGACCTCCCCCTTCCCCCAGTTCACCTTTCATCCTTCTCGGAGGCTCTGCTTGTAATTACTAGATGGCGAGACTGCTTTTAACTATTTTAGAGACTTATCTGAAACACCCGCTAAACTGTTTTGAAACTTGATATTTACTGTCCATTTTCTTTTTAAATTACCTATCGAGTAATTTTGGTCGACTTTTATTTTATTTTATTTATTTTCATGGAAAACAAACAGCTTAACTAGAAACAAAATGATACTATAAAACAATAAAAGCTAAACAGTTTACGCTAATAGAAAACAACAACTTTTGACGAAAACAGGCAAATAAGATGATACCATAGTATTGTATGCTTTGAGCAATAATCAGCTGGACGATTGTATGATTCTGTTGCAATTAAAAGTTTGATACCACCTAGTAAATCAAGAAACAGCGATCATGTATCATGTTGCCATCATTTTTTGACGCTATTTATCTGTTGCCATACTAGATTTACAAAGTGAAGTTCTAATTCGCTATTTCATGTTTATAACGTCACCATTCAGTCTTGATGCAGTCGTTCCTTGTCAATGATGGTTTGTTTTGATTCGTTTCTTAATGCAATAGAAGCACAAAATAATGTCAAAACTAACAATTGTGAGTAAATTTTAACTGCAACAAAAGATACGTAATCACCACTCAGATTCAAAAATAAATCTATGAACAAAATAACTTTCAATTCGTGAAAATCTGTTTGCAACGCTTAAACATTTACTTAAACTTAACGACGATAATTATGTAGGTATGTGCTATTGAAGGTGGCTTTTTAATGTACATTACATATCGAGCCGTCTAAGTTAGGTGTGGTTCATTTTTCTCGCGTCGCGCGGAAAGTTTGCCGGCATACATAATGCAGAGTGTCGGCGCGTCATCGCGGCATATTGCCGAGCTGAAGGGTTGGAGATTAATGAAGCCAGTTTCACGATTGAAACATTGTTTTTGGAAGCGTCATGGTTTTATTCTACAAGTTTAGTTTTCATAGCCCCTTACCATATTTTTTTTTGAAGACTAATGTTAAAACGAGGTAATACTCAAAAAGAGTAAGTATGCGTATATTATCATTGTAGATCTATCCAAACCAAAATGCCAAATTTTAAATTTTTGTTTATACTATTTGCTGATGGAACAAGCATGGCCCACCTGATGTGAAGTGGTAGCCATCGCCTTTATAAAATCATTGTCTCGTAGGTCACGCACGTCAGGGACGTGCCCTACGATGCAATGTGCTGCGTCCATCAACTTGAGGCAAACAGATGTCTAGCTTCACGATCCAATAATTTCCCTGGCACCCACACCCTTCAAACCAAAACACAGCGAATGATAACTAACAGAAAAATAAAATAGAAAGCTTAAAATTGAATTCTACTTCCCATCTAAGCAAAGCTTGTACCTACTATAATATATAGTAGGTACAAGCTTTGCTTAGATGGGGAGATGAGATGACAAGATTTTTTTTACTGTTTTTTTACATAACACACCCAATATTTGCGCAATATTTAGGAATACAACCAATAGTCATCATAATAATAATAAATTACATAAAGAGGTATGAAAACGGGCAAGAGTATCGGTTATATTATACATCCGCAATATATTTTATATTGCAAATAAACATGTGGATAAATTTGCGTAATACTGGTCGTAAAACACGTATAGCTGTAGCATTTTTCTGGAATGTAGGTACAATTCACGAGCACGTATTGTAAGTAATATGTTTTATTGCGTTCAGGTTAAGGTATAAAAACTTGTTTTAAAATCATTTGAGAATAATTTCTTGTTATGCCCCCTTAAAACCTGAAATGTATCACACAAGGACGTACTCAACGTTTTCTTTATAAGTTTAAAAAATTGTTTTTGGTATGTGTTTATAGTCTAAAAAACATAAGACGATGATTACAATAATGTCGGAAAGTGAAGAAGAAAACAGTAATCTTTCTTTTCTAAAAATAAAAGTCTGTTCTGTTCGAATGTGCCGCAGTAACATTGTAGAAGTTACGATCGCGGCTCCGACGCTGCTCAACTGTGAGATATTACTTTTTTTATGGCCCACTCTTCTATACTATACTGGGACAGAATAGATCACATGATGCGATAAAATATGGCCCTCCGTACTGCCACCAAATCGAATTAACCCGTCCACTTGCATACAAAGCCGATACGTGAATACGAATTGAGATATTGAGTTAGGATACATAAACATTTTCCCTCGTTGGTGCCGAGAATTTCTCGAGCGATACTTTATTTTTTATTTTTCTGTTTATTTTTCGGCACATGTAAACAAATAAATAGGTAAAGAACTATTTGTGGGATATCCCATCTGAGTACATTGTTTGTGCTCTTTCAACAGGAGTTAAATCGTTTGTTTTTTTAACTGCCATCCAAAAGTCCAATATAAAATTGTGAGGCAACTTTTTATGTTCGTATATGAAGGCCTGCGCACACCTAGTTCGCTGGCGTCGGCGATCAGTGAAACGCTGTCAAATTCGACAGCGATATTTGACAGCGTTTCACTGATCGCTACCGCCAGCGGCCTAGGTGTGTTCGGGCCTTAAACCATATAGCATAAAAACACGCATATTCATTTATACTCTGACATTCATTAACGCATAAAGTAATGAAAGTGGAAGCCTACATCTTAAACGTAATTTTGTTATTGTACTGCAATTAATACACAAACTTGTAATTAATTTCCGCGTGATTAACGGGTATAATCCGGACTTACTCCAGATTACGTTAGGTGCCCGAGGTGAGTTATTGTGTTACGTGGGCGTCAGCGGAGGGTTCTCGCGGGGAAGGGGGGCGAAGTGCCACAAGACGCGGAGGCTCGCTGTGTTGTCCTCCCTTTAAGATTCTCGCGGACGCCGCTGCCAATTAGGGGCGCAATAGCTCACGCGGCGAGAGCTCCCCTCCTGTCCCCCCTTCCCGCGACCCTATCTCTATCTCAACTCAACTAGTATTGGTTCCGCAACCGTTCGTCGCAGCTTCCCTACCACTTGTCTGCTAAATGAATACAGTTTCACTTTAGCATTACTGAGTGAGCAGTAAAGATAAAGTTTAAGAAAGGTTTTTCACCTTTTTCGCTTTGGTTTCCAAAGTTTCTTGTGTCATGCAGTTGACTAGGGTTTATTTAAATACATAGTTTAATGCACTTGATGATCGGTATTAGATCTAAACGTTTATTATTTTCTTTCACTTAGAAACAATGATGCAAAATATATCGTGTTCCTGATGATTACCACCCGGATGTCCAGAGATAACTATATTCAATGGATTGGAAGGAGCATAATCATTTAATTCTGCAGTGAGCAATGGAACGGAGGAGTGAACGTTTGGATTATTGAAAATATTGTATTACTTTGGAAATTCTTGATGGTTAGTTATTAATATTATAAAGAGGAATTGTTTGTATGTAACGAATAAACTCAAAATCTACTAGACCGATTTAATTTAATTCCTTCACCACATCCGTGGCGTTTCAGGGACGGGGCTGGGCCATGGCAGTGCCGTCGATTGAATTTGAACCCTATATTTGTGCAAATTCAGTGGAATTCTCGTAATTAGCTCCGATCCGGCCAGAGCTCGACCGACAGAATATAAATTCAACTCATTGTGTGGACAGATGGAAAGAATTACTGCACTTTTAGTAGCTATTCTACTCATCATGCATGCCAAAGATCCTCATCAGATCTTCGCCAAATTTTTATGAGATCAATTTAGAGACTTCAAATAAATAAAGAATAATCGAAATCGTATCCCAACGGCAGACATAATTCAGTAGCCCCTTTTTTGGAGAAATTACGGCTTCAATCAAAAATACCCGATCACAAAAAATTCTACAGACAGCCAGACGAAAGCATTATTGGCCAATCTTGAAACTTAGCGAAATCGTTCATATTTACCCCAATCTACGGTAAATACGTGCGCTAGCAGAACGTGCTGTCCAAAATGGAGATGAAGCATTTGTCTGCATCACGCGCGCTGCTTATTCAGTTTAAACCAATCTAACTCTCCAGAAGCAAGTAATAAGCGAAGCTGAAAGCAAACGTGGCAATGCCGCCAGCATCTTGGGGACGCTTCTGTCTGGATTGTATCAGTTGAGCTATTCGTTTGTAATGGTTTGCAGATAGCTTTCTTGTGTATTTCGTAAATAAGCAAATGTGAAGTAAACAGGAGTTAAAAAACTTGACACACTGACTTCATAACCAAACTGCTGTAAGGATTTTGATGAAATTTATATATAGAACGAAACTTGAAGTAATTTCAGGTATAAAATGCTTTTGCAAATTGCTTTATAAATTACGAAGTTATGCGATAACAAACATAATAAAAAATACAGCCAAATTGAAAACCTCTTCTTTTTTTAAGTTGGATGAAAAGGAAACATTTGCTAGCACGAATTTGAACCCATTATCATTACATCTTTACAGATTATGAGTTGAAGAAGTTTTAGTTAAAGCAAAGAAAAATGCATTCAACCAGACTCCAGCCATAACCGTGCCATTCATATTCATATTCATTGATTTATTGAATACACGTCAGATTTATATTAGCTTTGGTCTCATTGAGCTATAAGGTTGACATGTACCCTGTAGGGGTGCAGCAATGTACCTACATAAATTGAAGTTGTATTTTAAATACAATTGAATGTCATGCATGATCTATATAAGCATAATATAATGATGATGATGAGGTCAGTTAGATCTTCAATGAATAAGTACATCAAATATTAAGTACTAGATATAAGTACGACTGTTTTGCCTACGCTTCACTTAGTTCGATTCAAGCCTTGCGCACATCTAAGCGTCCTGCGGTGACGATCGATTACTTAGATTGGTCAGAGTTTCACTGATCGCCAAAGCAAAATTCAGTTACCATGTTTTTTCAAGCAAAGATCACACAAGAAACAGTTGGAACCAAGCTGTAAATTCATTGCCTATTCTTTTCGGCTTCGTCGCCTGGCATCTGCATTATAAACACACATCAAATAAAAGTGTCTAGAAATCAAGTACATTTTGAGACTGTACTCTCAGCTCAGTTGGTAGTAGCTTACGTTAGCTCAATAAAATGTATGTAATGTCGTCAAATAAATAGTAGAGCGTGTTGGGATCACAATTATTTTTTGCTAATCAGACTGCAATCGAAATGCACACAAGAAAGTTGCTCGTGATTTTCAAGAAATAAGTTCAGTGTTTTTACATCGTGAGAAAACCAGCATGTCATCGAATATACATATAATGTTCAAAAAATAGTACAGTGCACAAAAGGAGCCTCTCTAAGGCGCACTTAAAATCCTTTCACCACGCTCTGGTTTGATAGAACCAATGACACGATGAGAAGAAAAAGGAGAAGATCTTTTTAAATATCTTTCAGAATGTGCGAGCGAGAAGTTGTTTTATGGAATTTAGCGTCTTAATCATTTTTAGGGTTCCGTAGCCAAATGGCAAAAACGGAACCCTTATAGATTCGTCATGTCTGTCTGTCTGTCTGTCCGTCCGTATGTCACAGCCATTTTTCTCCGAAACTATACAAGCTAGACTGATGAAACTTGGCGAGTAGATGTATTCTGTGAACAATATTTGGTTTCAACGAGATCTAGTAAGTTGTTTTTTTTTATACGTTATAAATCGTAAACTGCAATTTATCTTTCGACGAACAACAAGAACTTTTAAATTGTGTTACTTGTTGCTACGGAACCCTTCATGGGCGAGTACAACTCGCACTTGGCCGCTTTTTTAAACATTGAGGAATCAATCCATTTAAGACCGTTCGCAGTACCTCCGTATGTGGGAAACTATAAGTCCATCAGAACATGATTTTTAATGGACAGTGACGTAAAATAGTAGATTGTATCATGAGGGAACAAAATAATGTATCCTATTTAGAGCGAGAGCGGTTTTTAGAAACCAGAGTGAAGTGAAGGATTCTAGAGTAGAATCCTGAACGTAGCGACGAATTTAAAGTACGTCGCTTGAGATTATGTAATTTGGTACCGTGTGGCACACTCTGCTTTTCATCTCTCTATAAGATAAAATTAAAAAAGAGGTGTAGATGAAGTAGAAGATAATGTACAAAATATGCTAAAAATACAAATTGATTCGACAAATGCCTTTGCTTCGTGTTAGATATTTTTCTCTCGATATAATCGGTAATAAAATGTTTGTTTCTGCATTTAATTTTTTACTTTATAGTGTTCATATTTCGCTTTTACCGCTAAAACTCATTGTTTATTACATTTCTGTGAATTATATCAAAATAATCCATAGTATTTTGATAACAAGTTATGAATATCGAATCTAGTAGATGGAATGAAAATAGTTTTTCATCCCATCTCTTCGAAAAGAGGCACTTTGTTCCTCGATAAGTGTTAGCAATATAGTTCATTCCAGCGCACTTAATATAACAGTGATGAAATGACTTTTGAATTACTTAGGAACACTATGATAAATAGCATCTTGGCTTGTCCCTTGTCGGATCAAGCCAAGATGTTATATAAATTAGCAGAAATTGGTTTAGCTAGACAATAATAAGTTTGGATAAATTTAGATTAAGTTAAGTTTTATTTGTTGTGTTATTATAGGGCAGTGTGGTCGCATTGCGACAAAGCCCTTTAAATAAATAAAAAAAAAAAAAAAAAAAAACTATAAGGCTTCCGTTTTTACCATTTGGCTACGGAACCCTAAAAAGTGAGAGTGCCGCCGTGGTATTGCTTTATCAAACAAAAAATAATACGCGGGAACTAATTTGTTTTTTTCATCAAAATACTACAGGAAATTATATTATAATTAAAAAAAAAAACTTGTTTAAAGTGTATTAGTGTAGTGTATTAAACGCAGAAACTGTCATAAACAATTTATTATTGAAAAAATCGAGAGGAAAATAATCTAAAAGCCTATAAAAATATATAACTTGGAAAAATGAAGAAGAATCAAAGACATATACAGAAATATTTTTAGCATATTTTCAACATTATCTACTACATCTACATCTCTTATTTAATTTTCTCATAGAGGGGCATTTAAAGTAGAGTGTGCCACACAGTACCAAAATTAATAAACCTCGATTGACGTACTTTAAATCCCTCGCTACGTTCAGGATTCTACTCAAAAATCTCTCGCTACGCTCGAGATACCACGCTATAGTACTTCACTTCGCTCTGGATAAAAAAAAACACTCTCGCCCTAAGAACTTTATTTTGGTCCCATAAGTATGAGTTATGACACAGTCTACTATTAAAACGTAGGTACGTACAATAATTAGTTCATTAAGGCGAGAGGCTACGCCGTAGGTGTGTGTAGAGCCCTATTCGTAGCTTGTTATGTAAAAAATAAATACATTGTTTGTGGTTTTATTATGGAAATAAGGACCAAAATCTCTTAAACTAGGCTTTGGATGTCGATGTATATCATAATTATTAAGTAGGATTCTGCAGGGATTTTATTTTAATCTATAGTATGAAGTCAAAAAATAATGATGTAATTTATTTTGGCTGGTTTTATTATAGCCCAAATAGCAAGACAACATAAACTAATTTACAAAATCAAGGGTTTCCAGCATATTCTAACTATAGAAAAAAGCTAGTGGGTGTACACTTACGTTGCAAGTTCATGGATGGTGGGAATATGTGATGGTTCCGCATGGCAGCATCCTGCGGCCGCGTGCACTGCGGCGGCGGTGGCTGGTAGCGCATGCCCTGGTAACGGTAGGCAGCCTGCGACATCTGGCCGCATGATGCCAGCTCGCCCCACGACAGCTCACCACCGCCCGCACCCAAGCAGCCACCTTCGAACCCGCTGCCGGCGCCGCTCAAGTACCCGTACTCCATGATTCCGGCTATCGCACCAGCTCGACCATGTGCCTCATCTATCGTGACTTTGTTAAGCAACCGGCGACGAGGCGGCCGCGCCGCGCGGCGCGCGTCTTTTGTCGAAGGCCGTACGAAGGCTCACAGCCGCATAATTGGATGAGCCGCGGCTATATCGAATTATGCCGATTACAGACGGTATCGGGAGCCGGTGCTAGTTTTTGCCGGCATGGAGGACCGCGCGCTTGCCCCACTCGAAATCGAATGATAAGCCTAATTCAATAAGGGCTTGCCTCGAGGAGGGGGCGGGGCGCGCACCCCCGACGCGCGACCAATGGCCTGGCGAGCCGGCCCGGCCGCCAACCCGCATTGGTCTTCGGAACACCCCCTCCGCGCTTCTAGCCAGGGGGTGCGTGTCACGACACTTGTCTACTTTTCTTTTCGCCGACAGTTCCTTTGTCATTGAGGAAAATAAAAAAAGTTGTAATTAACGGCCCAGTTACCTCCGTACCTAATGAATGACGTTAGGTAAGTATAATAAAGGTTACCTGTAGTTATTAAAACACTTTAAATTGGTTTTGTTGACGACCTACTTCATAGTTATGTTAGGTAAGTTGTAATGAAATTATTTTTTCCTGCTTATCCAAAACTTTGTTTTTGTTATCGATAGAAAGTACGAGTACCTAGTATGAGGTACAACGTCTGTATAATACCGTTTCCTTAACATACCTACCCAAATTACTAACACTTTAGCATAATATGATGAAATGTTTAACCTATAAGAGGTTAAAAATAGGTTTTAAGTAAGTGGTTACCTCCTACTTAGTTAACGTAAAGTCTTTTAATCTCTAAACTATTTATTGAAAATGGCGATTCCCAATTAACTCAGTATCTAGACGCGTTCCATACAATCTCGATTTTCCCACAAAAACACATTTCCAAACAACGCTCTGGGGATCTAAAACAAGTGCGATAGATGTGTGAGAAAGCAGCGAGTATAATATTCACAATATAGAAATGAGTACCGTCGCGGGCGGCGCGGCGGCGGCGCGGCGCGACGGGGCGCTCCCAAGGGGCCCGCCGCCCGGGACCCGGCACGCGCCCGCTCCCGCGCTCGCTTGTCACAGCGCCACACACCTTATTTATTATTTATATTAATTACACTTGCTACAACGCTTTTTTGCAGTTGTTTATTTATTGTCTTCGTATTGCGATATCAGCCCATAAATTCTAAATTAAAAATATATGTTCATAATTTTAGTATCACAGTCAGTGACTTTAAATATACCTATGAGTCATAACAGTAAAATAAAAAATATTGCGGACATTCCAAATAACACTTTAGTCAAGTCTGGCCCCACTTTAAGCAGAGCTTCTAATATCTGAACCAAGATAGGTGGTCTATTACTTAAATACATTTTTTGTAAATACATAGAAATCAATACGACACCCAGACGAAGAATAAACATCTGCGTTCAACACACAAATATTTGATCTCGATAGAGATCGAACCCACGACCTACGGCGCAGCATAACTATACTCTTTGTAACTATACTCCTTGCGGCGCAGAAAGCAGTGCTATTACCAACCGGACTGAGAGAATAACCGAGAATTGGTGCTACCAGCAAGAGGGTACTCATCATTTTGGATTAGTAATGGTAGAACTCATGGTGAAACAACTCGTCAGGGGAAGCAGCGTACTACCATAGTACCTACCTTATTCTAATCTGTGAGCAGTTATACTCGTATTCTGATCGTGCCGGTAAAATACAGGCGCAGATCTTTATCTATATATTATAGAATGCAGTACAGTGTTATAGGAAGAAGCCTCTTTTAGGCGCACTTTTTAAAATCCTTCCACAACACTTCGGTTCGTAAAAACTAATGACTGTAAGAACTAATGATCATAATGAATAAAAACATTAACAAAACATCCCTTGACACAACAGTTGATATTCAGTTTCATTTTATCGTAGTAGAAAATATCTATATCTTCATTAACTCAATTTATTTAGGCGATTGTGATAACTAATAAAACTATCATGTGTTTACAGTTGAAATTCCGAGATGAAAAACAAGTCTACCCACCCAGTGAAATATGTGATCACTTAGCAACCTGCAATCAAACAACACTGCCTCGTAGTTTTTCACTTCCCGGCGACAAATAGTGTATTATCTTGTTCTTGTTTTGGCAAATTAACCTTTGTGAAACTGGTACAGGAGACAGAATGTTCAAAATCATGTTTTTTTTACTTATTTTAGTTGGATTGGAAGGTAATCCTGTAAAACGTAGCGTAGGAAATGACTTCGCTGGCGTGGCTTATTTTTAACCGACTTCCAATCAAAAAGGAGGAGGTTCTCAAATCGGTTGTATTTTTTTTTTTTTTTTTTTATGTTTGTTACCGCATAACTTCGTCATTTGTGAGCCGATTTGAAAAAATATTTATTTATCTGAAAGGTACTGCTTCCAGATTGGTCCCATTTGAATTTCATTAAAATCGGTGTTGCCATTTTTTTTTAAATAATTTTTTTAATGTTTGTAACTGCATGCCTCCGTCATTTATGAACCGATTTAGAAAATATTTTTTTTATTTGGAAGGTTATGCTTACGTCCAGATTGTCCCAAACAAATTTGATTAAAATCGGTTTAGCCGTTTGACAATGAAGTCGGTTTCTCAATTTTTTTTAAACTTGTAATTATTTTTATTTTTTTTTATTTTTTTTATTATTATTAATGTTTGTTACCGCATAAATTCGTCGTTTGTGAGCCGATTTGAAAAAATATTTTTTTATCTGAAAGGTACTTCTTCCAGATTGGTCCCATTTTAATTTTATTAAAATCGGTGTTGCCATTTTTTTTTAAATATTTTTTTTAATGTTTGTAACTGCATGTGTAGGTGACTTACTACACGCTACATAGTATTTACATTATCTATCCTATTTATTTATAAACACTTAACAATTAACTTATTATATAGTATTTCATATCTATTTATACGTATACTTTCACACTACATTCATACATCACGCTCCACACATAATCATACACACAATAGTTTATAAATTTCACATTAATATTAAACACACACGCAAATCCGGGCGAAACCCGTAGTATGCGGCGGGCTATTGTTCTATCGCAGCGATGCGGCGCACGCGCACCGCGCGTGCGGTCTTCGCTACCCGCCGGCCGCCAGTCGAGATCTGCTACGCGACGCGATAACTGTGTCGCTCTGTACTTCACGCGCTCTCGTAAATGTTATTGTTTCAACGCTTTCGAACTCTTACTTTCTCTTGTGCTGTGTACCTAAGCTTAAGAACTATCTGTGCTGTGCCTCTTCCTCTATTCTTCCTTCTAATCTAAGTTGTGTGGCTTGTGCAATAAACAGTTTTGTTTACCTACCGTGGATTTGGGACTTGCTTATTTCTGACCATCTGCACTACCGACCTATACCACTAGCAGCAACCTTAGCCACCAAACTGGTGACCCCGACGTGATCAAGTTCTACCATATTTTAGCCACGCTGGATAGGCAATATGCTGCAGAAGTAGAGGATATCCTCACCGGGCCAGCCGATTATAAACGCCTGAAAAGTGAGCTCATTAAGCGATTGTCGGTGTCTCGGGAGAACAAGGTAAAGCAGCTGCTTATGCACGAACAACTTGGCAGCCGCAAACCCTCGCAGTTTCTACGACACTTGCAACACCTTGCCGGACCCGAGATTCCCGAGGACTTCCTGAAGACGATCTGGACCAGCCGCTTACCAGTTGGAATGCAGCCGATCGTTGCGTCACAGCCGACGCTGACTCTGGACGCACTGGCGGAGCTCGCCGACCGGATCAACGACATCGCAATGCCATCGCAGCAGGTCGCTGCGGCGTCATCACCATCACCATCATCGTCATCACCATCATCACCGATGGATTTGCTGACGCGCCAGGTAGCGGAGCTGACCAAGCAAGTAAGCGCTCTGACAGCGAGGTTCAACCACCAACCACGATCCAGAGAACGAGGACAGGAGAAACGCGGCAGATCATCATCATCATCGCGCAGGTCGCAGTCTAACTACCGTCGTTTCCCAATCTGTTGGTACCACCACAAGCACGGGGCCGAGGCAAGCCGCTGTACCAAACCCTGCGACTACAGATCGGAAAACTCTCCGGGCAGTCAGTGATGGCGACTAACGACTGCCACAGCTCAACGGGTCGCCTCTTCGTCACGGACCGCGGAACCAATACCGAATTTTTAATAGACACTGGTAGTGACATTTGTGTATATCCGGTATCCGCTCTACGTGAGCGCCGTTGTAAAACTGCTTATCAGCTCAGCGCAGCCAATGGTTCAGCTATCGACACATTTGGTTACATACAACTTAGTTTAAATTTAGGCTTACGCCGTAATTTCCCATGGCGCTTTGTTGTTGCTGACGTCACTAAAGCTATAATTGGTGTAGATTTTCTTTCATTTTACCGCCTCATAGTTGACGTCAGCAAACAAAAGCTTGTCGATAGCCTAACCAACGTAAGCATTGTAGCCACTATAGCAAAACCTGATTGTCTTGTCTCGAGTGTAAAGGTTTCGACTGGTGGTAATAGTAGGTATCATAAAATTTTATCTGAATATCCGGATATAACACGCCCTGCTGGTACTCCGGGTATCGTCAAGCACCACACTACACACCACATTCGTACTATACCAGGTCCACCCGTCTCATGCTCACCTCGACGTCTCGCCCCCGACAAACTCAAAATCGCCAAACAAGAGTTTGATGCCATGTTGGCTAACGGAACTGCTCGTCCGTCTGACAGCCAGTGGGCATCAGCCCTTCACCTTGCGTCCAAAAAGGACAATGGATGGCGTCCGTGCGGCGACTATAGGTTATTAAATGCCCGAACCATACCAGACAAATATCCGATTCGTCATATACACGATTTTTCACACAGTCTGTCTGGTTGTAAATTTTTTTCAGTAATCGATTTAGTCAAAGCTTACAATCAGATACCTGTAGCTGAGGACGACATACCGAAGACGGCCATAACCACACCCTTCGGACTGTATGAGTTCCCTTTCATGACCTTCGGACTTCGTAACGCCGGTCAAACTTTTCAGAGGTTTGTTGACGAAATGACGCGTGGCCTCGATTTCTGCTATCCCTACCTCGATGACTTTTTGATTTTCAGTAGAACAGCAGACCAGCACGAAGACCACTTGCGCCAACTTTTCACCCGTATGAAAAATTACGGCGTACTCGTCAACACTGCCAAATGCGTCTTCGGTGCCTCCGAAGTCACGTTTCTTGGGTATCAGATCTCCGAAAACGGCACCAAACCTCTGGACAGCAAAGTGACAGCCATTTCTGATTATCCCATCCCAAAAACTGTTAGAGAGTTAAGACGATTTTTGGGCATGATTAACTTTTACAGGCGATTTTTGCCTAATGCTGCTCGGATTCAAGCTCCCCTTCATGCCCTGTTGACTGGCCCAGTCAAAGCTTCCCATCCCGTCGACATAAAAGGAAATTCGTTGCAAGCCTTCGAAGACTGCAAGAAGAGCCTGTGTAACGCAGCTCTTTTGGCGCATCCTGACACTCAAGCCAAGTTAGGACTCGTCACTGACGCCTCCGATACGGCGATAGGTGGCGTTCTACAGCAGCTCAAGGATGGAGCTTGGCAGCCCCTAGCATTTTTCACTCGCAAGTTGAGCCCATCGCAGACGAAATACTCTCCGTACGATCGCGAGCTCCTGGCGATCTACGAGAGCATCAAATATTTCCGCCACATGCTAGAGGCCACTAACTTCACAGTCTATACTGACCACAAACCGCTATGTTACGCTTTCCACGAGCGGAAAAGTAACTGTTCGCCGCGTCAGTATAGACACCTGGACTTCATCTCGCAGTTCACAACCGATCTTGTGCATATTTCGGGAAAGGACAATGTGGTCTCAGATGCACTTTCTAGAGTTGATGAACTGCAGACACCCGTCAACCCAGAAGTGATGGCCAGACTCCAAGCTACAGACTCAGAGCTCGTAGAACTCCTACAAGGGGAAACTTCTCTTCGTTTGACCAAGACGAATATTCCCGGAAGTCGTACTGAATTGTACTGCGACGTCAGTACCCCGACTCCCAGGCCCTACGTCCCCAAACAGCTACGTCAGCAAGTATTTAATTGTCTTCACTCACTCAGCCACCCCGGAGCCAACGCTACTGCCAAGCTCGTTGCACAACGCTTCGTATGGCCCTTAATGCGTAAGAACTGCCGTGAATGGTCTAAGGCATGTTTGACGTGCCAGCGCACAAAGGTAAACAGGCATGTCACGTCTCCTTTGGGTACGCATGATTTACCATCAGCGCGTTTCAAACATGTCCATATAGACCTGATCGGACCATTACCGCCAGCTGGTGACTATCGGTATTGCCTTACAGCCGTCGATCGCTTCACGCGATGGCCGGAAGTTGTACCTCTTACCGATATCACCGCCGAAACAGTGGCCAAAGCGTTCGTTGCATGTTGGATATCCCGATACGGTTGTCCAGTGGAGATCGTGACCGATCGCGGTGGACAATTTCAGTCGGCGCTATTTCAGCAGCTGTCCAAGTCCGTCGGTTTCGATCACCGCAGGACAACCGCATACCACCCACAATGCAACGGCTTGGTTGAGCGCTTCCACCGGCAGCTGAAAGCAGCTATCACCTGCCATGCCGACGTTAACTGGACCGAGTCACTGCCACTCGTTCTTCTCGGCATAAGGAGTGCCTTCAAGGAAGACCTCCAAACTTCATCGGCTGAGCTGGTGTATGGTGAGCCGCTTCGTCTGCCTGGCGAATTTTTTGGCCACAACGTCGCGAGTTACACCACCGACATCACCGATTTCTCAGCACGTATGAAGTCGTTCGCCGAGAACATACGTCCAGTCCCACCTCAGCACCACTCCAAGTACAGAGTCTTTGTGTTCAAGGAACTTGCCACATGTAGCCACGTATTCCTCAGGGAAGACGCGCTGCGTGGCTCACTCCAGCCTGCGTACACAGGGCCACACGAAGTTCAGAAGAGAGGTGCCAAATATTTTAAAATCAGCGTCAAAGGCAAGGATGTGACAATAAGCATAGACCGCCTTAAGCCAGCCTATATGCTGTCCGACGACATTACGCCACTACGACGCGATATACACCTCCCAGATCCGCCACAGACACAACCTCCTGACACCCCGGTTACTCGAACTACACGTTCAGGAAGGCGTGTCCATTTTCCGGACTACTATCGCCCGTAGACACGGCCTCTGGAAGGGAGAGATGTAGGTGACTTACTACACACTAAATAGTATTTACATTATCTATCCTATTTATTTATAAACACTTAACAATTAACTTATTATATAGTATTTCATATCTATTTATACGTATACTTTCACACTACATTCATACATCACGCTCCACACATAATCATACACACAATAGTTTATAAATTTCACATTAATATTAAACACACACGCAAATCCGGGCGAAACCCGTAGTATGCGGCGGGCTATTGTTCTATCGCAGCGATGCGGCGCACGCGCACCGCGCGTGCGGTCTTCGCTACCCGCCGGCCGCCAGTCGAGATCTGCTACGCGACGCGATAACTGTGTCGCTCTGTACTTCACGCGCTCTCGTAAATGTTATTGTTTCAACGCTTTCGAACTCTTACTTTCTCTTGTGCTGTGTACCTAAGCTTAAGAACTATCTGTGCTGTGCCTCTTCCTCTATTCTTCCTTCTAATCTAAGTTGTGTGGCTTGTGCAATAAACAGTTTTGTTTACCTACCGTGGATTTGGGACTTGCTTATTTCTGACCATCTGCACTACCGACCTATACCACTAGCAGCAACCTTAGCCACCAAAGCATGCCTCCGTCATAGATGAATCGATTTAGAAAATTATTTTTTTATTTGGAAGGTTATTCTTACGTCCAGATTGTCCCAAACAAATCGGTTTAGCCGTTTGACAATGAAGTCGGTTTCTCATGTTTTTTATACTTATAATTATATATTATCTTCTTTGTAATCGAATGATGCGAATTTTGTGCATTTGAAGCGTTAATTAATTTGGGATTTTAGATACTTTTTTTATTTATACGTTGTACCAAACCCGAAACGGGGTAATTTATATTCATTTTCATTTATTTATTGCATACATGTTATATTTATATTAGCCTAAGTTTTATTTAGCTTCAAGGTAGACTTGAGTCTACCATAACCATAGTTGAGGTTGACCTCAACTCGACTTATATGTATAGGTACCCACTTATTGCTGCGCCCTTACAGGGTATACACCACTATTTTGTAACTACCAAAAAAAACAGGGTAATGTAGTAGGGGTAGAACATTATGAATGTGCAATCAGAATTTTTAGTTTCGATAAAATGACAAAAATGGACTCATGAGTTACGTATACACTACAGAGAAAAAAATACGCTGTTCGGTTCCGCTTGGTATTTAGCGTTTATGAATGAAATGATTTTTGCTTGTTGAATCATTTCTCAATATTTGACTAAAAATTTTGGATTAAAAATAAAATAGTTTTTTTTCGTGGATGTTTTCAGTATTAGCAGGCAATATCGGCATTATTTTTTTTGGTAATTACAAAATAGTGGTGTATACACATGTACCCTGTAAGGGCGCAGCAATAAGTATACATAAGTTGAGGTTGTTTATTTGAAATTCGATTGAACGTCATGCATGATATAGGTAAATAATTATTATTATGATAAGTATACAAGTTCAAATGTCAATATTGAATGTTAAATAGTTGATACAGTAAAGCAACTATATATGTATAATAGCAAGAAATAATCATATAGGAAGGAATACAGTTAAACAAATGTCAAAAATAATAATTGATATGTTATTATGTTTACAGAATCTACCTGCCTAATTTATAGATAAAGTTCATTAATTCCAATAACTTGGGTACGCTGAAGTGTTTATTTGACCTTGACCAAGTGGTATTAGAAGTAGCAAGCACAAGTGATGTAATTAGAAAGTACGTTGGTTATAGGCAGCGTGCGTGCCCATTCCTGGCATGGATGGGGCGCGGCTGGGATAATTCAATAAGCACCCTCAGGCCACATGCTGCTGCATCCCAATCGCAAGTCGCCTGGTTTTAATCAATGAAAAGCCTACTGTTGAATTTTTCTGCGATGAATCTGGTACCATGGACGAATACCTAATATAAATTCGTCCATGCTGAGGTAGGTAGGTATGTGCCAACAACAGACTGTTACATGAGATGGTGCTTAAAATATCGCTGAATCCCGAAAGTAAGTACATTGGCCACGAATATAATCTATATATATAAATCTTTCGTGTCACAATTTGGAACGCGATAAACTCCGAAACTACTGAACGGATTTCGATAAAATTTTGCAACTGCCTAAAATATGGTCGGACTTAAAATATAGGATAGTTTATATTCAATATTTAGGTGTAATTAATTTAAAAGGGGCAAAAGTTTCGAAATCTATGTCTATCCCTTTCTATCACGTAGGGACTTATATATGTCTATCCCTTTCTATCGCTTAGGGATTTTTCTGAAAATTTTCGACTTTGATGAGGAAAGAACGCTCTAGAATGTCTTTGAGGTTCTGGAATGATCAAATTTAATTCGAAGACTCAAATTATTCGGCTAGCATCCGGAATGCATCCAAACTTTAGTAATCCAGAATTATCTAGAATACTCAAATATACCCATGCAAACGGTTCTGAATTCTAGATTTGGACAAAATGTTCTAGAAAATAGTGCTCCTAAACGTTATAGGATGTTCTTTCATCATCATCATCAATTGATATCAGTCCACTGCTGGACGTAGGTTCACCTTGAGTAACATTATTTTATTGAGCTTTATTTATGTGTTTAAAAAATAAATGTCCACCCGTGCGAAGCCGGGACAGGCAGCTAGTATGTGTATAATATAATATATAGATCGAAAGCTTTTACTTACTATGTGTTCATGGGATGTCCATGAGCGGCAGTGGACTTAGTTTGAGCTAGTGATGATGATGGAATGCATAAAAGTTTTCCACTCATGTCGCTAATTTAGGTGGTTATGTAAAACCTGCGACATTTTTTCAGATGGAGTAGGCTTACCCAGCATAAGAGGAACGATCCGGTCAGCTAAGTCTACCTTATCCCGCGTAGATACATATTTATGCATTTACCTTAACATGTACATGGTCCATAGGTATGTGAAACGGAAAATGTTAGAACAAAAAGTAATCAGCATTTCATGACTGAAAATCTCTTCATTGGACGCCCTTGTTGTTTATTCTGGAGTGGATCCTAGCGTGGCCAGCAGGGCAGTCATTGCGGACCAAGGCCTACCGTGCTTGACTCAAAAAGTAAACTAGCCTATTGGTATATTATACCTTTGTCAGACAAGGTTCCGTTGACTTCGGTGGCAATTCATATTCAACCACTTATTCTGTTTTCTTTTGAATGTCCGTGTGTTGTCATTGAATTCGTTTTGTTTATCATTTTTACAATAAAATTGTAAAAATTATAAATATTCACCAACAATGAAATTCCATGCAACTTTGTTGGCGCCTTTTACAAGTAGCACGGCAAGGTCGACTTTGCTCAAAGAAGGTTATCAAAAATGAGCACATTAAAATATCATTACCCAGGACAGTTTTCATGGAGTTACTACCTTATCAGCTTCAGATGGAGGCAGACGCCCGGGGAGGGGGCAGCATAAGTCGAGGGGAGGGGGCAGCACCTGAGACCGTGATTGATGAGGAGCCATCACCATGATTGCGAGCTGACGTCACGCTGCACCCCATTAGCGAGATCTGAGATAGGACGTGGTACTGTAACAATTAATTATTAAGATTCTTGGTTGTGTGTTATTGTTGTGTTGAGTTGAGCTCATCTCACATTGACAGTTCTCAAGTTTTTGAAAGCGTCAAAAATCTATCCTTGAGACTTGACTCAGATTCAAGCACTGTTTCGGAATACTGTTTGTTAAATCTCCAATAACAGATGAATAAATAAACAAAATAAATCAAAAATACTATCGACAATCCACACGACACTATTATATATATTTCCCATTTAACTTACGGCATAATATTTTGGGGTAACTCTGTAGTAGTTCAGTCAGCCTTCATAATGCAAAAAAAGTGCCTTCGAGCCATTTATAACTTACAAAGTACTGAATCTCTCCGATCTATTTTTAAAGAAAACAATTTTTTAACACTTACAGGAATATATATATTAGAAATAAGCTTATTTTAAAAAATAACAAACATTATTTTTTTGATGTTAAATCTAGCCGAATTGAGAATTTGCGAAACAAACATAAATATAACATAGTAATGCCACTGATCAACAACACCATGTACCACAAAAGTTCATATATCGCAGCAATAAAAATCTATAACTATTTACCTACTGATTTAAAACAACTGGAAGGTAACATGTTTAGAAAGTGGCTTATTCATAGAGTCCACTATAATTTAGGTGAATATTTTGATCTCTATTAGCGCCTCTATAGAGTAGATATGATTAGATTATACCTACTTAGGTACTTTGTTAATTGTTTTAAACAATATTTCAAGTTTTATGTTTTATTTAAGATAATAATGACTATGTGAAGACTATGTTCTTGCCAAATAATTTGTATAGGTATATAATTTGTTTTTCATTGCTCATACTCTGAAAGTAGGTCTGAAGTTGCCTGAGGGGCCTAATTGAAAGTAAAACTTTCAGCCCTAGGGAGAATCGCTTTCTACTGACAGCTGTCAAATTATAAAAAAAAACAAGTTCTATTTTATTCAACCATGTTCCAACTTTCTAAAGTCTTTCTAACTACAAGGAGGTTGTTCAACCAAATTCCAACTTTTTATTCAGCAAGTAGGTTGGAAACCCATTACAACGGTAAGAAGTTTAAAAAGTCTAATTAGAGCGCAATGTAAAATTTAAATTTAAATAACATAAAGATAGTATTAAATAAATAATATATCTTCTAAATTACTTTATTAATATATCATCCATGTCAACAATATTTATAAAAAATATGATAAAAATTAGCACTGCCTACTATCCTCGTGTGTTGATTCCTTATACGGCTTAATTATTATATTCCTACTCGTACGTTCAACTATTTCTTTAAAATAACATAGATTTAAGCAAACAATTTACCATTTTTTAAATTATGAAAATGAAAATATTGGCTGAATAATGCTGGCGAACCGAAGCCGAAGTCCCGCCAGAGAAAAATAAAAAAAAAACCGGGGAGGCGGCAATTCAATCTTCATTTTCACAAATTTTTCTTTCATGTTTTTATTTTTACTTTCCTTGTATTCGTAATGAAAAGCACAGTGTTTACCTCGGATGAAAGTCTTTTAAGTCCCTCAAGCTCCATTGGCGCCCTCGCTACGCTCTGGCGCCAAACCCGTCTCGGGACTCAAAAAACGTGACTTTCAACACTCGGGTAACAATGTACTATTTATTGTTATTGGGCACAAACTTGCCCTTTTATTGTACGTCCGGAACGGACAAACTGTGAAATCTGTACCTAGCTAGCCATAGCCACTAAGATCTTTTCTGTACAACAGTTAATGCAATACATATTTCTGATTTCTGATTTATATCTAACTCCAAATCAAGTAGGGAAACAGATAGCGGATATTATATAAAAAAAATTGTGGATGACTAATTAGAATACAATTTCTTACTAATTATTCTGTAAATGAAAATGGCTATAGCTACAGTAGTTTATACACACAGGGAGGTTCGTGGTTTCAAATCTCACTCAGTTCATTCATAGCTCCCTCACGCACGCGCATAGCCTTTTTCGCGCAAGGTTTTTTACTCGTTGCTTCATTACTTTTGGGATATTATAATATCTCTGTGATCTACCGTATCTTCTAAACCTACTAAGTACTGTATCAAATAAAGCAACCTTTCGCCATTCAAGGGTGGTTTAAACGAAATATTTATAAGTAGGTAAGTATTATACAGGGTGTTACCAGACCACTACCGAAAACTTTAGGGGGTGAAAGTACCCATCAATATGAACAACTTTTTCTAAGAAACCAACACTGTGAACGCGAAAAAAAAAACAGCAGTTCCATACATAAGTTCAATACCTACTTGGCTAAAGTGTATGAAACAGCTGTTTTTTTTTCGCGTTCACAGTGTTGGTTTCTTAGAAAAAGTTGTTCATATTGATGGGTACTTTCATCCCCTTAAGTTTTCGGTAGTGGTCTGGTAACACCCTGTACACAAGTTGTCTGTAAGCTCTACAAAGTACCTACCTACCGCGAAATGGTTCAACATTCGAAAACAGTATTTTTTATCAGTAGTAGGTATCTATCTTAGTTAATCTATACTCTGAAAATACCGCACTGATACTACCGAATACCACGAGTGTCGTGTAAACAATCATTCTTTTACTCTTTAGTTGTTAAGTTTGTAGGTACAGAAGGGTCGTCGGGACTTCAGCAAACATTCCCCAGATGCTATCATTTATTCTGTGTCGTTTGTACGAAAAACCCTCGGCTCGGGGCGTTCAAACAAACGTCTCAGGGGACCTGCTCATTAGTTGTTCAAACACGCCGGCGGCCACTTTGACAAGCCAGCCGGCCTGTCGCCCGACGATCTTCCTCTTCACTGATCTAACGCTAACTATAGAGAGCTATCGGGCCAGCCGGCAAATACGAGGTCGCTTTTATTTACTCTGATGTTCCACAGTCTTTGAACAGTGCTGTTCAACTACGAGACAAGACAAGGTAGCCATTGTTTGTCCATCATTTAACTACGCTCTGTAAATAGATGTCGGTATTGGCAAACCAAAGAAACCTACGGTCAATTCTAAAGGCAGACAAACAGAGGATACCTATTTGCTATGATGTTTTTATAACCTATAAAATTTAACTGTACCTATATGTATACCTATAGGTACATATTTCTATTTCTTTACCTTTTGTATGAGAACAATTTAAAAATAGATTACCTTATAATATACCCGTAGGTAGTAGTTCGTTAGAAATAATGCGAATAACCCACACAACACTATCTAGCCCCAAACTTACTATGGGTACCGGATAGCTGATAATTTTTTATACATAGAATACAATATAACACCCATACAGAGAACAAATAGGTATCTATGTTCACCACACAAATATTTGTACTCGTGGGGGATCGAACCCAAGACCTACGGCGCAGAAAGCAGAGTTACTGCCAACTGAACCGAGAGGCCAGTAACTAATACTATGAAAGAAAATAATACAAATAAAAAATCGAAACAACAGAATTTTTACCACAGTCTCCATCTATAAATTGTAATAGGAACTATATTAGCGTAGTAAACCTTAAAAAGCATAAACAGGACGAAAGCTCACTTTCTATTTAGTTCTAGAGTTATTCAAGAGGTGGCGCTGTATTTATTTGGGCACGAACCTACGACACAATCGTCCTACCGGTTTGGTTCCTTCCTATCTTAGACAATTTAGATCAGGACCTGCCTTGCATGGATCTTCCCCTCTGCCAAAAGGTACAAGACTAATGAATCTGACATATCTAGCACGTTTATAAAAACCACTTCGTAATCGATCTTTATCAGTGTCAGTATCGGTATCGCGGTGAAAGGACCTCTTCTAAAAATGCCAACATGTGCAGTTGCAGTGTGTAATAGGAAGTCATACACATCAAGCTTGTAAAAGGATGGTGTAACATTTCATATGTAATTATTTTTTTGCATAGTTAATGCTTTTTTCTATTAAAATAATGTAAAATTGTTGTGCGGCGTTTAGCTCTAGAACATCGATTCAGTAATACGAAAAAGATCGAATCGCCTCGAGTTTCCTGCCGTCAATTATCCGCATTTAATTTTCAACCTTATCACAAAATGAAATAGACTTTAATTGCGAAATAATCTCTAATTGCCAAGCAATTTTAGTCACTAGCAAAAATTTAAAATTGTAACGAGACTACCTATGACGTACCTATGAACTCCCCACGAGACTAGTTGGCATTTCAAAAATGAATTTTTGACCTTACTTATTTAGATATTAAGTCGATTTGGCTTTGAATTTTTCCAGACCTGACAGGCCCGAGACATCAAAACCCCGCCCTCCGGTAGTGAGACTAGTGTTAGAGGTGGATAAATGTTTACACACAGTTTTTATCGATATCGATAAAAGCACGGGTGTTCTAGCGAGTAGATTTGTCTTAGCTTTCTGATTGGTTGTGGGTTCAAATCCAGTCGTGCACCAACGGATTGTGTTGAAGTTGTAACGTGTTATTTTATACATAACATTACGTAGCCTACTTGTTTAATTTAACAATGTAGCTGTTGAACAATTTAGGAACTTAAAAAACTTTTAACTTTATACCTTGTGGAAAAACCAGCCCGCACATCAAGTGCGGATGATAAAATTTGCCAATTTGCGTATTCGGACATCCAAAAGCATGGCATTTGACACAAATTTAGTTCCAAACATTTATTTATCCCACCTTTTATAAGATGGATAGTTTTTGTCACCTTTTACCTTGAAAAACTAACGTAGTCATCATAGAATTTCATGTTATTTTTGAAATAACTTTTAGAACACCTTTATGACGGTGTATACGAGTTTCCAGCTTATTCGCTCTTATTCTGAGCCTTAAGTTGACCCCATATTGGTTCTAAAATGATAAGTTTATTTAGGCCAAATAAAAACATCGATATCTTTGATTTTAAGCTCAGAAAATTTATCAATCTCTATGAAAGTGTCAGTTTTGAGTAGTAATGCTGCCAACTTAATCAAGATGTAGTTTGTCGAGATTTGGGGTAAAAATAGGTTCTTAGTGCAAGTAATGAGTAACATACAATAAAGGATTTGTCCCTCATGGCATCCTAGAGAGCGAAATGAACTAGTCTGCCTGTGATATTCATTCATTAACAATTATACATTTGTGTCTGAAAAATAGTACATAATAAGCAAAAATAATATGAGTCATATCATAAATTAAATAATTATCAAAGAAATTGTTATCAAATAATACTAGCAATGTCACACCATATTTATAAAATCATCAGTAGAATAAAAACACCCTTTCAACAAAAGCTGCTTTAGTCTAGTTTTGAATAAATATAGTTAGAATGAAATTAAGTATACAGGGGTTTTCGGGGACGATAAAACGATCTAGCTAGGATTCATTTTTAGAAAATGTCTCCATAATCGTAAAGTAAATAATCAACTTTATCATAAAATCATAACTCCTAGCGCCATCTGTTGATTAAGTCATGAGTTAATGGGACAGAGAACGCCATCTACTGACGAGTAGTGGAGTTTATTATTATGTCGGTAAGATTGAAAAATATTAATATTTAATCAGTATGTAAGTAATTCGTATTTAAATATAATTCACAACAACAGTTTACCAATCAAAAAATACCGAGCGAAGCTCGGGCACCAACTGCTAGTAATTTTTATATTGTTTGTCTTGAACATAAATACCCGACGACCATTAGTGCCATGAAATCTAAAATAATATTCAGAATGAATATTTTAATAAATAAATCTTACTGACTTCGGAAGCCTTACATTCTTTCATACTTAACATAGGGTAAAATAAAATGATGATACGGCATCACTGTTGTGGTTCTCTGTATTTTGAATGTGTGTCACCTGTCTAGACAGTAAACTTGAACTAGTGTTAAAGATTTGTATTTGTGTGCGTTCATAACAACACAAATAATTGTTGTGTGTGTTACGATCGTTTGAATGTGTGTCGCTTTCGTTTCAGTGTGTGCTTTCCTCGTCCCCCTCAAAATATGGCAGAAAAATTTGTTAGGCTGAATAGATGCAAGGCAAGTCCTTAGGTTAAATTGTCTAAGCTTCCTATACTGGTTGGTTGGTTTTCATGCTAAAGGTTTATGTTCAAAGTTATGTCATAGATGGCGCTTTTAAAAAATAAGGTCTCAAAACACACTCGCAGTCTGATGAGTCTGTTGTCTTTTCTTGTATGTACGTAAGTAAAAACATTTTTAGAACCCGCCCCTCCTGAATAATAGGTACCCCTATTTTGAGTTTCACTCATTGGCGTTCGTGAGTTCGTGACAGTTTTTGAGCGGGTTTTTGTTCGGTACAAAAACCCGCAGCATCAAATTCTCCGGCCTAATTCTCGGGCCGAGCGAGATTTTCTAAGCGTATATTTTATTTTTGACATTGCACAACCCCGCACTTTTCTACGTTTTCCGTATATCGTAGCTGTTGAGGCTTCTACGATGAGGTCGTTGAGGAATTACCTACTCAAGGAAATCTGCCATTCTCTCTTCGAAAGAAGCAATAAAATAAAATTGCTAAGTGATCGAGATCGGCCCGAGAATGACGCCCCGGCGTGTTGAGAGATATTAGCTTTCATGCTATAAAGTTTTATATTTTAAAAAATGTAAAAAAGATAAACGTCGGCATAGCCATAGCCTACTAATTTCAAGAAACTATCGTCCTCTCTTACAAATTAGCCTAGACTTTTTATACTATGTCATTAGTAAGTATATAGCTACTTACGGTACCTAAGTACTATCAGACATCATCATCTTCAACATCCGCAGTCCAACTTAACCCACTACTGGGCGTTAGGCCTCTCTTTGCTCTTGCCATTCACCACGATCTTGGGCTACCCTCATCCATCTGCGGCCCACGACACTGACAGTGTCTTCAACCCATCGTCCTAATGGACGTCCTCCCTCAGACGTTGGGACGTCTTTCCAATCCTCGGCCACCACTCCGTCAATCTTATGCACCACCTGCCCAACTCGAGTTTAGCTTCACTATTCGTATTCCGTCGTCTTGGTACGCCCTCGGATCTCGACAACTCTGTCTAAAAGCTTGATGCCGAGCATGGCACGTTCCATGGCTCTCTGTGTAACCCTCATCTTGAACACAATTTCGTGCGTGAGTGTCCATGTCTCGACACCATAAGGCCGCGCTCACTTTGGATCCGTTTCGTAAGAATTCCATTCTTCTGAGTACCTACTATGAAAGCGCTCACACTGTGCGTACGTACGTATACGTACGACTAACTCGCGCGCAGTGTGAGCGCTTTCATAGTACTCAGAAGGTCGGGAATGAAAGTACGTGTTCGTACGAATTCCATTCGTACGAACACGGATCAAAAGTGAGCGCGGCCTAAGTCATCGTGGGGAAAACCCACTGACGGTAGACAACCGGTAATAAAATAAATATGTATTGGCTAGTATTTGTTTATTTAATAAAAAATACCGTACACAAATTAAACTAGTAAATCAAAACGTTAATTCTTGTATTTACTTATTCTGTACCAATGCAGGTATATCTAAGTACATTATAGGTACATCTATAACACCAAATTACCTGACTAACAAAACATCAAACGAACAGGGTGTGGTGTGGTAATTGATACTGGAATGAGAATTTTTAATACATACTTACTTAGGTACATAACATAAACAAAAGTGAAGCGCTTCTGAGTGAAACGAGCTCATTATAGGGATTACTTGGGATGATAACAAAATATTTGCAAAATCATTTCCACGATGCACTGGTTTGAAAGACCTATGTATGACACGAAAAAAAATACAACCGACTTGAGAACCTCCTCCTTTTTTATTTGAAGTCTTTTTAATATTCGCTCGATTGGTGGAGACTTGAAAACATTATACTTCCTACCTAGTAACACAGACGAATATAATACTCAGCTGCGCAAACCAACAAGAAACTAAAAGGGTGTTAATAAATCAAACCTTCAAAAAATTAAAATTATATTAAAAATTACTATAGTTTATACGAGTAGGTATATTATACTAAAGATTTTTTCGGTGGTATTAATTTAAAATCATACTTTACATAATAATAAGGTGGGCACAATTTTTCTTTGTTTTCGTAGACCCTCTATGGCTCTAATCTAAGCGATACATTTCGAACTAACGTGCCTGCCAAAGATTTTAATTGCAGCGGGCGGACGAAAATTTGCTGGGCTGTGCATCCGCGATATTCAAAACCGATCTAGGCGGCCGGGTAAAAAAATATTTTTAATAAATTTAAATTATGGAGAGTGTGATTGACAAATAAAATATTGTATAAAACCGGGGGGTGCATACATATCAAGCTAAAAAAAGCGATTTAAAAATAACATCTCATCACATAACATAAAAGTTACGGAAAAAAAGCTCGGATGCAACTCATATCGAACTACATAATTAGTAAGTATAATTATCTTTGTGTGCACTCTGCTGCTCTACAGAACTTTTCTTTTACCCGTTACTCGTATCAAGTAAATTCGAATTAGTTTGTGTACTACTCCACTAAACATGTAGGTAAGTATTGAAAGCAGAGTATATACATTAGTATAATACAACAATTTATGTAACCACAGTCCACACGAATGATAGGCACGCCTAGATTTTACTAACACAGTAGGTATGTTATAAATCGCCTCGCTAGAATTTTTACAACAGCGCAGTGTCCTTCGATAACAAAACGAATAGACGTAGTAGGAAAATACTTACTGCAACGGAAACCTTACAACTTGGTGATATAAAATCTAGAAAAACTCTGGAACCCGAACCTTCATAATGTTATGAATAATAATTATTTGAAGATTTGCCACGGCTCATAACGCGAAGAAAAAAAGTGTTCATAAAACTAAAACTCAACTCCCGTTACTGTCTGTTCATTTGTTTATTTATTTATACAAAACTAAAATCTATGGCCCTATAATTAAGTTAACTACAGTCTCTTAAGATTATAAATTATAATCTAAAATCAGTTTGGTCGAAAACAGGAATGTGTAAAACGCGTGACTAGAATTTACTAAACTTAACACGACCTAATAAATATTACAATAATTAACATTTCCACTCAACACTTTAAAAGAAACTTATTTACAAACTATTTGGAATTTGCTACAGTGAGATCCACACACAAACATATCATTAAAGACACAGATAACAGATCAATAACTGATAAAACTACCTACACTAACACAAGCTTATGCCAAAAAATCATGAGAGTGAAATAATAATATAGTCTCATAATCATAAGACAAAAATGAAATCGTCGATAATTCTGCTGACACGGTGAGACGATACTGACTTCAATATAATAATATTTTGAAACAGACAGTCTTCAAAAATAATATTTTGGGATGAATGGAGATCTACTGCCTGCCATTTACTTACTCGAGCTTAGATGAACTGGCTGTTGCTACATTTGAAGAGATCTATTCAAATTTTAATGTACCTACAAATTCTATTTAACTTACGTAATATTTTACATTAATAATTTGAGATCAATGAACAAACAATTGTTTTTTCTTACTTTCGAAGTCGATAAAACATCCAACGTTACGACAACGTTTTCTATCTGAGATATTTTTCTTTTGAATACATTTTATTGTACTTACCCAGGTGCGCAGAGCAAAAAATATGTCTAAATTCATATCAATGAAATGCATTCAAAATTGACTAAACGGAAAGTTCTGATTTCAATATTTATTTGGTAAATGCTTCTGTGAATGCCTACTGTGATGCTAAATTATTAAAGCTCCTAGACTTACCAATCTGAGAGAGCAAGAGGTCTATAAGTATTCAAAACCATTACCGAGGACTTGATATTATGTTGAAAAAAAGTTAAGAAGCTACTGAGTGCCTGCCTCTCAGCCTCTATATAACGCTATCCCTCAGATAAAAATATTTCTGTCTCTAGTTTAGACATTGTTGCTAACAAAAATGGAAATATTTTAATTCGACTGATAGTGTTACTCGGCAATGGAAACCGTATTGTGTTTGTCAAATCAAAATAGAACATCCTGAACATCGGTGGGCGTGTTGGCCAGTTGGGTTTGTTCCGGGGTCGATTGCTTGTGTGACAAGGTGTGCCTGGGCCTGGGTTCTTGCGGTTGAGTTTCCCTCGCCAGGAGTCGCTCCACGTGGCGCGCGACCAGCTCGGCGGCCGCGGCCGGCGTCCGCGTTAGCGCGCAGAGCTCGCTCACAGACATGCGAACGCGCAAGCCTCGGGCAGCTGCCGTTATGCACGCCGCTGCTATCAAGGATGGAGGCACCAGAAGGAACTCCGTTTCTGTTCACAAAAAATAACTTTGGTTATGTAAAATAATACGCTAATAAGTAAGGCATTTAATGAGTTTATTACACAGTAGGTAATTCAAGTATTCAATAACTATTGACATCTTTCATTCACTATTGATTGATTTTGAATCTTATTAAGTTTTTTATTTCTTGTGGTATTATTATTGTGTCTAATACACCTTATTTCGCTTTGCAGGATTTGCGGGTGTTACGTGGGGTGCACACAAAAGTCTACATTAAATTAACTTACTTAGATTAGATTAGCGGATTAGTACTACATATTTATTGTTCAACTTAATTTATGTTTAACTATTGACAGTCATAAGCATGACGATCTTGATACAAATACTTAGAAAACATGAAAACGCAGAATAATGCACACACACAAAAACCAAAAACATCTTTTATTTCCTACATCAGAGTTGTTTATGTTTTTTATGAACTCCAGTTTTGTCTTATGCCTACAGATGCAGCGCGCAGGTAGGACGCATCTGTTGCAAGATAATTGAGGCGGACAGGTGGCTTGGACACCTTGCATCCTATAGTCGATACTTATTTATCCTTCATTTTAATAAATATTCGTATTGAAATTCTATCTCAAAGACTTCAAAAGTGTGAGAAACTAAATCCTCGAGCAGCTTTACGTCACTAAGTAGTTATTCTAAATCATTCAGTTTAAGAATAGTTTAGACGAAAATAAATATTAGTTTCGGTCGAATAAGAAAGGGTCCTCGCAAAAAACGCCATGTTACATTTTGCACAATACGATACGAGACGTTTATTGTTCAACGAGGAAGGAGTCACGCAGCTGCCTTGTGCATTTCGTCCCCGTCTGCATCTTTGTGTACCTACCCTAACAATAGCCAGGGAATAATGGTAATTTACATCTTAAGTCGCCTAGCTAAGGGCGCAGCTGCGATTTCGCCAGGAATGAGGACCCTATTTTTGTAAATGTAGTCTTCAGCCACAAGCCCACTAATCAATACCCAAAAAGCCCGTTATTTTTTGCATGACTCACTTTTTCTAGACACGTGGTTATTGGGTACGCTACAGATTTATTTAACACAGATATTATTACAATAGGTATGTACAATAGGTATACTTAAACAAAACTCTCTCGGTAACAATACATAAAAGTATGTAAAGAACTAATTTATGAGTGGTTTTCCCCAAGACCTGTCTCAATATTGTATATATTGTCAATATTGTGTTATGTTCTTGATGTAGCGGTCGGTGTACCAAATGTAGTAGTACCTAAGCATGTACTTACAATTTCCTAGAACTATTATCAAACGGCAAAGTCAGAGAGGTTATAAACATTACAATTAATTATACAGTCACCATATTGTTATATGATCATTACTTATATAATTTTCCTTTGATATTTCTAACCATAAAAGTATTGAAGCGAAGCCAGCATGGTTATTTTCTTGAGTGTAAGGTACCTACTACCTAGCCAGCAGCGCGGGCGCAGGCCAAGACGACAGATGCGACGACACCTGGCACGACCCTTCCGCTCGCACCTACTTACCGCTACGCGCAAGGGTCACTGCCACCTACGAACGCTTTACTTAAGTTCTGTGCCCAGTACTTATGTAAGTTCACCACAAGAAAACTATTCGCTACACGCGAGCGCGTCATAACTTTAATCAGAAAAAGTGCCCACACTTTAATTAATGTATTACTGGAGCTTACCAGCTCGTAACTACAGGTCAATGAAACCCAGTAAGATAGGGTGCACTTGACTCAGATCCCTTGTAAATGTTAATAAAGCTCGTTGGAACTCGAAATAACGACCACGAATCAGACAACAGACTGTGCTGTAACATGCTTGTGTATTGTTAGCAGTACTAAAAATGAGGTGAATAGGAAATGTAAGCTTATTAAAAATCAAAAACGATCGTCGCTCGTTATCTACGGCGATCTCGCCGTGGCCAGCGGAGCGTCGCGTTCCGTTGCGCAACAGGTTGTCTGTCAGTTGGTGCCGACATCTGCTGCCGAGACCTACGAACTCAAGACACACGCGACTCCCTCGCGTCTTACCCTTCTAATTACTTCACGTAATGACGATCAACAGTCATCGAGGACCGTTAAGTTTCGTTCGGGGAACCTGTCGACCCCACCCCAAATAGTGAATCCCTATTGTAAAAATAATGCAAATGCAGGGGTTGCGAATGTCTAATCGTGCGAAAGCAACTGCTTGATAAAATTTTATGAACTATCCATAGAATTTATGTCTTATTTTGCAAAAACAAGTTTAATAATAAGTTAGTGGGTTCATGTTCGTTACAATAAAAGTCAGTAGAATGCAAGCACTGCATTTTATTGTAGAAGCTTTTATGTTTATTTACGAATGCTATTGTAATTTGCAATACACATCGATAATTAGCAGACATATCGCCCAGAAGATTTCGACTCACATGCCAATAAAACGAATGAGAATAAAAATTTTGAAAGTGGTAAGACAAGTCCGCGTTTGCAGATCAGGGGTTACAAGCTTTTATCATGCTGACGCGCGGATGTTCGGAATGGATACGCGAAGGCCTCAAGCGATTTGGAACAGAGACGTTTGATTTGAGATGTAATCCAGTATCGGGTTAGTTAGGGTACCAATCGACCGAGTCCCAAGTCCCGTTAGCCAGGTGCGCGCCGGGACGTTTTCTTTCGGCTTTTGTCGTGGAGTTTGAGACAGGGTTCGCACACAAAGGTTTGGGACGTCTTCGTGTATTGTCCCCAGTCAGCTGTTGGTTCCCCTAGAGACCAGTGTCGCGAGTTAGACGGGCACATGGTATTGTAGGTACAATTTCTGATATTTAGTCAGGCCCATTATAAGACCGGTCTTACTAGAGTGTCTCCTTGGTAACTAAAAACGTATGGTGGGCCTCATATTTCTTTTCGATGATTTAACGCACATAATGCTAAATATTCATTCTGATGCTTGCTTACAAAGGGTAATTAAGGTTGTAAGTGAACCCCGTAATTAATTATTGTTAGAGGCTTTGAAAGAGAAATAAACTAAGGGTCAAGTAATGTTATTACCCTTCACACCTCAGCAATGCACGATCGGATACCGACATATTATGTAATTATCGAACTTCCATTTCGGCACCGGTACAATTTGACACCCATGTAGTTCCTTTTGACCGTAGATAAAATGTACTATAGATTTTATAAAGCCTTTAGATACTGTGGTGTAAATGATCGTGACCTACCTAAGCTGTACATTATGTTCTTATTATTATTCAAAGGTTAATTGTAACTTAGCATTCTTGTATTCTAAGTACTAATGTATTTACATAAAAAAAAGCAGCCAAGTGCGAGTCGGACTCGCCCATGAAGGGTTCCGTAGCACGACGAACTACAAGAACCTTTATATTATGTTACTTGATGTAACATAATAAGGTTCTTGTAGTTCGTCGAAAGGTAAATTGCGGTTTATGGTTTATGACGTATAAAAAAAAAACTACTGACTAGATCTCGTTCAAACCAAAAATCGTTGGAAGTTTACATAGTAATGTACAACATATATTTTTTTTAGTATTATCATTCTCTTACTTTAGAAGTTAGAGGGGGGGGACCAACTTTTTTCCACTTTGGAAGTGTCTCTCGCGCAAACAATTCAGTTTAGAAAAAAACGATATTAGAAACCTCAACATCATTTTTGAAGACCTATTCATAAATACCCCACACGTATGGGTTCGATGAAAAAAAAATTTTGAGTTTCAGTTTCAAGTATGGGGACCCCCGAAATTTATAGTTTTTTTTTTATTTTTATGTTTAAATCTTAATGCGGTTCACAGAATACATCTACTCGCCAAGTTTCATCAGTCTAGCTCTTACAGTTTCGGAGAAAAATGGCTGTGACATACGGACGGACAGACAGACAGACAGACAGACATGACGAATCTATAAGGGTTCCGTTTTTGCCATTTGGCTACGGAACCCTAAAAATGATTTAAGTATTATATCAGCTATCTGGTTTCCATAGCACAAGCTCTGTTTAGTTTGGGGCTAGATAGTGTTGTGTGGATTGTCTATAATATTTATTTATTTATTTTCCATATTATTTTTAGAGGTCCTATTAACAACCTTTTTGATCAATGTTTTTTTTTATTATTTACCTTTTAACTTATTTATTACATTAATTTGTAAAAAATTAGCATCTAAAAATCCACTTAGGTTTGTGCTGATGCTATCGACGTGTTATCTATCGTTTTCCTTTTTCATGTTAAATATACATAGAAGTAGGACCATGTTTACGAGAGTTTTTAATGTAAATTCATAAATTAACCAATTAGCTGAGGCTTTTGGACATAAATAACCCTTATCAGGATCCGATAGCAGATCCGAGCCATACGGGCAAGCTGGCTTAAATACCATCAGATTTCCTGTTGATTTGGTCATAGTTAATACTCGAACAGTCCGACCTACGATTGAGATGTACCACCTACACTATGTTCAAATTTACACATTACCGCAATATGCGCATGCATTAATGATAACGTGGCTTCACTATGGAATGCTGCTTTTGAAACTTTTGCTGTGACATACGGACGGATAGACAGACAGACAGACATGACGAATCCATAATCTTGGTTCCGTTTTTTGTTATTTGGCTATGAAACCCTAAAAATGGTAGGAACCAAGCCGTAGTTTGTTGTTGTTCTAGGCTTGGTCGCATGGACCTGGCATCTAGACTCATTACTAGCTTTAAGACGTTTCAAATTGATGCTTTTGATGCAACTGAATTAATATTTTTTTGATTTTATTAGAATCATAATATATTATCCAGAGTTAACTTAACTTAACTTCATGTCTAGCTTGTGTTTAATAACCATTTAAATTAATAAGAACATCGAATGTAAGTTAACTAGATGGTGAATGGTTCCGTTTGTATCTTATTGTATATAAAAACTAAATCTAACAAGGGATGACCAGTCCCATAAAATGCATTGAAACGGCTCGGTAGACATGCAAGGTATTCTATCAGTTATAAAAGGTCACTGAAGACCAGCAAAGCTGTTATGAATTTTTTTTAAAGTCTTTAGTGTTCGAGCAAGCGTAACCTTCCAGGGTTGTAATACCAAGGGTCACTGTTGGTCAACATTCAACCAACAGTCTAAACGAAGTAATTTAATAATGATCAATATTTTTGTTTAATATGTATCTCGTTAAATGACTAAAATTTATTTAAATACGTTTAGGAAATCGAGAAAGAAAATATTTTAAAAGGTCGTCTTTTTACTTATTTGACTTTGGTGAAGTTTTTGAATACATACTACTTACTCATCGTATTAATTTGAATATGTCTAACCGCATTGCTAATAAGCTTTTGTGTCAGACCTAAGTTTCGGTTGTAAGTAAGGACAAAATTGCTTAAATTAAACATAAGTGGTCAGGCCAAGTCAAGGTGTACATTATGAAAACCACCATATTGACTGACCATAAAAAAAAATACCGACTGATTTATTACATGTTAATTTCTCTTGAAACCGTTTTATTTTATTCTTTCAAGGAGCACGTGCTCATGCAGTTTATGAGTTTCTTTATTAATCTAGCTGGAACAAGCACATGAACATGGCCCACCTGATGATAAATGGTAACTATCGCCTAGAAGACATAATTCCCTCGTAAGACACGCACTTCAGGAATGTGCCCCACGATGCACTGCCCTGCGTCTATCACCTTAAGAGATGTTCAGTCTCACGTGCCAGTAATTTCACCAACGCCCACACCCTCCAAACCAAAACACAGTGCCAATACTCTTTACGGCAGAAAAGTCATGGTGGTAGAACTACAACAAACTACGGTACTTCCCCGGCATCGTGACACCGGCAGTCATATTATTATTCATATAGATTGATACCGACCACCAAACTTGCATAGCTATACTCCGATTGTAATGTTATGGACACAATCCCTCCAGTTTCAGGTCAAAGTTACATGCCTCATTCGGAGGTAAATGGATTATAAAATATAAGGATAACTGCGCAGTTACAATAGGAGTGCGAGGGGTCAGCATAACAGGGGTGGCACGCGCAAGGTGTGCGCGATATCAGTGCGTTGTACTGGCATGTGCGTGTGCGTTCCAATACACTCTCCAACCCTCGCATATGAAAGCTCGGATGTCCTGTTGACCGTACGTACCATTCAAAAACAAAGGGAGAACGTTTTTTCTTCATTTAATATAACACTAGCTCTCGAAAAAAAAAACGCTAAAGCTATGCCAAATACAACACTCATCGATTAATGGTAATTAGGAACCAGGAAGCCAATTCGGCCCGCATATTGCATACACGAACGCCATTAGAAACGTTTGCTATTATAATGGAAGGTAGGTAGGTAGGTAATAGGTACTCACCGGTGTAACAAACTGATGTCAAGGTCAGCGCATGGGCTCGCACCAGGGGATTACTTCGGCCCCACGGCACTCGCGCGAGGAATGGCTCCACGAAGTCGAAAGCCGTCGCAATAGACAGCTGCCAGTTCAACCGTTGAAGAAGCAACACCTCCCATTGCTGCAACAAAAGAAAACCTTAAACCCACGATAAGACTATACACAAAGTGCAATAGCGCATCCCCTAGCAAGGTTGTGTGAATATAACAGAATTGCGTGTTCCAAAGAATAATTTACTTCATTTAAAGTAGATTGTATTTGAAGAAGAGACGTAATAGTGCGGACCTGGCCTACTACCTACCTACCTATTCTTAGCAGTTAAGGATCGTAACCGTCATACTCGATGGGTTCAAGCGGAAACCGCAAAAAGTCGCGAATAACATTACAATTAAACGCTGTCTTGACATGACCAAGCTTACACATAAGGGAGAGTCTTTTCGATCGCACGCTGATGGCGAAATCCACGGCGTTAGTTATGAAAAAAAAATTGTAAGGAGGGATTGGCTCGATTTTGATAAAAATAAGAATTACATAAAAGAAACAGAAAAATGAAAAACACAGTTTATTTTAGAAGCGGCTGCACGTATCACCTCTAACCAAAGTACCTACTCGAAGCAGCTATTTTTCGAAAAGGGCTCCTGCGATTTTATAACAATTATCAAATTGTAAGATTTACAAAACCGGGCGGAAATCCATTTAATTGGTCTGTTTTCTTTTAATTACAAATCATAGGAGAAAAACAATAATTGCCATTTTTATCGACTATCGAAAATCTGTTAAGAGGTCCAAAATTATTATTTATCTTTAAGTTCAATGTGTCTACAAAGATAAGGATTTATGATGTTCGTAAAAAAACGACCTAAACAATGAATTAGGAGTTTATTTGTGTTGACGTGCGACTTATCATTTGAGACCTTGGAGAAAGTATTTGAGACTGATAACATAAGTAATCTAATCTAATTCTTTGGGTCATAAGATCATTTCCAATCAATTCCAATAATGAAAGTTTAACAGAGTAAAGAGATATACTCAATGATAGGTATAACTATATGAAATGACTGTGTGTGGGAGAACATTAATTGATCACATGCCCTGGTACTCTAACAGTCTGGGGTAGAATTACAAAATATGTCAAGGTATGAGAAAGTATCCGTCCTCGAACCATATGACATCATTAGGTATGCGTAGTGCACGCATATCGCGATCGTCGCCCGAATTAATTGCAAGGAAGTATATGGGATGCCATACGGCAAGGAAGGAACGCCGAAACGTTCTCACGCTCTTAGTACATTTGTAAGCCACATTATCGTGTTTACTTATGTGGAGGACAGCTTATCAGATCAGCTGATACGGAATTACGTTGCTGATCCGACAAAGGAAAATGCAATTAATGCCGTGGTAGGTGCCGTCACCTGACGTGACAAAAAGCGTGTGAATTATGCGGACAAGTCAACCTTCATGGGTTGCAAGCGCAATTGATCGAATCACACCTGCTCGTGAGCAGATAATGCCGCGGTCACAAATGTGTTATCATTAGTAGGTTCTGTGGGAAATGGGTACCTAATGGAAGTCCAACCACACCATGAACCATCCGTCGGACACGTCATGGCAATTATGTAGATTTCCTAAATGAGGACGATACGACGACGACGCCTCCAAGCGAGTGCGTTACTCTCGTTTAAAGTAGATAAGCTATTGCCGGCACTCCAAGTAGAATACCCACACCAGTTGTAAGTCGTATCTAATAGACGGTGCCCTATCCGCTGGGTATAACAAATATTTCCGTCGGAAGGATGTCTCGTAAGTAGTTTTGTGACTTCGTCACAGGTTCTAGCTACCCACATGGGGGTGACATCTTTCTTGCCCTCTTGAGCGTCTCAAGGAAGGCGTAATTGCCGGAAGCTCACTGGTAGGAAATTACTATTTGGGGTGTAGAAGTGACATTTGACTCTGCCAATCGGGTTCATTTACAGTGAAATCAAAACAATGAATCTTGCGGTCGGCGCAGGATGTAAGTTGTGTGGCTGCTCGAGGGTATCGAGTGATTAACCGGGTTAATAGGTAATTATAACAAGTCCAGGGTTTCGTAAAAACAAGCCTTACAAGGGAGGGAAGCCCCCTGAGGTTTCGGTGCAGTATTTTGTTTATGCACTGATATAGGCACCTACTTTAACAACCTACGGCTACGGCAGATTATGTAGCACAAAAAGTATTCACACGTGCCAAGTGTCTGGAGTTCCTGTGGTCTTGACTAAGATAAAAACTCACCGTTCATGCGGTTTTCGGCAGAGTATTCATTTGGCCAAGGTACAAGTTACAAATGTCTAGGCAGTATTCTAAGTAATATTCTGAGTAATATTCTAAGTAATATTACTTATAAGTAAATTTAAGTAATATTCTAAGTTAGACTCTTATCCTGCATCATCATCCAAAGCAATCGAATTTTATTATTCGTTTACAAAAAGTACACTTACCCTAACTTCATGTGCATGAACGGAGTTGTCTGTATAAGCGCAAAGTAATTCCACCGACAACGGATGGCACTGCCGAAACTTGGAGGCTAGGAGCATGGAGGTGACAGCGAGGAGTTGTAACTGCTGCCGGGAAATAGCGCGCTGAGCCAGGAACCGGTCCATGTAGCTGATGGCCAGGGGGAACACCTGCTCCTCACATTGCTGTTCCTCGCATACCTGGATCAAAAAGGTTTTATAGAACTACTGATTATAGCTACTTTTTGATAGTTCAAGACCATTAAACGGAGATAAAACACCTGCATTCGATCAAGGGAGAGACGAGGAAAGATTGTATACAAACTACATAAATAACGCTATTTTTTTTTAACTATCAATTTCTAGGATTATACGTATATACGCACTCGTAGCTTCTAGCTACGTCACAAATATACCTAAATAATAAATATGTTTAATGATCGCGAAAGTTTAAAAGTTCTAGCTACGTCGTAGCACTACGGCGAAATAACAACGTACAATCAACGCAAAACTTTCTTTGTGCTGTTATATCGATTTATGAATATTTGGTAAATAAATGACTAATATTAATAATTCCGAAGAAGCTTAGTTTGACACACGGGCAAAGTGATACGAATTCAATGCAAAAGTCATAAATTAATCTAATTTTAAGAAACACTAAGGTCACCTACGTATTACTTACTATAAAGTTAATAACCCATATCTACTATTTTTTTATCTGCGATCTATTCCTATGTTCACTAGTGAAATAGGACCGTGAACGCGTTTTCAAGGAAAACAGGTTAATTTATCAGTCATTTGTGCTCGAATATATGTTAGATATCCTGCACGATTCCGTAAAGTCAGCACAGAAACCACGAAATGATGCCTTCAGTATAGAATAGTAGGTAATAATAAATAGGTAAGTAACTGCAGACCCAGGCGCAACGCACTGGTCGAAGTCGCCGCAGTCATCAATTTGGTACTGTACTGCTTCAGGTACTGCGGCGACTTCAGCGCGTGGGGTGCGGCCAGGTCTGATTGCATTTGCACGAGTTATGTAGACCCTACATCTAATCTTATCAAAAACAAAATAAGCAAATACCAATTATAATACTGGAGAGGCATTATTGTGTTATTTATGTGGTTGAAGCCCAGTTTACCAGTTACTGGTAGATTGTAAAGTACCTGCCTGCTTTCTACGTAAAAGTATGCAAAGAGATGAGGATTCCGTTGCGTCACTACAAAGCCATGCGCTGGGGTCATTGTCATTGATGCGTAAAAGAAACTTTCTAATTAAGCGTATGCTATTATTTATTATGAAGTTAATAAAGCGTAATTAAGCCTTTACAAGCACATATGCAGACGCGGACGATCCCTAGCATCTGCTACATGTGAATCAATTCTTCTTGCTTGTACATATTTTAAACTCATCACAAGCGTTTTTTTTGACGCCTTCACATGGTTTGAGAGACATTCAATATTATGTTTTATGTTTAGTACAATCTAAGTAAACCGCCTTTACGTTAATAATTATAAATAATATAATTATGAGACTAAAATAATATACAAAAGAAATGACGTATGTTTACACATAGGTAACGTCATTTCTTTTGTATAAGTATCATTTATGTCTCATATTGCAGTAAATAAAAAAATAAAGGCAGATCGATTGGACAGGAAGTGGTACTATTTCGTTATTATCTTTTATTTATGCAAAACAATAATGCATAATATATTTTGCATAAATAAAAGGTAACATACCAGGTACGAGAGACGGATTTTTTTAAATAGGGTAGACGTTACACATCAGCTGATCAAATAAATAGTTACCTATGTAGTTAGCAGTGCATCGCCTAACAGCAGTTACTCGTAAACACGGTGCTTGTACCTACTCACTAAACCATTTACTTAGTGCATCGTATGCATCATGCATGCTTCCTCGAATTTAGTATCTACCTCATCCAGTAGCTTCAGTCGGCTATAATAAGTAGGTAATAAAAGTTAGTTTGATAGGGCATCCATACCTCCAGCATCCAAGTAGTGACGACCTTCCTCATAAAAGGCTGTATATCGATCTGCACGTTCTGAAAGTAGTCCGTGTGGAGTGCATGCGCCCGCTCCAGGGTCACCAGGTTGAGGATGACCCGGGGGTCCTGGTCCAAGGCCCGGTCCGGCCCAGCCACGCACATGTCCACCGCTCGGCCGCCGCCACTGTTCCCCGGACTCTGCATGTTCTCTCCACAAGACAAATCCATCGCCACTATCACTGAGTTCGTAAGACACACAAGTTCGTTTTTCAGTTCGATCGGTCCAAGGTAGGTAGGTAAGAGTTCGCGCAATTTTTCGTTTGTTTACGTTCGAAGGTAGCGCAGCACACGGTACGACCACCTCGCGTGCGGCTCAAAGATAAGTGTCAAGTTCGGCGCTTGCGCATGTAGGGTACCCCGCGCCGCTCCTGCCTGCCTGCCTGCCAGTGTACTGTGTATAGGCACGCACGCACGTACCTACCTTTAAAACTCTCTTCGTCCCGCTCGGTGATAGGATAGGAGTTGTACTCCTCGATCCTATGGTAACTATCATAACGTAATGCTATACAGGGGCCCATTCATGCAATCCAATTGCACACCATTTAGCAAAAAAAATCATTTAGATCCCCTCAGGTTTTCCTACGTAAGAATGCGGGTTAGGATAAAAATATATTTTTTTACTGATCTGTGTGGAAACGGATTAGGTACAATGTGCGAGTGAGACTGTGGGTCCATCGGCGGTGGTCTTCGCCGGAACCAGCACCGAATACATAATTAACCTATCTAATACCCAAAAATACAAGTACCTAATTTATGTGGATCCTACTGATACCTAATTTGCTATGCTTGCAAAATTTATAGCTTATTTACTTTTACATAAAAAGAGTACCATTATTTTAAATGCTCCTCCTACGAGCCTGATTTTGATTGAACCTTGCCATCGAGATGAAGAAGCAAAACCAGGGGGCTAATTCTCGGGCCGATCTCGAACATTTTGAAATTTTATTTTATTGCTTCTTTTCACAACCCCGCACTTTTTGTACGTTTTCCGTATATCGTAGCTGTCGAGGCTTTTACGAAGAGGTCGTTTATGAATTATTCAAGGAAATTATCCATTTCCCCTTCGAAAAAAAGCAATAAAATAAAAATTCAAAATGATCGAGATCAGCCCGAGAATTAGCCCCCAGTACTTATCTTAATACCTACCTTTTTTTTAATTTAAGCAATACAATAATTTAAAAAAATACCAGGTGCACATTCACGCTTTAATGGTTCAATCTTATAACAAAAATGTAATTCGTAGGTACCTGAGGACAAATAAAATACAATAAACATAACAATAGACAGAGGTCCTGTTTGTTCGGAGGGCGCTGCGCTGCGCTGGCCGGAGGGCGGAGGCAGGCAGCTGCGCACGCGCCGGCTGCAGGCAGGGCCGTGCCCGGTTCACAAATCCGCGCACACCTCATCTTCGACCACTCAAAGGAGTAAAAGCCAGTTATTATAATGCTATTCTCTTTGGTTCCCTCTCTACGCGTAATTTTTGACGCGTGCTTCATTGCCCTCCAAATTTAAAATCCAGCTCCTCATCACCTGTCTCAAATTTAAAACAGCCTTATTAATCTTGATTTTCAAACAAGAATTTTGCTTAGCTCTTGCGTTTGCATAATAATGTAGTCTTATTTATGTGTTTCTCAAAGGGTTTTCAATTAAATTGGTGTAGGTAACTAGTCACCGCACCCACCCCACCTGGCACTCGCCTTAAACTTTCCGTTGTAGTAAGGAATGAACGACACCACTGGCTTCCAATCAGTAAGATATGCTATCCCAATGCTACTGGCCATGGCGAATGAGAGCGCAGTCACCGTGAACCCAGTTAACTGTTCCAGTTGCTTCTTACCCAAACCCATGGTTTGATAATCGTATCGAAATTTATATCAGCGAAATTAAAAGATAAATGGTTTCAGCAATATGTGTGTAAGTAGGTACTCAATTGATTTTATTTTCGCTAAGATTCATGTTAAGTGACGTCCAGTGTTGTCAATATTTATGAGTTCTACAATAACTTTGTCAGTGTCACTTTTTTCTTCATTATACTTTATGTAGTAGGTATAGTCTAAGATGCCGCTATAGAAAGACCTTCACCGAGCTGAAATGAAATTACTTACTTAATTAATGAACTTATTTAATTAAATAACTTTAAAATTAACTTATTTAATGAAACTTATTTTATAATTAATTAAACATGCCAATAAATATATTATATATGGGTTGCCTATCAAATTTCAGTCCAGGATATGATTAATTAATAATTTAAAAAAAAATTGTTTTTAGGGTTCCGTAGCCAAATGGCAAAAACGGAACCCAGATTCGTCATGTCTGTCTGTCTGTCTGTCCGTCCGTATGTCACAGCCATTTTTCTCCGAAACCGTAAAAGCTAGACTGATGAAACTTGGCGAGTAGATGTATTATGTGAACCGCATTAAGATTTTTACACAAAAATAGAAAAAAAACTATAAATTTTGGGGGTCCCCATACTTGAAACTGAAACTCAAAAATTTGTTTTTCATCAAACCCATACGTGTGGGATATCTATGAATAGGTCTTCAAAAATGATGTTGAGGTTTCTAATATTGTTTTTTTCTAAACTGAATAGCTTGCGCGAGAGACACTTCCAAAGTGGAAAAAAGTTGGTCCCCCCCCTCTAACTTCTAAAGTAAGAGAATGATAAAACTGAAAAAAATATATGTTGTACATTACTATGCAAACTTTCAACGATATTATGTTTGAACGAGATCTAGTCAGTAGTTTTTTTTTATACGTCATAAATCGTAAACCGCAATTTACCATTCGACGAACTACAAGAACCTTTATATTATGTTACTTGATGCTACGGAACCCTTCATGGGCGAGTCCGACTCGCACTTGGCTGCTTTTTTTTTCTTAACTGTTTCCATTAGTTTGCGCGAGAGACACTTCCAAAGTGGTAAAATGTGTGTAACCCCTGTAACTTCTAAACTATGAGAATGATAAAACTAAAAAATATAATATGATGTACATTACTATGCAAACTTCCACCGATATTTAATTTTGGTTTACTTAAACGAGATCTAGTAGCTAGTAGGTACCTAAGTAGTTTTTTTATACATAAGTCATAAATCGTAAACCACAATTTACCTTTCGACGTAGGTCAGGAACTTTCATATTGTTACTTGTTGCTACGGAACCCGTCATGGGCGAGTCCAACTCGCACTTGGCCACTTTTTTAAATTAAATCTGGCCATAAGCATCCAAAATTAAGTCACATCCTAACTGCATCATAGTCTGCAGGACTATTCTTACAAAACAATTCGTTTAGGCGATCACTGAATCCACAGTAGTAGGTATTTAATAAGTCGTTTGCTATGTTTTAGTTTTTAAATTTAAAAACGATCGCGGATTCAGCGATCACCCGAACGAGCCGAGCGTCCCGAGCGTTGCAGGAATAAAATTAAAGTGATTTCAATCAAATGTATAGATAAAAGAGATAAACGCACGTTCTTATAGGTTCTACAGATCTATCTGAGTAAATCTGACTTTCTGAATTCAAATTCTAAATATATCATAATAATAATTAAGCATTGGCTTTATCTACTTATCTTCGTAATGCCTGTGTGCACCGGCGGAACCAACATTTGGTACTCGTCTGGGACTCGCTTATTGGGCAGTTCACATCGCCGCGCCGTTGCACCCCGCGCCTCCGCTAGGTAACACACATGCCATCCTCGAATTATTATGAAGCCACAAACCACTAATTTATCCAATTGTCACTGAATAGGTAAGTTATTATATTCGTAATCAAGCAAGTGCCAAGACCGATGGGTGGTCAAATCATTGTGAAATAAATTATAGTTTAAAAAACTAAAAAAAAACGCTTTTATAACTAATTGAACTAAAAAGTTAAAAATAAAACTGTAATAATCAATTGAAAATTTATATTATTGTACAAAACAGCGTGGGGTGCTTTTTAAAATAACTTCAGATATAATAAACTATTGATAAAATATTTACAACAATCAAAATCAAGCCCCCCACGCTTTTTGTACAATAATATAAATTTTCAATTGATTATTACAGTTTTATTTTTAACTTTTTAGTTCAATTAGTTATAAAAGCGTTTTTTTTTAGTTTTTTAAACTATAATTTATTTTATACTTTTTAGTTTTTTTTTTTTCATATTATTGCATTGTCATCGACCTTTGGTAGGTGTGCAAAGTTTGAATCAAATCTGATCGTTCAAAGTAGGATTTTTTTTTATTTCTTTTCATTTTTTGTTATTTTTTTTTTCATATTATTGCATTGTCATCAACCTTTGACAGGTGTGCAAAGTTTGAATCAAATCTGATCGTTCAAAGTAGGTTTTTTTTTTATTTTTTTTATTTCTTTTCATTTTTTTTTATTTTTTTTTCATATTATTGCATTGTCATCGACCTTTGACAGGTGTGCAAAGTTTGAATCAAATCTGATTGTTCAAAGTAGGTTTTTTTTTTTTTTTGTTTTCTTTTCATTTTTTTTTTTTTTTTTTTCATATAATTGCATTGTCATCGACCTTTGACAGGTGTGCAAAGTTTGAATCAAATCTGATTGTTCAAAGTAGGACAAAATCGAGCTCAAAGGGGACGGTTACATACATACATACATACATACATACATACATACATACATACAGGTGAAGCTAATAAAAGCGTTATAAAAAGGCTTGCTACGCCAGTACATACCTACCTATCTAATTACGTTTTCATCCCACCAGCTCCGAAAGTGTGTTTTTGCTGTTTAATTTCTGACTGGAAAAGCCGTTTTTATCCGCTAGAGCAGCGGTTCTCAAACTTTTTTGGTCACGGAACCCTTTTGACAAGCAAAATACTTGACGGAACTCTACAATAAAACAATAGTTTTTAAAAGTGTATTCTTTATTATAGAAGCATAATAAAAGAACAATGTAACAGTTACTAATTATTGTGATTTTTTTTCTAAATTCTTGCGGAACCCCTACAGGGGTAGCGCGGAACCCTAGGGTTCCGCGGAACACACTTTGAGTACCGCTGCGCTAGAGGATAAAGTAAATTTGAATTTAGAATATCGTGTTCAATAAGTTTGTGAATACACAACCTATTTACTTCTACCTCCATGGTGCCGAAATTATCATACAACCTTTTTTATTTTGTTAAAAACTCGCACTCGGAACTTCTTGGTGTGTTACTTTTAGTCGCGCCATGTTCTTTTTTGCATTTGGTCATTTCCTCGCTGAGGTGGGATGAAAAGTTACGTGTTGCACTCGAGTGCAAAGATTTTTCACCTTGTGCTCTTTTGATTCCTTCGCCAACGCTTAGGATTCTAACTTTTAAACCACTCGCTACGCTCGTGGTTAAACTTTAGAATCCTGCGCTTGCTCAGTCATCAAAATTGAGCACGCGGTTAAAAGCACTCTTGTATAACAAATAACTATTATTAGGTAAGGCCACGTTATTTATATTGAAGTTGTGCGTTTTTGTATTTTGTGGTCTAGTCGAGTTGATCGATGAGTTGCAAAGAGCAAGCTCTCAAGTTTTTATTTTTTTACTTAGATATAGATAGCAGTAACGACTTCCTACATCCAACTCCTTTTTAGGGTTCCGTAGCCAAATGGCAAAAACGGAACCCTTATAGATTCGTCATGTCTGTCTGTCCGTCCGTATGTCACAGCCATTTTTCTCCGAAACTATAAGAGCTAGACTGATGAAACTTGGCGAGTACTTAGATGTATTCTGTGAACCCAATTAAGATTTTTACACAAAAATAGAAAAAAAAAACAATAAATTTTGGGGGTCCCCTTACTTAGAGAACTGAAATTCAATAAACTTTTTCATCAAACCCATACGTGTCTATTTGTCTATGAATAGGTCTTCAAAAATAATGTTGAGGTTTCTTATATCGTTTTTTCTAAACCTATATAGTTTTTGCGAGACACTTCCAAAGTGGTAAAATGATGCCCCCCCCCCTCTAACTTCTAAAATAAGAGAATGATAAAGCTACAAAAAATATATGATGTAGGTATATACAACGTGTATCAAAATATGTGTACTATCCTTAAGGGGGGTGAATTTCCACCCCTCGGGGAACAACTTTTGTTCAACGACTTTTCGAACTTCGATTGGTATCTCTGAAAAAAACTGCAACGAAGTTTCAACATGAACAGCTGACTTTATACAAAGTGACAACCCTAAACTCAGCTACAGAGGTAGTAGGTAGTAGTAGTAGACCTACAGAGGTAGTAGAGGTCAAGGGGTCAAGGGGTTACAAGGATAGGGTTGTCAATTTATTTAGGCATTATGAAATTAAATATTTTTGTATGGGAAACTGAAAATAGGAATTTTTAATTATCTCCCCCCCACAACTGATCACCATTGTGGTCTGAAACCCCCCACCATCGCATAGTACACATATTTAGATACACCTTGTATACATTACTATGCAAACTTCCAACGATATTTGGTTTGAACGAGATCTAGTGAGTAGTTTTTTTTCTTACTTACGTCATAAATCGAAAACCGCAATTTACCTTTCGACGAACTACAAGAACTTTTATATTATGTTACTTATTGCTACGGAACCCTTCATGGGCGAGTCCAACTCGCACTTGGCCGCTTTTTTCTTCCTAGAATCTATAAAACAGACGACCTAACGTAACCTAATTACACACCTCCGGAAAACTAGCCCGTTTAGGAGACCTAAAATACACCTTCAGGCCATGGCGAGCCAAAAAGCCACCGCGAGCATAAGCTGGATTCACATTACAGCAGACCCGTGTGTTGCGACGTCGATTGTCCCTCATTTAATTTTATTATGGGGCAGACATACGTTTTAATACGTAGACTCACGCGGTGCAGTATAAACAAGATAATACAGAATGTATGGGATTGATAGGTTTCTGATGGTTTTTGAGAAGGTAAGTATGCCATGCTTCCTGCGCATTTTAGATAGAACTGAAACTGAAGCTGGAATTTCTTTACTCATGAACTCGCTGAGCCTTATACCTACCTACACTGTTGCAATTAAATGAGATGTTTCATGAAACTATGGATCCCACGCCAGGTCTATGTTCACCAATCTTAAATACAGCTTAGCAATGTAGAATTCTGTTTAAATACTTAGTTATTTATTAAACAAGAGTCCAAAGCTGCTTTTTAACCGCGTGCTCAATTTTGATGACCGAGCAAGCGAAGCTGATATTCAAACTATATTCGTTTTACAAAAAAGGGCCATACGTGCCATCTATAAAATGAAATCACGAGACTCATTGAGGGAGCGATTTAAGGAAATTAATATCCTCACAGTAATTTCACAATATATATATGAAAACTTACTGTACACTCACAAACACATCTGTAGCTTTCAGAAAAATTGTGATTCACATAATATTAACACTAGAAATAAAAATAAACTTTATATTCCCAAATTTCGTTTACAGAAGGTAAATGGGTCTTTTATGGGGAACACTGTACGCTTCTACAATAAACTTCCGGAAAATGCAACTAAGCTTCCAATTCGGAAGTTTAAAGCCTATATTAAGAGTAATTTGATAAAGAAAGCGTACTATACTCTAGATAGCTATATGAATGATAAAACTGCGTGGCCCGATGTCCCGGTCACTCTACCCATAGGAAGCTAGCATGTCAATTTGCAATGTCTGTACCTACTATTTAATATCTTATTTTTATATCTGTGTAGATACTTTATTATAACTTTGAAGCGTAGCGTGTGCTGTCTTTGAAACTTTTGCTTTTGTATAATTACATTGCATACGTCTGACTAAGTGAAGTGGCACCACACTGGAACTTCACTGCTATTATTTTAGACTATTTTTGATTTGTAAAAGGATCATATAAAAAAACGGTAGGAACCGAGACGTAGTTTGTTGCCTGTTCTTCTACGCTTGGTCGCGTGGAACTGGCACCTAGACTCACCTAGCTTTAAGACGTTTCAAAGTGATTCTTGTATCGTATTGAATAAACGCTTATTGAATCTTGAATCTTGAATCTTGAAGGATTCTAAAATTTAACCACGAGCGTAGCGAGTTAATAGGTTTAATGATGTTTTCAATTCACAAATACACCAAGAGGGTTACGAGTGCGAGTTTTTAACAAATTAATAAAGGTTGTATGATAAATTCGGCACCATGGAGGTAGAAGTAAATAGGCTGTGTATTCACAAACTTAGTGAACACGATATTCTAAATTCAAATTTACTTTATCCTCCAGCGGATAAAAACGGCTTTTGCAGTCAGATATTGAACAGCAAAAACACACTTTCAGAGCTGGTGGGATGAAATAGTACATTATTGCAAAGGCAGCGAAATAGGCAATTGCAGGACGAGTATGAGTTTGAAGGCCGAGCCGCAGGCGAGGACTTCAATGATACGAGACAGGCAATTGCCATTTCGGCCGAGGCATATATAGTGCTTTTCTTAAAAAAATGCAAGGAAATAAAAAAGGGTCTTATTATAATAAATTTATTTTTTATTAACCAAATAACAACGAACTCCGCTTTACCGCCAATTTTTTTTTTTATTCTACATTTTGTGCCGAAAGGTAAACGCATCTGTGGTTATACAGCCACGAGAACGCAATGTGTACAATAGATGAAAGAGTTCTAAATTCAAACAGCACACCGTTTCATACAACATTGCCGGAGCGAGAACGCGCCGGGAAGTGATTTTGGTTTTTCAGTCTACGTAAATATGATACTTCGCGTGTTCTTTATTCAAAAGTAATGACAATATTTCCGCGCATGTTTAAGAAAATGTTATTTTTCTTCAATTCTACTGTTTGTTTGTACATAAAGAAGGAGAGTAACACAACGCACCCCACACACAACATGGCGGACCGACATGACATGTACATGACGAGAAGTACGAGAAAATTTTGACAACTAACGCTGTCAATTAGCATGACACTGACACTTATTTGTGTCAGTTACTGCAGTAAAACTATCAAATGGCATGACATTGACACTTATTTGTGTCAGTCACTGCGGTAAAACTGTCAAATGGCATGACACTGACACTTATTTGTGTCAGCCACTGCGGTAAAACTGAAAATGGCAGCGCCTTTTGCTATTCACCACTACAAAAAATAAACCAACATTATTATAACCAACATTACTTGAGGTCTTAGCTCAGTGTTAGCAGTTGGAATGCAAGTGTAATTATGTGATATTCTGATTTGATCGAACATGTTTCTGATGGTTTTGAAAAAATACGACCACGATTTTTTGGATTGGCTGACTTGACTTGACTAAAAACAATTTAAGTAGTTTAGCCTCACTCGACACTGGCAACATTTATCCGAAATGAACAGATGCCATAATTAAGAAGTAGAAGAAATACTAATACTCTTTGGCAGCTTTGGCAGCAAGCAAGCAATGTTGTGTTTGGACGCTTTGCTACTAATTTAGTTTAAGTTATTATTAAGTTTTAGGTTAAGAAAAACGGTTGTCTGGAAGAAATCGCTGCACGCGATAAGACCACCGATTGTAGGACTAGATACATCGTAATGTTTAGTGCCTTATGCATTTTTTACGAACAATTATGTAGTCCTCAATAGAGAATTTATTATTATGTGTTGTTGTGTCACTGTCATTTCGACGGTCGAAATGACACGCAGTCTCAGCAGTGTCAGCCAGTAACGATGTAAACAAACAAACGCAAACAGTCCTAGTAACACATCGTAATCCATTCGTAATCGCACACTAATTAAAAAATAACTTTTACGAGACTATACCAATAGAGTATTCACACAAAATACAATGTCTACAGACAAAGACCCACTCGTTTGCGAGAGATCTGGAACTGTCAGGGAAGTAGGGAATCATGCAATTTGGAGCCTCTCTTCTTGCAAACCAGGTAATAAATCCCTATTTCGTAAGCAGATTTTAGTTGCCTGGCTTACTAGGATCGTATCATCGTATCATATACATGTAAAAGAAAGCTGGAAGAAGGTACCACCTCATAACGCCAAATATTGGTTTGCATGTGCTAGCACACCCCATCCACCTTCCAGTGTTCATTTTACGCGACGATTCCCGTACCTACAAAAACAGACGTACCTACCCTTTAATACGAACTTATTTGATTGATAAACCCAGTTCATTATTTTAAGGTTATGGTATTGACCAGTTGAGAGATGATTGCATGGACACTTACTGGCAAAGCGACGGGCAGCTTCCACACCTAGTCAATATCCAATTCCAACGTAAAACCATGGTGTCCCATATCTACATCTACACTGATTACAAGCTAGATGAAAGTTACACTCCAAGTAGAGTGTCAATAAGAGCTGGCACTCATTTCAATGACTTGCAGGAAATTGAAGTCATTGAGCTGATTGAACCTGGTGGTAAGCTAACTTATTTTATTATTTAAACCTTTAGCTAGTAATGTACCTACTATTAGTCTTTAGATATCTGGTTGTGTGCTTGTTAGTATAATAATAACTTAGTTTGATTGATTACGAAAGTCATTAGCATTTAGCAATAAAAAGTAAATAAATGAGAAGAAAGTAAACAAACAATACTAACACTAAATAGCCGAAACTTTTTAAATTCCTGTTTGGCTTGTTTCAGGTTGGGAAATAATACCCATAAAAGACATCAATGATAGACCAATACGAACATACATGATACAAATTGCTGTACTCAGCAATCACCAAAACGGCAGAGACACACATATGAGGCAGATAAAAGTTCACTCACCATGCGAACCGACATCATTTGATATAAACAAATTCAAGAATTTCTCTACTGTACAATTTCAGCAATATGCTACCATTCGTTAATAATTTAGGAAAAAATAAAAATATCATATTTCTTGTTTTATGAATTTGTTTTTTACAAATAATTATTTATTCACAGAACTCTAGTCTGATTCCGATTCTTCATCAGCTTCTTTTAGCCAATCAAAGAACTTTACAACAGAGGTGAACTGTAGAAGGGGACTGCTGTTTTTAATCAGGTCTTCATAATATTCCAACAAAGAATCCTCATCAATAATATCAACATCATACATCATGAGCAGGACATGACCACTGTTCTCTCTCAGCCAATCTGATTGTATGCAAGTTTCCTGTAAAATTTGTTCTATAAAACTCACGACTCAAGCATTGTTTTTGCATGTACTCTAAAATTACTGGGTGAAGCTCCAGGAGTGGTGATAGGCACACCAGGCACCAACACGGGAGTGTGACAAAAAGCATTTAAAAGTGTTTACTATGTAATTTATTAATATAACATACCTCAACAGCTTTCAAGCAATCCATTATAGAAGATTTCGTTTTGATATAGTTTGCGAAAATAGGGCGGAAGAAACGGATGACATCCCTCAAAGCCACCAGGAAGTTTTCTGATTTGGCAAGCTGTGGCAAGCTGAGCAGAGCTCGCACCACATAGAAATTGACTTCACTCAAGTGGATGTTGTAGGCATATCTTGAGGAGTTTATTTCCAAAATGAGATAGTCACACTTTAGCTTATCGTCGAACCCTCTGGTAAGACTGTCAATTACTTCATTTAAGAACACTGAAAAATAATAAAATCAGACAGTTATAATGGCGCCAATTAATGAAACAGCTAGACAGTTCATTACACAAAATAAGTTGGCTACTATAATATATGAAAACTTGTAAAAAAAGCATACTATTGGTGTCTTCTGGAATAGATTGGTCGGCGACGGAGGTATACTCAGTGCCTTCAGATGAGTAGCAGGACTCGCTGTCGCTCCATGCCTTATCGAACCCAATGAATTCCTCCTCCCCACTGGCGCCAGATTCGTTTTCCCATTCTGTTCCACCTTCAGATGTTGGGTTAAGCGGCATTTCTGGAATTATTAATTTACTATTATAATAGCAGTCAAAGGAAGTCAGTGAGTACAGTTGCATAAAAATTCGGCAAATTTATCATCTGCACTTGATGTGCGGGCTGGTTTTTCCGCAAGTAGGCCACTGGTGGGCCCTTTTTGCGCGACCCTTGACATGCGTCGCTCGAACTTTTTTAGGTTCTACGACACGCCGGTTTCCTCACGATGTTTTCCTTCACCGTTTTGAAAGCATAGTGCATACAGTACAGTTGCATATAAAGCCTCCATTAAATATCGGCCGAGCATATTTTTTTATAACTCTCTGATGGAACAAGCATATTATGGCCCACCTGATGTTAAGCGGTAACCATCATCTACAACAAAGCATTGTCTCGTAGGTCACGCATGTCAGGAACGAGCCCTAAGACGCACTGCCTTAGGTTCATAAACTAGAGGCATAGGTACTGATGTTCCGCCTCACGTGCCAGTAATTTCACCGGAACCCACACCCTTCAAACCGAAACAGCAATGCTGCAGATATACTTCCCCGGACGAGCCCCTCACACAGAGCTCTACTACTACAGCTGGCCGAGCCAAGGCAAGCGGCAAGCGCCAACGTGTATAGAGTACATGTGGAGGAGTGATTAAAGGCGCCTTTGTATTATTATTACCATTCTCAGAACCGACTTTCTCTAAAATAGTCCCATTTAGTTTCGTTTCTTGCTGCACTTTGAGTTTCTGGGCTATAATTGAGCCATCAATAGCACATTTCTCTTTTATGAAACACTCCTCATCAATGAAAGAGTTAGTGATTTTAACATTATCTTTTATAACAGCCTTGTCCATGATGTAACTGTTTTCTATAGACACGTTGTTGCCGATGATGACTTGACTGCCAATGAAAGATTTTGAGACATAAGTGTTATCTCCCAAGAATGATTGACCACCGATTACAACATCTTCCACAAGTCTGCAGGATCTGAAATACAATAAATATTTGTCAGCTTAGGAAGCACCAATCATAAAATATAAAATCTCAATACCTAGTAGTCGTTTTTGAGTTTATATGTTACAAACTGGTTGGCCTCTCAGCTCAGTTTATAAATATTATACTGAGTGTTACTATCTGGTTCCCATAGCTCTGCTTAATTTATGGCTAATTATTAATATTTATTTATTTAAACATACCATTCTTTCCTCCATATAATTAATGATCAAACGAACTTACCCTTACGTGAAGTTCGATCACAATACGTTTTTTTTTATGTACAAAAAGCAGGTCAAGCAAGCAAAGTTTAAAATCTTACCTGTTTAGTGTAGCAGTCTTGTTTCTATAAATATGCTTCCCCAGATAAACCAACTCCTTGTGTGTCCCTGATTCAATTGATAGTGGATATGCCCAGTTGTGCAAAATATCATGACTGAAAACATATTTAAGTATTTTTGTAAATTATTGTTTGCCACTCTACTTAACACAATCGCACTAATCTTATACCTTTAAACGAGAAAATCTTGTTAGGATCTCGGAAACTGCGCCAACGATTTTCATGAAATTATGTATACAGAGGGTTTCGGGGGCGATAAATCGATCTAGCTAGGATTCATTTTCAGAAAATGAGTCTGTTCGTTAAAAAAAACTAAAAATATAAACTGAATATGTGACTGCTCCTGCCATCTATTGACGATTGTGAGCAACTAACTGCAAGAATGTCCAGCAGAAGGCGTTGTTTAGTAAGAATAAACCAGTAAAGATAATAATATGACTCTTATGATTTCTTAAAAATACAAATAAACGAAAAAAAATCCGAATGGATGAAATTTGGCACAGATATAGATTATGGTCTGGAATAGCACATAGGCTACTTTTAATCCCGAAAAATTAACGGGAACGGAGCGTAACGGGAACGGGCGGCCACTAGTACTCAATACATTTATTGCATATTGTTTAGTTTAGGTTTATACATAGTTCTTAGTTGTAAGTCAGTGGTATCAATTCTGTTGTTTAGAAATCCTAAAATTTAGCTAATTTCGAGCTAAAATTTCGTAAAATTGTTATTCCTATTCTGTTGGCAGCATCGTAAACTTAAATTTAGAATGACAGCTCTAAAATTAGGATAGTTACTCAATTTAGTCAAAAAACACGTAAATCCGTCATTTTGCTATTCGGTTGTACAATATTTTAGGTAATTTGCGCTTAATTTTAGAAACGTCAATCTAAATTTAGGCGACATGTTACAAGGTGCTGACTAAAGTTGTGTTGTGTAGTTGTTGTGAATTTGTGGACGAAACGCAATCAAACTCAAAAAATCACAAAAAATCATGGAAGCTGGAAGCTTGTAGTGGCTGCAAATATAGAAGCCTCGCCATGGTTTGCACCTAAGTAACTATAACGCCTGCCACTTAAGAGCAAGAAACATAGTGGACAATCGGCCGGCTGAAGAAGAAATGTCTGCATCGCCATCGCTGTCTGCATTATTAACCAGAAAAGGCAGCCAAAATTATTATCTCGTGCTGCACTCTATATAATTATGTTTATGGAAGAATTAACAGGTGAATCAATTATAAATAAAACTATGCTTTACCTACCTACCTACTATTCCTTCTCTACTAAGATGTATTCTGTGATTGCAGATAGGGATGAAGACATAGGTAGTGCTTGAACAAGATGATGGAGTCGAGGAAGAGGAGCACGACATAGATTTCCTCCATGAAGCACGTATAATACGATAAAGAATAATAAACTCTCACTTTCACCCATTAATATTTTTTTAATCAATACAGGAGCATTAGGCTGGTGGAAACAAATAGGTCATACATCTAATATTAAATCATAGTAACAACAACATGCGTTATACATATATGACAGACAGCGGTGTGGAATCAGATAAAACAGGACCATATTTTTATATCAAGTAGTCACTGGAGGATTCTCTTATCCTCCTCCGTGAGGTCTGCCCCTGCCGGGCCTCCTCCAGTACCATTGAAGCCGGTACCGACCGGCCACCCATATACTCCAAATCTGTGGAAAGAAATATTGTTTTAGTTTCAATTAAAAGGACAACAAAAGGACAAAAACTGCATAAAAAGTTGGTTTAAAATTAATTTTATCCACATTTATTGTATACTGGCGGCTCGCCCCAGCTCCGCATGGGGTTGTCGTGTTATTGGTGTGTCATTAGTGTACGTTTTCAACGCACACTAAACTCTTCGAGCAATGGACAGTGGGGTTACCGCGAGTTTCGGTGTGCAGGTGCCTGACGCCTCACGCCTATCGTATGCCACAATTTTGTATGGAGAAACCAAGCTTTTCAAAAGAATCCGCTAATAGGGGCACTTTTGGTTACCGCGGTAACCCCACAGTTCGTTTATGGGTTTTGTTGGCTATCACTAGATTTACAATCGGAAAACAAACAATCAAATCTTTCCTCTTTATAATATTAGTAGGTAGATGAAATAACTTACATGCTGCCACTCTTCAGCAGTCCGGCTACAGCCAAGAGCATTCAGCTCCCCCGACAGCATCCCATAGAATTCATTTATTGCTCTATCAGCTTGGTTACCTGAAAACCGGACATACAACAATCAAATCACTGAAGTGTGTAGCTAGGTATCTATTTCAGAACCAATAAAACATAAATGGTACGTACCTCGTGCCATCAACTTATTAGACAAAAGCCGTTCCACCAACCAATCTTTTTGACTAGTATTTGTTCTTTTTCGGGATCGGGGGCGGTCAGTAGGCTGCATTTTGTAATTTTTCTTTTTGAGAAAAGTTGAGTTGTTGAATTTATTTATTTACATGTCGATGATTTGAAGTTTAGCTGTTTGCACCCACAGATACAAAAACCCGTAAAAATAGTGTAAATAGAGCGCCATCTAGCGTCGAGTAGTGCCAAGATGCATGAAATGACAAATGTTTATGTTATCTGTGAACTTAATTTAGAACAAGTTTAGAGGTGTCATAGACACCTTTTAAATTTAGTAAAATGCGATAACAGAATAGCTTATAAGATTTTCCTAACTAAATTAGAAAATTTTAGGCTAGTTTAGCTAGACAGATTGTAAACAACAGAATTGATACCAGTATCACATGGACCCTGTAGGGTAAAGCTTCATGGAGGTAGGCAGAGGTTTATAGACAGTAGTAGGTAGGTATATATTATAGATTGAGTATAAAATAAATAAATATTATAGACAATCCACACAACACTATCTAGCTCCAAACCAAGCAGAGCTTGTACTATTGGAACCAGATAGCTGATAATATAATACTTATATATATGTATATAACATTGTAAATACATACTTATAATATAATATAATACCCAGAAAGAGAACAAACATCTGTGTTCACCACACAAATATTTGTCCTCCGTGGGGATCGAACCCACAACCTACGGCTCAGAAGGCAGAGCCGTAGGTAACCAACTGAGCTGAGAGCTGAGAGGCCATTCATGTAGAATTGCCAGGCCATACAATATAGATAGTTAATTTATTATAGAATTAATAATATATGTCTGTATGGTGATTGCATCTTTTCTTGCAATCAAAACCTTATTTTTTTCCACATTGCGTTGACCGCAATCTCACCTGCTGTTAAGTGATGATGCGGTCGACGGTATAGCACGCTTACCTAGAAAATACCTGTTGACTCTACTCTTAAAAACACCCAAGTCAACCCTAGTCAAACCTAGTCGAATCTGTCAATTTTGAAATGATTTTGAACATTGATTACAATAAAAACAGTTTAAGGTTGTTCGATTCCGATACAAACTGAATTTACACAACTTTTGCTCAGCAGTGGGACAGTATATGTTAATTAAAAAAAAAAAAAAATGGGCAAACAAAGTATAAATGTACACTGAAATAGCTGTAATAGAATTTTACAGTGGTCTTTATTGCCGGCCAATTATATAAAGTTGGAGAAAACTGTAGGATAACAGAAATATTAATAAAAAACCAAAAAAGTAATTTTTTCGTCATTCTTTCTAACGGGTACTCGGCATTGAATACGTGAATGAGCTTAAAACATATGTCTCAAAATAGTCGTAAAAGTCTGTTAGTTATTTTTCTGAAGCCCCGACTGCCACGACCAACGGCTACCACTCCAACTTTATATAACTGGCCGGTAATAAGGATCAATTTAAAAGCCTATTACGGCTATTTCAGTGTACATTAATACTTTATTCGCCTATAGTTGTGTAAATTAAGTTTGTATGGAAATCGTACCCCCTTAAGCAAATCCCATCTTTGTCATGGAACGATTGCAAGTTGTAATTTTGACGTAATAATCATAAAATTGAAAAAAGGAACTTCACGTTGTAAAACTTAGTGGTCAAAAAATGATGGTAACAAGACAAGTGCTTGCTGTTCCTTGTTCGTATCAAACTTTTATAGTAACAGAATTACACAATCACCGGGCTGGTCCAATATGTGTTTTGTAACCAAGCAATTTATACTCACCAAACAGTCTGGTAGGTCTTCCAGTTAGTGACAGCAGCAGCATAATGATTGGCCTTCACAAATGTGTAGTATAGAGAGTCAGCTAAAATATCCTCTTGGATAAGTAGACCATGTATGAAGTCATCCCGTGTTTGGAAGTCAAAGTTATCAGCAAACAGAGGTGGTACTGATGGCGAGCAAACTGCAATGTTGGGGTCAACTAAATTATGATGCAATCTTACCTCCGAGTTGGTAAGCATGTGTTTCTGAAAGTAACCATTCATAAATCATTTATTGATGTATTATAGAACTAAGAAAAGAATAGAATAGCATTTATAAGGTACTAATGACCATTTATTTGCATAAATCGCTGGTTAAATGCTAAACTGCCACATTCCAAAATATGATTTTTTTCAGTAGAGCCATTTTAAAGTTTCAAAAGTTGTTTTTTTTTAATAAATGAGCCTGTATTTCTTTTAATACCTAAGTTATTACCTACCAATCGACGCGTAGTTTTAATTGGAATCAAAGTGCATTTATAGTTTTCCGTAACTAAAACCCAAAGTCTTAAAAAACTAGATAAGTTACTTTAGCATATAAAAATGAAGGCACCTGTTAACAAAAAAATATCAATAAAGGACCTCATTTCATAAAAAAGATATGATTTATTATTAGTTGATTACACTAAATCAACCTTTTTTAAAGTTTTGAATCACAAAATAGTAATATTATGCAATATAAATGTTACAATAACAACAAAGTTTTATAAAAATACTAATAAACCCATTTTTTCAAATAAAAACCCAAAGAAAAAGAACATTCCTATCAAAATAAAATGCAACTACTACCATTAACATAGTTTTAATCACATATTTTTTCAATTTAAACATATTCCACCACAGGCTGCAGTAGCAGTAGTGCAGTAGGTCTACCACAGACTCTGTCTGGCTCTGGTTTTGAGTCTGTGTGAGTGCTTACCTGTGTATTATACTGTATGTGTGACGTTTCGACGTAGGGCTTATTTAGTTAACACTCACACAGACTCAAAACCGGAGCCGGAGGCGGAGCCAGGCAGAGCTTGTGGTAGGCCTACTGTTCTTGACGTATGATGTTTTCTATCAACTGTGGTTTATTTATTGTTCCTTTGCCTTTCAAATAACGTCTTTTTGTTGGCCACTTAGCGCATTTTGTAAACTCTTATAGGTCTCCAGCGATACAGGCTTCGTATTAGTCTATTGTGTATCTTGATTTTCGTAAAACTGAATTCTCGAATAAATAATTTGATATTTTTTTGAACTGCTGGAGCCAAAGCTTCATAAACATCATAATTCCTTGGTTGAGCATGATTTGAAACCAGCTTAGTATTATTTGTGCTCTGCTATTCATTCTATGAAAATACAAATAAAGTAAATAAAACAAAGTTGTACAAGCAATTGGTTTTCTCAAAAAATATAGACGTTGTAAATAAACACTTTCTTCATTTGATTTAATTAAATTTAAGTAACTTTTTGAAAAGTAAAAACCCCGATAGGGATAATTTTCGAATTTGAGTGGGAATTTGTACAACTTTGTCTAATTTTATATACCCAGTGATGCTCGCGTCATCGAAATTAATTGAATTTCGTGTAGGTTTTATATGCAAAACAGACGCATTTTATATCATGTAACATAGCCTATGTTACAGTTTAAACAGTACCTAAAACCCTTTAAAAATATTTATAACAAGCACGTCATTTCAAAAATTACATTAACGTCCTAAACAATAATGTTAGCCTTCACACAAAATTTGAAAAAAGTAAGATCAAGAAAAATTAATCTTAAAAACTAAATTTTGGCTCCAAGAAATATGATTAAGTTCACGTAAAACTTATATGCAAAGCAAACACATCTCAAAAATTAAACTTAGGCTCCAAGAAATATGATAAAGTTCACGTAAAAGTTATGTGCAAAGCAAACACACCTCAAAAATGTCACTTAAGCTCCAAGCAATTAATTAGGTTCACGTGAAAGTTATATACAAAACAATCGCATTTCAAAAATATCATTGTTGAATATAAAAACGATGTAATTACAATAAGATTTCTCGTGCTAAGGTACCACATTTTAGAATGTGTTACCTTAGCACATCAAAATAATTATTATGTCTTGACGTTGATTTATATTCAAAAGCACCACATTTCGAAATAAGACACTTTTGAATATAAATCTTAGTTAACATAGCTTACTTTTTTTGAGATACGGCAGTCTAGCTTATAACTTGCATGCGATTCTGCCAACCACTCAACCACAACTCACAAAGTGGCTGCTTAGCTCTGAAATTTGGCGCCAAAGTGTATAAATGCTAAACAGTCATATCTGCTTTTTTGGTAGGTTTTAATGCGAAAATGAAAGGTGTCTTTTACTCATACTATGAAATGGCTATTTTAAATGCCATTTTTGTAATAAAAACGATTTCCTAAATTTTTGAGATGTGGCACCTTAGCATTTAACCAGCGAAATGTTGGCCGCCCTGTATCAAGATGAGCAGAGAATGTTACAAATATTGCGAGGTAGACCTGGATGAGTTAAGCATAGGCCTGTCAACAGTGCCACATGTAGATAGAGGCCTGAACCCAGCTGTGGAAGAAGTCAACTGGTGGAAGACAATAATCATTTAATGATATGGCAATTACTAAATACAATACATACTGTGGGCAAGGCAATAGTATCTTCATTAGGTTTTGGCTTGAATTTCTGAAGAACTAAGACTTTTTTTGTTTTGGCATCTGCTGCCATAAATACTGATTTGTCTGATTTGACCAATGCATGCTCTTGAGAAAGCTCTTTGTACACCAATGTCATTGCCGCACCTTTATCTCTTTTAACAATTTGCCTGAAAAATTTGAAAAATTAATATAAAATAAAAATATAGTATTTTTCAATAACTAGTATCACTTTCATTATCACCAACCACCAACACTGGCATCACTCGCAAAAATGAGTGAAGTGCAGTGGCAATGGGCAGGTCATACATATACATATTATGTAGCTTGAAGGACCAACAGCCATTGGAGAATAAAGGTTCTCGAATGGCGAACCAGAAGGCGCACAAACTACCTTATCAAACCTATGAACCCACAATGTTGTTAAGATAGCGGAAAGTTGGTGAATGAAGAGAAGGCTCACAATCATTTTTCCTGGAAATGTATGGGAGAGGCCTAGGTCCAGCCATGGACTATTATGTTAACTAGTGTTATGATGCCAGTAGTTTTTTAAGTTACCAAAACTACACTAATATTATAAAGATTCATACTTTAGTATGTAATTAAAAAAAATGGTAAAACAACTAGAACAATTATTTCCAGAATTATTTCTCCCATGGAATGCTATATTGTCCCTGATTAACAAAGGCTATATTTATTACTAGCAACACACCCCGGCTTTGCATGGGTACAATTTAGATAAAGGAAGTTGATAAATATGAAGTCACTGCCTTTGAATTTTAGCACGCGTGCAAAGCCAGGCCAGGCTAGTAGACATGACAGAAAAACCAGTTTTATTAATTAATGTACATTTACCTATGTTGTTCCAACAATGAAGCAAAGTTAATGTTGGTGATAGTATTGACACCCAAAAGTATAAAATCTCCTTTGGCTAAAGAAGCTGCATCAATTTCTCTCATAACATCTCCTACAGACTGGCATGTGTCCGATGATTTTACTTGGACATCCATTGAATATTTCCATAAGCCTTTACTATTCCTGTAAGGTAATAAAATATTTTCATAAGTCGATAGGTACAGTTTCAGTTAAGCTTCCAGTGTTTTTAGGAGTTCTAGCAGGTTAGATAGGTACCAAAGAGAAGGTAGGTATGTACTTACTTTAGATATTCCTTGATCCTATGCGATTCATTGCAACAAAATAATATTGTTTCAGTAATTCCACCTATAGCCAGAGATTGCAAGGCATATTCTATAAGAGGAACACCAGCAACTGATAGGAAAGCCTGGAAAAAAGTTTTTTATTCCACTAGTTGTTGCAGCAAGCATATGGCCCACCTGGTGATAAGTGGTAACCACCGCCAATTACAAATAGAATTGCCTTGCAGTTCACGCCACTCAGGAACGTGCCCTACGATGCTCTACCATGCGACCATCAACTTTAGGCATAGGTACAGGTTATGTTTTGCTTCACGAACCAATAATTTCATGGATTATTACATGGATACTATTGCATCAGACAAGAAATATCTAAGAAGTTATTTCTAAGACATAATTATGGAGAAATCATACAAACCCCTGGTTTATATTTGGCGATAGGTAAAAAATTGTTGTTAAAGGTGTCCATCAGCACTATTGCTTGAAAAACATCGTCTTTATCAATTTCCATTGTTATCTTACGAAGTATCCTTCTTTATTTCTTTTCTGAACGTAAGAAAGAATAGGATAATTAATATTTATTTTGGCCGGACCAATTCACACAAGGATGTTTTATTTAATATTTGTGATTCCTCTTTCTTCTTCTTAATTAATGGAATCTGTCCATTTTGACTAATGGTAAGCGTCCACTTGTCGTATCGTACGCAACGGACGCGTCGCACGCAACGGATCGTAGCATTCTTTGTTTATAGACTCATATAAGTGCGTCCACCTGTCCGCATCGTACGCATCGCACATCGGCAATGCCAACACCGTTGCCCCGATAGGCAACTTTTGCGATGCGTGTCGATGACGTCATACAGAATGCCTATCAGTGGACGCACCCCGCTCGTTCTCATTACATGTGGTTTCAGGATATCAACAAGATAATTGAATTTAGCTTGCAACATACGAAAATATTGGAAGAACTTGGTGTCATCGTTTGACAAATCAGGAAACAGGGTGTGATATTCTCCATGTTTCGGTCTCTTCTTGAATATGTCGTGTAACCAGATACTATGTTTCCTTTTTACTTTTTTTTCCAATTCTTCCTCTTCTGCTAACAAACAAGCTACAACGACAATTTGTTCTTCATCGCTTTCCTCCATCCTCACAGAGTCCGCACGTACGCTCACTACGAAAATCCGAATGAACTGGCATCGTCAATCCGCATTCTGGTACTCACCGTCGCGTCGGTACGCTGCCGATACAGTGGACGCACTGTGAAAACTTGTATCCGTTTGATGTGAAGCGTCCGGCGCGTCCGTTGCATACGATACCGACAAGTGGACGCTTACCATAAAAAGTGAGGCTATTTATTTAGCTAAAATAGTATAAGTCAAGTCAAGTCAGTCAATACAAGTATGTAGATTCATGGTTAATACTTCAATCAATAAACAAGTCAGCCTTGGACAAATTATCACGAATTCACAATTTTGTACTAATTCGTCCAAGGTGTCGGCCCTAGTTTTTTTTTTATCAGATATAACCATTTGGCTGCCATCACACCTGATGGAAAGTGAGGATGCAGCCTATGATGGAGCATGCATACTGCATAGCCATAATCCGCCTGATAATAAAAATGATGGCCGTTTTTTACAAATTTAGTACAAATTTGTCATTGTAGGTTGTTTGTTAGCAGAAGAGGAAAAATTGGAAAAAAAAGTAAAAAGTAAACAAAGTATCTGGATACACGACATATTCAAGAAGAGATCGGAACATGGAAAATATCACACCGCGCGCGGGGTGCGTCCACTGATCGGCATTCCGTATGACGTCATCGACACGCATCGCAAAAGTTGCCTCTCGGAGCAACGGTGTCGGCATTGCCGATGTGCGATGCGTACGATGCGGACAGGTGGACGCACTTAAATGAGTCTATAAACAAAGAATGCTACGATCGTGTGTTGCGTGTGGGTTGTCCGCATAATTTATTTATTTATTTCCGCGCAGTCTGCACTCTGCCTGCACTATAGTGTGATCACCTCCACACAAAATGTAAGGGATCGATAGGGTACCTACTGATGCGCCGCAAAAACGTGTGACGAGACGAGTGAAAACTGGCTTTATACTAGTTTAATACCAATTAATTACGTTTCCTCTCCACGCGTTTTTGGTAACCATGGTAAGCTACGCCAAAACAAACAGCAGGAACAAAAGTAATTTACTGGGGGTCACAGCGTTCTCTATGTTCTCATTGGTGGGGGTGTTCTGAGATAAATTCGGATATAAATTATGGATTACGAGTTTTATAGAGTCGATTATACAATTTGTGGTATAACATATCCAGGCACTCTTAAGATTTTACCACAAACCAGTCAAAAAACGGAACAAAAGGTAATTATCTACGTAGTTTGCATAAGTAGGTAGTTTGCCACTACATAAGCTGTTTTTCCTAAGAAGGTTTCATGTATTTTAAAAGGAGTAATAATGTAAGGAGTAGGTACTCGTGTTGGTTGGGGCACATGCCGTCGACAAATAAATAATTGTCAACCTTTTTGAAAAAAGAAAGGGAAAATGTCACTTTTTAAAGGTGTCAGAGTCAGAGGGATAAAAATAAGTTGGGGAAAAAAATAAAATGGATAACATCAATAAGCCAAGCGTTTGCCCACGGTAAGCTATAAACGTGAAAGTTCGTGTTCGCGCGTTCTTATTCGTTCTTATCTTACAAACGACGATGTGTATTGTATACCTAAAATAGTAAACAGGCCTTTGCATCTATTGTAGATGATATATATAGCATCAGGGTCAATTGTGATTACGCATGCCCCGCAAACCCGTAAGTACGCATGCATGTACTTACGGGACGCTATAGTGCCTGGGACAGGACTTTTTAGATGGAATTGCCCAGCACCTATACCATCCTGACAGCTTAGCCGGCCTAATCCACAGGAAAGACATGGTCAATACGTGAGGAGCTGACTAAGCCACGGGTTTCCTCACGATGTTTTCCTTCACCGTTTGAGAGCACTAGCATTGTGTACATAAATTTTTCGATATAAAACTCATTGGTACACGACTGGATTCGAACCCACTAGGTACCTTAGGATCGGAAGGCCACTACCACTAGACCATGCACCAGTCCAGTGCTCTCATTGTATATCTACTTAATCAATAATGATTCTTAGTATTCGATACCTGACCTATTCTATTCTAAGATTTCTTGCCTGTGTTATGTAGGTAGGTACTTATCTACCTACAGGGTTATTCATTATTAGCTGCAAATACTCAGGAATTAAGTTCAACAAATAAAATAAAAAGTATTTATGTATAATCATTTTTTAAAGTTTTGTTATGAAAATCCCGAGAAAATAGATAAAGAATATCCTTTGGAATCATTGGCGCCTGACCTACTTTGACCTATGATCCGCGCCCGCGCGCCGTGAGCGACACTCTGCGTTCAGTGACTGCCTGGGTGGGTCATCGTCCTCTCGTGGAAATCATTATGCAATAGGAGTCAACGCCAAGAAAACGTGGTGGAGGGCGTGAATTTTTACCTATATTAAGTACCTGCTATAGATACTCGCATAACACGCACTTGTCTTTTTCAGTTTGCTATTGGCGACAAAAATGGTGTCTTGCAATGTTTGAGCATAAAAGATGAAGAGCCAATTATCCAATTCAAAACTCTTCCTGGAAAACCGATAACTTCGGTTCAATTTGCCTCTAACAATGATGGTAAGGATAGGTCACAGTTGTTTGTAGTGACGTAGGTTAGTAGGTATAGATTGACAGTTTCAATTTTAATCCATCCCAATTCTTTAATCATTTTAAGGACAAGATAGTTTCAAGTCATAATTATGTTGGTAAGTAGCTGATTTTGGAATGGAAGAAATATGATTTTATTAGAAGTAGTTAGGAGAAGAGCTCTTCGTGATGGGCTGATCCGGGGAAGTAGGTAGTACCATTATGCCTATTACTGCCGTGTAGCAGCATAGCTGTGTTTCGATTTGAAGGGCGTGGGTGCCGGTGAGATTACTGGCACGTTCCGTTCCTGACGTGCTTGACCTGCGAGGCATGCAGATAGTCTAAATTAAATTATTTCCATTAAATACTTATTGACTGGCCTCTCAGCTCAGTTGGCAGTAACTCTGCCTTCTGTGCCGTAGGTCGTGGGCTCGATCCCCACCGAGAACAAATATTTGTGTAGTGAACATAGGTGTTGGTTCTCTGTCTGCTGGGTGTTATATTGTATTCAATGTATGTACTTATTTACAAAAAAAAAGTATCTAAGTACCTATTATATCAGCTATCTGGTTCCCATATTACAAGCTCTACTTAGTTTGGGGCTAGATAGTGTTGTGTGAATTGTCCGCATTTTTTTTTTAAATACCCACCGACTATTTTATTAATTAATTGTATGAAACTTTCAGATGTACATGGAGATAAAATATTTGCAGCTTCTGGAAATGAAGTCAAAGGCTACACCAGAAAAGGAAAAGTATTTCTTACTATAGAAACAGCTCTATCTGAAACAATCACATCAATGTAATTTTTTTGTTATTTGCGCTTATGTAATCTAAATGGTAAAATCTTTAAGCAGGTAGGTGTTTGTAACGTATTTTTATCCAAGATACTTAGTTATCTATCTAGGTAAACTAACGCGATAAATAACCATTATAGTTTTTTTATTTTAGTTACCTAATTATTCAAAGTTTTTTTGATAATAATATAATGTTGAATTCCAAGGTATTATTCCCACAGGTCTGTGGTTGGTTGTTATTTGATCATTTGCAGCGGACGCACTATTACTTTCTACAATGATTTGGAAGAAAGTAACTCTTACATGTGTGAAGATAGAGTATTGGACATTCAAGCGTTTGAAAAACCAAATGTGAGTTTATTCTAAGCCTAAATGAGTAGGTGCCAAGTTTCGGGAGGTACCTAACTAATCTGTTTCTTGTTTTTTTTCAGAGTACGAAACTTCGTATTCTTGTGCTGATTGCAAGCAAAGGAGCATCTGTTCTTGAAAATGGTAAACTAGTCGCTGGTATAGCCATACCTTCTGGGCCTTCCTGCCTTGCCGTTAATCGTACTCCATCCAATCAAACTACTGACAATTTCGCATTCTATGGAGCAATTGATGGATCTATTGGAATCATATCTTATGAACAGTGAGTGTTGGAGATCAAAGATATTTGCTTGATTGGTAACACTTTTTTTTTATAGGTTATAACCGGGAATTAACTACCCACCCTACCCGTTAATGTCATGATCGCGAATTTTCTTTAAAAAATTCTGGATCAGAGTGGAGAGTGGTTCTTTAAAAAATTCTGGATCAGACCAACAATTTAAATCCCATTCTCGATTTGATTGGAATTTTGACAGAAATCGTATAGGTTTTCTGGCAAAAATCCGTCAAAGTGACCCAGTGTGCCTGACAGAATACGGAAAAACAACGTAAAACAACGCCTGACTCGCACACTTTGACCATTTGTAAAAATAACAGGAGGCCTGTATAATATGCGGCGACACTAACACGTTTTTCTGTTGTGAAACTGAGCTACAAAAATAATGTTTTCTTTGTGTATTTACAGGTGTACACTCTCTAGTAAATGCTTAGTTGAGGGACAAGGCCTTGGTTCCGTAGTATGCCTCGGCTGGTATTCCAGCAGCGGCAATAGCCATTTGGCCGTGGGCCGCCATGATGGCGGAGTGCAACTCTACTTGGTTGATGTTACTGATCTGGCCAATAAACCACGCCTCAAATATACTTATGTTAGTTTTTTTCACAAATTATTTTCTAATATCTCTAGCAATTCCTTAATATCTAGCATCATCATCATCAGCCTGAAGAAGTCTACTGCTGGACATAGCCCTCTCCTATCTATATAGCATTTCAGGAAAAACGATTCTGAGCTCTTTCCATCCGATTTCCCCACGATCTTAACAATGTTGTCGGTCCATCGGGTGGGTGAGCGTCCTACGTGTCAGGATGAAATTTGGCACAAAGATAAATTATAGACTGGAATAGGACATAGGCTACTTTTAACTTTTTATTCCGGTAAAGATGTTCCCTTGGGATTGATTTGTTTTAATTTTTCATAGAGCAAAGGATCGACATGTTTTTGCTTATGTAATGAAAGTTTAGAAGTCAAAAAATCAGGTTACTTTTTATCCTGGAAAAATGCATGGTCTCTAATGGGATAGCATACAGAGACCGTAATTATGTTTTAAAGAGTTTTTCCCATCCAGTTGCTACAGAGGATGAAAAAAATGAAAATGAAAAATACTTTATTTACAGCTTATTACACGTCTGTCTTAAACTAGGTACTTAGAAAATAATATGACATTATGTACTACAAACGTGCAATTGCTGGAGCTCTTATAATCTAAGGGTGTTATTAACAATCCTGGCACAACGCTGGAGTAGTTAAATCGTGTTTTGTCACATTTGTTTGAGTTGACAATTGCATGTCAATGCAAGAGACAAAACACGGATCCAACGCTACGCCAGGATTATTAATAAGACCCTAACGGTCTTATTACAAAAACATGACTTAGGCTAGGTTTAAACCGGAACTAAGTAGTCTTTGTTTGTTACGGTATCAAAGTTGGTTCCTGGTTTAAACCATGTTTGTATTACAAAACAATGACTAAGGAAGGACTTCTTAAACCATGGTCTAAAAAATATCCACAGATTATATAGCGAAATGGGTATAAATCGTTCATTCCTTCTGGTGCCACACCTTTCTTTTACGCTCCTCTCACACAAAGCTAAAGTCATATATAAGATCATACTACCTCGGTTTTCGTCATATTTTTTTCAGTAATTTTGGCACCTTCCCGATCCAACATTCCATCTAGGTGTTTTTGATATTCTCATAATGCGACGATGGCGTTTAAATATTATTAAAAATACATCTGTAGTTTTTACTAACGTTTTATTCTACTAAAAAAGTGCGATACACTGTAGAAGCTTATTTTTCACACAACAATAAGGGCGTGAAAATCCATAAAAATGTTTCGTAGGAAAATTAACAATGCCCTGGAACTTCCTTAGGGTCTCCTCTTGCTTGTTTATTGTGGTATATAGGCACTTTGATTTATGTCCGGGTCCGGGGCATCCTAGCCAAAACTTCAGTCACTTTTTTTCAAGTTATACTGATGAGTGGCTGTGAGACACCGTGCAAACCAGCAGTATCATATTGAATCTAAAAAAATTATAATAATTATTTAGTAACCTAATTCAAGGTTGGAAAAATAATATGAGAGCATGACTCTGTTTTACAAGAACAAAACATTTTGTAACATGGATTGCGATCAAATTCCGGCAAATCAACTACCTAGGTACTAAAGGGTGCCAGGACTGTAGCAGGAGATATAGTGAAACAACACCATGCATAGAAGTACTTCAAAATGACCATACGAATGAATTTGCGCGAACTCTTCTGCCTACAAAAGTTATGCATGGTAACTTACCTACTTCATGTCGAAACCACTTGCATTTCAGGGCTCAAGGGGCTTCCTCGAGAATCGTGAGACAACTCTTCACGCAATTAATCTACACTTTTGACGCCGAAACATTTTGTAAATCGATATTGCATATAAAATCTTCGTCACATAGATCAAATGGATCGATTCGTTCACGCTGCCTACTAGGGCGTTGGCCGGTACATCTTCAGCACATCTAAATCTTCGAAACTCATCACGATAATATTAATATTATTCATTTTCAATGATACCTAACCTCTAAACAATCCACTACTGATGACATGTTATTTGACGGTTTGACGTTAGACCATAGTTAAACTAGGGGTCTCTCGGGTTTATCTTTTAGTCATAGATTAAACCTGGTTTTGGAGATAGGCTATGATTTGTAATAAGGTTTTGTCTAAACCATGGTCTAACTATGGTATCATCTTTGGTTTATCTTTAGTCCTGGTTTTATAATAAGGCCGTAACGGTCTTATTACAAAAACATGACTTAGGCTAGGTTTAATCCGGAACTAAGTAGTCTTTGTTTGTTACGGTACCAAAGTTGGTTCCTGGTTTAAACTATGTTTGTATTACAAAACAATGACTAATGAAGGATTTCATAAACCATGGTTTAGATAATATCCACAGATTATATAGCTAAATGGGTATAAATCGTTCATTCTTTCTGGTGCCACACTTTTCTTTTACGCTCCTCTCACACAAAGCTAAAGTCAAAAGATCATACTACCTCGTTTTTCGTCATATTTTTTTCAGTAATTTTGGCACCTTCCCGATCCAACGTTCCGTCTAGGTGTTTTTGATATTCTTCTAATGCGACGATGGCGTTTAAACATTATTAAAAATACATCTGTAGTTTTTACTAACGTTTTATTCTACTAAAAAAGTGCGATACACTGTAGAAGCTTATTTTTCACACAACAATAAGGGCGCGAAAATCCATAAAAAAATTTCGTAGGAAAATTAGCAATGCCCTGGAACTTCCTTAGGGTCTCCTCTTGCTTGTTTATTGTGGTAGGCACTTTGATTTATGTCCGGGTCCGGGGCATCCTAGCCAAAACTTCAGTCCCTTTTTTTCAAGTTATACTGATGAGTGGCTGTGAGACACCGTGCAAACCAGCAGTATCATCTTGAATCAAAAAAAAATATCATAATTATTTAGTAACCTAATTCAAGGTTGGGAAAATATTATGAGAGCATGACTTTGCTTGTTTTTATATCTTACAAACTTAACATTCGCTGCACCTTTTCAGCAGTAATCAGGAATTCTGTTTTACAAGAACAAAACATTTTGTAACATGGATTGCGATCAAATTCCGGCAAATCAACTACCTAGGTACTAAAGGGTGCCAGGACTGTAGCAGGAGATATAGTGAAACAACACCATGCATAGAAGTACTTCAAAATGACCATGCGAATGAATTAGCGCGAACTCTTCTGCCTACAAAAGTTATGCATGGTAACTTACCTACTTCATGTCGAAACCACTTGCATTTCAGGGCTCAATCAAGGGGCTTCCTCGAAAATCGTGAGACAACTCTTCACGCAATAAATCTACACTTTTGACGCCGAAACGTTTTGTAAATCGATATTGCATATAAAATCTTCGTCACATCTGGATCGATTCGTTCACGCTGTCTACTAGGGCGCTGGCCGTTACATCTTCAGTACATCTAAATCTTCGAAACTCATCACGATAATATTAATATTATTCATTTTCAATTATAGCTAACCTCTAAACAATCCACTACTGATGACATGTCATTTGACGGTTTGACGTTAGACCATAGTTAAACTAGGGGTCTCTCGGGTTTATCTTTTAGTCATAGATTAAACCTGGATTTGGAGATAGGCTATGATTTGTAATAAGGTTTTGTCTAAACCATGGTCTAACTAAGGTATCATCTTTGGTTTATCTTTAGTCCTTGTTTTATAATAAGGCCGTAATAGTTTAAACTACGGTCTTCACACTAGGCCAAGCCTGTATCGTGAAGACCAAAGGATGAACTTATCATAGACATATTTAGAGGAAAATTACACACTTTTTAATCGCGGGAAACACCGTGGGGCGCAGCTTGTTCAACAATATATTATTAGGTTAAATTGTGAAAACACTCTATGATAGATAGTTAAATAACTCTTTATTGTTCACCACACAAAAATACAGGACATATAAAATAAAGAATTAGGCAAAACAATGGGCGACCTGCTTCATAGGCTAATCACGCAATAATTTACTACTAAATAATAAACTATTTTTGCAGTTTTGTGGAGAGCCAGTGACTTCAATTGATGGGGGAAATATTGGAGTAATAGAACAAGAACTACTAGTGGCAACTTTTTCAGGAAGAATATTTGCACTTCGCTCCGGACATCAATCTAGTGCAGCTGTGCTGTCCAAATTGCCTCAAGATGCACTAATAGCAAGGCGTGCTAAGCTTGAGTAAGTCTAAGTACTAAGGGTACTTATTGATCGAGTGAGCGAAGCGAACGAGATCTTACAAACAACTTGGGCGATTTGGCATTTTATGTGCGTATGTATGTTTGTCCGACGATAACTTTCGAACCGTTGGTTGCTCTGATCTGCATGAAATTTGATAAGTCTATAGCTTGTACTTGAGAAATTTACTGGTAAGTATATGAGTAAAATCGGATGAGGGGTTTTTAAGATATAGGGTTTTACAAGAGTGCAAAAATTAAAAAAGTGACAATGAAATCAAATTACATGTCATATGAAACAACTGTGTTTGGACATTCCAAAACAGTTTTTACTTTTTTTCTAGGACACTTAGTTTTTGCTATGCAAAAAATGTTTAAATTAAGATAACCAACGATCCAAGACCTCCCATCTCTAAGAATTTCGTTGCCATCAAGGTTTTTCTACTGGTCGGTCGATTCGTTTGCATTTTCTTATTTTTAACCGACTTCCAATCAAAAAGGAGGAGGTTCTCAATTCGGTTGTATGTTTTTTTTTTTTTTTTTTTTTTTTTTTAATGTTTGTTACCGCATAACTTCGTCATTTGTGAGCCGATTTGAAAAATTATTTTTTTATCTGAAAGGTACTGCTTCCAGATTGGTCCCATTTTAATTTTATTAAAATCGGTGTTGCCATTTTTTTTTTAATATTTTTTTTAATGTTTGTAACTGCATGCCTCCGTCATTTATGAACCGATTTAGAAAATTATTTTTTTATTTGGAAGGTTATTCTTACGTCCAGGGCCGTTATTCACTATTGCCAAACCACGCGCGTTACGTGAACACGTTAAGACATCGGCTTAGCAATCGTCGGATTTTGAACGAATCATGTGAAATAACCAAAACATCAAACGTGGGGCATAGACAACTAGTCTTGTGGCATACAGAATACCATTTTTAGATTCCACACCAAGGCGCGTTTGCGTTTAGATCACGTTGTAAAGTCACACGTTTTGGGCACGGAATCTCCAATGTAATAGCGAATAAGGCCCCAGATTGTCCCAAACAAATTTGATTAAAATCGGTTTAGCCGTTTGACAATGAAGTCGGTTTCTCAAGTTTTTTAAACTTAAATTATTATTTCTTGAAATGAATTGAGGAGGTACTCAGTTTAGTCCAGTAGCCAGAAGAATATGCCCTTTGATAATTCTAAAGTTTTTTATTTTCTCTGTGTGGATAACTTTAGTGAATTCATTGCTATGTACAAAAATGCTAACAGTTTAGAGCTATGCAATAGGTATTAAGTAGGTATTTCCTATTATTTCATATTACAACAATAATATAAAATTTTAAATTAAATGATTTACTGTTTCTTTATTAATACCATCTAAACTATATATTCGTGGAAATGCTAACAGATAGGTACTGTGGAACAATGGAAAACTGAAAATGTCCCGTAACTCATTCAATAAAAAAAATTAGTTTTTCAAATAATTTCCTATACGCTGATAGGTATTGGTTACACCATACAACAAAAGTTCTAACAACTGAGTAATATGCTGCACAAGTAATTGTATTTTTACTTTGCGATATGCGAAATATTGAATTTAAATTTATATTTTGTGCCTACATATTCGTAATAATAAACTATGCTGTACCTGCAGCATATTACTCAGTTATAAGATTTTTTATTGTAAGGTGTAACTAATACCTATAAACGTATAGGAAATTATTTGAAAAACTTATTTTTTTTTATTGAATGAGTTACGGGACATTTTCAGTTTTCCATTGTTCCACAGTACCTATCTGTTAGCATTTCCACGAATATATAGTTTAGATGGTATTAATAAAGAAACAGTAAATCATTTAATTTAAAATTTTATATTATTGTTGTAATATGAAATAATAGGAAATACCTACTTAATACCTATTGCATAGCTCTAAACTGTTAGCATTTTTGTACATAGCAATGAATTCACTAAAGTTATCCACCCAGAGAAAATAAAAAACTTTAGAATTATCGAAGGTTATGTGGAAAAAATATTGTATTTCTACTGGACTAAGTTGTCATAAAATGGTAAAAGCGACCTGGTCTGATATTGGAGCTAAGAGCTGTCCAACAGAACTCTTCAATGAAATGGCTAAAACTGGACACAAATACTTTGTCAAAGTAAATAAAACACAATGGATGATGGTGGCACATTGTATCTGATTACTATCTACCTATGTACTTAACTTTTCTGAGCATTTGGATCGCTCACGAGATCTCAGTTCTGGGCGCAAGAATGCAATAAGCAAGCAAATTCGCAACATTTTTTTTTCAATCACTACAAAAAAAACATGCAAGATAAAATGGGGACGAATGCTACAAAAAACAAAAAAATCCTCCGTGGAGACGTTTAGACGTTTAGTTTTTTCGAGTTTTTAAGATTTTTCAAATGATTTCCCACTTGTTCCCTGGGGACGAAAAGTGGAGACGAGCGGGACTAACAAACTTTTTGTTGCAGACTTGAAATAGCGCGCTTGGAAAAACAAACCGCAAACGAACGTGAGAAATATCAGCGTAGCACACATTCAATCAACTCCACTCTGTCCACTCCACCTTTATTGGATTTACAGCATGAGGTACGATACGAATTAATATTACTATTTGTATTTGGGACAAAGAGAACCTAGTAATATTGTTATTGTTGTTCGATTTCTATACCAATTGATTTTACCATCTTAGGTGATGACTGATGAGAGTTAAATTTTTCATTGCAATAAACACACATGAAGGAATGAATAAATGAATAATATTAAACTGTGGTTGGCTTTTATAAATTAATCTTTATTTGAGTGTTTGGTAACATCTTTGAAAACGAAGATAAAGTCGACGGTTGGAATGCCTAATAACACGTAGTGTATCCGAGTGAAGACTGCATAATATGTAGGTAGGTAGCAGCAAGGTAGTTGGTACAAACTTACCTATAAGTCCTGGCCTGCCTTCCGACCATTCAGTTTATCTGGTCCGGTACTCTCAAGCGACGAAGGAAAACATCGCGAAGAAACCGGCATGACACTTTCGTAGAGCATAAAGAGTTCGAAAACATGTGTCGAGTTCACGCAAGGAGCCTCTCTGAGGCACACTTAGTATCCTTTCTGGTTTGGACACACTACCACACAGGTTTGAAAGAACCAGTGACTCGATTAGAAGAAAGTCCTAATTACAACGGAATATTTCAGGTTTCTGGAGCAAGTCGTGACGGTTGGCTGGAGACAAGGCTAATCTCCGCAGTTCCGTTGGACTTGCTGTTCATTTATAGTAAAACTATTCTCATTTTACAAACTGACAGTGCCGCAGTTCTAAGTGTATGCCCTCCACAGGTAAAATGCATTTCTTCACACTTCTACATGATACTACTTAATTTTAGTTTTTTAACCGACGTCCTATCAAAAAGGAGGAGGATTTTTTTTAATGTTTGTTACCGCATAACTTCGTCATTTGTGAGCCGATTTGAAAAATTATTTTTTTATCTGAAAGGTACTGCTTCTAGATTGGTCCCATTGTAATGTTATTAAAATCGGAGTTACCATTTTTTTTAAATATTTTTTTTAATGTTTGTAACTGCATGCCTCCGTCATTTATGAACCGATTTAGAAAATAATTTTTTTATTTGGAAGGTTATTCTTACGTCCAGATTGTCCCAAACAAATTTCATTAAAATTGGTTTAGCCGTTTGGCAATGAAGTCGGTTTCTCTAGTTTTTTAAACTTATAATTATTAGCAAACCTTAACTGCTTTTTTCCTTTTAAGGCAAAGTCTTCAGATCTTCTAGCGACCGTACGATGTCAAGCAAATACAAGGCGATTATGGGTTCGTATCAAAGGGCTGAGGAAGTCCACCCCTGAGCCAGGATCTGTAGTTGTGCACATTTACGCCCTTCCAGCCGGAGCTCCGAGGGTCGCTCGTCTCATCTCAGTGAGATTGCCAGCTCTGGCTTGTTACTCACAGCATGAACATTTAGATTGTGAAAAACAGTTAAGGCAAGTGTTTTTTATTCTTAGACTATCACCCCATCCCATCTCATATAAATAACTTTCCTCGGTAATTTTCATTTGTATTGCCTAGGCACCCGATTTACAGGTTTTTATTTAAAAAAAAAACCTGCTTGAGAACCAGCTCTCAATTTAAGTTAGAGAAATCATTATGTACTAGATCTATTTATTTTTCTTGTCTTTAAAAATACAAATATATGTTTGTAATACTTAGTTATAATATTTATTCTAGCTTTCATGATCACCTCGCTGCTTTCGTGTTTTGTAATATCATATTTCTTCATTTTCATCAGGGCCTGGTGTGAACTGAGGATTTCGGGAAGTTTTTCTGTAGCTGAAATAACTTCGTGGCTTGCTGAAGCCCTACCTGGAGATTTACCAAGACCAGCCACGTCCATCAATTTCGCACGATCCCATGTTCTCATTGAAACGTTTCTAATATGCAAATATCAGTAAGTAAAACTGTCTTATTACATCACAGTCACAGAACTGCTCAATCTTTATCTAATATCTATCAAAATCAAAGAGTATAATAATAGATCATGCGCAGTTCTAAATGTTTGAGCGAGCAAAGCTTCGAGATAGGCCAAAAATGCTTTTGTACGGCTGTCTGACTGCCTGTTCTCGCCCACAGGTCGTATTTTTCACCCGATCTGAACGAAACTTAGTAGGTACACAGGTATAAGATAGAGATGTCATAGATTTTTTGTTGTTGGGGATTTTTGATTGGAAGGGTTAATTCCTGCAAAAAGAGGCAAAAATGGGGGCTACCATCTTTGCCAGCGCCGTATGAGGTCCGATTTAGATATATTTTTTTTTTAAAGGATTTTTAGGTCTCATAACATGTGAATACCCCATGATGATCCGGCATTATGTGCAGAATAGCTCATCAAAATGCAGTAAATTATATTTACTTTTAGCATGCTCACGAGGTCCACCTATATACCCAAATATTGAGGAAAAATACTTAAGTTTTCTTATGTAGGTATAGGTACCGACAACCGTTGGGGAATAAAGGTTCTCGAATGGCGACGACGAACCGGAAGACGAAGCGTAGGGCGCCCCACCCACCAGATGGACCGACGACATTGTTAAGATCGCGGGAAGTCGATGGATGGAAAGGGCTCAGAATCGTTCTTTCTGGAAATGTGTAGGGGAGGCCTATGTCCAGCAGTGGACTTCTTCAGGCTGATGATGATGACTTATGTTTTCAATTTGATTGCAGAAGGGGTTTGGCCATTTTTAAGTCTGATAACGTTTCTACGATAGCTGCAATGAGAAGTATTATATCACACTGTTCAGTAGAAAAGGGTATTAGAGCTGAAATATCTTACGGTTAGTATTTTTTTTATGCAAGATGTTAATTAACAAGCCTATGGCCCCACCTTACGTTAACCATCGCCTATAACAAAGCATTACCTCGTCGTAGGTAACGCACGTCAGAAACGTGCCCTACGATGCACTGCCCTGCGTCCATCAACATGAGGCATACCTACAGATGTTCATGCTCACGTGCCAGTAATTTCACCGGCACCCACACCCTTTAAACCGAAACACAGCAATGCTGTTTCACGGCAGAAATAGGTATGGTGGTAGTACTTCCCCAGACCAGGGGGCTAATTCTCGGGCTGATCTCGATCATTTTGCAATTTTATTTTATTGCTTCTTTTCACAACCCCGCACTTCTTCTTCGTTTTCCGTATATCATAGCTGTCGAGGCTTTTACGATGAGGTCGTTGATGAATTACTCAAGGACATCATCCATTCTCTCTTCGAAAACAAGCAATAAAATAAAATTGCAAAATGAACGAGATCGGCCCGAGAATTGCCCCCCAGCCCTTCACAAAGAGCTCTACTACTACTACTGCTAATTTGATTGGATTTGACAAAATTAAATACTATTTGATTTTGTTTAATATAGGTAATTATATGTTATATATATTTGGTTTCACCTTACCTATTTTTGTTTTTGATAGATGTACCACAAAACTGTCGGATTAAATCTTTCAATAATCTGGAACACCAATTTTTATTGGAATATCAAAAGAAGAGGGACATTGATTTAAAAAATGCTATAAGGTATGTATGGTTACTAGTATAGTATTATCTTATCTGTGGTATGGTTAAAGAAATGTTTAAATGTTAACCTGCTGGTAAAAGTTCCGACTTTCATTAAAATAGTAGTGGTAGGTAAGGATAAGGTAAGGTTAAGGACAGTAAACAATTAATTTAAATAAAATTCACAAGGAAATTCATCACTGTTATATTGGACCAATCAATTTCCAATTAGTTTTTTAGTCGTGGCATGATAGATAAAAGAACATGGCGAGACGATCTTGATTTTCATATGAACGACTGGAAAAAGGGGAGGGAGGCCTTTACCCTGCAGTGGGACAACCCAGGATAAAATAAATTAATAAAAAGTGGCCAAGTGCGAGTTGGACTCGCCCATGAAGAGTTCCGTAGCAACAAAATATAAAAGTTCTTGTAGTTCGTCGAAAGGTAAATTGCGGTTTACGATTTATGACGTATAAAAAAAACTACTCGCTAAATCTCGTTCAAACCAAATATCGTTGAAAGTTGGCATAGTAATGTCCATCATATATTTTTTTAGTTTTATCATTCTCTTATTTTAGAAGTTACAGGGGGGGGGACACATTTTACCACTTTGGAAGTGTCTCTCGCGCAAACTATTCAGTTTAGAAAAAAAACGATATTAGAAACCTCAACATCATTTTCGAAGACCTATTCATAGATACCCCACACGTATGGGTTTGATGAAAAAAAATTTTTGAGTTTCAGTTTTAAGTATGGGGGACCTCAAAAATTTATTGTTTTTTTTTCTATTTTTGTGTAAAAATCTTAATGCGGTTCACAGAATACATCTACTCGCCAAGTTTCATCAGTCTAGCTCTTACAGTTTCAGAGAAAAATGGCTGTGACATACGGACGGACAGACAGCCAGACATGACTAATCTATAAGGGTTCCGTTTTTGCCATTTGGCTACGGAACCCTAAAAATGATAGATGATACGTAACACTTTGTTGTACACCACAAGAATAGGATTATCATATTATTACTTCTCTACCTGCATGGTGCCGAATTGATCATGCAACCTTTTTAAATTTGTTAAAAACTCATACTCGGAACCTTCTTGGTGGGTCACTTCTATTCGCGCCATCCATGTTCTTTTTTGCATTAAGTCATTTTTCTCGCTGAGGTGGGGTGAAAAGTTACGTGTTGCACTCGAGTGCAAAGATTTTTCACTTTGTGTTCTTTTGATTCCTTCGCCAGGACTTCTAACTTCTAACTTTTAAACGAAGTTTTAAACGAACAGAAGTAATATATTATTGCTATCTCTTCCAGACGATCGTTGGGTGGTAAAATATTTAGCAAAAACTCTTTGATTCGTTGTTTTTTGCACCTCCGCGGCAGTCTTCTTAGTTTATAAGTACTTACCCATCTAGTCGAGATAGTGGAATTTCAAGTCGTCGATTATTTTAATTGCAGTCAATTACATTTGGAAATCAACACGATCAAAAGTGATGAGCAACTGCTTTGCGATGAATACACGAGCATTTTCAATTCATCGGACAGTGATCTGGATGTTACTTATATTGAAGAACTCATAGGTATGTTTAAGACTTAGACTCAGAATAAAATTTCAGGTTCAAATTCAAAATTCAAATTCAGGTGTATGTTTTTTTATTTTTTTTTATTTTTTTTTATATTTTTTTTTTTATTTTTTTTTTTTAATGTTTGTTACCGCATAACTTCGTCATTTGTGAGCCGATTTGAAAAATTATTTTTTTATCTGAAAGGTACTGCTTCCAGATTGGTCCCATTTTAATTTTATTAAAATCGGTGTTGCCATTTTTTTTTTAATAATTTTTTTAATGTTTGTAACTGCATGCCTCCGTCATTTATGAACCGATTTAGAAAATTATTTTTTTATTTGGAAGGTTATTCTTACGTCCAGATTGTCCCAAACAAATTTGATTAAAATCGGTTTAGCCGTTTGACAATGAAGTCGGTTTCTCAAGTTTTTTAAACTTAAATTATTTATACTACCACTACCAGCCAGTATTTTATCGTAGCGAATTGCGTTCAAACTTTTCAATTTAATAGTAGGTATTCCAAATTTAAAAGTCATTGTGTCACTGTACCAAAAGTGCGCCTAAAGTTACTTTAGGCGCACTTTTTAGGGAACCAATCGCCTCTTTTTGAATAGATGGGATGAAACATTATTTTTAATTAATCTCTTTTTTCTTAATCATAAACTGTAAGTGTAATTATGCGCGGGTCAAATCCCGCTCAGCTCTTCTCTTTTGGGCTTGGAGGAATTCCTCCAAGCTTTTGGGGCATTATAAAAATTAACTTAGCGACCTTCCCCTAGTGTAAGCGTAGTAAAACACTATAGGTAGGGTAGAGTGGTAGCCAATGAACCAAGTGTACTCAATGAACCACCCTAGGTATAGGCCAAATGCGGCGTTTCCAAACCGTGCAATTTACACGTTCGAACCGGCTCTCCACGCCGAGACAGTTTCGTTACCAAGAAACGATTAGATATAACGCATAATTGACCTATGCCATATCATAGCCAATGAAATTACCTACGTCATGCGATATAATAATGTTAATAATCTGTGAAAGAAACAATTCTATTGGTGGTTCAATGGCTACCACACTACCCTATAAATTCAATAAAATAATGTAAAAGTGAATTGTTTACATTTACAGATATTGTGTTACAATGGAATACCGATTGGCACCTGCTGTCAATAAGTGGAGAGAACTCTTACAGCGTGAGTGAACATTTAAAAGCAGCATTGCAAGGATGTGACATCCCAGAAATTTCTAAAATTTTGTCATCGAATGATTCATTAATGCCGAAAAAGATTTTGTGAAATGATACCCACTTGATTGAACAACAAGAGATTCTTAATAATATTTGGTAACAATAACAACCTTGTAAAGAAACCTATGCATTTTTTAGATTTTTATCTGTGAATCTACAGTTTTCTTCAACTTAATAAAGTTTCTTGTAAATAAAGACTAATATAAAAGCCAAGCGCAGTTATCAGTGTACATCTATACCTATACTCTCATCGCCCATAAATGGTGAAATCAGTTTGTATGGAAATGGAACAACCCTAACTTATATACAGCGTGTCCCAGAAAGTAGTTCAGAGATAGAACACCCTTGGGGTATCCAAATCACCCCCATGTATGTTCCGCAATTGTTTATAGTTTTCGAATTCCTTATAATATAATATGGAATTCAAAAACTATTTTTTTAATTTAATTTAATTATAAAATAATTGGTGACGTAACTTTGATGAAAACTATGAAAATGATTGAACTATGAAGAAAATTACGTTCGGTAAGAACCGACAGCCATTGGGCTGTCGTCGGTTCTTCAAGCTATACATAATTGGATGCCTTGCACATTGCCACATGTACTTACTAATTCTACAAGCTATCACAACACAAGATAATTTTGGGTCATACCTACCACCATCTCCTCTCCTTTCCACTTTAGGACTAGCAGACCGTCGGCCCATTACCACCCATACCAGGTGAGTATACCACCCATTCGTACCAAGCGTTTTGGCTCCACTTTTATCATGCGAACATCGAAAGAGTGGAACTCACTGCCGTCGTCTGTTTTTCCTGACAAATACCTACAATCTGGCTCTCTATAAGGCTAGAGTGAATAGGGTTCTTCTAGACTGTCCTGCTACATCGTCCCATCAGTAGGTGAGATCGTGGCCAAAGGATAGTCTATTAATTATATAAAAAATGGTCTTCGGATTTCTTCATTAGTGGTTCTATCACGTATTGATTGAAACACCTCTCTCCAGAGCTCATTGTGCGACTTATGCATGAGGCCAATAGTTAGAGATCACACCCAAAGTACTCTGTGATCACACCTCAGTTCCTTAAAGGCCAGCGGATATCTAGGCGATGGCGATCAGCTGAAACGCTCTCAAATATCACTGTCATATTTGACAGCGTTTCAGCTGATAGCAATTGCCATCGCTTAGATGTACGCAGGCCTTAGGTCATCACTGGCAGCACGCACTGACTATGAGGCTCTGCGGTGCCTGTGACGAGAAGTAATTTCCCCGAACGCTGTCCATCCGAGTTGGATGCAACCCGTCTAGGAGAAGGAAAACTCCGAAATAAAACCCGGGGAAATGGGCCTCGTTAGCGTAGTGATGCAACCTCTAGGAGAAGGAAAACTCCAAAATAAAACCCGGGGAAATGGGCCTCGTTAGCGTACCCAGTGATGCAACCTCTAGGAGAAGGAAAACTCCAAAATAAAACACGGGGAAATGGGCCTCGTTAGCGTAGTGATGCAACCTCTAGGAGAAGGAAAATTCCAAAATAAAACCCGGGGAAATGGGCCTCGTTAGCGTACCTAGTGATGCCACCTCTAGGAGAAGGAAAACTCCAAAATAAAACCCGGGGAAATGGGCCTCGTTAGCGTACCTAGTGATGCAACCTCTAGGAGAAGGAAAACTCCAAAACAAAACCCGGGGAAATGGGCCTCGTTAGTGTAGTGATGCAACCTCTAGGAGAAGGAAAACTCCAAAATAAAACCCGGGGAAATAGGCCTCGCTAGCGTAGTGAGGCAACCTCTAGGAGAAGGAAAACTCCAAAATAAAACCCGGGGAAATGGGCCTCGTTAGCGTAGTGATGCAACCTCTAGGAGAAGGAAAACTCCAAAATAAAACCCGGGGAAATGGGCCTCGTTAGCGTACCCAGTGATGCAACCTCTAGGAGAAGGAAAACTCCAAAATAAAACCCGGGGAAATGGGCCTCGTTAGCGTACCTAGTGATGCAACCTCTAGGAGAAGGAAAACTCCGGGGAAATGGGCAAATAATCGTTTCAACATTTCGTTTCGCCTATTTGTCTCTGTCTATTGTACGGAGAAAAGATGAGACAGCAAAAATACGTTGCGTAGAAACGATCGAAATCGAAACGAGTTATTGTTGTCCCATCAATTTTCCATGCAAAAGAGAGTCACGTGCTCACCAAATGTTGTAAATTAACTGGGACTTGCCCTTCTGGTCATAATTTGCCTTACCTAAAAAAATATGTCAAAAGATAAGCAGTGCTTAAACTATTGCCATCTCTTACCACTGGGTAACGACAAAAAGTGACAGGGCTAACTTTAAACAATGATTAAATTTAAATTGCGCTTCTAGGTATGTATGGCTGCTAATCTTAAACCTTTAAACGAGAAAATCTTGTATATCTTATATACATTCATTATTCGCTGCAAATACTCAGGAATTAGGTTCAACAAATAAAATAAAATATATATATGAAATTATTTTTTAAAGTTTTATATGAATCCTTTGGAATCATTGGTGCCTGACCTGCATTCAAATAACATAATGTATGTATTTTGGTCTAACTTACCGGATTGGATAGTTTATATTCAATATTAAAGGTGTTATTATAAATTACGGGCAAAAGTTTCGAAATCTATGTCCATCCTTTTATAACACGTAAGGACTTCTCTATGTCTATCCTTTTCTATCGCTTAGGGATTTTTCTGAAAATTCTTGGTTTGACGAGAACAGAATGCTCATACACGCTCTAGAATGTTCTCTAGGGTTCTGGAATTATCTGGAATAATCAAATTTAAAGTCGGTTTAGCATCCGGAATGCTTCCACCTAAACGTATTCCAGAATTATCTAGAATACTCAAATGTACCTAGCTACCCATGCAAACGGTTCGATTTTCGTTTCTTGGTTTCTCGAATTGAATACTCTACTATTTTAATCTTCTAGAATATTCCGTATCACTCTGCAGTTCACGAACGTTCGGCGGCGCTCATATTAAGGTCGATTTACATCAAACGAACACAGAGCTAGAGCTAGAACAAGAGCATTCGTTCGTGGTCTTTTAGTGTAGGTAAATGAAAACTTGTATTCAGCGTTTACATCAAACGAACAAAGAGCTAGAGCTAGAACAAGAGCTAGAACACAAGAACGCTTTGATGAGACCGCTCAGTGGCGCGAGCACGTCCGAACACGCTAGAACGCTCTAAGCAACTGTTCGCGCGCTCTTGCGCCGTTTACATCAAGCGAGCGAGCATTCTTAGAATATTCCATAGAATCTTTGCGAACGCACTAAGAACAACGAAGGAATGCTCTACGCCTGTTTACACTAGAAGAATTAGCTGTAGTGGGGATAGAATGAGCATTCGCTCGTTTGATGTAAATCGACCTTTATGTAGGAAACGCGCAGAGCAGCCGCTATCGGATCCCAATCATGCTCGACCAATAACTCCCAAGGGACTATTCGGCACTGAGAGGAAGGTTTAGGGGAAGGTCGTGGGTTCAAATCCCGCTCGGCTCTTAACTTTTGGGAAATTTTTAAAATCTTTGTGAATTCTAAAATGTTGTCAACAAATTTGTTAAAATGTTCTAGACAAAAAGTGTTCCTAAACGTTATAAAATGTTCTTTCATCATCATTAATTTATATCAGTCCACTGCTGTACGTAGGTTCACCTTGAGTAACATTTATTAATGTGTTTAAAAAATAAATGTCCACCCGGGCGAAGCCGGGACAGGCAGCTAGTATTATCTATATTTAGGATCTCGGAAACTGTCCAACAATTGTCACGAAATTTAGTTTACAGGGGTATTCGGGGGCGAGAAATCGATCTAGCTAGGATTCATTTAAAGAAAATTATTATTTAACCCTGAGTTCAATTAATAAGCAGAAACTGAATATGTGACTGCTCCTGCCATCTATTGACGATTGTGAGCAACTAACTGCAAGCATACCCAGCAGATGACGTTGTTAAGTAAGAATATGCCATTAAAGATAATGTCTCTTATGATTTCTTAAAAATACAAATTAACAATAAAAAATACCGAGCGAAGCTCGGTCACCAACTGCAGTGACCAAATAAAAATGAAGATTTTTATTAATCTTCATAATTTAAGAAGATTAATAAAAACCTTCATTCTGAGTCCTGGTCACACTAGCAATCAAGGAACATAGTTGGCAATCAATCAATCATTACACCCTGAGAAACTAGTGTCTTTACATTCTCGGAGAAAAGACTGGCAAAAAGACTTTGTATCCAGCATGTAGCATAAAAACAATACGCCCAATTAGTGATGCCAGAATATGGGTAAACCCTCCAAACATGGGGGGTTTAAAAATAACATTGTATTGTTCAGTTTATTAACTTTGTATACTAAACAGAATTTAAAGATGATCAAAGATAAATTTAAGAAAAGGGTAAGCTATCCGCCCTGCCAAATCCTATATAGGCTTAATTTTTAACAGGTTAGCTGTCCGATGAGGCACATGGCCTCATAGGTGATTGCACTGGTACGTCCATGAGGCATATGTGCCTCATGGCCAATGATGTAGATATGTCATTATTTACTACGAGGACGTGTACAAAGAAGATCGAAACTTGCTTCGGGACAGCTAACCTGTTAAGAATAAGAATGTGAAGATGATGTAATAGAAGCGATTGCTGAAAATATAAAATGAAATAAACTGTATTATGTAATAACTCGAAGATGGGAGGATGATCTACGAGGTACAGCAGGTGCATTGTGGTTGAGGAAAGCCCGTGACCGTGAACTATGGAAGAGCCTGGGGGAGGCCTATGCTGAAAAGCAAAACGACCCTTAAAAATAATTACTGATGCCCAAGCTATACGTAAAATAATAATTATTAATTTTATAAAATTAAAACTAGTTTATATAGGTAGATTGTAAGATTTGTATTAGATACACTTTGTTGTTTAAATTAGGTATAGTCTAAAATGTCATAGTTTATAAGGTTGTTAATAAAGGCTAATTGAAATTGAAATGTAATAACTCTTTCATTTTGGTCTTAATTTCACAAATTAATAAATATTCTGCATTTTAAGGTTTTTTTTTCTTAAAACCCGAGTTTTTGGCATGTTAGGCTGAGGCCAAACGAGCGTATTTTTGTGAGTCGTGAGTCGCGTATTTTCGGTCGCAGAAATTCTGCCTGGCAGAAATTCCGCTGGGATGCCAGACGAGCGCATTTTATTCAGTTACTATCGAACGTTTATAGCGGATGTTTGCGTCGTGCAATGGAACCGATGAAAATGTTGTGTATTTACGAAGCATATTTAGAAGACGAAGAAGTAGATAACACCAGTAAACAATTAAAATGAAAAAGCTATGTGAAACTTGGCGAGTAGATGTATTGTCTTGACTGGCTTCTAGCTCAGTTGGTAGTAGCTCTGCCTTCTGCGCCGTAGGTCGTGGGTTCGATCCCCACCGAGAACAAATATTTGTGTGGTGAACATAAATGTTTGTTCTCTGTCTGGGTGTTATATTGTATTCTAAGTATGTATTTACAAAAAAAAATTATTCAAGTATTATATCAGCTATCTGGTTCCCATATTACAAGCTCTGCTTAGTTTGGGGCTGGGTAGTGTTGTGTGAATTGTCCACAATATTATTATATTATTATTGTGTAAACTGCATTAAGATTATTACACAAAAATATGAAAAAACTATAAATTTTGGGGGTCTCCATCCTCTGTCCCCATACTTGAAACTGAAACTCAAAAATTTTTTTTTCATCGAACCCCTACGTGTAGGGTATCTATGAATAGGTCTTCCAAAATGATGTTGAGGTTTCTAATTTACGACACCGTTGCTCCGAGAGGCAACTTTTGCGATGCGTGTCAATGACGTCATACGGAATGCCGATCAGTGGACGCACCCCACGCGTTCTCAGCTTGCCACATACGAAAATACTTGGTGTCATCTTTTGACAAATCAGGAAACAGAGTGTGATATTCTCCATGTTCCGATCTCTTCTTGAATATGTCGTGTATCCAGATACTATGTTTCCTTTTACTTTTTTTCCAATTCTTCCTCTTCTGCTAACAAACAAGCTACAACGACAATTTGTTCTTCATCGCTTTCCTCCATCCTCACAGAGTCCGCACGTACGCTCACTACGAAAATCCGAATGAACTGGCATCGTCAATCCGTATTCTGGTACTCACCGTCGGTAATCCGTACGCTTCTGATTCCGCGCTTCTGATTTTTGATTCTGTATCGGCATACAGTGGACGCACTGTGAAAACTTGTATCTGTGTGATGCGACGCGTCCGTTGCGTACGATACGACAAGTGGACGCTTACCATTAAAGTATTGTGTCGTTTCCCACATAATCTAGGGTAATATTACTTTTCTCTTGAAAATGTAACTTTTTGAACTTTCTTATGATATATTTGAATATCTGCCACTGGCAACACTGGTCCGTCCGTCATTTCATTATTGCCTCCCCTCCCTCTCTGCCTGTGCCTGGGCCCAGGGAACAGGAATCACAATGGAATCCGCGTTATGGCGTTGCCGCTCTTACTTAGCTGTGTATTACACCAGTGATCTTATCTTTGTCTATCCCACGGAACGTAGCTACGAGTAGAAGAGAAATTGCCCCAGGACGGAAAAAGATGCAAGAAAGTGGTGTGGAAACACAAGACCTTTCTACAACACCCAAGCGAGCAGTGAGAATTTTAAAAGTTTAAACCGTTTCATAAATTTTCATACCGTGAAAATCCCTCATTGTGTATTGCATATTATTGTAATTTAGTTGAACAAATCAAAGAGTTTATATCCAATTATGACGCCTTTTTCATTGATTTCGGTATTCAATAAATAATGCTGGACAAGTCACACAACATTATCTAGCCCTAGAATAAGCAGAACTTGTGTTATGGGTGCTAGATAACTGATGTACCTACATAATACAATACATTACATGTATAGGTATTTTTTATTTTTATATAGAAAAGACCAGAACACCCGGAATAAATACCTGCAGATCGTACAAATATTTGTTCTAAGGCGGGAATCGAACCCGCAACCTCTTGCGTCGTAGGTGGACATTCGCCAACTGCACCACAGAGGTCGTCAAATCGTCGTAATTCATCGATAGGTTAGTTAATGTCGTTACTTCTCTAGTCACGCACACTAACACATATCTACAACTGAACACTAACAAAAAACGGACACGCTTTGAAATTTATTTATCCATCCCTAGTAAATATAACATCCTTGCCTGGGCCAGTGGGCCTGCCGCAGTGCTGCCATTTTAGCGCTTTCGGCGCTAGATCTAGCGCTTTTTTGCTATGTTCAGCGGGCACTTGATAATTTTAGCGCCTAGCGGATAATTTAGCGCTTTTTTCAATTTTGTGCTCTATGCCAGCTGGGTTTTAATATGGCAATAGAGCACGGGGAATCCCATGAATATTAATTACGGTTTGTTTCATGTTTGATTGGCTATGCTTCTTTCATTTTCATTCTGTCTACCTACGTGAACGCACTGAAGTTCAAGTTTAGAAATAACGTTTTAAGCACTGTTTTTATTGCTTACTTTTGTAAGTGTTCCATCGTGTTGTGTTGGAAAACGCTTTTGAAATGGATGTACCATTATCAAAAAAAAACTGTTTACAAACAAAGATATACAGTCGAATGGGAGAAATCGCCCAACTTTAAACAATGGTTGAAACCTGTGTCTGGAGATGATACAAGGGCAATGTGTTTGTATTGTAGGAAGGATTTTCTTGCCAAGTTATGTGATATCCAGAGACATTGTGATTTAGTTCATCACAAGAAGATCAATGTGATTACACAATCTACCATACTAAACAAATAGAGCAAAACAACGGAGCCGTAAACGAGATGCGTTTATGCAAGTCGCAATCTGCGTCTCGCTTCCAAAAGTTGATCAGAATTGTTATAAGAGCTCATGGTATAGCCCATGTTTTGTTTAGTATGGGAGATTTATTTAATCACACTGATCGTCTAAAAAGCACCTTAGTTAAAAGTTCGAATTTAGCGCTTTATTGACCCGTTTGAGCCGATTTAGCGCTGCCGCATGCCGATCCGATAACTATACTCTTTGGTAGGGATGTCGGAAATGCAATAAAGTATCGATCGTATCGATGTTCGTATCGATATATATCGTATCGATGTTTTTTGAAAATATCGATATCGATATTGATATTTTTATTAAAAAAAATTGGTTGTCTGTAAAGTCGGTTTACTGACGATAGTTGAACGTGACAACGTCATAAGAAAATACTGATGGAATGGTTGCATTTTTCAAAAGAATTTTAATTAATATTTGTGACTCGCGGACTCGGACTCGGACTCGGACTTGGACTCGAACTCTCGGACCCGGACCCGGAACCCGACCGAACCCTTACCCTTACCCTCATTTACCCTTACCCATTACCCGACCCGGGCTCGGGCTCAGGTAAATGGAACGACGAAACGACGTAACGACGCATGAGTCATGTTTTTTCGTGCGTGCAGCCGGCTCCATCGATTTATAAGACGTTATCACGTCAAAAATATCGATATATCGATATATCGGTATGATTTGACTTGACAGAGAATATTCGTGCTGTTGAAATTGAAATTGACTAACAGAGTTGCCAACTTAAAAACCAAACTATAAAACAGCAAATCAAGTCGACCAAAAACAAAAAATACATAAAATATAATTATGTTAAAAGATGTTAGTATAAAAAAAGTATTTTCTTTTTGGGATTTTTTAATCCTAAAACTTATAAATGTTTATTGGTCTGAAAAAAATATCGGTTTTTGTACCTTTTCGATACTTAGAATTTTATATCGATACATCGATATATCGAACTATTAAAAATCGCTCAAAAATATCGATATATTGAAAAAATAATATCGATATATCGATGTATCGATATTTTTTCAACAAGCCTACTCTTTGGCCTGCCGGAGTGCCTGCCTGTGTCTTTTGACGCGGTCGCTCTGCTCGTGTTTGTGTTTGTTTTTGTTTTCTGTGTTGTGAAGCTGTAAACTGAAACCTAACAATACCTGAACTTGGTAGCTACATAAAAAAACACATTTTTATACTCATACTCAACGCGGCACAGGCTTTTGATTAAATAATATAGCGCAATAAAGGCCAGTGATTTTTCAACATCGTCATTTTTGTTTTCAATTCTCAAGATTGGGAAGTGAACGTTGTAAGTTCTGAAGATAGATTAACGTTTTTCGAATAATGTAACTTGATTTGGTAGGTCCTCGCTACAAAAGAGTTTAAAATGTTATGTCCAGATTCTAGATGACGTGTTCAATAGGTTAAGTACCTATGTACTAATCAAACACCTCATCTCATAAGACCATACCGTTTACCGTTCTACTCTTGTGAGCATTAAACTGGAATTGCTTCATACACATATATCATATGAAAGGTAATTTTGTTAGCTAAACCTATCCAAACCTGACCGGCCGGCAGTTTATCATTAAAATTTTGTTTTTATCCACAACTGTTGCCCATTGCAATAATTCCCTAAATTTCAGTAGGAAATTTTATTTATTTTAAATCTTCTTGATATCACTTGAAAGCTAACAAAATTACCTTTTAAATGATTCACTCATATCATAGTTCACTGCAAAGAAAATTGTGAAAAAATTGATATTGAACAACTCTCCATAAAGCGATTCCAGTCTACAGCTTGCATGTGCATAAAACACACTACAATTGAATTTAATAGATAGTCTTAGAACTGTACTTAAATATTTTTAGGCACATTGCCCACAACACCAACCAAACTAACCAAAGCATAATACTGAGTAAACTGGGTACCTAGCAGATAAAATAAGATTGAGTAATCACCAGGCACCATACACCTCCTCATATCTTGGTATGTATGTTTTATGATCGAGAAAGTTTAAAAAGTACTGTATTTATACTGTGTGTACAAAGTAATCTTGGGCGTCCAAAAGCACGATGGGTCGACGACATCGTAAAGGTCGTAGGAAACACCTGGACAAGAGACGCGCAGGACAGAGGAGGCTGGCAAAATATGAAGGAGGCCTATACCCAGCAGTGGGTGATACCAGGCTGAGAGAGAGAGATGTTAGTTAACGAACTTGTAGTGCGTACCATTAAAGATAACTAAAAGATAGCTCAACTGATCCCATTCTGTACCAAGCAGAAGCATCCCCAAGACGGTGGGTGCATTGGCAAGTTGAATAGCAATGCTAATGCGCTGCGCCAGATACTTGCCAACCCTTGGGTATTATATTTAATTATAAATTAAAGAGTTCTTTTTATATAATTAGGTACTTACCTAATTATTTCAGTGAAATAACTGATAGCTTCATTTCCTGTTATTTATCAAAGTATAAAAATATAACAGGAACTGAAACTTTTGTAAAAACCTTGTAATCATCAATTTGTCATTTTCCTCTTAACCATGTTGCCAGACGATTTGAAGCCTGGCTGGTATGCCAATATTTAGTGACTAATTAGTGATGGAGATTGGTATAGGTTTCAGAATTTGTGACGATCTGGTTCTTGAGTTATTGGCCTAAACATGTGGACCACCGTTCAGTAATCAGGACTGTGTGGCCCCCTATTTTTTATGGTCTTGAGGGGAGCTCTTCCCCTTATCCTTACTAAAGTAATGGCGGCAGGGTCATAAGGTTACAGGCTAGGTGGTCCATGCGCTTGGCGTACGATTTAAGCTTGGTTATGACATGAAGTCAAGTCTCTGATTGTTGGGATCTGAAGGTCCACATGGGGTTTAGGATACATTTGTGGAGAAGTTTGATGGTTAGGGAGAGCTTTATCTTATAGGTACTAGTGAAATCCTGTGCGACTTAATTTTTTTTTATTGAAAAACTTTTCACCGACATCCACTAAAGTTACGCTTGCGTAATCTCTTTTGCTTTCAATGATTAATTATGCCCGACGCCTGCTATCCTGATCTCACCGCAGCGCAACTGGATAAGCATAAGCGCCTCCAAAACTTCTCCATTATGTTCTTGACCCCTCCATCCCCCCTTAACTTAAAGAACGCTTTGAATACCTATAGATCTCTCCAACTCTCGTATCTTACGGTCTTCTGAAACCCTACAACTTAAAACTCCTGTCCACTCTTCTTTCTATAAGCATTCTTTCACTGTACAAGCTATCCACCTTTGGAACTCTCCTATTGATATTCGAAATCTCTTCCCATCTTCAATAAGCTTTTGCACAGCCACTATTCAGTTGAATTAGGAGGTTCACTATGTTATCAGTATAATTATGTATGTTTATATTATTGTTGCTATAATTATATAGGTATTCATGTTTATAAACTGTAGGTATATGTACTGTGTATGTATATGTATAGGTATAAATATGTATTATGTTTCTATAATTCCTACATAAATAATGCATTTAGTTAAAATAAGTTGTCTAATTCCTCATAATAAATTATTACATAGTGTAGAAGCCCTTATGGCACCGCCTTCTCATTATTCAATCAAATCCTGTTCATCCAAAGGTTGTCTGGAAGAGATCGCTAATAGCGATAAGACCGCCCATTGTGCTTCGCTATAGCTTAAGTATTTTCGCTATGTGTAATGTCCTATTCTTGTGGTGTACAATATAGTGTTAGGTATATCAATCATAACTCTTCTCCTCCCAAAAACGCAGAAGCTTCCTGGAGGCTTTGCAGGCTTAGAGGAGTGACCTGTCTTTGAGTTGCTACGCCCTCGCATTCCACAACTACTACATAAAAGGCACACTAATGATATGGTTGTCTTTATTCCAGCAAAATGACATTCCAGTCTCCAATGCCGAGCAGGGAGTTTTTGTGGGACATATTCAGAAGGTAAGTAAGGTTCGAGACTTATCCCACTATAATCACTAGCAACTTTGAGTCCATGTTGACAAGCTCTTTATTGTTGTTGGCTCTATGTAAGGTGGGTTTGACCGATTTTTAGAAAGCAAGCAACCCACAAAATAGATGACTTTGGATGTCCCCACAATTTCCTTTTTCTTTTGAAACTATCAACTTGAAAATACCAGTAGGTATAAAATTAAATACTTCTGTTATAACTACCGGATCCGAATAGGGGAAAGTTCTCTTTGATAACTCGGAAGTAGGTGACTATCGAACTGATATTTTTGTTGACTTTCAGAGTTGACAAAGACCGTAGTGGCCACATATCAGCTGATGAACTCCAACAAGCTTTATCAAATGGAACATGGAATGCCTTCAACCCTGAAACTGTAAGGCTAATGATAGGTAAGTCTTTAATACATGCTCACCTTGTCTTTTATAGACCTTGCCTTATTTTTATGCTTGGAAAGAAGACAAATAACTGATCAACCGAAACCCACATAATTTATATCAGCTGAGAAAGCGTTGGCGAGACGATCTGGACGCCTTCGAAAGAAGATGGTGGGAGGAGGCTTGGGATATAGAACCTGGAAGTTTTTGGGGAGGGCTTTGTCTGGTAGTGGAACAACAGAGTCAAAAAAAAAAAGAAAAGAAAAAAATATCCCCACATCTCATACCTTTAAATTATAAAATACAAAAGTTTAAAATTATAAGTGTAGAAGAAGTAAAAAAGAACCATATCCACTCTATTTTGTCATTTCAGGTATGTTTGATAAACAAAACAGAGGTGTCATATCATTTGAAGATTTTGGAGCACTCTGGAAGTACGTCAGTGATTGGCAGAACTGCTTCCGGTCTTTTGACCGGGATAGCTCAGGGAACATTGATAAAGGGGAGCTGAAGAATGCACTCACTGCCTTTGGTTACCGGCTTTCTGATGAGATACTGGATGTTATGGTGCAGAAGTTTGATAGATTAGGAAAGGGCACTATTTTGTTTGATGATTTCATCCAATGCTGTGTGACATTATATGTAAGTATTATTATTTCATTAGTATTATTATTAGTTGTTCACCACTGTATATTCCCCTTAATCTACACTCTACACATTAGTGTAGTTATGAAGAGGAATGCATTCCCTGTACCAAATACTCTAAAACTACGCGACTTATCTCAAAAATCTTCCACTATTAGTGAGATATTACACTAATATTCCTCCTCTATTATTCTATAACCTAAGCTATTTACTAACGAGTAACGACCCGCCCCGGCTTCGTACGGGTGGAAAAATGACACTCGAGCGAAGCTGGGGCGGATGGCTGTTATATATAATATACATTCATTTATTTAACCACCGTAATTCTAGATTATGTAGGTATACATAGATAATGTGGTTATTTACCACTGAATAAGTTGTAGGTAGGTACCACAAAGTAGGCCTCAATCAGTAAGTACTAAGGGTATTCTATATCGCGGTTGTTGCTAGGTACAGGAAAATAAACCTACCTATAGACCTGCTTTATTTTCCTGTACCTACTAACAATGATAATTATGTTTATTCTCAGACTCTGACGTCAGCATTTCGACAGTTCGACACCGACCAGGATGGCGTCATCACTATTCACTATGAGCAGTTCCTTAAAATGGTGTTCGGCCTCAAGGTATAACACTATGTTGCAGGGTATTATTGAAAGCCCTGATTTCCATTTCGATAAACAACTTGATCTGATAATTGGTGTCCAATTACCCTACCAGTATTTTTTTTACCTGTAAAATGGATAATAAAATGCACATACAGATACTATTCATTAAATATACATAGCTAGTTTCCAGTTATAATAATGTTATAAATATCTAAAACTATTTTATATTATGATTATGTAGATATTTAAAACTGGGTTTGGCAATTGAAGTTTGCATAAAGTTATAAGAAGCCAGAATTGATATGTATGGTTAATTACATTATCAATTCTATAAACCATCCATATAATTCTATAAATGATGGGGAATTATGGATATATTTTCCCATCACTTTTGAATTGTTAGTACAATATTGTTAGTTTATGTATGCATTTCTTTTTGTGTTTGGTGATGCAAAGACATTTTATTTCAACGCGTCGATAATTATGTTATGTTACAGTCACAATACATTTAGAAATAAAATACGTTATTGTCCAATACATGTAGGTACGCATATGGTTTTAATCCTATACATTTTCTAATTAGATTAAATGACTGTTTGTCACCAACTGATAATTAATCCGTATTTTCGAAAATTGTTTGGTTAGCTGTTTGTTATAATAGGATCCATTTATTTTCATCTAGTGTTGGCCGTAAGCGTCGCAAGCACTGTCTGAACCCGAAGAATTTTCTACCAGTTCCTCTCGAAATAGGTACCTAGATTTTTATAATTATGTATTACCTACCAAGAAAGCATGCGTTCAGTTTACATAGAGTACCCCTACCGCGAGTTTTGTCTGACGCCTGACTCATGTCGCCACTTTTCTGTATGGAAAAACGAAAAGTTACCCTAGCCCTACCCTAGCCTATAAAAATTGGTTGTTCACCACACTCTGTCAAAAAAAGCGCACGATCAACTCGCGCTAAGGGTCTTTCAATGTACCTAATTAAATCGATGTTCGAAATTGTTGCAACACTATTTGCTCTCATGTAGTCGAAATCCTGGATCAGAGGCTGCTTTATTACTCCTAATGACCTGTATGTTGCTTCAGTTTCATCGAATCTCAATTCCCAGGTTATGACCACGGGGTGGGCTTATTATCACGAGATCTACCACCGCTGTCGCCGTTGGCCATTCGGTTGGGAAATCTCGTAAATTTTGATAAATAATATAAAAACTTCGAAAATTCTTTGCTTTGATAAAATTTTATATCCAGGGCTCAACTAATTTTGGCCAAATAATATTGTATTGCTCACTGTCGAATTTTAGCCGTTTTGTATACCTACTTAGTAGTGGTTTACTTGTATCAATGTGGCCACAGTGAACGCCTGATAATTTAAGGAGTAAGTTTCACAGGCACTTGTCTTGATCTTATAAACGAGTAGTTTATTTGAGCCATGTGGCTATTTATATAGCATTCTTATTGCATGGTTGATATTTTCCTAAAAAAATCTTATTACATTTTACAAGCTCTATCAAACTTCTTATACCCAGTGTAAGCTATATTATAATTTGTAAGTAGTTCTTAACTTTAAAATTCCAAAATAATTTTTAAAAGCAGCAACTCAATTGCTTTGATTTTATTTGTTAGCTATTGCTGTTTACATTTTCTAACAAATATTGCACTTCGGCATCTTACAGCGTAGTGTGCGTCAGAAAGAGCGCTCTACAAAAGCAGAAAAGCCGATGTGCAATATTTAATGCCTACAACGGTACCTAATTTATTAATTGTATTCATGAGTACGAGTAGCTCTTATTGCATGGTAAATATTTTCCAAAAAAAATCTTATTACATTTTACAAACTTTATCTAACTTCTTATAGCTAGTATAAACTATATTATGATTTGTAAGTAGTTCTTAACTTTAAAATAATTGCATTTCCAAACTAACTTTTAAAAGGAGTCAACTCAATTGGTTAGATGTTATTTGTTAGCTACTGATAGATTTCAAATGTTTAAGACGGTATGTATGTAGGTACCTAATTTATGCGCAAGGCTTTATCGACCAATCCAATATTTATTAGTTCTGCGTCTCAATTTTTATTTGTTTGAGCAGAAGTAACTGTTAAATATTGGATTGGTTGATTTGTCATCTGTGAAACCGGCCATTAGATTTAATCTGTTTTACCAAGCTTATTAATTTAAAATTAAGTAACAAACTATCTACATTATAATGCCTGGAATTTCGCAATCGTTAATAATATATACGTAGGTACCAACTACCGTGTATAAGCCTCGGCCTACCTACATGTTGCTTTACCCTATACACAGGGTCCATGTGATACTGACTTACACCTAAGAACTATGTATGTACCTAAACTAAACCATGTTTATGCAATAAATGTATTGAGTATTGAGATGTATGATTTATGCAAGCTTAGTCAGCTCAGCTGCTAAGTGGCGTTAGTGTGCTAGTAAAATTAAAATTATAAGCACAAATTCAATAATATTAAAAAGTTTCTGATTTCAAATACTGAAATGTTTGTGTTTAGAGATTTTGTACCAAAATCCTTGTTTTAAAAAATGTGTTTTATCTCTGCTGTTATATTGTTTCTAAATAGGGATCGCGAATGTTATATGTAATACATAAGTAAAACTATTTTAATAATAAACATAACATTATGTAGGTACATCATTTTTATTATTTCTTACTAAAACCATCTAAAACATAATAATTTGTGCTTATTCAGATTTATCGTCAGTTTTTATTCTCCACGCCCCAATGGTATATCTTAGCCATATAAGGCCTAAATCACATCCCATTTGTATCCAGGATAATACGGGGGTTACCTTGGAGCCTTCTATTTCAGTCCACCTTACTGGAATTTCTATGATTGGAATGTCTAATTTTTGCGCGATGTACAAAAGCTCCACATCAAAGGCCCTGAAAAAAAAACAAAGTAGATTTTTGAAACCTAGGTAATGCCACAAAATATGTCTTTCTAAAACCTTGATTTGAGTATCTAATTACCTACCCAATGTGTGTACCTTCATTGCCTAAAATAAATTCATGCATTCAAGCATCGGCTACACCGAGGCGAACAGCTGCGAACCATGAGGTGCCGCATGCCGTAACGATCAGTATAGTAATTTCAGTATTAGTAGTGCGGATCAGTTTGCCATCGCAGTTCGCCGCGGTGTGCTCGGGCCATGTTTGTCGCACGCAAAGTATGAATGATTGTGACTCAGCTCTCGAGTACACTTCTTTGCTAAGAGAAATGCTCAAGAATAATAGTAGTTATTGGGTAAAACAAATATTTGAAGTGCACTTAGTGTGCGGACTGGTTTAAGCTCAGTTTGCGTGAAGCTTGACACATGTCTCCAGACGTTTTGGTTCTACGAAATGCCGGTTACCTCACGATGTTTTCCTTCATCATTAGAGTACTGACATAGTGCACATAAATTATCGGACAGAAAAACTCATTAGTGCACGACTGGATTTGAACCCACGACCTTAGGGTGACTAATCAACATCGAGCTATGCTGCGCTGTACTGCGCTGTGTTGTGCTGTGTTTCTTAAGCTACGTATTTTAACAATCAACATCAAGCTGTGCTGCGCTTAGCTTAGCTCAGTATAAACGTGCAGACAAATCGAAAAGACACAGTGAAACATGGCAGAGCTCCTAAAAAACATAGCACAGTTCGGCACTGCGCGGCTCAGCACGGCGGCGGGTAGCGCGCCTCGCTCGAGACTGCTGTGTTTTTAAACAGAGCGTAGCCTCACACAGCGCAGCACAGCATGGTTTGTTTGTACCCTCATTAAAATATTAGACGAGCGAGTTGACCAAACATAGCACAGCGCAGCATAACTCGATGTTGATTTGTCACCCTTAGAATCGGAAGGCGGGGCCGCTTCCACTAGACCACCTCACTGGTGCTCTTGAGTTATTGGGTAGCATGCATACCATCGATTGACATGAAGAGTTCGGAAACAGTCACGGGCAGCTTTTCTGGTAAACAGCTTGAACCCACACTGGGTGTCCTTGATGCCCTTCACAGTAAATAACCACACTAGGAAGTGGAATCCATACATCAGTATATTTCTGTAACAAGTCAGCACTAGTTTCATTAAACTTGCTGGTTCTTTGTTGGTTTTAAACAAATTGTTTACTATTTTAATTCGCAACATAATAGAATACCAATTAAAAAAAACTGTTGCAAAAAAATAAGACTATGTGCATTGTAATGTTAGTGCAATATGAATTTATATTTAATATTATTGAATAAATAAATAAACATTGTGGACAATCCACACAACACTATCTGGCCCCAAACTAAGCAGAGCTTGTACTACGGGAACCAGATACCTGATATAATACTTATTTGCTTTTTTTTGTAAATACATATTTAGAATACAATATAACACCCAGACAGAGAACAAAAAATCTATCTTCACCACACAAATGTTTGTTCTCGGTGGGGATCGAACCCACGACCTACGACGCCGAAGGCAGTGCTACTACCAATTGAGGTGAGAGGCCAGTCCTGAGGTTAGATTTAGTCTTCAATAAATAATATACCATACCTACATAAGCCCAATTTAAAAATCATTGCTTGAAATTAGCCCTGTCATTGTTTGTCATTACTCAGTGGTAAGAGATGGCAATAGTTTAAGCACTATCTAACTTAAGATATACTTTTATAAGCAAGGTCATTAATCTATTTATTTTATTTAAGTACCTGATGATACCCACAGAGGGTAGAATACGTCGCGGCCGCCCGAGAAAACGCTGGCGGGACGACCTTGACTCCTTCAACACCGACTGGGTACAGTTGACCGAGGATCACGGAGAGTGGACAAAAGTAGGGGAGACCTATGCCCAGCAGTGAGGATAGTATTGGTTGATAAAAAAATATATTTAGTAGGTACCTGAAAAGACTTCTTGTTGCTAGGGATTCTTTTTCCAGGTGAGCTCTGGAGCCAATTGCTAAGGCTATGCTATCACTGACTTCATTTGGGTGTGTGCTTGGATCATGCCTAATTAAATCTTTCAATGCAATTTCCAGTTTTGTTAAGTCTTCAAATTTAGATGCACCGTCAGCATCAGCAAATAAAATTAATGCACCTCTTGCACTATCAACACCCTGCAAATGAAATTAACTGTCAATGCGCGAGAATACCATAATTGTTTTTTTATTTTGGTTTGATATAAAATATTATTCTATGGTTTTTTTTATTAACTTCAATCAATTGGTAGAATATAATATTGTATCCATTATATATATGAAGTTTAACCTTGTACCTATAAATACTCAGTAGTTTCATTTAATTCTCCTCATTAATTTTACTAACTGTTGGTACTTTTATTGTTTCTATAAATAAATATATATTGTGGACAATCAAAACACTATCTAGCCCCAAATTAAGCAGAGCTTGGGAACCATATTTTTTGTAAATACATACTTAGAATACAATATAACACCCAAGAAAAAACATCTATCACCACACAAATATTTGTTTTTGGTGGGGATCTAACCCACAACCTACTGTGCAGTAGGCAGAGCTATGACCAACTGAGCTGAGAGGCTAGTCATATGTCAAAAATAGAGATCGACTTCCACATGATTCCTACTAACCATACGCACAGCACCTCCTTTTCCCCTGTTCTTGACAAGGCTCAGGCACCTCACTTTCTCACTCCCATACTTTTCTGAGTAAGATTCTGCCACCTTCACAGTATTGTCATTACTGCCATCACTTACTACAATGATCTCGTATTTATAATAAGGCTTGGTTTTTACTCTATCTTCTAAAAATGCTAAGGCTTCATCAAGCATTGGTGAAACTGAAAAAAAAACACAAAATGATGACCTCTGAATAAACTTGAAGTTACAATTAAAGCTGCAGCCTTGGATCTCAAAAAAATAACAATCAGTGGCCAAAATTTGCTACTGATTATAATATGTGCTGATTAAATGATTTAATAATGATCTTTTATACTTAAAATAATTAATATCTGGGTGGGTGAGTGTGTATCTTTTGTTGCAATCAAAACCTAGTTGCAGCTGTCAGTTTTGACATTATTTTGAGCTTCAATTGTATTAGGCATCTTGTTAGTATCAAACTTTTGATTGCAACAGAATTACACAATCACCCAGCTGATAGGGGTGCTAGGAGCCCAAGACTGTCATGGAAATGTAATTTTTTTTAACTCACGTCTTTCTTCTTCATTATAAGCAGGGACAACAATACTCAAATGGACACTTTGAGCTTCTTTTATACTTGGGAACTTTAGTTTTTTCTTGGTTTTGGGATCAAGGTATGTTTCCTCCTCTATATGTTTTACTATGGAAGGGTATGGACTGGTTGTCATGAGCAGAATGGTTGAAAACTATAACAAATTGGTAGGTATTAAAGTGAACATTGAACTAAAAATAAATAAATACCAGTAAGTACCTCAATTGTATCTTGTGTCATACATAATTTCCATTAAGTATTTCGTCGTTGTGGTGCTAGAAGTAACTAAGTGCAAAAAGCTAGTCTCGAGATAATCGCGTTTTAAAGTTTTTTGGTTCTTAAAATGAGTGTAACTTATCAACACTTATAGTTACAAAAGAGATTTCTTCATATAAAATATAGATAATTTTACCTTACACACTAACTTTCAACAAATTAATGTAAGTAATTATATGGTTACTGAGATACATAACAAAAAGTAAGTTAATTAATTCTGGCACACACATTAACGTAATACCTTGATAAAATATTACTTAATTATGATCTGTTGATGACTCTTACCGACAACAGAATTTCATTTCATTCAATAGCTTTTTATCTGCAAGAAATCACTAAGTGACTTTAGTGAGCAGTGCAACCCCAAGACTTGAAGAATATTGTAAGTAAAGTGATTGAATTAAGCTACCTAAGATCCCTTAGATGATTTTTGTAGACAGATTTTTGCCTCTACGGGTAGTTATGCACTTCTGACATTCTTGTATTATCTATAATTTGAGTAAAATCTACTCTTTTACATTCTGAGAAGGTACATAATGGGTTTCAAAACACTTTGGCGTCAATAACTCATTTTGGCAAAAAATGTCACTTAGTGACTTCTCGCACCACAACGACGATTTATTAACATGATTACGTGTACTTAGACAAACGACAGGCATTTTAGCGCTACGATTAAAAAGGTTTATCTTTACAGTAGGCATGTAACATCTGTTTTGAAACTTTTTGTAATACAACGTAAATAATAACGGAACTGAATAAATAAGTTACTCAAATAAATCCTTAACATAGCTAAGTAATAATCAGAATATGAGTAGAAGAGAAACATGTTAGCTTACCAATACAAGAAATAATAACGCGGCAAGCACGGCATACAGTAAATATGTAAAATAAATATCCATTAGAAGTTTTCCCATAGACGGTACTTATACGATAGCGGTAATATTTGTCCTTTCTTTAGAGACAAAGTAAATTCTAAAATTTTTAATGCAATGCCGGCTAAGCGACTTATAAAAATACAAAGTGAAAAGTGAAGTGAATGATCACAAATGTTGAAAACAATGTATTGTAGTCTAAAGACCATAGACCGTGAAAACCCAACACGACACGACGTTGACGTTGACGACAGCGACACTGACATAACAACTAGCGATGGGCGATTACTACTATATTTTAACGAATTAGACGATTGTTCGGTTCAGTCGATAAAAGTCGATAACAATTGAAACTAGTCGATTAATATCGACTGACGGCGCGTGTGGCGTGCGCGGCGACAATGACTGGCACCAACTTTAACTACTTAATTGCTGCGCGGTCACGCCACGCAACCACGCAACGCACATAACTACAATTTTTGCCGCGCGGTCACGCATTCACACAACGCACCTAACTACTATTTTCGTGCGTACTACTAAATCAGTACATAGTTACAAAAGATGATCTACAAATCTATAGATTAAAAAGTCCGTGCGCCACTACTTAATGCAGTTATTATGTGATTTAAGTTATTACATTAATTAATTTGTTTTAAAGTATAACAAATTACGAATAGATGAGTAGGTAAAGAGTTTCTAAATAAGGAAAACACAGACTATACTTGGATTTGTAGTTAGACGAAGCTAGCTGACGTTTACTGTGTTGTCAGTTTTTGATGAAATAAAAATAGTGTTATGACAAAGTGAATGATTGAAAAAACTCCTGAATGAATGAAATTGCCTCGTTTTTTTAGTGAATAGTTAGTGTGCTGAACTTGACTTGACGTGCTTGGTTGAGGATCCATATCGTTCGCGTGAAACAATATAGCAACAAAGTACACAACAATTACCACAAACACAACGTAACGAAAAACTTTACAAAAACAATAATTAGACAGCGTGAGCGCAGAGAAACATTCGTGCTATCAGACCAGAGGTTAGAAGCCGAATTACAAACAAAATGGTGACCGACGCGCATGGCGTTCATCGGTGTTGGTTGGCACTAGTCGCCACGCCGCGCTTTGTAATAAACCGTCAAATAACTGATTGTAGTTACATACTACAAGTAACTTATATTAGAGCACTTTTATACATTTTTTTATACAAATTTCAATATTATTTTATAGTTTGAAATGATTAACTATTCACTCATTGTTCATTAATCTGATTGAACGAGAACTGAACGCAGCACTATTACTTTAAATATGGCAACATTATTTTACAAAGTGACATTAGCTACTGTCAGTCGGTATCGTTTAATTAAAAATCCGACAAAATTAAGTAAAAGAGGTACATATAGATATTTATTTGAAATATTTTCTTACAGAAAATCAACTCATTGCTAGAAATCTACCTTCTAACATAATATAGGTAGGTAACTACACTTTTTACTTGACAAGGTCAATTTTACATTTCTATAAAATGTATATTCATAACACAAACAAACCGAAGTATTATTATTTATTACATAGAAACAATCGACGCAACACCGTCCCGCCCCCGCATGCACCGCCCCGCGTGGCCTTCCGCAGCGCAGTTTACACATAGCGAAAAACTAAAACTATCGCGAAGCACAATGGGCGGTCTTATCGCTATGAGCGATCTCTTCCAGACAACCTTTGGATGGACAGGATTTAATTGAATAACGAGAAGGCGGTGCCTTAAGGGCTTCTACACTAAAAATCAAGTCGGGGGAGCGCGGCGGCTACGCAATAGGTCCTCCACGGCCTATCCACCTGCCTCTGAATCTTTCGTCCAATAATGTTCTCTGACAATTCTCGCCATGTGGCATGGAGCGCCGTCGTTTTGGAAAATCGTGTTTGTTAATGTATTGTGACGCCGTGCTGACGTAACTACGTGAAGATTTTTGTTCGACATTCAAATCTTACCAGAAAATTCTAGTAGCGGCGAGTGCCTTCTTTAAGGAATTCAAATAAAGAACCGAAAGTTCTGGACTAAAACAAGAAATTATACAGGTAGGGAAAGACGATCGGAATCCAACAGAAGAAAACGAAATGACGATCGAAATTCAATAAATGACGATCGAAATTCAATAAATCAATCGAAATTCCGGGTATATAGGGAGCTGCAGGCGCGTCTACGGGCAGTTCAGTGGAAAGTGATCTGAAGAAAGGAACAAGAAGAAAAAGTGGAAAAGTGGAAAAAGTGAACAGTGAAAGTGAATAGTGAACAGTGAACAGTGAAGTGAAGTGCAAAGTGGTGAAGTGCTCTCAGTGGACTGTCAGTGTTCGGAGCACAGCGTTGAACCGTGTAACGCGCAGTGCGCGGGGACAGTGTCGGACAGTGCTACGCGTTTCGTGCAGTGCTACGCGTTCAGTGCAGTGTTACGTGTTCGTAGTGCGAATAAATCGCTACTTTCGGTAAAACGTTCGTTTCCTTCCAATCCCTGTACCCACTTCCGTAACATTTGGTGTCAGAAGTGGGATTGGAAGGTAAAATGCCTGTCATGCCGAGGGAAGGCGTGAGCACTCGCGCTAAGACTGGCTCGCAGCAAGCAGGTGGCTCCGGCGCCGAGGCTCCTGAGGAAGAAACCCCTGGGCGCCGAGACAACTCCGGTGGAGCAACCTCGGAAAGTTCGTCGATGAGGACCCAGGTTGGACCAGACCTTGGCGCCTTGTTTGAGCAACTGCGCGCCATGCAAGCAGACCAGGCTCGCCGGGAGGAGGAACAAGCCCGCCGGCAGGAGGAGCAAGCCCGCCGGCAGGAGGAGCAAGCCCGCCGGCAGGAGGAGCAGCTGCGCGCCATCCAGGAGGAGCAGGCACGCCGCCAAGAAGAGGATGCCCGCCGGCAGGAGGAGCAAGCCCGCCGGCAGGAGGAGCAGCTGCGCGCCATCCAGGAGGAGCAGGCACGCCGCCAAGAAGAGGATGCTCGCCGGCAGGAGGAACAATGCCAGGCGGCTTTCGAGGAACTTAAGAGCCGGTTATGTGAAACACCAGTACTCGGATATCCAGATCAGTGTAATGAATTTGTAGTTGACACAGATGCAAGTAATACAGGGATAGGAGGAACACTCTCACAAAGAAAAGGAGATCAAGAAGTTGTGATAGCTTATTACAGTAAACCCCTGTCAAAACCAGAGCGGAATTATTGTGTCACTCGAAGGGAGCTACTTGCAGTTGTCAAAACACTTCAGCATTTTAAGAAGTATTTATTGGGTCGGAAATTTCTAGTCAGAACAGATCATGCAGCCTTGAAGTGGCTACTGCAGTTCAAGAATCCTGAAGGACAAGTTGCGCGATGGATTGAACAACTACAGGAGTACGACTTTGTAGTAGAGCATCGCAGTGGAAAGTCTCATGGGAATGCTGATGCTTTGTCAAGACGGCCGTGTTCTGAAGACTGCAAGCACTGTGTGAAACAGGAAGATAAAGAAAAATCTATGGTCCGAGTTATAAGAACTGATACAGTAAATGATGATTGGAGCAGCGATGCCATGCGTAAACTACAAGAAGAAGATGAAGACCTTAGACCAATACTCAATTGGGTGAGAGATGGATCCACACGCCCAGGATGGAGTGAAGTTGCTGGAATGAGTGCAGTAACGAAGAGCTATTGGGCACAATGGAATAGCCTGCTCTTACACAATGGTCTTTTATGTCGAAAATGGGAGAGTGCATCAGGACAAGACAATCATCTTCAGACGGTTGTGCCGAAGTCAAAGATTTCTGATATACTGCGAGCGTATCACGACGGAACATCAGGTGGTCATCTCGGTGTGAAGAGAACTTTGGTGAAAATTCGTCAACGTTATTACTGGTTGCACTGCAAGGAAGATGTTGAAGACTGGTGCAAGAAATGTACGAGTTGTTCCTCTGTCAAAGGACCACAAACAAGAAGTCGGGGAGCGTTGAAGCTATACAACGTGGGTGCTCCTTGGGAACGAATAGCTTTGGATGTGGCTGGGCCGTTTCCAATGACGAATAGTGGAAATCGTTACATTTTGGTGATAATGGATTACTTCACAAAGTGGCCAGAAGCGTTCGCATTACCAAATCAGGAAGCTATCACTGTGGCTAACAAATTGGTGAATGAAGTTTTCTGCCGATTTGGACTACCCCTTGAAATCCATAGTGACCAAGGCAGGAATTTCGAGTCGCAAGTTTTTCAGGAAACATGCAAAATTATGGGGATACACAAAACTCGGACTACGCCATATCATCCGCAATCTGATGGAATGGTAGAGAGGTTCAACCAAACTCTGGAGCGGCATCTGGCAAAAGTTGTTGAAAGTCATCAGAACAATTGGGATGAGTACATTTCTCTGTTTCTTCTGTCGTATAGAACGGCAGTTCATGAGAGTACCTCTACTACTCCGGCCCGAGCGAACTTTGGTAGAGAGCTTCGACTTCCAGCGGATCTTCTCGCGGGTTGTCCTCCAGATACGCCTAGCTGTATTTCGGAATACGCGGAAGATTTGAGAAAGAAAATGGAGGAAGTTCACGGGCATATGAGGGAAGAGAATCTGCGTGCTAGTGAGCGAATGAAAACGCGATACGACAGAAGCGTCAACTCCAAGTCCTTTGAAGAAGGTTCTGCTGTTTGGCTTCACAACCCCGTTAGAAGGAAAGGAAAATCTCCAAAACTACAACCGAGTTGGGAAGGCCCTTTTCAAGTAATTACGAGGATCAATGATGTCACATATAGAATTCGGAAAACGCCAAGAAGTCCAGCGAAAGTGGTTCATGTGGACAGGTTGGCACGGTACTACGGCTCTAACGATGCTCGGGACGAGCACGTCTAAGGAGGGGGTAGTGTGACGCCGTGCTGACGTAACTACGTGAAGATTTTTGTTCGACATTCAAATCTTACCAGAAAATTCTAGTAGCGGCGAGTGCCTTCTTTAAGGAATTCAAATAAAGAACCGAAAGTTCTGGACTAAAACAAGAAATTATACAGGTAGGGAAAGACGATCGGAATCCAACAGAAGAAAACGAAATGACGATCGAAATTCAATAAATGACGATCGAAATTCAATAAATGACAATCGAAATTCCGGGTATATAAGGAGCTGCAGGCGCGTCTACGGGCAGTTCAGTGGAAAGTGATCTGAAGAAAGGAACAAGAAGAAAAAGTGGAAAAGTGGAAAAAGTGAACAGTGAAAGTGAATAGTGAACAGTGAACAGTGAAGTGAAGTGCAAAGTGGTGAAGTGCTCTCAGTGGACTGTCAGTGTTCGGAGCACAGCGTTGAACCGTGTAACGCGCAGTGCGCGGGGACAGTGTCGGACAGTGCTACGCGTTTCGTGCAGTGCTACGCGTTCAGTGCAGTGTTACGTGTTCGTAGTGCGAATAAATCGCTACTTTCGGTAAAACGTTCGTTTCCTTCCAATCCCTGTACCCACTTCCGTAACAGTATGTAATCCGCGCGACCACTCACTGCAGGGTTAAAGGGGTGTATTGTACCTCTACAGGGAATACGGACTCGAGAGCTCTATGTAGGTACTCTCAATCAAATAAATACCAAATCTGACAAAATCTACTAGTTTTTGCAGCAAGTAAAACAAACTTGAACAGTAATACAAAACTTTATTACATACAGATATAATACTTGTGTACAGGCGAGCGAAATTAGTCGGGTCGATAGATAATTGCAACAAATTTATAATTGTTTGAATCCAAAAATTGTAGTTGGAACCTATTGTCAAAATAACATTTAAGTAGAATTACCTGCAGTTTAAATGCTAGGTATTATGTTGTGTAGGTTGATCTCTAATTCTGTATATGATATTGATAACAGATGGGCTTAACTATTTACATAGGTATGTAGTACCTATATTAGCGCCATCTTTACTACAGTAGGTATTTGTACAATGCAAGGTGAATAAATTTCTTTAGGTAGGGTTGGTAAAGGTTAAAGTAGAATTTCTACAGATGCATCACATTCAGATATTGGGTGTACCTACGAATATGTACTAATTAAACTACTGTACCTATAGTTTATGAAGCATAACGTAGCGCGCCCCTGAAGTAAGCCGCTTGGCTTCAGGCCAATCAAGTGAACACTTGTTGAAATGTATGCAAGTATGTTTTTTTTGTATTTAAAACGACCGTTTATGTAGTTGGATAGATACCTAATAAGGCTATTTAAGCTACATATTTTATAACACAGGCAATGTGTAATACAATAGACTCTTAACATAGGTTAGATAACTTAATAAACATGTATGTACGTACATCAATAAAAAGTCTAAGTCTAATATTTTTTATTATTTATATATAGATATAGATAGTACATATTTAACATTTGTACCTAGTCTTACTATGGCACACATGCTGCATTGAGAGCGTCAGTCAGGAGTTAAAATCTTAAACAGAATGATTTAAAATAGCTTTTGCAGGAATATAATGTTTTGTTGCCCCTCATTAGTAGTCTGCCAAGTTGCCTAATACCTAATACCTCATACGAACTTACTTAAGTATAACAACACAGAGTGTTGACCGTCAAGGATACTAGAAAAACAGTCAGATCTCTTTACAGCAACATAACGAAAAGAGATGGATAAAAAATTAACTTTTGTCTACATAACCAGTCAATGTATACAAAAATATGAATTTTCCCTAGTTACAAAATTTTATTTACAATTAATGACAATAATTTTCTTAATTCTATATTTACAATTAACTAACTTATTATAATAATGAGGCACAAACAATGATAATATAGCACCATACTGAATTTTCAAGAAACATATTTTTTGCTGCATTATGTTCAGTCACTGGCAGGATGCTTCTTATACACTTACTAAAATCAATATCAGTTCTAAATATTGAACAGGTACTCTGCACACCTCAAGTCTTCAGTATTTTTTTCGTTTTAATTTTCGTATTGCGATGTCGCAGTTCTGTATCATCACGACGCGAAAAGCGACCGAGATCATGCTGAGAACTCTTACGTCTACAGGATAGTATATGGGAAAAAACAGAAAACGAAGAAAGAACAGCCTTGGGGTGAAGTTCATCCAACACTAAAACTGCAGACTGGTTCATAGGTTTATCTAAATTGTTTTGTTCTCAAACAAAGAAATGCACAATATTATTTTCTGTTTATCGTTTCGAACTTTAGAAAAAAACGTTACATAAATATACCACAACTTTTTTAGTTATGGGGGTAGCCAATGGTCCTAGTACCAGACAGTAATAATAATAATACCTATTAGAACTGCTATAAACAGCAGCCTTTATAAATAATTCATTTCTAAGTGACAATTAATTCCGTTAGCATTTTATACCACATGTGTGTTATTTTGATTCACACACTTAGCTGCGTTTCACTTTTAAGATTTCGATAGTTGAAGCTAGGGTAAGTAGCGCAAGGTACAACGTACAAGATTTTCACTATTGACGAGCCGTGTGTCGCGACGCCGACAGTCTTTGTCATTTGGTATGAAGCAGACCGACCAACGACGGGAATATAAATGCGTTGGACTCACGCGGTCTGCACTACCGCGGTGTGGTTACCTTTATACGAAATGTTGGGATCGATAGGTTTGTGAGGTACGCGTCGGTGGAGGCGGGCGTGGGCGGCGGCGGCCGGTTGATGGCGCGGTAGTGCCGGTACGGTACGCTAGTGCCTGTGCAGCGGCATGGGCGAGGGGGGCGGCGCGCGGCTGGCGGCCGGCTCGGGCTCCGACTCGCACGCGTCGGTGGAGGCGGGCGTGGGCGGCGGCGGCCGGTTGATGGCGCGGTAGTGCCGGTACGGTACGCTAGTGCCTGTGCAGCGGCATGGGCGAGGGGGGCGGCGCGCGGCTGGCGGCCGGCTCGGGCTCCGACTCGCACGCGTCGGTGGAGGCGGGCGTGGGCGGCGGCGGCCGGTTGATGGCGCGGTAGTGCCGGTAAGCACGCCGCCGGCCCGCGCCCGCGCCCGCACCCGCGCCGCTGCTGGCGGTGGCCGGGCTCGGCGGCGGGTTCAGCGTGGGCCGCGGGTACCGGCCGCATGTGCTATCCGTCGTCGTCGATGTACTATAATAAATAATAAATAAATAATGTATTATTATTATTGTTCAACACACATATTCACCCGCGTACGTTCCCGTACAATTATTATTTATTTATAGACGAGCAGCTTTCGCGGATGTGTCTACGCCGAATAGTGTTGAATTATAGTAATTTATTATTATATTGATATTGCCATTGTGCTTTTTGGTCACTATTGCCACAGGAAAAAGTGGGGCGACTGTACAGTTTGGTACCCACGAGAAGGTATATGCAACAGACGGCGGCAGCAAAGTGATGGGAAGATGAGCTCCCGAAGAAGTGGCGCAGATCATGTCTGGACCGCACCAAAATGGCTAACTCTGGAAAACTCCAAAGACAACCCGACCAATGTACCGCCACGCCGGTTTCATAATAGGACAAACTTTTGCCTAATAGTAATTGAATAAGTAAAATTAGTATAAGTTGAGCAATACTGTTTTTTAAGATCAGTGTAACATAGCACTAGTCTTTTTTTCTTCTTCTTCTCTTCTAGAGTGTATACTCAGACTCACTCGGAATGCGGCTGCAGGGGCGGCGGCTTGGTAGCACAGAGCGGCAACGCCGCGGGGAGCGGCGCGCGGCGCTGCTTGCGACGCCACCGACGCACCAGTACCCAGGCGCCGCCCAGGGCGCCCACGCCGCTCGCCACGCCGCAGCATACCGCTAGTGCGTTCGACTGCCGTGTCGCTATCTCCTACAAATAAACTTTTAATGGTTAGATCCAGTTTAATTACATTTTTAATTGATGAAAGAATGGTTGTATGTTATACCGGTTGCTTAGAGTATCCGCAGGCGGCGGGCGCCTCGTCGGAGCCGTCTTCGCAGTGCGGCCGGCCGTCGCACAGCAGTGTCGCCGCCAAGCACAGGCGCTCGTCGCATCTAAAAGTAATATCACAACTAAATACATCGCTTGATTCTTTATCTACTCTGATACTATAATACAAAGATAATAAAACTGAAAACAAAATTCTTATGACAAACATCACGTACAGGCCAAAAATAATAAAAAAAAAGTTTCATTACGATACAGGTCTTTTATGGACACCTGTATCATAATATCACTTTTTTATCATAACGATACACCTATACAACCTCCAGCTGGACCAAGGAGGTTGAACCTCTACTTAAAATAAAAAAGTTCAGTGAACGAGTCCGCGACGACGCAACACGCATGCGCAATCGATGTTTGCGCCTTGGCGCCAACATTTGACATTTAAAAAATCTTTTCAATATTTAAACAAAGTTTGGTTTTGTTTGTAAAATACATAAGTTTTTGTGTAAAAACATGTCTGAAAGCGGGGATAGTAGTGATTGAACACCACCAGACATTCTGGAAGCTGACGAAATCTAGGAGCAACTATAAAATAAATGTTACCACGAATTCATGGAATGGAAAATGAATAAAAATGCTACATCATTTTCTGAAAATGTGTTGTTAGCGTACTTTCAAGAGTTATCTGAAAAATATAAAGTGTCAAGCATGTGGGTTAAATACTCCATGATTAATAGTACACTCAATATTTAAGTTGACATAACTAAATATAGCAAGCTGATTGCATCAGCGTTTTTTTGCAATATTGTTTTACGTATGAGAGTAGATAAAGTAGTGTATGACACTGTACATAACTTGGTCTTATAACACTCGTGTGATACGTCATAATGAATGGACGTGGTGTTACCGGAAGGCGTGCGGCAGCGGTGCGTCCGCGCAGTAGGCGCCGGCGTCGCACGCGCCCAGCGCCGCGCCGCAGCTGCCGTCGGCGCACCGCAGCCCCGCCGCGCACGCGCCGCACATGGCCTCGTCCGCGCCGTCCGAGCAGTCGCGCTGACCGTCACATCTGCAATTATACGTACATCGGTATCTGTATTCATTTTCTTTTAAGTTAGTTAAAATATAATGAAGCAGAACAGCATCAATAAGAGTGCAAGTTCGATTGCCTATCGACTTGATCAGCAACAAAGACGTGTTGCTGATTCCGAATCAAAATAAAATAGGTATATAAATACCAAAATCTTCCATGTCCGTGAATTGATAAAAGTCGGAAATTGAAATTAGTTTCGGAAGATTTTTACAATTTTGTCTGATTCTGAATCAGCATCACTTAGCGGTCATCTTTGTAGCAAGACGATAGGCAATCGAAGTGTGTAGTGCAATACTAACTTCCAGAGTAGCGGGATGCACTTGTGGTGCGACCGGCAGAGGAAGTGGTCCGGCGCGCAGACGGGCGGCGCGCGTGCGCACTGCAGGCCGCAGCCGCACGCGCCCGCCGCGCCGCACGACGCCGCGCCGCCGCCGCACGCGCCGCCCTCCCAGCACGCGTGTGTGCGCGCCAACTACACACACACCCACACACACGCAACACTATCAACTAGTGCCCACGATACCACGATACACGAGCCTAGTTTTTTTAAGCAAGGATAGCAAAATAGAGTTCCAGCTTACTATCTTGCTATTCCGGCTGGAAAATCTAGCTTCGTGTATCCCGGGCATTACTTATCTTCACCATTATAACTCAAGAAGGGCACTTTTATCGCGTAATAACAGTGATCGCTCTTACGATATGGAATAGTACATTGTTACCTGAGTGTTGAAAGTTACGTTTTTTGAGTCCCGAGACGGGTTTGGCGCCAGAGCGTAGCGAGGGCGCCAATGGAGCTTGAGGGACTTAAAAGACTTTCACCCGAGGTAAACACTGTGCTTTTCATTACGAATACAAGGAAAGTAAAAATAAAAACATGAAAGAAAAATTAGTGAAAATGAAGATTGAACTGCCGCCTTCCCGGTTTTTTTTTCTTTTTCTCTGGCGGCTTCGGCTCGCCAGCATTATTCAGCCATTATTTTCATTTTCATAATTTAAAAAATGGTAAATTGTTTGCTCAAATCTATGTTATTTTTAATAATTAGTTGAAGCTTAATCGAGTAATTTAGAAGACATATTATTTATTTAATACTATCTTTATGTTATTTAAATTTAAATTTTACATTGCGCTCTAATTAGACTTTTTAAACTTCTTACCGTTGTAATGGGTTTCCAACCTACTTGCTGAATAAAAAGTTGGAATTTGGTTAAACAACCTCCTTGCAGTTAGAAAGACTTAAGAAAGTTGGAACATGGTTGAATAAAATAGAACTTGTTTTTTTTTATAATTTGACAGCTGTCAGTAGAAAGCGATTCTCCCTAGGGCTGAAAGTATTTTAGAATCGCTTTCTACTTTCAATTAGGCCCCTCAGGCAACTTCAGACCTACTTTCAGAGTAAGAGCAATGAAAAATATTTTTTCTTTACTCATACTCTGAAAGTAGGTCTGAAGTTGCCTGAGGGGCCTAATTGAAAGTAATACTTTCAGCCCTAGGGAGAATCGCTTTCTACTGACAGCTGTCAAATTATAAAAAAAACAAGTTCTATTTTATTCAACCATGTTCCAACTTTCTTAAGTCTTTCTAACTGCAAGGAGGTTGTTTAACCAAATTCCAACTTTTATTCAGCAAGTAGGTTGGAAACCCATTACAACGGTAAGAAGTTTAAAAAGTCTAATTAGAGCGCAATGTAAAATTTAAATTTAAATAACATAAAGATAGTATTAAATAAATAATATATCTTCTAAATTACTCGATTAAGCTTCAACTAATTATTTAAAATAACATAGATTTGAGCAAACAATTTACCATTTTTTAAATTATGAAAATGAAAATAATGGCTGAATAATGCTGGCGAGCCGAAGCCGAAGGCCCGCCAGAGAAAAAGAAAAAAAAACCGGGAAGGCGGCAATTCAATCTTCATTTTCACTAATTTTTCTTTCATGTTTTTATATTTACTTTCCTTGTATTCGTAATGAAAAGCACAGTGTTTACCTCGGGTGAAAGTCTTTTAAGTCCCTCAAGCTCCATTGGCGCCCTCGCTACGCTCTGGCGCCAAACCCGTCTCGGGACTCAAAAAACGTGACTTTCAACACTCGGGTAACAATGTACTATTGCATGCTGGAAGCAACGAGAATCGAAACGAATAGTAATCTCAAAGTTGCAGCACCGCGCCGTAGCGCAGCGGCCGGTGGCCTGGTTTTTGGATTCATCCTGCCCTTGCGGGGTGATTTATCTCTCGACGGCGCGATCGCAGTGCGATCAGGGTGCGCTCGCCGCCGCTGAGGTACAGCCAGGCGTGTGACATGAGTAGTACATAGTGAGTTACCGCGTGCACGGCGAGCGCGTGCAGCACGCGCGCCACGTGCGGCACGGGCGCGGCGGGCGCGTCGCGGCGGTGCAGCGGCACGCGCATCAGGGTGCGCTCGCCGCCGCTGAGGTACAGCCAGGCGTGTGACATGAGTAGTACATAGTGAGTTACCGCGTGCACGGCGAGCGCGTGCAGCACGCGCGCCACGTGCGGCACGGGCGCGGCGGGCGCGTCGCGGCGGTGCAGCGGCACGCGCATCAGGGTGCGCTCGCCGCCGCTGAGGTACAGCCAGGCGTGTGACATGAGTAGTACATAGTGAGTTACCGCGTGCACGGCGAGCGCGTGCAGCACGCGCGCCACGTGCGGCACGGGCGCGGCGGGCGCGTCGCGGCGGTGCAGCGGCACGCGCATCAGGGTGCGCTCGCCGCCGCTGAGGTACAGCCAGGCGTGTGACATGAGTAGTACATAGTGAGTTACCGCGTGCACGGCGAGCGCGTGCAGCACGCGCGCCACGTGCGGCACGGGCGCGGCGGGCGCGTCGCGGCGGTGCAGCGGCACGCGCATCAGGGTGCGCTCGCCGCCGCTGAGGTACAGCCAGCCGCCGAGCGCCGCCAGCGTGCCCGCCCAGCCACCTTGCCAGATCACTCGTCTGCCAATCATCCAGATCAATTAATTATGGAATAGTAGATTGTGTCTAGGGGACCAAAATAATATATTAAGGGCGAGAGCGATTTTTTGAATCCAGAGCGAAGTGTAGGGTTCTAGAGCTGGATCCCGAGCGTAGCAAGGAGTCCTAGAGTATCCTGAAATCCTGAACGTAGCGAGGGATTCAAAGTACGTCGCTCGAGAATAATTTTGGTACCGTGTGGCACACTCTGCTTTTCATCCCCCTCTATGAGAAAATTAAATAAGAGATGATTTTAGTAGAGAAGATTTTATATTTACATAACATAAAAATATAAGTTTAAAAAACTTGAAAACCCGACTTCATCGCCAAACTAAAAAACTAATTTTGATGAAATTTAAATGGGACCAATCTGGAAGTATAACTTACCAAATGAAAACAAAAACAAATCGGCCCAAAACTGACGAAAATATGCAATATCAAACATTAAAAAAAATAAAAAAACCTCCTCGGATTCGATTTTCGAAATCGGATTCGAAGTCGGATTTCGAAAATCAAGGTCACCAATAAAGTTAGTTAGTTACCGATTGGTATTGTCGAGGTCCACGGCGTGTATCTGGCGAGCGAGCGCGTAGTAGACGGTGCCCGAGGCCTGGTCCACGGTGAGCGCGGACGCGTTACCGGCGCGCGCCAGCTCCACCGCCTCCGTGCCATCCACGTTACTGCGCATTATCGCGCCGAGGCCGACGTCGTTCCACAACAGGAATCTATTCAAACAAATTGTGTTTGCATCCTATATCTCGATTCAGTTCAAGCCAACATTACCTACAAGTAGGTAGAGAGAGGTGTGTGTGTGCATACCTCTGCGTCTGATGGAACGCCAGATGTCTCGGCATCATGTGCTCGCCTTGCAGCAGCACGCCGGTGGAGGTCGCGTTGAGGAGAGAGGTCGCGTTGATGGAATCCGCGTCAGCGCGCGTCCAGTACAGCGTGCGTCCTAGCACGTCCAACACCATGTGGAACGGCTTTACTATATCTGACACAAAACAAATACACATTTACGAGACAAACAAACTGTCAATGCATGTAGTCTCAATAATCTGTTCAGATGAAACGACGATATTAATTGCACTATGATTTCAAAGCGCGTAATGTAACCCATAATACGCTTTGTAATTTGTGTACTGACAAACGAGAATCTGTTACAGCTATATTATTATGAGCAAATAGAAATATTGTAATTCCGGCTGTGCAAGCCGTAGTTACAAAGTCTAGTACGTGGACTAGAGGCCGCGCGAGATAACTCTGCGCATGAAAAATGGCGGAAAACATGAAAATTAATATTTTTGATTGGGAGATTATTTAAAGTCAGTTATTTTTTCCCTTTTCCGCCATCTGTCACGGGCAGAGATATCTTGCAGGCTTTAGTGCCACCTCTTCGACATTTGTGGCGTAAACTTCGAATGTTTTTCTTGATCTTACTTGATAGTACAACAGTAGAATCGGTGATAGCAGAAGTGGTAGAGTAGGACAGCGGGACACGTTTGATGCTGTGTGATTCGTCGTCCATCCAGTATAGTTGCCTGCAATATAAATTACGTTTATCAGAAGACAGAATTTAAATTAGATTATGGGAATCTTTTTTTTTAAATAAATATTATACACTAAACCATTGAAGAAGCTACTCACTTTTTAACGGGATCGTATTCGATAGCCTTAACATTCTTTAGACCAGCGAGGGGAATATAAGCATCGTTACACTCTCCGTTGGCGATTGATATTCTGCCGACTGCGTTCTTTTGAGCGAAGAGCAAGAAATCTTCTGGTTCTGTAAAAATACAGGGTGTCCAGTAAGGGTACCGGGTATTTGCCAGTAAAATAAAATGAAAAATACAATTAATTAAATACATCCTTTATTTTTAATTCCTAAACAGTTTCTTGGAAATTTATTTGGCGAATATAACATTATCTAAATGTGTACCCTCACGCTGCTGGCCACTCCTCTAACCTTGAACGCAGGTTGGCGACGACGCGTTGACAAAGCGAAGTTGGGATTGCCCTCATCTCAGACGTGATGTTCTCCTTCAATTGACTCAGATTCGTTGGGTGGTTATACAATACAATGATATATAATTTTTCGATGGGACCGGGTTAATTCTTATTCTTATCGTGTCACTGGTTCTTTCGAAGTGGTGGTGGTCAAAGGATTTTAGGTGCGTCTCAAAGAAGCTCCTTTCGTGCACTTTGCAAATGTTCTTCTTACTTTTAAGGTTCTACGACTACGAAAACGATAACAATTGAGATTGTTTTTGGAAACGTATCATTATATAGCAGCCAGACAGTGGTCTCATGCAGGTATATGTAGGTGTATAGCCTGCCGCCAGTTCATACCTGCACATGATACGTTATCGGAGCGCAGTCGATAGTGCGTGGGGCAGGCGCACTTATAGCTGCGTCGACTCGATGTGGATGTCGATGTGGAGGGCACGGCGAGGCACAGGTGAGCACAGCCGCCGTTGTCCACACTGCATTGCGAACCGCCACTGCTCGCTACCCTCGCATCAATCCTCAGATCGGATATGTAGTCGAGACCATTGTTGATCACGACACGACTGGATCCGTCTGATTTGTTAGCCGATTCCACTATGCCTGGAATGTTAAACGTTATCTGTTTCTTGTACTTTTTTTATGCAACTAGTTGATGGAATGCATATGGCCCACCTGAAGTTAAGGGTAAGCATCTCCTAAAACAAAGCATTGCGTCGCAGGTCACGATCGCAAAGTACGTACACTAAGATACACTTAAGGCATACAGATGTTAAGACTCACGTGCCAGTAATTTCCGCGGCACCCACCCTTCGAACTGACAAACAGCGCCGCTGCTTGGCTGCAGAAATAGATGGTGGTAGTTACTTACTTCCCCGGACGAGCCCTACACAAAGAACTCTCCTACTGCTTATACTAATAGAGCAGAATGATGCGAGCATCATCATTGCTGCGGCACAAACATTCTATCACCACCACACAGCATTTACGACGCTATGTTTGGGACATACAGAAAAAATACTTCTAAGGTCGCTTCATCATCATCAGCCTGAAGAAGTCCACTGCTGGATATAGGCCTCTCCTATCCCTTACCATATACCTTTAGGCCGCTTAAAGACCACCGATAAACCTATTTGTTTTAATCGGAAGTAGGAGGTACCCGCCTGTTCCTTGCGAACCCTGGTGAATGACCCATCATTCGCCTTGGTACGCAAGGAACAGGCCTGCTAACCTTACTGATTTACTTATCCCTGCAAGTAAATCAATAATAATATGGTTCCATAAGGTTAGTATTGGAAGAAAGCTTCGCCAAAAGTGATTCCACATCGATTATCCTCTTTACGGCTGAGCCTTACCGGTATTCCAGTCACCCCAAAACACTTTATGCTTGTGCAATGCCAATGCGTACGGCATGGTGACCTTGTGGAACAACAGTCGTCGTGCCGTGCCGTTCAGATAGGCGAACTCTATGACAGGTGGCTCTAAAGCCGCCCAGTACAGCGCCCTTGTCTCCACATCTATGGCCAGGGAATGGACGCGGCCGACCTGCTCCATGAACACCGAGCCTGATGATCCGTCCATGCCGGCGCGTTTGATGCTCTTCGAACCCAGCTCTGACCAGTACATGTACCTGCAAGTATTGCCAATTAATGAAGTAATTCAGTTGGGACTAACAATAAGGGGGAACAGTTTGAAGGAGCCAGATACGGATTTGAATATTGAACAAAATATTGATCACTACTAGCTAGGGCAACTAGAACTAACAGATCTTTCTAAAAGATATGCATTAAAGGTTTGGAGTAATGATGTTTTGATATTTGAATATAATAATATGGGGTTCTTAAATAAGTGCAAGTTTACCCTTTCTTATAGTCCAGTACTATGCTCTTTGGTTTCTTAAGTCCTTGCCAGATGAGCGCACGCCTGCTGGAGCCGTCAAGCTTTGCCACCTCTATACGCTGGGTTGTTGAATCCGTCCAGTAGATGTTTTGCCCAGACCAATCTATTGCTAATCCTATTCAAGTATAAAAATAATTTCCGTTTATTATAAAGACTTTTTTTTACATTATACAGGGTTATTCATTATTAGCTGCAAATACTCAGGAATTAGGTTCAACAAATAAAATAAAAAATATTTATAAAATGATTTTTTTTAAGTTTTGTTATGAAAATCCCGAGAAAATCGATAAAGGAATCATTGGCGCCTGACCTATTTTGACCTTTGATCCGCGCCCGCGTGCCGTGAGTGACACTCTGCGTTCAGTCACCGCCTGGGTGGGTCATCGTCCTGTTCTCCATGGCAATCATTATGAAATAGCCGTAAAGAAATTAATAAAAATAAAATTTTGATACAAAAACTTGAAAATTTTTTTGATCAAATTTAAAAAAAGTAATTTCATAAATATTTTTTATTCTATTTGTTGAACCTAATTCCTGAGTATTTGCAGCTAATAATGAATAACCCTGTATAGTATAGATAGACCATCCTTTGGCTTCAATCGCACCTGATGTTAGGTGACGATGTAAATGCAGTTTTTAATTTTAATTATTATCACCACTACTCTGCAGTTTTCTTCAACTTAATAAAGTTTGCCGGAAATAAAGAGCTATATGAAAGCCAGCTACAGTTATTTTAAAGCACAGTAATACGCTAATCGCGCATAAATGGTAAAAATATGTTTGTATCGAAATCGAACAACTTTTCAATAGTCCTTCCTATAGTCTATTCACTATGTCATAGTCACTATGCGGAAACTCTGTAATGATCCATAGTCGTTTTTTTAATTATCAATTAGAATATAAGTACATACTGTTTGTTTTTCCAAGAAATAAAAAGGAAATAAGTAAATAAATAAACCTTAATAGTATGCATGTATATCGTAAAAGAGCTCAATGGAACTTTTAATATTTTTGGTATCTAAGAGAAAGTTTTGTATCAATGAAGTTATAAACCTCTTTAGAAGATCATCTTACTATAATTCTTGTTAGCATGACTAGGGTCTTCTAAAAAGAATGATTTTAATACTATTTACTTTAACACTACTAGGGTCTAACATAATGTTGACTCGATTTTATCGATTTATTCATATTATACCACGAAACAATAAAAGATAAAAAAGCAGCCAAGTGCGAGTCGGACTCGCCCATGAAGGGTTCCGTAGCACGACGAACTACAAGAACCTTTATATTATGTTACTTGATGTAACATAATATAAAGAGTGAACGAAGCGAAAGAGGTGTGTCAGGATCGTAGCAAGTGGAAATCCGTGATCTCTGCCTACCCCCATGGGAATAAGGCGTGATTTTATGTATGTATGTATGTATGATGTAACATAATAAGGTTCTTGTAGTTCGTCTAAAGGTAAATTGCAGTTTACGGTTTATGACGTATAAAAAAAAAACTACTCACTAGATCTTGTTCAAACTAAATATCGTTGAAAGTTTGCATAGTAATGTACAACATATATTTTTTCATTGCTCATACTCTGAAAGTAGGTCTGAAGTTGCCTGAGGGGCCTAATTGAAAGTAAAACTTTCAGCCCTAGGGAGAATCGCTTTCTACTGACAGCTGTCAAATTATAAAAAAAAACAAGTTCTATTTTATTCAACCATGTTCCAACTTTCTAAAGTCTTTCTAACTGCAAGGAAGTTGTTCAACCAAATTCCAACTTTTTATTCAGCAAGTAGGTTGGAAACCCATTACAACGGTATGAAGTTTAAAAAGTCTAATTAGAGCGCAATGTAAAATTTAAAAAACATAAAGATAGTATTAAATAAATAATATATCTTCTAAATTACTTTATTAATATATTATCATCCATGTCAACAATATTTATAAAAAATATGATAAAAATGAGCACTGCCTACTATCCTCGTGTGTTGATCCCTTATACGGCTTAATTATTATATTCGTACTCGTACGTTCAACTATTTCTTTAAAATAACATAGATTTGAGCAAACAATTTACAATTTTTTAAATTATGAAAATGAAAATTTTGGCTGAATAATGCTGGCGAACCGAAGCCGAAGGCCCGCCAGAGAAAAATAAAAAAAAAACCGGGAAGGCGGCAATTCAATCTTCATTTTCACAAATTTTTCTTTCATGTTTTTATTTTTACTTTCCTTGTATTCGTAATGAAAAGCACAGTGTTTACCTCGGATGAAAGTCTTTTAAGTCCCTCAAGCTCCATTGGCGCCCTCGCTACGCTCTGGCGCCAAACCCGTCTCGGGACTCAAAAAACGTGACTTTCAACACTCGGGTAACAATGTACTATTTTTAGTATTATCATTCTCTTACTTTAGAAGTTAGAGGGGGGGGGACCAACTTTTTTCCACTTTGGAAGTGTCTCTCGTATCATTCTCTTACTTTAGAAGTTAGAGGGGGGGGGGACCAACTTTTTTCCACTTTGGAAGTGTCTCTCGCGCAAACTATTAAGTTTAGAAAAAAAAAGCAGCCAAGTGCGAGTCGGACTCGCCCATGAAGGGTTCCGTAGCATCAATTAACATAATATAAAGGTTTTTGTAGTTCGTCGAAAGGTAAATTGCGGTTTACGATTTATGACGTATAAAAAAAAAACTGCTGACTAGATCTCGTTCAAACCAAATATCGTTGGAAGTTTACATAGTAATGTACAACATATATTTTTTTTGGATTTATTATTCTCTTATTTTAGAAGTTAGAAGGGGGGGGACCAACTTTTTTCTACTTTGGAAGTGTCTCTCGCGCAAAATATTCAGTTAAGAAAAAAACGATATTAGAAACCTCAACATCATTTTTAAAGACCTATCCATAGATACCCCACACATATGGGTTCGATGAAAAAAAATTTTTTGAGTTTCAGTTTCAAGTATGGGGACCCCCAAAATTTATAGATTTTTTTCTATTTTTGTGTAAAAACCTTAATGCGGTTCACAGAATACATCTACTCACCAAGTTTCATCAGTCCAGCTTTTATGGTTTCGGAGAAAAATGGCTGTGACACGGCCGGACAGACAGACAGACAGACAGACAGACAGACATGACGAATCTATAAGGGTTCCGTTTTTGCCATTTGGCTACGGAACCCTAAAAAACGATATTAGAAACCTCAACATCATTTTTGAAGACCTATTCATAGATATCCCACACGTATGGGTTTGATGAAATTTTTTTTTTAAGTTTCAGTTTTAAGTATGGAAACCCCCAAAGTTTCTAGTTTTTTTTTTATTTTTATGTAAAAATCTTAATGCGGTTCACAGAATACATCTACTTGCCAAGTTTCATCAGTCTAGCTCTTATGGTTTCGGAGAAAAATGGCTGTGACATACGGACGGACTGACAGACAGACAGACAGACAGACAGACAGACATGACGAATCTATAAGGGTTCCGTTTTTGCCATTTGGCTACGGAACCCTAAAAAGAAATAGAATACACACCACATAAGTAATAATTATTCTAATAAGTTACCTTCAACCAAGCCCATCCATTCCAAGATTTTTTCAACATTGAATCCGTCAATAGAACAACGGTTGATTGTTTTCGTTTTGCTGTCAGACCAATACAACTTGGAGCCAGGAGTGTGGACTGCTAAGGCACTGCAATACAAAATGAGTGTTTTGATCAGACATGTCTAAATACTTTCATGTGTGACCCCTGTGGAAATATTATCAACTTCTCTCTTCAAATGTTTTCTATCAAACGATCATCGACTGAGAAGTAAAACAAAACCTAAACCAAATGATAATGGTGAAAAATGTATGGTAGAGTCCGCGCAAGATAACTGTGCGCGTGACAGATAGAGGAAAATGAAAAAAAAAACTGACTTGGTATAATCCCCCAATGTAAGTTCGACTTCCTCATTCATGTTTGTTATCGGAAGATATATTTCCAGTCCATTTTAATCATGTTTTATTTTATAAAAATGTTTAATCTATCTGTCATGCGCAGACTCATCTTGCGTGGACTCTAATGACCAAAGATGAACAATTTCAATATTTTGAATATGTCATTTACTACATAATGCTGTCTCTGCATATCTCTGTATCATAAATGTGTGCAGTACCTACATACCTTACTTCCTTTAAATCTTTTATAGGTAAAATGGCATCGTTGTTGTCATTTTCAATGCTGATGCGGCCGATAATGTTTTTTCTGCTGTATATTAGAAAAGCTTCAGGTTCCACGCATGACTTCTTATCGCCGCTTAGCTCCAAACCTGTGAAATGTAGCATGATTTGAGTAGTTTTACAGTTTATTATCACAATTGTTTGTTTGTTTGATTTAACGCGCTAATCATGGGAACCGCTGCTCCAAATTAAAAAAATATTTTTGTGTTGGAAAGTCCGTTTCTCGAGGAAAGCTATAGGCTATATAAAATCACGCTACGCCTAATAGGAACAGAGCACCAGAGCATAAGGCAAAGGGACTACCAATTGAGCTATAAGGGCAGTCAAGAATGCCTTTTATAAATAGTTTAGTGATATTTTACTTACTCAGCGGACAGCCACAAACATAGTCTTCAGGCCGATTGAAGCAGAGATGTGAGCAGCCGCCGTTGGTATCGGAGCAGCGATTCGAGCCCAGCGGCTCTCCGATACGAAATGCTTTGACGCCCATCATGTTAGGCATCTGTTCCACCACTAGCTGTCTATCTGAACCTGTTAGGAAAATATTTTGTAGGATCCGTATTTATATACTCCACACTCATTTAAGTCAAATGAGTATAATTTTAAACCATTGACCTTTTCCCGAATTCTTTCGGTTGCTTTTCGCGCCCCTCTTCGTTCATTCAATTCTAAAATTACCTGAAACTTTGTCTATTCTATCCAGGGTTCGTTTCTGCATATCAGTCCAGTATAAATGATTTCCGAGAAGGGTCAGCCCGAATATGTGAAGGATTTCAGTATTTTGCAGTTCTTTTCTATTGGTACCATCCATGTTGGACATCTGTAAATTAAACACGTCATAACAAATCAATACAGTCAGGGGCGATGCAAACGAGTTATATTTACTTTTTCTATTTCAATATTTATGCATGTAAATATAATTCTCCTTTTTGTATTGCACGAGTCAATACTTTTTACAGCAAAAGTGAATACTTACTTCGATCTTATGCGTCCTAGCATCACCCCAATACAATTTGTTGTTCACAACATCGAGTGCAATACCATTAGGCCAGGCGAGTTTCTCCGATACTATCAACAGCCGGTTGCTTCCGTCGAGGTTCGCGCGTTCGATCTTAGGCTTCTTTTCGTTCCAGTCGGACCAGAACATCCATCCCGCTGTCGGATGTAAGGCTATAGCACGCGGATCATATAGCTCGCCGTGTATTACCACCTGTTTTAACAAAAGGAGTTTTTATATTATATCATTTCTCGATGGGAACATTTTCACTAACAACTTTGATAAATCAGCGGCGTTGTAATTGTTCTGTGTGTTTCTCTATAAGCATAACTGCCAAAACGCATAAACGTTAACCAGCTGGGCGATTGTAAAATTCTATTGCAATCAAAAATTTGATACTAACAAGGAACTGACTTGACATTATTTTTACGCTGTCTACTTGTCTCGTCAGCTATCAATCATTCACCTTACTAGTTTTACAAAGTGAAGTTTCATTTTCGCCATTTCTTGTTTATTACGTTAACACTAGCAGTTGGTAACCGAGCTTCGCTCGGAATTTATTTCGTTAATTTGTATTTTTAAGAAATCATAAGAGTCATATTATCATCTTTACTGGTTTATTCTTACTAACCAACGCCATCTGCTGGACATGCTTGCAGTTAGTTGCTCACAATCGTCAATAGATGGCAGGAGCAGTCACATATTCAGTTTATGTTTAATTATTTAACTCGGAAAGAAATAATATAGCGTATACTAAATTTCGTGAAAATCATTGGTGCATTTTCCGAGATCCTAAATATACAGGGTGTCCCAAAATTCAACGATAAGCCGGCACCAGAGGATGGACCTACGAATGACTATTCGAGAAAAAAAAAGAAAAAAAAAAATACCTCTACTTTTTTTTAAACATTTTCCAACAACAAAAATCTATTTTGGGCACATAGTAGAAGTGATTACTATTAACAACAACTTATGAAATTTGGTTCTTGATTAGAAAAAGTGTCATTATTTTTTTTTTGTGGCTAGTTTTCCTAAAGTATTATACCATTTTAAAATCTAGGTTAGTTGCGCAAATTTTTTAAAAAACTTGCCATAGTAGTGTCTATATTTTTTTTTTTACACTACGATGAGTTAAAGTTTACTGAACGTTAAAACCTTTCAAAATTTTAGGGAAATAATTTTTTTTGGTTGTTTTTTTGTATAAAACTACGAAAATTCTGTAATTTTCAAAGATTATGGTGAATAGTAGTACTACTTAGGTTGCCGATACAAACAAAAAACTGAAATATTTGAAAAATTGTGGTCATGGTAGTTAAAAGTGTCATAAGGGGTATACATTTTCGAAGAATTTCCATTTTTTTTAAGTAATTTAAAAAAAAGTAGAGGTATTTTTTTTTTCTTTTTTTTTCTCGAGTAGTCATTAGTAGGTCCATCCTCTGGTGCCGGCTTATCGTTGAATTTTGGGACATGTTGTATATATACAAGATTTTCTCGTTTAAAGGTATAAGATTTATCAATCATTCACCTTACTAGTTTTACAAAGTGAAGTTTCCTTTTCGCCATTTATTGTTTATTACGTTAACATTTATCAATCATTCACCTTACTAGTTTTACAAAGTGAAGTTTCATTTTCACCATTTCTTGTTTATTACGTTAACATTTATCAATCATTCACCTTACTAGTTTTACAAAGTGAAGTTTCATTTTCGGTATTTCTTGTTTATTACGTTAACATTTATCAATCATTCACCTTACTAGTTTTACAAAGTGAAGTTTCCTTTTCACCATTTCTTGTTTATTACGTTAACATTTATCAATCATTCACCTTACTAGTTTTACAAAGTGAAGTTTGATTTTCGCCATATCTTGTTTATTACGTTAACATTTTATCAATCATTCACCTTACTAATTTTACAAAGTGAAGTTTCCTATTCGCTAATTGGTCTTGTTGCAATCGTTCCATGTAAATTCGTTTTTTATTTTTGTTTCAATTCGTTTTTTATTGCAATCGAAGCGCAAATTAATGTCAAATCTGACCATATGCGACTAGGTTTTTATTGTAACAAAAGATACGCAATTACCCCACTGATCTGCATCAAAATTTGGTGGGTCGACAGGTTAATGTTGTGTCTGTACCCAGTTTAGCACGTGGTCCATCAGAGGACATTTTTTCTTTCGCAAACTAAACAAAATGATTATAATATCTGCAAACATTACCTTTTTGGAAGAGCCATCAAGTCGAGCCACATTGATAGTATCTATCATAGGATCGGTCCAGTAAATATTACGCGCTAACGGATCAATGGCTATACTATCCGGTAAGCCGTAACTGTGTATCACTACAGATTGTTCGCTACCATCAAGACGAGCTTTTGATATTGTTTTTGCCTGAAATATTAAACACAAATAATATTTTATAACATTGACATCAGCATTGCTATTCAGCGTGGCAATGTCGCCAGCGTCTCATTAGGAACGCTCCCGTCTGGCACTGATTTGGATCAGCTGACCTATCTCTAGATCGCATGTCTGCAGATAGGTCAACTGTTTCTCGTGTATTTTGTTCATTTGTAAATACTTGTATTATAATAATTGTATTATGTTATAAAAATATTAATATAATCACCCAGACAGAGAACAAACACAACAACAAAAATACTTGCTCCCGGTTGGGATCGGCCCACGACCTACGGCGCAGAAGGCAGAGCTACTTCCAACTGAGCTAAAGCCAGTCAAACAAATGATGGTTTATGTGTAATAGTTCAGACTGATTTAGTGAATAATGATCCTCAAAGACTCTTTCTAAATAAAAAGCTCTTGTCGGTAAATTATAGTGACTCGAATTATATTTGAAAGAAAGAAAAAAAAATTGTTTATTCAAACCACCACTATACAATAGAAGATAGAAAAATAATACAATACACATCAACTTAGCTAATATAACATAGATTAGGTAGGTAGTTATAGAAAATGAAAGATGCAAGAAGTGTTATTCAATTCAAGACCTGGGGGCCAATTCTAGACTTTTAGAGATTAACGCTCGAAATAGAGTTTTGAAATGTCGCGAAAGCAGTGTCATATCACCAAATTTGTCGAAGTTAATAGCGAACCGCGCTAAAATGCGTATTCTAGCCACCGTTAGACTTTTACGTTAGACTTTTACTATAGAGATGTCAGAAAGAAGGTTCATTCTTAGAACTTCCACAGACTATCCCGTTGTTGTTCATGTTTATCTACGTTCCGTTTCTATCGATAGAATAGTTCGATAGCACTAACTTTATTATTGTCTTCAAATAAACATATTTCCTATTAAACGGCGTTTATAATGCGTTCTTGTTGTTGTTTATAATAGATTCATTTTAATTAGATAGTAATCAATGGACTTTTCGCACAAAATGTTAGTTACAATAATTAATTCCGGAAACACACGGAACGTTATGTACCATAAAACTGTAAACTTTGTTGTTTGTAATCTATGGTCAGTTGTCTATGAAGTGTTGTAGATATGTCATTGTCAGGATCATTACACTCAAGAGAAGGACTCCGATGACTTGAATTTTTAATTCAAAGGTTATCAACTAGATGGCCATTCAATGCAAAAAGAATATTTCTCTCGAAGCTTGAACCCCGGATACAAGTATAGACGTTGACTGTCTGATTGACTGCTCTTCTAACTGCGCCATTGAATAATTACTAAGTACGAGCTAAATTCAATCACTCCTCACTTATTGTAGGCTTATGAGAAAGCATTATTCGCGTTCTCGCTCCCAACTTGTATCCCCTACAAACAAGTAAACATCATTGACTCTTTATCAAAAAGTAAGACTAGGTGGTATGGTCTTGGTACTCTAGCCTGCTCCAAGGACCGAAAGAAAAAAAAAGCCCAAAGTCACCCAAAGTATATTAGAGACGTAGTATCCTTAGATAGTTTGTGATTAGAGATGTCAATGTCGACTACTACTCACCACTCGACACATATCTAACGGCCTTCGCTCGATAAATGTCTATAGTGATATTTCTGGAATACGATATCTATTGAAAATGTCATGTCTATTTAAATTTGACAGTTCTTGTGATATATATCTACCGTGACAAAAAAGTCACTGGTCTAGAATTGCCCCCCAGCTAGTAGTGGCGAATGGGCCAACAGCTCAGCATAAATGCCGCCATATGTTTCCATACGGTAGCGCTGGTCATATGGCATATCTGTGGTATTTTTATCAATATAATCATCATCATTTCAGCTCGTTTACACCCACTGCTGAGTATAGGCCTCCAAAATAGGCTGTTATACGTATTAAATACATTGCGTACATCTTAGTACATTGTTACCTGAGGGTTGAAAGTCACTATTTTTGAGTCCCGAGACGGGTTTGGCGCCAGAGCGTAGCGAGGGCGCCAATGGAGCTTGAGGGACTTAAAAAAAGTCTTTAATCCGAGGTAAACACTGTGCTTTTCATTACGAATACAAGGAAAGTAAAAATAAAACATGATAGATAAAATTGTGAAAATGAAGATTGAATTGCCGCCTTTCCGCTTTTTTTTTCTGGTTAGCCTTCGGCTGGCCAGCATTATTCAGACATTTTTTCATTTTCATACTTTAAAAAATGGTAAATTTTTTGCTCAAATCTGTTATTTTAAAGAAATAGTTGAAGCTAAATAATAATAAAGTCATTTAGAAAATATATTCTTTATTTAATACTATCTTTATGTTATTTAAATTTAAATTTTACATCGCGGACTAATTAGACTTTTAAAACTTCTTACCGTTGTAATGGGTTTCCAACCTCTTTGCTGAATAAAAAGTTGGATTTTGGTTCAATAACCTGCTTGCAGTTGCAAAGACTTTAGAAAGTTGGAACAGGTTGAATAAAATAGAACTTTTTTTTTTTTATAATTTGACAGCTGTCAGTAGAAAGCGATTCTCCCTAGGGCTGAAAGTATTACTTTCAATTAGGCCCCTCAGGCAACTTCAGACCTACTTTCCGAGTATGAGCAATGAAAAGTAGTTTATACTACACCTGCTTGGAAAGTACCTTGATACTTTATCAAATTTACGGTAGAAAGTACGTCATTGCATATCGAACAAATATGCGGGGAGAAAACGCATCTGAGCGGGAGAGAAAAGTGTATGAAAATCCATTTCTTACGTGGTTTTTCTTTCTTAATTTTGGGTAAGACTATGCGCCGGTAACCTAAATGTCAAAAGCCAAAAAGTTTTTACAGTGAGTTTTTATCTCAAAGTTCGCAAAATGACACTGGCCACTAGCTGTGTGTTGGATTTGGATGGTGTAGGGCTGGCAGTGCGACCCTGCGGCGGCAGGATAAACAATTTGAAAAAAGAACATGTGAAAATTGCAGACGCCATTTCCAATTTGTGTGTTTGTTTGAGGATTCAGTTTTCGTAGAATTTATTTTCCTTGTAGGTGTAGTATAAAGCACTATGTATCACTCGAGAGAAACTGCGATTCCCGATCTCGGGTGTTTTAAAGCCCTCGCCTACGGCTCGGGCTTCAAACGACACCCTCAACGGTAATCGGTCACTTTCTCCTCTCGGTGAACAATGTACTATTTTCATAGTACTTGCTGATGGCTGATGCAAGCGTATGGCCAACTGGCTCACCTGATGTTTAATGATAACCATCACCATTAAACAAGCATTGCTTCGTAAATCACGTCGGTATGTGTACCCACTTACCAAATTATCAGCCCAATAAATATACTCCGTAACGGGATCAAAGTCTACGGTCAAGGCTCGTTTCAAGTCCTTCAACGGCAGCGCGTACGGAGTGAAGTCTGGCGAATCAAGAGATATCCTCGAGATGGTGGCCCGTTGAGCTACTATCAGCATTGCCTGCGAGCTGTTGTAGCAGGTTGTGTTGCTGCCTTCTACGAGTTTCACGCCGGTAGGACACGCGCATGTGTAACCTGAAGGGGAAATCGCAGTTTAACTCGATCAGTCTGAACAATTCGTTTCACCTACGTGTCTCTCCTCTTTTGTATGGAGAAAAGATGAGACAACAACAATACGTTACGTAGAAACGATCGAGCCGAGTTGACGAAATTATCACTTCTCCATACCAAAAGAGAGAAATACGTAGGCGAAACGAATTGTTCAAACTCATTGAGTAAAACTCAGACATAGGGGTACCTATTACTGGAAATTATTGACAAAAGTTCATTCGCACTTACGACCTAGATCGGACTACCACTTACCTACTCGTGTTTCTTCTACAAGCTCTGCTTAATTTGGGGCTGGATAGTGTTGTGTGGATTGTTCAAGATATTTATTATTTGTTTTAACGCAGGCTTCAAAAAAAAAGGAGGAGATTCTCAGTTCGGTTGTATTTTTTTTATGCATCGCATAACTTCGTAATTTATGAACCTATTTAGTAAATTATTTTTTGTGTGCATTTTTAATTATGTGCTATTAACAAAGGTTGGGGTGCTATGCCAGCTGCTATGCCATTGTGTAATTCTGTTGCAATCGAAAGTTTAATACTAACAAATAAATGATACTAACAAGGAACAGCAATCACATTCTTGTTGCCATAATTCTTCGACCATCGCTCTTTGTTCCTTTCCTTGTGACGTTTTTTATTGCAATCGTAGCTCAAAATACTGTCAAAGCTGATAGGTGCGACTAGGTTTGGATTCCTACAAAAGCTAAGCAGTCATCCCACTGAGCTTCGGCTACATACCTGGCTCGACAGGAGATAAGAGACACAGATGTGAACACTTCCCATTATTGATTTTACATGGATAGTCGCCAGTTGGCATTTGTTGCCTGCTACCACTATACACCTTAACGTCCACAGGTGCAACTTGTGCTTGCTTCAACAGTACTTTGACAGGACCATGTGTTGACATATCCCAAGTGTGGATTGACCTGTAACAGAAGTTTCATCATTATAATTTCAATCAGATTCAAGAAATAAATAATTTATTACAGCCCAAGTTATAATATACATAATATAAAGTATAATCCACTGCATCATTGGATGCTTAGCTCACCAGACTTAAGTTATTGTAAAGCATGTTATTGTACACTATGTTTTTTTTGGATTCGTTTTAACCTGCCGTACAATAACTGGCTGCGAATTAACTGGGTGCACAAAATTGACACGTTATTTTATTGTACAGCATGTTAATTGGATGCCATTAGGGCCCGTGCACACTGAGGCAATTCAATTATTTCTTATTATTTGTAGGTAATGGATACTGCTCCTTAAGAGAATAATCCTTTGGGGTAAATGTAAACAAACATTTTCTGGCACTGCGGCGGCCGCTGCCGCGGCACGCTCGCTTTGCTCGCTTGCCTTGTGCGTTATTTATATGTTCTAACATAACATAACCTAACCTATCCAAGTCGGATCTGCCCTATAAAATCTCAAGAACAAGTACAAGTATCCGCTGCCAGAACAAAACAGCAAAAAGCAATATTAAATTGCTACAGTGTGCACGAGGCTTAACTGGCATCGTAATAACGGGGCGTACAATAACAACACGTGACGACATTGTACAGCATGTTATTTCGCGACCTTTTATTGTACGCCCCGTTAATCCAAACCCTGGCATCGTAATAAAGGTGTGTACATTAACCTGCTGTACATTATCCTGCTGTGCAATAACGGGTCGTACATTATTGCCTCCCTTCAAAATCTTATGATAGACAGACAAATATTTAATGGGATTGATAAGCAATCCGTAAAACCAGGCCTTATGATAACTTAAAACATAAATTATGAAAGCTGCATTTATCTGATCAAAACGCTTTTGGCATGCGTTGCCTGATTATTCCTAACAAATTGCTAAATCCTCGAATATGTTTGCAATCTTTACCATGTTTTCCAATCTGTCCAAAATAACTTATCATCTATGTATGTCAGTGCATAAGGATACACTAATCCAGTCTTGACAATTCTCTTCCTTTTCCCACCATTAAAATCAACAGAATCAATGAAGCATAACTTTGCATCTACCCAATATATGACATCAGAATCATAGTCAACTGTTATGCCGTTCGGCCAAAATATTTCATCTTTTACTATAATTCTACGAGTTGCAGGGTCTCCATTCATTCCTGCTCTTTCTATTTTGGGAACTTCACCCCAGTCTGTCCAGAACATCAATCTGAAAAACAAGGACTGAATTAAATTTCATCATTTAAGGGGGTATGATTTCCATACAAACTTGATTTACACAACTATGGGCGAATAAAGTATTAATGTACACTGAAATAGCTGTAATAGGCTTTTACAGTGGTCCTTATTACCGGCCAGTTATATAAAGTTGGAGTGTCAGCCGTTGGTCGTGGCAGTCGGGGCTTCAGAAAAAAACTAACCGACTTTTACGTCTATTTTGAAACAGTGATGTACAAAATTGACTCTATGCTAAAGCTAGTACCCGTTAGAAAGAATGACGAAAAAATTACTTTTTTGGTTTTTTATTAATATTTCTGTTATCCTACAGTTTTCTCCAACTTTATATAACTGGCCGGCAATAAAGACCACTGTAAAATTCTATTAAAGCTATTTCTGTGTACATTTATACTTTGTTTGCCCATAGTTGTGTAAATTCAGTTTGTATCGGAATCGAACAACCTTAAACCTTTCTATTCCACAATAGTATAATAACCAAATATATGTGTATTAATGATGTATCAAGGTCAGGAGACAAGCCTGGTGACTCGGTCTTCAGATTTTAATTAAAAACCTCCTTGGGTACCAGCTCTCAATTTAAGCTAAGTTATATCATTGTTATGTACTAGATCTAATTATATCCTTGTCCTTAATCTAAGTGAGAGAAATAAATATATACAAATTAGTGTAGAATAAATAATAGTACTTATTAAGTAAAGTACATGTATTATACCCACTAGAATTAATATCATCTTACCCCTTTTCAGGAACAATGGCAATAGCACGAGCTAGGTCCACTTCAGACCAAAATAAAACTTTCCTGTATTTCTGTTCGATGCTAATCACTTCTATTCTATTCGTCTCTCCATCCCCCCAGTATATCTTGTCTGTATACCAATCTATTGCAATACCAGTAGGTGTGATCAGGCCTTCTGACAAAATTGTTACCTGTGGAGTTCACATAATTTGTAGCTGTTGCTGTAGTTAATGCTTTAAAACTATGGCAAAATTGCTAAACAAGCTTACCTATAAATAAAATGAGTAAATCTAAATTCTTTTAAATTATCCACACACACAATAACACGAAGCACTTCTCCAGATTGATGTATCTATTTGTATCTTTCTTCTTTTAGTTTCCTTGTTTTTTACTGGTTTATGTGTGCTTATTTAATAAATAAATAAATGTCTATATCCTCTAGTTTCAAAACTATGTTCGTAATTTACCATCATTTATCACTGAGCGCTCAAAGAGCTTATATGCAGCCACTAAGTTTGGTTGGCATAAATATGACAGCTAAGAATACTTAATAGTCACTGTAAAGTATCATGGAATATGAACAAGAGGGGTTTGCGTCCTGAACTCTTTTATTAACTGATTTGACTGGCCTCTCAGCTCAGTTGTTAGTAGCTGTGCCTTCAGCACTGTAAGTTGTGGGTTCGATCCTCACCGAGAACTAATATTTGTGTGGTAAACACAAAAAATAATTATATAAGTATTATATCAACTACCTATATCGTTCCTATAGTCTATAGTACAAGCTTTTAATTTAGGGCTAAATAATGTTGTGTGGATTGTCCACAATATTTATTTAATAAGCATATAGTACCATGCAGATGCTGACAATTAGATTTTCTGGAGTTACCTTGGAAGAAGGAGAAAACAACACCCATTTTGAAAACCAGGACAAGCAGGTCAATTAGGACTATCAGGAAAGAGACTTACTTTCTCTCCAACATAAGTATCATTGTAATTCATACACTGTATAAGCTCTGCTATTTGATCTGACCAGCATATTAGCTGCTTTCTATAAAGGAAATCAACAGCTGCGCCTTGCTCTAAGCTATTGACAACGGTATTGACTTTGCTGATTCTAGATGTGTTCGCCACTCTTATATCAGATGCTGTTGAATATAGCAATATTGGATTGCTTTGTAACGAGTAGTAACCTGAAGAAAAAACAGACAGTTAAATTATTTATATTGGACTTCAAACTTCATTAACACCTCCATCATAAGCAAAGAATACATCAAATTCAAACATTTATTTATTCAGTCGTATCACAAGGATTTCATTGAAACATCCTAAAGCTAGGCGAGTTTAGGTGCCTGTTCCATGCGACCAAGCTTAGAAGAACAGGCAACAAACTACGGCTTGGCTCCTACCGTTTTTCTGCATTATCCTATTCCTATTGCTCATAACGCTGCAGGGCTTTGCAATACACATACACTTACGAAAGCTTTAGATCTATTTGGTAATCATACCGCTGCTACCTACTCATCCACGATGCAAAACTTCGGCTTGATATCCAATTCAAATGAACTCAAGAATATTTAGCGATTTAGAAGAAATATATCGCTCACCTCGCAGTTGCAGGAACATCAACAAACAAAATAAACGAATGGCATTTTGTATTATTTTGTCAGCGTAAAGTATTCTTCGGCGCTTTGTCATAATGAAAACAAATTAACCTGCATCTGATTGCTTCTAATAGATTTCGATTATGTACTTAGAGATATATTTACAGTATTTTTAATAATAATAAAAACAAATCCTATAAACACTCGTTGAGCTTGAGAACACAGAACACTTTGAGACGAACGAGCGAGATAGATTTAAATATATATTTTTTTAATTTTGTGCCGGATTGGATACTAAGTCCTTCCGCCAAGTCCTAAGGCCCGTATTTTGAAACAGTGCCTATGACTCAAGTCGAGCCTCAAGCACATAATTATTTTTGACACTTTTTAACCCTTAATTTGGTATTGTATACTGTGCCATACAAACTCTTAAAAAAAATAAAGTGTTAAAGAAATATTATGATTTCAATAAAATTATTATTTTAATCTCAAAAACTAGTCACACTTTATGAAAAAAAAAATGTTTTTGAGTGTTAGCAATACTGGTGCTGTCACTTTTTTTAAAAATATCTGTCCGAAAGAAGCCGGCTGTGCTCACTAAAGTATTTATTTGTTTTATATTACTTTTTCCTCGTAAATTTCTAATAAAACACTAATAATTCGATCGTGACATTATAGTGAAGTGTTCACTGTTATAATTTTGGCTATATTTGTGGGTATTTGTTGTTTTATTTGATAATAAACTTTGTATGCCGTGGCATACATTGCCAACTTAGTAATGAATTACTGCATAACAAACCTGTATGTCACAGCATACATTGCCAATTTATTTGATTTCTTTTTGTGATATTTTTTTTTGCAATTTATGGGTTTTTGTTTGCTTGGGCTTGAGTTTTGGTGTATGTAAGCTTTTTTTTTTCTTTTTGTGATATATTTTTTTGCGATTTATGGGTTTTTATTTGCTTGGGCTTGTGTTTTGGTGTATGCAAGCTTTTTTTTACACTACGCGCAACACAACACGTGGTGGTAGAATTTTAGCTTTGATCTCTACTGAAAATGCACTCTCTGATGATGGTAATGCATCTGACGTTGATGATGGATTATTGGGCGCTCAAGTTTCGCATTCAGACTCATCTTCCCCAGCCCCATCTATTGCGATTTCCTTAGAAAAACTGAATATAATTAGATACCGATGATGAAACCTCAACCGACAAGAATGTTCGTCTTACTTCTGTATTCCAAGAAGTATACCCGAATCCATCGCTTGAGCCCGATTGCAGCACTATTCCGATAATAAGTGACATTCCAACACGGCCTGCAACCCCTGTCACGCCTGCAACTCCTGCCACTCCTTCTACTCTAAATCCTGTATCTCAAGTCACTTCTGCATCACAAGCTTCGCCTGCACAACTTTCAGTGTCCATACCTAGCACCCCCACTACATCCTCTACACCGATTTCGTTACCGGAAGTAAACTCAGGAATTGTCAACTAATTTATCATTTTCAGAAATGAGTAGAGTTTCTGGGTTTACTTCTAGCATTTACTGCCAATCACAGTGTTGCAGAGCAATTATACCCGCTACTTTGCTTTCATAACGTATGTCCATCGACATCATTTGTTTAAAGAGGTTGAATTTATGATTGTTTTAATTAAATTTACAATACATATTTACTATTTTTATTCCTACTAGTTTTGGTAAGGTATGTCCCAACATACATTCAAATGAATACATATTTCTTTACCCACTTGGCAATGTATGTAGTAGCATACATGATATTTCAGGAAAACTGAAAACCCTAGATTTTTATTACTATTTTTCTGGGTATATTTAGGCTCTACACATTCCTATTTCAGTATTTGTTTCAATAAAAAATGATTATTTTATTTTGCCAATTAAAGGGTTAATGGAGAACTGTCATAAAATCTATAGTCGGATTTTCACTTAGACGATACCGACTGACAGTAGCTAATGTCACTTTGTAAAATAATGTTGCTACATTTATAGTAATAGTGCTGCGTTCAGTTCTTGTTCAATCAGATGAATGAACAATGAGTGAATAGTTAATCATTTCAAACTATAACATAATATTGAAATTTGTATAAAAAAATGCATAAAAGTGCTCTGATATAAGTTACTTGTAGTATGTAACTACAATCAGTTTTTTGACGGTTTATTACAAAGCGCGGCGTGGCGACTAGTGCCAACACCGATGAACGCCACCATTTTGTTTGTAATTCGGCTTCTAACCTCTGGTCTGATGGCACGAATGTTTTTCTGCGCTCATGCTGTTTAGTTATTGTTTTTGTAAAGTTTTTCGTTACGTTGTGTTTGTGATAATTGTTGCTATATTGTTTCGCGCGAACGATATGGATCCTCAACCAAGCACGTCAAGTCAAGTTCGGCACACTAACTATTCACTGGAAAAACGAGGCAATTTCATTCATTCAGGAGTTTTTTCAATCATTCACTTTGTCACAACACTATTTTTATTTCATCAAAAACTGACAACACGGTAAACGTCAGCTAGCTTCGTTTACTTAGAAATCCGAGTTTAAGCTTGTGGCTCGACTCAGACTCAAGCGCTGTTTCGGAATACGGGCCTAAGTTTATTCTATCAGATTTTTTGTCACTTCATTCACTTTCACTCTGACACCACAGGGCACAGATTAATAACTTACATAACGCATCCTACACTTAAAATTTTCATAGTTCAGTTTTAGCAATCACTTAATTCTTTTGCAGGGTTTCCACAGTGTTGACCACTGACCCACTAACCACATATTTATATAGAGATCCAAGCAGATCTGCATTAGATAAAAGTTTTTTCATTGCTCATACTCGGAAAGTAAGCAGGTCTGAAGTTGCCTGAGGGGCCTAATTGAAAGTAATACTTTCAGCCCTAGGGAGAATCGCTTTCTACTGACAGCTGTCAAGTTATAAAAAAAACAAGTTCTATTTTATTCAACCATGTTCCAACTTTGTAAAGTCTATAGAACTGCAAGGAGGTTAGTGAACCAAATTCCAACTCAGAGGTTGGAAACCCATTACAATGGTAAGAAGTATAAAAAGTCTAATTAGTCCGCGATGTAAAATTTAAATTTAAATAACATAAAGATAGTACCCAATAAAAAGAATATGTTTTCTAAATGACTTTATTATTAGTATTTAGCTTTAATATATTCCTATAAAATAACATGGATTTGAGCAAAAAATTTACCATTTTTAGGGTTCCGTAGCCAAATGGCAAAAACGGAACCCTTATAGATTCGTCATGTCTGTCTGTCTGTCTGTCCGGCCGTGTCACAGCCATTTTTCTCCGAAACCATAAGAGCTAGACTGATGAAACTTGGTGAGTATACATATGTATTCTGTGAACCGCATTAAGGTTTTTACACAAAAATAGAAAAAAAACTATAAATTTTGGGGGTCCCCATACTTGAAACTGAAACTAAAAAATTTTTTTTTCATCGAACCCATCTATGGATAGGTCTTCAAAAATGATGTTGAGGTTTCTAGCATAATTTTTTTCTAAACTGAATAGATTGCACGAGAGACACTTCCAAAGTGGAAAAAAGTTGGTCCCCCCCCCTCTAACTTCTAAAATAAGAGAATGATAAAACTAAAAAAAATATATGTTGTACATTACTATGCAAACTTCCAACGATATTTGGTTTGAACGAGATCTAGTCAGTAGGTAGTTTTTTTTTATACGTCATAAAAACTAAACTAAAAAAATTTTTTTTCATCGAACCCATACGTGTATCTATGGATAGGTCTTCAAAAATGATGTTGAGGTTTCTAACATCATTTTTTTCTAAACTGAATAGATTGCACGAGAGACACTTCCAAAGTCTCTCTCTTCAATCCATATCTACTAGAAAGTTATAGAGGTTTGTTAGGGTTCCGTAGCCAAATGGCAAAAACGGAACCCTTATAGATTTGTCATATCTGTCTGTCTGTCCGTCCGTATGTCACAGCCATCTTTCTTCGAAACTGTAAGAGCTAGTCTGATGAACTATAAAACAATACAATACAACAATATTTATTCGAGAAAACAGTTTACAAGAATAGATATACAATGGACCCCGCACTAGGACTAGCCTGTGTCGCGGGAGACCTAAAAGAGTTTACAAAATGTGTAAAGTGGCGAACAAAAAGACGTGATTTGAAAAGGTAAGGAACAGTAAATAAATAAATTCTAATAATAAAATGTGAACAGTAACCACAATTACACCAAAAATTAAACAAAATGACATTACATCTTCAAATACGGTATACTTATAGTTATAGATTAACAAAATCAAGACAGTTCTACAAAAAATAGGAAGAAACATTTAACATCATAAGAATACATTCAGTTTAAAAATGGAAATGCTGCTTCTCGTACTGTATCTGTGTATACAGATACAGTACGAGAAGCAGCACGAAGACTTCTGACATCGCCAGGTTCAATAGAGTCTGGAAAACACAAGAACTTCGAAGGGTGCGTAAAGGTGTGAGAGTATGCAATTTTTATTGAAAGTGATTACAAAGTGTGTGTGTTTTTAAGCGTGAGAGGTATAAGGAGCAGTTATGTATGAGAGTGGCAGGGGAAAATACCGGGTGAAGGTGAGAGGAAAGATTAATCTGAAAAATCAAGTGATCACGGCCAGAAGGGCTTCCGTCTCATGGTAGTCGAGAGGGAGAAGCCAATGTTTCATCTTCACCTTAACACCAAACCGGGAGCAATCTTTGATATCGCATTTAGCTGTAATGTGTTTATAAATAAGAGGGAAAGAGAACTTGCCAAAGCTAGTGGCAAACTTTGTTTTAAACATTGGAATATAAATTTTTGGACGACGGCTGACGGCAGTGTTAGGCTGATAAAGAGGGCATGTATAAATTTTATGATATAACAAAATAGCTTTGTGTAAATATAGTTGACGGACTGTCAATGTTTTTGCGAGCGCATATAACAATAATTTGGTAGGGTACCTATAGGGTTTTCTAAACATAACCTTCAGCACTGATCGTTGTGCTCTTTCAAGTTTAATCATAAATGATTTGGCCGCTGCACCCCAAACTGAGATGCAGTAAGTCAAGATCGACTGACAGAGTGCCGTGTACACAAGCATTAGCAGCTCTGTGTCGGCTCCATCTCGTAACAACTTCATTATGTAAATAAGCTTCCTAACACGGCCCGAAAGAGAGCTTATGTGTTGACCAGAAGACAGTCTCTCATCGATCGTAACGCCAAGATATTTAAGATGCTCCGTACGATTTATTCGAACACATGAGCAAAGGGTGCTACACGGGCTACCGCACTTATTGATTTTTATATTCAGGTATCTGGGAGGAGCCGAAGATCGCGTTTTGTGGAAGCAGATGTAATTAGTTTTATCTGCATTCAAAGTCAAGAGATTAGAGTCAAGCCACGTAGTGACCAAAGAGAGTCCAACTTCCGTTTTGTTAAAGACTTCTTCCCAATTACTGCCATGGAACAGAATAGCAGTGTCGTTTGAATAAGGTGGGACCCAGGATGCTACCCTGCGGAACACCAAAAGATATGCCACTAACGCCACTAGATGTACCAGCCACAGTTGTGCACTGCCCTCTACCTGTCAGGTAACTTTGAAACCAGGCCAAGGCATTCCCACGAACTCCCATGTGTTCCAGCTTTCTCAAAAGAATTACCGGAGAAACAGTATCGAATGCCTTGGCCAGATCCAGGAAGACACCCACGCACTTATTTCCTGCATCGAGGGATGAAACTATGTTTTCAACCAGCAGACTCACCGCGGCCTCAGTAGACTATCCTTGTCGAAACCCGTATTGGCAAGGAGATAAAAGATTTTCTTGTTCCAAAAATTTAACAAGCCTCTTATTCACTATCTTCTCTAATAATTTCGAAAACACTGAAAGCAAAGATATCGGACGAAAGTTTGAGGGGGAATTTTTTGGTCCTTTTTGTGAATGGGAACCACAGCTGCAGTTTTCCAACACTGAGGGAATGTCCCACATGCTAAACTGAGATTGAAGATGTATGACGGTGGTTCGATTAGGAGAGGTCCAATCGATTTAATGAGCTGGTTACTGATTCCATCCAGGCCAGGGGCGCTATTGTTCTTTAACTTTGAAATATAATTCAGAATTTCATCTGGATCGGTAGGTGCCAAGAAGAATGAAAGGGGACTAATTGGGGTTTTAACATTTGATGCAAGTTCTTCTTGAGTTATGTCAAGATTAGATAGAATTGAACTTGCTAAAGTTTGACCAACATTTACAAAATAATTATTACAGACGTCCAAAGACTCCGAAGGAGAAGGCTTTAGCTTAAGCAACTCTGAATTGGTGTCTTTTAAAATATCCAGTTCACAAATGCTTTTGATTGTTTTCCACATAAAAATAAAAAAAAAATTCTTCCTTGGCTGATCCATACTCTCTTGCAGCTGTTTTTTCTTGAAGTCCGCTTTAAGATTTTTTAGGAGAGCGGTAAACATATTCCTATAAGATTTGTAAGTGCCTTGCACGATATTGTAATTAAGTTCTGTTAATCGAATAATACAAATAAAATCCAAAAAAACGTAGCTAGGTTCAATCTCGTCAAAAGTAACAAAAACATACCTAATAAACTTCAGTCAGTTCACAGGATCTTTCTAGAAGGTGGTAGGTTAATACATACGGGTTGTGAGTTTAGAAGTTGTCGTTAATTACCAGCGAGCCAACAAAGGCAAGCATCCAAAGCCTTTTGTCGTCGGTTTTATCTTAATTGCTCTAAGAAACTCGATATCGTTTGGCGTCAAGATGCTTTTTATTCCCGCACTTGGCTCCCAACGGCAAACAATGACTCAACTTTGAATTAGTTTTCGGTTTGATAACATTTTTCTTTCAGTTTTAACGACAGTACTGGCATAATGACCGATTTCGGGCGATCGTGAAGTTTTATGATTTTTTTGGCTATTCTTGCAAACGAGTTAGCATTATTGTATAAGAAGTCATATCAACATTGTCTAGGGATATTCCATTTCGAATAGATTTTCTGATTTAATTTTTATTATTAAATTATATCAAACAGTTGTATTTTATTATTATTAATAAACAACACAAATAAAGATTCTTGCCATGTCTAGTTTCTAATTAAATTATTTTCAGCTTTTGTAAAAAATCAACAAAATTTTGAATATCCTTAGACAATGTTGATGAGGGTAAGGGACGCTAATGGAACAATGGAGTTAATGTAGCTGTTACACTTGTGCAAACAATTTTCTTATTTTGAGACGGCCATCAGCGGCATGAAAAGAAGAGAGACGAAGAGTAGATTTACTATGTCTTGTTCTGTATTCTTCTTCTTCTATGTTTCTGAATTCTACAGCTGAGGAAAATTGGTCGTTTTATACATATTTTCTTTGTCTAAGTACCGGCTTGTGAAATGTTTGTTGCTCTAAATGCAGTTACATTAGCGTTAATTAGCGTGCGGCTTCATTTACCCTTTGCCAAATAAGTCCGTTCACTAGAGCGAGTGATCTAAACTGGATTTGGAAGCCAGCCAGGGTTCATAAAGTAAGCTTTAGCGCATTACTACTACGTGAAAAGGTTTCTAATGAATAAGGTTTTAGTGCTTACCTGCCTATTTCGTATTACCATTACCTATTATTTTTCGTAGCATAGCCGTAGTACTTTCGTAGCAAATTCGTAGCGCTGTTTGAGTCACTATTTTAGGGCTCCAATATCCTACAAAGAACCCTATGGAACCTATTTTGCAATGTCCATTTCACTCTGTCTAATACGATATTATTTCTCTAAATCAATTTAAAAGATCAACAGTTGTAACGCTTGCACGCGCACTGGGACGGGTTATGGTTGCAGCTTATGTCACGAAATTCACGAAACTGAATGAAACTAGCTTAGCGCAAGTTGCTATTGTGCAATGCTTCCACGAAATAATTATAGAACTTTAAAGTGTGTCTTTTAACTAGTGACACGTAAGTCTAGCGCTGAGCGATACGCGGAGGGGATAGCTGCGCATGTGTACTGTCGCCGCACGCAATACAATATTATCACTTTAAGTACCTATTAGCTAAATACCTAACAATGATGCCATTATTTTAATGTAATGTCAAATAACAATATTTCATTCAGTTAAAAACTTAAGAAAAAATAACTTAAGCAACTTAAATAAATAAATTAAAATTACCTATACACTTAGGACTTAGGGAGTAGAAAAAGAAAAACACAATTTGTCAATAACAATACAATTGAGAACAATACACTGGATGTGCGCGGGGTGTCGTATCAGTGCGGGGAGGGGAATTCGACCGGAGATCCAATCGGCGCTACGCACGCCCGCCCTTCATCCCGCGAGCCCCCCTCAGGTATCTTATTTTTGACTTCTGCGCAATAACAGTCAGCGCTAAAGTTAACGTGCCGCTACCTATAGGTACTTGGGAAAGTGTATTGATAAAGGTATGATAGATAGGTCTATCATACTTTTATCAATCCACGTTTTACACTTTATTTTCAATAGGTAAATTCCAAGCTTCTGCCGGACAGTGAACCTTCACCAGTAGGTATGTATAGGTTGTGAATTAGATAAAATTGTGTTCCATTTATCATATTATCATAACAATCTGAATGCATTATTAGATAAGTATTATGTATGCCTTTGATCTTCTAAAAATTGTTTTCTTCGCAGATGAACAAACGCACAAGCCAGGATTTTATTGGATAGATGATACTATTACGTACGTACACTCGCGGTCTGAAAATGTTTACCACCTTAAGGTTGGTAATTGCATGCACAAATCTATGCCACAAGGTCGATGATATTATGTGATTTGATTAGCCATAGAGCATAGAGCATAATAGATTAGGCATAGAGCATAGAAGATGCAATAGAGATTCACCCAAGCGAGATCGAATTTGTTACTCATCATCATCATCATCATCAGTCTGAAGAAATCCACTGCTGGACATAGGTCTCCCCTACACATTTCCAGGAAGAACGATTCTGAGCCCTTTCAATCCACCGACTTCTGCGATCTTAACAATGTCATCAGTTTATCTGGTGGGCCCTACACATTGTCTTCCGGTTCGTGGTCGCCATTCGAAAACCTTTATTCCCCAACGGTTGTCAGTTCTTTGAGCTATATGACCTGCCCATTGCCACTTCAACTTACTAATTCTAAAGGTGGGTACTGACCAACGTTACAAGGTGTAATGTAACATTCGCATCGAGCGAATGTTACACTCGTTGCTTGCTGGTTTTCCCGTAACACGACGTACTGACTGCATGAATGCTCGCTGTGTAACACGTTACATTACGCCCCGTAACGCCGGTCAGTACCCAGCTTTAGAGCTATGTTACTAAAAAAGAAAGAAATAATCAAGTTGAAATTGAAAAAACTTGTCTTTTTAGGGTTCCGTAGCCAAATGGCAAAAACGGAACCCTTATAGATTCTTCATGTCTGTCAGTCTGTCCGTCCGTATGTCACAGCCATTTTTCTCCGAAACCGTAAGAGCTAGACTGATGAAACTTGGCGAGTAGGTAGATGTATTCTGTGAACCGCATCAAGATTTTTACACAAAAATAGAAAAAAAACTATAAATTTTGGGGGTCCCCATACTTGAAACTGAAACTCAAAAACTTTTTTTCATCGGACCTATACGTGTATTTGGGGTATCTATGAATAGGTCTTCAAAAATGATAGATAGATAGATAGATAGATAAAAACTTTATTTGCCTAGATTTAACACACACAAAATAAAATAAAAACATACAAAGATATATTATACAAAACAAGAACATTAACAAGAAAATAAAAAACTAGCTACAAAAATTAAGATAGCGTGTGCGTTGTATTCCAGACAAAAAGGTAATAGCTCAGCGCATATATTGCACAAGTGCAAACACTGATTTTCAGCTATTACCTTTTTAAGCGACAAGTTGAGATGCCAAACGACGGAACCAGTGAACACACACACACACAGTAATGATGTTGAGGTTTCTAATATAGTTTTTTCTAAACTGAATAGTTTGCGCAAGAGACACTTCCAAAGTGGAAAAAAGTTGGTCCCCCCCCTCTAACTTCTAAAATAAGAGAATAATAAAACTAAAAAAAATATATGTTGTACATTACTATGCAAACTTTCAACGATATTTGGTTTGAACGAGATCTAGTCAGTAGTTTTTTTTTTATACGTCATAAATCGTAAACTGCAATTTACCTTTCGACGAACTACAAAAACCTTTATATTATGTTACTTGATGCTACGGAACCCTTCATGGGCGAGTCCGACTCGCACTTGGCTGCTTTTTTATTTTTAAAGGAAACTATAACATTGTTTTAATAACTAGTATAGCCTCCATCAGCAGCTATGACATCACGATGTCTATTTCGCATAGATGTGACAAGGTGCGCGCATAAATCAGTCCCCCTGATATCATCCCAAACCCGTGCACAATGTGATCTAAGAGCTTCAGGTTTTCTTTCGTTCTGACAGTCCCAGCGTTGAGCCATAATGCCCCACAGATTTTCAATCGGGTTCATATCTGCTGACCGGGCAGGCCATCGAATGAGAAATATATCACGGTGCAAGTTGAACCACGCCATAATGGCATGATGTCTGTAGTGTAGTCCTGCTCCGTGCAAAGCTCGTCGAATCGTCCGAGGACTTACATCATACAAAGCAGTAAATTGACTGGTTGGTGTGATGTGAAGCCGTGCGCGCGTGAAGCGTGGCGGTTAGTATCGGCCACGAAATAAAGAAGTAATGGAACTAGTATGTAGACGACCTTCTCACGCTTCAATTACGCGGAGTACCACGACTTCAAGCCCTCCTTTGTTTAGTCGTGTTTGAAGTCTGTCAGAAGAAACGTAACTAAGAAAAATACAAAAAAATAAAAAAATGCCGTATTGTGCGGTTTTGGAGTGCAAAAACGATAGCCGAACCAAAAATTTAACTAATGGGGGCATATCGTATCACCGGTAAGCAATATTTTATTATTTTATAGCGGTTTTGCTTGGTTTTTTAACATGAAAAACCGTCAAGCAAAAATAGACTGTGAACGATATGTGTTAAGGTCGCGTTTCTAAAAATCTCATCTTCGCTACTCAATTAGAGCTGTACCCCAATAAACTGATGAACGTGTTATCGAATACTTTATTGGTTATGTAAATATGTAGTTACTGTATGGCATTGATTTTTTTTATGCTATAGTGGTGATTTCATTCTGAATGTATTTATAATTCTACTTCTTTATTCTTATTCAATGCCTATGGTGCCTGCCCAGATAGTCAGATAGATAGATTACAGAAATATTTTGAAGAAATTACATAATATCTTCTGGTTTCAGTTTTCCCAAGGCACCAGATATAAAAAATCAATGGATAAATGCAACCGGAAAACAAAATTGGTTTCCTTCAAAATCAAGCACCATTTGCTCAGAGCACTTTAGGGACGAAGATTTTATGACAAAAAAAAGTGGATATAAATATATTGTTGCCACTGCCATACCAACTCTAAAAATTTTGTGTTTTCTGGTTATTATGGTGTTTGTTATATTAATGACGTTAAAGATTATGTAAAATTGAAATATAGTGAAACGTATCTAAACTAGTGGATGGTATAAATATATATACTATATTAGTATTATATATATTATTATATATATTATATATATTATTATATATATTACTATATTAATATATATATATAAGTATATATATATATACTTCCGCCCGCGGCTTCACTCGGGTGAGACCTGGATAGAAAGAAGCATAATTATGTCCTATTCCCAGTCATTATCTATTCCTTATTTTAAATTTCAGCCAAATCGATTAAGTGGTTGTTGAGCGGAACAAAATAGTATATCTAAACATTCATCCATCCAAACATTCAAAATTTTGCATTTTATTATAGGTAATATGTTAATATTAGTGTGATTATAATCAATAAATTTGATAAAATTAATGAACAAAATTGCCTAACTTACCAATAAGATCTTCGCTCGCTTGATTGTTAATATTTTTCAAGTATTTACAATAGAATATAATTTTAAACCTTTGATTGTGTAAATAAAGAAAGAAAGATAAGAAAAGCTTTTTATTTCGACCACCACAAATATAACCTGACGCGCTACCGATCGTTACACATCAGTAGGTAGGAGCGCTGGTGAGTAGAGCGCTGGTGGCCTAGTGGTAGCGGCCCCACCTTCCGATCCTAAGGTCGTGGGTTCGAATCCAGTCGTGTACCAATGAGTTTTTCTGCCCAAAAATTTATGTACACTATGCCAGTGCTCTCAAACGGTGAAGGAAAACATCGTGAGGAAACCGGCATATCGTAGAACCTAAAAAGTTCGAAAATATGTGTCAAGTGCACGAAGCCTCTTCGAGGCGCACTTAAAATCCTTTCACCACACTTGGTTCGAAAGAATCAGTGACACGATAAGAAGAAGAAGTAGGTAGGTAATCATCGATGTCGATACATTCGTCTTGCATCCGCATTGGCACATCACTAAGTGAGTGGCTATGTCAAGTAATAGCCATTGTATTATGAATCTTATACCTTGTGGATAAAGACTAACAGAATTGTTTTCTATAACGCCATCTAGCGTCAAGTAGCTTTGTTTTGTTGTCAATCAAGTAACAGCCATTGTATAATCAATCTTATTACAATTGAATAGAGACTAAAAGAAAAAAATACTGAATGAAAGCTGCCATCTGTTGGTAAGTAGAATTTCATTTTAGCACTGTTTATTTTATTAAGTTTAGAACCATGTTGCGATAGCTTTAAGGTTTATTATCAATTAAATTATTTTTTTGGTTTTAGGTCCTTTTTAACGTTTTTTTCGACCAATCATAACTTTTATTTCCATGTGTGTTTGTTTTTACGTGTATGAGTTTGGCGACACTGGTTCTCTTAGTAATAAGTCATCATGCTCCCTCTATTTTGCGTAAGCAAAAGCGTGTTTGGTGCTCTGTGGTATCGGCCATCGTCGTTCTGAACTGTTTCTATGGTCAGTTATTTGCCTTTCTTCGCTATGATGCCGAATCCAAAATCTCACGGTGAATCGAGATATATTAAGTTGATTGTGATATAGCACTAATTATTTAGGCTATCTTCATGGAGAATTAATATTTCAGCCCTTTGTTGCAGAGATAAACTTGCCATAGTTTTTCAATCAATTTCTATTATTTCAATCCTAGTATTTTTGATAAATATCATTGTAAAAAATGCAATTATGTCAATTTTTAAATAAAGAAAAGAGTTTCATCATCAAAACGTCATGAATACTCTTTTTGTTAGAATCGATGCTACAACATTGTTTATGATGATATAGCATTTTAGACTTTACTGCACACAGTAATGAATCAAATTTGAAAACTGGTAAACATTTTTAGACCCTTAGGCCGGGTTCCCACTATGCCGGACCGGCAGATCTGCCGGAAACCGGACACCGGACAGAGTGTTCACATTACACCGGATCCCACAAGAAAATCGGACAAGCACCTCAGTTGAATTTGGACCTGTGCCCACAATGGACGACGAAATTGTTGTGTTGTGGTGGTGGTAGTACAGAAGGCAAAATAAAACAAGAAAGTATTGGGTACATCCTATTTTACGGGAAAGATTTTCACTTGGGACATTTGAAACATTGATCGGTGAACTTAGAAGTGACGGATCAAAGTCGTGCTGGATGCTACAGACCGACCAACTTATCTGTGAATTGAAGAGCGTCGCTCTAATCGCTCTGGTGTTGCCATTCTACGAATAATGAACCACAATTTGGGATTCCTACATAGATCTAACCACCACGCACCGGACCACGAACTGGAAGACGAAAAGTAGGGCGCCCACCCACCAGATGGACTGACGACATTGCTAAGATCGCGGGAAGCCGGTGGATGGAAAGAGCTCAGAATCGTTCTTCCTGGAAATGTGTAGGAGGCCTATGTCCAGCAGTGGGTTTCTTCAGGCTGATGATGATGATGATGATGACATAGATCTAATCTGCTATGTTTAGCCTTCACAGACAACTTACATAAATAAATAAATATTGTGGACAATTCACACAACACTACCCAGCCCCAAACTAAGCAGAGCTTGTAATATGAACCTGACTGAATCCACCATAACTGAATCTTACCTACATAATATGTATAGAGGATCAAAAATGTGTTTACAAAAACTCTGTAGGTACTAACGGGTTGTATGAAGCGAGTCAAACAGCGCGTGTGGCTACTGCTAGTTTATATTATAAGACATTGAAGTAAGTATGTGAATAAAACACTAACTATTTTATTCATTAAATATAACGTGTATGTTTAAATATTTTTACAATATTATGTATTATCAACAGAACTTGAGGTACTAGGGCTGACATCATAATCATGATCAGTAATCGAGGACACGCCAGTTAAGAAATAAATAATCCTCTGAATCACTCTCGGACTGCATAAAATTCATGTACTTTTCGTCGTATCTATCGCCCATTAATATCGAAGTAATCGACAACAATAAAACCAGTACTTCGTTTTCTTGATTTTTCAGGCGTTCTTACTTTAGTACCGGTAGTTTCTTCTGCTACCTTTCCTTCCTGAAAAACAAAATACAAAACTAAGGAACTAGGTAAACTAGACGTGACGCTGAAAGCTGAGTCAAGTATTAAATGCATGTAAGTACAGAAATTATCTGGCAAGCGATGCGAGCGAAGATTTCAGAGGCTACTCGAGTCGAGGTACAAGTTTCATGAGCAAAATTTATGGGATACGACTGGTCACACTCACCTGTAGCAACAGAAACTCGGTTGGTTATTTTATTAAATGGAATAATCGGAGCTTATTGGCGAGCTTTCTCTTCAAAAAATGCTTTGACCTTCAGAATAATATTTCAGGCGTCACTTTTTATAGCTTTTGGCATGGTTGAAAACGCAAAATGTTTAATATCCTAAAGTAAACAGAAAATACGCAAACAGAGAGCAACTGACAATCGAACGCCATTTTCATCATGGCGGCTGTAGTTCCATTTTCAGCCACTTCACAGATAAGTTGGTGGCTCTGTACACGTTTACTTTACTCAGAAAATGCGAGCCGAATGAAGTGCGGGGAGCACGGGCGGGCGGGGAACACGGACCGGAACTGGTTCACATTACTCCGGTCCGGTGATTTTGCCGGCATTTTGTAGTGACAAAACGCTTGGTAAAAATGCCGGGCTCGGCAAAAATGCCGGACCCGGTATAATGTGAATAGCTTCATATAAATTGTACAGCCACTAGCCCTTCCGGCAGATTTACCGGCGCGGCAGATCTGCCGGTCCGGCGTAGTGGGAACCCTGCCTTAGTGTACCTTGACGCGGGGAACCTGGGGAAGCAGCCGATATAATCACCACGACACACACCAACTTGTTATTTAGTTTTGTTTTGCATTCCTACCGAATTATTTGGCCGAACTCGAGTCGGTAAACTTATTACCGAACATTCGACAGACTATTTGTGTTCGGTGAAGATGTGGCCCATCACTTCTATTAGCATTGATACTGACAATGAGTGGTCCTGTAGTTACATATTTGTTTTGTGGTTGGTTGTTGCAATTAGAAACCTTTTTACTTAAACTGATTTGGAATCCCACTGAACCAGATGGATGTACCTATATCATAGGTCAACTGACAAAGTTAAATAACCTTGGTCTTGTTGGTATTTCAAACACGCTTCAAGAGCCACGATTTATATACAGACAGATGTATCTACTCTAGCCGTTCATATTTATTTTCTGTTTCCAAATGGCTCTCGTGAAATATTCATAAGGTGACCGCAACTTGCGTCTTAATGTCGCTCACAGTCAGAATATTAGTGTTCGAGGGCATTTCTCGGTCTTTATCTGCACCGGTATTTGTCCGTGTGTCTGCCTATAACGCTGCTCGCGCAGCTAAAACTAACCAAGCTACGGGAGTGGGGTTACAGAACTAGCTATAGTTACTGTATTAACATCTCTATGCCTGATACACTAGGTACCGATGGATCGACTACATCATGAAGATCGTAGGAAATCAGTGGATAATTGATTTTTTTATGCTGCTTCGTTTCCACAAGGGGACGAAGCAGCGCTGGTTTTCAGTCGAGTCTGGTTTCAAATCGAATTTAGTTAGGTAGAAGACCATAACAGAATAAATATTGTTAGTACTTAACTCAAATCCAGGTTACTAACAACATTTATTAATGTATCATCCAACTCAGTTCAGAGTCAATAGGGCTGATTTAGACACAAATATCCAAACATCTTAGTTGATGTAGGTATATGTATTAACGTTAGTCTAGTGGGATGTTGTGGTAAGCGATGGTTAGATGATTCTTCTAGACTCGGTCTCGTGGAACTGGCCTGGCGTACTATTGTAGGTTCTACACAAATCTGTTTTAATATATCTGGTATAATAGAAATTGCAGTATTTTATGGCAAGTCATTTGAACAGAATCGACATTATTGGGAAAATGTCCAAACGACTGCCATTTTCTAAAGCTGGCGTCCACCGACAAGTTCATGTATGATATTGATGCCTGCCATTATCCCTTTTTTCATTATCTCCAAATATTTTGGCAACAAAAAATAGGGCAATGTTATGATCTTATGGGCAGTGTAAAATAAATCGTGGATCTATGAGAACGTCCTTTTTTACCTCTTGTTATCGAAATAAATTACAGTAATATTTTTATCAAAACTATAGTTTTATAACTGACTGACATTTGACTGCCTTCACAGCTCAGTTGGTAGAAGCTCTGCCTTCTGCGCTGGAGGGCGTGGGTTCAATCCCCACCGAGAACAAATATTTGTGTGGTGAACGCAGATGTTTGTTCTCTGTCTGGGTTTTATATTATATTCTATGTATGTATTTACAAAAAAAAAAGTATTCGAGTAATATATCAGCTATCTGGTTCCCATAGTACAAGCTCTGCTTAGTTTGGGGCTAGATTGTGTTGTGTGGATTGTCCGCATTATTTATTTATTTATTTATAACGAGTTCTGCTTTCAAACGTCATTCGGCTTGTTTAGAGCAGCAACAAAATTATAAATCGATAGCTGTACTGTTTTAAAGTAAAAACTTACTAAATAGTCCCAATTCACTGAGCATACCAATTTAATTTCAACAGCGGACCTCATTCCCTGAAATTTGGTTACAAACGACTGAGACAAAGACGAAAATTAGACCGCACCGAGAAATAAACGCTGTGAAACAAAGCAGCATACAAACGAGGGCAAAGATCCTGCGAAATAAATAGGTAATCTACCTATAACTTATTAAATAAACACAAATAAATAGGTATCTACCTATAACTTATTAAATAAACAAACTCTAAGAAGTACAGTTAACTGCTGGGCTATAATAACTATTTACCTTGGCCAAATTAGCCATATTACCATTACCAAAACGAAATGACTCCTCAGGACCGAGATTCAAAATGATTAAAGCATTGCGCACATCTAGGCGATCTGTAATGGCGATGGTGATCAGCTTCAGGTTTTACATACATCCGCAGCCGCACACACCGCGAACTTTGGCAGTGCGATATTTGACAACGATACACTGACCGCTATCGCAGGCAATCTAGATATTATGCGCAAGGCTTTTAAGCATGCGGAATATAAGAGAAAAAAACATGTTGTTAGAGCTCTCTGTGAAGGGCTCGTCCGGGGAAGTACTACCACCATGCCTATTTTTGCCGTGAAGCAGCAAATCCCCCTCTGACTGGCCTCTCAGCTCAGTTGGTACACTGACGAAACACGAACTGAGCTGAGAGGCCAGTCACTTTGCATTATGCACTATTACGATTTGTACTTAAACTATTCTGCGTTGATCCTAAAAATGTACCATACCTACGATGATTCTTAAATACACAAAAAAAATCCTAGGACCACAACACTGTAGGTAGGTAAAGTTAAATCCACACGTTTGTTAAAGTTCTGGAAACGCGTGTTTACGCAGCCGCCACAGATGCAACTCCAGTTACTTCGTTACAGTAACAAGTGTCGGGAAAAAGAACTTTGTTTTCTGCCGAGCCGACGAGCCGCACCCAGAGGCGTCTCTAGCCCATGTAGCGCCCGTGTGCAAACATTACCCAAGCGCCCCCTAGTAAGTGCGCGTTCAAAATGGAATGGATACAAAGTACAAGTAACAGCACATCAAGTTAGAACAAACTGTCAAATTTCCCCAAATTTACACAAATGTCCTGTTGACTATATTTAGAATTATTATGCAAGGTGTTCTGGTGTTTACCCTAACAAGCCAAAACGTATCCATGATTATGATGTTGACATGACTATCTTCTGCTTCTTTTTTCTTCTAAATATATAAAACTCTTACGTTACTGACTGACTGACTGACAATCAACGGATAGCCTAAACCGTTAGTCCTAGAAGCATAAAACTTGGAGGGTGTGTTTCTTTTATAGCTTAGAAATGCATTTAGAAAGAAAATTTGACAATTCTTTCTTTATGAGGAGAAAAAAGGGGGGGGGGGGGAGGGCGCCGAGTGCCAGCGGCGCTCGTCGGCCCCTATGATGTTATTCATCAAATATTAGAAGAGCTCAAGATGCTATACAAAATCTATGCAGAGCGAAGCTTTTTTTACGTTGGTTATTGAAAGTGCGGCGCCCGGCCAACGCGCCCGCCAAGTTGAGCTCCGTAGCGGTCCTAAGGGGCGCCGAACGCAGAGCGGAGCCCTTTTACGTTGGTCATTGAAAGTGTGGCGCCCGGCCAACGCGCCCGCCAAGTTGAGCTCCGTAGCGGTCCTAGGGGGCGCCGAACGCAGAGCGGAGCGCTTTTTACGTTGGTCATTGAAAGTGCGGCGCCCGGCCAACGCGCCCGCCAAGTTGAGCTCCGTAGCGGTCCTAGGGGGCGCCGAACGCAGAGCGGAGCGCTTTTTACGTTGGTCATTGAAAGTGCGGCGCCCGGCCAACGCGCCCGCCAAGTTGAGCTCCGTAGCGGTCCTAGGGGGCGCCGAACGCAGAGCGGAGCGCTTTTTACGTTGGTCATTGAAAGTGCGGCGCCCGGCCAACGCGCCCGCCAAGTTGAGCTCCGTAGCGGTCCTAGGGGGCGCCGAACGCAGAGCGGAGCGCTTTTTACGGTGGTCATTGAAAGTGCGGCGTCCGGCCAACGCGCCTGCTGATTGGCCAAGCGCCGCCGCGGCGCTCGGCGCCCCCTAGGACCGCTGCGCCCGTGTGCACCGCACACCTTGCACAATAGGTAAAGACGCCGCTGGCCGCACCAAAAGCACCTACCTACCTATTGTTTTAACAAGTAATTTGCGGCTTTGTGGACGTGGAATTTGTTTTTTTCTGACTAAAACATAGCATAATTATAGCAGATAAGTATATACATTGAAAACTGTAAAATATGCAGCCAATTATGGTTTACACTTAGGGCTGGTTTACACTTTGATTAGTGTGAGTGCAGGTGATTAGTGCAGGTGCTTAGTGTCTAGGTGTGGACAGCGACTGATAAGTGCAAGTGATTAGTGGGCTGTGTAGTAAAGAATAGAAGCGTGTTCTATTTTTTTGCGAGTGGACTGCGAGTAGCCATCCCTCGCCTCGCCCTCCCTTCCCCCTCACTCGCATCGTGCCTGCCACTAAACACGTCTGGACAGGAGTGTTGAGCGTTTAGCGTTTAGTGTAAAACCAGCCTTTAGTCCATTTTGGATAAATTGTCTAAGTCATAAGTAATTGATAATCATTATTATAAGTCAACACGAGAAATAGAAAGAGAATTACATATATAAAACAAATAAAAAAATATAAATCTAGCCACAATGTAGTGTAGGTAGATTTTGTTTTTGATACACAGTGGGTAATTATAATTACAAAAATAAGATACAATAAATGTCAAACTTTTTTTTAAGTATATAGGTACCTATCAAGTACCTACACAGTACCTGCCTATTCTATTACTGCCCTTGAATTCATCGTAGGAATAGAAAGTTTGCTCGACAAGCCAACACTTTAATTTATATTTAAAACAATTAGTGTCCGCGGCAGTAGGTATCGCCAGTTTGCATTTGTTGCGGGTGTGATAAGCATGTGGTCACCGTGCCTAGCATAGGAGTCTAGGTTGGTTCTCACGTAGGTATACTACCACTTGTTATATGACTATACTGGGCAACGTGAGAATACCTAAGTGAGGTCTCGCAGACATGTCACTTCGGATTTTTATAATTAATTGCTCGTTTTTCTGCGCCTCAGAGAGGCTCCTTGCGTGCATTGGACACATGGATGGGTTCAAACTTTAAGATTCTACGGCATACCGGTTTCCTCACGATGTTTTCCTTCATCGTTAGTTCGCCGTGTATTCTGAGGTAAAACTTAAAAACGTTTGCCACGTAGGTAGTTTAAAAACTTTCGTGGTATTTATAACAGTCATTAGATGCTATAGCCATAAATACCGCTAAAAGGTCTTGAATGTGAAATAGTACATTGTTACCCGAGTGTTGAAAGTCACGTTTTTTGAGTCCCGAGACGGGTTTGGCGCCAGAGCGTTAGCGAGGGCGCCAATGGAGCTTGAGGGACTTAAAAGACTTTCACCCGAGGTAAACACTGTGCTTTTCATTACGAATACAAGGAAAGTAAAAATAAAAACATGAATGAAAAATTTGTGAAAATGAAGATTGAATTGCCGCCTTCCCGGTTTTTTTTTTCTTTTTCTCTGGCGGGCCTTCGGCTACGGCTCGCCAGCATTATTCAGCCATTATTTTCATTTTCATAATTTAAAAAATGGTAAATTGTTTGCTCAAATCTATGTTATTTTAAATAAATAGTTGAAGTTATATATTAATCAAGTAATTTAGAAGATATATTATTTATTTAATACTATCTTTATGATATTTAAATTTTACATTGCGCTCTAATTAGAGTTTTTAAACTTCTTACCGTTGTAATGGGTTCCAACCTACTTGCTGAATAAAAAGTTGGGATTTGGTTCAACCTCCTTGCAGTTTAGAAAGTTGGAACATGGTTGAATAAAATAGAACTTGTTTTTTTTTATAATTTGACAGCTGTCAGTAGAAAGCGATTCTCCCTAGGGCTGAAAGTTTTACTTTCAATTAGGGCCCTCAGGCAACTTCAGACCTACTTTCAGAGTATGAGTAATGAAAAGTTATTTAAGAGCATTACCCAAACAATAATACTACTCTGGTAATGGAACATAATTTCCTGCCGCGGTGGCAGTCACGCAGACAGGACAATGAGACGCAAATAAAAACTAATGGGTGTCGAGGGCGAACCCCACAAAAGAATCTTTATGGGCCGTCATATTCCGAGATAATCGGTGTGCGCTGTTTAGGCTCGGTTGACGTAGTTAGATCGCAGATCCCAAACAACAATACCAGGTTATTAGTTGGGTATTACGACGAGTCTGTCTATATTTTGACTGGCCTCTCAGCTCGGTTGGTAGTACCTCTGCCTTCTGCGCCGTAGGTCGTGGGTTCGATCCCCACCGAGAACAAATATTTGTGTGGTGAACGCAGATGTTTGTTCTCTGTCTGGGTTTTATATTATATTCTATGTATGTATTTACAAAAAAAAAAGTATTCGAGTAATATATCAGCTATCTGGTTCCCATAGTACAAGCTCTGCTTAGTTTGGGGCTAGATAGTGTTGTGTGAATTGTCCAAAATATTTATTTATTTATTTATTATATAATAGCCATAGCTGATTGTATGGGGGCTTACTTTTTACGACTTTTCTTACAATTATGTTGTTTTTAATAATAATAATTGTTACACCTGCTTTATTAAGTTTTATATTGTTTTCATCATCTTAACTTAGTAGTAGAGCTCTTTGTGAAGGGCTCGTCCGGCCATGCCTATTTCTGCCGATAAGCAGCAATGCTGTGTTTCGGTTAAAAGGTTATGGGTGCCAGTGAAATTACTGGCTCGTGAGGCTGAACATCTGTGTGTGCCTCAAGTTGATGGACGCAGGGGAGTAAATCTTAGGGCACGTTCTACGAGCCAGTATTTTGTTATAGACGATGGTTACCACTCAACATCAGGTGGGCCATATACTTGTTCTATCAGCTAGTTGAATAAAAAAAAGCAGCCAAGTGCGAGTCGGACTCGCCCATGAAGGGTTCCGTAGCCCTACGAACTACAAAAACCTTTATATTATGTTACTTGATGTAACATAATAAGGTTCTTGTAGTTCGTCGAAAGGTAAATTGCGGTTTACGGTTTATGACGTATAAAAAAAAAACTACTGACTAGATTTCGTTCAAACCAAATATCGTTGGAAGTTTGGAAGTTAACCTTTTTCTTATATAGCAAAAACTGAGCGTCCTAGAAAAATAGTAAAAACTGTTTTGGAATGTCCAAACAAAGTTCTTTCTTATGACATGCAACTTTATTTTTTGTGTCACTTTTTTATTTTTGCGTTCATGAAAAACCCTATATCATTAACCTCCCATCCTATTTTACTCATATAATTACATAAATTTCTAAAAGTACAAGTTATGGATTTATCAAATTTCATGCAAATCGGATCACTAACGGTTGAAAGTTAACGTCGGACAAACAAACATACATATTATGTACATCCGCACAGAAAATGACAAATGGCCCAAGCCTCGATAGCTTTATTCGTTGCCATGTTCAAGTCTTCCATGGTGCAGTTGGTCGTGCACAGCGGACAAGAAAGCAGGTGTTTATCCAACAATAAAGTAAGTAATAAGTTGCATTGTAAAGTTTAAATATCATCTCACAGATATTTAAGTAACGTGTGCAATGTATGTTTTATATCGGTATATTTGGCAACAGTCATAGAGGCAATATAAATGATTGAACTACCCCACAGCCCGCAAATAAATCGAAATCGCTCTGGAAAAGAAAGTTTACTGGCGGAGTAGGATTCAGCCGCGTGACCGGAATTTCAGAACGCTGACCGTCCGGACCGGACCTACTGCATTTGAAGTCTGATTTACGAGTACGTCCTCCCATTTCAAGTTAAACCGCAGATGTTTCGTCAAATTGCTCGGAAATTGATTTTTTACTCCTTTTTTTCATACGATACGGTTGCTAGGTAGTTATAAAAGTGCACTATTTTAATGATACAATGATGGACGGTAAGTTTTATCATAAAAATATCCTTTTTGATCCTGTTTAATCTGAAACTATTTAAAAATAATGGATATTAGCAGAGATTGAAAAGATAAAAGCAATTTAAGTTAATAAAAAGCAGCCAAGTGCGAGTCGGACTCGCCCATGAAGGGTTCCGTAGCATCAAGTAACATTAATATAAAGGTTCTTGTTCTTGTAGTTCGTCGAAAGGTAAATTGCGGTTTACGATTTATGACGTATAAAAAATAACTACTGACTAGATCTCGTTCAAACCAAATATCGTTGAAAGTTTGCATAGTAATGTACAACACATATTTTTTTTAGTTTTATCATTCTCTTATTTTAGAAGTTGGAGGGGGGGGGACCAACTTTTTTCCACTTTGGAAGTGTCTCTCGTGCAAACTATTCAGTTTAGAAAAAAACTATATTAGAAACCACAACATCATTTTGAAGACCTATTCATAGATACCCCACACGTATGGGTTCGATGAAAAATTTTTTTTTTCAGTTTCAAGTTTCAAGGGGGACCCCCAAAATTTATAGTTTTTTTTCTATTTTTGTGTAAAAATCTTAATGCGGTTCACAGAAAACATCTACTCACCAAGTTTCATCAGTCTAGCTCTTACGGTTTCGGAGAAAAATGGCTGTGACATACGGACGGACAGACAGACATGACGAATCTATAAAGAAGAAGAAGTAAAAAGAAGTAAAATTTAATCGTCTGAGTCGTAACTTTCAAAATCTTCTTCTTGTTCTTCTTCTTGATCTTTTTGTTCTTGTTCGTCTTGTTCTTGTTCATCTTCATCCTGAGTGCATGTAAACTGCGTTAATAGCCCACCTAGCCCACCTAGCGCGGCAGCCTCGGTGTCCAGATCGCAAGCGATGGCTCCCGAGGCAGCCTCAGTAGTTTTGTTCAATCTACACGAGGCCGCCTCGCGAGGAAGGCTGAGCCATCATAAGTCCGCGAGTATTCGAAATAATATAATGAATAATACGAAAGCCACGATGGATGTTTTTGACTCATTGATGAAATTTAGAACAAATATAGATTGTAACTAAGGGAATGGAGGAGGAAGACATGCTGTGCTCTAATAAAGTGGTATAAGAGCAGGAAAAAGAAGGTATTGTAAAAATTTGCTCAAAAGCAGAACAAAAATACCTACATAGAATTCAATTGATATCCAACAGTAATTTAAAGATCCTTCAGTACAATTCTGAGTATCGATTAATCTTGTAAAATGTAGCGAGCAGATTCCGACTATCGGCGGATGAAGCCGATAGTGATTTAGTGGAGGTGTCAGCGATAAGACCCGCTTGGCGCGACCATCCCTTGCATTTCAATTACCATGCCGGGAAGCTGCCCACTCAATAATACCCTGAAACCAACAAGCATTTAGATGTGAATCTAATAGTTTCTGAGACTAAGTGATATTTATTAGATAAATAAATTTTGCGGACAATTCACACAACATTATCTCGCCCCAAATTAAGCAGAGCTTGTACTATGGGAACTAGATAGCTGGTAAGTATAATACTTATTCACATTTATTTGTAGATACGTACTTAGAATACAATGTAACACCCAGATACACAACAAACAATTTGTGTACACCTCGCAACGGCTTTTGCTTTACAAAGCGCAAGTACGGCCGCATGTAGAATACTGTTCTCTAATTCTTCGGATTAGGTAGGTGGTACAAACTTAATTTGATTTAATTTTTACTAGGTAGGTACTGCACTTAAGGCTCGAACACACCTAGTTCGCTGGCGGTAGCGATCAGTGAAACGCTGTCAAATATCGCTGTCAGATTTGAGATTTGACAGCGTTTCACTGATCGCTACCGCCAGCGAACTAGGTGTGCGCAGGCCATTAAGGCTCGAACACACCTAGTTCGCTGGCGGTAGCGATCAGTGAAACGCTGTCAAATATCGCTGTCAGATTTAAGATTTGACAGCGATATTTGACAGCGTTTCACTGTTTGCTACCGCCAGTGAACTAGGTGTGCGCAGGCCATTATGGCTCGCTTGCGTTGCTTTGACGCCGACCCATAAGCAAAGCGTTTTTGCTTTTCTATGCGCCGACCCACCCGATGGACTGACGACATTGTCAAGATCGCGGGAAGTCGGCGGTGGATGGAAAGAGCTGAGAATTGTTCTTCATGAAAATGTAGAGGCCAAAAATCCAAAAATAAGAGAACAATAAGACTATCAGCCTGATATCTTCAAATCCTAAATACTGTTAATGCTCAAAACCAATATTTTTAGGGTTCCGTAGCCAAATGGCAAAAACGGAACCCTTATAGATTCGTCATGTCTGTCTGTCTGTCTGTCTGTCTGTCTGTCTGTCTGTCCGTCCGTATGTCACAGCCATTTTTCTCCGAAACCGTAAAAGCTAGACTGATGAAACTTGGCGAGTAGATGTATTTTGTGAACCGCATTAAGATTTAAACATAAAAATAAAAATAAAACTATAAATTTCGGGGGTCCCCATACTTGAAACTGAAACTCAAAAAAATTTTTTTCATCGAACCCATACGTGTGGGGTATCTATGAATAGGTCTTCAAAAATGATGTTGAGGTTTCTAATATAGGTTTTTTCTAAACTGAATAGTTTGCGCGAGAGACACTTCCAAAGTGGAAAAAAGTTGGTCCCCCCCCCTCTAACTTCTAAAGTAAGAGAATGATAATACTAAAAAAAATATATGTTGTACATTACTATGTAAACTTTTAACGATTTTTGGTTTGAACGAGATCTAGTCAGTAGTTTTTTTTTATACGTCATAAACCGTAAACCGCAATTTACCTTTCGACGAACTACAAGAACCTTATTATGTTACATCAAGTAACATAATATAAAGGTTCTTGTACGGAACCCTTTATGGGCGAGTCCGACTCGCACTTGGCTGCTTTTTTCGGTATGTAGTTAGTGAGAGCTTCGCTCGGTATTTTTTTTTGGTAAATCATGTTTTTTAGAAATTTTATTTAAATACGAATACCCCCTATGTTACGATATGACCCTCATATGATTTATATGAAATATGAATTGGAGGTGATATTTTCTTTATCAATAAGTTTCTGAAAAAAGAAAAACATACGAGCACGTATACCTATAGCAGATCTGGATTTTATGAGACAAAATGGTTACTCTAGAGGCATTATCCAGGGAGGCAATAGGGGACTACGCTTGTATGGAGAGTCGCCTGTGTGATTCCCTCTTAACTAAGCATTTTTTTTTAATTCAAAGTTAAGTGTTTATCGCAATTTTAAATCTTTGTAAACCAGTAAGTGATAATGTCTAAACTGTGTGTTGGAACAATAATACTCTTATTTCTAATTTTACTATATTTGTCGTATCACAAAAACAATCAGACTTACAATTAAGGCTATGAACACCGCGAAATAACTTCTCACTCCAGCACTTTGATTTTTTGGAAAATACTTATGAATTAGGTACTGAACTTATTTATGAAAAATAGCGAGAAATTGTCTTGTCTGAATCCAGTTTGTTTTTTATTGTACACAGTTTAGGTAACTGGTTCTCGTATACATGTAAACTTTTAATATACTGTTTTGCTTAGCTGTGTGCAATCCGATTGCACACAAGCGAGTTGTCCATGCACGATTTTTCATAAATAAGTTTCTTAGGTAATTCAAAAGGCCACAGAGTTCAACGGTTTAATTTTACAAAAACCTTGGAACTGCGAATATTGTAGAAACGACGCTATTCAGCAAACATTGTGCGAAACACGAGACTTAGAATTTCCTCTCACCAAATCCCAGTAATTTGGTAAGTATAGTAACCGAGTAAGTAGCTACTTGGCAAAAGATATCTGCTTCAGGTTTAAGTTCAATCAAACGGCCTGTTTGCTGAAGATTTCCATTGAACCAGTGGCTCTAAGAGCTAGTGGCACGTTAAGAAGATTGCTTAGACAATATTAAATGCTTTACCTTTCATTATACACTACTATTTTCGTAACTACAACATTTTTGGTTAATTTATTATTTAAGTTATTTTCTACAACGCACTAAAAAAATTCGTTAATTTCCGCAAACATGTATCTACATGTTTGCGGAAACCAACGAATTCATGAAAATGAATGGTTGTGTGATTTGTGTATTCTAATAAATAAATATTAAACAAAAATAACGACCTCCCTAAAAAAGAGAGACAAAGCTAGTTCAGCGTTCATTTTACGAAACAGCCTGAAGATAAGACCAACAAGCCCAAAAGGAAATGTTTGCACGCTGTCGTAAACATAAAAAGCGATTAGCACTTTCGTTCAACAAATGAGTGAACTTAAATAATTGCTCTGGAAAAGCTTTAAATTGAGCCGTGCGGGCTTCGGGACGGCCAGGCTTAGCGGGAAGACAAACGACCGAAAAAAGCCAAACAAAATACGCAACACAGCACAGAAAGAAGAATTCCGTAGATTATTTCAATAATTTGAACTCAGCATATTAATTACTCTCTGTAATGTGCTGAAATATTGCATTCTTTTATAGCAATAATATTGTTTTATAATTTGAAAAGTTGTTCGTGAAATAGGATAGCTTAAATCGAAAAATAAAGAACAGAGTTTATTTATAATGTAAGTTACATTTTATGTGTGACCATTGCTGTACTTACAAAAGTAAATAAATTAACCTAGAACAAAATAATACTAGATAAATAAATGAATATTAAGTAAGAGAATTATTAATAATAAAAATGCTGGTCTGGTGGTTATTCTTTGTGTATGTTATGGACCTCACAGAGGTGGTCCAGGCAGTCTGTACTCGTGGTTTGAATTTGAAAGACGTGTCATGCTCAATTAAATCATATTTAAAACAATTTTGCTTTTATTGAGCTTTAAGCGTTACAAATATTAAGGTAAGTACTAAAGTAGGTTAGGCACAAATCACATTTTTGAATAAGATGGGAGTCGTCAACATTCATTTCTAGCGAATTTAGTATACTTACACATTTAGAAAACCGTATCTTCCTAACAGAAACACAGGCAAAACTGAAACGAACATTAATTTAACTTGACTTCAGAGATATTGAACACATACGTTCCAAAGGTGTAATACTTTCACAAAAGTAAATAAAAATGCCAAGGCGTGCAATTTCACTTTGTTTCCAACAAAAGTAGGTATACCTTTTATCAGCATTATCAAGTCCGTCTGCAGGAAAAATATATGTTTGGTGATATTTTGTCAGTTAGCACCTATAATATTCAGCATTAAAAGTAGATTGACATTTTTCCGCGCGAAAAATGGCTGCGCAAGCGCAATTTCGTCAATTTTCGTTGTTTTGTTTTTGTTTATAATAAATTAATTGAGGGTTGTTTTGGGATTGTGATGCATGTATTTTTTCCTTGGAAATCAGGCTTGATGGTGATCTAAAAAGTTTTTCGTAAAAATAAGAATAGCCGACAAAATCTCAAAAATTGCAAGGTAGCGACAAAAATCGTTTTAAAATGCTACCCGCCGCTGTTAAATGATTTCTTGTCGGAAAAAAATGTTCTACATGATACCCATACTCTTTTCTAATAGGAAGTGACTGAAATAAGGTAAACAAAGTAGTTTCTTGTTGGGAAAAAGACTTTTTAGTTTCTTTGGCATTAATTCGGGCATGCGCAAGCTTCCGGAAGCGACGTTTTCTGACGTTTCGGACGCGTTTGGTACGCTTGAGTCATTTCCAAGGTCCAGCAGTGGGACGCGCAAGTGGCTAAATACCAAGCGGAACCGAACAGCGTAATTTTTTTTCTCTCTAGTACTCAATACTCAATACATTTATTGCTTTACACATGGTTTAATTTGTACATACATAGTTTTTAAGTGTAAGTTAGTATCACATGGACCCTGCATAGGGTATAGCAAACATGGAGGCAGGCCGAGGTTTTAAGGTAAGTAGGTACATTCGATTAAATTATAAATAGTTAGCTTGGATATTTATGATTGTGATGTTCCTTATCTTGGTAGGTAGTTATCGTGCCGGTTATTGTCTAGTTGTTGTTGTGTTGATGTCAAAATTTTATGCAGGTATCATAACAAAGTTCGATTATAATATAATAATTAGAGGAAATGTCAACTTTTTATTTAATTATACGTACTTACATAAAATGTCAGATTGTCATTAATATTTGTTTCATTTGTTAAAATTATTCTAAATAGTCTTTGATATCATAATAGCATTTGTCAATTAAAAACGACTTGAGGGATCTGGTGAATATGGAGCTTTTTTGTATGTTCTTTATGTCTAGAGGAAGTTTGTTATATATTTTGATAGACATTATATAGGGGCCGTCACTACGCATCTTTAGCTGGGATGGTGGTCGGATTATCTTATTCCTACCTGGCCTTAATTCGTATCGTCGGGGTAAGTCGTCAAGGTTAGTGTAGAAATTGGGATATTTTTTCACAAATTTGCATAATTCTAGTATGTATATGGAAGGTAATGTCAATATCTTAAGGTCTCGGAAGTGTGGTTTGCAACTTTCTGGTATTCTTATATTTGCAAGGATGCGAACACACTTTTTCTGCAATATAAATAGGTCATGTGCATCTGAGCTGTTACCCCATAATACAATAGAATTTAATAGGTGAGTATACACATATGCATAGTAGGCTGATAACGCGCTAGGAAGATCAGTCGTCTTTTTAAGTTCGCGCAAGGCATACGTAAAACTCGATATCTTAGATTTTAGTTTTTGTATGTGGGGTTTGAAATTTAGGTGTGTGTCAATATTGATTCCAAGGAGTGAAAAGGTATCAACTTGTTCTAGGGGGATATTGTTAAAAGTCGCTTGTACGTTAAGAGCCGGTTTTTGGCGGGGCCGAAACTCCATTACCTTTGTTTTAGTGTAATTTATTTCTAAGTTGTGGTTTGACATCCAGTTCGCGACTTCGGAAAGAGTGCTTTGTATATTTTCGGCTGCTTTATCGGTGCGGGCGCATGGCATTATTAAAGAGATGTCATCGGCGAAGAGAACACTTTGTGTGTTTATATGTTTCGGTAAGTCGTTTATATAAATTAAGAACAATAGGCATCCGAGTACACTACCTTGTGGAATGGAGCTGGTCACGTGATGCGGGTCAGATCTTATATTTTGTATGTACCCGCTTTTTGAGTTGTAGTTTTCTACTTCAACGTATTGCACTCGGTTGTGTAAGTACTACGTAACTAATGTGTCCATAATTTTATGTAGGATTTCTGAAAATTTTAACGTTTAATAACTTTGTCAATTTATCGAAGCTAAAAATTCTGATTGCACATTCATAATGTTCTACCCCTACTACATTACCCTATTTTTTTTGGTAGTTACGAAAATAGTGGTGTATAATGAAAGGTAAAGCATTTAATATTGTCTAAGCAATCTTCTTAACGTGCCACTAGCTCTTAGAGCCACTGGTTCAATGGAAATCTTCAGCAAACAGGCCGTTTGATTGAACTTAAACCTGAAGCAGATATCTTTTGCCAAGTAGCTACTTACTCGGTTACTATACTTACCAAATTACTGGGATTTGGTGAGAGGAAATTCTAAGTCTCGTGTTTCGCACAATGTTTGCTGAATAGCGTCGTTTCTACAATATTCGCAGTTCCAAGGTTTTTGTAAAATTAAACCGTTGAACTCTGTGGCCTTTTGAGTTACCTAAGAAACTTATTTATGAAAAATCGTGCATGGACAACTCGCAGCTAAGCAAAACAGTATTTATTTCTTAACACGATTTCCTGCTTAAAAGTTTACATGTATACGAGAACCAGTTACCTAAACTGTGTAGAACCGGATTCAGACAAGACAATTGCTCGCTATTTTTAACCGACTTTCAATCAAAAAGGAAGAGGTTCTCAATTCGGTTGTATGTTTTTTTTTTTTATTTTTTTTTTATTTTTTTTTTAATGTTTGTTACCGCATAACTTCGTCATTTGTGAGCCGATTTGAAAAAATATTTTTTTATCTGAAAGGCACTGCTTCCAGATTGGTCCCATTTTAATTTTATTAAAATCGGTGTTGCCATTTTTTTTTAAATAATTTTTTTAATGTTTGTAACTGCATGCCTCCGTCATTTATGAACCGATTTAGAAAATTATTTTTTTATTTGGAAGGTTATTCTTACGTCCAGATTGTCCCAAACAAATTTGATTAAAATCGGTTTAGCCGTTTGACAATGAAGTCGGTTTCTCAAGTTTTTTAAACTTAAATTATTCATAAATAAGTTCACTACCTAATTCATAAGTATTTTCCAAAAAATCAAAGTGTTCGAGTGAGAAGTTATTTCGCGGTGTTCATAGCCTTGATTGTAAGTCTGATTGTTTTTGTGATACGACAAATATAGTAAAATTAGAAATAAGAGTATTATTGTTCCAACACACAGTTTAGACATTATCACTTACTGGTTTACAAAGATTTAAAATTGCGATAAACACTTGACTTTGAATTAAAAAAAAATGCTTAGTTAAGAGGGAATCACACAGGCGACTCTCCATACAAGCGTAGTCCCCTATTGCCTCCCTGGATAATGCCTCTAGAGTAACCATTTTGTCTCATAAAATCCAGATCTGCTATAGGTATACGTGCTCGTATGTTTTTCTTTTTTCAGAAACTTATTGAGGATCTGGGCGAAATCAAATATATTCCCCGCGCCAACCGCGCTTCTCCGCTACATTTTTACGCACGCTCTTTGCAGTAGGCCGCGTCATCGTGGCGCAGCCTGATTTCCTTCGTACGAAGTTTTCCTTCACTATGTCTGATATAACTGTACCCGATGTCAAAGTTTTGCTACCACATTTCGTTATCAAATGTTGTTTTCGTTTCGCCTACGTGTCTTTGTCTTTTGTATGGAGAAAAGATGAGACAGCAAAAATACGTTATGTAGTCAGTTGTTGTCTCATCATTTTTCCATGCTAAGGAGAGAGACACGTATATAGGCGAAACGAAAACAACATTTGGAAACTGGGACTTTGGGTACTGATTTGCACGCATAACTTTATTTAGCGAGGTATACTCTCAAAGGTAAATAAATTTTAAGATTTTAGATTGTATTGCTATTCCATAGTTATTATAATATCTGGTTCGCATTATAATTAGTAAATAAATAATAAATAATGCGGACAAAGCACACAACACTATCTAGCCCCAAACTAAGCAAAGCTACAAGCTAAGGGAAACAGATAGCTAATATAATACACGTATATTACATTTTCGCAAATACATACATAGAATACAATATCCCACATAGCAGAGAACAAACGTCTATGTTCACCACACAAATATTTGTTCTCGGTGAGTATTGAACCCACGCCCTCCAGTGCGTATTTTTTTCATGTAGTATTATGATAGTTAGAATTAATTCAATTGTAGCAATTAAAATGTATTGTCTAATAAGCAACATACTATGTTTTTGTACATTTATATTCACTAATCAAAGAGGAGTTACGTGGAGAAAACCTCTCGTTAGGAGATACCCCAACCTTAACTGAGTAACAGATAATTATAATACATGAAGATCTGAACATACATAGAATAGGCAACGTTAATTGGTTAGATGCAAGATGCTGGCTTGTTTTTATTTTAAGCCAATATTGGTTCTAGTTGGGCAGTATTGGTTTTAAATAGTATCAGTATCTCAAGCTCTTTTTATCTTTTATTAGACATACGGCCTCAACCATAAAGCATCAACACTTTTAAGCGGCTCGTCAAAAGTCTCTTCACTCAGACAGAGCTATTAGTCCTAAGCTTCTCTGACTCGTCACTGTTACTTTCATGTCAACAAATAGAGATGGCAACAGACTTAGCGGTCTACTAAGCCTCATAACTGCTACAAGACCACTATGAATATGAGCCTGCAATGTTTGACGGCAAATAATGGGAAAACGAAGAATTTCCTTACGATATCGACACACTCTTTTACGAGGGATCAGCTATGTCATCACTTTGTCGTTTTCTTATTTTCGGGTTTTATGATTATTCATTCGTACCCTTTTCGTACCTAATGTCGGATTGGTAATGATTGTATTTATGTTTACAAAACTCGAAGAAATTATTTATGTTGGGCTGCAATCGATACCTAACGAATCTTATTGGACACTAATTTAAAAATTCAGTAATAGGAGATTTTCATTAATGTAATAATGATAGAACTTCACTTGGAAGATAATTTTCAGATAAGGGCTCGTCGTGGTTTTTGGTACAACATCAAAAAAAAAAAATAGGCACATAGTCTACATAGTTGTAGTTATGTTAAAAGAGCACGAGTAAAAGTTTGTAACGTCCCTCTCACATTAGGAGCCAATATACTTATGTGTACTGTAGAATGGGCGGTGTAATCGAAACAGGAGCGTAAAACATTGAATGGCCGTCATGGGACCCTATCTACACGGAACTAATACAACGGAAACGAATATTGTAGATTAAATTATAGTTAAAATGAAAATACTTTATATTTTAAAACACTACCTTCGCTACGCTTATCATACACATTTTATAACTATAATAATCGTGTATAGTTGATATTTATATTATATTGTTGATATTGATATTGATATTAATAAAAAACTTGGAAAAGGTGCCAGTTGTTATAAAAAACACCACTACTGTTGTAGGTACCTTAACAAATAGATTGGATTGCTTCTTCAATAACATTTTGGAGTAACTTTAAAAGGCATTTCATAAAAGTAATAAAATACTTTTCATTACTCATACTCTGAAAGTAGGTCTGAAGTTGCCTGAGGGGCCTAATTGAAAGTAAAACTTTCAGCCCTAGGGAGAATCGCTTTCTACTGACAGCTGTCAAATTATAAAAAAAAACAAGTTCTATTTTATTCAACCATGTTCCTACTTTCTAAAGTCTTTCTAACTGCAAGGAGGTCGTTGAACCAAATTCCAACTTTTTATTCAGCAAGTAGGTTGGAAACCCATTACAACAGTAAGAAGTTTAAAAAGCCTAATAAGATAGCGCAATGTAAAATTTAAATTTAAATAACATAAAGATAGTATTAAATAAATAATATATCTTCTAAATTACTTGATTAATATATAGCTTCAACTATTTATTTACTTTCCTTGTATTCGTAATGAAAAGCACAGTGTTTACCTCGGGTGAAAGTCTTTTAAGTCCCTCAAGCTCCATTGGCGCCCTCGCTAACGCTCTGGCGCCAAACCCGTCTCGGGACTCAAAAAACGTGACTTTCAACACTCTGGTAACAATGTACTATTGTAATTTTTAAAGTCGTCGTCATGATGCGTAACAAGCACCCCCTTCTTCCCTCGCACCTCTTCTGTTAATAGTTATATTTTTATGTAGCACCGTGTATATCAAAACTTTTAAAACAAAAACTATGTTGTGTATAAACGAATTCAACAGCAAAATTGGTATCACAATTATGCACTTATCAGCAGTTTTCTCTAATGAGTATTTTATAGTTGTAATAAACTTAAAGGCAGGTGGATTACAAATGTATTTTTGTAAAGTATGTTTCGTATTTCTGAATGTTATTTAATTAAAATACGGTGCCAAACTTGTTTAAATTACCTTGATTTATGTTCAATACGACGCAGTTTTTAGTGCATCAGGTCCCCACTTCCAGTAACTTTATCCAGCTCTCGTGCCAAAGGGGCAAAGGCACGCACTGGGGCCTTGCAAATAAATTTTCCAAATCCCGATTACGAGCATGTTGATCTACATTGGGACCCAACTGCACCAATATGTCGCAAAGGCTTTGCTGGCTCGTTATGTGTTTTGGGCTCGGTTTGCGTCTATTATTTTGGTTACGTTTTTGCCATTGTGCTGAGATTTTTTTGTTACAATTGTTTTAGTGCTATAGCTTTTTAACATCAGCGTAGGAAATGCATACCTACTTAATATTTATTATTCATCTTGTTGGCATCACCAACTTTCAATAATGATTCCCCCAATTTCAAGAAAATTACATCACCATTAATTGGTGCGGGACTGGGGCTAAATTCTAGACCAGTGACTTTTTTGTCACGGTAGATATATGTATATCACAAGAACTGTCAGTTTCTATAGTGAATATGACAGTTCTTGTGATATATATCTACTGCATGTGACAAAAAAGTCACTGGTCTAGAATTGAGCCCCT